>CM056819.1:27693243-28943243 GCA_029852735.1 Persea americana
TTCAGAAGAGAGAGAGAGTGAATGGGAGTGATGTGGAGTGATGGCAGAATTCGTAAGAGAGGGTGCAGGCAGTGCAAAAGAGATGTCTGGATGAAGCAAACGATTGATGATGTAGGCGCTGGAGATTAAAGAGATCCAGAACAGAGAATTTAGAGAGAAAGAAACATAAAAAAAACAGAGAGAAACAGAGAGCATGGAGAAAAGAAAAAAAGAAAAAAAATCAACTAGAATCACTCCTCGGCAACGGCGCCAAAACTTGGTCGTGCTGTCACGGGCACCCAAAAATAATAAAACCTTTACTCCTAAAAATATTTGTAGTAGTGCAAGTAAGGATCGTTCCCATGGAGAGTGTTTAGCGAGTAAGGATCGTTCCCACGGAGAGTGTTTAGCTAAATTTTATGCTATGTGATCAAAGATGAGGGGTTTTGTCTATGCTGAAAGAAAAAATAAATAAAAGCAAATAACGAGCAACAAAGTAACGAGTTTAATCAAATGAGCAAGCATTGGGCAAAGTTAACATCCACCATAGGAAATTCAAAACTGATCATTGATGCAAAAATAAATCAATTAACTCTTTGAATATTCATCGTTGGAATTAAATCCCTACCTCCTTAATTAGTTAATAAGAAAACAAGCGCTCTAATTAACCTTAATTACTAAACAACCTAAGATAAACGCTATAGATTTAATTTAGTAACAACATTAAAATTAGAGAGATCGATGAACCCAAATAACACAAGCACACGCGGTTGCATTCAATTTAGCCAAGTGTTATTCCTAATATCTAATAATTACTGACGCAGTAAATTATTAAATATCAGTTGCTTCGCAAATTAGAGGGATCAAACAATTACGGATTTGATTTTTAATTTAGCAGTAGATTGCAACGAAAAATATACTAATATGCATCCTAGCAATTAAACGAAACAATCATGATAAAAAATTAAGCATAGAAGAACAACCCATATTCAAAGCATAAATTGAACAATGAAAATAAATTAGATCTCACAGTATTTATTCCGAGGCTTCAGTCTCCTTCTACCAATTACAGAAAATTAGCCACGCTGGGCCATGCTAACTTACAAAATTAAAATAAAAAAGAAAAGAAGAAAAGAAAGAGAAAGAGAGAGAGAGAGAGAGAGAGAGAGAGAGAGAGAGAGAGAGAGAGAATACGTGGGTGGAGAGAATAGGGTTTTAGTGTTGTGTTGTGGGTATTTATAGAGGTGGGTTAGGTTAGGAGAGGAGAAAAGCGGTAGTTGGGCCCATGTGATGGAGAGAAAAGGAATGAGGGAGAGATAAAGTAGGAGAGGATGAGAGATGAAAGAGAGAATATAAAGAGGACGTCGGAGATGGAATGCACTCGTGAGTTTTGAGAGAATTTGGAGTGGCGTGGGATTGGAGATGGAAATTAATAAAATAATCAATTAAATTCCAACTTAGTCAAAATCTTCTTCTTGACCATATCTTCTCACCCAAGCTTCTGTTGGACTCGACCCAAGAATTACAGTTGCAATATTTTCGTTATGCACAATATGAGCCCAATATTGGATATGTTTCTACGCAATCCTTATTTCTTCAAATTTACCATAATGCCCTTCTGCTTAATTTTCTCTAAACTCGACCCAGCTCTGAATCAGCTCCGTCCAATCAGCATCAAATATGATCTTCTTCTTCTAATGTCCCGCAGTATCTTGAATCATCTTGATTGGAGCTCGGATGAGAGAGTTATGACCAGCTTACGAAGCGACGCAAAAATTCGTCGAAAATTGCCTAATTAACTTCGTTTTGCGCTTAACACCTCCAATTGCATCCTAAATCAAAATATAAGAATAATGAGTGCATTTATACATTAAATAGGTACAAAGGACTAAATATTAATGGAGAAAAATATAACATTTTTCATTCTCATCAGGCTATCTTTAACCCAAATCACTAAAAGCACTTTAATCGATGAGTTTCTGATTACTAAATGCGCTATCTTTAATCCAAATCACTAAATAATGGTTTCCGTTCAAGTCCGAACCATTAAATATCAATATAATTTCATAATTTGAGAAATAATTCCTTATAAACGGTAACAACACTATAGAGGTTCCATTAAATTCAAAACTCTTAATAAGTTAATTAAATTAAAATTATAATTAAATGCTAAGTATAAAAGGTTTCCTTAATAATGAAATTAGCAAAACATGCCCATGCTTAGCACGGGCAATATAATCACAATATTAGAAATTTATAGAAAAATAGATAATAGGGATTTTTATGAAATAATTAAGCTTAAACTCTAATTAAATGGTCTTATAAAGAAAACAAATAAAATGATTGCAGAGTTGTTCATACATTTTTTTGACGAAGATACTCAAATGGATGATATTGTCAACTTCCTGCAGCTTTCTCCTTTTCTTTTTTGCTGGTTAACCCATGCTTTGATCGAGTTTCTTTGATGGGTTGTTCTCGGCGGATCAGTTTTATTTTCTCTCTATTTTATGTGAATTTCATATAGTTCGTTTGGGATTTCTTTTCCCTTTCTTGAGATATAAGTATTGTTAGTGAATGTGTTATAGGAATGTGATAGAACCTTGTTAGGATATAGATGGCATTTAGATGTTTTTAATGGATAGATATTGATGTTTTTTTTATGAATTGGTTTGTTGTATTTTCATTTCTATGCTTTCTTGGTGGGTTATGAGGTTGATTTTGGGTTATGAGAAAGTGAGATTGTGTGAAACTATGAATCTATTGGTCTAAAAAACTTTATATCAGAATAATTGTGTGAAACTATAAAATCTATTGGTTTAAGAAACTATGAATCAGAACAAAACCTTCAATTATAACTGCAACAAATAAAAAACACGTATATATTAAAATAAAAATGTCACTACGAATTACCCATGTTAAATAATAAAAGCACATATATTATACACAAAATGATTTATAGAAACACAAAAAATTCTCAAAGAAAGTCACAAGATAAAAAAGATGAAGGCAAAGCCAACTTACCATGAGTCAATGGTGAATCTCTCATCAGGCTGCAAAATAAACAAAGAATTTGATCCGGTGAGAACTATTCTCACAGAGTCCCTGTGAGAACTTTTTTGTGGGCCCCACTGGGTTTTTCTTTATGGGACCCACTGGGGTTCCATTTTGGTATGGGACCGGTGGGGGTTGAAAGATCTAGATGGAGCCGCCCCGAATATAAAGTTTAGCCCCAATCCCACGCTCGTAACCCCTTCATCCATGGGCGACAAGCCCAGTCCATTCATATGGGTATATCGTCTATCCAACGGCCAAGCCCTGGGGCTGTGACTATTAAAAGGGTCCATGTCTATTGTAAGATTTGTATTGGGTGATAGGTGGGCCCCACCCATAGTCTTCACGGTTTGAACCATGAGAATAGTTCTCATTGGATTATTTCCCATATATATATATATATATATATATATGGGAAGTGATCCTATGAGGATAGTCCTAACGGTCTTATAGTGAGGACTACCTAGTGGGGCACACTTGGGGCCCCACTAATCATGGGACAGAGATGTATTGAAAAATCCAAGTGGGGCCAACCTGGATACCAAATATAAAGTCAATCTAATACCTCAAATCCCTTTGTCCATGGTTTACAAGTTTAACAGCTTTATTTCAAATAATAAAAATTGACCCTCAATCCAATAAAACAAACAATTAGAAAAACAAATATTCAAGGAAATAAGAAAGATCTTTGGCCAAGTAAAAGAAAGAAAAAATACATATCGAGTGCTAGCACGGGCAATCTAACTCATATAAATATTTATTTCTTTTTTTTTTTTCGAAAATGAAGGCTTTATTAGAAAAGAGGAGTTACAACTACGACGTTAAAATTTAGATACATGTTGAATATTTATTTCTCGCATCACATGATAAAGTATCAATTTATAAAAAATGGCAGAACAAATCATGTTGATGTCTGAGATGGTGTGGTCTGTTTTATTTGAGATGAGCGCTGAAGAGCTCTTTGGCTAGGCGCTTGTCCTTCAACCTCGCAAACTGGAGCTCGTCCCACAGCTTCACCTTTTCATTCAAACAAAAGAGAAAGAAGAACTTTAAAAATAACAAAAAGATTAAAAAATAAAATAAAATAAGCCCTTAAACATTCTAATGGTTGCATAAATAAATACAGTTCCATTGACGTGAATATGAATAACTATTATTTCAAGGGATTTTTCTATATGGTCACCTAAATTCATCAATAATCCCCCCTTGTTATCAAATTAGGAAATTTTACCTACAAGTTCTTCGTACCGTTCGTACCTCTACGCAGGCCAAAAGTCACCTCTTCCTTTGCGATATCACAACAAATTTTGCGATACGAAAAATTATTCAATTGCAATATCACAATTTATATTGCAATTTAATAATTTGTGATATTGCAAAATTTGTTGTGATATCGCAAAGGAAAAAGAGATTTTTGGCCTACGCAGAGGTACGGATGATACAAAAAACATTAGGTAAAATTTCCTAATTTGGTAATAAGGGGGAGTTATCGATGAGTTTTGGTGACCGTACCTAAAAAATCATTGATTTTAGTATGCGAGAATATGCATTATTAATTTTAGTATGAGAGATTATGCATTAACTCAAAAGAATAATAAGAAAAAACCAAATGAATAATACACGAATATAAGCACAAAACAAAATCCTAGATTTTGAGAAAGACAATGATAGATTAAAGAGATTGTAATGTAAATCATGAGATTTTAGAAAAAAATAATATCTTGGGAAATAAGGGAACGGAAAGTTTGATATGATTTTGGTATCTCTACATCCAAAAGATCTTCATTAGACAAATCCTTCTAGAATTAATAATTCTCGTTTTCTTAGATGAAGTGATACATGAAGTGATATATGATTGTCTTAAAGTACCCAAAAATTTTCTTGCAAGGATCAGCTAAGAAGGAAGAGAGATATCTTTTTATGTGAGTATAAAAGAGTCCAAATAAGATTTTTTCCACTAGGAGTTCGGATCCACTATTTCATAAAAATAGGGAGATACTGTTTCATCAAATCCACATTCACCGCCTATGCAAAATCTCATTCCTGGTAAAATGAATGAGCTCTTGGATTATCTTATCTCAATCTCAAACTGGATTAGAAAGAGATTGGGAGAACTTTTTGGATATCAACTGACAAAAAGCCCCTTGCTTTGCTTGAGTTTGAGATGAATTCCCCAAATTGAAATCCTCTTTCAACCTGAAGTCAAGACCAATCCACAAATAGAGCTTCTATGAGTTATTTGTGCTAGAAAAATACTTCAAATCACTCAATAGAACTACAAGGCTCTACAAGGAATCTAAACACTTGTGGCTCAAAGGAAAGAAATCTTGAGGTCTTTCTCAAGCTTCAAACACTCCAATAAAACCAATGGAAAGATGAAGAAGATGAAGTCGATGAACACTCCTCAACTCACTTAAATCCCTTCCAAATCTTGACACTTGATGGAGAGAAAATGGAAGAAGAAGAAATGAGTCTAGGGCTCGAATGTGCATAATGAACTCATTTGAGTTCATCTCAACATATATAAACCCAATTTGCATACAAGTCCACTTCCACTTCACTATTTACAATTCAAGTCAAATGGACTTAAGTCTATTATGAAAGTTAACGTACTCCTCGAGATACACACGATGGTATTCAAGGAAATATACGAAAATCCGTATTTACGGAAAAGTCATTGCATCACATTGGTTAAGTCTAAAACCAATACAAATCATTCAATCTCATTTAAATTCATTTCATTAAGCTCAAATCAATCATTTGAGACTAGTTCAATTCAATTTGGTCATAAATCACAATTAGCTTAACTAAATTTGATTAATTAGCATTAATATCCATTAATTAGAGTTAATCTCGATTAACTCGGGACGGGGTGTAACAATGACCAATTAGGGAAAATGGAAACGGAGCACATTTGGCTTGGTGTGCTTCATCGGTTGTCCGAGATTTTCCATATATTGATGTAACTTAGCCAAATGCGTGTGGAACTGAGTTAATTGGTGCCCACAACTTCTGTACACCATAGGCCCGCCAAACTAGGACACCATTGACTCATCCTCCATATGTACTTCGTTGGGGATACGTTTGATACACGCTGGACAACCCTTGACCTAGGTTTGGCTTGTTCTTCACTCTTGACTCATGAATCTTGTATCCGTAACTTATCGTACCTTGTACACTCTATCCTGAATACTTGTATAACTTGTAGTTTAACTTGTAGAAATAGGATTTGACCGGACTTAGAGTGTATCCACAGGTACCTTGTCTTGTATTGATGGACACGTGTGGATAGACTTAGAAAAGGGTGTTTATGAAACTTGTAACTTGACTTGTATCTTGGCTTGACTTGGAGTAACCCTCGGCTTGTTATCTTGTACTAGGAAACCTATCCACAAGTACTGTCTTGGAAATTGTGTCATGTACAACCTATCACCATCACCTTACATTCATGACCAGTTGCAGATTGATGATTCTTGAGTGGGCCGGTTACTCGGACATTAGGGTGGGCGGTTGGCTTTGGACGGCGTCCATGGCGCGAATAGTTGGCAGCGGGCTCGGACGGTGCTGCTATTCCTAGGACCAGGAGCTAGGATCCCCCTAGAGCTGGACTTTGGGTATTCGTAGTCGGCTTGGACATCACTTATACCCCCGGGAGGTGGCTCGAACATCCTCGGAGTCTCCTCTTGCTTGCATTGTATTTCATGGATGGATACTCTTATTTATCTTGTTAGGATTTATCTTGTTACTTGATTCTCTTATTACTTATGCTTTATGCCTAGCTTGTACCTTGTTATCTTATAATCATATACCTATCTTAATTCTCATTTGAAACATGTTATGAATAATGTGTAATGCTTATCTCCTTGCCAACATATTGTTGACCCATTATTCCATTGTGTGCAGGGGACACCTAATACTACTACGCAGACCCGGATGCCGAGGCAAGCCCAGAGGATACTCAATTGGGAGAGGAGGATGAGATACGAAAGTGGGGTGCCGATGACGTAGTTTAGCGTCATCATTCCCAGCACTACTGTACGTCACACGGGGATATCGTCATCGTATTCTCCATCTCATCTTTTGGAAACTTCTATACTTTTGTACCTACCGTACTTATGTACATCTTTTGTGTATCTTTTGTATCAGGACCTAGGTTTTTCGGGTGGTCCTAATGTTTATAAACTTTATATATTTTCCTGATGTTTATAAACTTTATATGTTTTCTCTTTTGAAACTTGAATATAGATAATGGAATGAAATCTATACTTGCTTTGATATCTCTACAAGTTTAATGAATGTGGTTGCTGGACAAGTCCCGTTGATTAATTTGTTAATGAGACTCAATTACACAATCCTCACAGCGGACTTCGATCCTTAGGCATTAAGGGCATAAATTTTTTTTTTAATTAGCCCTAAATTTCACACCCCGGATCCGGTTTAATTAATAATCGGGTTTTGGGTCATGACAGGTTAGCTCATTTAACCCGCATGACTTGCATAAGCCATTTATTTTTTTCTTGCACCTAAATTCAATACTTAATTCTATGGAGTGCGTCGTTTTATTTTGATATGATATTTTTATATTTTTATGAAAACTTTATTTTATTTATATTAGTTTTGTTATTTTATTTCTATAGTCACTATTTTATAAAAAAATGTATCCTATATTCATTGTATAAATAATTCCTTCTTTCTTTTAATGTCTCAAGTAGACCCTTTGTCAACTTACTTAAAAAAAATTTTGTGTGCTCTTTTCTCTTAGGAGGGTTATGGATATGAAGAAAATGCAATGGATATTACATAAATAAAATGAAATAAAATAATCAAGTAATAGCTGAGTTCATGCTAGCTTCTACACTATTTTCTCCTTACGCTGGCACAAGCCGAAGAGAATGGTGAATTATGACATCACGACCCTAGCCTAAGCCCAAATTTTCAACCTAACATTAGTCGAGTCCAAGTCTGATTTAAGATCCTATACGAAATAAATTAACATTAGACCTATTATAACCCAAATAGAGGTTGTCCTTCTTGCCTATCATGAAAGGTTTTTAATTGCACTAATAGAATTTAGAAAGCTAATGATTCTTCTTTTAGATCTGATCTCGTTTTAACAAATTAACTTATCGGTTTGGGTCTAAAATAAAAACTTTGGATATACTTAATGCCTTAGAGGATTGTTAATAAATATAGGTTTACGTACAAGTTATGCTCGTTAAACCGACTTGTAGTAACCCGCAAGGGTTATGAGGGTTATGTGGGTCGGGTGCTAGTTAGGAGTTTCTGACCTGTTTAATAAACTAGTCGTATATGGTTTAGGAGCATCTAACTTGTTTAATAAACGGCATGTCCGATTTAGCCCAAACTGACTCGTTTGCCACCTCTAATTAAAAATTCATTTTCTTACGCCACAACGTACAGTATGGGCATTTTTTTCCTAAAATTCTGTAATTGAATGCAGGTGAAAATATTTGAAATTTGGAAAGGAGATAGGAAAATTCATCTCTATAGATAAGCTTGGTCAAAATCCAAAATTTAAATAAAAGGATATTGCTTGGAGAGCAGCCCTTAGACTTGAGATTCGTCAATAAAAAGTCAAAGTTTAAGTATTTCACTGTACAATATCTTAAGATCGTGTGATATTGCAAATATTATCGTGTGCGATATCTTAGCATTGTTCGATATGGCAAATACGTATCATAAAGCTGCTCCATATCGCATCATTACTATAGAAACAGTTCTACAAAAAAAATTTAAAATTTAACTGTTGTGGGAGCAAATGTCAGATATCCCAATTGTACGGTCAGTATCCCTAAGATAAATTTAGTTGCTTTTCCTAACAAATAAAAATGGGATTGAAATTTGAGGAAAGAGCTTACTCGGGCCTTTGTTCCGTTTCTCTCTTTTTCCTCACTGGGGAAGCGGGAATGGATCCGAGTCTCTCTTATTTCCGAGACTGACCCTATCCTATTCATGATTTAACAAGTCATGTATGGACTTTTGAAAAGACATGGCCATTCGGTCTTGTGAAAAGACTTTGGCCTGTTAAAAGTCATTTATCAATTATGACAGTGAAGATGAACCTCCAACGTCTGTACTAGATTTTCAAAAATTACAAAGTATGAAATTATATCATTTTTAGAGAGAAGGGCCTTTGGTGGGAAGATTACACCGTGAATAGCCCATGCTGTGTTATTATTGTACTGATGCCGGACTTTATTTTTGTAGGCCCACCACAGAAAACCTTTGAAGCAAAAGGGATGATTCTTTAGAATTTCTATTGATTTGGGCATGTTCGTGTGCAGACCCCTTTCCAGACCCCTTTCCGTAAAAAGGAAAAATTGCCACGACAGCTGTAAGACCCCGACCCCTAATTTTCGTGATTAGTATGTTTTTATCCGTGATTTAGTTCTCAAAGTGAGACTTGAGTATAATCAAATTAGTTTGTGGTTTAAAAAGGGTTTTCCATAGCTTTGGAGAATTTTGACAGCGGTTGGACCCAGTATGACAGCCCGGAGATGCCTTGGGCCGTACGAGTCAGCGTGAGGGATTGTTCTTGATTTTGAAAAATCACAATTTTGGTTTCTTTTGATAGGTCAAATTAGCCCCAACAACTTTTGTGTTTAGCCCAATCCCATTCGAAACCCAGAAAATCAGTTTTTCAGCCCGGAGGGCAAAACAGTCTTTTTACATTGAAATCTGAGCCTAATTTTTGAAATTTCAGAACAATGTCAAAAATATACATTTTGAAAACTAGACTTTATGAGGATCATTTTAGTCTTCTTCGTCGATTCCATTCGAGGCCCAGAAAGCCCAGTTCCAAGCCCATAAAGAGTTTTAAGTTGTGGGCCACATCATTATCACTTTATATAAGCCCCACCTTCCTTCTCTTCTCTCCATTCTCTTCCCCAACGAGAGTGACTTGCAGGTGCTCCCAGCTGAGCCTTGTTCCTCTCCTTCCTTGCTTCTCCCTCCACCAAATCAACCATGGTTTGTTACCGTTTGAAAATCCGATTTCGCCATTGTGTTCCCCACCTTCCAAGCTCTCCCTAGACCCCATTTTCGTGTGAGGAGTGGCGGACAACCCCTTGTTTGAGTTGTTCCTTGCTGGTTAGAGATGCTACAGGTAAGAACCCTTCTCCATCTCTTCAATGGAGTTTTCTTAGGCCCTTAGGATCTTATTTTGTTAACATGCAACCCCCATTTCGAAATGGGTTCTTGTTTTTCAAATTTTGTTGGATTTTGAGGTTTCTTTTTTGAGGCTTTTTGTAGATTTCGGTTCGGCTATTGAGAGTGATCTTAAGGAAAGTTTTAGTTTGACATTTGGGTCAAAGGCAAATGATCTCTTAGTTATTCCTAAATGCATATTAAGTGTGGAGATTATTTTAGATTCAAATGCTAGATTTTCAATGCTAGTTTTACACATGTGATATTAAGATGCTTGGGATATTAGAAACACATTTGTAAGCTTGCATGCACATGTTCCATTTTGATTTTGAAAAGCTCTCAATTAGTCAAGTAGAATTCTGTTTTGAATTTGCAATTTTCTTGTTTTGTTAGCTTGATTGATGGTTATTAGTGTTTGGAGAATGGAGAAGTTGGTGATGTGGGATTTGTTAGGAAATTGTTATCTTTGGAGGAGAGCATGTAGGCTTTATAACTGCAGAATATTTGATAAAGGATGACGTGTAGTGATATGGGAAGAAGGAAAAAAAATGACCTGAACTACAGTTTCCCGTAGATGGTCGGTCATATGTCGGTCAGCCGACATCCCCGTTTTGGTCTACCGACAGCCGACCGAGCCCCTTCGGTTCCATTTCCAGAAGGTTGCTTCGAGTCAGGCCAAGCGTCAGTTAGCTTTCAATCAGCCGACATTATTGTTTCGGTTGACCGACAGCCAACCGAGCTTCAATTCGGTTCCTTTTCCGGAATGGTGAATCTCCTGTCTGGGACCAGTCGGTTAGACGTCGGTCAGTTGGCGGCTAGCCGACAGACACCACCTCAGCTAGCCGACAGGTGACCGAGAGCTGACTGAATTTCAGGATGGACTTATTTTGTGTGATTTTCTAGGGAAACGAAAGCCAGAATATGCTGAGAAACTTATATCTTGGTATTGTGCACTTGTAACTTGAAATACCTAATAACTTCGAAGCACCAAGCTATCTTTAAACACCGATATTTGGGTTTCAAGTGCACAATGATCAAACGAAGGGTCTTAACATATACTTGAAGGTCTGTTTTGAAAAACTTAGTTTTGACATAAAGAATATAATTTTGTACTTGTTTTGACTTACAAGCATTGGTTTGTCCCGGATCTCGTTTTGCAGTTGTTTTGACTTACAAGCATTGGTTTTGCTCGTGTATTGTTTTGTACTTATTTTGACCTACAAGTATTAGTTTTGTTTCAGGTATTGATTTGCACTTGTTTTGATTTACAAGTATCAGCTCTGTTCAAATTGTTTTAAGAATCCCAAAAAGGGGACTACTTCTTGTGCTTTGACACATTTATAGCTTATGCTACCTTGTTTTGTCTTGCGTGCACCGTCCACCCCGTGTGGTCGATGAGGGAAATGTGAGAACTTGGTCTAAGCGGCACCATTAACCATGGGGCGTAGCGTATCAACCACGGGCCTTAAATGACGAGTCTCCATTAGTTTTGGGCATTCAAATGTGAGAACTTGGTCTAGGCGGCACCATTAACCACGGGGCGTAGCGTGTCAACCATAGGCCTCAAACGGCGAGTCTTCATTAGTTTTGGGCATTCATGAATTCCGTTGAATACCACTGAGCTTGGACTGCCCTCTCAATCCGATCCACTAATTAAGGGGTCCTTAAACATAAAGACTATCTGCAGATAAGTCATGTATTTATATACATTTTTGTTCTGTTCCGGTTCCGTGGCTGGTTCTCCCACCCACCTTGTGTGGCTCGGGCTCCTGTCTTATTTCGCCTGTCTTACCTGTTTTGTTTGCTCTTATCATCATGTATGACGGAAAAAAGATGAGCTCAATGTGGATATACGAATCATAATGTTTTCCTGTAATCATGCTAGCTTTGTCTTGCTTTTGTTCATGTACTATTTAAAAATTCATTAAATGGTTTTAAACACTAGACTATATGTACTCATGCTGGTTTTGTCTCGTATATTGTTCATGAACTTTTGTTCTCTTGACAAATATATCGTTTAAGCAATGTTTTAAGTTTTGTAACCTATTTTAAATTCAGTATGTGGATCTAATGTTGTTTCCTTAAACTTTAATTGATTCTTACCCATGCTTAATTGATCACCTGCCAGACCGTAGTGTCTGACCCTGTTTGTTTGGTACCTTAGGTAGTAGGTTCTCGTCTTGAGCTAGTGCGTGAGCAGATAGCTGTAGAGCCATGAGTTTTGCAGGATTGTTGTGTTGGTGATGTCATGTAGACGTTGTGCGTGACTCCGGAAAATCGTTACGTGTAATTAATGCACTTGTTAAATTATAACTTGAATATGCCTGGGTAATGATAAGCCTGTCACTGTCAGCTCTGTATATTTTGGTACCATATTTTGTTCCAGTCTGAGTATGAGTGTGTTACGACAGCTTTATGCTGAAGGGTTGAGTGCGACACGGAATCCGATGGCCACGGACTCCGGGTCGCAACGCCATGTAAGCTTCCGCGAAATATTCTTGATGCATTTGGAAATTTTGCCTTCCCCACATACGCGGATCCTGAGGAAAAATATATTTATTACTTACTTCTCAATTCGCGTCCCTGAGGTCGGACCGCTGCAAGGATCCGGGTTCGGGGGCGTGACAACAGCAAATCCCATAGAAATGAAATCCTCAAAAAAGGATTTCTACATAATTTAGAAATTCATATTTGGCACGATTTTTTTTCCTCGGTGAATTGGTGCTAATGTTGTCTGGTGCGGGTGTGGATTCCTTGCTGAAAATCAAATTTCCCTGTTTGGTGCAACAATTTTCCATGAAAAAATAACATAAGCTGTTTATAATTAAATTATCTGTTCAAATTGACACCCTTGATTAGCCACCAAACAGTTGGAAGTTTCTTGTGAATTTAAAACAATTTGTATAAGTAAAAAAATCTAAAGTTTCAAGCTAAAGTCATGACACATCTATATTCTGATTGATGGGAAGAACCTGCTCTCTTCATGGTAGGTGTCTACATGTGCAGTTTTTGGTGTTGGCAACCAAATAATGAGTACTTATTTAATGCCTCTAACGTCTCGATGCCCCAAAAAGTTATTTCAAATAGAAAGATCCTTGTAATTCAATCTCTACATACTCTCTCCTGAAAACTAGCCAGTTGGGATCTTCCAATCTGGAAAAGAAAACAAGGGGGTCTCTGTGAGTCCCCATCCCTTGGAGGCCCTTAATTTTGATTTGAATAACTATAAATATAATATTAGTAATCTTATTATGCTAATTAATAGGGTTTGGTAGAATAATCTAAATATTTTTCCTAAGTCTTAGGATTAGGCCATTGTGTATTTCTTTATAGATGTAGGGTGTTTATTGTTATTTGATTAGGGTTCGAGTTAGAATAGGCCTTAGCTAGTAATTAAGCTTTAATAGGAAGGGTGTTGTACTTAGGAAGCTTCTAGAATTCCTAAAAATGACCAACTTAACCATGCCCTTATCCCTATTTCTATTTAAACCCAAAGGGCTTTCTAGTAATCAGCCACTAACCCTAACCTACATATACTAACCATTGCAAATGAAATGAAAACCCAACCCTAATTCACTCTCAATTCACATTCATCTCTCATCTTCCCTACCACTCTCCCTAGAAACCCTAATCCTTAACCTTAGCAACAAGGAGTAGAGGATCATCCTTCACTGCAGCATCAACCCAACCTTAGGAGCTTGAACCCTTCTTTTATACTCAAATTCCATTTCAATTGATCTAAGGCAAGTACTTTATGCTAGATATCATAGGATGCATGTTTTCTTTCTCTTGATTCTACAATTTTAATTCAATTGATGTATATATGAGTAGATCTACCTTTTGAGCTTGGTTTTATGGTTTTTGGCCATTGATGGATGGGTTTAGCTCATTTGGAAGATCAATGGCCCAAGGATGGATGATGTGATTCATATTGAAGTGCTTTTGTGATTTTATATGTTCCTATGATGAATGGTGTGGATTGGGGATGGTTTGATTGGAAATTGGATGCAGTGAGAGAAATCCCAGAAATTTGGGTTTTGTTACAGACGTGTATGCCCAGTTGATCGGATCCTTACTCGGTCGACCGGGGACATAGAAACCTGTGAAAGAACATATCTCAGTTAAATCCTTGCAAGTCTGTCAGACCAATGTATGCGGTCGACCGGGCCCTGTGCCAGGTCGACCACGTACACAGAGACTACTGGAGAAAAACTATGAGCTGGACATCTTTTTGTTTTAGAGATTCTATGTGTGCGGTCGACCGCCTAGGCTAGGAGGCCAACCGGACACACAGTGAATTATAGGTTCAGGATTTTGTCTGCCAGGTGACTGTCAACTGTCCTCAGTGTGCGCGGTCGACCGCCTAGGCCAGGAGGTCGACCGGGCACACTGCACTGAGGGTCAACCTGGGAGTCAACACCTTAACTCTTCAATGGTCGACTGACCCTGTGCTCGGTCGACCAGGAACACTGTGTTTAGTGACTTGTTCCAGGTTTCAGTTTCTGAGATTGTGATTATTTGTGGGGCCCATTGACAATCCAAATAGACCTCCATTGATGTACCAAGCACGACTCAATGGTGTGGCTCAACCTTTAACTCATGGGGACCACCAAGTAGGGTTTGAGGATTGGAATTGCCGGTGAGTCGATCCTTAAACGTAGTCAAAGATGCACGTAATTTCAGGAGCACCAAACGCAATATCTTTTGGCATTTGAAACTTCAGTTAGGGATCAAATTGACTGATGTGGCCCTGAACCTGATGTAGGCCATTACCTAGGTTGGACCCTTGTCTTTTTCATTTGATTTTAATACTTGGAGATTTATTACACATTGTACGTCTCTCATATCCTTGTTATTGCTATAACCCTATTAATTAAATGGAAATTGGAGGACCTGAACCTAGGACTACGTAGTGGTGACCCGGTGATGTAATCGATAATTAATGACCCGCGTCTATGGCTAGGGAGGCCCCTCATACGGCCTAAGTTTGGGTGTGTGGTACCATAGAATTGGAGAGGTTGGTTATGATGAATTGTTGACTCATTGTGAATGAGTATAGATTGGTTACTTATGGAATGAACATGGATATTGTACCTATATTGTTTTAGGCCATAGTTTGTGGGCCTCAGTATGAATCCAATGATGATTGGACTTGGACTTAAACTTGGATTTGGACTGTGTTGAATGGTATTGAACTTCGAACTCTTAGAGACTTGGTTAGGACCTTGCTCACGCAAGGCAAGCCTAGACAGACACAGACTTGTATTTGTTTTCCTGGATCTGCACTAAACATTCATTCAGTAGATTTAAGCTCAACCTGTTAACTGATCATCACTGGTAGGAGCTATATTAGTTATGACTCGAGCTATCATGATGAGCTATGACTAGACGAACGATGTGATACCTATTCTGGTCTAATGTGATAAAGGGGTGTGATCGGTGCGATAAATTGGTGTGATCGGTGTTATATATATTGTTATTAGCAGAGCTTGTTATCCCTTGCGTAGTTACCTTATTTTTCTCCGTCGTGACTGTTTACAGTATGGGAGGGCCTGCGCATAATATTCCGCGGTATCCAGCTTGTGTGAATGTGCCATATTATTATATGTTAGATTAGATTACTTAATTATTCTGATTCTAACTGTGATATACTCACTACAACAAGTTGCACTTTTCGCTACGAAATTTTTCGTCGCCAAAAGTCAATAAAACGTCGGTAAAAACCTTTACCGACGCAAACATTTTCGTCGGCCAGACGTCGGTAAAAACTCGTGGAAAAAACCTTTTACCGACGAAATTATTTTCAGTCGGCAAAAATAATTTTTACCGAGGATTATTAGACTTTTATCGACGTTTTTTTCGTCGGCAAAATCAAAAGGAAAATGAAATAAAAATAATGAATTATTTGCCGACGTTTATTTTCGTCGGCAAAAGTAAAAAGAAAAATAAATAAAAAATAAAATACTTTTCCCAACGTTTTTGTTTCGTCTGCAAAAGTAAAAAGAAAAATAAATAAAAAATAAAATACTTTTACCGATGTTTTTTTTCGTCGGCAAAAGTAAAAATAAAAAAAAAATAGAATAAAATACTTTTGATGACGTTTTTTTATTTGTCCTCAAAAGTAAAAAGAAAAATAAAATAAATAAAATACCATTCCTGACGTTTTTTTTTTCGTCGGCAAAAGTAAAAAAATAAAATACTTTTTTATTCAATCATCTTTGCTGTTTGGAACTAGCTTCGAAAGCTGATGGTCATAGTCTGCATCACCCAATGACACCAGTGGATTGTAATGCTATTGATTCAGAATGATTAAGAAAAAGATGGGAAATTTGTTATTTACACCCTAGTACTGGTTTTATACTTTGTGACACATAGAACTACTGCAAATATTAAGGCTGCCTGTGAGTACTTTATGAATGTTCAAAAATACAATATAGGAAAAATGAGTAAAGCACCCTGCTTCACAGGATTCACAAAACATTTCATGCTAGTCCAATGAAATGAAAATTATCTGCAACTTTCAAGTACAAACATGATGGTATACAATCATGTAAATTAATGTACATAAAAGGCCAAATGTAACAGCAAAATGGCCTTACTTTCCATCTTAAAAGAGATCAACAAGATAAAAGAGAGTTTAAAATCAAGCACCTTACTTCCTCACGCTCATGCATCTTTGTTTGTGTGCCATCAAAATCATAGTTGACATATAGGCATTCTAGAAACTCAGCGATGGGATCCTTGTAAGAGTATTGCTCCTGTTGAATGACTTTGATCAGCTCCTTGAGCATATTTCTTCTCCTTTTGTTGACAACCACAGCATTGGCCGCATAGCGCAGCAAGTGGTGTGCATTTGTTTGAATAGCATTCATGTACCTGAAAGTCATGGAAACCTCTAAAAAAATTAAATTGAGTTACAAGAAAACTAGTCACGAGTCATATTAAGTAGCCGGAATTAAAAATTTTATTTAATCTTTATTAAGTATATTTAAAACGCAGATTTTCGGTTTTTCGATGATTATTGAAGGTTTTTTTAGCCAGAATTATACAAGTTATTTTTAGTCTTTATAAGTAGTTTATACAAAGTTTTTTGGTTTTTCAATGATTAATGAAGTATCATTTCATGATAATATATATTCCCCTTCTCTATGCTATGAATTGCTTTCTTTCTTTTTTTGTTTTTGGTGTTTCCTTATCACCATATATGGGGCAATACACATTGTTTAGTTGGTTTTTCCTTCACATGGTACTTAGAAATGATCTCATCACTTATAATGGAGCTTCTTCACATAGTTCTCCATCAGGCTCAGATTTGGTCTTCCATCAACCAACGAGAACATCCATTTATTATATCACACGTACAACATATGACAAATCAATGACAAGGCCACTCTTATTATTAGGGTTGGCATTCATCATAGCCAAGCTTGTGAGGTTAAAAGATGAAAAACCAAAATGGATAAAGAGCATTCATTCATGTGCCAAAACAGATTTTCAAGTGAGATGGGTGTCTTCTTATGAAAACCACTCACTGATTTCTGCTCTTTAAGTCAATACATATACAATCTGAACACATTCTTTTTATTCCAGAAAGAGGAAACTAGCTAAAATGGTGACACCAAAGGCTACGGTAATCACATAAATAAAAACTGAGAAAGTTTGTGTAAAATAGGAACAATCCCGCATCACAATAGTTAAGTAAATCATATATGATACAATTGAGAAAAGTTCATGAATTTTGATAATGATTAATATACATTTAGCTGTTTGTATATCTGCACATCCTTACCTGAAAAACTTATTCCTATTAGAGTGAAATTCCATGAACCACCACACAAGTAGAAGACATTAATTGAAAGCGGATAAGATTTTTTTTTTCAGCTAGGCCCCACTAGAAAGACCCACAAGTTTGTCCTGAATTCAAGCACCACAGAATCCGAAACATTGAATTGGATGAGGATGGTTTCAAGATGCATGAAACTTTTCACCAAAAACTAAAAATAAAAATGCATGAAACCTTGTTAAAATCAACCAAAGAGTCTCTAGTCTTATAAATTAAAATTTAATAGCATACCTAGTTCTAAAGCTGGAAGACACGGATATTAAAGTCCACACCACCTTTAGCGAACTGTTGAATGTCCATCAAATCTCCTCTCCAGATCATGCACCCAATCATACTATCATAGGCATAAGCTACACAGGAGTAGTTCTTCTGACACTTGTCCTCACACTCGGTCAAACTTCCAGCAGCCAAAGAAACAGGTAAATCAAGCACTTTAATCTTCTCCATCTTCAAGAACCCATCTCTTTTCCAACTACCATTCCCATTCTTCTCACATTCTAATTGTTTACTCCTCAGTCCTCACACACCCACCTGACCAGTTCCCGCTATTACATTCCCCACTATACTTGGGTTCAAATCCTTTCAAACAGTTACAGATTGGTGAACTTGACATACTACATCTCCCATTTGGTCCACATCTACCGTAAGAATCACATTCAGTATCTGGTCCGGACCAGGCAAGGAACCATGAATTTTTTTTCTTTTTCCCATACAAATCATTTCAACATGTCCAATGAATCCAAAACATACCTGGTATAAAAAGAGCGATTGAAGTAATCATAAGAAAACTCTAGCACCCCATTAGAGTTTCTAATGAGATATTGGGATGGGATTGATCATATACAACTAGTTGCATGGTAAAAGCTGAAACATCCACTGTACAGTTCAAACTGAATTTTTTTTTTTTTACTTTTTCTTATTGGTGTGTGTGTGTTTTCTTTTTAATGGGATAAGAAAAACATCTTTGTTATGGTATTGAGATTTTCATGGCCGAGTTAGGATCAATATTAGGATAAAGTTTCACAAGTTAAACAAAAAGCACAATTTAGGAGCAATTAAATTTTGCCTCTGTATGAAATGCGGATTGAAGCCTATATGTGATTTTCATAGGGACTTTCCACTTAAGAGTGAGAACAACAGATTTAAGCACAGATTCCTTTCTCACAAAGTTGCCTGGTCAAGGGACCACCAAAGAATTAGCATCGAGGTTCAAACAACATACCAAGTTTAGAAATAGGGCCACTCTTTCCATTGAACCATTCTCTTCAAAATCACGTTTGAAGAACTGGGCTGTCTCCATGTTTACTCCCATTGCTGCAAATACAATGGCAAAATTGTCCTCTGCTTCATCCTGTAGGTTAATGAAAAGGGTTAACAAAGTTCATATCATTGAACTTAAACACCATGCTAAAAGGTGAGAAAAGAAATTATGAGTTGCATCATTGCTTAAAACTCACTAAATGCTCAAAAGAAAATTGTGAAATCCAACTAGAAAATAAATTGCATTGTACACAATTTACTAATAAGAGTGCATCACAAAATTGCTTTTTTTCTTTTCACTATTTTTGCTTACTTGGAAAGCAGTGCATTTTAAAGGACTTTCAGGTTGAAAAACCACATCACTGTTGAGCCACCTTTCTGGTTTAAACACTTCTGCATCATCACCCCATAGGAACTTCATTCTCCTCATGGGATGAGGAAGGTACACCACCAAATCCCCTCTCCCAACATTGAACCTATCAGGCAAGGTATCATCAGAGCAGCATAACTTGGCATTCACATAATAATAGTAACAATAAGAATAGCAATAATAATAATAAGCAGCTTACAGAGTAGCTTACATAATAATAAGCAGAGTTTGAGACAGAGCAACAAGCAGCAATTTCCATTATTGATTAGAAGTTAATCCCACTTAAACCTATCACAATATGAATGCCTGGAAGAGCATGGATTAGATTGAGTAGAATGGATTTGAGAGCTTACAGGCCGCGGGATTATAAAGCCAGAAAAGAGGTTCCATATGGCATAAAATGCAGCAGAGGAGATAGCAGAAACCTGCTGATTGGGTGCCATGGCTATCGCCATCATCCCATAGAATGTGAAGTATAACACCATCAGAGAAATTTGGAAGCCCAAACAAAAAAAAAAAAAAAACAAAAAAAAAAAAAAATACACATTAGCTACACTAACATTCAGAAGAAAACCCCAACAAAATCAAATGAAAACCATCACACCATCCCATCTATCAGAAAACCTAAAAAAACATCTAAGATCTCAACAATGAGAACTACTTATTTATCATCATCAAAATGTGCATCATTGCAGAGGCTAAAATAAAAAAACAGAAAGAGAATAAGAGAATCTTTCAACTTACATATCATTAGCATACATGTGCCCTAAGAGATGAATTGCATAGAGCCACCCTTCCTGTGAGAAAACACCCTCAGACGTTGCCTGTATTTATCCATATCTCCAAAAACAGAGTAAATAGTAAGGAACCAGAGAAACTACAAAGAAACTACAAATAAAGAAGAATTGAGAAAGAAGTTCTGAGAGATGCTTGCATGGAGCATAAAGTCGTCGCAGATGTCGGCAATCTTCCCATATGATTTGGACGCCATGGCGCCCTCAAGGAGAGAAAAGTCCATGGAATCGCGCTTCAATTTGATCTCTACAAGCCCAGGCTGCACAGGCGGCGGAATAAGCTTCCGGCGCCGGATGCTGAAGTGCCGGAAAGCACCGCATTGGAGTCTGAGATCTTCGATTTCATGGAGAATTCAGCAAACCCAAGCAGGTTCCCGACGAAGGAGGAGTTGATTGCTGCGGGGAGGATGGATTTGGTGGAGGCAATCACGGCGCAGGGAGGCTGGTTCCTTTCCTTTTCTTCATCCACTCAGCTCTGCACTTCACTCTCCTCTGCTCCACCTGAAACGACGAGAAAGAAAGAAAGAAACGAAAGAAAGGGAGAGAGCGAAAGAAATAATGAAAATGAAAACGGGGCAAAAGACCGAGGAGAGGAGAGGAGAGAGAATGAAAATGAAAAAGGCAGAGGAGAGGAGAGGAACAGGGGAGGAAGAAGAGAAAGAGAGGGAGTGGTGTGCAGGGCGGAACAGAGGAGGAAGCAGGGGAGAGGGAGAGGAAAAAATGAGTGAGGAGAGGGAAAAGAAGACATACAGAGGTGGGAGAGGGAAAATAAACATTTACCGACGTTTATATTAAACGTCGGTAAAAATTATTTAATTTTTATTATTTAAAAAAAAAGTAAAAAGTGCTGATTTTATCGACGAATTTAAAAACATCGGTAATTTGGTATTTGTTTCAAATACAAGACATAGGGAGCAAACCCATGCCTTATGCCACTTGGCCAACACTTAAGTGAGTAATGTATACATAGAATGAAATAACACATTGATAGTATAAAATACAAAATACTAATTTTATGAATATTCAAGTTTTCAAATTTTACAACATACAGACTAAAATAAGCACGGTTGAATTATTGTCACTCCATGGCTTTCACTCCTTTGTTGTGGAGAATTGTATGGGGAGTTTGAATGGTCTCGATCATATAAAAGGGGCCCAAAAAATAAAAAGAATTAATATTTTAGGGCATGTACTTTTCAACAAATATCTCAAAATTTAGGAAGGATCAACGGAGGATGTTTGAATTTCCAAATAGTGTTTTGCCTTTCAGAAATGATGTATGGCTCAGATCATGATTTCAAGGCCCATAGGAGCCAAAAACTTGAAAAAAGTACTGTGAGATAATCACATTTTCTACACCGTGGAAGATAAATGATCTAGAGCTTTTCACAATTTTCTCATGATCCATGATGAATCACACCGTCAAAATTATCCATATAGTCGGTTTAGGCATTCTGAAGAGTTTTAGTGGTTTGGATTTTGCGAAAAAGGACCACAGATTTCTAAAAATTGAGATCCAATCGTGTGAATTCTTTTTTGCAAATATCTCAAAATCTATGAGGAATCAACGTTTCCGATTTTATCACATTGTCATTTTGGGCCTTTTAAACATGATTAACAGCTTCGATCTTAGTCGTGGGATCCAAAAATTAGGTTTCCAAATACAAAACTGCTAACCTCCAAGTTATCGTGAAATGTTATAGTAGATTCGCTTTCTTTCCTTACGCAGATTTGCCAACTTGGACAGGGGAGGTCTGACCATGGGAATACTCAAAATCAAAGATTAGAGGATTCCGTGTAGGCCTTCTCCATGCTGGATCAAATGTGGATTTTTCTGTAAAAAAGCACGAAGAATTCACTCGTCAAACATTTGTCAAACAAGCCCTTACTTTTCAAAAAAAAAAAAACTCCGTTCAAACCAAAATGGATGCCTATTTCAATGTCCAAATTTTAAACATTTTCTAATAATCTCCAATTTTTTCCCTTGACATGGGTATCTTGGGGTCTTTTAACCCACAAGACTAATCCCCTAAATATTAATAAGTAAAACCTCTACTGAGCACTGGTGCTCAGGTTATGATGAGCACTACACCTAGTAGCCCAACCCTATGATCAATCTGAATAGACCATAAAAAAAGGTCCCCCCTCCCCTCGGTATCATTGATATCAAGTTTTGGAGCCCATTTGAATGGATTAGACCGTTGGATTAAAAGTGCTCTCATTTTTAATGGTGGAAACCTATGACCCATTGATTAAGTGGTTAGAATGATGATCCGAGCTTTTATTATCATACACACGGGCAGGGAGGAAGGTCCCGGATGTAGAGATTTCCGCCAAGCACCGGTGCTCACATTATCGCAAGCACCGCACCTAGTGGGCCCACCTTATGATCGATTAGAGGACCATAAAACAATTACCCCCCATAGTCTTGGAAATCAAGTTTGGTACCCATCCAAAAGGATTGTACCGTTGGATAACTTGTGCCCTTTGTATCGTCGGCAAAAATTATTTTATTTTTATTATTTAAAAAAAAATAAAAAGTGCTGATTTTACCGACGAATTAAAAAATGTCTAGCGACGTTTTATAATTGTCGGTAATAATCTTTGAGTTTTACTTTTCTTAGAAAATAAATTAATTTTAAGATTGAACTTTTGCCGACGTTTTTTAGAAAAACGTCAGTAAAAGTAGGATTTTAGCTACATTTTATAATTCGTCGGTAATAATCTTTGAATTTTACTTTCCTTAAAAAATAAAATTAATTTTAAGATTGACCTTTACCAACGTTTTTCTAAAAAACGTCGGTAAAAGTCCACCTTTTACCGACGTTTTAGATAAAATGTCAGTAAAAGAAGGCCTTTAGTGGCATTTTATAATTCGTCGGTAATAATCTTTGAATTTTACTTTCCTTAGAAAATAAATTAATTTTAAGATTGAAATTTGCTGACGTTTTTTAAAAAAATGTCGGTAAAAGGTGGACTCTTTACCGATGCATCTCACCCCCTTTACGCTAATATTAATCAATTATAGAAAGTTCTTAAAATGAGTATTTTGTTGCTAAGTCCAATTATATTAAAAGTATCACAAATTTGTTATGGTTTGATAAAATTGCACATATATATTATTTTTTAATGATACCATAGTGCTATGTAAAATACATTCTTCCTTTTCTATTACATTCATTTATACATGTTTAAATATTTTTAAAGTAATGCAATAATAAAAAAATTTAGAAGAATCATTGAGATATTGAAGAAAATTAAAACAATAAAGTAATTGTTCTAGTTAAAAGTTGATAGAAAAATCATTGAGATATTTATCTTACGGACCGTCCCTTAAAATTCTTACTATCATTGTGGCTTCTTTTTTTTTTTTTTTTTCCTTAAAAATCATTGGAGCCACTTTCAAGTCTCATCATCCTACATGTGAAAAAGAAAAAATCTAAAAGGAGAAGAGAAGATAAATAATCAAATTATGAAAGAATAAACCTACAAAGTAAATAGATTTTGGTTCAATTCTCTGTTTCCATTGCCTTTTATATTCAACCAATAGCCTATATCCCTACTATTTCTATGATATAAAATATTAGTCTGTGGGCTGAGCCACACTTCCTTTCATAGAAGGTTAGTGTATCCTACTAATCAACTCAAGTAATGGACCCCTACTCCTACACAAGAACTTCTCCAAAAATTGATTTTGTTCCCTTTAGCTGATTGGAGCTCAGCGAATGCAAAATTTAGATTGCTTACTGTAATGTAATTGTAGTTTACAAAAAACCCTCTCACATGTATGTACACCAACACATGCATTAGCACATGTAAATACCTATGCATGTACATGGAATGGGAGTGATTGAGAATTATGGCATTGGCACTGATGATGAAATCTTGTTCAGATGGTGTTGTCAAACATATTGGTGAGGATTATGAAAGACCTGAAGAAACAACTAGGAGTGTCAAATCTTTTCGTTAAACCCGTGTCAACAAAAAAAAATCTCCCAACTACCTCGACATTATCAAGAACCTGATGGATCTGTCCACCATCAGGGAGAAAGCTAAGAAGATGGAGTAAAAGAGCATGGAAGATTTCAGGCGTGACTTGTGGCAAATAACCAGCAATGCACACACGTATTGATGGGTACAACTCTGACATCTCTCCCCCTGCAGATAAGTTACTGGAACTCTGTGACTATATGTTAAATTTGAACGATGAGGAGTTGACAGAAGCCAAGTCTAGAATTGAACTTAGAGATGTGTAAGAATGTTGGTGCTGCCATTGTAATTTGGCGGGTTCAGCTATAAATGTAAAATTTTTTCCTTCATTTTCAAATGAAAATGATTTGCATATATGAAGGACCACCCTAACATACAATGTGATTGGGAGTTCAGGAGAGGAAACATCCTTGGGCCCTTCAAAATGTTATCTAGTATTATTCCAAGATTTAACCCCATAAATTTCTAGCTCTGTGGGCCCTGCTCCTTTGATTAGAATTTAAAACGGGCGGTCCTTAGGGACTAAATAAATAGGCATATTACATTCAGGTCCTTCTAGTTTTCCACATTTGACCAACTCTTGGATGGACCATTGAATGGATGAACTTCATTATGGGGATAAATAATAGTTTAAATTCAAAGTAGAGATTAATCAGATAAATACATAATCCATTGCTGAGTGTGTAAGCTTGTGGCTTGCACTCAGTCGAAGGTTGGGTAAGCCCAACCCAATGCAGATATTGGGTCCAATATTTTAGCTCATAAGTATCCTGCAATTGAATTTTGTTGGCATACAAAAAATTCACCACATTTCTCAAGGCAGGATACTCATTGTCATGGGAAAATGCCATTTTTCTGACCGCTGGAATTTGACCCGCCATAATAGTAGAATTCCTTGCGGCCATTGTTTATAAAGCTTCATCGGCCACTTCAGCTGTCAAGACTCAGGCAACTTAGCGCATGTCATGGCCGCCACCGCCCTTCATTCAAACCATAGCCGCTGGACGTTAAAACAGCACAAACACCAACCGCTAGACACCTTCTCCAATCGTCGCCGAGGTGTTATCGCCCATGATCTTGATGGTTGCACCTTCTAATGGCCGTTGGATATTCAAGAGGAACAGTTACAACTTCCATTAAATTGCAGGTTTCAAAACCGCCCCACTCCTCCATGATTTCTAATGATTATGGCCTCTCAAAACCTATAAAAAAGGGACTTGGGAGAGCAGCAAGGAGACCGAATCCGGTGCAAAGAAAAGCTAGAAACCCTGTCATTTTTCACAAAGAAGACCTACTCTTATCTTCTCAAGGTGAGAATCAGGTAGCAGTTGTCTTGAAGATTGAGTGACAGTTTCTAAAAAATCAGTCTTTGTTTCTCTCACACAGAATAAGAAGAGCAGAGGTGTTTTGTTGTTTTGACTCATATATCACTGTCCACTCTTCTTCCACATGAGGTTGATGAATTACAAAGCTTGGCAGAGGAAACTACGATGTAGATTTCCTGAACTTCGTCTTGAGCAACTTTCTAAAGACAACAATCTCTCTCTTTCTCTTTTCATTTTGTATCATTTTATTTGTATTTGACCTCCTAAGCCTGACGAATAAGAAGTTGCAAACAACTTGCACTCAAAAGGTGAGACAATAGATACCATGTAAACAAAAGTTGAGATGACTTCCTAAAGCACAATTAAAATACTTGTGCAAGTCACCTTCACATCGTTCTGTAAAATTCAAGAATGAATAAAAGTTCTCCTTTTTCATTTTTGAACGAAACAAATTTAAATGTAGAACATAGTTTCAAAACTTGGTCATAGTTCATACCTTGCTTGACTCGGTTGAAATCAACCAAAATGGCAATAAATCCTAAACTAGTTATAAAAGTTCAGTCCACAATCTTTTGGCTAGACTCAGGTTGACATAGTCAAGACTCGGTATCTTAGGCTATGAAGAAAAAAAAATAAAAAACAAAAAACCCTTATATATATAGAGTCTTGACTGACTTGCGTATAGTTCTTGAATTGAGTCGGCTTTGGAGATTCTCGAGCTAAAGTGAGTTTGAGCTTGTTTTACATATTTTTATTTTATAACTCAATCCAATTTAAAAACAAAGTTCAAAACCATCTATTGGACTGATTAAACACACCTAAAGATCTATACCCTATTATAAAATAGAGAAAAGTGTAGTACGGATTCACTACACACGTGGCCAATAAAAAGAGAGTGAGATGAACAAGATAAAGAAAAGAGAAAGCAAAGAGACAAGAGAGAGTGAAAAAGGATGGATAAAGATGGGGACATGATGGGAATTTTTCAATTTGTCTAAAATAGACTTTGGGTCAGGTTTGGATTTAGAGGGGTTTTGAGGATCCGGATCAAGATGAGCTAGAAGACTAAAGTTTAGGAATTAAAAACATCTACCCAACGGTACCATAATCTCAAAAATCTAAAATTACGAAAAAGCCCCCTAAATTTTCTGAAAAATTGCTAACTACCCCCTACTATACGGAAATGAACCCGGATCTAGACCAAACTTGCCACACATGATCCTAATAAGTTTTTAATCTCTTCTATTGAGTAGACGCTGATATTTTAAACGTAATAAAAATTCATTTTAATACATTCCAATAAATCGAGTAATCGTTTTTTCGATCTCTTTGTTTTGTTTTGTTTTTTTTTTTTTCTTTGTTTTTTTTTTTTTTAAGGTGGTGGAGAAAATAAAAGAAAAATGTGGATAAGATTGGAATCTATCTCAAATCAATATCTCAAGTTCATTCTTACCTCCTTTCTATTTTTAATTAATTTATATTTACACCAAATTCATGACACAATTCTTCTCTTTTATCTTGACTTGAGGCATGAAGCAACTTGACATAAATGTGAATAGCAGAGATAAGAATGTTAAATGGATTTATGATAAAATTAGTAATGAGCACATTTAATCAAGAACATCTATAGGTAGTATCAATATGTGATAAATGAAGTGCAATTGAACATTGTCCAATGTGGACTAAAGGATAATGTTTGGGAAGAAAAAAAAGAAGCTTATCTATGCAAGTTGATGCCCCCTCAAAAATGGGTAAGCCAAAGAGGACACAAATGAAGGTAGTAAGAATAGATCCAATGAAGTGCTACCTATTCAAGGATTTAGCCCTCATGCAGCCAAACCCATTAATATAAATTGGGACAAGATTTTGATGATGGCGATTTTTAAACCAAGAAATATAAAAAAAGCAATTAAAGATGAAAATCCATTTTTTTTTCCTAGAAAAGAACTCGAGCTCATGCACTCTCACAAGCTAATAGGACATTTCGGGTCCCTAACCTGCCAAGCTAAACTAGGGACACCCACTATTATCTTATATTTTGTGTGCATCTTTTTAGAAAAATAAAGCCAAAATAATGGAGAAACTCAATATCAAGCCAGCCGCAAAAAGGTTTTTTCTCTGGTACATTTGAGGTCCTCAACTAAGTTCTAAAACAAACTTATCTATGCAAGTTGATGTCCCCTCAAAAATGGGTAAGCCAAAGAGGACACAAATGAAGGTAGTAAGAATAGATCCAATGAAGTGCTACCTAACAGAATGATCCCCATGCCGGAGGTAATGATTGACAACACCTGCAGATTTGAGCAAATGACTTTCATGGATAGCTTCTCTGGCTACAATCAGATAAAAATGCATCCTGAAGATGAAAGGCACACATCATTTCGGACCTCATTTGGCGTGTATTGCTACACTGTTATGCCATTTGGTCTGAAGAATGCCTGTGCGACATATAAAAGGGTTATGATGAAGATATTCCAAGATATGCAGCACAAGACGGTCGAATGTTATGTTGACGACCTCGCCGTCAAAAGCAAAAGAAAAGAAGACCATCTCAAAGATCTTCGAGAAGTCTTCCTCCGACTTCGCAAACACAAATTGCGAATGAATCCCCTCAAATGCTTCTTCGGTGTTTCATCGGGTAAGTTCCTCGGATCCTTAGTTCGGAAAACTGGAATAGAACTTGACCCCATCAAAGTGAAGGGTATCCTAGAAATGCCATCTTCAAGAACCCTAAGAGAACTAAAAGGGCTTCAAGGAAGGTTGGCATACATCCGACGGTTCATTTTCAACCTATCAGGGAAGTGCCGTCCATTCTCTCGGTTGATGAAGAGAGGTGAAAACTTTCTTTGGGATGCTGAATATGAAGCTGCATTTCAAGACATCAAGTCATACCTGACCAAACCTCTAGTGTTGGCTACCCCCACAACTGGAAAACCATTTATCTTGTATATAAGAGCTCTCGACTATTCTTTGGGCTCTCTACTTGCACAAGAAAATGATGGAGGAAAAGAAGCTGCTCTATACTACCTCAGCCACATTTTGGTTAGTGCAGAGCATCGCTACTCCCTAGTCGAAAAAGAATGCCTTGTAGTGATGTTTGCTGTATAAAAGCTACGTCACTACCGACTACTCCTCAAGGACAGTATCAATAGGCATGAACTCCTCATAGAGTTTGCTGATGATGGGCAAGCTAGTGATGGCGCTAAGTTCCTTCAAAGAAAAACCAA
This sequence comes from Persea americana, assembly GCA_029852735.1. Classification (NCBI taxonomy): domain Eukaryota; kingdom Viridiplantae; phylum Streptophyta; class Magnoliopsida; order Laurales; family Lauraceae; genus Persea; species Persea americana. The sequence continues at coordinate 27,722,250 of CM056819.1, forward strand.
TCTTACCATTCGTGACAACGAATGTATTGGTTTGAGAAAGGAATGATTCCAACATGGCCATGACGGCTTCATCGGAGAAAACTATAGTCTTCCGAAATACGCGAACCGCGTCAAAGATGTTGGCCTCCTTTAGAATGGTCCCGCCAACCTGGAGGATGTGATCAGTCCATGACTCCCAGCTTGAGTCAGCACTAAAACAACCACAAAGTCGAAAAGGCTTCACCCAATTGTTACCGTCACCCTTGAAAATGCCAAGGCCCACCGGTCTCAAATCAATCGACAGATGATCTGAACCTTGGTAGCTGCTGGCTAGCATCAACATGTCCATACGGACAGGCGACTTCTCTGTATAACCGGAAGAGCCGCCGACAAAAACCCCAGTCTTGATCACATTAGTCCTCTTCACCCAGCTTGGAGGATTTTCCCTCTTAGAGCATGTGGGAGAAAGGCTCATGATCGAGATAGTGCGATCAAAGGTCGACCGGGTAGAAACGGTTCTCTCCTCACCATCAACTATGTAAGAGAACTAAAAACATCTCCTTTGGTATGTTGAGTTGTCAGGGACTGCATCACCAAAGAAAAAGGTAGGCTTGGGCACAATGCTCTGATCGTCCATGACCCAAGGACGGCTGCTTACCACAATCTTGTAAGACTCCTCATCCTTGAGGGAGATTAATCGCTGTCTCGCCTCATCTCAGTTGAGCGAGTCATACTCTTCCAATTCCTCTCCACATACTGGACCTTCTCCCAGACATGCTGTACGACCGCATTGGAAGATCTAGCAGACCGACAAGGCGCATCGCTAACAGGGCCCTTACCCTTGTTCATTTTGGAGGAACTACCTGCAAAGGATGGAAAAGAAAAAATCAATCATCAAAATGACATAATTTTGTTAAAATCCTAGCGAAATTTTGGCATGGTTCTGGGGCAATTTTGAAGAAAAAGGAAACGCCCAGAAGAAGATAGGAAGCTTGAAGATGAGCTCAACATTGCTGCGAGCTGATGATCAATGGAGGATTCTCAAAGAAGGCTCGAACTCAAACATTGCTGCGAGATTAAGTCAGTCTTCTCAAACCTTCTCAAAATTGGAAAAAGGGCTCAACATTGATGCGAGCTTCAGACTCCAAAACTTGCACAGCTCCTCAAAACCCACGCATGACTAAAGAAAGGGCTCAACATTGCTGCGAGCTCCAAATCCCAAAATTTGCAAAAGATTTCCAAGTGTGTATTATCATGCTTCCAATTCCATTTACAAAAATCATGCATAAAAGGAAAGTTGTCATGCATGATCATCTTGAAATTCATAACCTTCATTATCACGGTAAGCAAAAAGGGGGGAAAGAAAAAAAAAAGGAGAACCTCTTTAAAAAAATATATATTTCTGGGCGTGCCCGCAGGCTGTGGCCCACTGCCACATGGCAGTACGGCCTGGTCTATATAGCCAAGAAAAAAAGAAGAGAAGGAAAAAAAGGAGAAAAAAAAGAACGGTGAAAAAAAAGGGGAAAAACCGTGAGAAAAAAAAAAAGAAGCATGTGAAACAAAAGAGAGAGAGAAAAAAAAAAAAAGAAAAAAAAATGTGAAAAAAAAGAGAGAAAGAAAAGAAAAAACAGAGAAAAAAAAAAGGAAAAAGAAAAGAAAAGAAAGAAACTTTTCCTACTTCTACATGGAGCTTCTAGAAGAGGAAGAAAACTTACTTGAAGCCATGGATGGAGAAGGAGAAGAAAAGCTTGAAGAATCTTGAAGAAGAAGAAGATCTTGGAGGACTCTTGAAGACTCTTGCAAAAAAGATAGCAATAAGAGTGAGAGAAACCAACTTCCCTTGCTTTTATAGAAGAGAGCAAACCAAAAGAGGAAATAAGGAGAAAAGCAAGGAGGTAAGTGCTAAAAATTAGTAACTGTTGACACAAAAAATGTCACTTTGCCTCATCAACATCAAAAGCTACATGGAGCCGCATCCTACTACAAACAGGCAAAGCTGCCTCACGCATCGGATCTTGTTAAAATCAAACAAAAACTGCAAGATCCTTCAAAATAGCCAAAAAAGAGGTATACATGAAGTTTCGGGCCATTTCGACACCATTTGGCGTAACTTCAATCCTCCAACAGCTAAGCGGGAGCTCCCGGCGGCAACAGTGTCAAATACATCAAATCTTCGATCAGAGCCTATGGATGGTCTCAAAATACCTCCAAAAGGTTCCACGTCGAATTTCAAGTCAAACTGACACCGTTTGACCCTCCATCAACACTCGAATGACGAAATCAAGCCTCCCGGCGGTGAGAACCTCCGATGCCGCCACTCATAAAAAAAAACACATGAGTAGCTTCTACATGCTTCCAAAAGGCTGCACGTCAAATTTCAGGTCATTCTGACAACGTTTAACCTGGTTTTGACGCTCCGAAGCAAAATCAAGCCTACCGGCGGCGAAGCTCCCCGGGACCATGGCATCCAAATCGGAGCTAATGGATCGTCTCAAAATGACTCCAATAGGCTCCTTGTCAAATTTCAGGTCAATCGGACATCGGATGACCGTACATCAAAGCTCGACATCTTCCGTACGGTGAAATCAAGTCAAGCATCAACGGGACCCCAAATGGCTTCAAAACTCAAATAAAAGCCCATGGTTGGTCCTATCTAATCTTCAAGAAGCTCCACCTCAAATTTCAGGCCATTCCGATATCGTTTGACCTAGTTTCAACTCTTGGCGGAAAATTGGCTACGGAGTCTTCAGCTTTTCCAAAAATAGGAAACTTTTTGCTCTGATTTGCATAGCCTTTCGACAGGTTTTTTTTCAGTGGAATCAAGCCAATAAATGAGGAGAGATGTGAAGAAAAATACATGAGAAAACAGAAGCGAAAAAGAATGTGAAACGGCGACCGAAAGGCTACCGGAAAATGGACCAAAGTCCAAGGTCGCCGGCGACCTTAGCCCATGGTCGCCGGTGACCTAGGCCCATGGTCGCCAGCCCCATGGTCGCCGGCGACCCTGGAAATCCGAGTAGCCGGATTTCCCCCAAAAGTGTCATTTTTCCGTTCTTTTTCGCGTTTCGCGATGTTTGGCCCTTGTGATTTTCTTAAAATCTGATTTTTGAGGCATGATGTCCATCGATCTTCATCAACATCACGGATCCGCCATCGAAATCATTTGATCATCATCGGACACTCCGAAACCGCCAACCGGCCGACCAAGAAAGCACACTTTCTGCCCGACCGATCGAGAAATCGATTGGATAGATGTTGCCGGCCCATTGGTGTCAACCAATGTCTGAATTTGCATCGTCATCCGACATCAAACAACATGCGGATCCATCGATGATCATCGCAAGAAGAATTTCAAAAGACGCGGTGCAGCCCGCGATTCTTCACGCGACTCGGCGACCAATTAATGCTGTTAATTGACCTTTTTATGACAACTTATTAGGGTCATTAACTCATTATTTTGAACGGCCCAATCAGGAGCAAGCAAATGGGAGTTACAAGTCCAATTAATCATGGCAATTTACCATGTAACTCCTATCATTATGGAGATTAATCACGGTAATTAAAATGAAACTCCCATCATCATGGAGATTAAATGCCCATTATTCTCCATCGGCTAATCAAAATCCAAGGAAAAGGAGTTATAAAATTCTGAAATTAAATTTTGTAACTCCTCCCATCATGGAGCATTAATACCATTAATGTCCATAAAACCCTCCTAATGGCCACCAAAAGCCTATAAATAGGCGGTCATTCCAAAGGGAAGGGATCCTGAAAAATCGCCTGAAAATTGTCCTGAAGAATTCTCTGCAAAAAGAAGCTCTCCTGCCTTGAAGAAACCCTGCTGCAATAACTATAAGGTGATCAAAGTCCCTTGGGGGGCCACCCCCACAAGGTTTCACCCTCTTCTTCTATCCAACATGGCCTAGATGTGGTTTTTCAGCCCTTCTACTTGGTTTTTTTATTGGATATAGGACCTTCCCTTGGTCTTTGTCCTCTAAAAATATGGGGTCCAAGCCAAGCCAAGTGAACTAAAGCATCAAGTGTTCTCATCTGAAGGACGATGGCGGAGTCCATACATGACTAGCGACTGTCGATCTGAACGAGTCCCCACAATCGCTTGAGAAGTCAGATCCCTCTTTCTTCCCTTTCTATTGTAATTTGTTTTTTTAAAAGAGACAAAAATCACAATTCTTGTCTTTCATCATTGATAAGATTTGTAAATCGCCTTCCTTGGCAAAATCGCCTTCTGCGGCACAAAACCGCCTTTCACGGCATACTAAAAAAATCGCCTTTCACGGCATTCTAAATCTTGTCTCTTTCATTGAATATTTATGCAATGGAAATATAGAAAAAAAGTTTGATTTCCTTTCTACTTGTGAAGGTGAATCTCCGGATCACCATTTCAAATTCCAAGTAGAACAGAAAATCTGGCATACCCGTACAAAAAAAATGTTGATGCTTGCTCTTTTTTTTTCTCTTCGCCCCGCCGCACCCCGGCGGACCCGGGATGGAGGAAGGCAAGAAAGAAAAAGACGGGTCCATCAAGTCGGCATACCCGATGGGACCCATTCATTTGAGAACACGATGCTTAGAATCCTTGGCTCCATCCTAGTTAGTGGCCTATGTTGGATCTTGTATAAAAAAAAACATGAGATGAGATTCTTTGGAAACTTCTTTCTTTGAACTTGTTTCCATTCTTTCTTTTCTCAACAAAAAAAAAAGTTTTCCTTTCTTTTGGATTCAAATTGGAGAAAACTTTGGTTTTTTCTTTTTCATACAATGGCTGGCAGAAATGTTTGAGCCAACGTTCGGATTGGGAGGGCCCATTTTCCTCTCTTTGAAGGGTCCATTGGAGATCTTTCAAAAAAAAAAGTTAAAATTTTTTTTTTCAAATTTCTTTCATTGGATTAAAATTGGAGAAACTTTGGTTCTTTCCTTTCCGTACAATGGCTCGCAGAAATGTTTGAGCCAACGTTCGGATTGGGAGGGGCTATTTCCTTCTCTTTTATGTGTCCATTGAAAATCTTCAAAAAAAAAAAAAAAAAGTAAAAAAAAAACACTTTTCAAATTCCTTTCTTTTGGATTCAAATTGGAGAAAACTTTGGTTCTTTCCTTTTCGTACAATGGCTCGCAGAAATGTTTGAGCTAACGTTTGGATTGGGAGGGGCCATTTTCCTCTCTTTGATGGGTCCATTGGAGATCTTTCAAAAAAAAAAAAAAAAACAGGTTAAAAAAAACACTTTTCAAATTTCTCTCTTTTGGATTCAAATTGGAGAAACTTCGATTCTTTCATTTTCGTACAATGGCTCGCAAAAATGTTTGAGCTAACGTTCGGATTGGGAGGGGCCATTTCCCTCTCTTTGATGGGTCCATTGGAGATCTTTAAAAAAAAAATGCATTAAGGTTGCACCAATTGCGTTCTTTGATCAAAGTGGATCTAAGAAAAGCCTTGTCCAGAGTGTGGAGGCAGCTAGATTGTTCGAGGTAAGGGTCCTTCAAACGGGTTCATTAAGTAATCCTACCCTTACCTAGGGGCTAATCTATCCACTAAGTTTTCATAAGACCGAATTGGAAGACCTATGGTGCACTCTTCAAAAAAATAAAAAAAAAATAAAAAAAAAAAAAAAAAACTTCTGCAACTATTTTGTTCAAATTGGAGGAATTTTGGTTCTTTCCTTTTCGGATTTAGGCTCGCAGAAATGTTTGAGCCTGTATTCGGATTGGAATACCATTTGCTCTCTTTTATGAATTCATTCTTGACTTTTCAAAAAAAAAAAAACAAAAAAACTCCCGTCATTATTGGATTCAAATCTGAGAAATTCTGGTTCTTTCCATTTTCGGATTTAGGCTCGCAAAAATGTTTGAGCCTATATTCGGATTGGAATACCATTTGCTCTCTTTTGTGAGTCTAATCTTGACATTTCAAAAAAAAAAAAAAAAATCCCATCTCGTGTCCTTTTTCAAGGATGCGATTTACAACATTTGTGCCTAGCGGTGCTAATACGCCCTTTCGGGTCTACTGTATTCGCGACCGACACATTTGCATCTCCAACCTTATATCATTTTACCTCGAGTGAGCTTCGCTTCTCTGTAACTTGAATTAAGGTTTACAATTGCTTCTAGCAGTCACTGGAACGCTCATTTCGAGCCGACCATACTTGCGTTCAGAACAATTGTACCCTCTATGGCCTTTTGCCTTCTTCATTACGCTCAAAATAGGCCATGCCTGCTGAGCGATTTGAAAGGACAAAACCATTGTACAACCCATTTATGAACACCATATTCTTGTGATTACTAATGGATGTCGTCTTGTTTCAGAAAAGTTTTCCAAAACTATTCAATGGCAGCCTCATTGACCATCACCTTCGACGAAAACAAGTACCAAGTCATGCTTCAAGAGAAGCAAAGCAAGCGCACTTTCAAGCGCCCTGCCAGCTGCTGAAGCATCACTTCCCTCGGCAACTCCCAAAACACCGGGTCGACCTCCACTCCCCGGACCATCGTCTTCGGGTCACTGGGACCATTCCCACTACCCGCAGAAGAGACGGTGCCTGCTAAGAAGCAGAAGACCGCCCCTCAACGTGTCGCTTCCCCGACACCAAAGGCGGTCACCAAGAAACCCGAAGCCCGTGGCAATCCCACGAGGCCTTAACCTACAAAAAACCAGGTCTGCCCCAAGACTTGGTCCCCGCGATCTTCGCTAAAACAAAGAAGGTCCCGGACATCTGCAAAACCAGCATACCTGGCTCCTCTAAAGGAGAATAGGTTCTATCCTCTTGCTTACATCAAGGGAGAGAAACCTACCCTCCACCCAACAACCAAAACAACTCAGCACGAGCTGGCTTGTTCATACAAGCCCAAAATCAAGTCGTGCATCACAAGGCCTCAACAAGAACCTGCCAGGGCCTGCTCTCCTGCAACTCGACCCTTCATCTCAACAGGGGCCGAGGTTGCAAAATTTAAAGCTTCGCTGCGACAGGCTAAGGATCGCGTCCAAATCCTGTCCATGCCAGTCTTCAAGGAAGACAAGTTCGGTTGCCGCACATGGGGGACCACGTCCTTCATTGCCAGACCGCAGCCAGAGCTAACAGAAGCTCAAATTGCTTATCGTATACGTCGCCGCGCGGCATATCGACAAAAGAGATTAGAGAAGCAAAGAACCCAGCATTTTGAGCTTGAAATCTCCTAAAAATGGGTCGAAAAAGAAAGACCCGACCAAATTGCTGCCGTCCACATGGTTGGCAAAACCAAAAGACGCCAGAAGTCAGCGACAAAAATACATGTCAGACGGGTGGTGACTCACAGCGTCTCCCCGACGAGAAGACATCAGGAAGACTCTCCCACTCCTTCGAGCCAAGGACACCGGAGTGATCATTCCTCGGGCTCTTCATCTAGAAAAATGAGCTCTAGCTCAGTCACAAACTCTGAGCAGCCTCCACATGACGACATGGCTCTATGCATTCAGCAGCTAGAGCAAGGACAACAGAGAATAGAGGTTCTGATGGAAAACCTCCTTCTCACTCTCCAGCGTCCACCAAACAATGAGGAAGTTCCTCCACAAGATGAGGCAAATGGTGGAGAAGATGAGTCACGCGCCCTTAGTAAAAAGGAAGTTGACGATATCCTCGCCAAAGCAAAAGAATAGTATACATTGAAGGAGCATGGGATCAAGCCACCATATCCCTTATGGATGGACTCGGTTCCGTTCCCTCCAAAGTTCAAACAACCTCTTCTCCAAACATATACGGGGAAAGGTTCAGCTAGACAGCATGTGATCCACTTCAAGATCCTGACAGGAACGATTGCGGATCAAGATGCTCTCAAGATCCTTCTCTTTGCACGTACCCTAAAAGGTACGGCCTTTGATTGGTACTCCACTTTGCCAGAGGACTCCATTTAAAACTGGACCATGCTAGAGACACGTTTTCTGACCCACTTCAAAGGTGAGAATCATCCTGTTACTATGGCTCAACTCTGCAACCTTAAACAGGGAGAGAATGAGTCGACATACGACTTCATTCACAAATGGAAGGCAATGGCATACAAATGCTCAGATGTGCTGCCACCATCATTGCGAGTCGACATTTTCCGAAACAACATGAGAGCAAGGATCCGCTCCATGATCATCGGCAACAAATCAACGAACTTGGGAGAACTCCTAGAAGCATCTATGGAGGCTGAAACGGTAATCAAAGACCTCAACAGTCAGAAATCATCAAAGAAGGAGCCGACCGCCATTCCGACCTCCAAGCCAAAGAAAAAGGAGGTTCTCAATGTGCAAACCAAGTCAGCCCCTCAGCCGCCAAAGAAAGCCAAAAACAAAGCTGCAGGTAAGAGACCTGAACTCTCTGATGCCTTCAAAGAACGAGTAGAGAAGAAATACCCGTTGGATGAAGATGTTGAAGAAATCTTTGGTACTCTCTTGGCAAATGAGAAACTCACCTTGCCTGACCCCAAAAGACCGGGAGATGTTGGCAAAACCAATGATCCCCGATATTGTCCATACACCAATTGGTCTCGCATCCTCTCAACCAACGTTTCGTTGTGAGAGAGAAGATCAACGAGATGTGGAAAAACGAAGTCATTACTTTTGATAAAAACTATGGGTCTGCCTCCGTTAACATGGTGTCATACAGACAAACATCCAAATCACCAAAGGAAAAAAGTCACTACTTCCTTTAAGGTGATAAAAATGACCCAGACGTCCCAAGAGTTGGTGCCTTACCCAACACCAGATGGACAGCCCATATGGGTGCATCCCGATCTCCTGGAAGATGAAAATTGGGTGATCGTCAAAACAAAGTAGGCCGCTCAACAGCGAAGGCAAGCCAAGAGACAACTCCGCATGCTCAAACAACAGGAGAAGGCTCAAACAAAACAAGAGGTCGCTGAAAAAACAGAAACCTCCTCTACCGCTTCACTGGGGTCAACAAAGGAGTCTCTTCTCAAGGCTTCAAGAGGGGTAAGAAAATTCACCCTCGGTGATTTCATGCCACCACGGCTCAGGGATGAGACTACGCAGGGGGCATCATACTCTTGTAACTCGGTAGTTGGATTCTCCATGAATGGATACGAGTCCAGTGACACTGCCGGTGATACAGATGAATGGGAGGAATCCCTTGAAACCGGAGAATATCTCTTTGACGAAGAATGGATCCCGGAATCTCACCTTATGCCAGTAATCTGGTATAACCCCTTCCGACCACAAGGATCCTGGTCTGATGATGATGAAGACCAAGAGGCTGCCCAAAATGTTGTTGACACATCACAAACAAATGCTCTAGTGGATCCCAACCAGGTTGAACCACAAGGAGCAAATGAAGAAGAAGATCTAGCTCCTATGCCAGATCTCGAAGAATTTGCGAGGATCTTGCAGCGTCTCGCCATAGAGCAGGAGCAGGATCACATCAACCAGCTTCATCAAAACCCAGAACCGGAAGTCCCGGAAAATCTATAAGCATCTCCTCTAGTGACTCCGGAAAATGAAGAAAGTTGCTGGGTTGATGATCCTCTTACATCGGAGGATGAGGCTGATTCTCAACGGTCCATTATGGAGGCATCTTCTATCGAAGTTACCTGTAATGTGATAGTTCGGGATGATAGTGCCTCTGAAGCTCAATCTGCTAAGGCCACGGACTCTCAGAATGCATCCGGTAGCATATCTTCTGGAGCTACATATTCTCGGATGACTTCCACTGAGATAGCATCTTCTCAGCCGTCGTCTCCTGTAACGATGATGTTAGAATTCAAGCCTCTTCTGAATGATCACCATGAAGAAGCTCTGGCTGACGAAATCTTCAAAGAAAACCCAGTCAATTGGTCTCAGATACCCAACCTCATAGGAGATGTCTGGACCGATGAAATACTGGACAAAGAAGAAAAGTTGTTGGAAGCTGTTCAGGACTTGTTCCCTGAAAATGCTCCATGCAACGCAATAACTGCAGAAGCATTTTCAGCAAATGGGGAGGATCAGCCTCTTGAGCCCGAAGGGGGTCTTCCAAAAGAAGAACCACCTCTAGAAGCTTTTGAAGTTAGGAAAAGTACCCGCTCTGGCGGGGATTACCACAAAAACTATAACCAACCTTCTTCTTCTTATGTAAATCCTTCGGGAAAACAAGCTGTAAATGCCCCAAGCGGCGGTGATAATGAAAATGCAGGCCCAAAGGAGGCTTTCAAGTATGACTTTATCGAGCACTTTAAACACATACCTGCACGATTACACATCCTAGACTTATTACGAATGTCACCACAAACTTGTGATAGTCTCATTTCAGAACTGCAAAGGCTGAATATGGATGTCGACAAACATGCCCCACAAGTCCTACAAATTGAAATGGACTATAGGGTCGGAAAATAAAAAACCTCCTCAAAGGGAGAAAAGAAAGAAGCTGGACGACCTTGTACTGAATGCCTCTCGGTCCAAAAAGCCGCAAGTGCTACCATCGACTTCAATAAGGAGGACCTCCTGCTAGGCGAGACAAAGCACAACCGACCCTTGTACTTAACAGGGTACATCAAAGAAATGCCGATACACAGAGTCTAGATCGACCCGGGTTCTACACTTAACCTCATCTCTACTTCGGCACTCGAAGAGCTGGGTATCCCACCTAGCAAACTAAGCCATACATCTGTGTCCATCTTTGGATACGATGGGAGTGCTCAAAGGCCCATTGGCAAAATCTGGTTCAGGTTGCAAATCGGTGATCTTATATCTGAGGTCACCGTGTATGCAATAAAAACCCCTTCATGCTACAACATCCTTCTTGGACCCCCTTGGATACACAAGAATGGTGTTGTGCTTTCAACTCTACATCAGTGCATCAAGTTTGTTGGCAACGATGGCTTGATACATCGAGTGTTTGCAGACAAAAAGCCCTTCAAAGGCAAAGAAGTCCATTTTGCAGACTCTCAGATGTACAAGGATGAGAAAGAGAAGGAGGAGGAGAAAATAACATCCTTTGCCGGCAATCTCCAAAAAGATAAAGGCAAGGCTCCTCAATAATCATCGGAAGAAAACAAATCTTCCGGCAAATCCGGAGAGAGCAATCCGTCTCCTTTCATTGTCTCTTTCAAATCTCCCAAACCCTTGGTAATCACTACTAAGGCAAAAAAGACAAAGCAAAAGACTGGGGGCAAGTTTGCCTCTTCTTCGTGTCTATCATACAAGACACGGATTCGGATTCAGAGATTGAAGACGATACATCGTCAAGCCAAGCTGATACTCAGGAAGTTCAGCCTACCCTCGCTCCATTGGAGACACCTGCTGATGTAGAAGATCCTATGTCCGCTACCTTCATCGTTCCGGCAACGACGGCAGAAGAGAAACCAATCTTCTTCCATAGATTGGACGCGTCTTCATCAAATTCCTCGCTTGAACCTTTCCAAAATGAAGGTATGCCTCAACCATCCTTGTATAGTCTAATGGCACAAGCTATCATGAAGAAAATGGGCTATGACGCTCAAAATCCAATTGGTTTGGGAGGTGGCCGTGGTATTCTTATACCATTGGAACCCACCCTGACCAAAAGTCAGCTGGAAGATTGGAAACTCCAGCGGCGCATAGACAAGTCTTCATACGGATTGGGGTATGATCCTGACACTCTGATGAGACAGCTAACACAAAGTCTGCAAAGTCATTTTTCCGACCAGGCCTCAACATCTCGTGTTGATGAAGACATCGATCTTCCTGGACATCTCTTTGAAGAGTTGCCCAACAAAGATCCAAGAAGCTCATCAAATTGGTATGATTTCTCTGATGATGAAGAGGAATTGTCCGATGACACAGATGCACGGTTCTCTGATTCAGAAGAGCCATCGTCTCCAAAAGAAGTGCCTTACTTCGACCCAGTTTCAACTGGTGATTGGGATCATCTCATAGCAAGTCTTGAGAAGAATACCGATCAAGAAGATTTATGGACAGAAGCGGAGCCATGGTCTGAAAATGCCCTTGGAAATCCGCAAGGTCTTGTTGAACTGGAAGCCTCCGAAAATATTGTGGAGGAACCACCTTCAAACCTTCCAACAGAAGATTCTATTCAAAAGATAGACTTGGGAACACCAGATAACCCACGTCCTGTATTTATAAGCAAGAATATAAAGGATGATGAGTTACCCGAGTTACCCGAGTATGTCTCTAGTCACAAAAGAGACTGGAGCGACAAACTGCCTAAAGCTTTATGGGCCTACCGGACTACCGTTCGAGGACCAACCCATAGCACACCATTCTCCTTGGTCTATGGATGTGAAGCAGTTGTCCCCCTAGAGGTACAAATTCCTTCTTTAAGGGTATCTCTACAAAATGAAATGACGCAAGAAAGAAACGTCAAATTGAGACTCTAAGAACTGGATAATCTCGATGAAAGATGGCTCGAAGCCTTGCAAAGCGTTGAGCTTTACCAAGCACGCATGGCAGGTTCTTTTGACAAAAAGGTCAGGCAACGCGCTCACAAAAAGGGTGACTTGGTTCTTGTGGTGAAAAGGCCAATGGTTTTTGCGCACAAATCGAAAGGCAAATTCGAACCAAAATGGGAGGGACCCTTCGTCATCGACAAAGTCTTCTCCAATGGCGCATATGCTCTTCTAAACATGGAGGGTGACAGATGTGTGCTGCCCATCAATGGCAAGTTTTTGAAGCGGTACTACACTTGAAGACTTCCTACATCGGATCAGAGCAATCCCTGCATAGCCAAAGCCTACTCCTAGGTACTTGCCCGTCAAACCCACCCTTTTTAGAGTTTTCATCCCTATGTTGAAATTTCTAAAAAACCAAAACAATGCTTACTTTCAATGTTTCATTGTTAAAAAAAAAAAAAAAACAAAAAACAAAATCAAACCCAAAATCCAAGTTTAGGAGCCTCTTCCCTAACTTGACCAAAACTTTCAATCCTTGAACCCAAAATTCATGGTTTGAAACAAAAATCAGGACTTAGGAATTTCCACCCTAGTCCACCCTGACTTTTACCACCAAAGATGGTTTTGAGTCAAAATTTACGACCTTCATGTCTTTAAACAAAAAAAATGGTTTTTCAAAAAACCGTGGGCAAGCGATGTTTAGTTGATACTCACACAAAACCCAAAAATAGGAAGGATGTGAACCCCATTCGATACTTCCAAAACCTCAAAATCGCAAGAAAGCGACACCTTGTCGATACTTACAAAATTTCAAAAAAATCGTGGAGACACAACGCTTCAGTTGATATCCACAACCCAAATCTCAAAACAAAAACAAAGGTTTGAAAAACCTCAAAATTCAAAAATCGTGGGGAGGCGACATTCCATCGATACCGACAAAACCAAATTTTTTAGAAAAAAGCAAGGAAGCGACATTCAGTCGATACTTGCACCCAAATCCGCGAGGAAGCGACATTCCATCGATACTCGCATCAGAATGAGCAAGGAAGCGACATTCCATCGATACTTGCAATACCATTCAGCAGGGAGGCGACTCTTAGTCGATACTTTCATTTTTGAAAACCAAAAACCTGGCTTTCACGCCAAGACCCGGCTTTCATGCCAAAAACTAGGCTTTCACGCCAAAATCCGATTTTCATGCCAAAAACCTGACTTTCGTGCCAAAAACCTGGCTTTCGTGCCAAAAAATCAAAAATCCGGCTTCCATGCCGACAAAACAAAACTTGGTTTTAAAAAAACTTGGCTTCCATGCCAAAATAAATAATCGGCTCTCATGCCAAAAACCGGCTCTCATGCCACAAAACCAAAACTTGGCTTTCATGCCACAAAAAACGGCTCTCATGCCAAATGCCGGCTTTCACGCCATCCAAAATTCAGCTTTCAAGCAATAAAAAAACCAAGCTTTTCGCCACAAAATCTGGTTTCATGCCCAAAACAAACTTTTGACAAAAGATTTTCACAAAATGACAATCTTTTGATCAAACTCTCAAACAAGCAATCCCAACCAACTTTTTACTTACTTTCATTAAAAAAAAAAGAATTTAAGTGAAGCGAGGGAATACAAAAACAAAAGGGTGCCAAAAAAATGTTTATACATGGGGGTTCCAAAAGAAAATAAGAAAAAAGTTTGTTACAAAGTCAGGAGACTAGTCCGACATGGTCTTCAGCCAAAGGCTTAACTCCTTAAGCAAACTCTTAGCCTTAGCCTCCAAAGCTTCCAAGCCGCGTTTCTTCATAATCTTCCCATAAAAAGCAGTAGGCCGTCGCGATCCATCCTCAGCACGAGGAAGCTCTTTCCAGAGAATCTGCCATTGTTCATATTCTTGAGTCTTCCTCTGGAGATTGCTTTCGACCTCCTCAACTTGGCAAATGAGAGTCATCTCTCTATCGCGAGCTTTCAAAGTGGCAGTCCACTTGGCAGCGGCTTGTTCTTCCAATAGCTCAAGGTGCTGTCTGGCTTCAGTGACCTCCCTATCAAGATGGTGCTAATCCTGTGTCAGCTCAATAATAGCCAACTCGGTGACATTCCTCTCCCGAACGAGCTGCTTCCGAGTCCTCGAGATCTCATTCAGTTTAGATTTGACCTCGCTGGAAGGCTTAAAAAACATCTCGTTGAAGAAGTCATATTTGGAAAGCTCTTGGTCTCAGTCCACTTGTTACCTAGAGTGATGACTGTCGGATGTGAATTTCGACCCCCCCCTTTTCCTCTCCAAGAGAGGCATGGTTTGGGGAAATCTCCATTCGTCTATATATGTTATTTAAATTTTACATTGAAAACAAGGATTCCGACTACCCTCAAAATCGACGGATCACGATCGCCAACTACGAATTCGGTCGTAACACCGTTCTTCGACGAAAATAGAAGAAATATGGGAAGAAAAATAATAAGGTGGGTTCTTCCTCTCGTCTAATGTGCTGCCGGCAACACACGACGGTTGTCCTGTCACATTAATTTGGGTCTCTTTAATTTTGGGTCAATTAAGGGTCATGAGTTAAAGTCCGAATAAAGGTTAATCCTCACATAGCATAATCGTAGTATATCCAAGTGAAATAAAATAACTAAAACAAAGGAAATAGAATAAAAGAGGGGGGAGGTGCCAAATATTTAAGAAGAGGATAGGCCCCGTTCCCGGGTACCCCCTTCTGATCCCTTGGCAAAATAGGGTTTAAATGCTGATTTTTCAAACCAAAATGATGATGCAAATGAGACTTTGATTTGTGATTTCTGTGTTTTTCGTGTGCGATACACGAGTGATAAAAGTAAAAGGCCGATGGGCCGTAGTTAATTGAAGGTGGCCGATGGGCCAAAATTGATTGGAGGTGGCCAATGGGCCAGTGTTTGTTTTAGGGTGGCCAATGGGCCATGATTATTAAAAGTGTGTGTGAAATCACTCATCTCATCTCGTTATTCTCATTTACTCAATTTTAGAAATCAGTTCTTTATTCCCTTTATCATTAAGTTCGATTAAATATCTGGCACCTGAGGTGGAGGAGGAAATAAAAGGAAAATCTTTTTGGATTTATTTTGTTGGTTTTATAGTTTTTATGGCTTTTTTATATGGGGCTAGAAGGGCCCAACTAGGGGATTTTTACTTGGATTTACATGATTAATGCTTTACTACTGATCATCGGATTAACCGAACGTAAGGTCCTAGACTGCCCACATCAGCTCTCCTAGTCCCCTAACGCAACAGGAAAAGTGACGGGGCGAAGCCTAATGCTCTAAGCTACCTAACCAGGCAATCCGATCTATATCTAGGCGTGAATAGTCTGAGTTTGATGGTTCAGCGCCTAAGCAACTTATTAATTGTGATTTGTAATTGGTTCGGTTTGTTTTGAGTTGAAGATTGATTAAGAAGTGGATTAAATGTATTTTGGGGTTTTGTTTAAGTTATTTAAGGTTCTGGAATTTAGGGTTTTAATTTAAAACATGAAGCGATGTCGAAATTAGCGAAACGGGGTTGACAGAGGACTTGGGCGTCAGGGGGGTGGCGCCTAGGATACTCTGGTGACTTGAGCACCTAGGCAGTGGCGCCCAAGTGGCTGCTTCTGGGTGGTTTGGCTAGTGACGATGGTATCGCTATTGTTTTCGAAATCCAAGGGGTTCTTACTTGGTGAGTTTTAATATTTCAAATTGTTTTAATTCTCCGGTGTTCAAATGTCAAAGGGAGAGACGAAACCAAGAGTTCACGTTTTAGTGCAAATGAGAGGATGGGCGCCAAGGAGGTGGCGCCCAGGTGGATAGCCTGAGATTTTCAGGTATTCCGGATGGGATTTGATATTGGTTTTCGGATTTAGAGACTATTTTAGGTTCTGGTTTTAGTTGATTTAAGTGGTAAGGTGTTTAGCTATTCGTTTTAAATTGAAGTTGTGAACCAAGGTTAGAGTGTAAGATAGGCGCCACAGGGGTGGTGCCTAGGTGGTTGTTTGTCGGTTTGTAAGGGCTTTGGGTGCTAAGTCCAAATCGATTAAAGTTTCAAGTGTTTTAAGTTAAAAGTGTTTTAATATGTTGATCGGGATTGGTTCGAATGCTAATTAATTGTGTTAAGTTGTCGGTTGGGGTTCTTTATGAAAACAGGTAGGCTGGGCGCCTAGGGTGTGGTGCCCAGGTGGATTTGGAAGGATGGGCGCCCAGGTGACTGTGTTGAGGTTCGGTCGGTTTGGTGATTCTTAGGTCAGTTTAAGTTTAAATTGATTAAAGGACTTAGTGTGTTTGGATGTGGAATGCTATTCGTATTCGATTGGGATTTATTTAAACGTCAATTAATTGGGCTAAGTTGTGAATTGAGTTTTTCTGAAAATGGGGAAGCTGGGCGCCCAGGGTGTGGTGCCCAAGTGGATTTGACAAATGGGCGCCAAGGGTGTGGCGCCCAGGTGAACTATTCTGTGGTTCGGGTCGGTTTCGTATTTTTTAGGTTGATTTGCGGTTGAGCTTTATGGTTTGATGTATTTTAAATTAAAAATGTTCTGTTGCGATGATTAAGATTAAATTCCATTTTAATTAATTTGGCTTTAGTGACGGGAGAGGCTGGGCGCCCAAAGAGTGGTGCCCAGGTGGAGGTGATAGGATGGGTGCCCAGTGGGTGGCGCCCAAGTGTCTGTCTTGTGTGTCCGAGTTGGTTCGATGTTTTAAGTCTATTTGGGCTTATGGTTTTGATTGTTTTAGATTTCAAGGGCGTTCCGGTGTGTTGATCGTGATTGAATTCGAATTTAATTTCAAGTGGGGTTTCCTAGTGATTGGGTAGGATGGGCGCCAGGAGGGTGGTGCCCAAGTGGATGTGGAAGGATAGGCACCAAGGGGGTGGCGCCCAAGTGGATATTTTGTGGTTTATTCGTTTTGTATTTTCTAAGTTGGTTTGAGTCCAAATTGATTGAGGTTTCAAGTCTTTTAGGTTAACAATGTTTTAAGGTGTTAATTCGGGTTTAATCAATTAAGTTTAATTAAATGGTGGTTTCTAAGGGAATGGGATAGGATAGGCGCCACGAGGGTGGTGCCCAAGTGTATAGGTAGCTTGGGTGCCCAGGGGGTGGTGCCCAGGTGTCTGTTTTATGGTTTCGTGTTGATTTTGCGTTTTTAGGCCGGTTCAAGTCTAAATTGATTGAGGTTTCGGGTTTCTTAAATCTAAAAGTGTTTTATTATGTTAACTAGGATTAAATTTGAGTTGTGATTAATTAGAAGTTTTAATTAGGGGTTCTTTAGAGATGGGATAGGATGGGTGCCAAGAGGGTGGTGCCCAAGTGGCAGTGTAGGCTGGGCACCCAGGGGGTGGCGCCCAGGTGGACTGTTTTGGAGTTGTGTTGGCTTTGAGTTTTTGAGTTAATTAGAGATTAAGTTGATTAAGGTTTCAATTATTTCAGGTTTAAAATGTTTTACTGTGTTGATTCAGATTGGTTTAAGGTCTTAACTAATTAACTTAAGCTTTAACTGGGGTGTCTTAGGGAATGAATAGGCTGGGTGCCCTGAGGGTGGCGCCCAGGTGGTTGTGGAAAGATGGGCACCCAGGGGGTGGCGCCCAGATGGCTATCTTTTGGGGTTTTAAGTTTTTGTGTTTTGAAAGTTCTTAATTATTTCTAAATCCGAATTAATTAGGGTCTTAATGTTTTAGAACTCTTAATGATGTGATGTTTCTTAAGTTTACTAATTATGTTGTTTTAATTAATCTTAAGATTTATCCTACTTAGGTACTAAATTCGATAACTTAGACAATCTAACTATTCTTTTTTGGGTTTTTTTGGTTATCTTTTAATTTGTTTTTGGTTTCTCCTCTAATTTACTAGACAGTAAGGAAAGAGAATAAGGGATTTTATGTTTTATGATTTTTTTTGGATTTTCTATGGATGTGTGGTTCAAATGATATGATGTGAAGTGTGACAAAAATGGTAATTCAAAGCTCAAAACAGATCAAACAAGCTAACATATCATTAATATGCAGTTTCTAAATGAACTAAATGCGGAAGATCAGAAGTTGTGCACAAAAGTGGAGAAATCCACTTGGGCGCCACACCTATAGTGCCTACCCTGCTCAGTCAGGGTTTTCAATGGAACACAACGAATGCACAAGAATCTCAGTATTTTTAAGACAACTTCCGATATTCGGCGACTGATGCAAATGTATTAATTCGAACTACTAGCAATGCAACTAACGAACCTACGAGCAAACGATGCAACGGGTGGAAATCTAGAACCCGGACCCTGTCTTAGAAGGGTAGGCGCCCAGGGGGTGGCGCCCAGGTGGTTCGAGAGGGCAGGCGCCCAGTGGGTGGCGCCCAGGTGGTTCTAGAGAGGGCAGGCGCCCAGTGGGTGGCGCCCAACCTTTCTGCCAAAGGCTGTTCGCGATCTTTTCGATATAAATGATGATGATGATGATGCTAATGCGAGATCTGATCTAACTATGTAATTAGAACTACAAAATCAAAGCGAATCTACTACATTAGAATGAACCTAAGCATGTTACTAACATGATAATGCATTAATATCATTTTTATCTCAAGTTAATGTAGATCTATGATGCTCAAATGGCCCTAAGCATGTTTCTAAGCATGAATGGTAATAGAGTGGAGTAAAAGAAGGGAGATCTAGGAATACCGGTATGACGAAACGTTTCTCAAGTTCCTAGATTGAAACCTTAGCAAAGATCCATAGCTCTACTTGAAAATATGGAAGCCTCCTCCTCTCTTTCTCCTTCTTCTACTATAGATCTGAAGTTCTTCTCTAATGGTGGCTACCTTTTTTCTTCCTTTTCTATTCTCTACTTTTGCCTCTTTTCTTAGGGTTTTTTGGGCAGCCTCCTCTTGTAAATGAAGTTAAGAGGGGTTATATAGGTTTGGGATGAGTTTAGAAGGGCTAGGGCTTCATAATTCGCGTTTCTAGAAGGTCTCACGCATCCCTAGGCGGCTTAAGTTATTTTAGAGTGAACTAGGGTTTGAGGGAGGATGGGCGCCCATGGGGTGGCGCCCACATGGCCTGCGCAGTCTGGGCGCCCACAGGGTGGCGCCTAGGTGGTCCTGGAGAGAGTGGGCACCCACAGGGTAGTGCCCAGGTGGTTTGTGCTTCGCTTTTGGTCCTTGGTCCCATTTCGAGTCGAGATTGAACGGATATATCTTCAGCTGGGGGACCTACACTAGCATTAATAGGCTGGGCGCCACATGGGTGGTGCCTAGATGGATTTCAAGGTTGGGCGCCACATGGGTGGTGCCTAGATGGATTTCAAGGTTGGGCGCCACATGGGTGGTGCCTAGGTGAAGTTCAAGGCTGGGCGCCACATGGGTGGTGCCTAGGTGGTTCAGTTTGTCTTCGGTGCTTGGTCTCTATGTATGGGTGGTCCCGGTCTAATCTCAAGCCAATTAGTAAAATTTGGAGGCTGGGTGCCCACCATGGGGTGCCTAGGTGATTCTGGGTAGTGTGGGCGCCACAGGGTTGGTGCCTATGTGGAACTCAGTTGGATAGGCGCCACATGGGTGGTGCCTAGGTGATCTCTTCTTAGAACAAACTTGGGAAGCTCATAACTTTTGACTCGCTTATCGGATTTGGACGTTCTACATATTACCGGAAAGCTCTCGAAGTGAGGAATTCAATTGTCTAAATGTCTTGACAAATAGGGGCTGAAAAACAAGGGGGGGTCTCTGGACCAATGGATTCGATTTCCAAGCTTAGGCTAATCGGGTGACATTTTGGCAAACTAAGCATGGTCTTTGGAGGGATTGGCCTAAGCATGTCTTAAGTGGTCCGGAAAGGGTTTGAGTTGTGTCATGGTTCGCTCCTTGTTTAAGTGGTGGGTTGGGCTCAAGATCTTGACGTGATTCGGCTTCTCTCTCACGAATTTCTAGAAATCGTCGAACTAAGTATAAAATGATCAACAAGCATCTTCATCGTCGTTAATTAATCTGAATTATGTCATTAATCATTCAATTGTGGGTGAAATGGGGGCACCACTATATATGACAGGTGTTTAGGGCTATCATAGGGGCCAAATGAGGTGTCTACAATGACTTCATCAACGAAAGCCTTGGCATCTGTAATGTTCAGACCGACTTCTTCGCTATCGGCAAGAATGTCCTACACATGCTTCACCATGCCAAAACCAGACTCCAAATGGCCAGAAGAAAGAGTCTCGACCCATGATCTCAAGACTCTCTTTAACACCTTCCTCGCAAACTGACGGGATGGCTCAGATGAAGACTCGCCATGCTCCGTTGGTCGACTGCCGGTATCAAGCACCGTTGGAAGAGTAATCAAGAAGCTCTTTCCAACCGGAGCCGCTGGGGAAGGAATATAAGTAGGCGGACTCGCCTCTGCCTCATCAAAACTGGTGGAAGAAGCCCCTACTCCTGGATCGGTCACAGGTACCCCCTTATCCGGTTCTGAAAAAGATAGAGGAACTTCTTCTGTCACCTCACAGCCTGCCAATGAAAGATGAAAAAGGTATGAATATGATCTTGTCAAAAATCAAAATATCAAGATTATCACTACAAAGTACCTTCTTCGACGACTGGTGGAATGCTTTCTACCTCCATGAGCTCATCCGAAGCATCGTCAAAAGTTGTGTCCATGGATGGCTCAAAGTCGTCGGAATCTTCTGGCAAGTCAGCTGGCAAGAAACAAAAATGCATGTTAGCAAGTGGCGGTAGAGAAAAACAAAAAAAATGAAGAAAAGAAGTCATACCAGGAGGAGATTCTGGATCTACTTCAGAATCTCTGGGTTCTTCCTCAGATGCCACGATAGGATATGTCACCGCCTCATCGGTCGGAACCTCAGGCATCATCAAACCATCATCTTCTGCCAAAAGAAAGAAAGCAATAGATCAAAACAAAAGCTCTCATGAAAGAAAAGAAACAGAAAGAGAAAAGGGAAAACCATACCATCATCAATGGTCTCTTCCCCTCAGCTTCTCTTCTGTGGAGGCTCATCATCATCCCTTGATGCCTCCTCAGCGATGGTGGAAGGAATTTCCAGATCAGGAGAACTTTCGTGCCGCCTCTGACTTCGGCGCTGTCCTCTTCTCCTCTTGCTCCTACGGGACGAACTGCTGGAAGTACCCTCCCCACCATCGAAATCTGGCCTCTCGCCAAATTCTTCACCAGATGGTCTGCTCTTGCCAGTAGACTCCATGGAAGCCTTTGCTCGCTCTGCTTGTATCCAAGCAGCAACCTCAGCCTCCTCCTCGGCAAGCTGTTCCAAGACCTCACCAGGTATCTCTTGTGTAGCTCCCGATCTGATGACATCCTGGTTCTCGAGAAAAACCCGTTCTGTGCTTTTCTCCAGAAAGGAAAGGCAGAACTTCTTATTGGTGGACGCCATCTGACTTCCTAAGGCTCTTCCCGGAAGATTGTTTTACATCAAGCTCCTTCTTGGAAAGCCCCCGGTATGCTGAAAAGCTCTCTACGAACCACTTCGTGAAGCCAGCAGTCCGGAGAGTAGGCAACTCAGGATAAGAAATCGAGGCAGTAGTGTCTTCTGCACTATAAAATGCCCATGCATTTCTCCCGTCCTGCAGACCTCCAAAATGCTTCACCTTGCTCGAAGGTGCTCTAACAATGCCTGGAGAGAAGCCTAACTGCATGGCAAAAAGCGAAGGAACATACGGCTGGATGTCGACGAAAAGATGTTTGTGGTGCACCATCGTGCCGACACGTATGTTAAATAGCAAACTCCTCTCTGCGTTTGTCAAAGAATAGTGTCTCCCCGACCCTGCCCTGGTCAAATCATGGGAGACACCAAAATCAAAAGCCTTCTTCCGTAAGCCCGGAGAAAGGTTCATTGAAGACTGCAAGTTCATTGAAGACTGCCCCATCTCGACATCCCAGAATCCTCGTATCCTCAAACCGGAAGATAAAAGAGATTCGGAAACAGGCTTCCCTCTAGCCAACCAAATCATGAAAGGGTCATCGTCTTGAGCAGCACCCAATCGGTGGAAACTGGGACTGTGCTATGCATACCACGAATAGAAAATATGAGCTGAAAATACCCTGTTCATGGGAAGCCCAAGCCGAACCAGAAAACCAGCAGCCTGCAATTCGATGCATAAATAGGAGTAAAGAGCAGGCACCAAATCAAGCCGCTCTCCAAACGCCATCTGACAAGCCGGAAAAATGCAGTGCGGCCTGATGTGCGTTCCATCCCCTCCAGCAAAAACAGCCTCACCCAGCCAATAAGTGAGGAAGACAGCGAGATCTCTCCGCAGCGCAATGTCAGAATGAATAGCGTCTATGCTTGTAAGACCCCGCCCCGAGAGTTTCCGATTAGTGTTAATTAAGACGTGTTTTAGCTATAAGTGTGATTAGTGGAAATTGAGTAAATCTGGATTAGAATAGCTTTTTATAGTTTTGAATAATTTTGGGGACTCTTTTGATCTAGTGGGGCCCTTTGGGGGTTCCTTTTAGTGTGTCTTGATTAGTTTTGGGATTTAATTGATAATTCTGGAAATCGGTAATTTGCTCCGTTGAATGTATTTTATGATTCCCTACAACTTTCGTATTTGCTCCGTTTCGATTCGAGACCTCTAAACCCTACTTTGCCATTGATAGGGGTAAAACAGTCTTTTTACACAAAATCTGGACACTATTTTCAATGTCTCCAAAACTTGTAAAATATATACTTTTTGGAAAGTAGAAATTTCGACGATCAATTCTTCCTTCTTCGTCGAAGCCGTCCGAAGCCCGTAGATTGATGTTCTAGCCCATTTTAGACTTTTAAGTTGTGGGACCCATGGCCTTAGCTATATAAGGGGAAGTCTTCTTCTTCTTCCTCTTCTTGCAACTTCTTGAGAAAAAGAGGAGTCCCAGCCCAGCCTAGGTTGTTCTCCATTGCTTCTTGCTTCTTCTTCTCTCAATCTCTCTCAAATCTCTTGCTAAAGGCAAAATGGAGGTAGTAGTCTTCTTCCCCTCCATGAGAGCTTCCTCTTGATACCATTTGTGGAGAGAGCCTCCCATTCCAAGCTACCTATTGAGCTAACTCTTGCCATTAGAGGACTCTTCATGTAAGTTTTTCTTCTCATCTCTTGATTGTGTGTTCATCTAGCCTAGGAGGTGCTTCACCTTGATTATTGGAAGTTATCTCCATCTATTTCTTGATTTTGTCATTTTAGGGCTTGTAATGTTGTATTTTGGGGATTTTTTTTGTGTAGATTGTAGTTTGTGAGCTTGATTGAAGGATTAGAGCTTGATTAGCATTCTTGAAGACCAAGGCAAGTGGATGAATAGATTTGATTTGGATAAGTTCTTACTTTGTCAAAAATGTGGATTTTACTATTCATATGTCATTTGATTTATCATGATTCCATAATGATTTAGAAATGTATTTATTGACTCGGTTTCTTCCTTAGCTTTATGATAATAAATGCATTCCTCATCAAAGTTTACTTTGGGTCATTATGAGCTTCTTAAATGGTATTGTACTTGCATTAAATGAGAGTTGGATTGGTAGGTGAATAAATGCATTGATGAGAAGGGTGGTTGGTGGAAGGAATTCAATGTTAAATGGTAGAGAATGAATCTATTTCATGTTAAGAAAGGGTTGGAGTTGATGTGAGATGGTTTGGGAGAGAATTGACTGAAATCTGCACCTGATGTGTATTTCCCGCAGCTGGGCGGTCAGCGGGCGGTCACCTCGGCGGCTAGCCGATAGGTGACCGGCGGCTAGCCGACCCAGATACGGTTAGAAACACAGAATGCTGCATTTTGACAGGCGAACCGCGGTCAGCCGCGCGGTCACCTCGCGGCTAACCGCCAACCCCAAACCCAGTGACCGCTAGGTAGCCGTGAGACGCGGTTAGAAACACAGAATGCTACATTTTAGCAGGGTGAGTCGCGGTCAGCTCCGCGGTCAGCCAGCGGCTAACCGCCGATCACCTCGGCGGCTAACCGCCATCTGACCGACAGGTGACCGAGTTTAACCCAGAATTCCTGAGTCTTTTCTATTGGTTTCAGTTATGGTATTTAAAGGTTTGGATGGGTTGTTCTGATGCCCTCCCACCTTGGAAAGACCCAGGGGATGACATAAGGAGATTGACATGGATAGAAACACCATTTCGGAAAAGGTATTGGGACTTTTAGATTCATCAACGCGCATAAGGAAACTCAGTATGTCCTCTATCATTCGAGTACCATAATTAGGGTAATATAGACATACAAGATCCCTATACATGTTGCTTGAATATGGAAGCCTCAATATTTAGTCCCTAATGATATTAGAAATTATTGTTTTGTTTTACCCGATCTTAATGGTTTTGTCTCAAATTCCGATTTGTACAACCGTTATGTCCTGCCAGCCCGTGTATACATGAACTGTTAATGATATGAAATGTGTGCCTACGAGCACCATACCCCGCCTGCCCGTATGTTTATATTGATACAGTTTTGTATATGTTTTGATTTATCATGTAACCTAAGAGTCGGCACCACTAAGCTTGGACATCCTTGTCAGTCTGATCAACTGACTTGGGTCTCCCCCTGTGCTCCCGCCAGTTGCAACTTGGATCCCGTACTGTCCCGTTACCCGGTTCGCGGCCGTGGTCCTGCCTAGCTATATGTATATATATATGTTTATAATATTGGTTCTCGTCACTTCGTGTGATTGAGCCCAATGCACTGAATGTGCTCTCATCACTTTAGTGATAGAGAGGATGTAGCTTTAGTGTGGTTGCCACCTAGTCAGTTCCTGTACCTTGAACACCCCGCATGATTTGTATTGCATCTTTACTTTAATTGAACTATGCATCCTGTTTTATGACAGTTTTCGTTATGTCTATGATATGCTTTGACTTCTATATTGATATTATCTATTCACCCACCTGCCAGACCGTCGTGTCTGACCCACTTTTGTGGTACTCAGGTCCAGCTCCCGTCTTTGCCCTTGAGGAGGAGCCAGAGGAGGCGGTCGGTGAACCGCAACGTTTAGTGGAGTGGCAAGCTGACGATGTCATGTAGACATTCGGTTTAGCTCGGAGCTGCGAACATTTTGGGAATTTTGAGAATGATACTGTTTTATACTTTTGGGTTGTACTGGCCTCTGTTGGCCATTTTTTTTGGGGGAATGTTAATTAACTTGTTATTTTGTTTAAACTCTAATTTAATATTTTGGGAATGCTAATGAGATCATTGCTCACTCTGACCTCATGCTATACCTGTGTATTAACAGCCTTATTTGATGTGATTGGATTAAGAGTTTGATTTGCTACACGCTTCCGCACCAATATAAATGTTCTATGAGTGAATGTGGAATCCTCACCGCGGAAACCTGTGGGAAATTAAATAAATGTATAATCCCTATTCAACACAAGGGGCGGTTCGTTGTTCTTCCACACCGCCCCCGTCGCGGTCCCGGGGTCCCCGGTCCGGGGTCGCGACAATGCTTGTGAAGAATACCCTCAAATTCTCTCGCATGACGGAGATCTTCTTCGAATTCGGGTTCTTAGCCCTGGCTTCCTGGGTCGTACTCTCAGAAGACTCCCCACTGTCAAAGAAGTTGGAAGACAAAAGGCTACCACTCTTCCAACTGCTACACCGGACTTTCGAGCCCTCCTTCTCCTTCAAAAAGTTGTAGAAGGCGACGAGCTGAAAATACAAAAGACTGAACTCCTTAGACTGCTCCTCAAGGACGCTGTCGATAGGCATGAACTCCTCATAGAGATTGCCGAGGATTGGTAGCCCGGTGATGGCGTTCAGTTCCTTTAAAGAAAAACCAATCTCACTGTTCGTGAGAACGAAGGTGTTGGTTTGTGGAAGGAACGATTCCAGCATGGCCATGAAGGCCTCATCGGAGAAAACCACGGTTTGCCGAAAAGCGCGAACCTCATCAAAGATCTCGGCCTCCTTTAGAATGGCACCGCCAACCTGCAGGATGTGATCAGTCCATGACTCCCAGCTCGAGTCAGCACTGAAACGGCCACGAAGTCGAAAAGGGCCTCACCCAATTGCTGCCATCGCCCTTGAAAATGTCAAGGCCCACCGGTCTCAAATCGACCAAAGAATGGTCTGAACCTTGGTAGCCGCTGGCCGGCATCAAAATGTTCATGCGGGCAGGCGACTTCTCTGTAAAACCAGAAGGGCCGCCAACAAAAACCCCGGTCTTGATCACATTTGTCCTCTTCACCCAGCTTGGAGGATCTTTCCTCTTCGAGCATGTGGAGGAAAGGCTCATGATCGAGATAGTCCGATCGAAGGTCGACCGGGCAGAAACGGTTCTCTTCTCACCATCAATTGTGAAAGAGAACTGAAAACATCTCCTTTGGTATGTTGAATAGTCGGGGACAGCATCACCAAAGAAGAAGGTAGGCTTGGGCACAATGCTTTGATCGTCCGTGACCCAGGGAAAGTTGCTTACCATAATCTTATAAAACTCCTCACCCTTGAGGGCAATCAAGCATTGCCTCACTTTATCTCGGTTGAGCAAGTCACACTCTTCCAAGTTCCTTTCAACATATTGAAACTCTTTTCAGGCCTGCTGTACGGCCACATTAGAGGATCTGGTAGAACGACGAGGTGCATCAGTGACGGTCTTCTTACCCTTGTTCGTTTTGGAGGAACTACCTGCAAAGGATGGAAAGAGAGAAAAATCAATCATCAAAATGACAGAATTTTTCTAAAAAAGTTCTAGCGAAAATTTGGCATGGTTCCTGGGCAATTCCGAAGAAAAGGGAAACACCCCGAAAGAAATAGGAGCTTGAAGATGAGCTCAACATCGCTGCAAGCTCATAATCGATGGAAATTCTTAAAGAAGGCTTGAACTCAAACATTGCTACGAGATCAAACCAAAGCTTCTCAAATATCCGCAAGACTGGAAAATGGCTCAACATTGCTGCGAGCTCCAGAATCTAAAACTTGCAAAGCTCCTCAGAAAATCCCCGTAAGACCAAGAAAGGGCTCAACATTGTTGCGAGCTCCAAATCCCAAGACTTGCGAAAAGATTTCCAGGTGTGCACTATCATACTTCCAATTCTATTTTCTAAAAAGAAAAAATGCATAGAAGGAAAGTTGTCATGCACGTGCGTCTCGAAATCCAAAAAAAAGGGGGGAAGAAGAGAGGAAGAAAGTATCTTTTTTCAAAGAACAACAAAAAAAAAAAAGAGAAAAAAATGCCCATAGGCCACGTGGCCGTACGGCCATGATTGTACAGTCTTGTCCGTACGGCCACACAAAAAATAAAAAAAAGGAAAGAAAAAAAAAGCCACAGAAAAAAAAAAAGAGAAACCGTGAGAAAAAAAAAAGAAAAAAAAGGGCCACGGTAAAAAAAACGGAGAGAGAGAGAGAAAACCGTGTAAGAAAATAAAAGAAAGAGAAAAAGAGAAGAAAAAAAACTTGTGAAAAAAAAAGATGCACGTGAAAAGAGGAAAAAACAAGAAGAGAGAGAGAAAACCTTTTTTCTATTCCTACATGGGGTTTCTTAAGAAAAAAAAAAACTTACTTGAAGCCATTGATGGAGAAGAAGAAGAAAAAGCTTGAAGATCCTTGAAGAAGAAGAAGAATTCTTGATCTTGGAGCACTCTTGAAGACTTTTGCAAAAAGAAGGCAATAGGAGCAAGAGATCCAACCTCCCCTTGCTTTTATAGAAGAGAGTAAACCAAAAGAGGAAAGAAGGAGAAAAGAAAGGAGGTAACTGATACAAAATAGTAAACTTCCTAAAAGAAAGGAATTATGGGATATTCTTTCCCAAAGAGAAGATCTCTTGAGAAATTCTCTCCAAAAAGAGAGGGATTATGAGAAACTTTCTCCCAAAGAAAGATACTTTGAGAAAATCTCTCCCAAAATCAAGGAAACTTAACAGATTCTCTCTAAGTAAAAATATTTTTAGATATTCTCTACCAAAAAGAGATATTTTTAGATATTCTTTACAAAAATGACACCACATGAGATCTAAGCCATCTTTAAAGCTTAAGGTCCCATGGGCTAGCCCACATGAGCCAGGTTTGACCGCCTAGGCACTAAAAGTGGCTTTTAGTCAAAATTCCTCTTACCAAGAGCATACAAAAATGATTCCATGCCGCCTCCTTTGAGTTGATTGGACTATACAAAAAAATCCAAGCCTCATGAGTTTCCAAAAATCCAAATCACCCCACCTCATGAACTAAATTAAGCCAAAACCTTGAAATTGACATTCCACAAAAACCCAAACCACTCCAATGGACCCAAAATTGTCCCAAAGAGTGACAAAAAACCAAACCATGGTCCCTAACTTGCCACATACAGCTTGTTAGGTCAACATCAAAACCTACATGGAGCCGCATCCTACTACAAACAGGCAAAGCTGCTTCAAGCATCAGATCTTGTCAAAATCAAACAAAAACTGCAAGATCCTTCAAAATAGCCAAAAAAGAGGTACACATGAAGTTCAGGGCCATTTCGACACCATTTGGCCTAACTTCAATTCTCCAACAGCTAAGCGGGAGCTCCCGGCGGCAACAGTGTCAAATACATCAAATCTTCGATCAGAGCCTATGGATGGTCTCAAAATACCTCCAAAAGGTTCCACGTCGAATTTCAAGTCAAACCGACACCGTTTGACCCTCCATCAACACTCGAACGACGAAATCAAGCCTCCCGGCGGCGAGAACCTCCGATGTCGCCACTCATCAAACAAAACACATAAGTAGCTTCTACATGCTTCCAAAAGGCTGCACGTCAAATTTCAGGTCATTCCGACAACGTTTGACCCAGTTTTGACGCTCAGAAGCAAAATGAAGCCTACCGGCGGCGAAGCTCCCTGGGACCATGGCATCCAAATCGGAGCTAATGGATCATCTCAAAATGACTCGAATAGGCTCCCTGTCAAATTTCAGGTCAATCGGACATCGGATGACCGTACATCAAAGCTCGACATCTTCCGCACGGTGAAATTTAGTCAAGCATCGACGGGACCCCAAATGGCTTCAAACCTCAAATAAAAGCCCATGGTTGGTCCTATCTAATGCTAAAGAAGCTTCACCTCAAATTTCAAGTCATTCCGACATCGTTTGACCTAGTTTCAACTCTTGGCGGAAAATCGGCTATGAAGTCTTCGGCTTTTCCAAAAATAGGAAACTTTGTGCTCTGATTTGCATAGCCTTTCGACAGGTTTTCTTCTGAGGAATTAAGCCAATAAATGAGGAGAAATGTCAAGAAAAATACATGAGAAAAAAGAAGCGAAAAAGCCAGAGAAACGGCGACCGGAAGGCGACCGGAAAATGGACCAAAGTCCAAGGTCGCCAGCGACCCTGGAAATCCGGGTCACCGGATTTCCCCCAAAAGTGTCGTTTTTCAGTTTTTTTCGCATTTCATGATGTTTGGCCCCTGTGATTTTCTTAAAATCTAATTTTTGAGGCATGATATCCGTCGATATTTGTCAACATCACGGATCCGCCATCGAAATCATTTGATCATCATCGGACACTTCGAAACCTCCAACCGGCCAACCAAGAAAGCACACTTTCTGCCTGACCGATCGAGAAATCGACTAGACAGATGTTGCCGGCCCATTGGTGTCAACCAATGTCTGAATTTGCATCGTCATCCGACATCAAACAACATGTGGATCCATCGATGATCATCGCAAGAAGAATTCCAAAAGACACGGCGCCGCCCATGACTCTTCAAGTGACTCGGCGACCAATTAATGCTGTTAATTGACCTTTTTATGACAACTTATTAGGGTCATTAACTCATTATTTTGAACGGCCCAATCAGAAGCAAGCAAATGGGAGTTACAAGTCTAATTAATCATGGCAATTAACCATGCAACTCCTATCATTATGGAGATTAATCATGGTAATTAATCATGAAACTCCCATCATCATGGAGATTAAATGCCTATTATTCTCCATCAGCCAATCAAAATCCAAGGAAAAAGAGTTACAAAATTCTGAAATTAAATCTTGTAACTCCTCCCATCATGGAGCATTAATATCATTAATGCCCATAAAATCCTCCTAATGGCCACTAAAAGCCTATAAATCGGCGGTCATTCCAAAGGGAAGGGATCCTGAAAAATCGCTTGAAAATTGTCCTGAAGAATTCTCTGCAAAAAGAAGTTCTCCTGCCTTGAAGAAACCCTGCTGCAAGAACTACAAGGTGATCAAAAGTCCCTTGGGGGCCACCCCCCAAGGTTTCTCTTCTTCTATCCAACATGGCCTATATGTGGCTTTTCAGACCGTCTACTTGGTTTTTTATTGGATATAGGACCTTCCCTTGGTCTTTGTCCTCTAAAAATCCAAGGTCCAAGCCAAGCCAAGTGAACTAAAGCGTCAAGTGTTCTCATCTGAAGGACGATGGCGGAGTCCACACATGACTCGCGACCGTCGATCTGAACAAGTCCCCACAATCGCTTGAGAAGTCAGATCCCTCTTTCTTCCCTTTCTATTGTATTTTGTATTTTTAAAAGAGACAAAAATCACAATTCTTGTCTTTCATCATTGATAAGATTTGTAAATCGCCTTCCATGGTCAAATCGCCTTCTACAGCACAAAACCGCCTTTCACGGCAAACTAAAAAAAATCGCCTTTCACGGCATTCTAAATCTTGTCTCTTTCTTTGAATATATATGCAATGGAAAGATAGAAAAAAAGTTTTATTTCCTTTCTACTTGTGAAGGTGAATCTCTGGATCACCATTTCAAATTCCAAGTAGAATAGAAAATCTGGCATACCCGTACAAAAAAAATGTTGATGCTTGCTCTTTTTTTTCTCTTCGCCCCGCCGCTCCCCGGCTGACCCGGGACGGAGGAAGGCAAAAAAGAAAAAGACGGGTCCCTCAGAAACCTTCCCAAAAGAAAGATTCTTTGAGAGACTTTCTCCCAAAGAAAGATGCTTTGAGAAACTTTCTCCCAAAAGCAAGGAAACCTGAGAGATCCTCTCCAAGTAAGGATATTTTTAGATATTCTCTACCCAAAAGAGATAATTTTAGATATTCTTCACAAAAATGATACCACATGAGATCTAAGTCATCTTCAAAGCTTAAGGTCCCATGGGTTAGCCTACATGAGCCAGGTTTGACCACCTAGGCACTAAAAGTGGCTTTTAGTCAGAAATCCCTCTTACCAAGAGCATAAAAAAATGGTTCCATGCCTCTTTTGAGTTGATTGGACCATACAAAAATTTCTCAAGCATTATGAGTTTCCAAAAATCCAAACCATCTAACCTCATGAACCAAATTAAGCCAAAATCTTGAAATTGACATTCCACAAAAACCCAAACCACTCCAATGGACCCAAAATTGTCCCAAAAAGTGACAAAAACCAAACCATGGTCTCCTGACTCAGTACATACAGCTTGTTAGGTCACAAGACCAAAACCAAAAACCAAATCCTGACCCCCTAACTTACCACATGCAGATTGTTAGGTCATAAGGTCAAAATCAAAATCCGAAACCTGACCCCCTAACCTGCCACATACAGCTTGTTAGGTCACAAGGTAAAAAAAAAAAAAAAAAAAAAAAACAGAAAAAAACCTTTTTGATCGCCTAATGTGTCACATAAAGCCTTTAGGTTCACAAGGTCAAAACGAAAAATCCCAAAACCTAAAAACTAAAATCCAAATCCCTCATGTCATTTTCAAAACTTTGCCTTGAGATGGTACATGATCCTTCTCACTACGATAAAACCCCCTTGGAAACTCAAAAAGGCTATCCTATCAAAAGAAAAATGCTCACTCTTGGTCAAAGTCAAGAAACTCTCCTTCAAAAATCTCTTCGAGGCACATTGACGACAAAAGCTATGCAGCTCGTCGCTGTACCTCAAGGGGGCATTTGTTGACACCAAAAATGTCACTTTGCCACTTCAACATCAAAAGCTACATGGAGCTGCATCCTACCACAAACAAGCGAATGCCGCTTCAAGCATCGGATCTTGTCGGAATCAAACAAAAACTGCAAGATCTTTCAAAATAGCAAAAAGAGAGGTACACATGAAGTTTCGGGCCATTTTAACAACATTTGGCCTAACTTACTCCTCCAACAGCTAAGCAGGAGCACCCGGTTGCGGTGAAGCCAGAGACCCTGACACACAGAACAGAGCAAACAGTTGTCCTCAAAATGCCACTAGGAGGCTCTAAATTAAATTCTGGGCCATTCCGACATGGTTTAGCCCAAAAAGGAAACAACTGTAGCGAAGTCAACTCTTCCGGCGACGACAACATCGAAGACATTAAATCTTCGATCAGAGCCTACGGATGGACTCAAAATATCTCCAAAAGGCTCCATATCAAGTTTCAAGTCAAACCGACACTATTTGACCCTCCATCAACTCTCGAGCAGGAAAATCAAGCCTCTCGGTGGAGAGAACCACCGAGGCCATCACTCATAAAAAAGAGCATGTGTGGTTTCTACATGCTTCCAAAGGGCTACACATAAAATTTCAGGTCATTCAGACGACGTTTGACCTAGCTTTGACACTTAGAAGCAGAATCAAGCATCCCGGTGGCGGAGCACCCCGGGACCATGACATCGAAATTGGAGCTAATGGATCCTCTCAAAATGACTCCAACAGACTCCCTATGAAATTTCAGGTCAATTGGACATCAGTTGATTGTATATCAAAGCTCAACATTTTTCCTCGCGGCGAAATCAAGTCTACTAGAAACGGGACCCCAAACAACTTCAAAACTCAAACAAAAGCCAATGGTTGGTCCTATCTATTGCTCAAGAAGCTTCACCTCAAATTTCAGGTCATTTCAACATCGTTTGGCCTACTTTTGGCTTTAGACAGAAAATCGGCAAACTTCGCAAAAAGAAGTCTTCGACTTTTTTAGAAAATCGATAACTTTTGCACTCTGATATGCAAGGATTCTCATCAAGATTTCTCCAAGAAAATCAGGCCAAAACATGTACAAAAATATCAAAATAAATGTCAAAAGAAAAAAGAATCGAAAAAACCACAAAAGGGGCCGAAAATCGGTGACCAAAGGGACAAAAGTCCCCATGGTCACTGGTGCATGGTCGCCGGCGACCCTGGAAATCCAGGTCGTCGGATTCCCGCCGAAAGGGCCTTTTTCAGTCCCTTTTCGCGTTTCGAGATGTTCTGCCCTTGTGGTTTTCCAAAATTCTGACTTTCGAGGCACCAAATCCATCGATCTTCGTCACCATCACGGGTTTGTCTCCGAGAGTATCAAATCATTATTGATCGCCAACCGATCGACCAAAAAAGTGCACTTTCTACCCGATCGATCGAGAAATCGACCGGACACATGTCACCAACCCGCTGTTAACAATCAATGTCTGAAATTGCATGGTCATCTGATGTCGATCAACATGAAGAT
Source organism: Persea americana (assembly GCA_029852735.1). Classification (NCBI taxonomy): domain Eukaryota; kingdom Viridiplantae; phylum Streptophyta; class Magnoliopsida; order Laurales; family Lauraceae; genus Persea; species Persea americana. The sequence continues at coordinate 27,755,859 of CM056819.1, forward strand.
CCATCGATGATCATCGCCAGAAGAATTTCAAAAGACGCGGCAAGGCCTGTGACTCTTCAGGCGACTTGGCGACCACTTAATACTGTTAATTGACCTGTTTATGACAACTTATTGCGGTCAATAACTTATCATTTTGGACGGCCCAATAAAAAATGAGCAAATGGGAATTACAAGTCATAGGATTCATGGCATTTAAACCATGAAACTCCTCCCATGATGGAGATTAAAAGCAATTAAAAGCTCTTAATTCTCCACCGGCCAATCAGAAGCCAAGGAAAAGGAGTTACAAAATAAATGAATTAAAACTTGTAACTCATCCCTTTATGTGGCTTTATGACAATTAAAGCCCATAAACCCTCCTAAATGGCTACCAAAGGCCTATAAATAGGAGAGCATTCCAAGAAGAACGGTCTAGGAAAAATTGCTAGAAATTCCAAGAAAAAGCAAGAAAATTCCCGAAGAAATCTCTGCGCAAAGAAGCTCTGCCACTTTGAGGAAACTCTGCTACAAGAAACACCACAAGGTGATCAAAATCCCTTTGGGGGCCACCCCCCTAAGGTCCCCTCTCCTTCTATCCAGATGTGGCTCTTCAGTCCGTCTAATCGGCTTTTTATTAGATGTAGGACCTCCCCTTGGTCTTTATCCTCTAAAAATCTGAAGTCCAAGCCAAGCCAAGTGAATCAAAGCATCATGTGTTCTCATCTGAAGGACGATGGTGGAGTCCATACATAACTTGCGACCGTCGATCTGAACGAGTCTCCACAATCTCCTAAGAAGTTAGATTCCTTTTATTTACTTTTCTGTTGTATCTTGTATTTTTTTTAAAGAGACAAAAAAAATCACAATTCTTGTCTCTCATTATTGATGAGATTTGTAAATCGCCTTCTATGGCACAAAATCGCCTTTCACGGTACAAAATCGCCTTCTACGGTACAAAACTGCCTTTCATGGCAAACAAAAGAAAATCGCCTCTCACAGTATTCAAAATCTTTATCTCTTTTCTTAAAAATAAGTGTGTGATGAAAAGTTAGAAAAAAGATTAATTTCCTTTCTACTTGTGAAGGTGGATCTCCGGATCACCATTTCTAAATTTCAAGTAGAATAGAAAATTTGGCATACCTGTACAAAAAAAAATGTTGATGTCCGCTTTCCGTCCGCCGGACCCCGGTAGAACTGGGGCGGAGGAAGCCAAAAGCCGGGTCCATTAACGAGGAAAATATACTTTTTGAAAACTAGATTTTTCGACGATCATTTTACTCTTCTTCATCAATCTCATCCGGGACACCCAAATGATAGTTTTAACTACTTGAAGTTTTTGGGCCAATGGGGCCCACAGCCCACTGAACTCAACTCATAACCCACGTTCTATCTCCTTCTTCTTCATTTTCTGTTGTAGCTGAAACCAGGGAGAGTTTCCTCTCTTCCTTCCATTTTCTTGATCTTGCGTGCTGCCTTTTATTTAGCCTTAAGGGAGATTGAAGTGCACCTTTCTCTTCCTCAACTCCTTAGCTTTCCAAGGACCCTGTTTTTGAAAGTTTTCAGCTGAAACCAAATTTCCTCCTTCAAGCTTTGCTTGCTTGTTCTTGGACTTGCAGGTAAGGTGTTGATTTCTCCTTCTATGTATGGGTTTTCTAAACCCTTAGGAAACTTTTTATCATGCATGCAAGGAGATTCTTGGAGAACTCCTTTCTTTTGCAAAATGTTTGATTTTGAGATGTATTTTCATGGGGTTTTTGTGCAGATTGGAGGTTGTGCTATGGGAGGACTCCTCTTGGAGTGATTTAGGACCCATTTGGATTAAAGGCAAGTGAATAACCAGATTTTTGGAATGCATGCAATTAGGATTGTGTTTCCCTTCCAAAGGTTGATGTGATTTTCTATTACATTTATTCCTTTTCTTTGGCATGGAAAGGCTGATTTTCATAAAGGTTTTAGTGTTCAGCTGTGTTCCAATTTCTGTAGGATTTTAGTGTGTAGTTGTGTTCAGATTTCTGCAGGATTTTAGTGTGCAATTGTGTTCAGATTTCTACAGGATTTTAGTGTGTAATTGTGTTCAGATTTCCGCAGGATTTTAGTGTGCAATTGTGTTCAGATTTTTGTAGGACTTTAGTGTGCAATTGTGTTCAAATTTCTTCAGGATTTTAGTGTCCAGCTGTGTTCAAAATTTCTACAGAGTTTTAGTGTGTTCAACTGTGTTAAAAATTTTAAATTCTGCAGGTTTTAGTGTTCTATTCATGTGCAGATTTCTGCAGGTTTTAGAGTTAAGTTATGTTCAGATTTTCAGGTTTTGTGTTCATTTTGTTAAAATTTCTGCAGGGTTTTTGTGTCCATGAAACATGGAAAATTATGGCACTTGGTTTGATTTACAAGGATAGACTTCAAAGTGTTAAATCCTGTACTTACCATATAAAAATATGATTCTTTTATAGTTTAAATTGTTTATGAAATGAGATGTTTGGCTGTGTGTTGGATTGAGTTTGGTTGAGGTTAATGGAAATTCAGTTTGCATGATGGAGACTATTTGATGGCCCAATGCAGGTCCAAAAATGTGAAGAAACTTTGTATTTAAATTACCGGGGTAATTATTTGGAACTGTATCAAAGTCTCATGGTGCACTCAAAGACCCCAAATGCCGGATAACTTCAGAGGCATTAAATTCATCATTTTATTACGATATTTGGACTTTGAGTGCGCATTGAGGCGGCCCAGGGTAATCCATTACAACACCATTAATTATCTCATTTCCAGATTTGAATACTGTTTATGTTTTTGTATAAAATGTTTTGAAATGGATTTGAGTGGTTCGCCATGTTTGAAAAAAAAGATCGGTATGGCTACTCGTTTGATTCGTTTCGTACTTGGATGATTTGATTGTATCGATTTGGATTTTTGGTCGGCACCACTAAGCTTGGGTCGCCTAGTCGGGCTGATCACCTGGCTTGGGATCCTTAAATATTTTTGCCAATTGCAGTTTGGATACTTTGATTGATTGCTATCCATTCTGTGATAGACTTTGATTGTTACTCCATCTATATTGGGCTATTATTGTATACTCCGATTGTTCTGGCCATTTTATATGGCAATGGTTATTGATTGCTCCTGTCACCTCGGTAATAAGAGAATATAGGTCAATGTGGATTGCCAGTGTTTTAGTCAGTTCTCAGTTAGCTTTGAAATGTTTTAATGTCAATTTCCTTCTTACACAGGAATTCCTTACTTTGACTCGTCTTTACATATGTTTAGTTTTCAAATGCATTTTCATGATTTTAAATATGACTTGATACACTTGTACACCTTATCTGCTTTGTTCACCTGCTAGACCGTGGTGTTTGATACTCATTTGTTTGGTGCCAGATATTGAACCAGTTGCCCCTGAGGCAAAGCGTGCGGAGGAGGCGGTAGAACCTCCGATGGAAAGAGAGTGGTAGCCCAACGATATCATTTAGACACCGGGTTGGGGCATGAGTTTTGGATAACATTTTGGGGTTGATGATTTTTGAGAAACTTTGTTACTAGCCTTTGCTGGCTTTTTATGGGATGTATAACTTTAACTTACTTTTGGTGATTTGTACAGCTTAAACTTTAACTTTGGGTTTTGCTTTGGTATATATTTCTCATTTTGATGCAAGGCTTGAATGTCTATTATATTTCCATTTGATTAAGTGTTTGTTACATGCTTTCGCGTATTCCTATTCATCGTGAAATCTCTATTGTTCACCTGCCAGACCGTAATGCATCTTCTCCATTTCGTCTCTGTTGGCTTTCCCTTCATCTGTTCTTTCTCTTATTCTTCTTTTTTTTAGAACAGCAGCAGCCAAGGAGTTCTCTTCAAACATTTCCCAAGTGTTTTGATCAACGAAGCATCACTAATGATAAGTAAGATTTCCCACAAACAGCGCCAATCTTCTGTTTCGCTCAAAAAAGGAATGAAAATCTGTTGAAGATGCTTTTATTCATTCTTTGAACATTACAAAAAGATGTGAAAATGACTTGCACATGTACTTGATTGTGCAAGACTCCACTTTTATTTACATGGGTTCTCTTTACTTCAACCTTCTGAGTGCAAGTTGTTAACAAATTTTCATACAACCCTCTCACCAAGTTTAAGAGATCAAATACAAAGGAATTACAGACTGAAGGAAGAGACGAAGAGACTGCTTCATTCGGGAGTTTGCCGGAGACGGAATTGGAGAAGTTTGTATTGTAGTTCCCTGAGAAGTCTGCATCGTAGTTCCCTTTGTCAATCTTTGTAATTCATCACCATTATCAGAAATAATGATTAACACAGAAGCATGCTTCAGAACAACAGAGGCAATCTTTGTCCTTCTTCCATTGCGAAAGGAACAAAGACTGATTCCCATAAGCTATTGCCCAAATCCAGAGAGAAGTGCTCGTCACTGCCTGACTCTCACCTTGCAGATGCAAGAGAGAAGAGTGTTAAAAATGTGGCAGAGTTTCTGGCTTTCTTTTCACCAGATCGGAGATGCCTTGCTACCCTCCCCAAGTTTTCATTTTATAGCCATTGAGGAGCCATAACTGTCGGAAATCATGTAGGAGTGGAGGTAGTTTTGAAAACTGCCATCAATGGAAATTGTAATTGTTCCCCTTTTCCAGGTCCCGCGGCCATCAAAAGACGTAACTGGCCAGAGATCGTGGGTCATCGTGGGCGACAGGCAACAGGGAAAGAAGAAGCCTGGCGGCCAATGAGTGGAGCCTTGTGGTGTCCAATGATCATCTTCTAGATGAAGTTTAGCAGCTGTATTGTTGCGTTGACCGGCTGGTGCATTGAGGACTACAGTGGTCTGAGAGCTTTGCTGATAGTAGCCGCTGGGATGCTTTCATTATGGGTGGCCAAACTCCAGTGGTAAAAAAAATGGCTCCTTATATGAAAAATGAGTGTTGTCCTGGGAATTGTTATACATGGACAAATGAATTTTTTTTGTGTACCAACACTGGACAGGAGATTCAAAATCAGAATATTGAGTTGCAGATTGTGAAATCTGAAAATAAAGAGCTGCAAGGAAGACTGGAGATCATTTTGTCTAAGCTAGAAGTCAAAGAAGCTTCTCTAAACAAGATGAACATTGGATCGATGACTCTTATAAACATCTTATGCAGTCAGAAGTCTCCTTGTAACAGAAGCGGTCTCGGTTATGATCACGATGCATCCACTTCGGGTACTAAAGGTGAAATAATTTTTTTTTCAAGTTTTTCACATGCTACTCTACTTACTGGGCATATACATAATGTGATGAGTGGTTTCAAAAAAAAAAAGTGTCACGCAGTACACACACATATCCACTTGTCATCATTGTGGAATGAAATGACACATTCGTTCCCATTGCAAGAAGCTGCAAGGTCTATCTAAGACCAAGCAATGGCGGAAGAATTTTTCTCCACCCAAGATAGCTCAAATTTGGGTTAGAATGTTTGATTTGCCTAAGGAGTTTGCTCAAACTCTGTTGAAAGATCAAACTACACAAGTGTAGGTGGCTACATATAAAAAACCTTGATCAAGGAGATCAAGTTCCCACCCCTAGCGCTGCTATGAAGATACATTCAGGGGGAATTGCAATTGAGGGGGAGCTATTGATCCTAATTGACAAATTTTTTGCATGTTGATATCATTAAATTTGTTAGTAATGGACAAAAAGGGTGGAGAAAGGTGACAGATCAAGGGAGAGATCAAGTAATTCAAAAGAAGCAGAGACAATGCATATCTACAGTGCTGATAGTTGATTTTTTGTAAATTCAATCTATTTTGGGTTTCTTTTCAGTAGATTAGTTTGTATTGTCCTATAGAGTTTTGCCCATGAATTGCCAAAAGGGAAGATTGTTAGGTTTTTGTATTGATGGGCTCGCTTATTCGCTCGCGGGACAACCGGGGTCAGCGGATGTGAGAATATGTGGGGTCCAACCCTTTTGTGACCAGAGACAAAACAAACATCAACTTTTTTGTACGAGTATGCTAAATTTGTTACTCTACTTGGAATTAACAAGTGGTAGTCCGTGGATCCACCTTCACAAGTAGAAAAGAAAATTAACTTTTTTCTAGCTTTCATTGCACATGTGTTAAGAAAAGAGACATGATTTAGATTTTAATATCGTGCAAAGGAATTTTCATTTGTTTGCCGTGAAAGGCGATTTACAATTCTTATAAAAAAGAGAAGACAAGAGTTGTGATTTTTATGTCTCTTTTAAAAAATATACAATACAATGAAAAGCAAGAAAATGAAATCTAACTTCTCAGGAGATTGCAGGAACTCGTTCAGATTGACGGTCTCAAGTCATGTTTGAACTTCGTCGTCATCCTTCAGATGATGCTTTTGATTCTCTTGGTTCGGCTTGAACCTCAGACTTTTAGAGTATAAGGGCCAAAATATCCTATTTCCAATAAAAAGCTAAGTAGACGAGCTAAAAAGCCACGTCTAAGCCGTAGAGACAGAAGGAGAAGGTCTGAGGGGGGTGGGGGGCGGGGGGCGGGGGGGGGGGGGGGGGGGTGTGTGCCCAAGGGGCTTTGGTCACCTTGTAGTGGTGGTCGCTGCAGCACTACTTCAACAGAGAAGAAGTTGTTGTTCGAGCATTGTAGTAACTTTACAGAGTTTTTCCGTCATTTTATCCGTGTCTTGTGTCGTTCTTCAAATGGTGGAAATGGCCTCCTTTTATAGACTTTTGGTGGCCATGAGGGGAGTTTATGGGCTTTAAATGCATTAATTGTATTTATGCTCCATGATTAGAGAGTTACAAGTTTTTTAATTTATATTTTTGTAACTCCTTTTTCTTGAATTTTGATTGGCCGTTGGAGAATAATTGGGTTTTAATTGCCTTTAAACTCCATGATGGGAGGAGTTACATGGTTTAGTGTTATGATTGTACTTGAATTGTAACTCCCATTTCTTAGCTTCTGATTGGGCCGTCCACAATAATGAGTAATTGACCACATTAATTTGTCATAAAATGGGTTATTAACCGCATTAAGTGGCCTCGAAAGCATTTGAAGAGTCACTGGCCATGTCATATCTTTTTGGATTCTACCTGCGACGTAGGAAGCCTTGATCGCCGGTGGATTTCTGATGCCGATTATCGTCCGATGATCATGAAATTTTAGACATTAATTACTACTAATGGGCCGGTACAATCTATCTTGTCGTTTTCTCAATCAGTCAAGCAAAAAGTGTGCTTTCTCAGTCAGCCGGTTGGGGACTTTGAAGTGTCCGATGATGAACCCATAATTTTGACGGTGAATCCATGATGTCGTCGAAAATCGAAAGATTTCGTGTCCCAAAATCAGATTTTTTGAAAATCATAGAGGCCAAACTTCTTGAAACACGAAAAGGGACCCTAAATGGGTTTTTGACGAAAATCCGGTGACCTAGATTTCTAGGGTCGCTGGCGACCATGAGGTTTTTCGCTTCTTTTGGTCGCCGTTTTTCGGCCATCTTCTGGTTTTTTTTGAGTTTTCACTCTTTGAACTTTTTCTTTGTATTTTTATACATGTTTTGGCATGATTTCAGTGCAAAAAACTTGATAAGAAGCTATGCTTATCAGAGGGCAAAGTTTCTGATTTTCAGGGAAAGCCGAAAACTATGTCACGTAGAGTTGCCGATTTGCAATCAGAAGCCAAAACTATGTCAAATGATGTCGGAATGACCTGAGATTTGTGATAAAGCCTCCTAGGCAATAAATAAGATCAACCACAGGCTTTCATTTGAGTTTTGAAGCCATGTGGGGTCCTGTCGCCAGTAGACTTGATTTTGCCACGAGGAAGACGACGTGCTTTGATGTATGGTCAAACGATGTTCGATTGACCTGAAATTTAACAGGGAGCCTCTTGGAAGTATCTTAAGATGATTTATTAACTCAGATTTAGAAATCATGGTCCCAAGGCTTCCGCCACCGGGAGGTACGATTTAGTTTTCGGGAGGTCAAAGTTTGGTCAAATGTTGTCGAAATGACCTGAAACTTGACATGTAGCCCCTTGAAAGTATTTTGAGACCATCCATGTGCTTTGTTTGATGAGTGATGGCCTCGGTGGTTTCCGCTGTCGAGAGACTTGCTTTCACTGTTTGTTAATATAGAGTCAAACGTTGTCGGTTTGATATGAAATTTGACATAGAGCCTCCTGAAAGTATTTTAAGACCATCCATAGGTTCTAATTAAAGATATGATATCTTTGATGCTGTCGCCGCCAAGAGGACTAACTTTGCTGCGACTTTTGCTTTTTGGGCCAAACAGTGTCGGAATGGCTTGGAATTTGATGTAAAGACTTCTAGTGGGATTTTGAGGCCTACTACGTGCTCTGTTTTGTGAATCAAGGTTCCCAACTTTGTTGCCGCTGGGAGCTCCTATTTAGCTGCTGGAAGAGTGAAGTTAGGGCAAATAGTATCAAAATGGCCCGAAACTTTATGTGTACCCTTTTTATGGCTGTTTTGAACGATCTTGTAGTTTTCGGATGATTCCAACAAGATTTTATGCTTGAAGTAGCGTTGCCTGTTGTGGATGGATGCAGCTTCATGTAGCTTCTTGATGTTTGAAAGGGTATGAAGAGGCAAAGTGACATTTTTGGTGTCAACATGTTTATTGGCTAATTCATGGGTTGGACAAAACTCTAGGTCCATTGAGTTGTATTTCTTATTTTAGTAAAGGCCTCTGAAGATAGAAGACTGCAAGAATTAGAAGTTAGAAGATTGGAAGGATTAAAAGAAGAAAGTCTTGAGGAATTAGAAGTGAAAAATCAGACAAAATTAGAAGTATGCTAAAGAAAAGAAGTCTAATAGATTTGAAAGAAGAAAGTTAGAAGAATTAGGAGTGTTGAATTCCTTGATCAACTAGAATGGGGTCTGCTTGAGCAGATGTAGTGAGAAAAAGCCAGACACCTAGCAAGAGCCTTTTTACGCTAAGACATAACCTCATCCGTTTAAGCAGATGGAAGGTCTGCTCGAGCGGACAAGGTGACAAAGTCCTACGAAAATTAGAAACTTGATTCTAAATGTGCCCAAACTACTTGTTTTAGTCCTAATCAAGTTAGGCAACCTTAAGCACATCCTAAAGGCTATTTAAAGGACTCAAGGGCTAATCTAAAGTTACACCTCACCTCTCAAAGTTCTGAGTTAGAGATTATAATTGAGAGAATTCTTCTCTAGAAATTTATTGAAAAGTTGTGCTACGAAGCTTTCCAGAGAACCAGTTTCTTCTGCATCTTTTGTAGAAGATCATCTTCTTGTGTAGAAGATTTGAGGAGTCAAGTGCGGGATTGAGTCTGTTGCAATCAACAGTGTAAAGTCGTTGAAGCGCGAAGCGACACAAGGTAACCGTAGTCCTTAGGTAGGGGATATCTGGGGAGGAATCTGAGTTTCTTGTAATTACGAGATTCATAATGCTTGATTGTTGATCCAGTTCGGATCTATGGTTGTTCACACGATTAGGATTTTCCACGTTATATTTGGTGTCCTTGTGGTGTGTTCATATGATTTTATTTTCGCTACGTAGTTTATTGTTTTTGCATACTATTGGGTTATTTGTTGAGTAGACCAATCTAGAGATCTTATGCCCGATCTTTTAGTTGCTGATCATTTAAGCTTACACTCATTTATATATCACATGCATAGAATTTAGTGCAAAATGGTGTGTAAATTGGGCCATTTTCTTACTTCTTAATCTGTGAAACCATTATACACTTCATACCTCAAAGGGGCATATGTATAATTATTATCGATAATAGGTTGCAAGATCAAAATCCATCAACCACCTTGTACCTTTTTGTACTCGTATGGGACTCAAAATTGCAATTTATATGGTTCATTTCTTTTGAACTAATATCCCAAAATTTTAGTTTCACATCTTAAATCTTTTTTAATAGATGCTTTATTTTACACTCCTATTAAGAGTTTTGCAAACCCTCTTCCATAAGCTTAATTGAATCCCTAATGATTGAAAACTTTTCTTTAAGACCTAGTTAGTTTTAGAAATACTAAAACAGATGGTGACTTTACTGTAGTTCAGCTGCTTAGGGACAAATGTATGAGTGGAGTTTTTGAGTTTGAATTTGCAATGTAGCAGGGAAAAACAAGAACATGATGAGGCCCTTAATTGTAAATAAAATAAAAGTGCTATTGCTATGGGAATGTAAATTGCTTAGAAAGTAAAATGAAAAGTAAAGTGCCGAAATGGAAATGACAATAAGATTTACGTGGTTCGGCAATGCCTACATTCACGACCCAGAGGAAGAACCTCTATATAAGATCTTCATTGATGAATAGATGAACCAGTACATATACAATAATATAAGAAGTAGGGATTTTGGGCTAACACTAAGCTCCCGGTCGACTTATCACCGATGCTCCTTTCACAAAGAAAACCAGGAACCTAAAAGACTAAGGCCTGGGGGTTGCATCAAGCATAGCTCGTTGAGCTTGTTGATAACTCCCCAGCACTATTACCTGTTATCGTCAAGACAACATATTGGGCAAAAAGGGGAGCTCCTGAGGGATTCTATGCCCCTGCTCTCCAATGGATGCTTGTCGACCTCTCTCTCTTTCCTCACCCCCCCCCCCCTCTTGCCTAGGGAATGGTGCTATTTATAGACCTTTTGTTGTGGTTTCCACCATTGTAATACAAAATATCTCCAGCTAGCAGGGGTCTTCCGTGACTAACAGATAATGAGACCCTCATTCAGTTTCTGTGTGAGCAATAGCTACTATTGTAAGTGAGTATTGCCTTCGTGAGCTCCAGGCGAGAGGCCCCCTTTGGTGGAGGTAGTGTGTACCTCCTTCCTTTGTCGGGTTAGTCTTGGATTTTCATAGGCAAGCGGGCTCCGAAGGCTAGTTATGTGATCTCCAGGGCCGCTTCCAAGAGGGCCACCTTCATGAGGGTCGTGTTCAAGAGTTCACCTTCATGAAGGCTGCCTCCTGGAGGGCCACCTTCATGAGGGCTTCTTTTATGATGGTTGCCTTTCTGTGAGGACAGCCTCCGTGGGGGTAGATTAATCTTTGGTAGTGTAAGGCATGCCTCCGTGGAAGTGGGGTGCCAATGGACATGCCTCAGTGAATGTAGCTCCTTTATGGAAGTAGAGTTCTAATGGACCCGCTTTCATGGAAGTGACCCCTCCATTGAAGCAGGGTGTTATTGGACATGCTTCCGTGGAAGTGGCTCCTTTATGGAAGTGGGGTTCTAATGGACTCGCTGTCATGGAAGTGACCCCTCCATTGAGGCAGGGTGTCATTGGACATGTTTTCATAGAAGTTGCTCCTTTGTGGAAGTCGATGCCAATATACTGTATTTTGTGGAAGTAGCTCATTTTTCTTTACATGTTGTTGACATTGATGGAATGTTCTGTCATGGTGGCAGAATGTTATTTGGTGGTGTAAGTCATGCCTCCGTGAAAGTGCCTATCATGGAGGCAGGCTATAACTCTTCATCCAACCATCAGTTTATGGCATGTCATATATCATTGGAGAAGTCTTCTCAAATAGATTAATATAAGCTTTGACCCAGTCTAAGTAGTAATCATCTATCAATATTCACTTAATTCCTTTGATGGCCTATGATGACTCTTTTATGTGTCTACGTTAATGTGCGTGGTCATCCATGTAGGGCCCACTTTAGTTGGATGTGTGGTCATGTGGGCAAAACTTAAATCGAACACATGAATCATTTGGCCCACCCCATATTAATGGAATTAATATAGAGAAGTAATTGATTATGAAGATTGCAACAAAACCCCATTAGAATATTTTCCTTAAAAAAAATAGGTCTATTGTAACTAAAGATTTCCTATTATTTGATAAGAGCTTGTGGAAGGTACTAACACGACAACGTTGAGGGTAGGTTTAAGTCATATATACGTTACTAATAAAAAGAAGAAGATTTTATGCGAAAAAACACTTAATGTGGCCATTGGACCGAAACATACAAATTAGCCAACTATGCACCAAATAGGGCAATTCTCCCAAAACCGCATTTTTTTACCCTTTTTTTCGAGGGTCGATGTCAACCCTTATTTTATGCGTTGGGGAACGATGTCGACCCTGGGCTAGCAGAGAAAAAAGTTTTTCCTATCTTCTTCCTTCTTTCTCTCTTCTCTAAACCCAACATCAAAACTAGCACAACCCATAAAAATTAGATCAATTCAAACAAAACCCCCAAAACCCCAAACTCCCTGTATGGTGATTAAATCCCCTGAAACCCATTCCGAGTCCCAAAACCAAACCTTAAAGCCCTCACCAAATCAAAGGAAGAGAGGGGAGTAAAAGACCTTATAGAGAGGAACTCAAGCTAACTCCTATCAGACCAATGGACAAGCTCTTCTTCTTTAACCTCTGCTGCCAAGTTTATCAACCGACCCTAATGCTATCGTTATCATTTTCAATCACGTCAAAGACCGAAAATTTGCAATCAAGTTATTTTGCATGGTTGGGTATGGTTGATCATTATCCATTTATATGTAATTGAGGTTTACTCACTCCAGCTTCCTTTGACTCCGTCTTCAATGGAGTAGGTAGTTGGTACCACCCATTTCCCTTTTAAATCCCTCAAGTCGCTTCAATTCAAGCATCCCATATCAAGAAACTAAAAACAAATCTCTTTTAGACAACAAAATCGTATGATTGGGTCAAAGAGTCAATTAATGCTTTGTTTTTAATCTCAGCTTTTGTTCTAGTTTAGTGAAAACAGACACAAAGAAAAACCAAATCGTATGGTTTGGGGAAGACAGGAAGAAGAAAGAAGAGGGGGAAAATTGTTTTTTCTATCTGTTTAGGGTCGATGTCAACCCTCAACACAAAATGAGGGTTGATATCGACCCTCGAAAAAAATCGTAAGAAAAAAAAGAGGGTTTTTTGGGCGAGTTGCCTTAATTGGTGCATAATTGGCTAATTTGTCCATTTCAGTGCAATGGCTACATTAAGTGTATTTTCGGGTAAAATCCTCTAAAAAGAAAAGGTTTCCTATTATGTATACATTATTTTATTTTCAATGCTATTTCCCCAACATTAACTATAAAGATCCAAAATTTGAAATGATTCACACATATTACCTTCCAGTTAACTTATCTAAGTAAGAACAGTTGTGAAAACGATTTATTTGTGCTTGCCCTTAATGACATCCAACACCTACATGAAAGTAACCTGATTCACCCTACTTAAATATATTAAAATTGGTTAATAACACATTATTATATCTAAAACATACATAAACCACTTAAGAAATCCAAGTTTCTTTTCTAGTCTCTTTCGTTCTTGGAGTTGATACGACCATCAGTTCCCGCAAGAAAACCATACTTATCCTTCCTTGTGAAGTTGGTGGACTCAAATCCGAGGGTCCCTGCGAGCACCCGTTGGACGTAGTTTGCAACTTCAATTGCCGACTTCCTTCCGGCGCATGTAAGCTCTGTTGGCAACTGCCTTAGAAACGTGATCTCGTAAGTCGGCATGGGGTTCATGAAGAAGAAGTAAGGATCCATCAGCTTAAACCCACGAATAGTTGAACCATTAAACATGCCTTGTTTAGTATTAATGGCAACAGGGACGATCCTATCAGTTAGCTCTGCGAATAGAGCGCTGAATCTTAATAAGAAGGGCTCTCTACAAGTAGTCCCCTCGGGGCAAATCACTAGATCGCCTTCTTCGAGCAAGCGTTTGATGTGCGCGGCATCTCTCTCTCTATCTCTTGACAAGGCAACCACTTTGATTGGTGAAGTTAGCTCTGAGAATTTGCTTATACTGTAAGATACACAACTCACTTTCCTTCCAAGTGCGACTGCTATGAGAATTGGGTCTAGAACAGTTCGATGGTTGCAAACGAAGAGGACCCCACTCTGGCCTTTTTGTGGGGGAGGAGGGGGATTCCCCCTTACAATAAGCTTGTTGCCAAGGATCTTGTATGTGTGCCTGATAATTCTCTTAGGGAGAGGAATGTTGAGATAGACTCTAAGGAGGGAGAGGATGAAGCCTATAGGCATCCACATAATGGTAAGAAAGGCTAGTAGAGGGGTTGGCCTTTGCACCAAACGACCATCATGGAAAATAATAGGTCTCAAGAGCTTCTCCCTTGGAACAGGCTCACATTTTGTTTTTGGAACTATGAATCCTTCCTGCATATAGACAACAATGCAAATAAAAAAAAAAAAAAATTAGTACAAGGAATTGGTCCTTTACTTTTAATGCATTTTTACTTTTAATGCACTTTTTGTGGGACCTGAATGAATGCATGCTACTCATGAGAAATAGGGAATGGGTAAGACTAGATGCCAATTGGAGCTAGACCAAAAACTACCCAAATAAAGTCATTCTTGTCCCTACTTAGGGACCTTGAATTTCAACCTTTAAAAGAAGTAACTCGTTATTTTTTAAATCAAGCAACCATGCAATTCCAATGAGGTGATCAAATTGGGTATTTGACAATACATGAGGGGAAAATTTTACAAGAAGGTTTGATCATTGAGGTTGGATCTAATTAAAAGTTCCTCTAATAAGAAACAAGGAACCTTCTTTTAAAAACTAAGGATCCGGTTCTCTCTTAAGTTCTCCATGCATTTTGTACCTATATAATTTCTAAAGATCTCAACGAACCATCTCGACGGATGATTGACGGCTAGTTTTTACTGATATTCAAAATATGGCATTTCCTACCGTAATGGGATGAAACTTTCTTAGATCTAACTTAATTTTGATTAAAAATGGGATCATTATTCTTAATTAAAGTAACCCAGATTTAATGTCGTTATGTTCTATTGGCTTTAATTCGAGGATATCTTTATGTTATTTTTCATTTAGAACAAAATATAGTGACTCTTGCCAGTAGTTGGAAATTGTCTTTGATTAATGGTCAAGGTAGTTGACCAAGTATTTCACATCAATAGAGGTGGTAATCTACAAAAATTAAAAAATGAAGATGATTATTTATGATGGTAAAAAAAACAAGTGGTGGTCTCTAAATTTTTCTAAAATCATGACATAAAAACCCTTTATTTACTTGTACTAAGCATATTAAGGCAACATATTTATTTTTAATACCTATTTTTGTGCAAAGAAGGGGAACTTTTCTCCTATTAGTTGATAGTGGGGGTTGAAAACCATGCACTGTCCTTGCGTGAGACTCTCATAGGTCAAAGTTTCACAAAAATGAAGATAGCGTAATTGAGATGTTTGTTGTGAAAATAATGGTGTCATAGAACGTGTTTGTGCAGTGCAATTCCCACGAAAATTAAAAGGAAAACGTTTCAATACCTACAAGCTTCCCACCTTATCTGCGGCGAAACCTTCTCATGGGCAAAAAGTTGTCACACTTGTGATTATACAGAGTTTACTCTTCTGCCGCATGGCACAAATAAGTCCATATTATGTTACCCAATGTTTCTAGAAGGTAGGTATCTATTTTGTCCAATAATAATGAAAGTATATAACGACAAATGCAAACAGAGGGGGAGAGGTTTTTTTTTTATTTTTTTATGAAAGTTTAGTAAGTCTTTTTTGAAAGAAGTAGCTAAGATGTTACTAGCTCAGGAATGGTCCAAGCCCGCTAAACCCTAAAATTAACTATGCCCTTCACACACACAATCTCCCCTTCAATTGGACAACATGGAAAAACAAAATGGTTTTGCATTCGTAACTGTAGGGGACAACATAGAGAAACGATGAAAGAAATTTTTCATCACCTCCTAGTCATTCTAGGGCCGTAATCCAACTTTAGCATTTTTAATGGTTGAATTAAGCTGGTCCCAAATCACAGATCACAGAACTACGTATATCAGGTGGGTGAAATTTTGATACAACATTCACATAGCCTACACATCCTCCCTAGGCGATCTAGGGCCGTCACACCTTCATCTGAAAAATGGGTTGATGTCATCTGTCACCAATACACATGCATATCCACACGCGCACGCAACACATGCACACAAACGCAAGCGAGGGATATTATAAGAGAAAACTAATTTCTATGGGCCCAGTTAGATGCACTATAATCGAAGGAGATGTGGGAATGGAAATGGAAAGGTATGAATGCAGTTGAGAGAAATACGAGATATTAAGTTGATCAAATGAACCCAACAGGGTTCTTAATAAACAGAGTTCTTACGTTGATGTTATGTAATCAATATTTAAAGGCTATAGAAGACCAACATTCAATGAACCCAAAAGGACCAAGCAAGAGAAAGACTATTTCCTGCCCTTAACTAGGAGATCTTTTTATTAATATGCAAGTAAAGTTCCACTTTCAGTGAGGAATTAATACTTCTCTACAATGTTATCATACAGCCTCTTCAACGGTGGATTGCGACATACACTATCTAACAACAGTTTTTCAGGGCCGTGATCGTCTTGTCTGCGTAGAATAGTTCCATCAACAGAATGTCCCAATAGGATGTACAGACTCACGGGTTAGATTAAAGGTGCCCGATGTAATTGAATAAACAGGGTTCATTGACATTTATAGGAGGTGTAAACAGGCCAGATATTTGGGTCATTTTATTAAAGAAGGCCCAAAAATTTTGACTACTCAAGTAAAGAGTCTACAGGGGATACTGTTTCATCCAATCATCAGGGAATCCAGACTCTCAAGTAAAGGAGGGTCATTGCCGTCCCTGCCAGCATGTGTATCAGAGGGAGTCCAAATCCTCTGATGTATCGTTCCAATGTCTTTGTGCTGAGTGAAGTTTCAACCCAATTTGTGTATAAAACATACGGTCAAAATACCCCAAAATAAGAAGTGAAATCATGTGTTTAATACATGATATACTTGGAAGTCATCCACCTCTAATTGAAATGAAATCCGGCGAAGCAAAAAAGGGGAACCTTTTTTTTTTTGGAGTGGTTTGGGATTTATACGATTTATAAGCTTGATCCAAGAGGATTCTCTCAGGCCTAGCATCAAAATATCAAGATTCATTAGCAGGGGGCATGCGATATTGTGGCAGTAACAAAGAAGCTATAGGATCAAACCTTGCAAATAGACATAAAATCATGATCTGTCTCCCTGTCTCCAATGCCCAAATCCGGCAAACTGTTGCCGAATTCCCGTTGGAGAGCCTCTTTCTTGAGCTCTGCAACAAGCACACCGGGATTCCTAACGAACCCGGTTGCCCTGCC
Source organism: Persea americana (assembly GCA_029852735.1). Classification (NCBI taxonomy): domain Eukaryota; kingdom Viridiplantae; phylum Streptophyta; class Magnoliopsida; order Laurales; family Lauraceae; genus Persea; species Persea americana. The sequence continues at coordinate 27,772,943 of CM056819.1, forward strand.
AGATTTGTTGACCTCCAGTTCAGTCCCAAGAACCTTGTCAGCTCCAAGATAAGTCTTGACAAAGTGTTCCACCATGATCCTTGGATTAGCGGTGATTATGTATCGCTTTCCGAAAGAACTAAACACTCTCCAGCTCTCCGGATGAACATCTTCAGTGTAAAACTTTGGCAAGACTGATCTCGAGACGATCTCAATGTCTCTGACCTTCAAACCGGCGAAGGAGATGAAGATTATCATCTTGATAGCCAGCGCCTCGGAGAAAATCATGTAAAGAACACCCAAGAGAGGAACTGATGCCAGTAGGAGTAGAACCCTTAGAATGCTACCAGCTTCAAGGGCAACAAGAAAATAGTAAGGGAAAGCGCTGCTAGAGACGAGGAGGGTGCCATCGAGATCGGCTGCCACCGCCTGGTTTGATCTCCCTTGAGAGCTGCATATTGATATGGGCTCAAAATGGTGAGACCCCATGAATGAGAGAGAGAGGGAGAGAGAAAGAGAGAGAGGTGACTTGAGTGTGAGTATTGACCCAAGGGGGGAATTTAAATGGGAAAGAGGAATGGTAGCAATGTTGTGAATTCAGTGTCACAGCATTGGCAAAAGTTTGAACTTATAGGGAAATAAAATATTGAGTTTTCAATAATGCTGCAATATTCTCAAAATTTCACAATAGCAACACAAGAAAATGGGAATACCAATTGAAATACAATCAGTAGAATGGTAAATAATGTTCTACATTTACTTTCTATTATTATTTTATTTTAGTGTGTGTGTGTGTGGGCGCGGGGTGGTTTGTTATGAAATGTTTAAAATTTAGTTTCATTTTCCGATGTTTTTTAAATTGTATTCCAGTAAAAATCCAAATTGGAAATATCCCAACATATTCCTCTAGATGATATTTTCTGGGGAAAGATGGTGGTCGTGGTGGTTGTGACGAGGATGGAAGTAATTAGAGGTGTTGGGATGGTAAAGAGGGTTACTTTCATCTGGGTTTAATGTTAGCTTGTGTGTGTTTAAAACAGAGACGGTACGAAGAGAGTTTAAGTAGTTTTGATTTGGAACAAGTTTCTTCTTACATTGAATTAGCCTACCTTTTAAATGGCTCATCTGGAAGCTGGTGGTGAGTTTGGTTTTCAACTCTTCTACGGTTGGCTTGGCATGGCCTCTCCTGGCTTAGCCTTAGATTGGTTTTCACATTTAGATTTTTCTAAAAGCAATAAAGAGTGCAATGATACCATTCTCATACCTGTGGAGTGTGGACTATGGTTGGGGAGAAAAGAGGGTTAACTATCTCCTCATCATGCAACGTCAGCTAAGAGAATTTTCTTATCATAACAATAGTCTCCTCTCTCTCCCTCTAAATGACTGCCACCGTTAAGGCTCTTGTTAAATTAGCATTTTCCTTTAGAACGTCTCCACTCTCTTCCCTGTCATTATGAATGGAAAATAACTCTCTTTCCATGTAAATGTTCTTTTAAAGCCTAAGAAACTGCTAATGGCCTCTAGGGTAGCCTAAGAGGACCTTCTCTGCTTATTTCTCCTCAATAAGAGAGAGCAAACGCGGAGACACACCAAGTGTCATCTAAAGAGCTACAAAAGTACGGGTTTTTCCAGTATAGTCACCATTAACGGTCAATTTTGTGTCAGGGGACCAATATTGAGATATTTTCCTACAAGTTCTTCATACAGTTCCATTTTTGTGATTTCAACACGGACTCAAACCCTACTATGTTATTCCAACCAACTCATCAAAGTAAATAAGAAATAAATAGAAGGTAAGACCGATAAATTAGAATTGAGAATGATAAAGTATTGTTGAGTTCTTGATCTTAATCCGAGGACCCACAATCAAATGGTTTAGCTTAGTAATCTAACTTTTAATCTTTTTATCTAGACCATTGATGGTTATCGCCAATCTCCACAGGTCATCACCAATCACCTTTGAGCTTATTGAATTTCGTTGTTCGGTTATGATCTTCTAAGGTCCTCCTCAATCTGCTATGTTGGGTCCAAAATAGTGATTGATTTGGACCAATCTCTATTGATTTCAATGGCATGCTTCAATCTTCTCGTATCTGTACACTTTTGCAGATATAGACCGAGAATGGCTGATTTCTATTGATCGAGGCATGTGATTTTGAGTTTATTGGAGGCATGAGAGGCCTCGGTCATGTTCGACGATCTAGAGTTTCGACTCCTGGACCTGGAATATGATAGATTAGAGACCCCTGTTGGGGCAGAGCTTTTGCCTACTGGGGACTGGGCGTACTTGGCTACTCAAAACCTTAAGCTCTTATTTTGTGATTTAGAACTTACATATTAGAGCATTTGGTAAGTTTTCAATTAATTTTTTGAGCTTTCTGCATATACCCACCTATAGTTTCTATGATTTGTAAATAGGGCCTTATGGCTCTAGTATTTGTAAATAAGCCCATACCTTTTCATTTTAATACTTTTTGTATCCTCAAAACTTAGCCTTCCAACACTAGACGTTTTTAGAGTGAAATGACACTTTTGCCCATTTCTTTGTCCCCATATGCCTAAATTCAAAACCTTGTACTTTCTTTTCTCTAAAGCTTGTTGCATTAATAATTATATTTAGTGGGAGAGAATAACCGTTCGTAAATCTATTTCATCAATACAAGGCATATTTCATTAAATCCATATTGATCATAATGGCAATCAGCACCTATAGTTATAATTCGTTATAATTGATCCAATCCAGGCACGACCCATCGTTACATTGATGAAAGTTTCAAAATACATGATGATACTTCATGTGCAATAAAGAGTTGCTGAGAGAGACCATTGGGACTTAGATAAAATAATAATATATATTTCAATAATAATATACTCATTTTTGTTTAATAGATGTAGTGGCAAAGCTGCCACTTTTATAAAAGTTCAACACAAATCTCATGTTAGTTACGCATTCTCATTAGGAATAATAATTTTAAGGACATGGAAGGTATTGAAATCAAAAGTTAGGGGCCTATTTACAAATTCTAAACCCACAAGGGCCAATTTACAAATCATAGACACCTTAAGAGGGTATATACAAAAAAACCTCTAATTTTTTATCATTTAGAGCTCATTTATATATTAGCGTTTTTGCCTTTAAATAAGTTGAAAGGGCTACTTATTCTTTCATAGCATTTTTAACTAAAGTAGATAGAGGTGGACAACGCAAAATTTTTGTGTTTTGGATGAAAATAACTTTATAAATTTCAAAATGATACAATTGGCAGGTTTTACATTGTAAATTTTTAAAAGACGGGCTACGATTACCTCACGAAGTAAGAGTTTCTTTTATAATTTTATCGAACGCACTAATTGTAAATTAAACTTAAAAATTAGAGATTTATTTTAGACCATAATCTAATTGACCCTTATTAATAAAACCATAATCGTGGTAGGATTTTAGGGCATCGACCGGGTACAATGAAGCCAGGCAAACCAGGATTTTAGTCATGGACGAATGTACTTAGAAGAGCCTAAATGGTCAGGATTCATATTGTGGACCGGGTATATGGTAGAATCCTGACCCGTATAAGCGGAATATGATTTTGGCAATAGTGGATCATGGTCCATTTTGGACATTGCTTTAGGTCTTTTGTCATGTGGTCCAGGATGCATTAGAAATGCTAATTGCGCCAAGAGTTCAATTGCTGAAAACTCACTGGCCCCACTATGGGATACTATGGGTCAGGATGGGATGGGATGGGATGGGAAGGTCTATTGAAATAAAGGGTTTGGAGGGATGGGAAGGTCTATTGAGTGGATATGGATACAACAAAAACTCAACTTCATCTCATTCATTTTACATGGTCTTGAGGCCTCAAATCAACGGTGGAAAAGTGTTAAAGTAAGAATATAGATTTGATGGGTGCCAGACTGAGAATATAGATTTGACGGGTGCCAGACTGGGCTTAGTGCCAATTCAATATTATTTCAGATGTGATGAAGTGCATGGCCCATGGTAACTCAAATTAGACCATTTATATAGGCTTGATCAATGTGAGGGCCCTACTCTGATGACGCTGATTATTTTCACATCCGCTTTCATTTGCCAGTTGAAACAGCCACAAGTGTTTGATGATACTAATCTGCATAGATCGAGTCATCCACTAATTCTTTTGTATGGCCGGATTAATAGACTCCGCTTATATACCAAGTGTCCTTCATGAAACCAGTGGATGTCACCATTACAAATGATAGTACTGGCAGGACTTCAATATAATGGCACTGATAAGGGCTTGTTGGAAATAGAAACCCTAATAAAAATTAATTACTCCTATGACAGTATTTACCATAAGGAAGTGGTCCCATCCCATGCCTGGATTTGAAAAGCTGTAATAGAGTTTGACCCAGATGAGTTTGGGATGTGCCTTCTGCAACCATGTGGGTTGGTCAGGGACTCGGCGCTGCACCCACCAATCTCTCACCTAAAAAACAAAAAAGCATGGTTTGAACTTGCATGGTCTTCTCCCGTCATTTAACACACCCACCGTCTATTAGCCTAACATTGACCAGAATCCCCCTTTTCCTCGGCTTCTGACAATCAACCGAATCCATAGGGTTATAAAATGGCACCAGGGCACCACCACCCGTGATGTGTGGGTCACTGCCTGCGGTTATAGATCTGGATTTTGGAACGTCCAATCATTTGCGTGACAATTGGAAAAGTTTGCTTATTTGATGAAAATATCTTTAGTTTTTGGACATAAATTTGGGAAGAAGGACGTCACTTTACCTATTTGGTTCACACGCGTACAAGATGCTGGAAATCATATGACCCATATGCCACCGGTCCCACGGTAGATCAAGCAGATAGCAATTGCCTCTAGGGAATAGAGTCCCGCTATAATCAACAGCCTTGATCTGTTCTAGATAAGATAGGGATCCTTCGCAAGAAGGCTTTGCCTCCAAAAGTTCTCTATTCAAAATAATAATAATAATAAAAAAACTGGATTCTACTTGATCAGCTTTTAGCATATTGAATAATGTGTTGAACATAATCCCTTCAATTTTAATATAGATTTTACATATGGGTGTAGATTAGATAACTAACAAACACAAGCATAATCTATCATTCTTAACCATAAGAATATAAGATTTTAGACTTCAGTAGCTGTGACCAAAACAAAAATCAATTAGAAATCAGTGGGAACCAAACAATCATCACCTTTATAAATATAAGATGAAGCAAGCCTTCAAGGACCAGAGACTATTAATTGGGGCCTTGATTAAGTGGGCCTCTAGCTAACAAAAAAAAAAAAGTGGCCTCTGTCCTTGACATTCCACACACCATATCGTAGTTTTGTGTCTGTAGAACGTTGCAGCACCAATTTTTACAAACCATGTAATGTAATATTTGTATTAATGCGCTAATATTTTGCTGGATCCATTTAACAATATTCCGTTCCAAAAAGAAGTCCCAGTTACAGGTAAAACTAGTTTTGCCACCAAGTAAGCAGAGCTAACAAAATGTCTAGGAATAAAAGAGAACTCAACCGATGAAAAGGTGCTGGACACAGCCTGCACGTCAGAAATGATGCCCTTGATTTACCAATCCTTGGCTCCTTTAATTCCTTCAACCACCTGTCCATTGTCGGAAAAGATGTGGAACCTAGAGAGGCAAAGATCATTAGATTTCCCTAACAAAAAAAGGATCGACCCCACTTCTACCCCACTTCTGCTTCGTTTGTGGAAGTGACCCTTCGTCCAGATGTTGCTCCTGCACATAAAAAGGATCCACTGAACCATATGAAAAACCATAGGTCCATCTTCCATCTAAGGCCAAGAAGGTCGCATCTATAAAGATCAAAATAGAGTCCGATAGAGATTTCACAATAGCCCTTTGCTGTAGAGGAAGGGTCGCACTAGCCCCACATCTTATCGTGGGCTTCCTACATCATTTTATTTTCCAGATTTAGGATTCTAGCTGGACTTATAGCAACACCTCTAATATTAAAGTCATTTGTAGCTTTCCGCATGGCCCACCACACCCCATGCCTTCGAGTCCTGGTTTGTAAGGGAAGTGTCTGACGTTTCAAGATCTATTTAGGCTTCCACCATTGCTGTATTTTCATATTAGGACACTCATCAATTAGCAAATCTAGTTTAGAGCCAAACCACTTACACAGCTCTAGTATGGTCACATTTAAAGAAACGTATTCCACATACTCGTCTTATTTTTCACAAATGGTACACATGGCCTTTCCAATATTAAGTTGGGGATTTGACATATGAATGAACCTTAAAAACTCTTATTCCAATTTCATAACTCAAAATAAGCTATTGTCACTAGAGGAGTTTGACTCTGGTCTTCCTTCTTTTTTTTTTTTTTTACCTTTCTGCCCTGGATCCCATGATATCATGGGATCCGAATGTGTAAAAGTCAAAAATCAAATCCCTAGACCGTCTTCTTATCTCTCTGTTTCACTTTTCACCTTTCCTCACCTCTCTTCCATTTTTTTACTTCCAGCAACATCACCAGCAGACCAAGATGAGGACTTAAGATGCTCTCCATTCTTCGGTTCCATTTCTACAAGATGAGGACTTAAGATCATTCATTTTCCTTCTCCAATATCAGACGATGGTTGCAAATCTCATACAATGGTTTCACCTTCCCTTTTCTGTGTACGATGCCAAGAGATATGATCTGAGAGTTCTCTCCCATTGAGGCATCTCCTCTACCCCCCTTTCTCCTCCTCTTGTCAAAAATCCCAAGTTTCCCTCTCTTTTCCCTTTTTGGTTATGCACTTTTTCCCTTGGTGTATTGTAATCATGTTAGCTCCTTAGTGCAATCCATTTCACCAGTAGCATGTGTTGCTTTCATTTCCAAGTGGCCCCATTGCCGTCCTTGATGACCCCACACGCAAATGCACCGCAGCGGCAACATCATTTCTAGGATAGTTCGATCATCTACTTTTGTGAGTTGCTATTCTTAAAAAAATCCAAATTACGGATTTTACAATGACTTCTTGCCCAGAATTCAGCCCACAAATGGGTTGTGAATGCATACGTATTCTCATTATTTTCCAATGACTGTGTTTATTATATTTGCTTAAGGAGCCCATTATATGTTGGGTTTTACTTTTTTTTATGTTAACATATTTGATCTAGTGTTGTCGTAAATGATAAATGAGAATTAATAAATATGATTTTTTCCTTTTTAAATATTAATGTGTTGCAAAAGGTTCTTTTTATTCTTTTATGTGTTGCTTTGAATTAGCATGGCTCACTGTGTTCTTTACTCCTTTTATGTTTCATTTTTTTGTCATGGACAATGTCAACTTCCTTGAAGATGTTGGATGGTGAGCTATTGATAGTGGTCCACTTCGGTGGTCAATTTGAGTGGGATAGAGTTCATCCTAACTACATCAGTGGTGATCAAATTGCTATCTATGTTAATTGTAACTTAATATACATCTCATTTGTCGAAAGTGTCCTACAAGCAATAAATCGGGTAATGTTTGAAGAGCATCCTCACATTCAATACCTACATCAAAATGGAAAAGTATTCACCTTGATTAGTATAAAGAATGACAATGATATTCATGTAATGATCAAAGTATGTGGAGAGGTGACAAATTCTATCTTCATATATCTAAGTAGAAATATCAATCATTGTGCAGATCATTACCGCTCAATTTCTCCTACGCAATTCAACAAACACTTAGTGTGCAAAAAAATCATATCCACCTTTCATGATATATAAATGACTCCATATAATCCCAAAGGGTGAAACATCATATGGCACTTTGTCACAGAGCATATAACTAAGAGCAATCAACCATTAAAATAGAGAACACCCAAAATGGAATCACCTGCACTTCCACCCAACCTTCAATCAAATGGCTAGACCTCCGTGAGTAAACATCATCTTATTGCACATGACCCATGGTTACTGACATGCGGTATATGATTCAAGTGGCGCATTTGATGCTGAAAAATGGAACTACAGAACATGTATTTTTGAATTCCAAAATCTCTTTTTTTTTTCTTTTTATTTTTATTTTACCTCACATGATTCAAAATATGTTCATATCTGAGTGGATCTCAAAAGAACCCCTTCCTCATGCACATTGTATGAGAAATGCCAAATACATAAGTTTGTGATAAAAAAAAAAAACCAACAAGAAGTAAACCGCAACCAAACGAGTGAATGGTTGAGAAAAAAAATACCCACGAGAAGAAGCTAAGAGGATCATACCTGAGAAGATGAGAGTAGGAAATGAAAGAAACTAAGTGATGAGTGATGACAGCAGGAAATGAAAGAAACAAGTGGTGAGTGATGATAGCAGGCGTGGGTAGGAAAAGTCAAAAGAGCAAGGATCACATGGGCATTAATTCTCTAGTCATGAAAATACCCTTGAGGAGGCTAGCGGGAAAAGTCTCGCTATAGCGAGAGCACCTCCCTCTGCCTCCGCTCCCAGTGCACCACCCTGCTCTCCTCTCGTTGGTATTCTCGCTATAGCGAGAGCACTGTTGAATCTCAAGTGGGACTAAAAAGTGAGATTGAGGGTTCTATTCCAAGGTAAGTTTGGTGTCACATATTCTCAGGTGTTACAACATGCACTACAAAAAATAATAATAATAAAATAAAAAATAAAAATTTTTACTCTCTCTCTCATCATTATCTAAAGAACTCTTACTGTGGGCATGCGACTTTTGAATTAGTCCGTAAGTTATGATAAGGTCATGTGACTTATCCGTATGTGAGAGAAAATATCTTATTAATTTTATCATGGGATCTACAATTTATTAATTTGGCCTATTGAATAATATTTTATAACTACTAAAAAGGAAAAGAAGATTGATGAAGGGTTTAACATGATGCTAAATTTTTAATTCCCATCATACCCTAAGTCTACATGGGCATCATTTTTAATTCTCTATTGTTGGACTAATATTTTATGCAAAAAGTTGCAGAAAAGCCATGATATCATGGGATTATCATGGGATAATCCCATGCTATCATGGCTTTTTAGTTCCTATATTACAAATTGTCTGTATTTGTAAGTAACATTTGTATTTTATTTTGGAATCAATAATTATAAAAGCGTGCAAAACTGACACACTCCCATCATATCCGGAGTCTACATGGGTTTACAGCCATAACACTTGCTTTTACATAGAACAGCTCATTGGTACACTCAATTCTATGATACTATGTAATACTTGTAGGTATCCAGAGGAAAAACAAACTAACAAAAATAACTTCAGTAAAGCATCCATCAATAAGATTTATGCATTATTCTTAGTAGGACTACACTAGGGCATTATCATGCGATTTAGAGTTATCTATGACAACATGCGAAAAGCCATGATTTCATGGGTCCTATCACTCTTCATCCACTTTTCCTGTAACACAAATATAAGATATAAACCAACCAACAAATTCGAGATCAAATGTGCAAACTTATCTCCTTCAGAAGCATTTACACATTCCATACCAAATCATTTACAGTTACATCATCCCATTCCACAATACGGTATTCACAAAATATATCCACCTACAAATACAAAAGGTTTCCATTTACATCATCAAAAAATACTTGCATGCACAAAAGAACACAAACTTCAGTGCCCTTGAATAAACTGATGCTGATGTGTTGCCATTTGTTGCAGATACATGTCATGTACGACCTTCGCTCTATAATACCACATGTCACGTTAGTTGAAATTCATAGGCCGGTGTGTGACAATGTGCTCCACATACGCCAAAGTGAAAAACCTGCAATCATGGCTGCACAGGCCAATCTCATGTTAATACATTTTTATGCAATAATAATAAAATCAACAGTATTATAGTTTAAATGCTTACTCACCCATTGACCTGTTGTGGCAGGTTCGGTATCCTCACTAACCTTCAACTGGAGGGATTGGGCCAACCACCGTTGCGAAGCCGGGATGCGACAAAAGTGGTCTGGAAAAGAACATGGGTTGGATATTAGTTCATAACAAATGTGTGCTTGGATCTTTGATGTAACAGATGAAATCGGCACTTACAAAGTATTCTAGAAATTGAACGTCAACAAAACCATCTAAGCTGTTGTAATATTCCCATCTTCCTACTTTGACGTTTCCTACCAAGAGGTGAAAATGATTGTTTGTACACATGGGGAATATCAGCCAATCGCGAGAGCTGAAGCTGTAATGGTATCTTCTATCTGGGGATCCAAACGAGTTATTGAAGGTATCGGAATGTGTCTTTGGATCTTTGTACCATCCCTGTGGAAACAATGAATGGAGGCTGATATGACTATCATTACATTTTAATGCAGAAAATTACGCTAGTGGGAGGCTTAAGTATGATCATACCGCAAGGCTAAAATGGAAAAAGTGAGCACCTTGCACCCTAGTAGCCAGAATTTCAAACCAATAATCCATGGCCTGCACAATTTAGATTTGGTAAGAACACATAATTCGAGATAATTCATATTTCGTATGCACACACACAAGTTAACTGAAACCAATCATCCATTGTATGTTGTTTGTCCTTACCTTGGTATCCAGCCACTCAATATGTTTGTAAGAATTTGCCCTGCCACCAAAAAAAAAAAAAAAGATATGCCCTTGTAGCCATTATTTGCTCATTCTTCGAAGATTTCTTGGAAAGTTTGCTAAATTTGTTCACGAGCCAAGTCAATTTTAAGTCACTGCCATTGCAATCTCTGCCTTGTTGAGGTTGTTTACGCAACAACTCTAGACACACCTAGCTAACCGTGGTACGGCTAGAGAATGTACGCCCTATAAATACTCTCCCATTGATGGGTAGCCCATATATGTAAGCAACGTCTTCAAGAGTGACTATTGCTTATCTACTAGCCAAACTCTCTACTAATGCAGAAATTAGTGCATGGTCAATCGTGATTTTTTGCAATTTAGAAAGGTGAAGGACGCCCATTTCTTGAATATATGCTTCTTGGGTCTCGTTCAAAGACCACTTATCTTGCAGTATGGTTGCCGGCTTACAGTGTAGTGGTCCACATCCTGTATCAAAATAAGTAATGCAAATATATCATGCATAGTTACATAGGAACTTAAACAAAATGTGTTCTTATATACATAAAGTTCAACATACCCTCCCACTCTATATGACTTCAGAAATATGGTCACCTTGTCCTAGCAGAATGCTTTGTCAAGTGGACTAGGATTGAATTCTGCCATCTATAATAAAACAAAATCCACCAATGTAAGAGTGTACACCAAGTGAGAGAGATAAAATTCAAAATGTATGTACAATTTGATCCCACTGCCATATGTCAGTCCATTTGCCATTTGTTTTAGTTACAGTCCACTTTAAGTCTACATGGGCATCATTTTGAATGCTTTGTTGTTGGACTAACATTTTACCCAAATAAATTACAGAAAAGCCATGATATCATGGCATTATCCCATGATATCATGGCATTTTCAGTTTCTATATTACAAACTGTAAGACCCCGCCCCGAGAGTTTCCGATTAGTGCTAATTAAGACATGCCTTAGTCATAAGTGTGATTAGTGAGTTTTGGTTAAGTTTGGATTAGAACAGCTCTTTTATAGTTTTGATCGATTTTGGGAACTCTTTTGATTTAGTGGGGCCCTTTGGGGGTTCCCTTAATTGTGTTTTATTAGCTTTAGGATATATTTAGTAATTCTGGAAATTTGTATTTTGCTCCGTTTAATGTATTTTATTGTTTCCAACAACTTTCGTATTTTCCCCGTTTCCATTCGAGACCTCTAGACCCTACTTTGCTAATGATAGGGGTAAAACAGTCTTTTTGTTCAAAATCTGGACACTATTTTTTATGCCTCCGAAACTTGTGGAATATATACTTTTTTGGAAAATAGAAATTTCGACGAACAATTCTTCCTTCTTTGTCGAATCCATCCGAAGCCCGGAAAATGATGTTTTAAGCCAAAGTAGTTGTTTAAGTGGGGGGACCCATTCCTACTTTGTATAAAAGAAGAGTCTTCTTCACCTTCCTTTCTTTCTTGCAGTTCCCATTTGAAGAGGAGAGAGTTCATCCTAGGGTTTTCTTGCCCTCTTCTTGCTTCTCCATCTCTCAATCTCTCCCAAGTCAGTGCCAAAGGGAAAATGGATGCTCCAACCTTCTTCCCCTCCAAGAATGCTTCCTATTGGTGCTATTTTTAGAGAAAACCCTCCACTCTAAGATCTTCTTTGAGCAAGCCTTTTGTATTAGGAAGTCTTCCATGTAAGCTCTCCTTCTCATCTCTTGGATTTCTGTTCTTATCTTCTTAATGATGCTTCACTTTCATTATTTGAAGCTATCTCTCTCTACTTCTTGTTTTGTCATTCTAGGGTTTGTGATTAGTGTTATTTTGGGGGTTTTGTGTAGATCTTTGATTTGGCTTAAGAAGTGGTGATTAGAGATTGATTAGCTTAATTTGGAGGCCAAGGCAAGTGGATGAATAGCTTACTTGAATGATTTCATGTTTTAATAAGATTTTATGGATTTTTCACTATTCATCTTCTCTTATGTACCATGGTTGATAATGAGTTTTGATTTGTGCATCTTGTTAAGTTATTTTCCATTATTAGAACTTTTGAAGAATGTATATGCATTATGCTTGTAAAGTTGGTTGTTGGATCTTTTGTGATTTGTCATTAATTTGGGAGTTTTTGTATTGAAAGAGATTTGTAAGGAGATGGATGTGATTTTGGTTTCACATGAATGGTTGTTGGAGGACTTGAATGAGATGGAAGTTGGTAGGTTGAGAGCCATAAATATTGTGTAAGTATTGGTTTAAATGCAGTTTTGAAAAGAAGGGAAAATGAGGTTCGGACTACTAAAACGGAGAGTTTCTGAAGTAGTTCGCTCAAGCGAACCATTCACAAAACCTCTATCGCTTGAGCCAATCCCTCCCTTCGCTTGAGCTTTCCTGTTCCGGAGCAGTTCGCTCAAGCGAACTGATACTCACTCGAGCGAACCCCTCAAAGAACTTTGGTCGCTCGAGGCTCCCTCCTCCTTCGCTCAACCTTTCCTGACTCAGAGTAGTTCATGTTAGTGTCACATTCCTGTGTGCACTATTTTTGGTTTGTCAATTCCGTGTCATTGTGTCCCGAAGACCTTACATCTTGAAGAGGTTCAAGGATGATCTACTTCAAGGATCTGTTCAAGCTTTTGGAAGACCTGGATGTGTCAAAGAAGAGTCCACTTGTGTGCAAATCATCTCAGGTATTTTGGACCCAAAACCATTACCTACCTGGACCCTAGGAGCCTTGCTTACCTTAGCTTATATTAAGTGTTTTATTTAATGTTATCTCCATTATGTTCTGTCCATAAATAGGGGGTTCGGTGACCTTTCGGTCACCTGGCTGCTAGCCTCTTTGTAAAAAGCGGCTAACCGCTAGGTAACCGAAATATCACGGTTACATTTCCAGGATGCTGTTCTCTATCAAAAAGTAATTCGGCCACCTTGCGGTCAGCATTCGGCTAACCGCAGTGTGGACTGGCGGCTAACCGCTAGGTAATCGAGGTTCACGGTTACATTTCCAGAATACAAAGTTCTCAACTGTTGTGGAAGTTCGGTCACTTCGCGGTTACCTTTCTGCTAACCGCCATATAGGATGGCGGCTAACCTCCATGTAATTGAAATCCCTCTGTTAGCTTTCCAGAACGCTACAGGTTTTTGAGGTACAGATTCGGTCACCATGCGGTCACCTCACGGCTAGCCGCTATGTCTACCATCGGCTAACCGTGAGCTGACCGAATTAGAAAAACTAGCCGTTACCTCAGAGAAATTGAAATGAGGCTAGCCGAACTACCAAGAGGCTAGCCGCCAAAACTAGCCGTTGAGAACTTTTTTATATATATCTGGAGCCCGTTTTTCACTGTAGAGAGTACATTTTTGAAGAGCTTACTTTCCTACTTCTTCCCATCTTTCCTAAGCCTTTAAACCATCTTCCAAATACACTATTAACCCAATCTAGAAAATAAATAAGAGATGTTAGTCTCTAGAAAAGTGTGTTTGGAAAAAGGATTCTAGTTTATTTTCAAATGATATACTTTTAGGAAAATCTAGAACCCAACCTCTTGTCTTGATTGAGCACAACATTGGAGCATCATCATCAATATCAAGGAAGCATTGCAAGAGGCATAAAAGCTTGGAACTACGGTGACAAGCTTCGAAGAGCATCCTCTGGACTTCATCAAAGGGGTAAGTGACAACCTCCAGATTTTGTCAAAAGAGGCAAGTGTTCTTCTCCCTCACTTCATTAAATTTAGAGCATTGTAAGAGTGGCTTATTTCTTTGTGATTTAACCACTATAAAAATTGTAAAGGGGAGTAGATCTTTGTGATCGAACCTCGTGAACAAAATTGACGTAGAATCATTACCTGTGTAGTTTTGATTCATCATAGTGGAACCAAAGGACTGTGTGGACATTGTGAGTGGATGTAGGACATATGGTCCGAACCACTATAATTCTCTGTGCATTTATTTATGTTGTTTGTCTAAGTGTTTTGATCTAGTTTACATGCCTTCTTTACCATTGAACATTGATAGATAATCACACTTAGTCTACATATCACTTGATCTCTTATAAATCTTGATTAATAGGTTAAAAATGAATTTAAAGTTTGATAAACCTATTCAAACCCCCCCCCCCCCCCCCCTCTAGGTTGAGAACATTGGCCCTAGGTGAACTATCAATTGGTATCAGAGCAAGGTTACTCCTTTAGGCTTTACAACCCGGAGTTGATCTATTCTTTTCTTGTGCCAATGTCTAATCCAGAAGGTAGTGCTATAAACAGACCACCACTATTTGATGGTACTAACTATGTCTTTTGGAAAGCCCGAATGTCCGTGCTTCTAAAATCTCTTAGTGGAGAAATATGAGATGTTGTTGAGGATGGATGGACTCCTCTTTCCTTCACAGCTGAAGATGGCACTGTCAAACCTCTCCCAAAGGACAGATGGACAGCTAATCAAAAAGCTATGAGAGACTATGATGCAAAGGCATTAAATGTCATAACCTGTGCCATGAATGCTGAAGAATACAAAAAGATTATGACATGTAAGACATCTAAGCAAGCTTGGGAGCTTTTGGAAACAAATTATAAAGGAACAACCATTGTTAAAAGAGCCAAGCTCCAGATGTTAACTTCTCAATTTGAATCTCTAAGAATGAGAGAAGATGAAATGTTTGATGAGTTTCGAACAAAGCTAATGGTTATCGTTAATGAGATGTGGTCACTTGGTGAGCAAATCCCTGAAGGCAAAGTTTGTAGCAAAATCCTTAGGTCCCTACTTGAAAGATTTCACCCCAAAGTAACTTCTATAGAAGAATACAACGACCCTGAAACTATGAAAGTAGAAAAACTGACGGATAACATTAGAACCTTTGAGATGAAGATGAACAATGCTTCCAACAAATCCAAAGATAAGAAATCAATAGCCCTAAAGGCCTCTCAACCATCTCCACCTAAAGAAGAATCAGGGAATGAGAATGAAAGTGACGCTGAAGATGTTGCACTGCTTACTAAAAGATTCTTAAGACAATTTAAGAAGAAGACTTCAAAGTTTAATAGAAAAGAGAAAGAGAAACCTTTTGATAAAGGTAAAAACAAAGTCAGCTCCTCCTCCAAGTATCAATCTAGAAATGTGAAATGCTATAACTGTCAAAAGTTTGGACACATATCTACTGAGTGTCCAATGGAAAGGAAAGTGAAGAAAAAGACCCTTATGGCTACATGGGATGACTTGTCTGAAGCCGAAACAGATTCAAATGAATCACACAAAGATGAGACAGAAAACTACACTGTATTGATGGCCAAAACTGTGTGTGATTCATTACTTAAGACAATGGAAAGTTCTAAAGAAAATGATGTTGAGAGCTTGGAGAGTGAATCTGAATCTGAATATGACAGCTCAGATAATGAAAAAGATGATGAAGATTCACAAGTAACATATGATAGACTCTATGAGGAGAGTTGCAAATTGATTCAAGTATTGAACAAACAAAAATCCAAAAACAAAATCTTAAAAGACAAAATTGAAACGTTAACTAATGAAAAGAATATCTTAGCAATTGAACTAAATAAAAGTAATTCTAAATTTCATATTGCTAGTGGAGAATTCAACAATATCAAGAGTTATGAAAAAGAAGCTGAAACTCTAAGCAAAATAAACGTACTTTTAAGATATGAAGTCACTCAACTGAAATGGTTCAAAGAAAAGTATGAGTATTCATTTACCCATGGAGAAGAAAATTTTGAAAGACTTTTTAAAATGGGAAAATATCATAGAGACAAAACTGGATTAGGATACAACAAAATAGACAAACATAATCCTAATGTCTCTACTGTGTTTGTAAAAGGAGAAACTTCTTCTAGTAGTCAAAACATTTCTGAAATTACATGTCATTCATGTGGAAGCAAAGGACATGTCAAGTATGATTGCAAAATTGAACAAATTAAAAGACAGACTGCTATGACATATGTCAATTCTCAAACAAAAAAAACTGTTCATAACAATACAATCAAATACTCTGTTACTCAACAATTAAATGAGATGATGAAACAAATTCGTCATCTAAAGTTACAACTCCACAATCACACAAAACCTGTTAAATCAACTGAAATCTACTCTAAGAAACATTTTCATCAACAAAATCATAACAAAGCTAAATCTCAAGGTCTTGGTAAAACCCCTATCACACAAAGATACATTTGGATTCCTAAGAACAAAGGCTTGTTGGTTCACACAGCCCTTAAAGCAATTGATCATTCCTTGTGGTACCTAGATAGTGAATGTTCTACACACATGACTGGGGATAGAGCATACCTATCCACAACAATTGAATATGAAGGTGGAACTGTCACCTTTGGTGATGGAAATATTGCTAAAGTAGTTGGTAGGGGTACTTTGAATGTTCCCAACATGCCTGTTATTGAAGATGTTTTATATGTTGATGGTTTGAAACATAACTTGCTAAGCATTTCTCAAATATGTGATAAAGATCATGTTGTTAACTTTAGTAGTCTTGGTTGTGAGATTTCCAAAAATGGAAAGATTATTCTAAGAGGCCTTAAAACCGAAGAAAACTGTTATATTATCGGTAACCACAAAGAATCATCTAGTTCAGCCTGTTACATTGCTCATCTTGATGAAGCTCAACTATGGCATCAAAGACTTGGTTATGTAAATTTTAGGGACTTGTCCAAACTGGACAAGTATGTAAAGGGTCTTCCTAAAATCAGCAGGAAATCAAAAACAATCTGTGAAGAATGTCAAAAAGATAAACAAATTAGAAATTCTCACAAAAAATCCAAGTCTCTAAAAACTTCTAGACCCTTAGAACTTCTCCATATGGACTTGGTTGGTCCAACTAAGAAAGAAAGCAGGGGTGGCAGAAAATACTTCCTGGTTATTGTAGATGATTACTCTAGATTCACTTGGGTTGCGTTTCTAAGAGAAAAAATCTGATGCATATGTTGAATTTAAAAAGATTGTAAAAAGAATCCAAGTTGAAAGAGGAAGAGCAATTTCTCGGATAAGAAGTGATCATGGTGGTGAATTTGAAAATATTAAGTTTGAAAAATTTTATGAGAAATATGGAATTCACCATGAATTTTCTGCCCCTAAAACTCCTCAACAAAATGGTATTGCTGAGAGAAAGAATCATGTCTTACAAGAGATGGCCACCATTATGCTTCATGGAAAGAATGTTTCTAGAGATCTATGGGCTGAAGCAGTTAGCACAGCGTGTCACATTATAAACAGGGTATACTTGAGAACTGGCTTGGATAAAACTGCTTATGAGTTATGGCATGGTAAAAGGCCCAACATTAGCTATTTTAAAATTTTTGGTAGCAAATGCTATATACATAAGGATAGAGAACACTTGAGCAAATTTGATTCAAAAAGTGATGAAGGCATTTTCATTGGCTATTCTCTAAACAGTCGTGCATATAGAGTGCAGAACAAAAACACTGGAGCCATACAAGAATCTATAAATGTTGTCATTGATGACAAACAAAATGATTTCAGATTTCAAGAAAACTCTGATTTTGATGAGATAGATGTCCAAACTGAAAAACTAAACAAGGCTCCAATCTCTAGTGATTTGGTGAATGTGAAGCATCACCCTATGGACCAAATTCTAGGAGATCCTTTGGCTGGTGTCAAGACTAGAAGACAATTAAAAAATATTGTTAGCTATCTCTGCTTTACTTCTACTCTTGAACCTAAAAATGTGGATGAAGCTTTTACTGATGATAACTGGATAAATGCAATGCAAGAAGAGCTAAACCAGTTTGCTAGAAGTGAAGTGTGGGATCTAGTGCCTAGGCCAAATGACAAAAATGTTGTAGGTACTAAATGGATTTACAAAAATAAACTTGATGAAAATGGTACCATTGTTAGAAACAAGGCCAGACTGGTTGCCCAAGGATATTCTCAAATTGAAGGAATAGATTTTGAAGAAACCTTTGCTCCTGTTGCTAGACTTGAGTCCATTAGAATCTTACTTGCCATTGCTTGCTCTTTAAAATTTAAATTATACCAAATGGATGTCAAAAGTGCCTTTCTAAATAGTCTTTTGGAAGAAGAAGTTTATGTGGAGCAACCTAAAGGATTTGAAGACGCAAAGAAGCCTAATCATGTGTATCATCTCAAGAAGGCCCTCTATGGTCTCAAACAAGCCCCTAGAGCTTGGTATGAAAGGCTTACACAATTTTTAATTAATCAAAATTTTGAAAGGGGAAGTGTGGATAAAGCTCTCTTTATTCAAAAAACCAATGATTCTATTTTGATTGCTCAAATTTATATTGATGATATTGTGTTTGGATCGACTTGCAATAACTTCACAGAAGAGTTTGCTAATCTAATGAAATCTGAATTTGAAATGAGCATGGTTGGTAAACTTAATTTCTTTTTAGGATTACAAGTTAAACAATTGACTGATGGAATGTTTATTTCCCAAACCAAATATGCAAAAGAATTGATCAAAAGATTTGGATTAGATTCAGCCAAACACATGAACACTCCCATGAGCACAACTCTGAAATTGTCTAGAGAATCGAGTGGTAAGAGTGTAGATCACAGTCTGTATAGGAGCATGATAGGCAGCCTATTATATCTTACAGCTAGTAGACCCAACATTGCTTTCAGTGTGGGAGCTTGTGCCACAATCTGATCCCAAAGGAATCCATTTGAAAGCAGTTAAAAGAATCATTAGATATGTTTCAGGAACTTCAGGATATGGCTTATGGTATCCATATGATTCATCTACTTGTATTGCTGGATACTCAGACGCCGATTGGGCTGGAAATGTAGATGATAGAAAATCTACTAGTGGTGGATGTTTTTATCTAGGAAACTGTTTTGTTGCTTGGCACAGCAAGAAACAATCATCCATCTCTTTATCTACAGCTGAAGCAGAATATATAGCAGCTGGTAGTGGATGTACTCAAATGCTTTGGATGAAACAAATGCTCACAGACTATGGTATTGAACAATGTAGTATGAACTTGTATTGTGATAACACTAGTGCTATCAATATCTCCAAAAATCCTGTTCAACACTCTAGAACTAAGCATATTGACATTAGACATCATTTCATTAGAGAATTGGTTGAAGAAGGAATCATAGTATTGGAGCATATATCTACAGAGAAACAACTAGCAAACATTTTAACAAAGCCTTTGGATGTTTCAAAATTTGAAAATATAAGAAAATCCCTTGGTGTTTGTGCTATTCGATAAAATTAAAAAAAAAAAAAGGGGGGGGGGGATTTCGGCTAGCCGTGGACCCTCTCGGCGGCTAACCGCCATGGCGGGCCCGTGTTTTTAAAACTAGGTTTTGTCATTTCGTTTAGTTTCTTCTCCTCTCGTCTGTTTCGTCTCCACCGTAGTTGTGTGTCTGGAGTTCGGTTTCTTCACTCCTTAAGGTCCTTTCTTCTTATTCCTCTCTTTCTTTTATTTTGCATTTTCTTGTTTCCTTGTTATTGTGCATTTCTTGTTCTTGTTTCCTTGTTCTCTTGTCTCTTTTCTCTATTGCACATATTCTCCTTCTCTTGTGTGTGCTATTTTCACTTCTGTGGGCACTCCAACTGTTCGCATCAATGCCTCCTAGAATGAAATCGGCTGTAAATCGTCCCTCTAAAAGAGGACGCTCTACTGGAGGCTCCTCGTCTCGTCAAGAAAGACCTCCTCCATCACCCCCATCTTCACCTTCACATTCATCCTCTAGTTCCCCTTCTTCTTCTCTTCCTCCTCCATCTATGCCTATGAGTCTCAAACCAAATGCTCAAATGCTAAATGACATGAAAAAAAGGTTGATTATGGTTGAGCGTCACACCCTCCGCGCAGTTATTGAAGGTCATGAAATGACCATTATTCTTGCTCAAATCAATTGGAGTAACATTCTGAATTGGGGGGAGAAGGCTTATCCCTCTCTTGTTTACAGCATGTATGTGTCTATTACTGATGTTGTTTCAACTATTGACTCTTGCTCTTTCAATGTAGCATTTAGAAATCAAGTAGTCACAATTGACCCCGATCATATTTCCTCTATTATGAACATCCGTGTTAGTGAAAATGGCCTAACTATGGTTGCCGACACACTCACTGAGGCTGAAAAGGCTGAAGCTACCCTCCGTATCTGCGGATTTAATGCTGAGTGGAATCGTAACAAGATTTTTCTTCCTCTAGCTGCTTTGATTCCCAAGTATAGACTCCTACACAATCTGTTCACATTTAATGTCTATCCTCGTAAAGGCAATAGGACCGAATTAACTTCTTATATGGTCAATATCCTTCATAAAGTCATTGCCGGTGTTCCCATTTGTCTTCCTTCGCTGATTTGTCGTACCATCGTGCGATTTCACCTCTCAAATGCCACAAAGACTGCTGCCCCGTTTGGATTTCTAATGACCCAGCTAGCTCGTTCTTATGGTGTTCCTCGGCCGACTGATACTCCTCTATACCATGCTCCTTTTGGTAGAGCAAACCTTATTCAGATAAATCTTCTTCCTAATGTCGAAGCTGGGCCAGTTTCGCCTCTTGCAGGTGATCAAGCTCCACAGCAGCCAGCTCCATCAGTGCCTCCTGTGCAAGTTCGTGGGGCTACTTCTTCTGGTGCATCACGGAGCATGGGAGATCATTTGGATGCTATAGAGCAACGGCAGTCCAAGACAGAGAAACTATTGAAAAAGACTCTACGATACTTATGGGCTCTGTCCAAGGGCTGTCGAGGACATGATTTCAACGACATGCCTCCCTCTCCATCCCCTCCATCTGATTAGTTTTTAGTGGGTCTTTTAGCCACATTTGTTTAATTGGTTCTCTTTTTGGTGGTGTTGTGTTGACAAGTGGCTGCCCTTCCCTATGTGTTTAACATACTTATGCTATTTCCTTTTAACTTGGGATGTATGAACTTTCATGTCTGACTTTTATATCATATTCATGCTATATACTTTTGTGCCTTCCTGATATATTTTTCTATCGCATTGATATCTTTCTTATTGCATGGTCCTACCCTTGTCAATTTGTGACAAAAAGGGGGAGAGAGAATTCCCAGGTTTTCAGGTTTTCAGATACATTCTAAGGAAGAATGTGTGTTTGTCTCAAAGAATGCTTCTAACTCATTTGAACATGTTATTTTTGGCTAATGATTAAGGGGGAGTTGCAATCCCTCCATAGAATGTGTTTCTTCTTGTCCTATGCAGGTAATTCATTCAGATTCAAGCACATTCATAAGGGGAGTAATTATTTGAGTTGTAATTATTGCATTTCCTTGTAAAGTTCTCGTACTCTTGTAATATTGAGTGTTATTGGGTTCATTTATTGTAAGAGTATATAGAATAGGTGTTTTGCCACGAAATTGTCAAAGGGGGAGATTGTTAGTATCACATTCCTGTGTGCACTATTTTTGGTTTGTCAATTCCGTGTCATTGTGTCCCGAAGACCTTACATCTTGAAGAGGTTCAAGGATGATCTACTTCAAGGATCTGTTCAAGCTTTTGAAAGACCTGGATGTAACAAAGAAGACTCCACTTGTGTGCAAATCATCTTAGGTATTTTGGACCCAAAACCATTACCTACCTGGACCCTAGGAGCCTTGCTTACCTTAGCCTATATTAAGTGTTTCATTTAATGTTATCTCTATTATGTTCTGTCCAGAAATAAGGGGTTTGGTGACCTTTCGATCACCTGGCGGCTAGCCTCTTTGTAAAAAGCGGCTAACCGCTAGGTAACCGAAATTTCACGGTTACATTTCCAGGATGCTGTTCTCTGTCAAAAAGTGATTCGGCCACCTTGCGGTCAGCATTCAGCTAACCGCAGTGTGGACGGCGGCTAACCGTCAGGTAACCAAGGTTCACGGTTACATTTCCAGAATACAAACTTCTCAACTGTTGTGGAAGTTCGGTCACTTCGCGGTTACCTTTCGGCTAACCGCCATATAGGCTGGCGGCTAACCTCCATGTAATTGAAATCCCTCGGTTAGCTTTCCAGAACGCTACAGGTTTTTGAGGTACAGATTCGGTCACCATGCGGTCACCTCACGGCTAGCCGCTATGTCTACCGTCGACTAACCGTGAGCTGACCGAATTAGAAAAACTAGCCGTTACCTCAGAGAAATTGAAATGAGGCTAGCCGAACTACCAAGAGGCTAGCCGCCAAAACTAGCTATTGGGAACTTTTCTATATATATCTGGAGCCCGTTTTTCACTGTAGAGAGTACATTTTTTAAGAGCTTACTTTCCTACTTCTTCCCATCTTTCCTAAGCCTATAAACCATCTTCCAAACACACTATTAACCCAATCTAGAAAATGAATGAGAGATGTTAGTCTCTAGAAAAGTGTGTTTCGAAAAAGGATTCTAGTTTGTTTTCAAAGGATATACATTTAGGAAAATCTAGAACCCAACCTCTTGTCCCTTGATTGAGCACAACATTGGAGCATCATCATCAATATCAAGGAAGCATTGCAAGAGGCATAAAAGCTTGGAACTACGGTGACAAGCTTCGAAGAGCATCCTCTGGACTTCATCAAAGGGGTAAGTGGCAACCTCCAGATTTTGTCAAAAGAGGCAAGTGTTCTTCTCCCTCACTTCATTAAATTTAGAGCATTGTAAGAGTGGCTTATTTCTTTGTGATTTAACCACTATAAAAATTGTAAAGGGGAGTAGATCTTTGTGATCGAACCTCGTGAACAAAATTGACGTAGAATCATTACCTGTGTAGTTTTGATTCATCATAGTGGAACCAAGGGACTGTGTGGACCTTGTGAGTGGATGTAGGACATATGGTCCGAACCACTATAATTCTCTGTGCATTTATTTATGTTGTTTGTCTAAGTGTTTTGATCTAGTTTACATGCCTTCTTTACCATTGAACATTGCTAGATAATCACACTTAGTCTACATATCACTTGATCTCTTATAAATCTTGATTAATAGGTTAAAAATGGATTTAAAGTTTGATAAACCTATTCAACCCCCCCCCCCCCCCCCTCTAGGTTGAGAACATTGGCCCTAGGTGAACTATCAGTTCACTCGAGCGAACTTATACTCGCTCAAGCGAACCCTTATAGAACTATGTTCGCTCGAGCCTTCCCATTCTTCGCTTGAGCCCTCCTAAACTGAACCAGTCCGCTCGAGCAAACCTCATGTCCGCTCGAGCGAACTGTACAAAATTCCTGGGTCTTTTCCATTGTTTCCATATATGATGTTCTAAGACTGGGATGGGATGTTTTGATGCCCTACCACTTTGGGAAGATGTAAGGGATGACATAAGGAGATTTACTTGGAAGGAAATACCAATTCGGAAATGTATTGAGAATTGTGGATTCACCAAACTGTACGAGGAATCTTGGGATATCTATCATCATTCGAGTACCATGCTAAGAACAATAGTAGACTTACCGGGTCCTTATACATATTGTGCGAATACGGAAGTCTCAATACATAGTCCGTAATCGTATAAGGAATCATTACACTATTTTACTCAGATTATACTTGTCTTAACCTGATTTCTCCCGATATCACTAGTTTTATCTCAAGCTATTTTTTATGCACCTGACATGTCCTGCTAGCCCCGTCCATACATGAAAAGATAGTGATATGAAATATGTGCCATTGAGCATCATGCCCCGCCTGCTTGAGAGTTTTTACACCGTTATAGTTTTGTGCATGTTTTGATTTCTCGTATAACCTATGAGTCGGCACCACTAAGCTTGGATGTCCTTGTCAGTTTAATCAACTGACTTGGGCCTTCCCCTCGTGCTCCCGCTAGTTGCACCTTGTCCTGTCCCGTTACTCGGTTCTGCGGCTGTGATCTTGTCTAGCTATATGTATATGTATATATATTATTGGTTATCGTTACTTCGCGTGTTTGAGCCCAATGCACTGAATGTGCTCTCATCACATTAGTGATGGAGGGGATTTAGCTTTAGTGTGGTTGCCATCTTGCTAGTTCCTTGTTTTTTTATATCCTGCATGTTTTATTTTATATATGCATTTTGACAAATGATATACCTTGTTTTATGAAAATACATGTTTGGACAGATTTCAACGTCTCTTAAATTTTATCTTTCGATTTCTCTTATTGTATTATCTATTCACCCACCTACTAAAACCGTCGTGTCTGACCCATTTTTGTGATGCTCAGGTCCAGTCCCCGCCATTGCCTATGAGGAGGAGCCAGAAGAGGTGGTCGGTAAACCGCAGCGATTAGTGGAATGGCAAGTTGACAATGTCATATAGACATTTGGTTTAGGTTTGAGCTGCGATACATTTTGGGAGATTTAGAGTGACATTTGATTTATAGGTTGTACTGGCCTTTGTTGGCCATTATTTTTGGGGAATGTTAATTTAACTAATCTTTCGTTAAACGTCTAACTTCATATTTTGGGAATGCGAAGGAAATCATTGCTAATTCTGACATCATGTCATCTATATGTATTTACCAGTCTTGTATCGTGGATTGGATTACGAATTTGATTTGCTACACGCTTCTGCACCAATGAAAATGTTTTGTGAGTGTGTATGAAATCCTCACCACGGAAACCTGTGCAAAATTAAGTGAATGTATATTTCAAGGTGATTATGGTTGTAAAGATTCATCAACACCATAATCCACCGCATGCGGGCCCGGACCCCCGGTCCGGTGTCGTGACAGACTGGTATCAGAACGAGACGTGTTTCGGGCAATTAAAAGAAACTAGAAATCCTAAGGATGTGGCGAGGATTCGTTAGACTTTCGTTAGTTAGACTCGTGTGAGTAATGTGTGACCATTATTTGATTCCTATGTGCTAACAGCTTGTTTTGCAGTGATATGCCACCTCAAAAAAGACCCATACTCGACAACCCCACCGCAAGCAATAGTGCGCATACCGGGCCACTAGAGAACGTAACTCCGGATCCAATAATGCAGAATCAGTTTCAACAAATGATGTAAGCCATGCTAGACCAGCAACGTCAAGCTAATGAGAATCAAGCTAGACTACAAAAGCAAATGGCTAAGAAAGATGAAGACCATGCAAGGGAAATGGCACAAATGCAAAGACAATTATTAGAAGTCTTAGATAGGAGGCCTGCACCGGTAGCTTAATCTGCAGGTGCTCAATTCGTCTTCAGCAACAGAGGGCATGACCTTAATGATTTATATGAGAGATTCCGGAAAAGAGGTCCAAAGGAATTTACTGGACAAGAGGACCCTCTAGCCGCAGACGATTGGCTCGAATACATGGAGAACATCTACGAGATATTTCAATGCACCAGTAAGCAACGAGTAGATCTTGCAGCATCTATGTTCACCGGTTTAGCCGACATATGGTGGAAGACGGTTTAGGCAAAGTATAGGACAATGGCAGATGCAGAAGTTTGGGGTAATTTCAAGATCCAGTTTAGCGACAAGTACGTGCCTACGCTTGTGAAGAGGCAAAAGGCCATCGAGTTCCAGCAGCTCGTTCCAGGCAACATGACAGTCCAGGAGTACCTCACGAAGTTTGAGAGTTGTCTCGATATGCCCCCGAGTTGGTCAATACTGTGGAGAAGAAAATAGCAAAGTTCCTTGAGGGACTTAACCCGATCATCGAGAGGGATGCCACAGGTGTTGTGCCACCTGTCGCCTTTGAAGAAGCAGTAAGAAGGGCATACAAGTTCAAGAATTTAAACAACAAGATCCTTAAGATCCAAGAAAAGGTACCAGCTCACCAACAGAACAAGCGACCAAGGCAAGAACAAAATGTGCAAAATGCACTAGTTTGCGTTCATTGTGGTAAGAATCATGAGAGTACTCAATGCCGTACGATTTTGGGAGCATGTTTCAAATGTGGCTCCATGGCGCACTAGCTCAAGGATTGCCCAAGGCTCGTTGGGCAAGGCAACAGACAGAACCAGCAACAACAAGGAGCACAGCGTCAGGCACCACCCCAGAACGCACTAGCTGTACAGAACTAGCCAAGGCCACTCCAGGAGCAGGCTCCTCGGCAGCAGTATAGACATTCACAGCAGCAGCAAGCCCGTCAGCAAGGGCAAAACTGTCCTCAACAGAATAGGAATGCACAACAAGGAAGGCAGCAGCAAACTCCTAACGAGCCACAGCAGCGAGGACAAGTGTATGCGATCAACCAAACTGATGCAGAGGCTGCAGATAACGTGGCGGAAGATATTGTTTGACCCTAGCTCTACGCACTCTTTCATGTCTCTAAATTTTCTAAGTTGATTGATATGCCTGCTAGAGAACTTGAGTATGTATTGAAGGTGTCCACCCCAGTAGGCAAACAAGTTGTGTGTAGGAAGTATTACCCTAGATGTGCCATTAAGATAGGAGATGTGGTGTTACCAGCGAATCTTATTTTGTTTGAGATGTTTGATTTTGACGTCATCCTAGGGATGGATTGGTTAGCAGGGTACCATGCTACTATGGACTGTTTCCATAAGACCCTCACTTTCAAGTTAGAGGAGACCCCAGCAGTAGTATTGTTTCAAGGAGAGAGAAGGAATTCGTATCGAAGGTTTATTTCAGCGTTGCAGGCTGATAGACTTATTAGAAGTGGATGCGAAGGCTATTTAGCGTTTATCACGGAGGATAAACGGTCCCAAGGAGTGGAGGAGATCCCAATTGTTTGTGAGTTTCCAGACGTTTTTCCAGAAAAGATCCCAGGTTTACCACCTGTTAGGGAGATTGACTTCACCATTGAGTTGTTACCGGGGACCGCTCCGATATCTATTGCATCATACAGAATGGCTCCGGCTGAATTAGGAGAATTAAATATTCAATTGCAAGAATTGTTAGACAAAGGTTTTGTTGGACCTAGCTTCTCACCGTGGGGAGCTCCAGTTTTATTCGTCAAAAAGAAAGATGGCTCGATGAGGATGTGTACTGATTACCGGAAATTGAACTAAGCTACCATCAAGAACAAGTACCCGTTGCCAAGGATAGATGAATTATTTGACCAATTGCAAGGCGCTGCCTACTTTTCAAAGATTGATCTAAGATCTGGTTACCATCAACTGAGAGTTAGAGATTCAGATGTATCAAAGACAGCTTTCCGGACAAGATATGGACATTATGAGTTCCTTGTTATGCCATTTGGACTGACAAATGTACCGGCAGTATTTATGGCCTTGATGAACAAAATATTCGCGGAGTACTTAGACCAATTTACAGTGGTGTTTATTGATGACATTTTGGTGTACTCCAAGTCTAGAGAAGAGCATGAAGAACACTTGAGGATAGCACTACAACTTCTAAGAGACAATCAATTGTATGCAAAGCTCAGCAAGTGCAAATTTTGGCTTGAAGAAGTCGCATTTTTGGGACATATTATCTCCAAAGAAGGATTATCAGTGGATCCAGCTAAGATAGATGCAGTTGTGAAGTGGGAAAGACTGAAGAATGCGTCAGAAATCAGAAGCTTTATAGGATTGGCGGGTTACTACCAGAGATTTGTACAAGGATTTTCGTCAATTGCAGCATCTTTGACGAAGTTAATAAAAAAGAATGCACCATTTGTGTGGATAGATCAGTGTGAAGCCAGCTTCCAAGAGTTGAAAAAAAGATTGACTTCAGCACCAGTCCTCACTCTACCATCGGGGAGTGCGGCGGTTACACCATTTTTACCAATGCTTTGAATATAGGACTTGGTTGTGTGTTGATGCAAGATGGGAAAGTAGTGGCTTATGGATCCCTGCAGTTAAAGGACCACAAGAAGAACTACGCAACACATGATCTTGAGTTAGCAGCGGTTGTTTTGGCATTAAAGATGTGGAGACATTACCTCTGCGGAGAGAAGTTCGAAGTCCACTCCTCTTACTGCAGCTTACAGTACTTGTTCTCTCAGAAGGAGTTGAATATGAGGCAAAGAAGATTGATGGAATATATCAAAGACTACGATTTTCCGACCAAGTACCACCCGGGGAAGGCAAATGTAGTAGACGATGCCTTAAGTAGGAAGTCAGCAAGTGTGGCAAGTCTAAGGGTTACTTGTTTCTTTCAGCATTTTTAGGAGTTGGGTGTAGATTTTCAACCCCTAAGCAAGGGAGTGATGTTAGCCAACATGTCAGTGTCTGAGCCCTCGTTCGTTCGGAAGATCAAGGATGGCCAATTGCAAGATCCAGAGTTGGCCAAGATTTCAGAGTATATAACAGAACGTCCTAACTTTCGCATTGTAGATGGAATTTTATACTATCGTGATCGTCTATGCGTGCCGAATAGTGAAGATTTGAAGAATGACATCATGACAGAGGCGCACAGTACGAAGTATTCTATGCATCCGAGTAACACGAGATGTACAAGAACTTGAAGGGCAGATTTTGGTGGAACAACATGAATAGGGAAATAGCAGCTTTCGTTTCTCGTTGTATGACGTGTCAGTTGGTGAAGGCAGAGCATTAGAGACCTCCAGGGTTGTTGCAACCATTAGAGATCCTAGAATGGAAGTGGGAACATATCACCATGGATCTTATCTCGGGATTACCAAGGACCAGAAAGGGAATAACATCATATGGGTCATTGTGGACCGCTTTACCAAGTCAGCACATTTTATCCCCATGAAGACCGGAGAGAAAATGCATATGTTACCTTTCGCGGAGTTATTCGTCAACGAGATAGTCAGCCGTCATGGTCAGCCAGTCTCCATTACTTCGGACAGAGACAGCAAATTCGTCTCGAGATTTTGGAAGACATTGCATGAGTCTATGGGTACGAAGCATCAGTTCAGCACAACGTATCACCCACAAATAGATGGTCAGTCAGAAACGACAATTCAGACCCTTGAGGACATGCTTCGGGCGTGTGTGTTAGATTTCAAGACTCAATGGGATGAGACTCTACCACTTTGCGAGTTCGCCTACAACAACAGTTATTATTCGAGCATTGGAATGGTGCCTTTTGAGGCATTGTATGGTAGGAGATGTAGAACTCCAGTGTGTTGGGAAGAGGTAGGTGTTCACAGTTTTCATAGACCGACTATAGTGAGTGAGACTAGTGACAAAGTCAAGTTGATCCAAGAACGTCTGAAGGTAGCCCGGAGTAGACAGAAGAGTTATGCAGACTCTCACTGAAGAGACTTACAGTTCAAGGAAGGAGATAAGGCCTTCCTGAAAGTGTCACCTACTAGAGGAACTCTGACATTTGGGCAGAAAAGCAAGCTATCACGGAGATACATTGGACCATATGATATTGTGAGCAAGATTGGTGACGTGGCTTATAGATTAGCCTTACCACCCGAGCTATCCGGCGTACACAATGTATTCCATGTGTCTATGTTGAAGAAGTACGTCCCCGATCCATTGCATGTGCTCCGTCATGAACCGTTGGAGATCAGAGAAGATGCTACCTATATTGAAAAGCCGATTCAGATCATGGACACAAAGGAACAAGAGCTGAGAACAAGGACTATTCAATGGGTGAAAGTGCTTTGGGAGAATTATGGACCTGAAGATGCAACGTGGGAATTACCGGATCAAGTTCAGAAGAAGTATCCGCACCTACTACCTGAGGTTTGTTATTTTGTTTCATTTAGTGGATCAAATGCCCTAAGGGGTGGAGGATGTAAGACCCCGCCTCGAGAGTTTCTGATTAGTGTTAATTAAGACGTGCCTTAGTTATAAGTTTGATTAGTGAGTTTTGGTTAAGTTTGGATTAGAATAGCTTTTTTATAGTTTTGATTGATTTTGGGAACTCTTTTGATTTAGTAGGGCCCTTTGGCGGTTCCCTTAATTGTGTTTTGATTAGCTTTAGGATATATTTAGTAATTCTGGAAATCTGTATTTTGCACCGTTTAATGTATTTTATTGTTCCCGGCAACTTTCGTATTTGGCCTGTTTCCATTCGAGACATCTAGACCCTACTTTGTTAATGATAGGGGTAAAATAGTCTTTTTGCTCAAAATCTGGATACTATTTTCGATGCCTCCGAAACTTGTGGAATATATACTTTTTGGAAAATAGAAATTTCGACGAATAATTCTCCTTCTTCGTCGAATCCATCCAACGCCCGGAAAATGATGTTTCAAGCCCAAGTAGTTGTTTAAGTGGTGAGACCCATTCCTACTTTGTGTAAAAGAACAGTCTTCTTCACCTTCCTTTCTTTCTTGCAATTCCCATTTGAATAGGAGAGAGTTCAGCGTAGGGTTTTCTTACCCTCTTCTTGCTTGTCCATCTCTCAATCTCTCCCAAGTCTTTACCAAAGGGAAAATGGATGCTCCAACCTTCTTCCCCTCCAAGAATGCTTCCTATTGGTGCTATTTTTAGAGAAAACCCTCCACTCTAAGATCTTCTTTGAGCAAGCCTTGTGTATTTGGAAGTCTTCCATGTAAGCTCACCTTCTCATCTCTTGGATTTGTGTTCTTGTAGTCTTGATGATGCTTCACTTTCATTATTGGAAGCTATCTCTCTCTACTTCTTGTTTTGTCATTCTAGGATTTGTGATTAGTGTTATTTTGGGGATTTTGTGTAGATCTTTGATTTAGCTTAAGGAGTGGTGACTAGAGATTGATTAGCTTAATTTGGTGGCCAAGGCAAGTGGATGAATAGTTTTCTTGAATGATTTCATGTTTTAATAAGATTTTATGGATTTTTCACTATTCATCTTCTCTTATGTACCATCGTTGATAATGAGTTTTGATTTGTGCATCTTGTTAAGTAATTTCCCATTATTAGAACTTTTGAAGAATGTATATGCATTATGCTTATAAAGTTGGTTGTTGGATCTTTTGTGATTTGTTATTAATTTGGGAGTTTTTGTATTGAATGAGATTTGTAAGGAAATGGATGTGATTTTGGTTTCACATGAATGGTTGTTGGAGGACTTGAATGAGATCGAAGTTGGTAGGTTGAGAGCCATAAATATTGTGTAAGTGTTGGTTTAAATGCAGTTTTGAAGAGAAGGAAAAATGAGGTTCGGACTGCTGAAACGGAGAGTTTCTGAAGCAGTTCGCTCGAGCGAACCCTTCACAGAACCTCTATCGCTTGAGCCAATCCCTCCCTTCGCTCGAGCCTTCTTGTTCCGGAGCAATTCGCTCGAGCGAACTCATACTCACTCGAGCAAACCCCTCACAGAACTTTGGTCGCTCGAGCCTCCCTCCTCCTTCGCTCGACCTTTCTTGACTCAGAGTAGTTCACTCGAGCGAACTTATACTCACTCAAGCGAACCCCTCACAGAACTATGTTCGCTCGAGCCTTCCCATTCTTCGCTTGAGCCCTCCTGAACTGAACCAGTCCGCTCGAGCGAACCTCCTGTCCGCTCGAGTAAACTGTACAGAATTCCTAGGTCTTTTCTATTGTTTCCGGATATGATGTTCTAAGGCTGGGATGGGATGTTTTGATCCCCAATTACCTTGGGAAGACCTAAGGGATGACATAAGGAGATTTACTTGGAAGGAAATACCAATTCGGAAATGTATTGAGAATTGTGGATTCACCAAACTGTACGAGGAATCTTGGGATATCTATCATCATTCGAGTACCATGCGAAGAACAATAGTAGACTTACCAGGTCCTTATACATATTGTGCGAATACGGAAGTCCCAATACATAGTCCGTAATCGTATAAGGAATCATTACACTGTTTTACTAAGATTATACTTGTCTTAACCCGATTTCTCCCGATATCACTAGTTTTATCTCAAGCTATGTTTTATGCACCTGACATGTCCTGCCTTCCCTGTTCATACATGAAAAGATAGTGATATGAAATGTGTGCCTTTGAGCATCATGCCCCACCTGCTTGAGAGTTTTTACACTGATATAGTTTTGTGCATGTTTTGATTTCTCGTATAACCTATGAGTCGGCACCACTAAGCTTAGATGTCCTTGTCAATCTGATCAACTAACTTGAGCCTCCCCCTCGTGCTCCCGCCAGTTGCACCTTGTCCTGTCCCATTACCCGGCTCTGCGGCCGTGGTCTTGTCTAACTATATATATATGTATATATTATTGGTTATTGTTACTTCGCGTGTTTGAGCCCAATGCACTGAATGTGCTCTCATCACGTTAGTGATGGAGAGGATTTAGCTATAGTGTGGTTGCCATCTTGTTAGTTCCCTGTTTTTTTATATCCTGCATGTTTTATTTTATATATGCATTTTGACAAATGATATACCTTGTTTTATGAAAATACATGTTTGGACAGATTTCAATGTCTCTTAAATTTTATCTTTCAATTTCTTTTATTGTATTATCTATTCACCCACCTGCCAGACCATCGTGTCTGACCCATTTTTGTGGTACTCAGGGCTAGTCCCCGTCATTGCCTATGAGGAGGAGCCAGAGGAGGCGGTCGGTGAATCGCAGCGATTAGTGGAATGACAAGCTGACAATGTCATATAGACATTTGGTTTAGCTTTGAGCTGCGATATATTTTGGGAGATTTAGAGTGACATTTGATTTATACTTTTGGATTGTACTGGCCTTTGTTGGCCATTATTTTTTGGGAATGTTAATTTAACTAATCTTTCGTTAAACTTCTAACTTCATATTTTGAGAATGCCAAGGAAATCATTGCTCATTCTGACATCATGTCATCTGTATGTATTTATCAGTCTTGTATCGTGGATTGGATTATGAATTTGATTTGTTACACGCTTCCACACCAATGTAAATGTTTTGTGGGTGTGTGTAAAATCATCACCGCGGAAACCTGTCGCGGTGATTATGGTTGTAGAGATTCATCAACACCATAATCCACCGCTCGCAGGCCCGGACCCCCGGTCCGGGGTCGCGACACAAACTGTCTGCATTTTCTAAGTAACATTGTATCGTACAATTCACATCTATGAACAAAGTATGATAGAAATACAACATTCACATGCTCTAATGCCGTTTCCAGTCTCTTAAAACATAAACTGAATGCAATATCGTTTTCAACAACAATCTGCCAATATATATACGAAGCAAATAATCAGGCTCCAATTGATTCTGAATATAGATTTTCTGTTGACCCTCTTTCACATGAAGACTCACTCCACGAGTTTATTTTGAATATTTGAATCCACCCGAAACCGTTTTCGAGCTTCTCTACGTTCCACTTTAAAAGCCATTCTCAATGCCCTTTAAACAATCCAGCGGCCATTTTCTCTAGCAATGACTACTCCTCTTGCCTTCCCAATTAAAGGTACCATCAATCTCTCTTCCACTCTCTCCACATTTATCCCACCCTCCACGTTTCAGATTAATGAGTTTATATATAGTTCTTTCTCTCTCTTTCTGCCTTCCTCTCAAGATTAATCATTTTCTCAACATTTTAAATTAGCTGATTTACAAGAATATTTGAGAATGGAAAGAAATTATTTTGGTTTTTTTTTTTTGTCTGAACCTATGTGTGACCTCTACTAACCTACTTCGGTTTCTATCTATCTGCTTTTGCATGATGTTGAGGACTTGCACTTTCTTTTCATCATGGTGTTGAATAGGTTGAATCTCTTTGAGATCATACAACCCATGGGGATTACATTATATGAACTTCTTTTGTTTTTCTTTCATTCTATTTGTAACTATGTTAAAGTTTCTTTCTCTCTCTTTTCCACCAACGCTTACATGTGATTTTAGCTACCTTAAGTATAAAGTTCAGTAATGCTTTTGGTATGTAACAGTTACACCGCGGGAGCAATCCACTTGATTGATCTCTTTTGGGTAGGACTTTGTCGCAAGTGATAGGGCTACTACTTTGATATTCGTGGAGCTGGGATAGGTCCTAACCTTAAACTCAAAGGCCGTGGTTGAAAGAAAGTTTGGCTTGTTTATGTTAGTTTAGTTTTCTTGTTGATGTTGGAGGCTGGTTTTGGTTTTGGTTTCCACTATTGGATTGACTGTGTGAGGAAGGTTTGTTTTGTTTTGTTTGATTTGAAAGTGATTCACTTTTGGCTTTGCTATTGTTTTGTTTGTGGTTTCTTTATGTTTGGGGCGTCTTGATTTGTTGCTGTTGGATTTGGGTCCGTGGGATTTTTATGGATAGTAGATTAGGTGTATTGCCATTTTAAGGAAAAGGAACAAAGTGTATGTTATATGGTTCTTTTCCATGATCTTGCTTGGTTGTCTATATGCAGACCTTTTTTTATGCAGAGATAAAGAAGATGAAAATCAAGGACTATTATTTTCCTTTATTTGTATCTCTGAGTGTTTTACAACGGGAGAAGGACCACATTGAAGGTTTTGCTCCAGAGTAAGGTTTTTAGTGCTTTGAATGTGACTTTTGCTACCTTCTGTATCTTTTTCATTGTTATAGATCATCTGTGCTTTCACAATGAAAGTCTTGTTCCTCAAAGCACTTGCAGTGGTGCCTAAATATTTCATAATCCTTAATAATCAAGAACTAAATATAGTAAGGCAACAATTAACTGCCTTTTTCCACAAGCATCCACACCACTGATCCAGACAAACAAGAGGGCCAACAATTCACTACTACTATGATTTCTCCCACAGTTGGGCCCCAACACACCAACTACCAGCACAGAACAGGACGCAATTGATAAAAAACATGGATCAGAAAAGGCATATACCTTACACTACAGGAGACCAATGGGGCCAGTTGGCGAGAGGGATACAATGGAAGCTACTAGTGATGTGGATTGCACTCAGGAGAGAAGAGACAAAAGAAAATAGAACAACAAAACCGTATAGTCAACCTTTTTTTTTTTTTTCTCTCTTCTAATCCTCTCCAAGACTAGGTTTCTCCCCAGGCTTCCTTTACACAGAAAGGGTTTGTCTGCATTGATCAAAACAAAGCAACCATTTTCCACTTAAAGACTCAAAGAAAAGCAAACATCACTATAAAATAAAAAAGAACTCATGTACATTTTCATCTTCCAGAAACAAATGCGCACATTTAAAATAGAAATCCATCTCTAAAATCATCCAAGAGTTCGAACCCATCTCTCTCTCATCCAAAACATAATGAGAAAACCCTTTTTGCACACCCAACCTAGAAGAAAACGACAAGGAAAAAGAACCCAATCCTTGAAATAGCTCTCTCGTTATCAATAAACATAAAACCCATATCCCACAAATCAACACAAGAGAAGAAAAAAACTCATAGAAAACGAACCACAATTACTGATATCTCTCTCATCATCAACAAACATAAAACCCATTTCCCAAACATCATAGGAAATTGAGAAAAACTAAACGAAAAGGAACCCAATCCCTGAAAAATCTCACACATTATCAATAAACATAAAACCCATTTCCCAAACATCAACACAAAAGAGAAAAACTACAAGAAAAGGAATCCAATTACAGAAACAGAAATTTTACACTAACAAATCGTGCCTCCTTTCTCTGATAGACGAAGAGAGAAATTAGTCTTCTTGGTTCTTGCTGTAGCCGAAGAAGGAAAGAAGACCGCCCAAGGGTCGATGCCAGTTAGAGTTGTTGACCAGAGAAGGATCCATTTGGGTTCTGGTTGCAGTTCGTTGCAGAAGAGGCAGGGGTCCAGGTTCCTGCTACAAGTGAAAAACAACATGGGTGAAAGGGAAAGGTCAAAAATTTTTACCTTAGGGGCTAGGTTTTTTTACTGTTTGGGCTTTTTTACTTTTTAAATTTGGATCCCATGATGTCATGGGATCTTGGCAAAAAAGTGAAAAAACAGAGGAAGACCAGAGTCAAACTCCTCTGCTGACAATAGCTTATTTTGAGTTATGAAATTGGGATAAGAGTTTTTAAGGGTCATTCATATGTCAATAATCTTATTAAATTTAAAGTGTAAGAAGTCGCATACCAGAATTGCTCTTTTTAAGCATTTTCATCAGAAGAGGAGAACTCTCATGGGAAGAGGGATTTTTCAAAGTCGCTACCACTTGATGGAACTATCAATGCAATGACTATTACTAGTCCTGGTCAAGTCTTATAGGCTGACTTAGTGGTCAGCTCTCCATTCTTCGTAAAGAGCCATACTCACTTATCTAAATTATTAGTCCTTAGGATGCATATCATAAGAATATCATCGACATCTCTCTGATCATTAAAGAAACATCTAACTCGACCCATATCACATTCCTTATTGATATTCCATAAATTCTTAATGCAAAGGTCTAGATCAGTAACAGTTGAGAAGGGTTTCCTAAATCCCTCTTTACAAGAGATCCAATTATTGTTCCACAGGGAAATGCTTGCTCCATTACCAATAGACCATACTATGTTTTCTTTAAGAAATTTAACAGGTTCAAAGAATTCTCTGCATACCCCTTTTGGATGTAGCTTCCCATAGGGATTTATTTGGCCAATACCCGATCTTAAGGATTTTGGAACATAAGAGGTCGTCCTGTACCAAACTTCTCCAGCATGTTTTGGCTAAGAGGGCCATGTTGTTCTTTTGTGATTCCCTAGTCCCCAAGCCCGCTTCTCCCATTGGCTTACAAATATCACTCTAGTTTATAGTTTGGATATTCTTTTTTTCTTCTCCATATTCCCACCAAAAGTCTCTATATAACTTATCTAAAATTTCAGATGTTCTTCTAGGAAGGTGGAGGACAGACACATTATAGATAGACAAGGCCGTAGTTATTGATTTGGCGAGAGTGTTCCTCCCATCCTGCAATAGAAGGGGAATTTTCCAAGATTTAATTCTATTTCTGACCTTGGAGACTAGAGAGTTAAAGCTTAGATTTTTGTTCCTTCCAAAAATTAATGGGTTCCTAAGGTATCTCTCATTATCGGTCATAAGTCCCACCCCTAAAATAGAAGCTAAAGATCTGCACATAAACTTCGACACTAAGATGTGCAACACTTAACCGCAAAACCACAGTGTTGTCAAGTAGTAAAAGACTAAAGAGTCCAGATTGTTGATCCCACAGAGAGATGATAGAAGAAGCGATGAATCCAATTAAAGTAGAATCGAGCTACAATATGGCTAATACAGATAATTGAAGTGAACAATTAAAAATGCTAAACTAAGCAATGTAAACAATTAATTGGATCTAACAACTAGGATTAACAATTGATTAAGCTATATTAACAAACTAGTTGGTTAATTTGTGTGCAAACTACTTGGAAATAATGTGAAAAATGGAATTAAACTAGATGAAATGTAGAATAAAACTAAAATAGCAACTAAACTACTCTAATTAACAATCTAAAATATGAAATTAACAATATCTAAGCTAATCTAACAAACTACACTAAACTAGTGGATGAATGGTGATGGAAATGAAAATTTTAAGGTGAAGATGTATATAAAATGTGTAGGATTATAAAACAACTGATGTAAAATGTAGATCTGACAATCTAGAAGTGAAAATAACAAATCAAACAAGGATTCAACTTAACAACAATTAAAATAAGAGATTAGGCAATCCGAAATCCACTAAATATGTAATTATTCCAATCAATGCATGTTCTGATTCAACTCCCAAATCTACAATCCAATTAGCAATCTCTTGCCTAATTGGGTTTGATGATATCACAATGAAGATCAAAATAAAGAAAACCAAAAGCCAAGATCCTAAATCATCATCCAGCTACCCTAACATCAGTCCTCAAAGTCAAGCTATAAAAGATCAAAGATAAAGGCTCTAAAGCATGGTATGTGAGAGAACTTACTATAACTACAAAGCATCAATTGACACTATCCAAGCATCAAGTGTCGAGATAGAGCATGAGAAATGAGATATATTAGTACAATAAGATGTAAAATCTACTAATCAATCAAGGCACAATTAGAAAATTTAAACTAAAACATGCATCTAATTGAACTAATTATAATACTTAACTTCAGAATGAGAGCCTAATCCAAGAGCTTTAGCCACTAAGCATCAAGAAAGAGCTCAAATTCTTCATTAATGATCTTCAATTACATTCTCTCTCTAGATTAGTTACAGTTAAAGCTCCAATTACAATCTAAAAGTATAGAGAAAGTAAAAAAAAAAAATTATAGAAATATTTGATTGGTTGCAACTTGGAGGCTTTTGATTAACTTATTTTCCTTTTACATGGATTGCTTCAATTTGGAGGGATTTGTTCATTGATTGGTTGCAAGGAGGCTTTTGATTGGTTAAGAGGTTAGACTATTTTATATGTAAAAAAATAAATGCAATTGCTGCGGTGTAAGCCCATAACCTGTTTAATACCGACCCATGCCCTAACCATTATACCAACCAATCCTTTGTGTTAGAAAATTACTTTTTTATTCTTAAAGTCTTCTCCTCTTATTTTGGAATTCTTTAACTTTTCCTGCGATTTCTTTACCAAAATTTCTTCATGGAACTTCTTTTAATGGAATCTCTTCTTGATCCCTTGGGACGCTAGCCAGAGAGTTGGGGTAGTCACAGGGTCCACCTACACAAAAGAAATTATATAAAAATATGTAGTATAAAAAATTATCGGATCTTTACATGAAAACTTTACCAGGGTCCACCTACACGCTAGTGATCTCTAGTTGTTTGGTTGACATTTGAGATTGAGACATGAATGTTCTCTCTCTCTCTCTCTCTCTCTCTCTCTCTCTCTCTCTCAAAATGAATATTTGAAAAATGGGTCGATATATATATTGGTGTGAAAATGGATGCTATGCCTCTCTACCCAATAGGGATGAATAATTAGTTGTATACTATTTGACACATATATAGAGAACATGGATCCAATTTCACATTGAAAAATAATACTTCTTATCATATTGTTGTCTAAGAAGCGACAATGATGCTTGATTAGGGAACCATGCAGGAAATCAATCATAACTGGACATGGTTATGTCCAAGTCATTTTGAATGTTAATGCCATTATCTGTCATTAGTTAGTACAAATGTAACAACTTATGTTTCAGTATTTATGCATGTATTTTAAAGATTAGATGTTACTGAAAGGCAACAAATATATACTTGTGGAGGAGCAGTTAGCTATTTCATGATGGTCATTGCAGATTCCCATACGAATAAAGTGATACAACATAGATTCCAACGCTAGGGGGAAACTATTCATGGCCATCACTTTCGTCGAGTATATCAATGATACTATTTGTGACAAACATGATAAAGCCACCTCCAAAAAATACAATGCCTAAGGAAATCCTTTTGAACCCATGTTTTGAGCCATATTTTAAGGTATTACTCTTTTTTCTTAAATACCTCTTTTTTTTTTAACTTTTCTTATTGTTGACATATTTATATATATATATATATATATATAGGATTGTATTGGTTCTCTAGATGACACCCTTGTATATGCCATTATCCAATTAGAGAAGCCTACTTAGATGCATGCCTATCCGTGGATGAGGGCAAATGGGAAGGTCTCGTTATGGATAAGTAGGGGCGGACCTACATGCAGGCCTTGTGGGGCCATTGCCCCCATTAAGTTTTCAAAATTTTATTTTTTACCACGAAAATTTTTTTAATTTTTTATTTTGCCCCCTAAAATGTGAATTTTTTTTTTTTTTATAATTTTCATTTGGCCCCCCTAGTTTCATTTTCTGGGTCCACCCCTGTGGATAAGTGTCATCGAAAACATATGCTACATCGGATGATCCTGGTTCTTAATTTAATAGCCATAATTTTTAATGGTGTTTTGACCTGTTTTTTTTCTTTTTCTTTTTCACCCTTTTTGAGATCATTCCAATGATGAGTGATGGTTCGATGAGTGTGAAATTGGGTCTCATGCCAAATAATATAATGAAAAGAGTATTAAAGGGGCTAGACATGATCAAAGGTAGGCCCAATGGCCCCCATAGAGCAGTGCTGCTCATGCAATTTTCTTGCAGGAGAACATTCTCTCCAATTTGACATCATGCCCAATTTTATGCTTATCACACCTTACTCACTTTTGAATTGCATCTAAAAATTTTTTATATTAAGGCAGTTAAATCAACGGCCGGGATAATCTAGGCTAATTTTTTTCCACGACCCTTATCCACAATGATACCTTTCCATCTATCCTATCGTAGAAATGTAAACAAGTGGGCCCCACTAGCCATCTTGTTATTGTTATATTGGAGTCTACCCATCTTGGGTATGTTAACCTGTCCTGTCATTCTCCTTGAAGTATCATGACCATATGAAACCTTCATGGTAACATAGAAGATTGTCTGGGGCATGCAAATCACTTCAACGTTTGATGACAGTTTTAGTGTTTATATGTATGGAAGCTGAAAGATCTAGACCCATGTACATGCTGATGTCGTTTAGACTAGAATGATAGATTAAAAGCATTCTGCAAACAGGCCTCATCTCATGCGCAGCCTAGCCTGGTCTTGAACATGGTGAAACATCTATATCTGGGCCTAGTAATCCAAATGGCCCAGACAATCTAAAACTTTTGATTCCGGACAGCCATGGCAGAGACGTGCTTGGAGAAACGAGAGCAGCAGAAAAGTTTCCTCTTCACAGAGGCCTCTATCACAAGAAACCCATCCAAACTTTCAGCTCTCTATCGCACCCTTTTGGATGAGAATTCCAACAAAACCAGAGGGGCCTACTACAATAATAGTTGTTCATGGAAGAGGCCTCTTCAGGACTTTCACGTGTGTATGAAACCGTTATAGAACCAGATCCGGACGAGACTCATTTTAATTAGGCCCAGACCCATTCCATATGGTTCAGTCCACTTCTTGTGGGTCAGGCCCATCTGAAATGGATCAGCTTAGGCCCATTTGGTTGGTTTAAGTTGAAATCAAGAACTGGCTAGATATATATAGTTCATCCCAATTATGGGCCCACTTATATGTTAAGGCCGCTAGCATGTGTATCTGTAAGGAGTACTGTCACAAATTATGTACACCTTCGAGGATAAACCTTACCTAAGTCTAATGCATAATATTATTATATTTGTGAGTGTTAAAGTTTTAAATGGTCACTTATAAAGGTTCCACACTTGAAATGAAAGAATCCCATAGTTTGGTAGCGATCAAAGTGGAAAGGATTATAGAATGATAATATGGATTAAGAATTTTAGTGGCATCTAAAAATTGTGTTTAAATTGATGGAGTGGTGGGCAACCCAGAAGAGTAGATTATGTTCCCAATTTATAACAGATAAAGGTAATAGATGTTATATATCATGATGAGTGGTGGGGAACTTCTCTATTGTTGTGCATGCATTTTGATCAGCCCTTTGTTGAGTTCTTTTTTAATCACCCAACGAATGAGTCAATTAATTTATTGTAATCTTGCCTGGAGGAAGGTTTGAAAAGTTGTGCAAGTTAATTGGGCATTAATTGGGCATAAATTGAAGTTATAGCATAAAGAATTAATGTGAGCATAATTTCTATTTACAATTGCCTCAGTTGCCGCACGACTATGTTCAATCCCATTGCTCATTGTTGGCAATTTTACTCAGTGAAATGAAAAAAATGAAGATCACTTGCATGGATATAACAATGTTTGTTCATGAGCATGAATCTCCAAAAACTATGAATACAGGATACTATTGTGGAAAAGAGGTTGAGTACTACAAAAGGTACTCGACAATTGTCTTAAACATGCTCAATCCCAAGTTTTTTAAAATGATTCACATAGTACCTTCCATTGATCTTATGGATGTAACAACACTTGTGCAAATGCTGAGACTTATTTCTATCTTTAAAGATCATCCAACACCCACATGAAAGAAACTAAATTCATCCTAGTTCATATGTCAAGATGGATTCATAACACCTTATTAAGTCTAAAACATATAGAAACCACTTAGATTTCTTTTCTAGGCTTTTTCCTTCTTGGAGTTGATACGGCCATCAGTTCCTGCAAGAAAACCATACTTATCCTTCCTGGTGAAGTTAGTGCACTCAAATCCAAGGGTCCCCGCGAGAGCCCGCTGCACGTAATTTGCAACTTCAACTGCCGACTTCCCTCCACCACATGTGAGCTCCACTGGCAATTGACTTAGAAATGTGATCTCATAAGTCGGCATGGGGTTCATGAAGAAGAAGTATGGATCCATCAGCTTAAACCCACGAACAGTCGAACCATGAAACATGCCTTCTTTAGTATTAATGGCAACAGGGACAATCCTATCAGTGAGCTCTGCGAATAAAGCACTAAATCTTAGTAGGAAGGGCTCTCTACAAGTAGTCCCCTCAGGGCAAATCACGAGATCGCCTTCTTCAAGCAATTGTTTGATGTGCGCGGCATCTCTGTCTCTTTCTCTTGATAGGGCGACCACTTTGATGGGTGAAGTTAACTCGGAGAGTTTGCTTATACTGTAAGATACACAGCTTATCTTCCTTCCAAGTGCAACTGCAGTGACAACTGGGTCTAGAACAGTTCGATGGTTGCAAATGAAGAGGACCCCACTCTTGCCTTTTTTTGGGGGAGGAGGGGGATTTCCCCTTACAATAAGCTTGATGCCAAGGATCATGTACATATACCTGACAATTCTCTCGGGGAGTGGAATGTTGAGATAGACTCTAAGGAGGGAAAGCATGAAGCCAACAGGCATCCACATGAAGGTGCGGAAGGCCACTAGAGGGGTTGGCCTCTGCGCCAATCGACCATCATGGAAAATAATAGGACTCAAGAGCTTGTTACTTGGAACAGGCTCACATTTTGTTTTCGGAATTATGAATCCTTCCTGCATATAGACAACAATGTACGTACAAAATTTCAGTACAAAGAATTACTCCTTTATTTTTATTGAACATTTTTAGGGGACCCAAATGGATGCATGCCATCATGAGAAGGAGATGATTTTGGTGGGGAGGGAGTGGGGCTGGATGTGAATTAGAGGTGTACCGAAGACTAGCCAAATTAAGTAAATCTAGCCCTTGATTTGGGGCCTTGAATTTCAACCTTTAAACGAAGTGATTCTATGATTTTTAAAATCGCTATATTAGTACCATGAATGACAATTGGGTGAGTGTCGACAACACATCAAGATGCAAGCTTATGTGACGGTTTGGATCGTCAATGGAGGATATAATCAAAGGTTCCATAAAAAATATATATATAAGGAACCTTTTTTTATGAAGGATATGGTTCTCTTGAAAATTCTTATAACATCTTGTACCTATACAAGTGTATAGATCTCGACTAACTATCTAAACTCAGGATCAAAGGCTAGTTTTTAATTGGTTTCTGAAATATGTTGTGTTCTACTGTAAAAGGATGAAACCTATCTTCGATCTAACATAATTTTAGTTAAAATGAGATCATTAATACTAATTATTAAAGCTTCTCGAGCTTAAGGACTTTTTGTTGCCTTTTTGAATTTTTACGTTCTTACCTTCTTAGTACAAAATATAGTATCTCTCGCCAGCAGTTGGAAAGCTAGTCTTTGATTGATTGGTCAAGGTGGTTGACCAAAACTTTAAGATTAATAGAGGTGGTAACCTATAAAAAGAAACAATGAAGGTGAATATTTATTATTGTCTAAACAACAAGTTGTATTCTCCACATCTTCCTTAAATATGGCACGAAAGTTCTTATTTTATATGTACTAAAAGCATATTAAGGCATAATGTTTATTTTATACTTATTTCAGTGGAAAGAAGGGGGGCTTTTCTCTTACATGAGTCCCGACTCCCGCATGGAAGGTTGAGTCCTTTAATATAAGGAATCCCACTTTAGTGGATAATGGGGATTGAAAATCTTGTAACACACTCGTGCAAGACTCCCATAGGTGAAAATTTTCGTAAAAGGATGATAGGACAAGTGGGATGTTTGTGGTGAGAATAATGGCTTCACATAACTTGTTTGTGCAATGTGATTTCTAAAAAAACGAAACAGATAACCTTTTAATTTACTACATGCTTCTCTTCTCATTTGTGGCTGCTAAAATCTTTTTGTGAGCTAAAAGTTGCATTATGCCTTCTGTAACTTGGACACTAATACTTTCTTAAATAATAAAGGAAATTAAATCACTAAACTTTCATAAGAATCCAAAATTAAATAAAAATTTTTATTTTAAATACTTAAAAATAAATCAAGTCTCTAAAT
Organism: Persea americana; assembly: GCA_029852735.1. Classification (NCBI taxonomy): domain Eukaryota; kingdom Viridiplantae; phylum Streptophyta; class Magnoliopsida; order Laurales; family Lauraceae; genus Persea; species Persea americana. Next base: position 27,817,264 of record CM056819.1, read on the forward strand.
AATATTCCTAATTAAATGGATGTCCCATTGGCAGGGCTAAAAAACGGCTGGTTATTCATTACATAACATTAGTTAGATAACAATAACGGATAGTTCCGTTACGTTGAATGGTAAATAACGGTCACATTATGAAACGGGCCAACATATCGCCTCATAACGGCCAATATTTACCGTTATTTTGAAAATAACTGCCGAAATGTGGCCGTTATAACGCTTAACGGACTATTTTTTTTTTAAACCCCTCAATTCATCTTCTCTTTCACTTTTTTCTCCTCCACTTCCTCTTTGAGGCTTCCCAAAGCATTGCTACAACAACGGACAACACTCCAACACCATAAAACACTAGATCCAAGCCACTTTTGGGTATGTAGATTTGTCCACAGGAAAATCATATCAAACTCAAGGGACCTCTTTGGTAAGTTGTTTTTTTTTTTTTTTTTTTTTTCAAGATTCAACCTCAAAAGAACTTTGAAATGTTTGAGGTATGTTAGATCTAGACTTTTGGAGTAAAGAATTGTAAATTTTTGCACATTTTTCTAATATTTTAGATTCTTTCAATATTTAGATCCGAATTTTATTTCTTTTTTGAAAAGTTTGTATAATACACGTAGCAAAGGTGTATATTGAGTTGGATTTAATGTCACTCACTTAGTTTTCCTTAGATCTAGTGTTTTTAACTGTAGATCTAGATTTTTTTTATTTTCAAAATTTGGGGCTTTTCTAAAAATCATTTATTTAGTTTTCCCCAAATCAGTATATCAAATGTATTTACAATGTGTTAGATACTTAGAGTTGCTTGTGATTTCCATATATGTCATTGATGTAAATTTATTTAGTGTAAATATAGTTTCCTTTTATTTTCAAAATGTGGGGCTGTTTTTAATATTATTAGTTTTGTTCAATTTCTTTGTAAATACATGATAATAATGTTCAATCTTAGTATATCTACTTGAAAAATGAATAGATATACTAGATTAATGTCCAAAACTAATTTTTACTTTCATATTTTTAAAAATATTAATATTAAAATAATATTTTTGATGATTTTTCAAGAAATCTTCTTCTTTATTGCTCTAGGTTTAATGTATAACTCATGTGTATGTTTCCAATCTTTGATCTACTTGAAAAATGGGTAGATCTACTACTAGTAGTCTACTACCCATTGTTTAATGTATAATTCATGTGAATGTTACTATGTTTCCACTATGTTTAAAAATCATTTTTAATGTTTAACAATTTTAATGTTTAATATTTTAGGTTTAATGTATAACTCATGTTATGTGTGAGTTTCTAATTATATAGTAAAAATCAATGGACGTGCTTTTTTGATGTTCTATGTTTCAAATTCTAAAATGCTTTGCCTTATGGATTATGTGTTTAGTGTTATTGTTTTGTGAAAAACAATGGTATGTGAAGTTGATCCGGCGTAGAGACATGGTATTGTTGTGGATAGAAAGAAGAGTAAAATTAGATGCAATTATTGTAATAATTAAGGTGATAACTGTTGGAATCACAAGATTGAAGCAACACTTGGCACATAGAGAGGGCCAAGTGGCAAAATATCCCAAGCTATCCCCAAAGTTGAAGAAGGAAATGCAATCATTGTTGGATGCGGGAAAGCAAAAAAATGCAGTAACTGGGAGAATGAGACAGGCAGTGTATGAAGCATGTAGAGAGGAGGTGTTAGGGCCTAGAGCAGTACTTGGCTCTGTTGATGACGATGGGGAGTTAAATTTACTGAGCAAAGAGAGAGAACATGAGAATATATAATGAGAAAGAAGAGAGGAGAATAATGGTGTATGAGTCTGCTTCTAGAGGGGGCCAATTTAAGGATGGGGAGGCTCAGGTAGCGGTAGTGGTACTGGTGGTATGATGCGTCGGAAGTTTACTAATAAAACGCGCTAGCAACCAAATTTTTTGGAGTCTGATCAACCTCCCACACAAATCCCTCGTAGACCGGTGGTCGTGGGTCTAATTGACCCTGCTTCATATAGGTTTCCATCTGTAAAGGAACCTTCTATAGCCATAGCCTTGAGTTGGAAGATGGCTTTTGCAAGAAATAAGTTGGTTAGGGTAGTTGTAAAATTCTTCTTTGATGGAGCCAATGCAGCAAATAAAACAACTTCACCCTATTTAAAGACCATGTTGAATGCCGTTGCAAAACATGGTTCGGGTATAAAGGCACGCACCCACAGCGTATGAGATTGGACACTATGTTGAAGAGGAATATAAAGAGACGGTAGAGTGAGTGAATACCTTGAAGAGGATTTGGTGAGACATGAGCTAACTCATGTGTGATGGGTGGATTGCCATCACTAGACGGCCCCCTATTGAATTTTTAGTGTACTCGCCTCTAGGCACAGCTTTTATTAGATCTTTTGATGCAACTGAGTACGTCAAAGATGTGGCGTACTTGAATAAGCTCTTCAATGAGATGATTGAGGATGTTAGGGTAGATTCAGAACATCATAGATAATGTGCAAGCATGAAAAAGGCAGGAATGATGCTCATGCAACAAAGGCCCAATAGTTTTTTGTCTCCATGTGCTGCCCATTACTTGGACTTGATTAAAGACTTCGCTACGAAGAAAATGATAAAAGATGTGATATTGAAGGCAAAAAAGATCACTAATTTTATCCATCAGTCGAACAGGCCTATAGTAATGATGAAGAAATATATAGACAACCATGAGCTACTATGACCCGACACTACGAGCTTTGCCACCCACTTTATTGCTCTAGAAAGCCTTTATAAACACAAATGAGGGCTACACCAACTATTTACTTCACAAGAATAGTTGGAATCGAAGTGGGGGAAAAGGCAGACGCCCCAAGTAAAGGAAGTTGTAAAATTGTACAGTCTAAAAAATACTGGCAATTTGTCAATGAGACCTTAAAGGTTTTAGAACCACTGATAAAAATTCCTCGGTTGGTTTATGAAGATGAGAAGCCTACAATGGGCTTCTAGTATGTGGCCGTAAATCAAGAAAAGCTAGCCATACAAGCAAGTTGTAAATATTATAAGGCATATTGGAAGATAATCGACAACTGATGGGAAAACAAACTCCATCATGACTTGCACACTGCTAGTAAAGAATCTAAATGTAATTCTAACTCTCCTAACTTTTAAGTATTGTTAAATTGTGGTTTCAACTCTCTAAATTAATATACTATGGAGGTTATTTCTTCAACCCACAGTATCGATACAATGGGAGTCAAGATCGAAACTTATCATATATACTTGTGGGTCTGAAAAATGTAATTGAAAAACTTGCAACAAATGAGGATGATGCATGTGAGGCTATTATTCAAGTAAGTGTAATGTGTACATTTTTTATTTTTTTTTTGTTGAAAGAGCATAAAGAGAGAGCATGATAGTCAAGTTCATCCCTATTTTTTATATTATATCCCAGATTGATATATACAAAGAAGCTTTTGGTAGCTTTGGGACAACGATTGCCCAACGAGCTATCTTGAGGTCATTCGTAGGTAAAGCTCATAGTAATTTCATGCATTCTACATAAATTTAAAAGTTGAATCATGTATGATTTAATAAATATACTTTTATTTTATTTTCAACTGAGTGGTAGTTAAACTATGGAGAAAGTAATCCAGCACTAAGGAAAATAGCAATGAAAGTCCTTAGTCAAATAACTACATCATCAAATTGTGAGATGAATTGGAGCACCTTCTCATTCATTCACACTAAACTCAGAATTTGGCTGACAATGCAAAAGCTGAGTAATTTAGTATTTATGCATTACAACATTAAGCTTCGACATAGACAAAGAAGAATGAGAGAGTTTAAGGACCAGGCAAATTACTTCTGTCTAATAAATTTGGACTATATTTTTCAGAGGATGATGATGTGTTGGCACAGTGCATAGAGGAGGTAAAAGAGCCAGTGCTAGATCATGATGAAGAGATTGGTAATATGGTTCATGATTTAACTAGAAAAAGGCCAGAGTCGATGAGGGCTACCGAGCGCCTAAGCAAAATAAATCTACATATCAACGAAGGCGTGGGGTTGACCCTCTTGAGATGCAAGACGAGGTTGATGATGATGAGAACACTAGCCTCAACGGTAGTAGCTCATCCTCAGATGTGCCTCATAATTCTGATGGGGATGGCGGGTGGCGATGGTGGAGATGGTGAGGTACCACCACACATGATGGAGACACTAGAACATTTTCTTTCCGCTGGTAAAATAGACCCGAGCCGTGGATATTAAAGAATTGTCCCACCAACTGAATCATCACAGGCAGGGAGTAGTGGTAGCGGACATGGCGAGGGAGAAGATAGTTCTGGTGGTGATGTTGGCCACCAACAAGCCATGTATGGCCTCTATGGAGAGTATGCACAACAATCTTTTTGGCCAATACAATCGCCACTAGTTTCTCTAGTAGAGTTGCGGGCTTTGCATGAGTATGCCTATAGTCTGGATGAACCACCTTGTTGCCTTTCCCATGGATTTTATCAACAATACCAAGACTACCGTGGGTCATCTCGCTCAACTAATGACTTGGAACCATATGAAGGAATCTTCACTCCTCAACCACGTCCACAGGCACAGCAAATCTTATAGGCACTATGGGAGCACAACAAAACAATTTGGTGCCTATTTTTACCCTTCAAGAAATAATGATGACGATGATATCGAGTCAGGGTGCCACTCATTCTGGCATTAATCTCAGCCCTTTTAAGCATTCATGTAATCATGTCTCAACCTAAAATTCAAGCCAAGGTAAGTTATAAATGTCCAAACTCCACAACTTTATGTTAGCTAATTAATTCATCTTGGTATGGTAAATGTTACATTAAACTTGAAAGTGAGCACACCTTCATGACCGAGTAATTGAGTTCAGTACTGCACATGCACATGCACTATTAGCCTATTACTACTAGACTTTAAATGTTTAATACTAATAGTTTGCTCAAAATTATGGTTGCATTATGCAGAATTTGTGATATTTCAGCTTATTTTAGTATATACAGGTAAATCTATTTAATTCATAATATACTTTAAAATCTATTTAATTCATAATATACTTTACAAGTATTCATATAAGACGCCGATTCATGATGTTATAACCTAGGTAGACCATTATTTTGCTTTAAAGTGTGTACTAATGAAAAAAGGTATTATTTTCTATCATTCTATAATATTTTTGATTTTTTAGATATTTGTTTGGTCAAATAAAATTCGCACCGCGATGACCACAATTGCAACCGCAACAGCAATTTTAAACCATGTCGTTGGGCCAATGGACTGGCCCAATGGGTTGGCGGACCCATGGTCCGCGCTGCGTCCAGATGTACAAGAGCAATTACAAAAAGAATGATCTTAACCCTTTAATCTATGACCCTTAAGTTTAACGTATTTAGAATGCTTTTTCTTCTTAAATCCAGCATCGGTCCTAATGTGGGACCCACTTAAATGCATCCCAATCATTGGGGGGATGGTACGATTGATTTTGGGTAAAAAACCATCTCCATCGTATTATCGCAACGACAAATTTAGGGGCCCTTAAAAGTTCAATCCAATGGTGGGTATGATTCATACTGGTGAGTGCGACAAGTTTGGATTGATGATAGTTGGGGCCCCTGTTGTGCAAGATTGTTACCACTGATGGCAAGCACAAGAGGTAGAAATTTAAGCCCTTGTGGGACACTGCTGGATGCATGTGAATTACGACTCACGAGGGAGTACTCCAATGGGCCTATTATCCAAGGCCCGAGTGTGGCTGATAAAATGGATCCAATAAATCTGGGTTCGTCCTAGCCCAATGTTTCCATCTGAACTTATCTGTTTCGGGCTTCATGAGGCATTTGATGAACCTAGTTCCGTTGACAGCCCTAGTGAAAGAAGGGCTCACCCCCCAGGATCTGACCAGTATATGACAATATTGAATAGTTGGACTAGGATTCAGCTCGGATCCGACATTTTATAGGGTTGGACCCAGATTCATTCTGCTTCTACCTAATTACCAGTAATCCAAATGGAAAACCTATATACATAATATCTGAAGGAAGAATTGAGGTGACTTAATTTTTGACCCGGACTCCCAGTGAGCCCAAACCTGTCACAATGCAAGTTGGATATAGTTGAATAAAGTGCGGTCTGGACTTGTACGAGTTCACCCTGACCCCATAACAAAACCGACCTGTTCCCATCCTCAGCTGTAGTGGGGACCGAGAATTAATGGGAATGGTTGCTCCAAGGCATAGAGCTCGCTGAAGATAACTAAGACAGATATAGAGTAAAATTAACTAAGACAGAAAGAGGAAAATAACATAGAGGTGTTTAGTAGACCACTTTCTTTCATATATAAATATATATATATAGGAGAATGTTCACCTGCATCTTTCTCTCACCACAAGGTGAGAGACACTCCCCTTTTTGGACATTTTCAAGTACAAAATGTACTTTTCAAATACATAGGGTGAGGTACACTTCCTTGTCTTTATGTGCAAGAAGGGAAGTGTCTCTCACCCTATGATGAAAGAAAGATGCATATGAACATTCCTCATATATATATATATTAGGAGGTAGTCCTGTAAGGACCTTCCTTACGGTCCGCACCGTTTGGAATACCCACTGGGGCCCACTTTATGACCCATTCAAATTAACCACCCATTCATAACCCCCTTATAGACACTGGATCCCATGAATTTTGATGGATTCGGATGAACTAGACCGTTGGATTGATGGTCAATCTTTCTTCTTTGATATAAACCTATTAAACTTGTGGACTATGGATGAAGGAGTTAGAGGTATGAGATTGACTTCAAATTTGATATGTAAGTTGGCTCCACTTGGATCTTTCAATCCCCCTTGTCCCATGACTAATGGGGTCTCATGGTGGGCCCCAATAGGCGGTCCGCACAGTAAACCGTAAAGACGGTCCTTACGGGACAACTCTTAGAATACTTCGTCCTTAACGGATCGATACAAAATCTTGTTTTGATTCTTTTCTTGGAAAGGGGTCAAATCAATTCAAGTTGGGTCGAGTGAATAAATGGATAGAGCCCTATAGCTCCAATTACAAGGAAACCAAAAGCAACAAGCTTCTGTTTGTTCTTAATTCGAATGATTACCCGATCTAATTAGACATTAAGAATATATTAGTGCCTGATGTGGGAATGGGTTCTCCTGTGAGTGGATCATCAATTCCTTTTTTTTCATGAATCATAACTATTCTATATAGAAAAATGCTCATATGCATCTCTCCCTCACCATAGGGTGAGGGACACTTTTCTTTTTGCACATGAAGACAAAGAAGTATACATCACCCTATGTACTTGAAAAGTACATTTTGTATTTAAAAATGTCTAAAAAGGAGAGTGTCCCTCACCCTATTTGATGGAAAAATGCATGTGAACATTCCCCGTATATATAGAAATATATATATATATATATATATGGGGGGGGGGGGGGGGGGGGGGTCTTCTTCTGCATCTATTTCTCACCATTTTGGTGAGGGACACTTCCATAAAGGGAAGTTTCAAGTACAAGTACACTTCACCCTATATATTGAAAGGTATATTTTATACTTGAAACTTTCCTTTATGGAAGTGTCCCTCACCAAAATGGTGAGGGATAAATGCATAAGAAGACCCCGTATATATATACGGGGTCTTCTTATGTATCTATCTCTCGTTATTTTGGTGAGGAACACTTTCTTTATGAGATTTTTCAAATACAAGTGCACTACACCCTATGTACTGTCAAATATATTTTATACTTGAAAGTTCCCGGAAAGAAAGTATCCCTACCAAAATTGCTAAGGTCATATGCATAAGAAGAGCCCGTGTATATTTACGATAATACGTGAGAGACTGGTAATATAGAGGTCATCCTCTTTTTTGATGCATTAAATGAAGATAAGGAAGATCATAAGACATGGGGTTCTAAGTTCCAAGTGACCGGTTTCAGTCTCAATCACCATTTAATATATGGGTCAAATCTAAACAGATGGATGAAAGGGTCGAGTCCTTAACTGACACGGTCACACCCCTTATTTTGTCAGGTTGGCACCCCCGGGAATGTTGATGACATGGGACCAGCATATTAAATGAGATTAGACATTTGGCTTTTGCAGCTAGTATCGTGGGGCTGTCTTTTTACCAGACTTTATGACTGTATTGGAGCTTTTTTAACGTGATTTGATATTTTATTTTCTGATGTTTGAATTGCGGTGTTTTTTTTATAAGAAATTTAAATTTTACCCACTCAAAACTATTTTTGAAATTCTAGTAATTTCACGGTCTATACCATTTGTTGGGATTTTAAATCTTTCATGAAAAAAAAGAAATTTATAATTCCATATAAGAGGATAACTTTTGAAGAATTTGAAATTCTTCCTGACATGAATACTTGGAATTCTGATAAAGAAACGGGCCCTTAGATGATGAGATTTGTTTAAACAGGTTGAATTAGAGTTTTAAATAAATTTGATTTACTAGGTTTGAGTTAGATTTTAGATAAAATTGAATTAAAATTAAGGTTAGATTGCAGGTGATGATGTCATTCTCTGAGATGATTGTTTGCGAAATGAATACTGTGAATTTTAGGAAAATGTAGTGTCTCAAATTTCTTCTCAAGGTTGGACTCATGGTAAAACCCATTGGAGAAAACCCAAGTGAAGGTGGCTACAAATATATGATATTAAAACATGATTAGGTCCCTTTGAAGTTGGAATCATTTAATCTAAAAATTGTTTTTAAAGTATAGGAACAAAAACTTTTTTAGTTAATTGAGAGTCATTGTTATATTAAGGGGATTTAACATTTTAATGCCCCTTAAACACTCAATCCCCAATTTCATAACTAAAAATCTCTAAATGTCACTGGAGTAATTTGACTCTAGTACACTTTTTTTGCGCTAGATCTCATGATATCATAGGATCGATGGCAAAATAAATAAATAAAAGTTGTACCAGAGTCAAATAACCTCGGTGACATTTACAGAAATTTAGTCATGAAATTGGGGTTTGAGTATTTAAAGGGCATTGAAATGCCAAATCTCCTTATATTAATATTATTTTTTTCCAAATAGTTCTTGATTTTTATTCTAAGTAATATCTTTCATCGTAATGGACGACTACCTTCATCTTAGTGTTTTTGTCAATAATAATGTTGATAATCCAGAGGAAAAAACTGCAACAAGAGCCCACCTTGATGCATGGCAATCCCAAAAATTAAGTTGATATTGGAATCTCTTAACATTTCATTAGAGGTATTATATAATGATCATCAATACCATCAACCCCCAAAGGTTATACAAAAATCGATGAAAGCATGTTAACTTCAAACCCTCTTGATAGGATCACACTGATGTCTGACCTCCCTACTAACCCATATTTTCACTTATGACTATTGATTTTACCACCAAGTATAAGTTTTTTATCTGTAAAAAATTAGACACTACAAAAAATGTAACTTCTAGCAGTAGAGAAATCCACATTTTTCTCCCACCGCTAAAAGTCAGCTAAGTATCGTTTTTAGTGGTGAAATTTTTTTTTTGCAGCCAAAGCTGCCAGAAAACTTTAGACGGTGCTTGCTGAGGCAGAAACGAAACTTATTTCCTCCACCAAAAGTTACATTTTTGTAGTGAGATGAAGATAATAAAAACGTCAAAATAGCAATAAGATAATTGATGTTAGTGGACAAACAACAGAATAATTTTTCTATTGGAAGTCTAGAATATTTTTTATTAGCAGGCAGACATCAAATTAATGGATTTTGAAGAAACAAATTAAAGAAGAAAAGGAGTAAGTAAAAGAAAAAAGTTCAGGAGCCCAGATACAACGCAACTCAGAAAAAGTAGGTTGTGGAATTTGGCAACCAAGAACTCCCACATTGACCAACAATTATGGCTAGTGGATGTTGGTACCAAATAATGAGGTAATTTTTGGCTAGGAGAGTAAAGACAATGGTCCCAAAGTGTTTAAGAGCCTGGATCCTCTATAACCTTGACATAGAGGTTTTTAAAGGTCTTTGAGATATCAATTAGTATTTCTCAAAAAAAAAGAAAAAAAAAAAAAAAAAAACGAATCTTCTAAATCAAACATTTTGCATATTAATGGGGTCCACTCATTACCCCACCAGATACGAAACGTTTTCCATTTACGGAATAACAATTAGATGAAAGGGTGCTGTTACCCATTTGATCTAAAGTTAGTTTCAATGATTAACTATCTATAGGAAATCTGGATGACCTTAAACCGCATGGTAATTAAGTCCATAGTATCTAATATTTTTTATTGTTTGGAAGCTAACAAGCTTATTGGGTGAAACAATGGGCCCACAAATATGCCATGTGACCTCTTTTTTTCTTTTTTTTTGGCTGTTGTTTTCTATATTTAAAGATGTAAGGAGAACAATATAGAAAAATTGTACAGGATTATTCTCAATGTCAAGTCTGTTTATTAAGTGACATTTTCTTGGGGATTTGACATATTAATTCCCCTAATTTCATGACTGGAAATCTATTAATGTCACCAGAGTTGTTTGACTCTGGTCCACAATTTTATTTTATTTTACTTTTCTGCCATGGATCCCATGATATCACGGGAGTTTAAAAACCAATGATATCATGGGATCCAGGTCTAGATAAGAAGACAGTCTAGACTTTTTAATGTATGGGCTTTTCGACTTTTTACATTTGGATGCCATGATACCATGGAATCCAGGGCAGAAAAGGAAAGAAAAAATGTGGACCAGAGTCAAACGACTCTGGTGACATTAATAGATTTTCAATCATTAAATTGGGGATCCAGGGTTTAAGAGGGATTAATATGTCAAATCCCCCATTTTCTTTCAAAGCTCAGGTTATTTCAGAATTTCAAATTCTTTTTGTTCAAACAGTTGTATATCCAAAAAGATTAAAGATTTTGCTACTTTAGAATAATTCAAATAACCCTCTTAAATTTAAAAATTCTGATTGACATTTGAAGAACTTCAATACTGATAATTCTTAATTGGATTTCAGTGATTTTTAAAGTCTAGGGACAAGAATTCCTCAAATTCATGTTATCAAACAAACAAAAAACCACATCTAACGGTCAGTTGAATTTCTAACTTAGGAGGTAAAGAAATGAAAGGAAACATGTAGTTATTATTATTGTTGTTGTTGTTGTGACATAGAGACTATTTTATTCTATACATTAAAGCTGGATGTTAGTATTTGACAATTATCAACCCATTAACATCTACTTAATTCTCATCTTATTGAGGAAAGTAGTTTAACGGACCTAAATTTTACCTCACATGAGTTACACCTCGACATTAACTACCATTTAGGAGAGCCCATTATTATTACACTATATATTGGGGGGGGGGGGGGGGGGGGGGGGGGGGTCTTCTTATGCATACTTCCCTCACCATTTTGGTGAGGGACACTTCCATTTATGGGAAGTTTTTAAGTACAAAGTACCTCACCCTATGTACGTGAAAAGGTGGTTTGTACTTGAAAACTTTCCATAATGGAAGTGTCCCTCACCAAAATGGTGAGGGAAGTATGGATAAGAAGACCCCCCATGTATGTGATCCTACATAATTATGTTATTTAGGGAGCCCTATAGAAGATTTATTTGATTTTTAGTCAAAAGACATTGGTAATTTAGTTGTCAATTTTCTTGAACATTTAATTCAGATAAACTCAAAAAAGTTTCAAACTTATACAAACATTTAACCGAATGCATGAGTGGTTTAAGTCCAAATTGCAGAGTGATTTATAGATATTTACTTACATATTATTGAAGTGCTATATATAAATTTATTTTTAATTAATTATTTTATAGTATAGATTTACAATTCCGGTGACTACCCAAACGGTTTATCGCTCAATCAAATCAAGTATTTTTTTTAATAATACTTAAGTTTAATATTAACATTAATTTATTATTTAATTTTCTCAAAATTTAACCCGTGCATCGCGGTGGCTTTAATTCTTGTTTAATTTAATAGGAGAACTGTACGTCAAAGACCGGCTTTCCTGATTTGGACTGCAGAGAAGGCCAAAAGGGTTCTTTATGTTCAGGGACCATGCACTATCAACGGTGGATAGGGACCATGCACTATTTGCCAACAGCTACTCAGGGCTGTGATCGTCCTCTCCTCGTGGAATTAATGGGTCCATTAATAGAATGTAGGGATGCATAAGCGGGGCTCGGTTAGAATAATTAAAGATGTATACATCGTCAAGATTTACCCCTTTTATCCAAAAAGTGAAAAAGAAATTTTCTTTCTCCACTTAAAAGAACCTACTTTTTACACAAAGCTAAAAACATCTCCAATCATTCCCCTAAAGACAAAATCACGGTCCCGCTCCGTCACTTGATGGAGTCAACAATGCCGTCGTAAAGTAAATATGCTGTGCTGTTTTCCACCATGCCTTGTCGAGTATAAATGCTCGCGTGAGGACTGAGAAATGATTTTCCTCACTTTTTCTTTTCTGTGACTTTGAGGCAGGTCTCTTGTCAACCAGGATAGAAAATCTATAGAATGATAGGGACAATCGATTCTCCTGCTTCCGCACTCATCTCCAGAGATTCACCAGTGAAACCTTTTCATCCCCGGGTAAAGGACAAAAAAAAAAAAAAAGTAAAAAAATACCATTTACCTCAAGGTAAGGTAATACCGTTTTCTGCCCCTCTTTCTTGGCCCTCAAGTGGGAGAATCCATCTTTGTTTTCGAAGAAGAGAGAATTCGATATCCTTATCAGGACTTGTAGCTTTAAAAGAAATGGAAATTATGAACCTAACCACCTGACGAACTCCTTAGAGTTACCGTTTCCTATCCTTCACTAACGTGAGTAGGATAATGAAAGTCGCTGCAAAGGCCTAAATGTGGGGGGGGGGGGGGGGGGGGGGGTTCAAAGAAGGGGAGAAGGTGGGTCAGATGGGGGATGTACGGTCACTGGTGGAGGAGGATTGAGAGCTGTGCTTTGAGAGTATAATAGTAATAAAGTATAAGTGAAAATAAACGCCTACACAATCTGCAAGAGCCTTCCCAAGGAAATTTTAGATTTGTGAACGTTTTTTTGGATAATCCTCTTGTCTTTAACCTTGAGAATCTATCAAGCATTTTGTTGGTCATTTCTCATGAATTTAATATAATCCAAAACCTGACATTTGTCTATTATATTTAATAAATTTAAGAACACATTACAGCTGATGAGTTTTATCCAGAGAATATTTTTGGAAAGAAATAGATTAATTTGATTCTGAGTGAAGTTATAAAAAATCGATATTTTCTTTTTACCGCTCCCAAGTTGTCCAATCAAGGTATATCCGTTTTGTTTTGAGGTTGTTAAATAGGGTCCATTGACGTTTATATCTAGGAGATGTAAACAGACCGAATCTTTGGGCCATTACATTAAATAATGTCCATTTCCATATACGGAAATGTGAAGGGGGTGGGTTAATTGCAGGTTCCATCATTGACTAATTAATCAAGTAAAGGAGGGTTAATTTCATTGTTATCCCTACAACCTAATTAGAGTTGCGGGCATTGTCAGACTGATTATATATAAACAAATGGTCAAAACACCCCAAAATAAGGAGTGAAATCACATGTTTAATACATGATCGAATTAAGAGTGACCCAAATCTAAATGTAATGAAACTCAGATACACCCCAGTAAAAAGAAGGAACTCTTTTGGGTTGGTTTGAACTTTATATGATTTATAAATAGCTAGATTCTTTAGTGAGGCTATTATACCATATTACGCTAAGAGGCTTTTTAAATAATTTTGATTTGATTTTGATTGTAACTGAAATTTAACTTCTCACTTCTTATAACTACTCCCACTTCTTATAACTACCAATTACTTTTTCTTTTCTTCTTTTAATTTCTCCAAAATTACCTTTTTGCCCGCATCTCCTATTCCACTTCTATATATACCTTTTTTTACCTCACTTTTCATATTTTCTTTCTACTCTCCCTACCGTCATTTTTTTTTTCTTTCTAAAAACTCATTGCTATACATAAATATTTTATTTGCATTATATGAGTAAATATTTAAATTGCATTATATGGACGTACCCAGTCACGGAATGCTATTGTGGCAGTAAAAAGGAAGGTTATGAGATCAAACCTTGCAAATGGACATGAAATCATGATCTGTGTCCCTGTCTCCAATGCCTAAATCCGGCAAATTGTTGCCAAATTCACGTTCGAGAGCCTCTTTCTTGAGCTCTGCAACAAGCACGCCGGGGTTCCTCACGAACCCAGTAGCCCTGCCGGATTTGGTGACCTCCAGCTCAGTCCCAATAACCTTGTCAGCTCCAAGATAAGTCTTGACAAAGTGTTCCACCATGATCCTTGGATTAGCTGTGATTATGTATCGCGTTCCGAAAGAACTAAACACTCTCCAGCTCTCCGGATGTACATCTTCAGCGTAGAACTTTGGCAAGACCGATCTCGAAACAACCTCAATGTCTCTAACCTTCAAGCCGGCGAAGGAGATGAAGATTATCATCTTGATAGCCAGCGCCTCTGAGAAAATTATGTAAAGAACAGCCAGGAGAGGAACTGATGCTAGTAGGAGTAGCGCCCTTAGAATGCTACCAGCTTCAAGGGCAACAAGAAAGTAGTAAGGGAAAGCGCTGCTAGAGACAAGGAGGGTGCCGTCGAGATCGGCAGCCACCGTCTGGTTTGATCTTCCTTCAGAGCTGCATCTTGATATGGGCTCGAAATGGTGAGACCCCATGAGAGAGAGAGAGAGAGAGGTGAGTATAGTTGAGTTGAGTGTGAGAATTATGAGGAGTGGGGAAAATTTAAATGGGAAAGAGGAAATGTATCAAAGTCTTGCAAAAATTAGGCGGGGGGAGCGGATCGCCTGATTGGTCCGAACAGGGCAATCCACAAGAGCCACGTAGGCAGCTTGCCAACTCAGCCACCTACTCAAGCTGAAAAACACCTGAAATGAATAAAAACAAAGGCAGGGTCTTTTTTATAAAAAGAAAAGACTGTTTCAAATAGAATACCTAAGTCATAAACCATTTGCCTTCTTCAAGCGGTTTGTTGCCTCTTCTCCGACCACGGAGCATCGATCTTCTCTTTTCTCTTCCTTCTCTTCTCTGACCAGGACCTACTCAACAATAGAGAACCCGAGGCCCTTTTCTTCTTTAATTCTCTCTCCATAACCACACCAAAGCAGCCCCTTTCCTTCTTCGATCACAGGTGGTCCACCTTCAACTCTCTAAACGATCTGCAACAGCATCCAACCTCATTGGAGAAGAAGCCATCATTTTGCTGAAGTGATTTTGTGCCATCGCCGGAGTAGGGAGGGAATATTTTGGGTTTGGAGAGCTTCAGCCGTTCAACCCTTTTTTGTATCAAATATAACCTAGGCTCACTTGAGAATTTTGTATATCAACTAGCCACACCCCAGGCTCACTTGATATGGAGATATTGTAATTATATTGAATTATATTAGTTGAATGTGATTAGAAACTTGGTGTATTTGTGAGTGTCAACATTAAATTCAAGAAGAAAAGGCGGATCTACTAATTGATAATGAAAACTGGTACTGTGTGTTGATTGATTGTCACTGATTAATCGTTAATGCACGTATGTTGATCAATTGATAATGGAAACATCAAGGCATTATCCTGCCTAACGAAATACTTAAACCTCAGTAGTTCATCCAAACAACCTTCTTAAACAGGGTTTCAACCTTAGAATATAATGTTTCAAACCATAGTAAACGATGCATTAACATGAGATTCTTTAGACCTTTGTACTGACCTTGGACCTTTTTGTTAAGTGCATACCATTGCGATCTAATAGCACTATTTCTTTATCGAATACAGGAAGTCTCTTGGCTAATAAGGAACCGAAACATCAGTATTTCATTAGGACAAACTTCTCACACTATATGTCAACCTCAATATATCAAATTTCAAACCATTGTATATAATGCCATAAGCTGAGACTATAACCACATTATTTCTTTCATCCAACCTTAGTACACAGAATTGAAACATGTAAATGTTTTTTGTCAGACCTACGAATACCATCTAATAAATAGATTTTATATTAAATAGAGGTAGACTTTGCCTAATGACCACACTAAAACCTCAGTATTTTATTCATACAACATTCTCAAACTGATTTCAACATCAGTATATAACAATTCAAACCATAGTATATGCCATTACATCAGATACCTTCGCAGGTGCCATCTAATATCCAAGGTTTTATATCAAATATAGGGATCTACTAAATGAAACACTTCAGCCTCAGTATTTCTTTCATCTAACATAGTACACAGTTTTGAAACTTGTGAATATTCTTTGTCAGCCCTTCGCATATGCCCCAAGGTTTTATATCGAATACAGGGGGGGTCTCTTGGCTAACGAAGCAGTGAAACCACAGTATTTATTTCATCCAACCTTAGTATACAAAATTAAAACCTGTGAATATTTTTTGTTAGACCTACGAATACCATCTAATAAATAGATTTTATATCAAATAGAGGTAGGCTTTGCCTAATGACCACATTGAAACCTCAGTATTTTATTCATACAACCTTTTCAAACTGGGTTCAACCTCAGTATATAACGATGCAAACCATAGTATATGTCATTAGATCAGACATGCACCTTCGCATGTACCATCTAATATCCAAGGTTTTATATCAAATACAGGGGGTCGCTAAATGAAACACTTCAACCTCAGTATTTCTTTCATTTAATCTTAGTACACAGTTTTGAAACCTGTGAATATTCTTTGTCAGACTTTCACATGTGCCATCTAATACTAAGATTTTACATCGAATACAAAAGGGGACTAATTACATTGGCAAGTACTTTGGTAAAACATTACTTACATTGATCAAATTTACAATAATTACATTCATCACATCCAATCTGAAAGATAGTTCCATTCATATACAAGATATTAATTAATAGATATCTGCAAATTGTCTATATAAAAGATTTTCCCTGTAAACGGAACAAAATCTGGCCAAATGAGTTGCCATGAAAGGGTAAGAGATATATCAACATAGACATCTTACGGATCTTGAGAGCGTCTCTTTCTCTATCTCTACGGCGATAATGGCAGTGACTAAAAGATGATAATGAAGAAGGGTGCCACGAGATGTGTTATGCAAGCATAGAAATACACATAAAAGAAGAGAGAGAGAGAGAGAGAGAGAGAGAGAGAATCTATAAAACCCAAGAAGCCAGGCCGAGAGATGAGTTGCAGGATTTCTGGAGAGAGAGAGAGAGAGAAGGGGGGGGGGGTATCTATAAAACCCAAGATATATACATGTGGGTGATTCGACATCGATCTTCCTCCAAGTCCGCAGCTTCTTCCTCTAATCAGTTCACGAAATCGGAAAAGCACAGAGAAATTGCAAGGAAAGAAAGCCAGAGATTAACAGTGTGTGAGGTAGAGAAGAAAGAGAGATAAGGACCAACCAAAGAAAAAGGCGGGCTTTTGAGAAATCCTGGGCTGGCTACCTTTGTGAGTTTTTCAGAATTGTAAGAAAGCCACTCTTCTTTTCTTTTATTCATTGTAGGAAAAGTTGCTATCAGCTGAGTTGGCACTAGAATCCATGTGTCGGCCTCTAATTGGTCCAAACAGGGTTCCCCTATTTGGACCAAATAGGGGATCGCTTCCGGCCAGGGGCGGACCACACACAATCGCGCTGGTTCGGTCACATCTGGTACATAGATTCGTGCTATAAAAAATCAATAAAAATTGCAAGTCTGCCCAAAAAATCTATATGAAAATCTTGTATTTGCACCCAAAACCAAACTACATATTATGATCTTCACGCCTCAAACAAAAATCATGACCGCCATTGCTTATCGCAATATAGAATATTGATTATCCAATAAAATTGTGATATTCTCAAAATATCACAATGGACACACTAGAAAATGGAATAATATCCAAATAAAATCATTAAAATGTATAAATAATCTGATTTATTTTTATCACAGTGCTTTATATTTACTTTCTTTTCTATATTTTTGTAAGTTTTAGTTGTTTAAAATTTCATTTCATTTTCCAAATAATTTTTTGGGGATTTGACATTTCAATATGCCCGTTAAACACTAAATCCCAATTTCATGACTAAAAGTCTTTAGATGTCACCAGAGTCGTTTGACTCTGGTACACTTTTTTTCTTTTTTAAACTTTTTTGCCCAAATCCCCCGATATCATGGGTTTTTAAAAACCCATGATATTTAAACTTCCATGATATCATGGGATCGAGGGTAAAAAAGTTTTAAAAAAAAATGTGTACCAGAGTCAAACGACTCTGGTGACATTTATAAAATTTTAGTCATGAAATTGAGGATTAAGTGTCTAACGGACATAGAAATGTCAAATCCCCTAAGTTTTTCAATAGGCTTGGGGTAAAAACCAAGCTGGAAATACATTTTTCTTGGATGATACTCTCTAGAGAAAGATGTTAGTTAGTAGTGGCGATTGTGGGTAGGATGAAAGTAATTAGACGTCTTGAGAGGTGTGAATAGGGTTATTACTTTCATATGGATCTAATGTTAGATGTGTGCTGTTGAGTGTTTAAAATACGGGTAGTTGAAATATTAAACCAGCACCTCCTTACATTGAATAGCGTACTTTCTAGATGGCGCTTCTTGAAGCTGGGGGCTCTGTCTGCTGGTGAGTTGGGTTTTTCCACTCTATTAAGCTTGGCCTGGCTTGGCTTGGCCTAGCCTGGCCTGGCTTAGCGTTGAGACTGATTGTCACATTTAGATTTTGAGGTTTTGCCCATACGGTAGCCCTTAGCCATCGATTGCCCCACTTGGAATCGAAAGTTGTGATATTTCTCAACACATTCTCCACACCAGGGGAAATGACAAAACCATGCATATTTATGTAAATTTGTGATTTTTTTATTTATGTGATATCACACAAAACTTTTCCTTTTGTTTGGTTAAAAAGGAGTATATCTATGCGATATCACATGATTTATAATTTTATTCAACATCACATAGTCAAGGGCAATTCTAGTCCATAAAAATTAAATGAGTACCTTTGGGGAAATATCCAAACTTTGGTAAACTGGTGGAAAATTGAAAGCTAAAGGTGATCGTAATGCAAAAACACATTGGGGCTGTTTGGTAAATTCACTTGTATAGTAGGAGAAGTTAAATGTCACATCATGGAAAATTACTGTTGGCTTGAAAATAGGTTCACTTTTTGGTGAAATAAAAAAGATGTTTGGATGATAGTGTAAAGTAAAATATTGAGCTTTTAATTTATAATGTTTGATTAACTCAATAACAGTAAAGTAAAAACATATAAGAGAGTTTTACGGAAAAAATCCCTAAATTTGGACATTCCTCGAAAAGGGTCCTAAATATTGTGTAGTATAAAAGAGGTCCTCCCGCCAATTTTTTATTTTTGTTTTTTTATACTTTTTTATGAGCAACGATTGCGTCCCATGGGCAACGCATGGTGACGCTAGCGTCGCTCGTCAAAGCATCTTGTCTTCTTCTTCCTTTTCTCCTCCTATTTCCCCATCTCCCCCACTCCATCTTTAATAGACATTTTAGGTTCATCACTGTTAATCGTTGTACATATATAGTTGTGAATCTAAACAGATAATCTTCTTCTCCTTCTCGTGTTCTTTCCATGGCTCTGAAAGTCTTCCTCGTCCTCCTCCTTTTCTATGGAATCCTTCCACTAACCCAATGTGTAAATCCAGGAGAGTGTTATGGCTGTTGGATTTATATCCGAAGCATCCCATCTCGTTTCAACATTGATCAGCTGGCCTACTGGTCTGACTACCCCATCTACCGTGATTTATGCCCTTACATCACAAACCACACCCTGAGACCCAGGACCGTCAATGGGTCCCACGTTTGATACCGAACCCACCCCCACATGCTCGAGCTCATTTTCCACCGTCAGATGCTCGAGTACCCTTGTCTCACAGTGGACCCCGCCTTTGCCAAAGCCGTCTCCCTCACTTATTATGCCGGCATATTATTCATCGTGAGTTGATACCCAAAAAGCCTTTTCCCGCCCAATGCAAGATGCACACACTACACAAAGTACACACCCTTCACTCTTCCAATTCTAAAACCGCAGGCGGTTCCTCTGCTACCAATTACTCAGCACACTTCTCATTTCTTTTTCTAGCTCTTCTCCTTCCACCTAAACTTCATTTCCATTTTTTTCTTCAATCAATCTAAAGGTGTGCATTTCTCCTTCTCCTCTATTGGGGATACCCATCTACTGAAGGGTCCGTTAGGAGGAGGAGAGGAACAATAAGACATTAGTGGAGGAGATGGAGAAAAAGGAGGAGAAGAGGAAGAAAAAGACATTAGGAAATTTTCTGACGAGCGACGTTAACGTCTCACCCATCAGATACGAGCGACGCTAAACATTAGGAATTGCTCTGATGAGCGACACATGGGTGACGCTAGCATTGCACCTGTCAGATACGAGCAACGCTAGCATCGCTCCTATCAAAGTTGGAAAAAATGGCCTAACAGACCTCGGTAGTACTACACAATATTTATGAACCTTTTCCAAGGAATGTCCAAATTTCGGGGATTTTTTTCGTAAAATCCTCAACATATAAGTATGAAACATTTTTGTTTTTGCAAAACTGCAATTTTTTTATATTGTACGGTCCAAACCAATTCTTTTGAAAATATCATACAGAGCTAGAGCTGCAAAAACTTATCCATTTTTTAAATAAAGCCTGAGATTATGTATCATATAAATTAATCACGATATCTTACGCAAGTCGTTTGATCATTGGCCCCACATTGGATTGTTGTGGTCCAAGGTTCATATGACACCCGAAATCATTAAAATTAATTGATAGCCAAATTATTTTATTTGTAACCCCGCACCTGCCAAACCCGAGTCTGAATTCGTCACTATTTCTTGGGAACCATGTAACACAGGCCTGCGACTCCATCGTCAAATCCACATAGAGATAATCCGAAGCATTCAAGATGAACATCCCTTCCATTGATACATCTTCAAAACAATTCAATATGAGAAGACCCCACCATCTGATTAATCACATGGATGTAATTAATTTTCAATTCACTTGGATGTGATCAATTGGATGCATATGGTGGGACCCCACTCCTATTGAACTGAAAATTAAGAATATATCACTAGAAAAGATGGGTTTCATCTTAAGCGGTTTGGGTTATCTGGATGTGGTCCCAACAATGGGAGTATTGGGCATGTGTTTCATTCTTTAAATCCGTGTAACATCTGCAAAGTGAAACCTAGCCCTCCAACCCATCTACCTCTTTCACAACCACAATACTCTTCCCCACCTTTGCAACCGAGTTTTTATCTTCAATTTCAAATTCTTTCCTAGCCTGATCGTGCCCCAAGTGTAGGGTTGTCACGATGTAGCAATAACCGGCGAAACTGGGTCGATCCACAGGAAGCCAATGATCGCGATGTACCTGTCCTATTGGAAAACTAGTGCTAGCCTAACAAAAATTTATAAAAATCACAATTCCTACTTTAATTAAAAATTAATTACAATCCGAATTAACGAAAAATCCTAAACTAGAAACCTAGTCTAATAAAACTATACTAAAAACTACATCCGCCATAAAAATAATTAGAAAACCAATTGGAGATGTTAAAAACTTAGAAATAATTAAATTGAAATTCAAAATTGAATGAGAGCCTTGCAATCTAAGGGTCAGGGTTTGGTTGTTTTCTAAATGCTGAAAATATGAGCAATTTCATTCAAAACCCAAAATTTGAAAAATCAGATTTATTAATATTTGAGAAATTTCAGAAAGACTTTAGTCTCCTTCGAATATTTTCAGTATTTAGCGGCCTTTACGCATGCAATATATCATTCAAAAATAGGACATCAAAAAGACATAAATAAAGAAAATAGATTAATAAATTAAAAATCAGATTTTGAATTAAAATTGCTCACCCATAAAATCAATTAAAATAAATCAACTTACACCCTTTTTCCATAGATTACATGTAGCAAATCTACCCCTCTATCCTTCTTCTTCCTTCACAGATCAATTTTTTCTTTGGCCTCGTTTAATAGGTGAGTGAGAGATGAAGGAGATGGAGGGAAAGAATGGAAAAGGAATGGAAGTGAGGGAGAAGGAGTGAGAGATATTCACGTGAGAATTAATAATGAAGAGAGAATGTATAGAGAGCCTCCTCTATGCGTTAGATAGGTATGGGGATGGACGTCCATGTACTCTTTGCCATCATTTCAAGATTTGAAAATTTTTAAATCTTTAAAAACTTGTTTGATTGAGATGCAAGCTGTGGTGGCATTTGGTAACCTTGATAATAAGATCTTGGACTTCTTGTGGGGTCTTTTTGAAACTTGAAACTCTTTAGTGCACACAACTCCATATTTAGGACTCTTCATAGCTTGTAAATATCCACACTTGGGCCCACATCTTGGCTTTGAAAATATCTTAGAATTCTGAAACTTTATTCAGTTGCAAACTTGGATGGATGTGGGCCCCCTCCAGGGGTGTGCAACACCTTGGATTGGCATGACTTGGACGTCCCATGTTGGCATGGGGTTTTTCTTTATTTTCTCTTCTTTCTTTATTTCTTTCCTCCTTTTTCTTTGAGTTTGAATTTGAATTTTGCAAGGGATCTTCTCACCACTTGGAATGAAATTTCAAATTTTTTTCCTCTCAATTGGGTCCCACCATGGCTGCCCCTACCTTAGGAATTTCACCCAATGTGGGTGGGTCCCATGGTTGGTCTTCCACAATTTTTTCTCTTCTTGCAGGCCCCGATTTCTGAATTTCTACAAAACAATTAAACCCAACTCAGAAGTAATAATTTTTATTAAAAGGAATGATGTTATGCATGGGGCCCAAAAATGCATAATTTGATAATTTCACCGAGACATGCATTTTTATGAGATTTTTACTTAAATTCTACTAAAATAGTCTAATTGCATTATTTTTTGAAAATCTATGAATTCAATGCATTTTGTTTTAATTAAGTTCACAAATTTATGTGAAATAATGAATTAAATGCGTGATATTGTGGACCTATCACTACATCAAATTTTCACGTCCCCAATGACTCGAAGGTAGATTCTTTTTGGCTATGTAGAGTATCGAATGTAGGCCATTGGATGACCATATCTCAAGGAATAAGGCAAACTTTGTTTCATCAAATTCCTAGATTAAATGAACCTAAACGAGCAGAGGGTCATCAACAACAGTCTCTTTTAGAAAAGTACGAGCCAGAGGGTTTTCAAAAACCATATGAGAACATACAAGCTATGTAAGGTTTCTTTGAGTGTTTGCTAATTTATTTGGTGATGGACAAAATCAAAATTTCAATTTATAATGTCTTTTATATATGGACTGCTCAGAATGAAGATTAAAAGAAGAAATTCAAGAAGACAAAATTTTGAGTGGCCACTCGAGCAGGCCATACTGAGCTCGAACACAAATCTTCCATAGAGCATGCGTGCTCGAGCGGGCCTTCATGCATTCGAGCAGATGCTTTGTAGAAAGTTGAGTTAAGTCATGAAACAAGTTTCTAATTTGTCTCAACTTTCCTGTTTGAGTCATATCCTCTTTAAGTAACCAGTGGCGGCTCCAGGAATTCGAGTCAGTGGGGTCAACAAAAAACTTATTTTTCACAAATCGAATAAATTTGTTTCCCCCTTTATCAACATCTGTCGCCTACTTTCAATAATTCAACTAATAAAATTTAAAATATCAAATAATCTATTTCCGATAATTCGACAAAGTTAACATTGAATTCTCAAACAAAAATAAACATAAATCTTAATACATTGTTACTAATAGTTCTTAATCCAAAAAGAAAATCCAAATACATAAACTCCTACAGCTACCCTCGACGGGTTTTCAAGTGTTAAAATCATTTCACAATAGCTTCATTATCAACACTAGAAAACATGTCATTTTCAATATATGTAACCAAACAGTCACTCATCCACTGATCTCTGCTGCTCGGCTGGGGCTAGGAGTTTATATGCTTAAATCTAAATATTAGGGTTTTTTCCTTCTAATATGGGGAGAATACCGTATTTAGAGGTTAAGTTAGGGTAAATGAAGAGTTAATGACAGAATATCTAAAAAGTTGGGCCCATTATTTTTTATTTATTTTGGTAGACAGATGACCCATTAACTTAGGCATTGAGTGGGGTCAAAATCTTCACATAAGTTTGATTCATTAAAGATTTTTATTTTCCAAATAATTTTTCAGATCGCATTAGGGTCAATTGACCCCACTGACATCCATGTAGCACCGCCCATGTTGGTAATCCTATGCATGTCCCAAGGCCTATAAATTGGACTCTCTAGCAACCCTAATGGTGCCTCTTACACTTCTCTCCAATTCCAAACCTTAGAATCAATTTGAGAGATTCTCGTTCTTCTTCAAAGCTTCATCAAGTTGGTGGGCTCAAGTTCAAAGTCTTTGGAGCTCTTTTCATCTACTCTCCTGAAGTGAATTCACCTTGAAGAGGCTGTCAAAGTGGTTGATTCTAGCACGGTGAAGGTGAACGACGAGGCAAGATCATCGTAGTCCTTAAGTTGAGTTGTAACTAGAAAAGGAATCTGTGAGTATTTGTAACTTTCGATTTATTAGTGCTTGGTTGTCAAAGTGGTTGGTTTAAGCACGGTGAAGGTGAACAACGAGGTAAGATTATCGTAGTCCTTAGGTTGAGTTGCAACTAGGAAAGTGAGATCTGTGAGTTTTTGTAACTTTTAATTTATTAGTGCTTGGTTGTCTGTTGGCCTAGACGGTAAGTTCCGTGGTTTTTTCTTGAGTAGGGTTTTCCAAGTATAAATCTTCTGTCTTCTTTTCTTTGTGGTTAATAATTATTTTTTTATTGGATTTAGGTTAATTGGATAGTTTAATAATCAGAATTGAAATCTAATAGAGATACTGATCAAAGGGACTTTAGCTTGCGTTAAGGCTTCCTTTCAAGCTATTTTGAGCCAAAATAGGTCATCTTTGGTACAATTTTGATAGAATTAGCCCACAGTGACTTCTTTATGGTTATTGGTCACAATTGATCAGTTGATCAAATTTTCACAAGATCTAGAAGCCTTATGATGTAACAGCACCACAAACATGTAGGGTTGTCAAAGGGCCGGGCCGAGGTAAGCCCATATCCTACTCTCACATGTGCAGCCCGGGCCTAAGCGAGCAAAAGGCCTCATCTTTTACAGCGGGCCTATAATTTTTAGCCCCTTATCCTACCCTCAAGGGCCAGGGCCAGGCTAGGGTCGGGTCAGGGCCAAAAGAAAATAAGGTTTTTTTTCTTAAATCAAAATAAATCTTTCATACGCCACCACTGACTTCCAACGTAATGCTAACCCTCCTACTATGTCCGGATCAAGGACCGACAATGCAAAGGCAGTTAAGACTTCTGCTGTTTCAAATTTCAAACTACTCCTGCACTGGTCAAGTACTCTTCCTCCTGTACTAAACACCAATT
Source organism: Persea americana (assembly GCA_029852735.1). Lineage (NCBI taxonomy): Eukaryota > Viridiplantae > Streptophyta > Magnoliopsida > Laurales > Lauraceae > Persea > Persea americana. The sequence continues at coordinate 27,842,720 of CM056819.1, forward strand.
CAAAAGCAACTATAAAAACTAAAATTGCTAAAATGTCACGAGCCATTATTGAAATAGCTGGATATTTTGCTGAATTAACTTTCCACCAATTCAATATATTGAAATTTATAGATTTCCTCAAAATAATAATCTAATCCTGATTTTTTTAAAGCAATTGTCTGAGTCATTTGTTACTCAAATATTAAAAAATCATCTTCAAACTTAGTTACTTTTACTAAATTAGAATCCACATTTGACAATGTCATAGTATAGGCGTATCATAAATCACACAACACTCTTTATAAAGATCTCCAAAAGGGTCTAAGAGTATTACCTCGACGAATACCCATTTTTTCACTTGATCCATATAACTTTCTTAAGGCGTACCCTAAATACAACAACTTACATTGAGGATCAAAGAGTATAACCATTTCACATACTTTATTATATTACTCTCAATATTTATCAAAGTTTTTCTTCATTTTTCAAACTATATTTCTACAAAAGATATCTACACTATCCAACTTTTGTACCAATAAACTATGTATTCTAATCACTCACGGTAAAAATAAATGAATAGATGGGAACTCACTTCTTAAATTTTTTTAAGTAACTTCATAAAAACTATTCAAAAATTAACATATTTCATAAACTGAGGGCTGGGTCTCCTAGGGCCGGATGAGTCAAGCCCTAGCTCGGCCTTCAAGATTGCGGGCTTTTCAAAATAGGGCCCTACCATACCCTCGAGCTTTAGGATAAAAAACGAAGCCCTTGCTTTGAGGGCTTTTGCGGGCTGAGCCGGCCGGGCTGGGCCCCCTCCTGAAAGGGTTGGATTGACAGCCCTACAAACATGTGATAATTTTTGTGGCTATTTAGGGCCTCAAATGTGGCCTATTGGTTGGCCCGTTTCTCAAGGTGGAAGGCTCTTTATTTCTTGAAATTTCAAGTTCTAAAGAACCTCAGCGGGTCGCCAACAACCCTCGAAACCATGGGTGATGACTCTCTGGGTCCAAGTCAATAAAGTAAGACCTATAAATTTCCAATTGACTGAAACTTGACATGTGACACTACCCTATGGTGCCATGTGTCACTCAAATCTGGAAGTTTTACATGTCCAAATGGCCGAAAAATAAGTGGCACATCAACCCCATAGGGTGTCACATGGAAGGTAGTTATGGGCTGGGCAATGGTGTAAAATGCAGCACGGCCCACTAGTTGGCTGGCCCATGAAATTTCAGGGGCCGTGCGGGGCCGACTGGCACAACTGATATTGTGTCGTGCTGGGCCGTGCCCAAGTCGGGCTATGCCACGTCGCCCACGGGCAGACCCACATTTCCCTCTTGATTTCTTCTAATTTATTAAAAGATTTTATATAAATTGAAAGGGACTTTACGGATTTTTAGAGTTTTTAACTTAAAATAAAGTTGAAATTGCTAAAATAAATGCACAAACATTGATGTTAATTCACAAATTAACAAAAACTCTAATTATTTTAAAATAATTAAGGGTTTTTGTAAGTTGCGCCCGTGTTGGGCTGTGCCATGGCCCAGGACATCCTATGCCAACACAGCCCACACACTGGCAGTGTCGGGGCCTAGGGTAGCCAGTAGGGTTGCAAATGGAACGGTTCCGGGTAAGAACCATATTTGACCCAGACCCGGATCTGTTTCTAAATAACGGTTCTGGTTCCGGATTCGGTTTTGACTCGGACCCTGTTTTGTTGGTTCTAGACCCGCTTCCAATAGAAAAAACCCAGATCAGGTTCTAGAACTAAGTCCACCTAGAGGACTGGATCTAGTTCCAAAATTGGTTCTAACTTATTTTCAATCTTTTCATTTTTTCTTAAAATAAGTATATTATTCAACTTATAACACTACATCAAGTCTACGACCTCCAACATTATACATAAAAATGTCCAAAAAATTATTTATTTTGAGGTACAGTTTGCAATATCAAAGGCTCATATGCTGGGGGCGGTCTACGAGTCGTAACCTATATGGACCCAAAACCGAACCCGTTTATCAATCGGGACCTAAATTAGGTTCCAGACCCGGACTTGTTTTTGAATCAGAACCTAAAATAGGACCATACTTTTTTAGGTAAGAACTTTCAGGTAATCGGAGAATCAGATACCCGTTTGCAACCCTTGTGGCCAGGCCCAATTTACACCCCTAGGCCTAGGATGAGTCATATGACCTTTCCCCATGGAGCTGTACAATTTTACCTAGTGTCAGCAAGCCCACTCTTGCGTGGTTTTTTACACTTAGTTACCCATAAGTGAGTAGTTATCTGCTATGTATGTCCTCGATCTAGTGGATGATGTGAATAAATTAATTTATTTGATTAATTAATATAGAATTGGGACATTTACCGGAAAGATCCCCTTAAATAGAGTAACCACAATTGAGGACCCTAAACTTTTATAATGATAGCCAAGGACCTCCCAAATCATCTCTTTTTATTTTTTTTCCGTTTGCCATTTCTTTGTTGATGTCAACATAACCCTAATCCCAGTTAAGGTTATTTTATATTGATATTGACAAATCTTCTGTCGACGTCAACAAATTCTATGTATAAATGCTTAACATGTGCTGTGCAAAGGGGTCACTTGATTGTACTAACCGAGCGTTTTTGTCAACGTCGACCAAAGTTTCTGATGATGTCGGCAAATTTTCTGTTGATGTCAACAAATTCTATGTATAAATGCTTAACATATACAAGGGTCACTTAATTGTGCTAATTGAATGTTTTTGTCGACGTCGATAAAAATTTATGTTGATGCCAATAAACGTTTTGATGATGTCAACAAATATTACTCATGACAGAATATGAGACTTTAGTTTCTTTCGATTTGGATGAAGAGATTGATTATTGGGAATAGGGAATATGGTTTTTTTTTTTTTTTTTTTTTTTATATAACATGAATAGGGAATATGGTCATGTTGACATCAACAAAGAAAGGGCAAAATGGGGGGAAAAAAGAGATAATTTGGGCTGAAGGTCCTTGGCCATCATTATAAAAGTTTAGGGTCCTCAACTGTGGTTTCCCAATTTAAGGGGATTTTTCTAGTAGATATCCCTATATAATTTCATGCTTTATTCATATGATGAATGATATTTTATTTTATGGTTGCACATAACAGCTATAGAAAATGACATGATGGCTCATGAAATGAACTGAAGCCCATAAGTATGTTAAATGTGATCCATGTGTGTGGATGAGATTCACATACAAGAGACATAGATCACAACTTTTATACTTGAAAAATTTTTACAACCAGTGATGAGACTGAGCATCTCATCTGAAAAGGTTGTAGCACCACGGTGACTATGAGATAGTGTGGTTTGTCTCAACCTTCAAAGTATAAGACTCTGTATTGTTGTGCTAGTACATTGCATGTATTAAAGGTCCATGAGTAGCACCTTATGCAAAAGCTATCTGTGATTAAGGCTTGCTCTCATAATTACCAAGCAATAGGCTTTTAATCCTGAGAGATTAATGGAATCAAGTTTCTACTATGCATTTACTTTGAGTTACCAATGAGTGAGGCCAATTGTAGGTCAACACCTAGATATCTTAGGTACGTGGTAGTGGGACTGTGGGAACATATAAGTTTCAATATGAAATCTATCCTCTAAGAGAGAAATATCCCCTTGTGCCAATAAATGTAATTTATCATTAGTAAGTGCGCACCCGTCTCAATTAAGAGTTAATTGGATGGTACCGATGATTAGTGTGATTAATTGGGTCACAAGGATAATAAGAGGTAGATCTAATTTGGTTGGACAGATTAATTCCAAGGGATCCATGGATATAATTGATGGAGGGATATACTTACAGTAATTGAGAAGTTTAGGGTCTTATTGTAAATATTCCTAAGACTGGATCAACAATTGCATTTATTTAGTGGAGTTACTTGCAATTAACTGTGAGTCCAGAGTTCACATGAGATATGGGGTCCAGATGTTTCACTTGGAGCCAAATTCTAAGGAATCTTTATTGGTCTTCATGTTAGCCCTATGAAGAGAAAGTTTTATTCCAATGGGAACTCTTAGGGAAATGAGTAGGACAAATAATAGAAATAAAAGTGAGACTTCTAACTTTAGAATAAGAAAGGAGGTGTGCCAAACTATAAATATGGGGAGAGGGTGCACGTCGAAGGCATCACACGACCAAGGTTGGATGCCCACCTCTCTCTCCCCCTTTTTCCTACTTTTCTCTCCTCTGGTTTCCTTCTTGAGTGCCTAGGGTTTCTTCTCCTTGGAGATCTAACCATTCTCTTTAGTAAGTTCTTTACAAGAGGGTTACAGTGTGGAAAAACACAAGGATAAGGAGATCAAATTTAAAAAAGAGTTTTGTGGAGATCAAGAAATCAAGTTCTCGATTTGAGCACAACCAAGCTTCCAAGGTATAAACCTACAATCAGTTTGTTTAGTAAATTTTGTTCATTTTTTTCTTCATCCGTCTTCTTTTGATAGATCTTTGATCTTAAAGCATGAGATTAGAGTTTTAGGTCTTGGGATTGGGTTCTTGGCCTTTTGGGTGTTTGATTTCTGCTACAAGTGGGTCAAAAGTTTTTGAAAACCCATCTACAAGTCCCACTTACTTCCAACAATGTAAACATGCCACATGGCATGCCCCAAATTGGACATGTGTTGGGTGGTCTTAGGAAGTTATGTAACCACCAAATACCTTTATAGGCGTCTGCAAACAAATGAAACATGTCGCACCCACTCTTTGGTAGTTTTGGATACTCAAGAGCCCATTAATGAAGGTGCCATATGGCTACAAGACATTCTAGGGGAGTGTGATTGTGTGACACCCTCAAGTCCAACTCGCTTATATGGTTTTGTTTTACTCTTTGACAACCCAATTTTTGAGGAACTGCCCAAAAGTAATCTTTAAACATTGTAAGGATATGAGAAAGATAGGGTAAAAGAAGGAAAAGAGGAGGACAATGAGTGAGAGAGAAAGAGAGAGAGAGAGAGAAAGGAACTGCAATATTTTCATTAGATGTAACTTAACTGCATTACATAAACGAGATCTATATGTATAGATCAGGTAAGTTGCTATCATATGACAAGTCGTTACAATCACGACATTCAGGCTTCAACGTAAGGCCTAGCCTTAATTAGTGGATCAATGTTGATTAATAGGATTAAGTTGAGTTAACTAGCTTTGATAGCCTAACAAATTAAGTTTAATGAGGAGGTTAGTAATATTGGTGAGTTTGGGTGATCTGGGTCTTTTTTGAAGATAGTAGAGGAGTGTTTCGCAAATTAAGTGGGGTTAACTTGTAATTTTAGAAAATTAGCATAGTTTCATGCACTGGGTAGTTTCATCTAGGATTGCATTATTCACGTAAGGCCCGACACGATCCGGCGGCCCGAAACCCATATAAAAGCCCACTCCAATTGGCCCAAAGCCCTTTATTGTATATCCCAAAAAATCCACTTAATAAGTCTAGGCCCTTATTTGTAGTTCCTAAGATTTTTTTTTACAACCCTAAAACCCATCTCCCTCTCATTCCTTTCATTTCAGTTCTTCTCTTCTCTTTTCTACTTCCTCTCCTTCTCCACATCTCCAACTCAAGCTCCCAAGGTTTGTAAGCTCATCCAAGGCTCTCTCAAGCACTCAAGATTAGGGGTGTAACGGTTTGGTTAACCGGTGATTTTAGGAAAACCATTAATCGAACCATAACACGGTTTTTTGTCTTTAAAAACCATAACCGTAACCGTATGTATAAAAACCGTGGAAAACGGAACCGCGGTTAATTGTATTAGACGGTTCGGTTACGGTTAATAACCGTAGAAAAATCTAACAGCCCTGACAGAAACATTTTTTTTTCTCAGGGTTATATATCAGTTCCATCCCCCCGTTGCTTAGCTTTGAGTGTGTGCTCAAAGGCTGATTTGAAGTCACCTGCTATGGATATCTGTTTTAATTAATGAGCCAACAGTACAGTAACATTTTAGGCCTGACTTCTACTTGATTCATCATATTTCATAAGCAATGTTGTAGGCATTTAATGACCCAAACCCACAGCTATTTTCTATGAGCATTCAAGAATGAAGACCAAGTGATTGTGCAGAATTCCAACCAAAAAAAAAAAGTGACTGTGCAGAATAATAAATTATTAAATCCCGCACCATTAGAATAATAAATCTTGCACCATTAAACTTTCAAAATCCACATATAAGAGAATTCCCTTAACCAAACAAGAACAATAAGCAAGAAGCCCCCTCCTCATTTTTTATACGATCTCCAATTCAAATCAGAAATTAACATACACAAACCACATATTAAAAAAAAATTGTTGGAATACTGATTTTCCATGTTCATCCAACCTAAGAAAAGAGAGGGCATCTATGGCTCAACCATATCATGCAATCTAATATCTTGAATACCCAGCATATCCAGTGATAAAGCTATGCACTTACCAAGTATGTTAAAAGGTTTATAATGTAATCTCTACATCTGAAACTCACATTTTTACTCTATCACTAACCCAAAACACCCACCAACGATATTAAAAGAAAACACTTATTACAGTAGCAGTTGAAGCATTGAAAGACAACTGCAATATCTGCTAAATAGTAATCAAACCCTTCAAAATGTACACTTTTCACAGAGACTATTTAAATCTCTAGTAAGTTATTACACACAAAAATAAATTGAGCCTGTGACAGAAAGAAGCAGTTCTTTCCTGAAATCACTTGTACAACCAATACTCACTCACCAATAAACATATATTACTTCCTGTGGGAGCAAACCTCCCTATAAGTTGCAGTCATCTTACAATATAAACACATGTTGACAAGTCCGTTGCAACAGGCAGCAACTTTGTAAAAGAGGAGATCAAGGGACCACTGTTTGAGTGCGCGATTTTGTGCTTGAGCCTGTGGTTTTGTTTGGATGGCTGTGGACATAAACCGTAGACGACTGTAATGTAACATAAATCATTGATTCTAATGAGACATTGCACAAACATTTATAGTTCATATTAAACCCACATAATATGTATTGTAAAGGTCTGTTACACATCACACACAAAGTCACAAACATAGACATTATATCAGCCACTTAAACATTCTCAACAAATCACATTTCATGAAACCATCTCCACAATTCAAGAAGTGCAAACCACTTAAAAATCATCTTCAAACAAGAGGGAGGCTGATGAAGTGAGCAGCCGAGTTTTGCTACAATTGCCTTCGATTCAACATAGCTTCAATTCAAACCTCATCAAAATCAAATTCTGACGAAAAAGAAAATCATTATTAATCATTTGATCTAATTTAGATTCACAACAAATTTGAAATAACATGAAATCTCAAGAGAACTAAGGAATGTTTTACCTAGCTCCTCGAAGGCTTGAAATTCCTCCATGACATCTTCCAAATTAGCTGCTACATTTGAACCTCGAAACCAATCTTGTGCACAAATCAGGCCTTCTAATGTTTTGGGAGATAGAGAACTACGATATGGATCCAACACACGTCCTCCCATACTAAAGGTAGATTACGAAGCAGCAGTAGAGACGGGAATAGCTAGAATATCTCGTGCAACTTGAAAAAGAACTGGATACCTTGAAGAATTTACTTTCCACCAAGCCAAAATTTCCAAACTAGAATTGGATTGAACTTTTTCACGAGGAAAATCCAAGTATTGTTTAACTTCATTTTTGTCCACATCATTTTCTACTTCTGCCATATGCTTTTCATATTCCTCCGTGAGATCATCATTTTCATTAAAAATGGGTTGGTGAACCTCTAATTCATCATTTTAACCCGAAGATGAAGCATTATAGGACTCAAGTCATTGGTACTCTGTATACAAAGTATTAAGTGTATCCATTATCTTTTCAATAAGCTCAACCACCTTGGAAGACTCAAGTTATGAAATGCTTTTCATAACACCATGTCACATATGTCAACTTGTAACGTGGATCCAACACAATAGCAATCAACGACATCATATTCATTTTCTCAATTGGTTCCCAATACTTCTGAAATTTCAATTTCATTTTGACAGCCATAGCTTTTAAAACAGGGATCAAAACCAAACATCAAGGTATTCAATTTGTTTTCAATGGAAACAACTACAGAAAAATACAAATGAGACGTCACATATGAAGTGCCAGACAACTTAGTTGTAGCATCATAGAATTTCTACAAAAAAGTTGTCAAGAGCCTACAATCTTCCCAATCCTCGAAGGTAGGAGGTCCACCTATGTCCTCAAGTTCCTTCTTAAATTTATCATCATCATCAATCATTCGATCAAATGCCTTTTCAAATTTAGCTGCAGTTTCCAACATTAGAAATGTAGAATTCCACCTAGTTGTAACATCCAAACACAACATCCAAACACAATCTATTCCCTCCTTCTCCACACATGACTTAAATATCCGTGCCCTTTGTGGAGAGCTTCTAGCATATTTCACAGCAGCCCTAATTCGATTGATGGAACCATCCAACTCATCCAATCCATCTTTCACAATCAAATTCAACACATGTGCACAACATCTCATTTGAAAATACTGACCGCCTAAAACAAAACTGTCATTTCTCTTAAAGAACTTTCTCTTCAAATAGGTAATGGCAGTGTCATTTGATGTAGCGTTGTCAATAGTTAATGTGCAAAGTTTCTGAATTCCCCAATCAACTAAACATTCCTCAATCCTTCGACCTTTTGCCTCACCTTTGTGACTAGAAATCACACAAAAATTCGAGATTTTTTTGTGCAAGTTCCAGTCTTTATCGATCCAATGAGACATAAGGCACATATAAGAAAGATTTTGATTTGATGTCCATGCATCAGTAGTTTACTTTTCAAAAACATACTCTTCAATTTTTTTCTCTCCGCCACATACAAAGCCATACAATCTTTAGCAATTGTTAACACGTGAAATAGGTTTGAATAGGGAATGCATCATGCTACAAAAGCATCTAAAACCCTCATTCTCTACAAATTTGAAAGGCAATTCATCTAAGATGATCATTTTTGCAAGTTCCTCTTTACAAACATCATGACTAAATTTCCAAAGTGCAATAGGATTCACGTTTTCAGCTCCACTACTAGATTTTTAATTACTGATGTAATTTTCTTTTGTCTCTAACTATTTGCATTTATATTTTCTAGAAACTTAGGACAGATTTTCATATGATTCCTCATTGCACAAGTTCCATTAGCACTCAACCACTTAACATGAGCATCACAATAGCCACAATGGAGAGTATACTGAATTTTAGGGTCATAATTATCAGGTCTAGAAAAATGCTGCTAAATATCTAATTCTTTTTTATTTTTTCTTTTAAGAGAAGATGCCTGACTCTAACAGTGACTAACAGAGTGAGTTCCAGGTTGAGAAGTATCAGCGGAGGAGCATCAGACTGAGGAAGTGGAGTCTCAGCCATACTTGATATGAAAATCTAGCAATGGAATTGAACAATACTAATGAGTTCTCTTTAATTGTTATGTATTCACATTATCAATGGCAAAAGAGAAAATGTGTTGCAGTTAAATAGATACAAAATATTTAACTACATCAAGCAACTAACATTCTCTGTCAAAAGTCATCACAACTTAAAAAAAGGAAAAAAGAAAAAATCAATTAAAAAAATAAATATAATAAGTAGTTAAGAAATAGCAATATGTGAAACCAATTAAATAAAATAAAAGAAAAAGAACTCAATACCTTACAAGTTGTCCAAACATAAATAAATTAATGGCCATTTCAAAAGAAAGAGAACTCAATACCTAACATAATGGACATTCATACACAAGTTTTCACCGATATGCATGGATAGAGAGGGCCCATAAGACCAAACATAGATAAACATTCTTAAATCCAGTCACAAGAGAACATTCTTCCCTTTGCATGACCAACTTTTTAATATAATAACGAGTAGTGTAAAGCGAATTTTATTTGAACTTGTCCCACACTCCAACTACAACCCACAATATTGGTTTAAAGGTTTGGACTTGGATTGACTAAGGGTTATTGGATGTTTTTATTTTAATTCTATTTTGGTACAACAACCAATGGAGCTGGGACTCATGAGAGAACTTAAGCTATCGGAAGAGAAAAAAATGTCTACTCACTTAAGAAGAAAACTCAATGATCAATCCATACACATCTGTGTGAGAAACAGAGTACCCAACCAACTGATCAACCCCTAGTTCTCTGTTAGCAATGCTAAAATCCCCACAAAAAATCACTTTTAAAGGAGGGCATGGTCATCTCAACAATGTTTTAAAGCCTAAAACTCATACATGACTTGGAACTCACTTAGCTGGCTAGTCAAGTAACTTGACTAAAGTCTGATCAAATTTCTTACTAGATGAGTAAGGTCAAGTCTTGTCTCAATTTCAACCATCTTGCTTCTATATGGGTCCCCTATCGGGGCATTTGTGCTACTAGACAAGTCTTTGATAGATGAGAATTATTTTGATTTTTTGTGCAACCTGCTGTTCCAATGTAACACAACTTTCTTGTTAAAAAAAAAAAAATAGAGAGAGAAGTACTGATTTTTCGACAATAAAGAGAGTTTGATTTCTTATTGAAAGAGAAAGAAAAAAGGACTCCTCGGCCCCTTGAAAAAAGAAATATGTATCGCATGGAATCCTCATGTGAAACAACAACTCCTACATGTATGCAATGGTGAACTCCAAGTTCCCACCTGACACAACGTTATGTTTAATTAGATTTTCATAAATTAAGGGCCATAGGTATGGTCTATCCAATCCCTTGGCACAATAAATTGATCAAATCATTTAATTACATATACATAATATAAAGCTTTTAGATTTTGAGGCCCTTGAATGGAGGGTTTTATTTACCTCGCCTCGCTGTACAGATGGAAATTGAAGATATCCAAATATTCACCTTCTCCCCTGCACGCTTCAGCACCTCCTTCTCCCCCTGCTCCCCCATCCCACTTCACCACAAGCCCCTCTCTTTCAACAATCACACCAGCCACATATGCATCTCTTCCACGTTCGAGCAAGAGCTCTTCGAGAGAGGATATGAGCGGTTTCGGTGATTTGGGGTTTGAGGAAGGGAAAGGGTTTCGGGACTAAAGGGAGTGGGGGGTAGACCTAACGAATCCTAACGAGGTCCGCCCCTATATGCAGCGCATGGCTAGGGAGAGTGAGAGGGAGACGGGAAGAAGAAGGAGGATAGAGATGCAGGGGGAGAGGGCGGTGTGGAAGGAGAGGAAGAAGAAGAAGAGTAGGAGGGAGGAGAGGGCGCGACGTGTGTGCAAGTCATAGAGAAGAGGTGAGGGGTGTACCTTGCGATGACGGAGGAGGCGACGCTGTGTGCAGGGGGAGAGCGGTGACGCTGCGACGGTGCTGCACGTGGGCCGGGGCTACTGTGTGCATCTGGCGGAGGTGGGAGCAGGCGAACGTGCGGAGAGATGGAGGGAGATGGGGAAGGAGAGATGGATAGGCGATGGTTCTCGTTGAGAGGGAGGCGATGAGAGATAGAGGTGTGAAAAATGCTAGGGTTTGGTTTTGCATTGATGGACCCGTCTTTTTCTTTCTTGCCTTCCTCCGTCCCGAGTACGCCGGGGTGCGGCGGGATGAAGAAAAAAAGAGACGAGCATCAACATTTTTCTTTTTTTGTATGGGTATGCCAGATTTTCTATTCTACTTGGAATTTGAAGTGGTGATCCGGAGATTCACCTTCACAAGTAGAAAGGAAATCAAACTTTTTTTCTAACTTTCTATTACATACATATTTAAAGAAAGAGACAAGATTTTAAAATGCCGTGAGAGGCGATTTTGTTTAGTTTGCCGTGAAAGGCAGTTTTGTGCCGTAGAAGGCGATTTTGCCATGAAAAGCAATTTACAAATCTTATCAATGATGAAAAACAAGAATTGTGATTTTTGTCTCTTTTAAAAATATAAAATACAATAGAGAAGAAAGAAAAGGGGATCTGACTTCTCAAGCGATTGTGGGGACTCGTTCAGATCGACGGTCGCGAGTCATGTATGGACTCCGCCATCGTCCTTTAGATGAGAGCACTTGATGCTTTAGTTCACTTGGCTTGGCTTGGACCTCGGATTTTTAGAGGACAAAGACCAAAGGAAGGTCTTATATCCAATAAAAAACCAAGTAGACAGGCTGAAAAGCCGCATCTAGGCCATGTTGGATAGAAGAAGAGAGGAGATCTTGGGGGGGTGGCCCCCCAAGGGACTTCGATCACCTTGTAGAATTTGCCGCAGAGTTTCTTCAAAGTGAGAGAGCTTCTTTTTGCAGAGAATTCTTCAGGATAATTTTCGAACAATTTTTTAGGATCCTTCAGATGATTTTTTCTTCGGGCCACTTCAGACAATTTTTCTGGACCTTTTTAGACAATTTTTCTAGACCACTTCAGACAATTTTTCTGGACCCTTTCTCCTTAGAATGACCGGCTATTTATAGGCTTTTGGTGGCCATTAGGAGGGTTTTATGGGCATTAATGGTATTAATGCTCCATGATGGGAGGAGTTACAAGTATTTAATTCTTTATATTGTAACCCCTTTTTCTTGGATTTTGATTGGCCGATGGAGAATAATGGGCATTTAATCTCCATGATGATGGGAGTTTCATGATTAATTACCATGATTAATCTCCATAATGATAGGAGTTACATGGTTAATTGTCATGATTAATTGGACTTGTAACTCCCATTTCTTGGCTTCTGATTGGGCCGTTCAAAATAATGAGTTAATGACCCTAATAAATTGCCATAAAAAGGGTCATTTAACTTCATTAATTGGCTGCCGTGTCGCTTGAAGAGTCGCGGGCCGCGCCGCGTCTTTTGGAATTCTTCTTGCGATGATCATCGATGGATCCGTACGTTGTTTGATGTCGGATGACGATGAAAATTCAGACATTGGTTGCCACAATGGGCCGGCAGCATCTGTCCAGTCGATTTCTTGATCGGTCGGGTAGAAAGTGTGCTTTCTTGGTCGGCCAGTTGGCAGTTTCAGAGTGTCCGATGATGATCAAATGATTTCGATGGTGGATCCGTGATGTTGACGAAGATCGACGGATATCATGCCTCAAAAATCAGATTTTAAGAAAATCACAGGAGCCAAACATCGCGAAATGCGAAAAAGGATGGAAAAACGAAACTTTTGGCAGAAATCCGGCGACCCGGATTTCCAGGGTCGCCGGCGACCATGCACCCATGGTCGCCGGCGACCATGGGGCTGGCGACCTTGGACTTTGGTCCACTTTTCGATCACCTTCCGGTCGCCGTTTCTTGGTCGTTTCTCGGGCTTTTTCGCTTCTGTTTTCTCCTGTATTTTTCTTTGAAATTTCTCCTCATTTATTGGATTAATTCCTTTGAAGAAAGCCTGTTGAAAGGCTGTGTAAATCAGAGCACAAAGTTTCCTATTTTTTGGAAAAGCCGAAGACTCTGTAGCCGATTTTCCGCCAAGAGTTGAAACTGAGTCAAACGATGTCGGAATGACCTGAAATTTGAGGTGAAGCTTCTTGAGCATTAGATAGGATCAACCATGGGCTTTTATTTGAGTTTTGAAGCCGTTTGGGGTCCCGTCGATGCTTGACTTGATTTCACCGTGCGGAAGATGTCGAGCTTTGATGTACGGTCATCCGATGTCCGATTGACCTGAAATTTGATGGAGAGCCTATTGGAGCCATTTTGATATGATTCATTAGCTCCGATTTGGGTGCCATGGTCTTGGGGAGCTTCGCCGCCGGTAGGCTTGATTTCGCTTCGGAGCATCAAAACCGGGTCAAACGTTGTCGGAATGACCTGAAATTTGACGTGTAGCCCTTTGGAAGCATGCAGAAGCTACTCATGTGTTTTGTTTGATGAGTGGTGGCATCAGAGGTTCTCGCTGCCGGGAGGCTTGATTTTGCCGTTCGAGAGCTGATGGAGGGTCAAACGGTGTCAGTTTGACTTGAAATTCGACATGGAGCCTTTTGGAGGTGTTTTGAGACCATCCATAGGCTCTGATAGAAAATTTGATGTATTTGACACTGTCGCTGTCGGGAGCTCCCGCTCAGCTGTTGGAGGATTGAAGTTAGGCCAAATAGTGTCGAAATGGCCTGAAACTTCATGTGTACCCTTCTTTTGGCTACTTTGAAAGATTTTGTAGTTTTTGTTTGGTTTTGCCAAGATCTGATGCTTGAAGCAGCTTTGCTTGTTTGTAGTAGGATGCGGCTCCATATAGCTTTTGATGTTGATGAGGCAAAGTGACATTTTTGGTGTCAACAAATGCCCCCTCGAGGTACAGCGACGAATTGGATAGCCTTTGCAGTTGATGTGCCTCGAAGAAAACTTTGAAGGAGAACTTCTGACTTGACCAAGAGTCTCTGAGCTTTTTTCTTGATAGTGTAGCCTTTTGAGTTTACAAGGGAATTTTATGGCAGTGAGAGACATCACGCACCATCTCATGGCAAAATTTTGAAAATGACATTTGGGTTGGGTTTTTGGGTTTTGGATTTTCTTTTTGACCTTGTGAACCTAAAGGCTTTGTGTTGCGCATCAGGCGGTCAAGAAGGTTTTTGGTTTTTGACCTTGTGACCTAACAAGTTGTATGTGGCAGGTTAGGGGGTCGGGTTTTGAATTTTGATTTTGGTCTTGTGACCTAACAAGCTGTATGTGGCAAGTTAGGGGACCGGGATTTGGTTTTGGTTTTGGCCTTGTGACCCAACAAGCTGTATGTGGCAAGTTAGGAGACCATGGTTTAGATTTTTGTCACTCTTTGGGACAACTTTGGGTCCGTTGGAGTGGTTTGGGTTTTTGTGGAATGTCAATTTCAAGGTTTTGGCTTAATTTGGTTCATGAGGTGGGATGGTTTGGATTTTTGGAAACTCATGAGGCTTGAATTTTTTTGTATGGTTCAATCAACTCAAAGGAGGCATGGAACCATTTTTGTATGCTCTTGGTAAGAGGAATTTTGACTAAAAGCCACTTTTAGTGCCTAGGTGGTCAAACTTGGCTCATGTGGGCTAACCCATGGGACCTTAAGCTTTAAAGATGGCTTAGATCTCATGTGGTGTCATTTTTGTTAAGAATATCTAAAAATATCTCCTTTCGGTAGAGAATATCTAAAAATATTCTTACTTGGAGAGAATCTCTCAAGTTTCCTTGATTTTGGGAGAGATTTTCTCAAAGTATCTTTCTTTGGGAGAAAGTTTCTCATAATCCCTCTCTTTTTGGAGAGAATTTCTCAAAAGATCTCCTCATTGGAAAAGAATATCCCATAATTCCTTTCTTTTAGGAAGTTTGCTAATTTGTAGCATTTACCTCATTTCTTTTCTCTTCCTTTCCTCTTTTGGTTTGCTTTCTTCTATAAAAGCAAGGGGATTGGATCTCTTGTTGCTATTGCTCTCTTTTTGCAAGAACCTTCAAGAGTGCTCCAAGATCAAGAATTCTTCTTCTTCTTCAAAGATCTTCAAGCTTTTTCTTCTTCTTCTCCATCAATGGCTTCAAGTAAGTTTCTTCTTTTTTTTTTTTTAAGAAACCCCATGTAGGAATAGAAAAAGGTTTTCATTCTTTCATTTTCTTTTCTTTTCTTTTTCTTTCTCTTCTTTTTTCCACGTGCATCTCTCTCTCTTTTTTTTTTTGCACGTCTTTTTTTTTTCTTTCTTCTTTTTCTTTTTTTTTTCTTGCACGGTTTTCTCTCTCTGTTTTTTTTTTACTGTGGCTCTTCTTTCTCTTTTTCTTTTTTTCTCACGGTTTCTTTTTTTTTTTTTTTACCGTGTGCTTTTTTTAATCTCTCCTTTTCTTTTTGTGGCCGTACGGACAAGACCGTACGGCCACGTGGCATGTGGGCAAAACTTTTTTTTTCTTTCTCTTTTTTTTTTTGAAAAAAGATTTTCTCTTCTTTTTTTTTTTTTGGATTCTGAGATGTGCATGCATGACAACTTTCCTTCTATGCATTTTTTTTTAGAAAATGGATTTAGAAGTATGATAGTGCACACCTGGAAATCTTTTCGCAAGTCTTGGGATTTGGAGCTCACAGCAATGTTGAGCCCTTTCTTGGTCTTGCGGGGATTTTCTGAGGAGCTTTGCAAGTTTTGGATTTTGGAGCTCGCAGCAATGTTGAGCCCTTTTCCGATCTTGCGGATATTTGAGAAGCTTTGGCTTGATCTCGCAGCAATGTTTGAGTTCGAGCCTTCTTCGAGAATTTTCCATGATTATGGGCTTGAAGCGATGTTGAGCCCATCTTCAAGCTCCTATTTCTTTCGGGGTGTTTCTCTTTTCTTCGGAATTTCCCCGGAATCATGCCAAAATTTCGCTAGATTTTTTAGCAAAATTCTGTCATTTTGATGATTGATTTTTTTTTCTTTCCATCCTTTGCAGGTAGTTTCTCCAGAATGAACAAAGGTAAGGAGCCGGTCACTGATGCGCCTCGCCGTTCTACCAGATCCTCTAATGCGGCCGTACAGCAGGCCTGGGAGGAGGTTCAGTATGTTAAAAGGAACTTGGAAGAGTGTGACTCGCTCAACCGAGATGAGATGAGGCAACATTTGATTGCCCTCAAGGATGAGGAGTATTATAAGATTATGGTAAGCAACCGTCCCTAGGTCACGGACGATCAAAGCATTGTGCCCAAGCCTACCTTCTTCTTTGGTGATGCCGTCCCCGACGATTCAACATACCAAAGGAGATGTTTTCAGTTCTCTTTCACAGTTGATGGTGAGAAGAGAACTGTTTCTACCCGGTCGTCCTTCGATCGGACAATCTCGATCATGAGCCCTTCCTCCACATGCTCGAAGAGCGAAGATCCTCCAAGCTGGGTGAAGAGGACAAATGTGATCAAGACCGGGGTTTTTGTTGGCGGCCCTTATGGTTTTGCAGAGAAGTCGCCTGCCCGTATGGACATTTTGATGCCGGCCAGCGGCTACCAAGGTTCAGACCATTCTTCGGTTGATTTGAGACTGGTGGGCCTTGGCATTTTCAAGGGCGATGGCAGCAATTGGGTGAAGCCTTTTCGACTTCGTGGCCGTTTCAGTGCTGACTCGAGCTGGGAGTCCTGGACTGATCACATCCTGCAGGTTGGCGGTGCAATTCTGAAGGAGGCCGAGATTTTTGATGCGGTTTGCGCTTTTCGACAAACCGTGGTTTTCTCCGATGAGGCTTTTATGGCCATGTTGGAGTCGTTCCTTCCACGAACCAACACCTTCGTTGTCACGAATGGTGAGATTGGTTTTTCTTTAAAGGAACTGAGTGCCATCACTGGGCTGCCTATCCTCGGCAATCTCTATGAGGAGTTTATGCCTATCGACAGCGTCCTTGAGGAGCAGTCTGAGGAGTTCAGGCTTTTGTACTTTCAGCTAGTCGCCTTCTATGACTTTTTTAAGGAGAAGGAGGGCTCGAAAGTTCGGTGTAGCAGTTGGAGGAGTGGTAGCTTTTTGTCTTCCAACTTCTTTGACAGCGGGGAGTCTTCTAAGAGTACGACCCAGGAAGCCAGGGCTAAGATCCCAGATTCGAAGTAGATCTCCGTCATGCGAGAGAATTTGAGGGTATTCTTCGCAAGCACAGACGTCATTCATTCTGACATTGTGCTGAAGAGAGATCTCGCTGTTTACCTCACTTACTGGCTGGGTGAGGTTGTTTTTGCTAGAGCAGCTGGAACGCACATCAGGCCGCATTGCATTTTTCTGGCTTGTCAGATAACGTTTGGAGAGCGGCTTGCTTTGGTGCCTGCTCTTTACTCCTATTTGTGTACCGAACTGCAGGCTGCTGCTTTCCTGGTTCGGCTTGGGCTTCCCATGAACAGGGTATTTCCAGCCCACATTTTCTATTCGTGGTACGTATACCACTGTCCCAGTTTCCATCGATTGGGTGCTGCTCAGGACGATGACCCGTTCATGATTCGGTTGGCTAGAGGGAAGCCTGTTTCCGAATCTCTTTTATCTGCCCGCTTGAGGATCCGACGATTCTCGGACGTCGAGATGGGGCAGTCTTCAGTGAAGCTTTCTCCGGGTTTGAGGAAGAAGGCTTTTGATTTTGGTGTCTCCCGTGATTCGACCAGGGTAGGGTCTGGGAGACACTATTCTTTGACAAATGCAGAGAGGAGTTGGCTTTTTAACATACATGTCGGCACGATGGTGTACCGCAAACATCTTTTAGGCGACATCCAGCCGTATGTTCCCTCGCGTTTTGCCATGCAGTTGGGTTTCTCTCAAGGCGTTGTTGGAGCGCCTTCGAGTAAGGTGAAGCGTTTTGAAGGTCTACAGGACGGGAGAAATGCATGGGCCTTTTATAGCGCGGAAGACACTACTGCCCTGATTTCTTATCCTGAGTTGCCTACTTTCCGGACGGCTGGCTTCACAAAATGGTTTGTATAGAGCTTTTCAGCATACCGGGGGCTTTCCAAGAAAGAGCTTGATGTAAAGCAGTCTTCCGGGAAGGGCCTTGGGAAGTCAGACGGCATCTGCCGAGAAAAAGTTCTGGCTTTCCTTTCTGGAGAAAGGCACAGAACAGGTTTTCTCGAGGAAAAGGACGTTATCAGACTGGGAGCTGCACAAGAGATACCTGGTGAGGTCTTGGAACAGCTTGCTAAGGAGGAGGCTGAGGTTGCTGCTTGGATACAAGCCGAGCGAGCAAAGGCTTCCATGGAGTCTACTGGCAAGAGCAGACCGTCCAGTGAGGACTCTGGCGAGAGGCCTGATTTTGATGGTGGGGAGGGTGCTTCCAGCAGTTCGTCTCATAGGAGCAAGAGGAGAAAGGGACACCGCCAAAGTCAGAGGCGGCGCGAAAGTGCTCCTGATCTGGAAATTCCTTCCACCATTGTTGAGGAGGCATCAGGGGATGATGACGAGCCTCCAGAGAAGAGAAGCCGAGGGAAAGAGACCATTGATGATGGTATGCTTTTCCCTTTTCTCTTTCCGTTTCTTTTCTTTCATGAGAGCTTTTGTTTTGATCTACTGCTTTCTTTCTTTTGGCAGAAGATGATGGTTTGATGATGCCCGAGGTTCCGACCAATGAGGCTGTGACGGATCCTATCGCGGCATCTGAGGAAGAACCCAGAGATTCTGAAGTAGATCCAGAATCTCCTCTTGGTATGATTTCTTTTCTTCTCTCTTTTTTTTTTACCGCCACTTGCTGACATATATATATATATATATTTTTTGCCAGCTGACTTGCCAGAGGATTCCGACGACTTTGAGCCATCTATGGACACAACTTTTGATGATGTTTCGGATGAGCTCATGGAGGCAGAAAGCATTCCACCAGTCGTCGAAGAAGGTACTTTGTAATGATAATCTTGATATTTTGATTTTTGACAAGATTATATTCATACCTTTTTCATTTTTCATTTGCAGGTTGTGAGGTGACAGAAGAAGTTCCTCTATCTTTTTCAGAACCAGAGCAGGGGGTACCTGTGACCGATCCAGGAGTAGGGGCTTCTTCCACCAATTTTGACGAGGCAGAGGCGAGTCCGCCTACTGATATTCCTTCCCCAGCAGCTCCGATTGGAAAGAGCTTCTTGATTACTCTTCCAACGGTGCCTGACACGGGTAGTCGACCAACGGAGCATGGCGAGTCTTCATCTGAGCCATCTCGTCAGTTTGCGAGGAAGGTGTTGAAGAGAGTCTTGAGCTCATGGGTCGAGACTCTTTCTTCTGGCCATTTGGAGGCTGGTTTTGGCATGGCGAAGCATGTGCAGGACATTCTTGCCGATAGCGAAGAAGTCAGTCTGGACATTACAGATGCCAAGGCTTTTGTTGATGAAGTCATCGCTCTAGGCAACAAGTGGACTGAGACCAAGAGCTTTCCGAATGATGATTTCTTCAACGAGATATTTTTGAAGCCTTCCAGCGAGGTCAAATCTGATTTGAATGAGATCTCGCGGACTCGGAAGCAGCTCGTTCGGGAGAGGAACGTCACCGAGTTGGCTATTATTGAGCTGACACAGGACCAGCACCGCCTTGATAGGGAGGTCACCGAAGTCAGACAGCGCCTCGAGCTATTGGAAGAACAAGCCGCTGCCAAGTGGACTGCCACTTTGAAAGCTCGCGATAGAGAGAGGACTCTCATTCGCCAAGTTGAGGAGGTCGAAAGCAATCTCCGGAGGAAGACTCAAGAATATGAACAATGGCAGATTCTCTGGGAAGAGCTTCCTCGTGCTGAGGATGGATCGCGACAGCCTACTGCTTTTTATGGGAAGATTCTGAAGAAACGCGGCCTGGAAGCTTTGGAGGCTAAGGCCAAGTGTTTGCTTCTGGAGTTAAGCCTATGGCTGAAGACCATGTCGGACTAGCCTCCTGATTTGTAACAAACTTTTTCTTCTTTTCTTTTGGTACCTCCATGTATAAACATTTTTGGCACTTTTTTTTTTTTTTTTTTTGCATCCCCTTATTTCACTTAAATTCACTTTTGATGAAATATAAGCAAAAATTGAATGGGAATGGTTTGTTTGAAAATTTGATCAAAAGGTTGTTATTTTGTGAAAATCTTTTGTCAAATGGTTGTTTTTAGGCATGAAAGCCAGATTTTGTGGCAAAAAGCCTGGTTTTTTTATGGCTTGAAAGCCGAATCTTGGATGGTGTGAAAGCCAAAATTTTGTTTGGCATGAAAGCCAATTTTTGTGGCGTGAAAGCCAAGTTTTGGTTTTGTGGCATGGAAGCCGGTTTTTGGCATGAGAGTCGATTTTTGTGGCGTGAAAGCCAATTTTTTTGTTTTGTGGCATGGAAGCCAAAGATTTTGTGGCATGGGAGCCAAATTTTGTTTTGTGGCATGGAAGCCGATTTTTGTTTGTTTGGCGTGAAAGCCAGATTTTGTTGCATAGAAGCCAAGTTTTTTTAAAACCAAGTTTTGTTTTGTTGGCATGGAAGCCAGATTTTTTTATTTTTGGCATGAAAGCCAGGTTTTTGTTTTGTTGGCATGGAAGCCAGATTTTCGTTTTTGGCATGAAAGCCAGGTTTTTGGCATAAAAGCCGGGTTTTGGTGTGAAAGTCGGGGTTTTGGTTTTCAAAAATGCAAGTATCGACTAAGAGTTGCCTCCCTGCTGAATGGTATTGCAAGTATCGATGGAATGTCGCTTCCTCGCTCATTCGGTTGCGAGTATCGATGGAATGTCGCTTCCTCGCGGATTTGGGTGCAAGTATCGACTGAATGTCGCCTCCTTGCTTTTTTCTCAAAAATTTGGTTTTGTGGGTATCGATGGAATGTCGCCTCTCCACGATTTTTGAAATTTGAGGTTTTTTCGAACCTTTGTTTTTTGTTTTGAAATTTGGGTTGTGGATATCAACTGAAACGTTGTGTCTCCACGATTTTTTTTTGAGATTTTGCAAGTATCGACGAGGTGTCGCTTTCTTGCGATTTTGAGGTTTTGGAAGTATCGAATGGGGTTCGCATCCTTCCGATTTTTGGGTTTTGTGTGAGTATCGACTAAACGTCACTTCCCCACGGTTTTTTTTTTAAAACCATTTTTTGTTTTAAGACACGAGGGTCGTAAATTTTGACTCAAAACCATCTTTGGTGGTAAAAGTCAGGGTGGACTAGGGTGGAAATTCCTAAGTCCTGATTTTTATTTCAAACCATGAATTTTGGGTTCAAGGAATGAAAGTTTTGGTCAAGTTAGGGAAGAGGCTCCGAAACTTGGATTTTGGGTTTGATTTTTTTTTAACAATGAAACATTGAAAGTAAGCATTGTTTTTTGGCTTTTTAGAGATTTCAACATAAGGATGAAAACTCTAAAAGGGGTGGGTTTGACGAGCAAGTACCTAGGAATAGACTTTGGCCATGCAGGCATCACTCTAACCCGATGTAGGAAGTCTTCAAGGGTAGTACTGCTTCAAGAACTTGCCATTGATGGGCAGCATACATCTGTCACCTTCCATGTTTAGAAGAGCATATGCGCCATTGGAGAAGACTTTGTCGATGACGAAGGGTCCCTCCCATTTTGGTTCGAATTTGCCTTTGGAATTGTGGGCAAAAACCATTGGCCTTTTCACCGCAAAACTAAGTCACCCTTTTTGTGGGCGCGTTGCCTGACCCTTTTGTCAAAAGATCCTGCCATGCGTGCTTGGTAAAACTCAACACTTTGTAGAGCTTCGAGTCGTCTTTCATCGAGACTGTCCAGTTCTTGGAGTCTCAATTTGACGTTGCTTTGTTGCGTCATTTCATTTTGTAGAGATACCCTTAAAGAAGGAATTTGTACCTCTAGGGGGACAACTGCTTCACATCCACAGACCAAGGAGAATGGTGTGCTATGGGTTGGTCCTCGAATGGTAGTCCTGTAGGCCCATAAAGCTTCAGGCAGTTTGTCGCTCCAGTCTCTTTTGTGAGTAGAGACCATTTTCTTGAGAATTTTGCAGAGTGTCTTGTTGAAGGCTTCTGCTAGTCCATTCGCTGCCGAGTTATACGGAGTCAAAGGACAACTTTGGATTTTGTATTTGTCACAGAACCTGTATAATCTGTGATCCCGGAATTGTGGTCCGTTATCATGGACGAATCTTTTAGGTATGCCGAAGCGACAAATGATGTTGGTTCGTAAGAATTGAAGGACTGACGAGGTCTTCATTTCACTGAACGCAAATGCTTCTGACCACTTGGAGAAATAATCCGTAGCGGCGAAGATGAAGTGATGACCTTTGCTTGACGGGGGAGAGATAGGACCTATGATGTTCATACCCCAGGCTTCGAAGGGCCATGTGTAAGACCCCGCCCCGAGAGTTTCCGTTTAGTGCTAATTAAGACGTGCTTTAGCTATAAGTGGGATTAGTGGAATTTGGTTAAATCTGGATTAGAATAGCTTTTCATAGCTTTGAATGATTTTGGGAACTCTTTTGATTGAGCGGAACCTTTGGGGGTTTCCCTTGTGAGTTTTGTGTGATTTTGGGGGTTCGTTTATTGTGTTTTGATTAGTTTTGGGATTTATTCAATAATTCTGGAAATCGGTAATTTTCTTCGTTTAATGTATTTTATTATTCCCGACAACTTTTGTATTTTCTCCGTTTCCGTTCGAGACCTCTAAACCCTACTTTGCTAATGATAGGGGTAAAACAGTCTTTTTACACAAAAATCTGGACCCAAATTCCGAGATCTCAAAACCATGCCAAAATTATACTTTTTGAAAAATAGATTTTATGAGGAACATTTTTCTTTTCTTCGTCGATCGCATCCGAGGCCCAGAAACCGATGTTTTAATCCCGACAAGTTTAAGTGATGGTGGGACCCACACCCACCCTTTTTACAAAAAGGCCAGCCCATCTCCTTCTTCCCCATTCGATTCCAGCAGAGTGAGAGGGTGAGAGGAGCCTCTCCTTAGGGTTTTTCCCCTTTCCTCTTCTTCTTCTTGTTTTCTCACAAGACCCACCTCCAAGCTTGTCAAAATGAGAGATTTGTGCCCATCTCCTTCTTCCCCTCATCTCAAGCTCTCTATGGATGCCATTAGAAGAGAAATCCAACCACATTGAGGTTCTCCTTGAGCTAGTCTTCTTCATTTGAAGTACTTCCAAGTAAGCAATCCTTTCAATCTCCTAGATTTGTGTTTTCCTAGCTCTAGAGAGTCTCCACCTTCTCTATTGGGAGCCTTCTTCTTCTTGTTCTTGGTTTGCCATTTTAGGGTTCTAAGATGGGTTTATTTTGGGGTTTTTGTATAGATTGGAGATTTGTGGCTTGAGAGGGTGATTAGGAGCTTGATTAGCTACTTTGGAAACCAAGGCAAGTGAATGAATGGATTTGATTTGAATGAGTTCTTGTTTTATTGAAAATGTGGATTTACTATTCAGCTTCCTCTAGTTTCCTATGTTTCATAATGCTTTTGGAACTATGCTTATTGATAAGATTTTCTCTTAGTCAATTTTCATGAGAATGTATGTATTCATCTACTAAAGCTTGTTTTGCCATTATGGATTTCATGAATGAGATTTGTACTTGCATTGAATGAGGTTTGTTTTGGAAGGAGAATTAATGCATTGATGGAATGGTGGTTGGAGAAAAGAATGAGATGTGGAATGGAAGAGAATAGACTCATTTCATGTTAGGAAATGGGTGAAGTTGAGGTGAAAAGGGATGGGAAGGAAAGAGCTGAAATCTGCACCTGATGCAGAGTTCCCGCAGCTGGGCGGTCAGCGGGCGGTCACCTTGGCGGCTAGCCGACAGGTGACCGGCGGCTAGCCGACCCAGATTCGGTTACAAACACAGAATGCTGTGTCTTGATAGGTGAACCGCGGTCAACCCCGCGGTCAGCTAGCGGCTAACCGCCACCCCAAAACCCTGCGACCGCCAGGTAGCCGAAATGCGCGGTTAGAAACACAGAATGCTATATTTTAGCAGGGTGAACCGCGGTCAGCCAGCGGCTAACCGCCGATCACCTCGGCGGCTAACCGCCATCTGACCGACAGGTGACCGAGTTTCACCCAGAATTCCTGAGTCTTTTCTATAGTTTTCAAAGATGGTATTTAAAGGTTTGGATGGGTTGTTCTGATGCCCTACCACCCTGGAAAGACCCAGGGGATGACATAAGGAGATTGACTTAGAAATAAACACCATTTAGGAAATGTATTGGGACTTTTGAATTCATCAACTTGCATAAGGAAACTTAGTATGTCCTCTATCATTCGAGTACCATACTAAGGGTAATAATAGACATACAAGATCCTTACACATGTTGTTTGAATATGGATGCCCCAATATATAGTCCCTAATGGTATAAGGATTCATTGCATTGTTTTACTCAGATTATATGTATAATTACCCGATCCTACTGGTTTTATCTCAAATTCTGATTTATACACCTGATATGTTCTGCCAGCCCCGTTTATTCATGAAAAGATAGTGATATGAAATGTGTGCCTACGAGCACCGTATCCCGCCTGCCCGAGTGTTTTATACTGATATAGTTTTGTACATGTTTTGATTTCTCATGTCACCTATGAGTCGGCACCACTAAGCTTGGACGTCCTTGTCAGTCTGATCAACTGACTTGGGCCTCCCCCTCGTGCTCCCGCCAGCTGCAGCTTGGATCCTGTCCCGATTACCCGGTTCCGCGGCCGTGGTCTTGTCTAGTTATATGTATATGTATGTATAATGTTGGTTCTCGTCACTTCGCGTGTTAGAGACCAACGCCCGATCGTGCTCTCATCACATTAGTGATAGAGAGGATTTAGCTTTAGTGTGGTTGCCAATCTGTTCCCCTCGATTGTGGCTCCCCTGAAGAAGGGCAATTTGCAGGGTCCGCCTATGGACTGGGTTTGCAATGTGAGGAATACATGTTTTAGAGTTGTTTTAAAGGAATACATGTTTTACAGTTGTCTTAAAGGAATACAGGTTTTACAGTCGTTTTAAAGGAATACATGTTTTACAGTCGTTTTAAAGGAATACATGTTTTAGAGTTGTTTTAAAGGAATGCATGTTTTACCCGATATATGTGCTTTTACACATGCCTTAAAATGAATACATGTTTTGTCAGATCTACATGTTTACACTGGTTTTAAATCTATGCAACTCTTGATCGAATACCATGATTTACATATGTTTCATTATTCAGAGTAGCATTTATATCTTTTCATCCACCTGCCAGACCGTCGTGTCTGACCCACTCTTTTGGTACTCAGGTCCAGATTTCTTTGCTCCGAGCTGAGTGCACGTGTTGGCTGTGGAGCCATGAGTTGCAGATTTGTAGCATCGACTATGTCATGTAGACATTTAGCTCGACATCTGAGTTACGTCATGTGGGGTTGTGTTTATCTAGCTTGTTATTTGTATGGCTTTTATTAGCCTGTTCTCCGGGATTTTTAATTAATGCACATTGATATTTGTAACTTGAACATATGTGGGAATGAAATATCCTGTTACTGTCAGCTCTGTATTTTTAATGTGATGGTTTGTTCCAATCTGATATGATTCTTGATACAATAGCTATATGCTAGCGGTTGAGTGCGATGCGGAATCCGATGGCCACGGAATCCGAGTCGCAACGCCACGTAAGCTTCCGCAAAATATTCAGAATGAGTTGGAATTGTCATCCTCACTCACGCGGATCCTGGGAGAAATACAATTATTACTTAAATCACAATTTCATGCCCCCCGAGGTTGGGCCGTTGTAGGGTCCGGGTTTGGGGGTGTGACACCATGAGATCGCTGTAGGATGTAGCCATTCTGGAGGCATGTGTATATAATCTCCATGAACTTGGCATTGTTGGCAACGTTTAGCAAATTGTATTGCGTTAGCCACCATGGTAGGCCAATAATAACCTAACCTTTTTATCTGATCGTAGAGCTTGGGACCAGCCTGATGGGCTCCACAAAGACCAGCATGAACTTCTTTTAGAGTTTCTTCCGCCTCTTGTTGTGACAAGCAGCGTAAAAGTACTCCATTGAAGGATTTTCTGTAAAGCATTTTGGAGGGAATATCCAAATGAAAGTTTGGGGCTCGTCTTTGGATACTTACCCGCTCTTTTGGATCTTCAGGTAGGATTCCGAAAATAATATAATCAATGAACGGATCCCTCCAGTCGCCAATCGGAGGTTTAAGGATGGAAATTCGACCTCCGACCACTCGGTGGCATTCAGCAACTGCTTGGTGTGTGTTGAGAGGAGGGAGAATCCTTCTTTGACACACTATAATTTGCATGTTTTCCCCTTCTTGGGTTGCCATGGATGCAGCAAGTCCAGCCAGGGCATCTGCACGGATGTTTTCACCTCTGCGGATGTGGGTGATGTGACAGATGTCAAAGTTTTGACGAAGCGATTGCGCCTTGTTGTAGTAAGGCAACAGATCAGGCTTCCTGATTTCATATTCTTGATTCATCTGGTTGACGATCAGTTGAGAATCCCCAAATGCTTCCAGCATGGTGATGTCAGATTCAACGGCGAGTTCCAATCCTATAATCAGAGCTTGGTACTCGGCTGCATTATTTGTACATGGTTCCAGTAGCGAAAATGCGTGAAGAATCATGTATTTATCGGGGCTAACAAAGACAATGCCAATTCCCGATATCAGCTTTCCTTTTTCATTTGTCTTGGTTGCACCATCGAAGTACATGTTCCAAGAGGCATTTGGTGAGGAAGTCTCCACTCTGTAGACAGGTTCGTCTGGGAGATCATCCCTGAGCGGAGAATCCTTAGGCAGTGGATGCTCTGCGAGAAAGTCTGCCAAAGCTTGACCTTTGATTGCTTTCTGTGGTACATACCTAATATCAAATTGTGACAGAAGGATGGACCATTTTGCCAGCCGGGCATTGAGAGAACCTGCTTTTGTGACAAGGACCTTTAAGAGATTGATCCTCGATATCAGGTATACTGTGTTTGACAGCAAATAGTGACGCAGCTTTTGTACGGCGAACATCACTGCCAACCATTCTTTTTCGGCTGGAGAGTAACGATGCTCTGCGCCTACCAACATGCGACTGAGGTAGTATAGAGCAGCTTCTTTTCCTCCATCATTTTCTTGTGCAAGTAGAGCGCCCAAAGAATAGTCGAGAGCTCTTGTGTACAATATGAATGGTTTTGCGGTTGTGGGAACAGCCAACACCGGAGGCTTGGTCAGGTATGACTTGATGTCTTGAAATGCAGCTTCACATTCAGCATCCCAAACAAAGTCTACACCTTTCTTCATCAGGCGAGAAAATGGACGGCATTTTCCTGATAGATGTGAAATGAACCATCGGATATATGCCAATCTTCCTTGAAGCCCTTTTAGTTCTCTTAGGGTTCTTGGAGATGGCATTTCTAGAATTGCCTTGACTTTGATGGGGTCAAGTTCTATTCCAGCTTTCCGAACTATGAATTCGAGGAACTTACCCGATGAGACACCGAAGAAGCATTTGAGGGGACTCATTCGTAGTTTGTGTTTGCGAAGCCGGAGGAAGTCTTCTCGAAGATCTTGGAGATGGTCTTCTTTCCTTTTGCTTTTGACGGCGAGGTCATCAACATAACATTCGACCGTCTTGTGCTGCATATCTTGGAATATCTTCATCATAGCCCTTTGATATGTTGCACCAGTATTTTTCAGACCAAATGGCATGACAGTGTAGCAATACACGCCAAATGGAGTCCGAAAGGATGTATGCCTTTCATCTTTGGGATGCATCTTTATCTGGTTGTAGCCAGAGAAGCCGTCCATGAAAGTCATTCACTCAAACCCGCAGGTGTTGTCAATCATTACCTCCGGTATGGGGAGCGGGAATTCATCTTTGGGGCATGCATTATTCAGGTCTATATAGTCAATACAGACTCTGATTTGCCCATTTTTCTTTGTCATAGGGACGATGTTGGCCAACCAATCAGGATGTTGTTCCTCGCGGATGAAGCCAACGTTTTTGAGTTTCTGAACTTCTTGTTCAATTTTCTCCATCACATTAGGACGGAATCTTCTTTGGCCTTGTTTGACAGGCTTGATGTTTTCTTACAGGTTGAGTTTGTGAACTGCTATTTTGGGATCTAAGCCAGGCATTTCAGCGTAAGACCATGCAAAACAATCAACAAACTCATGAAGAAAAGAGACATACTCGGGTAACTCCTCATCCTTTATATTCTTGCTTATGAATACAGGACGTGGGTTATCTGGTGTTCCCAAGTCTATCTTTTGAACAGAATCTTCTGTCGGAAGGTTTGAAGGTGGTTCCTCCACAACATTTTCGGAGGTTTCCAAGTCAACAAGACCTTGCAGATTTCCAAGGGCGTTTTCAGACCATGGCTCTGTTTCTGTCCATAAATCTTCTTGATCGGTATTCTTCTCAAGACTTGCTATGAGATGATCCCAATCACTAGCTGAAACTGGGTTGAAGTAAGGCACTTCTTTTGGAGACGATGGCTTTTCTAAATCAGAGAACCGTGCGTCTGTGTCATCGGATAATTCCTCTTCATCATCAGAGAAATCATACCAATTTGATGAGCTTCCTGAGTCTTTGTCGGGTAACTCTTCAAAGAGATATCCAGGGAGATCGATGTCTTCATCGACATGAGATGTTGAGGCTTGGTCGGCAAAACGACTCTGCAGCCATTGTGTCAGCTGTCTAATTGGAGTGTCAGGATCATACCCCAATCCGTATGAAGACTTGTCTATGCGATGGTGGAGTTTCCAATCTTCCATCTGACTTTTGGTCAGGGTGGGTTCCAATGGTGTGAGAATACCACGACCACCTCCCAAACCAATTGGATTTTGAGCGTCATAGCCCATTTTCTTCATGACAGCTTGTGCCATTGGACTATACAAGGGTAGTTGAGGCATACCTTCATTTCGAAAAGGCTCAAGCAGGCAGTTTGATGAAGAAGCATTTGATCTATGGAAGAAGGTTGGTTTA
This sequence comes from Persea americana, assembly GCA_029852735.1. NCBI lineage: Eukaryota > Viridiplantae > Streptophyta > Magnoliopsida > Laurales > Lauraceae > Persea > Persea americana. Next base: position 27,871,932 of record CM056819.1, read on the forward strand.
TCTTTTGCCGACGTTTCAAAACGACGAAGGTAGCAGACGCAGGATCTTCTACATCAGCAGGGGTCTCCAATGGAGTGAGAGCAGGCCGAACTTGCTGAGTATCAGCTTGGCTTGACGATGTATCGTCTTCAGTCTCTGAATCCGAATTCGTGTCTTGTATGATAGACACGAAGGAGACAACAAACTTGCCCCCTGTCTTTTGCTCTGTCTTCTTTGCTTTAGTAGTGATTACCAAAGGTTTGGAAGATTTGAAGGAGATGACGAAGGGAGCCTGATTGCTCTCTTTGAGTTTGCCGGAAGGTTTGTTTTCTTCCGATGACCGCTGAGGAGCCTTGCCTTTATCTTTTTGGAGATTGCCGGCAAAGGATGCTGTTTTCTCCTCCTTTTTTTCTTTTTCATCCTTGTACATCTGAGAGTCTGCAAAATGGACTTCCTTGCCTTTGAAGGGCTTTTTGTCTGCAAACACTCGATGTATCAAGCCATCGTCGCCAACAAACTTGATGCACTGATGTAGAGTCGAATGAACGACACCGTTTTTGTGTATCCAAGGGCATCCAAGAAGGATGTTGTAGCATGAAGGGGTTCTTATTGCATATACGGTGACCTCAGAGATAAGCTCGCCGATTTGCAACCTGAACCGGATTTTGCCAATGGGCCTTTGAGCACTCCCATCGTATCCAAAGATGGACACAGATGTGTGGCTTAGTTTGCTAGGTGGGATACCCAGCTCTTCGAGTACCGAAGTAGAGATGAGGTTGAGTGCAAAACCCGGGTCGATCTGGACTCTGTGTATCGGCATCTCTTTGATGTACCCTGTGAAGTAGAAGGGTCGGTTGTGCTTCGTCTCGCCTAGCAGGAGGTCTTCCTTATTGAATGCAATGGTAGCACTTGCGGCTATTTGGACCGAGAGGCATTCAGTGCAAGGTCCTCCAGCTTCCTTCTTTTCTCCCTTTGAGGAGGTTTTTGATTTTGTGACCCTATAGTCCATCTCGATTTGCAGGACTTGCGGGGCATGTTTGTCGACATCCAGATTCAGCCTTTGCAGTTCTGAAATGAGACTATCACGAGTTTGTGGTGACATTCGTACTAAGTCTAGGATGTGCAGTCGTGCAGGTATGTGTTTGAAGTGCTTGATCAAGTAATACTTGAAAGCCTCCTTTAGGCCTGCATTTTCATTGTCACCGCCGCTTGGGGCATTTACAGCTTGTTTTCCCGAAGGATTTACATAAGAAGAGGAAGAAGGTTGGTTGTAGTTTTTGTGGTAATCCCGGCCAGAGCGGGTACTTTTCCCAACTTCAAAAGCTTCTAGAGGTGGTTCTTCTTTCGGAAGACCCCCTTCGGGCTCAAGGGGCTGATCTTCCCCATTTGCTGAAAACGCCTCTGCACCAGCATTGCCGTCTTCAGTTATTGCATTGCATGGAGCATTTTCCGGGAACAAGTCCTAAACAACTTCCAACAACTTTTCTTCTTTGTCCAGTATTTCATCGGTCCAGACATCTCCTATGAGGTTGGGTACCTGGGACCAATTGACTGGGTTTTCTTTGAAGACTTCATCAGCCAGAGCTTCTTCATGGTGATCAGTCGGAAGAGGCTTGAATTCTGATGTCACTGTTTCAGGAGACGATGGCTGAGAAGGTGCTATCTCAGTGGAAGTCACCCGAGAATATGTAGCTCCAGAAGATATGCTACTGGATGCATTTTGAGAGTCCGTGGCCTCAGCAGATGGAGCTTCAGAGGCACTATCATCCTGAACTATCACATTACAGGCAACTTCGATAGAAGATGCCTCCATAATGGACCGTTGGGAATCAGGCTCATCCTCCGATGTAAGAGGATCATTAATCCAACAACTTTCTTCATTTTACGGAGTCACTGGAGGAGATGCTTGTGGATTTTCCGCGACTTTCGGTTCTGGATTTTGATGAAGTTGGTTGATGCGATCCTGCTCCTGCTCTATGGCTAGACGCTGCAAGATCCTCGCATATTCTTCAAGATCGGGCATAAGAGCCAAATCTTTTTCTTCATCTGCCCCTTGTGGTTCGACCTGGTTGGGATCCACTAGAGCATTTGTTTGTGCTTTGTTAACAGCATTTTGGGAAGCCTCTTGGTCTTCATCATCATCAGACCAGGATCCTTGTGGCTGGAAGGGGTTATACCAGATTACTAGCATAAGGTGGGATTCCAGGATCCATTCTTCGTCGGAGAGATATTCTCCGGTTTCAAGGGATTCCTCCCACTCATCGGTGTCACTGGCAGTATCACTGGACTCGTATCCATTCATGGAGAATCCAACTACCGAGTTACAAGAGTACGATGCCCCCTGCGTAGTCTCATCTCTGAGCCGTGGTGGCATGAAATCACTGAGAGTGAATTTTCTTATCACTCTTGGAACTTTGGGGAGAGACCCCTCTATTTCCCCCAGTGAAGCGGTAGAGGAGGTTTCTGCTTTTTCAGGAACCTCTTGTTTTGTTTGAGCCTTCTCCTGCTGTTTGAGCTTGCGGAGTTGTCTCTTGGCTTGCCTTCGCTGTTGAGCGGTCGGCTTTGTTTTGACGATCTCCCAATTTTCATCTTCTAGGAGATCGGAATGTACCCATATGGGCTGTCCTTCTGGTGTTGGGTAAGGCACCAGCTCTTGGGATGTTTGGGTCATTTTTATCACCTTGAAGGAAGTAGTGACTTTTTCCTTTGATGATTTGGATGTTTGTCCATATGACACCATGTTAACGGAGGCAGACCCATAGTTTTTGTCAAAGGTGATGACTCCGTTTTTCCACATCTCGTTGATCTTCTCTCTCACAATGAAACATTGGTTGAGAGGATGCGAGACCATTTGGTGGTATGGACAATATCGGGGATCGTTGGTTTTGCCAACATCTCCGGGTCTTTTGGGGTCAGGCAAGGTGAGTTTGCCATTTGCCAAGAGAGCCCCAAATATTTCTTCAACATCTTCATCGAACGGGTATTTCTTTTCTACTCGTTCTTTGAAGGCATCAGAGAGTTCAGGTCTCTTACCTGCAGCTTTATTTTCAGCTTTCTTTGGTGGCTGAGGAACTGACTTGGTTTGCACATTGAGAACCTCCTTTTTCTTTGGCTTGGAGGTTGGAATGGCGGTCTGCTCATTCTTTGATGACTTCTGACTGTTGAGGTCTTTGATCACCGTTTCAGCCTCCATAAACGCTTCTAGGAGTTCTCCCAAATTTTTTGATTTGTTGCCGATGATCATAGAGCGGATCCTTGCTCTCATGTTGTTTCAGCAAATGTCGACTAGAGACGCTTGTGCCGCACATCTGAGCATTTGTATGCCATTGTTTTCCACTTGTGAATGAAGTCGTATGTCGACTCATTCTCTCCCTGTTTAAGGCTGCAGAGCTGAGCCATAGTGACAGGATGATCCTCACCTTTGAAGTGGGTCAGGAAACGTGTCTCTAGCATGGTCCAATTTTGAATGGAGTCCTCTGGCAGAGTGGAATACCAATCAAAGGCCGTATCTTTTAGGGTACTTGCAAAGAGCCGGATCTTGAGTGCATCTTGATCCGCAATCGTTCCTGTCAGGATCTTGAAGTGGATGACATGCTGTCTGGCTGAACCTTTCCCCGTATATGTTTGGAGAAGAGGTTGTTTAAACTTTGGGGGAAACGGAACCGAGTCCATCGATAAGGGATATGGTGGCTTGATCCCATGCTCCTTCAATGTATCCTCTACTTTTGCTTTGGCGAGGATATTGTCCACGTCCTTTTTAGTAAGGGCGCATGACTCATCTTCTCCACCGTTTGCCTCATCTTGTGGAGGAACTTCCTCATTGTTTGGTGGACGCTGGAGAGTGAGAATGAGGTTTTCCATCAGAACCTCTATTCTCTGTTGTCCTTGCTCTAGCTGCTGAATCCGTAGAGCCATGTCGTCATGTGGTGAAGGTTGCTCAGAGTTTGTGACCAAGACATTTATCCTTCATGAGTCGAAAGAGGATACCGTCTTAGTGACTGAGCTGGAGCTCATTCTTTTAGATGAAAAGCCCGAAGAATGATCACTCCGATGTCCCTGGCTTGAAGGAGTGGGAGAGTCTTCCTGATGTCTTCTCGTCCGGGAAACGCTGCGAGTCACCTGTCGTCTGACATGTATTTTCGTTGTTGACTTCTAGCGTCTTTTGGTTTTGCCAACCATGTGGATAGCAGCAACTTGGTCGGGTATTTTTTTTTTTTCGACCCATTTTTGGGAGATTTGAAGCTCAGAATGCTGGGTTCTTTGCTTCTCTAATCTCTTTTGTCTATATGCCGCGCGGCGACGTATGCGACGAGCAATTTGAGCTTCGGTTAGCTCGGGCTGTGCTCTGGCAATGAAGGATGAGGTCCCTCGTGCGCAGCAGCCGAGCTTATCTTCCTTGAAGACTGGCATGGACAGGATTTGGACGCAGTCCTTAGCCTGTCGCAGCGAAGCTTTAAATTTTGCAAGCTCGTCCCCTGTTGAGATGAAGGGTCGAGTTGCAGGAGAGCAGGCCCTAGCAAGTTCTTGTCGAGGCCTTGTGATGCACGACTTGATTTTGGGCTTGTATGAGCAAGCCGGCTCATGCTGAGTAGTTTTTGTAGTTCGGTGGAGGGTAGGTTTCTCTCCTTTGATGTAAGCAAGAGGATAAAACCTATTCTCCTTGAGAGGAGCCAGGTATCCTGGCTTTGCAGATGTCCGGGACATTCTTTGTTTTGGTGAAGATCGCGGGGACCAAGTCTTGGGACAGACTTGGTTTTTTATAGGTTGAGGCCTCATGGGATTGCCACGAGCCTCAGGTTTCTTGGCGACCGCCTTTGGTGTCGGGGGTAGCGACACGTTGGTGTCGGATGTGAATTTCGACCCCCCCAATTTTCCTCTCCAAGAGAGGCATGGTTTGGGGAAATCTCCATTCATCTATATATATGCTATTTAAATTTTACATCGAAAATGAGGATTCCGACTACCCTCAAAATCGATGGATCACGATCGCCAGCTACGGTACGGCCGTAACACCGTTCTTCGACAAAAGTCGAAGAAATATGGGGAGAAAATTAATAAGGTGGGCTCTTCCTCTCGTCTAATGTGCTGCCGGCAACACACGACGGTTGTCCTGTCACACTAATTTGGGTCTCTTTGGGTCTCTTTAATTTTGGGTCAATTAAGGGTCATGAGTTAAAGTCCGAATAAAGGCTAATCCTCACATAGCATAATCGTAGTATATCCAAGTAAAATAAAGTAACTAAAATAAAGAAAATAAAAAGGGGGAGGTGCCAAATATTTAAGAAGAGGATCGGCCCCGTTCCCGGGTACCCCCTTCTAATCCCTTGGCAAAATAGGGTTTAAAGGCTGATTTTTCAAACCAAAATGATGATGCAAATGAGACTTTGACTTGTGATTTCTGTGTTTTTCGTGTGCGATACACGAGTGATAAAAGTAAAAGGCCGATGGGCCGTAATTGATTGAAGGTGGCCGATGGGCCAGGATTGATTGAAAATGGCCGATGGGCCAGTGTTTGTTTTAGGGTGGCCGATGGGCCGTGATTGATTAAAAGTGTGTGCGAAATCACTCATCTCATCTCGTTATTCTCATTTATTCAATTTTAGAAATCAGTTCTTTATTCCCTTTATCATTAAGTTTGATTAAATATCTAGCACCTGAGGTGGAGGAAGAAATAAAAGGAAAATCTTTTTGATTATATTTTGTTGGTTTTATGGTTTTTATGGCTTCTCAATATGGGGGCTAGAAGGGCCTAACTAAGGGATTTTACTTGGATTTACGTGATTAGTGCTTTACTACTGATCATCGGATTAACCCTAACCTAAGGTCCTAGACCGCCCACATCAGCTCTCCCAGTCCCCTAACAGAACAGGAAAAGTGATGGGGCGAAACCTAATGCGCTAAGCTACCTAACGGGGAAATCCGATCTAATCCTAGGGTATGAATAGCCTGAGTTTGATGGTTCAGCGCCTAAGCAACTTATTAATTGTGATTTTTAATTGGTTCGGTTTGTTTTGAGTTGAAGATTGATTAAGAGGTGGATTAAATGTATCTTGGGGTTCTGTTTAAGTTGTTTAAGGTTATGGAATTTATGGTTTTAATTTAAAACGTGAAATGATGTCGAAATCCGTGAAACGGGGTTGGCAGAAGACTTGGGCGCCAAGGGGGTGGCGCCTAGGATATTCTGGTGACTTGGGCGCCCAGGCAGTGGCGCCCAAGTGGCTGCTTCTGGGTGGTTTGGCAAGTGACGATGGTATCGATATTGTTTTCGAAATCCAAGGGATTCTTACTTGGTGAGTTTTAATGTTCTAAATTGTTTTAATTCTCTGGTGTTTAAATGTTAAAGGGATTCGGATTCGGATTTTGAGATGAAACCAAGAGTTCGCGTTTTAGTGCAAATGAGAGGATGGGCGCCAAGGGGGTGGCGCCCAGGTGGATGGCTTGAGATTTTCAGGTTTTCCGGATGGGATTGGTTTTCGGATCTAGAGACTATTTTAGGTTCTGGTTTTAATTAATTTAAGTGATAAGATGTATAATTACTCGTTTCAAAATTGAAGTTGTGAACCGAGGATATAGTGTAAGCTAGGCGCCACAGGGGTGGTGCCTAGGTGGTTGTTTGTTTGTTCGTAAAGGCTTTGGGGGCTAAGCCCGAATCGATTAAAGTTTCAAACGTTTTAAGTTAAAAGTGTTTTAATATATTGATTCGGATTGGTTTGAATGTTAATTAATTGTATTAAGTTGTTCGCTAGGGGTTCTCTATGAAAACAGGTAGGCTGGGCGCCCAGGGTGTGGCGCCCAGGTGACTGTGTTGAGGTTCGGTCGGTTTGGTGACTCTTAGGTCAATTTAAGTCTAAATTGATTTAAAGGCTTAGTGTGTTTGGGTGTGGGATGCTATTCGTATTCGATTGAGATTTATTTAAACGCCAATTAATTGGGCTAAGTTGTGAATCGGGTTTTTTCCGAAAACAGGGAAGCTGCGCGCCCAGGGTGTGGTGCCCAGGTGGACTTTGACAGATGGGCGCCAAGGGTGTGGCGCCCAGGTGAATTATTCTGTGGTTCGGGTTGGTTCAGTATTTTTAGGTTGATTTGCAGTTGAGCTTTATGGTTTGATGTATTTTAAATTAAAAATGTCATGTTGCGTTGATTACGATTAAATTTCGTTTCAATTAACTTGGCTTTAGTGACGGGAGAGGCTGGGCGCCCAAAGGCTGGTGCCCAGGTGGATGTGACAGGATGGGCGCCCAGGGGGTGGCGCCCAAGTGTCTGCCTTGTGCGTCCGAGTTGGTTCGATGTTTTAAATCTATTCGGGCATATAGTTTCGATTGTTTTAGATTCCAAGGGTGTTCCGGTGTGTTGATCGTGATTGACTTCGAATTTAATTTCAAGTGGGGTTTCCTAGTGATTGGGTAGGATGGGCGCCAGGAACGTGGTGCCCAAATGGATGCGGAAGGATAGGCACCAAGGGGGTGGCGCCCAAGTGGATGCGGAAGGATAGACACCAAGGCACCAAAGGGGTGGCGCCCAAGTGGATGTTTTGGGGTTTATTCGTTTTGTATTTTCTAAGTTGGTTTGAGTCCAAATTGATTAAGGTTTTGAGTCTTTTAGGTTAATAGTGTTTTAAGGTGTTAATTCGGGTTTAATCAATTAAGTTTAATTAAGTGGTGGTTTCTAAGGGAATGGGATAAGATAGGCGCCAGGAGGGTGGTGCCCAAGTGTAAAGGCAAGCTGGGCGCCCAAGGGGTGGCGCCCAGGTGTCTGTTTTGTGGTTTCGGGTGGCTTTTGCGTTTTTAGGTTGGTTCAAGTCTAAGTTGATTGAGGTTTTAGATTTCTTAAATTTAAAAGCATTTTGTTATGTTAACTAGGATTAAATTTGGGTTGTGTTTAATTAGAAATTTTAATTAGGGGTTCTTTAGAAACGGGATAGGATGGGCGCCAAGAGGGTGGTGTCCAGGTGGCAGTGCAGGCTGGGCACCCAGAGGGTGGCGCCCAGGTGGACTTTTTAGAGTTTATTAGTTTTGAGTTTTTTGAGTTAATTAGAGATTAAGTTGATTAAGGTTTCAATTATTTCAGGTTTAAAATGTTTTACTGTGTTGATTCAAATTGGTTTAAGGTCTTAACCCATTATCTTAAGCTTTAAACGGGGTGTTTTGGAGAATGAATAGGCTGGGCGCCCAGAGGGTGGCGCCCAGGTGGCTGTGGAAGGATGGGCGCCCAGGGGGTGGCGCCCAGGTGGCTATGGAAGGATGGGCGCCAAGGGGGTGGCGCCCAGGTGGCTGTCTTTTGGGGTTTTAGGTTTTTTGTGTTTTTAAAGTTCTTGATTACTTCTGAATCCGAATTAATTAGGGTCTTAAGGTTTTAGGGTTCTTAATGATTTGATGTTTCTTAAGTTAGCTAATTATGGTGTTTTAATTAATCTTATGATTTATTCTACTTAGGCGCTAAACTCAATAACCTAGACTATCTAATTATTATTTTTGGGTTTTCTGGATATCTTTTAATTTGTTTTTGGTTTCTCCTCTAATTTACTAGAGAGTAAAGAAAGAGAAGAAGGGATTTTATGTTTTATGATTTTTTTGGGATTTTCTATGGTTATGCAATTCAAATGATATGATGTGAAGTGTGACAAAGATGGTAATTCAAAGTTCAGAACAGATCATACAACCGAACAAATCATCATTATGCAGTTTCTAAATGAACTAAATGCGGAAGATTTGAAGTTGTGCACAAAAGTGGAGAAATCCACTTGGGCGCCACCCCTGTGGCGCCTACCCTGCTCAGTCAGGGTTTTCAACGGAACACAACGAACGCACAAGAATCTTAGTGTTTTCAACACAACTTCCAATATTCAGCGACTGATGCGAATGTCTTAATTCGAACTACTAGCGATGTAACTAACGAAATTATAAGAAAACGATGCAACGGGCGGAGATCTAGAACCCGGACCCTGTCTCAGAAGGGTAGGCGCCCAGGGGGTGGCGCCCAGGTGATTCTGGAAAGAGCAGGCGCCCAGGTGGTTCTGGAGAGAGCAGGCGCCCAGTGGGTGGCGCCCAGCCTTTCTGCCAAAGGCTGTTCGCGATCTTTTCAATATAAATGATGATGGTGATGATGCTAATGCGAGATCTGATCTAACTATGCAATTAAAACTACAAAATCAAGACGAATCTACTATATTAGAATGAACCTAAACATATTACTAACATGATGATGCACTAATACTATTTTTATCACAAGCTAATGTAGATCTACGATGCTCAAATGATCCTAAGCATATTTCTAAGAATGAATGGTAATGGAATATGGAAAAAGAAAGAAGAGATCTAGGAATACCGGTATATGACGCGTTCCTCAAGTTCCTAAAACGAAGCTTTTGCAAAGATCCATAGCTCCAGTTGAAGATATGGAAGCCTCCTCCTATCTTTCTCCTTCCTCTACTATAGATCTGAAGTTCTTCTCTAATGGTGGCTACCTTTCTTCTTCTTTTTCTATTCTCTCCTTTTGCCTCTTTTCTTAGGGTTTTTTGGGTAGCCTCCCTTGTAAATGAAGTTAAGAGGGATTATATAGGTTTGGGACGAGTTTTAGAAGGGCTAGGGCTTCACTATTTCGGGTTTCTAGAAGGTCTCATGCATCCCTAGGCGGCTTAAGTTGTTTTAGGGTGAACTAGGGTTTGGAGGGAGGATGGGCGCCCATGGAGTGGCGCCCACATGGCCTGCGCATGCTGGGCGCCCACAGGGTGGCGCCCGCATGGCCTGCGCATGCTGGGCGCCCACAGGGTGGCGCCCAGGTGATCCTGGAGAGAGTGGGCGCCCACAGGGTGGTGCCCAGCTGGTTCGTGCTTCGCTTTTGATCCTTGGTCCCATTTGGAGTCGAGACTGAACGGATATGTCTTCACCTGGGGGGGGGGACCTACATTAGCACTTAATAGGCTGGGCGCCACATGGGTGGTGCCCAGATGGATTTCAAGGCTGGGCGCCACATGGGTGGTGCCCAGATGGATTTAAAGGCTGGGCGCCACATGGGTGGTGCCTAGGTGGTTCGGTTCGTCTTCGATGCTTGGTCCTACGTATGAGTGGTCCTGGTCTAATCTCGAACCAAACAAATAAATTTTAAGTTGGGCACCCACCATGGGGTGCCTAGGTGATTCTAGGAAGTGTGGGCGCCATAGGGTTGGTGCCTATGTGGAACTTAGGAGGGTAGGCGCCACATGGGTGGTGCCTAGGTGGAGTCGGTTCATTTTCGGAGTTCGGCCCCTACGTTGAGTGGTCCCGGGCTACTTTTAGGCTAACTAGTGAAATTTGGAGGCTGGGCGCCCACCATGGGGCGCCTAGGTGGTCCTGGGCTGTGTGGGCGCCCACCATGGGGCGCCTAGATGGTTTTCCATAGGGTGGGCGCCACATGGGTGGTGCCTAGGTGATCTCTTCTTAGGACAAACTTCGGAAGCTCATAACTTTTGACTCGCTTATCGGATTTGGACGTTCTACATACCGTTGGAAAGCTCTCGAAGTGAGGAATTCAATGGTATAAATGTCTTGACAAATAGGTGCTGAAAAATATGGGGGATCTCTGGACCAATGAATTCGATTTCCTAACTTAGGCTAATCGGGTGACATTTTGGCAAACTAAGTATGGTCTTTAGAGGTATTGGCCTAAGCATGTCTTAAGTGCTCCAAAAAGGGTTTGAGTGGTGTCATGGTTCACTTCTTGTGTGAGTAGTGAATTGGGCTCGAGATCTCGACGCGACTTGGCTTCTCTCTCGCGAATTTCTAGAAATCGTCGAACTAAGTCTAAAATTAGCAACAAGCATCTTCATCGTCGTTAATTAATCTGAATTATGTCATTAATCATTCAATTGTGGGTGAAATGGGGGCATCGCTATATATGATAGGTATTTAAGGCTATCATAGGGGCCAAATGAGGTGTCTACAGTATGCCCCTCTTTGGAGAGCAACACGTGGAGAGTTGTGCTCCAAAGAAAGTAGACACACCACTCATGACTCACGGGAGCTTTTGAGCTCGCGGGAGTGGCCATCTATGGATGTATGCAATTGCAAATTCATTCTAAAGATGAGGTTCACTTTTCTAGGATTGATCCTGATTCAGGGGGAAAAAAAAAAAGAAGTTACGTGTCTACTGATTTGATTGGAAACCCGAGATCTGTGCCTCGGTGCCCGTGGTATTGCCACGTGGCGGGTTGGGAACTGTGCCCCGGTTGCTGAAATTTAAAATGATGGCGGGAACTGTGCCCCGGTGGTCTGAATCAGAAGTCAATCTTTCGATTGGTTAAGTCATTATTAGAATTTCACTTGTTCTTGCAATAGAGTTTAATTCAAATGGTCATATATAGCATCTTTTAACTTTCATCCACAGTTGAGTGTTCAAGGCATAGTTAAAACTAACTAGCAAAAATGGGGATCTTGAAGGCAATTACAAACATAGTTCAAGCAATAGTGTGAGGTGCATATGAGAATGAGATGTATTTATTTATTTTTTTAAAAAAAAAAAGATGTTTGATTTTAAAACTCAGGTATGCATTGAAAAAGCTAAATCAACGGAAGACGGTCACCGGAATAACTGTCACTCTCTAGGGATCTTGGTCTTCACCCAAGCTTAAATGAGAACCTAGGATAGATTCGATCATCTTTTTGGTGCTTATCATGGAGAGTTTCAAGTTACACGGTTTCCATCTTCCAACGTCGAGATTTGAGTCGGCGAACGCACAATTCGTGAGAACACGATATTATGGTTGCCATACCGATTATAAGCGCTTAAGGGAGGCCTACAGTGACTCAATTTCTAGACATGAAGTAAAATCATGAAAATCACAGTCAAGGGTACTTACCTCCAGAGCTTTCCGTAAGTCCAACGTTGGGGACCACTGCCATTTCCTTTCATCATTAGTTTGCCGAAGTTTGAGTCATCTACCTCCATCAATGTACTTGAATGTCTTTCACCTTTGGTGTCTTCGTTTTTGCTTTGGGAACCTGTATTGAACAAACACTAAAAGATTCTGCATTTCTCATTGTTAGTGCTCTGTAGTTCAAATTTCATTGATGGAGATGACATGCAATGCACAATGTCAGATGTATGCGTGATGGGACTAATGTGCCTGTGACGGGATCTTATGTGATGGGACAATGTTTGATTGACAATGTGCACCATTTCTTTGTGCCTCTCTTAACTTGCTTTCTCTCTCTCTCTTTTGGTTATTTATTTATTCTTTTTTTTTTTTTGCTTGTTTTTTTTTTTGTTTGTTTTTTTGTTTTGTTTTGTTTTTATTTTGTTTTTATTTGTTTTTATTTTTTCTTTCTTTCTCTTGTTTTTATTTTTATTTTTTTATCATTATTATTTAATCATCGATCATCATTAATTCTTGTTCGGGTTCAACTTCTCAAAATTCTAGGACAATTTGGCTCAAAGAGGCCTTTGGTTCTCTAAGGTGATAGATAGGCGCCACGGGGGTGGTGCCCAGCCTGTTCGAGCTTTGGTTCAAGGATTATGAAAAGAGACAGCTTGGGCGCCCGGGGGATGGTGCCTAGGCGGATTGCATGGATGAAGTTCGTCTCGAAGTAGAATGGTGGATTTGGAAGACAAGTCACCTAAACGTCCAAGAAGTGGTGCCCAAGATGCAGTCCTAGTCCGTTTTAGAATGTAGTTTTAACTTCAAGGAAGTAGGTTGCATTTCGGGTTGGTTTCGAAGTAGAATTCGAATTCGAGGCAATGTGTGACTTGGGCGCCCAAGGGGTGGCGCCCAGACTGCATGTTGAGTTAGTCTTGGAGTAGGATTCGGGTTCAAGGCAATGTGTGACCTGGGCGCCACAGGGGTGGCGCCCAGACTGCATTTTGAGTTAGTCTCGAAGTAGGATTCGTGTTCAGCCTATCGTACCAAGAGTCCTCGTCGGAGTAGAAGCCTGACCTTTAGAGAATAGGTGATTTGGGCGCCCGGGGTGTGGCACCTACGTGGAATTGCATGTACAACACTTAGAGTCCCTGTCAAAGAGAAGCCCTGAATTCTAGGAAGAATGAGTGACCTAGGCGCCCAGAGGGTGGCGCCCAAGCTGCAGTTCGTGTACTCTTAAAATTCTCATGGGGTTCAGACTCTAATCTATATAAGTGTATCAAAGCCACGAATTTCCCACAACTCCTACTCTTTCAGACTTCGGATTTCAAAGCCTTCAAGCTCTTCCTTGCTCCCAAGTAAGTTTTCTCTTCTCCTTTTCTTTTTTTTTTTTTTTTAAGATGAATGGCATGTCTCATGTACATACTTCTAATTGTATGATTTTTTTTTTTAGTTGATCAACTTGGTATATGATTTCAGATTAAAGCATCCCTTTTTATTTGTTTTGTATGTTCTCTTTTTCTCTTTTTAAATTCGCTTTTATCCTCTTTGGGTTATGTGGTTGATCATTTTATTTATTTATTTATTTTTTAAATCCTTTTGATCATGTGTTGGCCTTTTTGTTTCTTTTTGTGTTTGGTGATTTTTACATCTGATATTTCAAGATTATGTTCAGTTTTCATCATGCACATGCACAATCTTTGATTTGAATTTGAGCCTAGTCTTTTGCTCTTGCGTACATGTTGGGTTTGTTTTGGTTGTGGTGATGTCTTGTCCCACGTTTTCTTTATTTAATACATCAAGGCTGTTTTATGGCATAGGCAAGTCTATCATGGTCAGATTTGGGGTGCCTTAGTTGAAAAACACCAACAGAGAAGGCTAGGCGCCACCCTGGTGGTGCCTATCTTTCCGATTCGCACTAAGGGCTTGTGAACCCAAATTTTGGGGCATCTTTTCATATTCTGGTTCTCTCCAGCTTCATAGTATGCTATGAAAACATGACTCAGGGACACTAAAGTCTTTAACTTGGCGAAATAATTATGTCCTTATGGGAGATATTTCAAGGCTGGGGTGGGCGCCACCCCTGTGGTGCCTAGCTGACTCTCTGTTTTTTTTGTTTTTTTTTTTTACGTGTGTTAAGATGTTGTATTGTATGGGCATGTAGCTTGGACTTCTTGGCTCTCGAGAGGGTTTAGGGCAGCCTAGCAGTATCTCTGGAAGTATCTCCCATGAATTTGAGAAGGCCTAATAAAATTATCATGGCTAAACCCGTACCTTTTGCGGTGAATTCCTCAAAACAGACCTGGGCGCCACCCCTGGGGCACCCAAGTGACCCCTTTTTTTTTATGTTGTTTTGGATTTCCTCTAATTATGAACTTTTCTGGGTTGTTTTTATTCTGTAAAGGGTTTCTAAAGCCTTGTGCATATGCCTACAGGTCTTTTCTTATTCCAATGGCCGGCTCTCTGATCTTCTCATTCGTTGTTGATGGTGTTGAGGGTTCTTCCGCTTGCAAGCCCTACTCGCTAGGGGATGAATATTGGTCCCCTGAAGCTGACAAAATAGGGTATTATGACTCTGAGGAACGGGCAGAATTCTACCTCAAGCATGAAACCTCCTTGCCTGTTACCTATGATTGTGTTTTCCAATTTGAAGAAACTATGGACAAGCGCATTGTGGAGATTAGGCGCAGCATGTATGATTTACTGGCTATGAAGTACAAAGGTATCTGCAGGTTGTATGGGGATTTGTGTATTGTGGGCAGGACTGCTCTAAATAGGCTGAATGGTTATGATGGGCTTCTGGAAGATTTGCCATCTTTTGTCAACAGCGTGCTCCAATCTCTCTTATGGAGCATGTTGGATGTTAGGGGGATGTTTGAAGTTTGGGAGGCTATGAAGTTTACCAACGAACGAGCTCCTATTGATGAGTTTAACACCCTACACAGGCGGATGGATCAACTGGAACTCATGGTCATGTCTTGCCCTTACGAAGCTGAATCATCCGTTCCTAGGCGCTACAGGAAGTACTTCGAGATGCAAAACACTAGCCTCTCGGCGCTTATTCATCCGGTATACATGGCTTATCTAAATGACTTCCAGCGAGTTCGGGATATTTGCGGTGTCTTGAGGAATCCGCCGGATAACTTGAAAGAAGTGCAAGGACAACTCGAAGTTCATATCATTGAAATGGAGGCACAGATGGCGCGCTTTCCTACTTTCAACGGGATGGTTCATCCATCCTAGGGGACTCACTAAAAGTTATTCTATCTTAGGCTAGGATTTTCTTTCAATAAGAGGTCAGGTCATTAGGACCATCTTAGTTAGCTATAAGCTCCACCTAGGGTATTGGGGGCAAAGGTTGTGACCTCTGTTTTAGTTCATGTCTAGGATTCAGTCGATTCAATTAATTGCTATAGTTATTGTTTTAAGACTCTTATTGGAGTTGAATAAAAGTTGATTTAAACTTTATTTTCTTTTCCCCTTTTTTTTTTTTTTTGTATTTTATTTTATGTGGTGATGTTTATTATTGAATGATGATGACATTTATTATGATGAGGTTAATGATGAGTTATGAAATTCGATGAGTCCAATTTTGTTAAGACTGGACCATAGTCATTAATAAAATTGATTTTTAGCCTAACCCGAGAGTGGATTATGTCTTAACTTCATCTCCATTGATGTTTAAATTAATGTCAGGTTTGATCTTCTTTTTTTTTTTTTTTTCAGTTGAGTTGTTCTTTTTTTTTTTATATATATATATATAGGTGGATCTCCCCCCTTGAAGAGGGCCCCACCACGTGATGGTGCTGGGCCACTATGCGCCCAGCAGTGGGCGTTAGGTCATAAGGGTGGGGGTTTTCCCCCCTTTTCATTTTTCATTCTCTGTTTCCCTCTCTTCTTTTCTTTCGTTTCTTTCTTTGGGTTCTTGCTTTAGGTGAGGCGTAGGGGAGAGGTAGCAGTGAGCTATGTGGAGAAAGAGGAGAGGAGAAAGGGAAGAGCAGCAGCGCACAAGGTTGTCGTTGCCCAGGTAAGTGGATCTCAACTTCCTTTTTTCTACTTCTCCTTCTTTCTATTTTTTTTTTTCGTTTCATGGTTGCTGTGGTAGTTTCAGGCGAAATCTCAGTGGGCAGCAGTGGAAAAAAAAAAAAAGAGCATTGAGAACTGAGTGGAGAAAAAGAAGAGGAGGAAAGGAAGGGCAGCAGCGCGTGGCTAGCTGCTGTTTCAAGTGGAGTGTTCGATTTCTTCTTTTTTTTTTGTTTCTCTTGTTTCTATTTTTTTTTTAATGGCTGTTGTGGCTGTCATTGTTTCAGGTGGAGGCCGAATACATTGAGGAGAAAGGGAGGAGAGAGAGATTCAGGTATGCATTTTCCATCTCCTTTCCATTTCATTTCTGTTTTCTTTCTTTTCTCTTCTCTCTGTTATATATATATATATATTTTTTTTTTAGAATTTGTTTCTGGCAGCTACAGGTGAAGGCCGAGTAAGTTGAATAGAAAGGGAGGAGAGAGAGATTCAGGCATGTGGTTTCTTATTCTCTTCCCATTTTCCATTCTTTCTATTCTCTTTCTTTTCTCTTCTCTCTGTTTTTTTTTTTTTTTAGAATCTGTTTATGGCAGCTACAGGTGAAGACCGAATGGATTGAGGAGAAAGGGGGGAGAGAGAGATTCATGTATTCTCCTTTCCATTTCATTTCTGTTTTCTTTCTTTTCTCTTCTCTCTGTTTTTTTTTTTTTTTTTTAGAATCTGTTTATGGCAGCTACAGGTGAAAGACCGAATACATTTGAGGAGAAAAGGAGGAGAGAGAGGTTCAGGTATGTGTCTTCATCTTCCTTCCATTTATTTCTTTCTATTCTCTTTCTTTTCTCTTCTCTCTGTTTTTTTTTTTTTTTTTTTTTTATGTCTGCTGCTGCCGTTTCAGGTTGTGTTTGACTGGGCTGAACAAGGAGACCAGCAACAGAGTGAGGGGAAGAAGAAGGAAAGGGAGAAGAGAAAAAGGGGGTGTTTGACAACTTGGTGGCCCAGGTATGTGGGTCCCATCCTCTTTCATTCATTTCTTCTTTCTCTCTTTTATTTATTATCATTATTATTATCATTTTGGACGATGGCTGCAACATGGGGTTTTAGGACTTGATTTTGGCTATTGGCAGCCATGGGTGTGGTGGATTTTGGTGAGGGAAGGAGTGGAGTTGTCGCAGCTGCGAGGTTGGCAATCCCAGCCCCCTTGATCCAAATTTGAAAGGTTGCATAGTGGGGGTTCCTTGGCAGAATCCGTTTGGATGGGAAATGGGCATTTTCTGTGGCTAGTTGAGATTGATGAGATGAGGAAGAATGAGGTTTGGTGTGACCTATGGAAGCTAACAGGTGTAGTGGAGATTGTTTGAATTTATTGAGCGTTCCATTGGCTTTAAATGAAAATGTGGTGAATAGGATTTGGACTCTTAACATAGATCTCAGTCACTGTGGGGAAGTGGTTTGGGCTTTTCTCTTCTTGGTTGTTTTCTATTTATTTATTTATTTTTATTTAGGGGTTTGTCTGAGTTTGTGGAGCGCTTGTTTTGACTTGTTCCTTACACCATGGTGTGTTTTATGCTCACTTCCATATTTGTAATTATGTCGGGAACCTTCTGCTCTTTTGTCTCTATCTTGTTTTTTTTTTTTTTTATTTGTTTATTTTATTATGTAGAAGAGTAAGCTTGGTAATTGAGGGGTGTGGTGGTGATAGCTAGGGTGAGTTGGTTATGATGTGATGGGACAAAGGTTATGGGTGCTGTTTTAGTTTAAATTGTGATTCGGTTATTCATTTTTTTTTATAACTTTATATATTTCTCGTTGTTGTGGTTGTCATTGTTTCCCTTCCTCCCCTTTTCTTATTTGTATGATGTGACTGTGGGACGGGATGTGATTCAGCCTAATGTGTATGTCGAAATGATATAGTGGTAATGAGGCAGAATGAGAGGCGTGAAGTTTGAGCTAAGTTGGAAGAGTTGGGTTGGAATGAATGTGTTCTCGTTTCTTTTCAGGCTTGTAAAATGTATTTTAATGAGGGCAGTTCAATAAATGGAATTCGTTTTGTCTTAATCTTTTGGTTGGATCAATGGTCATGGTCTCTTATGCTTATGTGGACTAACATTATTCCCTCATGCTCAACTTCTCATTTTGGCTTTGGGTACAGGTTTGTCAGATGGCTAGGACTAAGGAGACTTGTAAGCGCACTCCTATGTCATCGGACACTGTGGAAGGGGCCGGGGTAGATCAAATCATTACTCCCCCGAAAAAAAGAAACAGAAGTGTGAGGACAAATCGGAGAAGAAGCCTCACCTTTCAGATGAGATACGAGCTGGCCGGGTAAACTCTTAGCTGTCTTTATAAATCTCATACTTTGTTGGCTTTCATTATTATTGACATCCTTTCCTGTGAGGTTTATGTTGCAGCCTGTCCCTTTTGCCCGGGCTAGGGTGAGTTGGTTACAGATGAGGGACTGGTGGACCGAGCTCCTTGATCACTTAAAAGATCGGGTCCGAGCGATGGGGTTCGGGGATTTCATGTCTATTGTCGCCTTCCACACCGACCGTGCTCTCATTTGTGCTCTTTCCGAGAGATGGAGGGATGAGACACACACTTTCCATTTCCCGCCCGGGGAAATGACGATTACACTTGAGGACATTGCGCGTTGCTGGGGGCTGAGGGTGACAGGCCTCCCTGTTTTCTCTAGGGCGAATGATGCAAAGGCTTCTATCACTCGATTACGTCTACATAGGATGTTCGGGGCTCGTCCCCAGTCCGGTGTGGGTCAGATTGACGCCGAGTGGCTGAGGGAGGCGTACAGCCCAGAGAGGAAGAGAATCTTAAATAGTAAGTATTCCATTGTTGCCTTTGTAGCATCATATCTTTCTCTTCTGCTATTCCTACTAATCATTCCTCCCTGCTTCATTTTAGAGTGGGCTCGGAACCAGGAGGACTTTCTTGCCAAGCTGAGGGCAAGGGTACCGGATTTCGAAGGCTTGCCGGTTAGAGGATGTGAGGGAGGTCCTGTCCCCACAAAGGCCGGGGCTCAGGCCGATGCTGGTAACATTTTGTCCCCTCTCCTTTAGATTGATTCAGAGTAGAAAAATACCCATGAGACCTGCATATTCGATATTTATCCTTTATTAACAGTGTCATAATTCCTTTGACAGGTGAAGGCCCTTCTTCTGGTGGATCCCGATCTGCGGCCGGCCTTGCCGATGACGATGTAGCAGTGGTGGGTGCGATTGAGAGTGATGATGAGGTGGACGGGAGTTATGATGAGGATGCAGATTATGATGAGTTGGAGGGTGAGTTTATCGCATCTGATGATGGAGACGGCGAGATTGATGATGGGGACAATGAGGATGAGGGGGTGAGGCCTCGCCGAGTTGTTTCTGTTGACTTTGATGAGAGGAGAGATGGAGGTGCGGGTAGAGGTGACGAGGGCGACGACGTCGGATCCTCTGAGCGTAAACACTCGATCTAGTTTCTTTTAAGTGATCTCTAGCTTCTTGTATGCTTCTCATCCTTGTTTCTTACGTTCTTTCTCCCTTGCTGCAGGGTATGAATGGCGGGAAGTGCCGGTTGATGGGTACGCTCGCCGAAAGAGGGTAGGGATACCTTGTGAGGTTTTCCCGGTCACGAGTGAGTACTGAACCATTTGGTAGCTACTTTGTTCCTTATTCTGATTATATAATGAATTTCTTATGTCAATTTGGTATTGTGCAGAGAAAAAACAAGGGAGGCAGTCTGAGGTTCGTTTGAGGAGACCCAGGCTGGTTTCGGCACGATTGGGTGATGATGAGCATCTCCGGGCTTTCCTTCTGTTCTTTTTGGGGAGGTGTCTCTTTGCCAACGCGACTGGCAATAGAGTGTCCGGTACTCTCATTCGGTTTGTACAGGACTTGGATAAGGTCGGCGACTATGCTTGGGGCGCGGCCACCCTTGCCTTTCTTTTCCATAGTCTAGACTCGAGGTGCCGCCTCCAGCCCGGATGCAAGAGCCTTCAAGGGTTCGTGCCGATCCTACAGGTTTAAACCCTATCCCCAAATGTGGTGACCTATTGTAGTCCACCCTTTCTTATCATGGGTCATTTTTCGTCTTTTGTAATAACTAAACTTTGGTTGTGTATAGATATGGGTTTGGGAGCATATCATCCAGTGTCGGCCTGAGCGCTTGCCTGCAAGGTTGAGTTGTACTCCCCGGGCTTCGCAGTGGTATCCTAATGCCAATTTGCGGAGTTTTGCCGACATTCTGCCTCCTGAGATGGCGGAGCGTATTAAGGCTCTAGGAATGAGACCGGGCGAGCAAGGTTACCGGTTCATCTTAAAAGAGTTGAAAAATCACGAGGTATGCTCCTTTTCTCTTTTTGTTTGTCATGTTAAATGTCTGCCTCTCTCTGTTCTCATTTGCTACACATCACGACTTGTCAGGTGATCTGGCAGCCCTACCGGGGTGGTCCGGATGATGAGATAGCTGTTGTGCAGGAGGGGCGTACACTATTTGAGAGGGACATTTGGCTCCACGCTCCCCAGGTGGCAGTCAGGTTGGTTGTCAGCCGAGTTGCGCGCCAACTGGGACACCATCAAGTTGTCCCTGCAGAAAAGTCTATCATGCATCGGTCGTATCCAGGGTCGGGTTTGAAAGCGTTCAAACGCCGCCATCCGTGTCGGAAAGGGATAAAAAATTGGAGAAGGAAAGGGAGGAAGGCCACCTTCGGTGTAGATGCTAGTGCCTGGAGTGACTATGAGGTATATTGGAGGACAGCTTTGCATCGGTATATACTCCCAGAGTCGTATTCTTGTGGGGCTTCGTATTCTATTAGTAATTGCGCGGAAGCGGCTGAGGCCTCGTCATTGGCTCGGGTGAGCATTGAAATTTTGTTTGCTCTACTGTTGTCTTCCTTTTTTATCATTGCTAACATCGTTTCTTCTTTTACTTTTCAGGAGAAGATACCGGCTGTAGCAAGGGATTGGCAGGCACGTCCATCATCCGAAGGACGGGGCGAGGTGAGGGCTTATGAGGTTTCCAACTTCAATTATGAGCCTTGCAATCTCAACGATTCATGCTCTTCCCATCCTCTAACCGTGGCTCTCATGTGTGACAGGGGACGTCTGGGTGTGTAGCGTCCGATGCGGAGTCCATCCTTAGGGGAGAAACACTTCGACTGTCTCACCTAGTGGAGAAGAAGGTATGACTTCTTGATTTAGTGTTTGAATCCAATGGTGCTTATCTCCATAGTAATGTTGATCATTCTCGATGTAACGGCATGGTTTATATTTCATAGGATACGGAGATCGTGAGACTGAGGGCACTATTGACAGCTGAGAGGGTACGAAAATTGTTAAACCTAATTAGCCACGTGCTACCTTATTTATACTTTCCTTACTAAAAATACTTTGGTAACAGGAGCGCCGCCGGGAAAATGAAGCGATCATCGAAGCGTTGGCGGATTCTCGCGAGGTATGAGGTCATGGAGTTATTTGTTCATTTTGAATTTGTGTTTATGACCTTTGGTCACTATGCAGAGCAACAGAGAGCAGGACATGTCCGAGGTCACGAGAATTCGATTGGAGAGCGATCTTCTCACTCTACAGGCGGAGGTGGACCGACTGCGGACTAGCGAGGTTTGCGTTTCGTTTTATCATTCTTGTGTTCAAGACGTATAATGACAACTCTTAACCCTTTCTATTCGTGATCCTTAGGCAGAGACTCGTGGCGAGCGCGACGGAGCGTTTGCAGAGAGAGCTGCTTCTATGGCACAGGTATGAGCGCTTTATGTGATATTTCAATCTTGATTCCTCATCTATTGTTGATGTTGTTTATAACTTTGCGGTGTGCAGGTTGACGAGTTACGTGCCAGGCTTAGGAGCTTTGAGGCCCCTGTGCAGGTAAAGGTCTTTTCTTCTTTTAAAATTCCATGTTTGATGCTACAAGGTTTGTTGAACGTAATGTTTCTATAAACGTTGTCATGTAGAGCGGTGCTATCGTTGCTTCTATTCCTCCACCTCCTAGCTGGGGCGAGGAGGAGGCCATTATTCATGATCATTACGCTCGGCGCATGGATCGCATGGAGCGACAACATGATGAAGTGGTACTGATTTGCGGGGGCGTCTCGCTAGACTTCATCGGAGGGCAGAGGAGAGAGGTTATGCATTCTCGGACTCGACCCGCACTCCTTCTCAACGTGCTCCTGGTCCGACCTCATTTGCTTCGTCGGCTCGCCGTGATGGAGCCGCTCCGTAGAGTCATCGTTCTTTGATCGATCTCCCCAGGCTGCATCATTAGTGTATCCTTCTTCCATGTATCCATATTTGCTAGTCATGTATTTATGTTGTTTCGCCCCATCTTTGGCTTATGGTGAGAGCTAATATGTATTTGATGTATGTTGTGCATACGTGTATTATGTATGTGTAGTTGAGATAGTGTGCTTGATGCTTTAGAAGTGCCATGGGAATGTGTTTGATTGATAAGGAGTTGTTGTGGGGTACCGGGGGAATATATGAAGTGTTTTTCTTTCACAGGTAACAGGTTCTGTGTATCCGGGAATTTTCCGGGGTCCAAAAAACAAGGGGAAGTGCTGCCGAAATTTTTCTAAAATTTCTCGAATTTCGTGCCTCAGCAAAGAAATCTCATGGAATAAGAATAATAGCAATCCGGGATAGACAAGATGAGATATAATAAACCAAATGAATGCAATCCCATGCCAATTTTGACCTGAAGAGGCAACATGGCCACAAGGTTCTCAAACAGTGAGGAGTGCCTGAGTGTGTGACATTTGTGGCCTAAGCAATTCTATGTTTTTAAAGGCATTCACATCGTCGGCAATAAGCATTAAGGCAAAAGCTCAAGATATTTGCATTTTCAAATCAAACATGATATCATAAAGGGTGTGTATAGCATACATCTATAATCATTATATATCATAACAACCATAATTCATACTTCCCAAGTTTGGTCATCAGCATTTTGACCTTTTCTAGTTATGAGGAGTTGTGTGCAAAATAATACCCGTAGATAATATATAAAAAAATGCCCCAGCTTGTGGGATGTTATGAATGTAATCGGGGTTGGTTTCCCTGCAAGGTCTCAAAGCAAATTTGTTAGTTTAATATTTTTAGGCCCCCTGCATAATTTAGCTAAGGTGGCATCTTTCTTTCTCGGTAAAAATGTCAGGGGGCCATTTTGGCATTCAAGCTTTGGGAAAAAGAGATGGAATTAGTACCTTAGTGTATGTGTTCTTTCCTGCATTCACTCGGAAATGGTTAACAACAAAAGCATGCATGAGGTGAGGCTGTGTGCAGTCCAGTGAGTGTTCGTGGCAATCGTGTATGCGATGAGGGCCCATATTGGGAAGCCGTGCAAGATAGATAGATAGATATATACATATATATTAAAAAAATGCCCCAGCATAAGACTAGTGTTCATTTTGGCAGTGGGCAAGAAAGTATCCTCGTTCCATGATTGTCACCTTGGCGGTAATGTGATACTCCCTAACCATCATTTGGAGGTTGAGCCCTCACAAGCCCTCCCCTTGTAGCTGCTTAGTCTTTTCGGTTAAACTTCAGAAAGCACTTGACTGTCCTCGGGGCTTGTCACCTTGACGTTCCATGATTTTATTTTTTTTTAACACGAACTGCACAATGTCTAGGTTCTTTAAGCTTTCTAAGTAACCCATGTAACGAGCTTTAGGCCAGTGACTCCCAAACCAGATGGCTTTAGGGCACTAGGTACATAAATACCCCTGCGGGCTTACTGGCTCGAGTTAAAAAGGCTACGAACCCAAACTAATCATGTTTTTTTTTTTTTTTTTTTTTTTTTTTTAAACATGTAACTGCGCAATGTCTAGGTTCTTTAAACTTTCTAATTAACCCATGTAACGAGCTTTAGGCCAGTGACTCCCAAACCAGACGGCTTTATGGCAGTAGGTACGTAAATACCCCTGCGGGCTTACTGGCTCGGGTTAAAAAGGCTACGAACCCAAACTAGTTACGAATATATATATATATATATTTAACTCTTTTTTTTTTTTTTGGGCAAATGGTTGAAAAGCTTTCATGACATGGGCAAACTCACCTTCAAACCTTCACATCGAATGGCTTTAGCCGTGCCGAATTTGTGCCGGGCAGACTCACCTATTTGTGTATTTTTAAGTGTTAGTGTGTGTCCGAGTTCGAAATTTGATCAGAGTGCATTTCTTCGGTCTTCCTATGAGATTTCTACAACTACACAAAAGGGCAAGGAGGGTCATATTCTACAAGAAGTGAGGAAGGGTCATACTGTGTACCTTTTCAGGTACATAGCGTTCCATGGATCGCAGAGATCTTCCCCTTCTGCATTTACTAGTCTGTATGCATTTCCATGATATACTTCTTTAATTACATAAGGGCCTTCCCAATTGGGTCGTAACTTACCTCGGGGATGCGGAAGCTGAGAAGGAGCGATGTGTTTCAGCACGAAATCGCCAACTTTGAATTTTCTTTCTTTGACATGTTTGTCGTAGGCTCTGGCAATCCGCTTCCGGTATACCTGTGCGTGCTCTGTTGCTTTCATTCTCCTTTCGTCAAGTAGGTCCAGCTGAAGTAACAATGCTTCTCTCCTCTGGTCCTCTGTCATGTCTTCATCTAGCTGGATGCGCAGCGATGGGTGAAGGACTTCAAGGGGAAGGACTGCTTCCATTCCGTAAGTCAAAGAGTATGGGGTTTCTCCTGTGGGAGTTCTTATTGAGGTTCGATACGCCGACAACGCTTCGACCAAACGGTCTGGCCAATCACTACCTTTGGTGGTTTGCACAGTCTTTTTGATGATCTTTAGTAGGGTCTTGTTGGTTGCTTCGGCTTGACCATTTGCTTGGGGATAGTATGGGGTTGAATGATTCAGTTCTATGTTATATTTTGTGCACAACTCGTTCATTTGTTTGGATATGAATTGTGGACCATTGTCTATTATGAATGCTTTAGGGATGCCAAACCTAGCTATTATATTCTTTTTAATGAATTTGACTACGGAGGTTGCCTTAATATTAACATATGCTTCTGCTTCTGCCCATTTAGTGTAATATTCTGTTGCGGTTAATATGAATGCCTTATTCTGTGTGTTCTCTACAGTAGAGGTCAGGGGTCCTATGATATCAAAAGCCCAGGTCGAGAGAGGCCATGGAGCGATGGTAGGGTGAAGGGATGATGCGGGGGCATGAATTAGGTCAGCATGCAGCTGACATTCTTTGCATCTTTTGACATAATTGACTGAATCTGATTCTAGGGACGGCCAATAGTAATCTAAACGGATGATCTTCTTAGCTAACATCTGGCCATTGACATGTCCTCCGCACTCTCCTGAATGTGCCTCTTTAACTATCTCTTGCCCTTCTTCTATGGTCATGCATCGTAAGAGAACTCCACTAAATGATCTATGATACAGTAGCCCTGCGACTATGACATATCTCTGAACCATCTCTCTTAATGCTCTTTTATCCGATCGGGTGGCGTAGTCGGGGATGTAGCCATCATGCAGGTAATTCCAAATATCATAGTACCACGGGTGGTCATCTTCCAGGTCATCATCATGTTGTATGCGAGCTAAGATTGCTTCTTTAGGTTTAGAATCTTCCTCCTGATCGGACTCTTCGGCCTTAGCTTTCTTACTCCTGTTTTTTAAGACTTTCAGCAAGACTTCGGCGGGGTTCCCCTTGGTCAGGTCTATTTGTTTGACGGACGGAGAATCTAGCCTTCTAATCAGAAATTCTTTGGAATCCTTATCATTAGGCATCTCTATGATTGAGGCTAAAATCGCTAATGAGTCAGCCAATCGGTTCAAGGCGCGGGGGATGTAGAGAAATGAAATCTTCTTGAATTTTGACATCAGCTCTTTGGCTTTCTCGTGGTAGTGCGCAAGCTTAAGGGCGCTAACCTTCCATTCTCCAGCTATTTGGGAAATAACGACTTTAGAATCACCGAAGACTCTTAGCTTATCAACGCCTAGGGCCTGGGCTTCTCTTAACCCTGCTAATAAGGCTTCATACTCCATCGTATTATTGGTTACTGGAAATCCGATTTTATAGGCCATTGGGATGACAACTCCTTCCGGGGATAATAACACTACACCAACTCCTTTTCCATTTTGATTCAAAGCCCCATCAAAGTACATGGTCCATAAATCATCATCCTTTGCTTCTTCAACGTCTGCAAATAAGATACTTTCGTCGGGGAAATCAGTTCTAACCGGTTCATACCGTGGCAAAGGGAGGTGTGCCAAATGGTCGGCAATTGCTTGTCCCTTTATAGACTTCTGGGTAACATAGGTTATGTCAAACTCTGCCAAGAGCATTTGCCATCGCGCGACTCTTCCCGAAGTAACGGGTTTCTCGAAGATGTATTTTAAGGGGTCCATTCTGGCTATGAGTTTGACCTGGTGAGCTAGAAAGTAGTGTCTCAGTTTCTGGGCGGCCCAAACTACGGCTAAGCAAGTTCTCTCCATTGGGGAGTATTTCCTTTCGTAGGGTAGGAGAGATTTACTTAGGTAATAAACCGCGTTCTCTTTCCTCCCAGTCTCATCATGTTGACCCAGGACCATGCCTATTGCAGACTCTGTCGCTGATACATACAAAATGAGGGGCCTATGTTTAGCAGGGGGCTTCAGGACAGGAGGACTCAATAGATATTTCTTTAGATCTTCAAATGCCTTTTGGCAGTCGTCATCCCAATGATATTCCACGCCTCCTTTTAACAACTTATAGAACGGTTCACATCTTTGTGAATGTTGTGAAATGAATCTTCTGATGAACTGTAGTCGTCCTATTAGGCCTCTTAATTCTTTAAGGTTCTTCGGGGGCGGTATTTCAAGAATGGCCTTTACCTTAGAAGGATCGACTTCGATTCCTCGATTACTTACCATAAAGCCTAGGAGTTTTCTAGAGGATACTCCGAAAACACATTTCTTCCAATTCATCTTTAGTTGGGTGTCCCTGGATCGCTGAAGAACTCTCCTGAGAGCCATGACATGTGTTTCACGTGTTTTAGATTTGATCAGAATATCATCTACGTAAACCTCCACACAGTCCTGTATCATATCATGAAATATTGCCATCATGGCCCTCTGATAGGTAGCGCCGGCATTCTTCAAGCCGAAGGGCATAACAATGTAACAGTAAGTCCCCCAGGGTGTGGTGAACGAGGTTTTCTCCTGATCCTCTGGTGATAGTCTGATTTGGTTGTACCCTGAGTAACCATCCATGAATGATAGCATAGCGTGCCCTGCGGTATTATCAATAAGCACGTCGATGTGAGGTAAAGGGAAATCATATTTGGGAGATGCCTTGTTCAAATTTCGGAAATCAATACAGACTCGGACGCGTCCGTCTTTCTTCTTCACCGGGACTATATTGGCAACCCATTGAGGAAACAACACAACCCTGATGAACTTCGCCTGGTGGAGTTTGTCAACCTCCTCTTTTACTTTCAGTGCAACATCAGGGAGCATTCTTCTCAATTTTTGTTTAACCGGTCTAGCATTTTCCTCCAATGGGATCCTGTGTTCCACTAGGTCTGGCGCGAGTTCGGGCATGTCATTATAATCCGATGCGAACACGTCTTGATATTCTCTTAGGACCTTAAGGATCTCGTTCTCTTCCTCAGGTTCTAGGCATGCACTGATTTGGACCTGCTTGGGTCTTTCGTCCGTTCCCAGATTTATCTCTTTCGTCTTTTCGGCAGCCGCTTGTGTTTCTTTGTCAAACTTCTTAATTACTCTCCTAAATTCATCTGAAACTTCATCATCCCCTTCTTCAGTGTCTACTAATTCGTAAACACCCATTCCATCATTGATGTTCACATGTTGCACAGACAGTTCGGGTTCTGGAATGACAGGCAGAGATTCGCAGCCTAACTTCTCGATGTTTGTCATAATTTCTTCTAGTCGAGACTGCTCCACTGTGGGTATCTTCCATCGCCTTAGGTTGCCCATATTTGGATGATGATCACAGTCTTCTACTCCTACGGTTCCTATGTTTTTGGGTTTTCTATTTCCTAATTTTTTTGAGTTTTTGGGGTTTTCTAATTTTTTGGGATTTTTGGGATTTTCTAGTTTTTTAGGATTTTTGGAGTTTTCTAAATTTTTGGGATTTTTGGAATTTTCTAATTTTTTTGGATTTTTGGAATGATATGGTACAGGTGAGGTTGAAGATGGGCTATCTACTGAGGAGGATCCTCCCCGCTGGCGTGGCCAGGCAGTGGGGCGGTATACCACTTCGTGATCATTGAGGTCATCAGTTTCCCAAACTTCGTGGTTCTCTCGAGAGGAGTCTTCTCGCCAATGGCGCCAGGCAACGGGCCAATATACCACTTATTCGCTAGTAGGGTTTTCGATTTCCCACGTCTCGCGACTTTCTCGGACTTCGGCGATCGGCGTTTTTTTTTGGGTAGATGAGTTAATTCACTCGCATTCAGCATGTTACAAGATAGGGTCTGGAATCTCGGATTGATAGTGTGGTCTATATTGTTCACTCCTTTTGGTGAATGGAGCTCTTTCCAAGTGCCGAAGATTTCCTCGTGAGTCTCACTTTTAGATGAAGTCGAATCTTCCCAACTACTAAAACGGTCTTGCCTTTATCATTTGGATCCAAATTGTAGCATCCCCTTCTGAATGGAAGTGTGTTGGGGTCCAAGGTTTTGTCATGCTTCATGAAATGTTCATTTAAGGTCCAGTCCTCTTGTTTATACCTTATGTCATTGTATGTGTCGTACCCTAATCCTTCTGCTCTCGCCCTAGGGTCCGGTATGTAAGGGTCGGTAATGCCTTCTCCATTCTTTCCTAGCCCAAATCCGGGTTGATACCCCATCTTCTTCATTAGAGTCCATCCTCGAGCTTGACCTTCGTTGTCAAACATCGGATTTTGTGGGGAGGATAATTCGGAAAACATATTTTGCATAGGGTCCATATCCATCAAAGAGATGAGAGGATCGACCTTGTACCCATGAATCTTGACCTCTGGTGTAATGGGAGCAGGTTGTAAGGTCGGGAGTATTTGAAGTTCTTCCGGTTCAATGACAGGCGGGTCTCCCATCAATTTCATGATCTTACCCAAATGGGGGAATTTGACGCATTGGTGTCGGCTTGACATAATGGCATTCATGTGGTTCAACCATCGGCGTCCTAAGATCAAATTAAAAGTGGCAGGGATGTCCATAATATAAAATTCTTCTGGCATTGAAATTGGGCCCGCTTGGACTAATAATATAATTTTTCCACAAACAGTTTTCTTATTCCCGTCATAACCAGTTACGACCATAGGGGCTGGAATTAAGTCCTTTATTATGAGCCCTAAGGCTTTGTAGGTTTTCAACGGACAAATATTCAGTGATGCACCCGTGTCAACCAAAGCTCCTGACATTTCCTTCTCGGCTATCTTGACTGTTAGATGTAGGGGAGAGGTTCTCGCCTCAGGTGGTATTTCCTTTAATTCTTCCTCAGTAAAAGTAATGGCAGGGAAAGAAGCTCCCGGGGCCAAGGCCGAAATAGACGTTCTCAATTCTTCTGGAGTTATGCCTACCGGGACTTGTAAGCGTGTAATAGCCTCAAGTAATTGTTGCTGATGTTTGGGGGAGGTTTTAATCAGATCAAGGACAGATACTTTAGCTGGGATCTTTGTGAGGTGCCCTAAAAGGTCATATTCTATCCCTATTTCTATTGAACTATAAGCTCTTTCATCAACTATCTCCTCAACCTGAATATTGGGATTTTGCGAGTCTAAGTACTGAGAAACAGGGTGAGGGGGTAGTCGGGGAGGACAGATCCGTCCAGATCGTAAGTGGGCCTGAGACGCATTTGTGTCTGGGTAAGGATCTGGTTGGGAATTCGTGATGATCAGCGATTCTCGGTCGTTTGGCTCATCAAAATTTACCTTGTAAAGGTCAGGGGAGTCAACGATCGTATCCATCCCTGAATTGAAGATTTTGAATTTGGTCTTCCCATCCCATGGCGAGATGTATTTTCGATAATCCTCTTCTTCAAAGAAATCACCATGACATGATTGGCTATGGTTTACACTCCCTTGGGCCGGGGCATCAATGTGTTGGTGCTCTATTACGTCGATGTTTATTAATTGGGTCTGTGGGCCCTGTCCAGAGGTTGACGCTCCATGCTGAGGTAAAGGGTTTGTATAAATCTGCATGTTGGGAATATTTTGTGCGGGATTTGTGGTTGGATTTTGATTGGGAGGGGCATTCCGTGGATCATTCCCACCTATTGGCCTAATGTTACTCCAATCAATTCTACCTTCATCATTGAGATCATAGATCAAATCTCTAACCGTATAGCATTGGGTGAGGTCATGACTTGGCATCCTATGGTAGGCGCAAAACTTAGTCTTGTCTAGGTGTTCGGACCATGCCTGCGGTCATTCTGGCGAAAGTTGGAGGGCATTCTGATTTAAGAGAGACCAGAAGACAGCAGTCCATGGTTGAGGAAGGGACGGGTAGTTTGCCCTTTTAGGTCCGAATCTTCTTCTATTTCCATTGTTCGGGTTATTCTGGTTGCCATTGTTGTCTCTATTGTAATTGAAGGGGACTGTACTATAGTTGGGTTGAGGATTCGCGTTCTGGTTTTGCGGCGGAGCTATCAGGTTCGAGACCGGCTGTATGGGATTAGGATTCTGGTTTTGATTCACTGGAGGCCCTTGGTTTCTTGGTGGTTGGTCATAACTTTGATTATTTCTCGGAGGGTTTCGGTAGTTCTGATTGTTCCGCTGATAGTTTTGATTATTTCTCTGATAATTCGGGTTACCACCTTGGAAGTTGGGATTGCCATTTTGCCCTGAGTTTTGGTGTTGGTTAAAGCTAATGCTGGTACGCTCCTGATACGGTCGGTAGACCTCTTCCTGATTCAAGCTAACTTCAGGGGTCGTGCGGATCTCTGGTTGGGTGGTTGTGCCTACCCTACGCGTGTTCTTTTTATGGTCAATGATGGTGTTCAATACCCCTTCATCTAGATTTTGCTTCATCCTAGATAACCTACGGTACAGGCCACTCTAACTAACGACCTCCCCAATTGTCATCAGGGCTCTCATGGGATCCTTCATGTTCGATATGGCCATTCTTACTTGTTCTTCCTCTTGCATGTTGCAATCTGACCGTGCGAATTGGTTTTTCCATCTCACTGCAAATTCCTCATAGTCTTCATTGTTCTTTTGTTTGAGATTAGCTAAGTCATGCCATAAGGGTTTGTTTTTAGTTAGATGCTGGTATCGCGCTAGAAATTTCTCTACTACATCCTCGAAGGTATTGATTTCATGGGAAGGCACGGATGTATACCAAGTCAATGCATCTCCAGTTAACGATTCCTGAAAATAATTTATGAGCATGGAGTCATTGTCTGCGATGGCACGACACTTGTTGCAAAACGAGACTAGGTGATGCTGAGGGTCAGTAGTCCCATCATAAGGTACGAACTTAGGGGCTCTAACAGGGAAAGGTGACCTATCTTTTTCCTCCTTTTTGGTAAAGTCGTAGAATCCTAGTTTCTTGCCAGTTGAGCTCGAGGATTTCTTTTTAATTTCGTTCTTGAGTTCCTCCACATTTTTCTGCAACTCCTTGAATGCTAGAGGATCTAGATATTGAATTGTCTGTGGTTGACATTCTCTTTGTGGTTCTAATGAAGTAGAGACGTAGGCCGGTTCTTGGCATTGGCCTTGGAAATACGGTTGCGAGATAGGCTGATAGCTTTGGTTCAACTGAATTCCCTCATGAGTAATTGGTTGTCCCCTATATGGGTCAACTATTGGGCTTAAAGTGGGTGGTTGATATGCTTGCTGATAGCGCGACTCATTCGCTTGGTGTGTTTGATAAGGATTTCCAATGCTCGTGGGGTTAGTAACTTGCACGTTCTGGATTGGGAGGTTCTGGCTCGCATTGGGCATTTGATAGATCGGGACTGTTTGATTTTGATAAGTGAGAGGCCCCCTCTCATATTAAGCTGATTGGGGATATAACATACCAGCGCCAACCGTCACAGGATTGTAACGAACTTGATCTGTTGGTGGAGGAATCATTGCTTGGGATTGGGGCCGAGCCATCTCGTGTTGCCGATAGGCATCTAGCGCTCCTATATGCGTCGAAGGGTTTTGGTGCGAGATGCTGGATGTCGCCCATCGACCCATGTTCATTGGACTATGACTTGTCTGGTGATATGGGTTTTCATTTATCGCAAGAGTCTGGGAAGGTGCAATGGCCCTAACCGGGGTTATGATAGGTGCGTCAGTAGGCATCCCATACTGCGGGATAGAGGACGTGATTGGCTCGGTTTGGCTGATCATGGAAGAATAGGGTATAACCTGTGAGACAACAGGATCACTTGCGCGAAGAGGGTAGTCTGTTGATGAAATGTTATCATGGACCCTATATCTTATAACTTGGCCGGTAGGACTGACCAGATCTGTGTAAGTCACCCCTGAATGCGAGGAGAAATGATTCTCTCTCGATGAAGGAGATGGGGTGGATGTATTGGAATGATTCCTTCCCATTGTTATGGTATTGACTGGTAACGGGCCTCCTTCGAAAAGGGACCGTCTTATCTGTTGTGGGTCATGGCTTGAAGCTGCCAAGAATCCATCTAATACCCTAAAGGGTTCTACACTTTGCGTGGTTTGGTGTGACTCGCCAGTGGTGCGGATCAATAGTGGGGGTGAGAGGGGTTGAAAGTCGGACATTCCGAACGTCTGACCCTCCATTTGTGAAGAAATGTTTAGATGAGAAGAGAGAGAAGGAGAGGAAGAGAAGAGCACTTGTTATGTAGTTTTGTTGGTGAAGATTTGTTTCTTATGGTGTAATGGGGGAAAGCTTAGTGGACGGTGCATTCGGACCTTTGGTTTAACTTTCCGACTACTCATAACAACCCTAAACTGAATGGGACACGAACATCAGATCATTGATTGGATGTTCGTGTCTTAGAAATTTTACTCTAGGAATACCCAAATAGGTGACAGGAAAACATAAGAGGTCCCATCACGATCGCCAGGCTGTCGGATGTGAATTTCGACCCCCACAATTTTCCTCTCCAAGAGAGGCATGGTTTGGGGAAATCTCCATTCATCTATATATATGCTATTTAAATTTTACATCGAAAATGAGGATTCCGACTACCCTCAAAATCGATGGATCACGATCGCCAGCTACGGTACGGCCGTAACACCGTTCTTCGACAAAAGTCGAAGAAATATGGGGAGAAAATTAATAAGGTGGGCTCTTCCTCTCGTCTAATGTGCTGCCGGCAACACACGACGGTTGTCCTGTCACACTAATTTGGGTCTCTTTGGGTCTCTTTAATTTTGGGTCAATTAAGGGTCATGAGTTAAAGTCCGAATAAAGGTTAATCCTCACATAGCATAATCGTAGTATATCCAAGTAAAATAAAATAACTAAAATAAAGAAAATAAAAAGGGGGAGGTGCCAAATATTTAAGAAGAGGATCGGCCCCGTTCCCGGGTACCCCCTTCTGATCCCTTGGCAAAATAGGGTTTAAAGGCTGATTTTTCAAACCAAAATGATGATGCAAATGAGACTTTGACTTGTGATTTCTGTGTTTTTCGTGTGCGATACACGAGTGATAAAAGTAAAAGGCCGATGAGCCGTAATTGATTGAAGGTGGCCGATGGGCCAGGATTGATTGAAAATGGCCGATGGGCCAGTGTTTGTTTTAGGGTGGCCGATGGGCCGTGATTGATTAAAAGTGTGTGCGAAATCACTCATCTCATCTCGTTATTCTCATTTATTCAATTTTAGAAATCAGTTCTTTATTCCCTTTATCATTAAGTTCGATTAAATATCTAGCACCTGAGGTGGAGGAAGAAATAAAAGGAAAATCTTTTTGATTTTATTTTGTTGGTTTTATGGTTTTTATGGCTTTTCAATATGGAGGCTAGAAGGGCCTAACTAAGGGATTTTACTTGGATTTACGTGATTAGTGCTTTACTACTGATCATCGGATTAACCCTAACCTAAGGTCCTAGACCGCCCACATCAGCTCTCCCAGTCCCCTAACGGAACAGGAAAAGTGATGGGGCGAAGCCTAATGCGCTAAGCTACCTAACGGGGAAATCCGATCTAATCCTAGGGTATGAATAGCCTGAGTTTGATGGTTCAGCGCCTAAGCAACTTATTAATTGTGATTTTTAATTGGTTCGGTTTGTTTTGAGTTGAAGATTGATTAAGAGGTGGATTAAATGTATCTTGGGGTTCTGTTTAAGTTGTTTAAGGTTCTGGAATTTATGGTTTTAATTCAAAACGTGAAATGATGTCGAAATCCGTGAAACGGGGTTGGCAGAAGACTTGGGCGCCAAGGGGGTGGCGCCTAGGATATTCTGGTGACTTGGGCGCCCAGGCAGTGGCGCCCAAGTGGCTGCTTCTGGGTGGTTTGGCAAGTGACGATGGTATTGATATTGTTTTCGATGCAACGGGCGGAGATCTAGAACCCGGACCCTGTCTCAGAAGGGTAGGCGCCCAGGGGGTGGCGCCCAGGTGATTCTGGAAAGAGCAGGAGCCCAGTGGGTGGCACCCAGGTGGTTCTGGAGAGAGCAGGCGCCAAGTGGGTGGCGCCCAGCCTTTCTGCCAAAGGCTGTTCGCGATCTTTTCAATATAAATGATGATGGTGATGATGCTAATGCGAGATCTGATCTAACTATGCAATTAAAACTACAAAATCAAGACGAATCTACTATATTAGAATGAACCTAAACATATTACTAACATGATGATGCACTAATACTATTTTTATCACAAGCTAATGTAGATCTACGATGCTCAAATGATCCTAAGCATATTTCTAAGAATGAATGGTAATGGAATATGGAAAAAGAAAGAAGAGATCTAGGAATACCGGTATATGACGCGTTCCTCAAGTTCCTAAAACGAAGCTTTTGCAAAGATCCATAGCTCCAGTTGAAGATATGGAAGCCTCCTCCTATCTTTCTCCTTCCTCTACTATAGATCTGAAGTTCTTCTCTAATGGTGGCTACCTTTCTTCTTCTTTTTCTATTCTCTCCTTTTGCCTCTTTTCTTAGGGTTTTTTGGGTAGCCTCCCTTGTAAATGAAGTTAAGAGGGATTATATAGGTTTGGGACGAGTTTTAGAAGGGCTAGGGCTTCACTATTTCGGGTTTCTAGAAGGTCTCACGCATCCCTAGGCGGCTTAAGTTGTTTTAAGGTGAACTAGGGTTTGGAGGGAGGATGGGCGCCCATGGAGTGGCGCCCACATGGCCTGCACATGCTGGGCGCCCACAGGGTGGCGCCCACATGGCCTGCGCATGCTGGGCGCCCACAGGGTGGCGCCCAGGTGATCCTGGAGAGAGTGGGCGCCCACAGGGTGGTGCCTAGCTGGTTCGTGCTTCGCTTTTGATCCTTGGTCCCATTTGGAGTCGAGATTGAACGGATATGTCTTCACCTGGGGGGGGGGGACCTACATTAGCACTTAATAGGCTGGGCGCCACATGGGTGGTGCCCAGATGGATTTCAAGGATGGGCGCCACATGGGTGGTGCCCAGATGGATTTAAAGGCTGGGCGCCACATGGGTGGTGCCTAGGTGGTTCGGTTCGTCTTCGATGCTTGGTCCTACGTATGAGTGGTCCCGGTCTAATCTCGAACCAAACAAATAAATTTTAAGGTGGGCAC
This sequence comes from Persea americana, assembly GCA_029852735.1. Lineage (NCBI taxonomy): Eukaryota > Viridiplantae > Streptophyta > Magnoliopsida > Laurales > Lauraceae > Persea > Persea americana. The sequence goes on from CM056819.1 coordinate 27,907,400, forward strand.
CCACCATGGGGTGCCTAGGTGATTCTAGGAAGTGTGGGCGCCACAGGGTTGGTGCCTATGTGGAACTTAGGAGGGTAGGCGCCACATGGGTGGTGCCTAGGTGGAGTCGGTTTATTTTCGGAGTTCGGCCCCTACGTTGAGTGGTCCCGGGCTACTTTTAGGCTAACTAGTGAAATTTGGAGGCTGGGCGCCCACCATGGGGCGCCTAGGTGGTCCTGGGCTGTGTGGGCGCCCACCATGGGGCGCCTAGATGGTTTTCCATAGGGTGGGCGCCACATGGGTGGTGCCTAGGTGATCTCTTCTTAGGACAAACTTCGGAAGCTCATAACTTTTGACTCGCTTATCGGATTTGGACGTTCTACATACCGTCGGAAAGCTCTCGAAGTGAGGAATTCAATGGTATAAATGTCTTGACAAATAGGTGCTGAAAAATATGGGGGATCTCTGGACCAATGAATTCGATTTCCTAACTTAGGCTAATCGGGTGACATTTTGACAAACTAAGTATGGTCTTTAGAGGTATTGGCCTAAGCATGTCTTAAGTGCTCCAAAAAGGGTTTGAGTGGTGTCATAGTTCACTTCTTGTGTGAGTAGTGAATTGGGCTCGAGATCTCAACGCGACTTGGCTTTTCTTTCGCGAATTTCTAGAAATCGTCGAACTAAGTCTAAAATTAGCAACAAGCATCTTCATCGTCGTTAATTAATCTGAATTATGTCATTAATCATTCAATTGTGGGTGAAATGGGGGCATCGCTATATATGATAGGTATTTAAGGCTATCATAGGGGCCAAATGAGGTGTCTACAGTTGGGGGGCAGTCTTCTGCTTCTTAGCAGGCACCGTCTCTTCTGAGGGTAGTGGGAATGGTCCCAGTGACCTGAAGATGATGGTCCGGGGAGTGGAGGTCGACCCGGTGTTTTGGGAGTTGCCGAGGGAGGTGATGCTTCGGCAGCTGGTGGGGCGCTTGAAAGTGCCCTTGCTTTGCTTCTCTTGAAGCATGACTTGGTACTTGTTCTCATCAAAGGTGATGGTCAACGAAGCTGCCATTGTTAGTTTTGAAAAACTTTTCTGAAAGAAGACCACATCCATTAGTAATCACAAGAATATGGTGATCATAAATGGGTTATACTATGGTTTTGTCTTTTCAAATCGCTCAGGGGCATGGCCCGTTCTGAGCGTAATGAAGAAGGCCAAAAGGCCATAGATGGTACAATTGTTCTAAACGCAAGTATGGTCGGCTCGAAATGAGCGTTCCAAGGACCGCTAAAAGCAATTGTAAACCTTAATTCAAATTACCGAGAAGCGAAGCTCACTCGAGGTAAAATGATATAAGGTTAGAGATACAAATGTGTCGGTCGCGAATACAGTAGACCCGAAAGGGCGTACTAGCACCGCTAGACACAAATGTTGTAAATCGCATCCTTGAAGGACATGAGATAGGATGTTTTGAAATGTCAAGATTGGATTCGCAAAAGAGAGCAAATGGTATTCCAATCCGAATACAGGTTCAAACATTTCTGCGAGCCTATATTCGAAAAAGGAAAGAACCAGGATTTCTCAGATTTGAATCCAATAGTGACGAGAGTCTTTTTTTTTTTTAAGTCAAGATTGAATTCATAAAAGAGGGCAAATGGTATTCCAATCCGAATACAGGTTCAAACATTTCTGCGAGCCTATATCCGAAAAAAGAAAGAACCAAAATTCCTCCAATTTGAGCACAATAGTGACAGAAGTTTTTTTTTTTTTTTAATTTTTTTTTTTTTTTTTTTTTTTGAAGAGTGCACATAGGTCTTCCAATTCGGTCTTATGAAACCTTAGTGGATAGATTAGCCCCCAGGTAAGGGTAGGATTACTTAATGAACTCGTTTGAAGGACCCTTACCTCGAACAGTCTAGCTGCCTCCACACTCTGGACAAGGCTTTTCTTAGATCCACTTTAGTCAAAGAACGCAATTGGTGCATCCTTAATGCTCTCTCTTTTTTTTTGAAAGACCTCCAATGGATTCATCAAAGAGAGGAAAATGGCTCCTCCCAATCCGAACGTTGGCTCAAACATTTCTGCGAGCTATTGTACGAAAAGGAAAAGAACCAAAGTTTCTCTAATTTGAATCCAAAAGAGAGAAATTTGAAAAGTTTTTTTTTTTTTTGAACTTTTCTTTTTTTTTTTGAAAGATCTCCAATGGACCCATCAAAGAGAGGAAAATGGCCCCTCCCAATCCGAACGTTGGCTCAAACATTTCTGCGAGCCATTGTACGAAAAGGAAAGAACCAAAGTTTCTCTAATTTGAATCCAAAAGAGAGAAATTTGAAAAGTGTTTTTTTTTTTTTTTTTTGAACTTTTTTTTTGAAAGATCTCCAATGGACCCCTCCCAATCCGAACGTTGGCTCAAACATTTCTGCGAGCCATTGCACGAAAAGGAAAGAACCAAAGTTTCTCTAATTTGAATCCAAAAGAGAGAAATTTGAAAAGTTTTTTTTTAAAAAAAAAAAACTTTTTTTTTGAAAGATCTCCAATGGACCCATCAAAGATAGGGAAATGGCCCCTCCCAATCCGAACGTTGGTTCAAACATTTTTGCGAGCCATTGCACGAAAAGGAAAGAACCAAAGTTTCTCTAATTTGAATCCAAATGAGAGAAATTTAAAAAGTTTTTTTTTTTTTTACTTTTCTTTTTTTTTTTTGAAAGATCTCCAATGGACCCATCAAAGAGAGGGAAATGGCCCCTCCTAATCCGAACGTTGGCTCAAACATTTCTGCGAGCCATTGTACAAAAAGGAAAGAACCAAAGTTTCTCTAATTTGAATCCAAAAGAGAGAAATTTGAAAAGTTTCTTTTTTTTAAAAAACTGTTTTTTTTAAAAGATCTCCAATGGACCCATCAAAGAGAGGAAAATGGCCCCACCCAATCCGAACGTTGGCTCAAACATTTCTGCGAGCCATTGTACGAAAAGGAAAGAACCAAAGTTTTCTCCAATTTGAATCCAAAAGACAGAAAACCCCTTTTTTTTTGTTGAGAAAAGAAAGAATGGAAACAAGTTCAAAGAAAGAAGTTTCCAAAGAATCCCATCTCATGTTTTTTTTTTTTAGATACAAGATCTAACATAGGCCACCAACTAGAAGGGAGCCAAGGATTCTAAGCATCGTGCTCTCAATTGAACGAGTCCCACCAAGTGTGCCAACTTGATGCACCCATCTTTTTCTTTCTTGCCTACCTCCGTCCCGGGTCCGCCGAGGTGCGGCGGGGCGAAGAGAAAAAAAGGAGCATCAACATTTTTCTTTTTTTGTACGGGTATGCCAGATTTTTTATTCTACTTGGAATTTGAAGTGGTGATCCGGAGATTCACCTTCACAAGTAGAAAGGAAATCAAACTTTTTTTCTAACTTTCTATTGCATACATATTTAAAGAGAGAGACAAGATTTTAAAATGCCGTGAGAGGCGATTTTGTTTAGTTTGCCGTGAAAGGCAGTTTTGTGCCGTAGAAGGCGATTTTGCCATGGAAGGCGATTTACAAATCTTATCAATGATGAAAGACAAGAATTGTGATTTTTGTCTTTTTAAAAAATATAAAATACAATAGAGAAGAAAGAAAAAGGGATCTGACTTCTCAAGTGATTGTGGGAACTCGTTCAGATCGACGGTCGCGAGTCATGTATGGACTCCGCCATCGTCCTTCAGATAAGAACACTTGACGCTTTAGTTCACTTGGCTTGGCTTTGACCTCGGATTTTTAGAGGACAAAGAACAAAGGAAGGTCTTATATCCAATAAAAAACCAAGTAGACAGGCTAAAAAGGCGCATCTAGGCCATGTTGGATAGAAGAAGAGAGGAGATCTTGGGGGGGTGGCCCCCCAAGGGACTTCAATCACCTTATAGAATTTGCAGCAGAGTTTCTTCAAAGTGAGAGAGCTTCTTTTTGCAGAGAATTCTTCAGGATAATTTTCGGACGATTTTTTAGGATCCTTCAGATGATTTTTTCTTCGGGCCACTTCAGACAATTTTTCTGGACCTTTTTAGACAATTTTTCTGGACCACTTCAGACAATTTTTCTGGACCCTTTCTCCTTGGAATGACCGCCTATTTATAGGCTTTTGGTGGCCATTAGGGGGGTTTTATGGGCATTAATGGTATTAATGCTCCATGATGGGAGGAGTTACAAGTATTTAATTTTTTATATTGTAACCCCTTTTTCTTAGATTTTGATTGGCCGATGGAGAATAATGGGCATTTAATCTCCATGATGATGGGAGTTTCATGATTAATTACCATGATTAATCTCCATAATGATAGGAGTTACATGGTTAATTGTCATGATTAATTGGACTTGTAACTCCCATTTCTTGGCTTCTGATTGGGCCGTTCAAAATAATGAGTTAATGACCCTAATAAATTGCCATAAAAAGGGTCATTTAACTTCATTAATTAGCTGCCGAGTCGCTTGAAGAGTCGCGGGCCGCGCCGCGTCTTTTGGAATTCTTCTTGCGATGATCATCGATGGATCCGTACGTTGTTTGATGTCGGATGACGATGAAAATTCAGACATCGGTTGCCACAATGGGCCGGCAGCATCTGTCCAGCCGATTTCTTGATCGGTCGGGTAGAAAGTGTGCTTTCTTGGTCGGCCAGTTGGCAGTTTCGGAGTGTCCGATGATGATTAAATGATTTCGATGGTGGATTCGTGATGTTGACGAAGATCGACGGATATCATGCCTCGAAAATCAGATTTTAAGAAAATCACAGGGGCCAAACATCGCGAAACGCGAAAAAGGACGGAAAAACGCGACCTTGGACTTTGGTCCACTTTTCGGTCACCTTCCGGTCGCCGTTTCTTGGTCGTTTCTCGGGCTTTTTCGCTTCTGTTTTCTCCTTTATTTTTCTTTGAAATTTCTCCTCATTTATTGGCTTAATTCCTCTAAAGAAAACCTGTTGAAAAGCTATGCAAATCAGAGCACAAAGTTTCCTATTTTTTGGAAAAGCCGAAGACTCTATAGCCGATTTTCCGCCAAGAGTTGAAACTGGGTCAAACGATGTCGGAATGACTTGAAATTTGAGGTGAAGCTTCTTGGGCATTAGATAGGACCAACCATGGGCTTTTATTTGAGTTTTGAAGCCGTTTGGGGTCCCGTCAATGCTTGACTTGATTTCACCGTGCGGAAGATGTCGAGCTTTGATGTACGGTCATCCGATGTCCGATTGACCTGAAATTTGACGGGGAGCCTATTGGAGCCATTTTGCGATGATCCATTGGCTCCGATTTGAGTGCCATGGTCCCGGGGAGCTTCGCCACCGGCAGGCTTGATTTCGCTTCGGAGCATCAAAACCGGGTCAAACGTTGTTGGAATGACCTGAAATTTTACGTGCAGCCCTTTGGAAGCATGCAGAAGCTACTCATGTGTTTTGTTTGATGAGTGGCGGCATCAGAGGTTCTCGCCGCCGGGAGGCTTGATTTCGCCGTTCGAGAGCTGATGGAGGGTCAAACGGTGTCGGTTTGACTTGAAATTCGACATGGAGCCTTTTGGAGGTATTTTGAGACCATCCATAGGCTCTGATCGAAAATTTAATGTATTTGAAACTGTCGCCATCGGGAGTTCCCGCTCAGCTGTTGGAGGATTGAAGTTAGGCCAAATAGTGTCGAAATGGCCCGAAACTTCATGTGTACCCTTCTTTTGGCTACTTTGAAAGATTTTGTAGTTTTTGTTTGGTTTTGCCAAGATCTGATGCTTGAAGAAACTTTGCTTGTTTGTAGTAGGATGCGGCTCCATATAGCTTTTGATGTTGATGAGGCAAAGTGACATTTTTGGTGTCAACATGCATCTCATGTATAAGGTAAGAAGATTTTCATTTACCTACCTTATTTTTTTTCTTTTATTTCTAAATGGTACAGTTAACCGCATACGATTAATCAAACCGTATTTTACGGTTCAATTCGGTTAATAACCATGAATTTTTATGGAAAACCGTAACCGAACTGAACCGTACGGTTTTTGGGTTTCATTAACTGTAATTTTAACTGAACTGTGAAACACAGTTATTAACCGCGGTTTACTTCGGTTCGGTTAGACGGTCTTTTTTTTTTTTTTTTACGCTGCTACTCAAGAGCCCTTTCATCCTCTTCTTCATCATCTTCTTCTTCCATCTCCATCCTAGGTAAGTTACCCATCTTCTGTGCTTCATGTAGTTTCTTTATCTTTCACTAGGGGTATGAATTCATGATTAGAGTCATTTTTCTTCTTTTTGGCATGTAGGAAAGGGATTAATAACTTGGCTAGGTCAGTGGTGGACGAACCCTAGGCTCTAAGGGGCTTTTGCACAAATCAAAGAAAGGCAAGTGAATCAATGCTTATAACTTCATATTTATGTTCTTGTTTGCTGATTCCATGCATGTATTGTGTAGTATCCTTTCACAAGCTCATTTAAGTGTTTATTGATAGTAGGTAGCTAATTAATATGTTTTAATGGTGAAGTGGTTTAATGGCCTTTAACTTGGTGACTGAAGGAGTGGAATTGGTAGCAAAGATGGGGCCTAATAGATGGTAGAAACCCCTTTGGATGCAAGGGGAAAGGTACCCTTGAAACCCATCTCGACCCTATTTCACCATACGGTTATTTCTCGACTAACCGTGGAGGTCTCATGCTTGACCGTGGAAGGGTCACAATCGACCGAGAGGCCTCTCTGTCTCAGGTTACTGTTGAACTTGAGACATTGCCTAACAGACACTGCCTCTCAGTGATCTCACAGTTGACCATGTAGCTAATTGTGAGACTCCACGGTCGATCGTGAAGGGCTCACAGTCAATCGTGGACACATTACTAAAATTTGAAAATTTAGAGATTTGGGACCCACACCCCTAGAATCATGACCCCTAGCCTAGGTAATTAATAAATTAGGACTGGACTATTAGTGAGCAGATGCTTGAGCTTGACATCTCTTCATAGGTGGTCTGGTTTCGCATGTGGGACCCATGTGGGGCTGTGTGAGTGGAAAGCGGAATCCCATGATGCTAATAACTTTGGAAGCACCAAATGATCATGCAAGAATCCCGAGCCTGTGGATCCACTGTGATAGGCCATATGGACCCCACATGTGGAGGACAACCCTAACCCTAGGTCAGTTTAGTATTCTTCCCCTTGGTTCCTTAATCATGCTATCTGGTTGGCTAGTGACTTCGTACATTACATGACACAAGCGTTTATCGATTCCATCTGTTGATGCTTTATGTTGATTTGGAGTGTGTAGAGGATTGTTAGGGGATGTTGGGTATCGAGTACTTGGTTGTGGTATGTGTTGGTTATGCGAAATATGCGTGTGGAGTGGTCATCTTGTTTGACTTTGTTGTGTGTTTGCTGGTGATACCCAATGAGGGTTTGTTGAGACCTTGAGTGTGTATGATGCATATATATAGCCATTGATTCTTCGAGTCAGGCACAACCAGGTGGTTTTAGCCTCCCATGGTTTAGGGCACCTCCCTGTGGATTAAGGTTGCATGTATGTGTGGATATATACCGTCTATAGATCGGGAAGTGGTTGTACACCATCAGGCCAGCATAAATTATGTGAGGTGATGTGCAGTTGAGTTGTTTGTATTTATTGATTTGCTAGTCTTGCCTGGGCCTGTTATGATTGGGCCTATGAGGATCGCCACGTTGCTAGAGTGTGTAGCTAGTGATTTGTCTCCCTATGATTCGTGTGTCTGGTATTTACTCATACTTTGATGCCTAGTGATTTGTATGTTGTTATTCTTATGATATATTATTGTCTTTATCATACTTAATGCATATTATATTGTTAATCACATTTTATTTGCACGCTGGATTACCGTACTCTAATGATACTACATTTGGTGCTTAGGCACTGGTGCCCTAGAGGAGACAAAAGGTGAGATGGTTGCTGAGTTTCCACTAGATGGCGGACTTTATTAGTGGAGCGTCGTCGACATAGTCTGAAGATGCCGTGGTCTGCGCTGGTGGGCCTTCATTACCCATTGGACTCATTACATTTTGGTAACTTAGATGTATATTTTGGGCCATGGACATACCATTAGCCAAAAAACCTAAATCAAAATTATTTTTTAATTTTATGGAACTTAATGCACTTTTGTTACTTGCTTCCACTCTGTTTTTTAATATATTGTGTTTATCTCACCATTTGCGCAGATTGTATGAATTGATGTTTCTGCGATTTGATTATGGTGATTAATCATTATTGATAACCTCACCATGGACTTTGATCCACTTGGAATTGGGGCCACAAATGTAATTAGATGAAAATATCTTAATTGGCCTCAATTCTTGCACCCTAGGGATTGGGTTAGGATCTTACCTAATCTTAGGGCGTGACATTAAGTCAGTCAATTACAACCAATATGTATGGCATGATATTAATAACTACCATTTTATTTGAATTTGCTAGGAATTAGAAGGAGAGATTTAATTATTTAATTCAGAGAGGTTTAAAGGTAAAAGACCATTAGAGAAAAGTTATACATAAAGAGCACGTAGGCTTGTTGAAGGAGAGTGGAATTTTAAGTTAGAGGTCTTGAGTTCTAGACTTGGCTGGGCACAATAAATTTTTTTATTTTTATTTTTAAAAACCAAATTTGGTGGGCCCACCATATCTAATGGTTACTAAAAACTAGCAATCAACTTTACAAGGAAGGGAAGGAATCTCATGGACTGCAATAAGAATATTGTTTAGTAAGTGATCAAATTTTGAAGGAAAGAAGGTTTTCAGAATTATAGCCATCCAGTGCAGGCTTTACTATTTTGATCACAACGTTTGACTCAAGACTCCAATTAAGGCAAGGTCAAATGCGTTGAAAAGAGAACTCAAAGGAGAGGAATATCATGTCTCATGAGGATCTCCCAATTGTAACATTTTGGGGTTTAAGAAAGGCTATCAATTGGAGGGATATGAGGGATGACGAATTTGGGTGATTTTTCTTCTTCTTTTTCTTTTTTTCTTTTTTTTCTTTTTGAAAGGGAGGCTCTCTCTTGCTATATGATTATTAAGTTTTTGTTTAATCTTATTTTGGAAATTGAAGGTGGAGATTGAGTGGTGTATTAGACAAGTTTGAAGGCTTTCAGTAATGGAGATTTGCTTCTTTATTCTTGTTTGTTCTACAATGTTTCGCTAATCCATGGATTAGGGTGGAGGAAGAAGCCAAAACCGGTGAGACTATTCCTTAATATTTTTGTATATCTTTCCCTGATTATGCTTAATGACTTAATAGGTTATCCTTCATGAATGTTATTCAACTTCTGGTTTTGCAAAGGTTACTTGGAATGTCTTTTACTTTTATGCTTGATCTTGATATATCATGTTTAGGTTAAATCCGTTTAATAGTTTGTGTTTAATTTTGATAAATAGTGATTAGAGTTTCAACATATTGAAGTGAAGGGAGTCTTAGGTACTTATTAAAGAAATGAATTTTTAAGAAAAAAAACTTTAAAGCTAAACCTTATTATCCATGGAAATTGCTTGCACATTGGGTTGAATTTTATTGGGATAAGACTATGAAGTAATTTTGGAATGATTAAATATGTTTTGGTGAAATCCAATATCCTGATCTCTCTTTCTCTGATCAGTTTGTATTTAGATTTCTTTCATAGTATTTTAGTTATTATTTTCTTGATTAATTATATTTTTAAAATCTCAAGTGTTAAGATTGATTGAGGGTTTTTTAATCTTGTTTGTACAAATCCATGTTGATCGATCTAATTAATAGAAATTTATGCGATTGCAGTTAATTATTTTGAGCACATCAACAATTTTTTTTCTTACCCCAATTAATAACAACCTAATAATGTCTTTGGGCTTACAACAGAACACTAACGGTAATTGTTACAATTGGTGCTATTAGTCAACCGTTGGAGAGTGAGTCTTCTTCTTGTCTTTGTCATTGAAAAATAACCCCTTTGGGCATGTATCAAGTATCTTGTATGCAAGTTTCTAAAACCTTTTATAGTGAAGTGCTTCCCTCCTTAAAGTGTCGCTCGGCATCCAAAAGCTCTAGAAGTCCCAAGGTTAGCAAAATGTCGTAGAAGGGTATCCCTCAACTAATATTTCAACCCCTTGAGCCAAGTGTGGTCCTCTAAACCCACTTTTTCTTTTTTTCCATTCAATGTAATGGCATGAATTAGCATGAAGTTATTTTCTTTTTAACTTTATGTGATTCTAAGAGGAAATCACGACGTTCAAAGTTTCACTCCCATTATCTTATTTTGATCGGTTTGTGAAAATCCATTTTTTATCTACTAGAATGGATGCTAATCCAATAACCAACGAACAATGGAATAAAATCAAAGCAAACTAACAAAACTACCAGTCACACACCACAAGAAGGCAGGCACAATATTTTATGTGGAAATCCTATCCAAGGAGAAAAACCACGATCTGGAATCAAACACTATTGAACTATTGATGAGTTCACAAAAGATACACTTTTATAGCATTATTTTATGAGTTTTCAAAGATAAAAGAACTCAAAACACTATTTTTAGCATAAAAATCATAAAGTTCATCCCCATTATCTTTGCTCATATCTTTCCATTATAGATGGTCATTTGTATGCATTTATATGAGTTCCAATGGCTTCCATACTCTCAATTATATTAATTTCTCTTTGTAGGTGTTAAATTGAAGATTAATTTGAAGATTAAAGTTGAGATTCAATAATTAAAGAGAGTTAGGAAAAGTTTGGAAGGCAATTGGATGAAGAAATGACAAAGTTAGGCCAATAATAAGAAGGAACATGATAGACCTGGGTTCATATTTTCACCATATCTTTTTACTCGGGTGTCCGATTGAGGTGATCTCAGAAGCATTGGAAAGCTTGTTTAAAGATCTACAAATCGTATTTCACAACATTTTTCCCAATTCGGACGTTTCGGGGGTCAAAATCATACATAAATCTGGTGACTGTTTTCTAACACGGGAATCACATACATATGTTCATATTTCCATTCTTGTGAAGTCCCACATTGGAAAGAAACCAAAAGAGAGCAAGGCAAACGTTTCTATATAAGGAAGGGAGCTCTAGGCATTAGATACACAGCAAGGAAAGCTTCCTCCTCTTTACTTAAGCTATTCATGTAATTGAAAGCAAATTGTAGAGAGAAGGTGAGGAAAGCCTTGTAAAATTAAAGATTTGGAATGAAATTGAAAGCTTCTTCTCCAATGGGTGGCTAATTCCTTTGATTGGATCTTCTAGGTGAAGCTAAGTTGATCCTATTCCTTTTACTTATGCTCTTTCTTTTAAATTCCCTTGTTTATGTGCTTAATATGTTAGAGTAGATTTTTCTTCATTGCATTGTGCAACCTTCCATGCTTAGTTTCTTTATTAGCATTCTTTTTACTATCTATGCTTAGGTTTGATAAATCATGCTTAGGAGTTAATATCTTTTGATGGTTTATGCTTACTTTTGATAGATAGTCATTAGGAATCTTTTCTTTTACGAATGGAAGAAAATCTTAGCTATTAGATTGTCAATTTCTATCTTAGTACTTTGAAGTTATATTTTCCAAATCTAAGCATTGATTTGTAATTAGATTTGAGTATTGTTTTTTTTTTTTTGGAAAAGAGAAGAGCATAAGTGTTGGATTAGTGTCACTTAGTGGATTCTAGATGATTCAATCTATCCATTAGTATTGCTTGTTGTTTATTTTACTTACTTTAGTTTGATTCTATTCACACTCCCACACACTTATTCACTAGTTTTAATTTTGACACTCCATTTCTCTATTATTCACACCATCAATTCCACATTTGATTTTACACCACTTTAGCATATTTCTTTATCTCTATCCACTCATTTTCTATATTTTACTTGTTATTTTCACACACTTATTCATTTGATCTATCTAACATTTCTCCATTTTTTTTGTATTAACCTTGTTATTTTTCTTTTGTCATTAACTTTGTTACTAACATTGCTATTGGTTTGTTCTCATTTTCTTTACTAACATCTCTTTGTTATCTAGTTCTATATTTATTTTAGTTTGCATTTTTTATTTTCCTTGTTATTATCTAGTTTCTTGTTTCCATTGTTATTTTCATTTGAATTTGTTAGCTATATTTGAGTTGATACTCCTTTTCATAGATCTTTGTTATTTTCTTTGTAACGATCCTCGTGGGAACGATATTCGGACTTCCATAGTCTATATTACTTGAGACAACCGTATACTTGCGGGAAAATACGCATCAAGTTTTTGGCACCGTTGCCGGGGATTGGCGTATATAGGATTCCTTGATTTTAAGGATTTTCAACTCTCATATAGCTTAGTTGCATTTTTTTCTTTCTTTTAGTTTTCATTGCGGATTCTACACATTTTCCTTGTTTGTATTTTCAGGGATTCCGCGGTTGAAGCAAGGAAAGAAGAAAAGTGCAACCAAAGAACTCTAACTTAGGAATTTAATTTGCTTTCTTAGAAAATCTTGTATTAGGATTCATTTCAAGTTTGTAATAATTTTTAAGTTCATTTGAGCTTTCAAAGCATTGTAATAAAAATTTTTTTAGTTCATTTAAGTTTTCAAAGCATTGTAATAATTAAGGAAGGAAGACGGGTGGACGATACCGTCGCGGCCCCCCAAGTTCGTACACCGAAATTGGTGTCGGTGGCTTGGGTCGACTTCAACCGTTCCTCCCCCAATTTAGTTTGGGAGGTGCGTATTTCGATAACGCTCACGCATCCCTAGTTAGTGGGTTAATTTTGTTGGTTGTTTGATTGTTTAATTGCTTTGTAGTGCTTAATCATTTTAAAATACACAAAGTAATCTGGAAAGCACACACTTAGTAAAGGCAATCATACCCCCAACAAGATAAGGATTGGATTTCATCACCATTTCCTTGCCCATAGGAACTCATTTTCCTCACTACTTAGGAATCCTTAGCTTTTAATAAAATTTGAGTAGAAACGTGACCTTAGGACATGAACTCATTAGGAGAAGACCATCAAAGGTTGTACCATTTGCTCTCCTTGACGGAAATCGGTGCCTAGAATAGCCTTGTCCTTTAAGGGAGACAATTCATTTGTTCTAGGAGTTTGGTATTTAAGCAGAACATTTGCCACGTGCATCGTGATCCCACCAATCCCCTGGGGGCTTGCCTGGCCGACTACGTTTCATAGGACCGGGGTGGAGGCCTAGGTGTACTCTTCACAGTTAGGAGCTGTCTAGTTTAATCTTAGGTAGCCTTAGTTAAGCAAAGTTTTGTTTGTTTTTCAAAATCATTTTGTTTTTCTTGTTTGCGTTTAAGCATTAATCCCCGTTCATCATCACTTGAGCGGACCATCACTTTTGAAGTTGAGTGGTAGTGTATGCACAATTGGTTACGTGTGCAGGGTCGTTTAGAGAGCTTCGATTTATTCGATATCCCTGTTGAGAACTTTGTGGACCACACTACCATTGAGGAAATGGCTGACGGAAATCTACTGTAAGACCCCGCCCCGAGAGTTTCCGATTAGTGTTAATTAAGACGTGTTTTAGCTATAAGTGTGATTAGTGGAAATTGAGTAAATCTGGATTAGAATAGCTTTTTATAGCTTTGAATAATTTTGGGGACTCTTTTGATCTAGTGGGGCCCTTTGGGGGTTCCTTTTTATTGTGTCTCGATTAGTTTTGGGATTTAGTGATAATTCTGGAAATCGGTAATTTACTCCGTTTCATGTATTTTATGATTCCTGACAACTTTCATATTTGTTCCGTTTCCATTCGAGACCTCTAAACCCTACTTTGCCATTGATAGGGGTAAAACAGTCTTTTTACACAAAATCTGGACACTATTTTCAATGTCTCCGAAACTCGTAAACTATATACTTTTTGGAAAGTAGAAATTTCGACGATCAATTCTTCCTTCTTCGTCGAATCCGTCCGAAGCCCGTAGAACGATGTTTTAGCTCGATTGGACCTTTAAGTTGTGGGACCCATAGCCATTATCTATATAAGGAGGAGTCTTCTTCTTCTCCCTCTTCTTGCAACTCCTTGAGAAAGAAGTATTCCAGCCCAGCCCTAGACTCTTCTTCTTGCTCCTTGCTCCTCCATCTCTCAATCTCTCTCAAATCTATTGCTAAAGGCAAAATGGAGGTAGTAGTCTTCTTCCCCTCCATGAGAGCTTCCTCTTGATACCACTTGTAGAGAAAACCTCCCATTCCAAGCTATCCTTTGAGCAAGCTCTTGCCATTAGAGGACTTTTCATGTAAGTTCTTCTTCTCATCTCTTGACTGTGTGTTCATCTAGCCTAGGAGGTGCTTCACCTTGATTATTGGAAGCTATCTCCATCTATTTCTTGATTTTGACATTCTAGGGTTGTAATGTTGTATTTTGGGGATTTTTGTGTTGATTGTAGATTTGAGCTTGATAGTGGATTAGAGCTTGTCTAGCATACTTTGGAGACCAAGGCAAGTGGATGAATGGATTCAATTTGAATAAGTTCTTACTTCGTCAAAAATGTGGATTTTTACTATTCATATGTCATTTGGTTTATCATGTTCCATAATGTTTTAGAAATGTATTTATTGACATGGTTTTTCCCTTAGTTAGTTTTATGTGAATATATGCATTCCTCATCAAAGTTTATTTTGGGTCATTATAAGCTTCTTAAATGGTATTGTACTTGCATTAAATGAGACTTGGATTGGTAGGTGAATTAATGCATTGGTGGAATGGTGGTTGGTGGGAAGAATTAAATGTTAGATGGAAGGGAATAGACCCATTCCACATAAGAAAATGGTTGGAATGGAGGTGAAATGGTTTGGGAAAGAATTGACTGAAATCTGCACCTGATGTGTAGTTCCCGCAGCTGGGCGGTCAGCGGGCGGTCACCTCGGCGGCTAGCCGACAGGTGACCGGCGGCTAGCCGACCCAGATGCTGTTAGAAACACAGAATGCTGCATTTTGACAGGCGAACCGCGGTCAGCCGCGCGGTCAGCTCGCGGCTAACCGCCAATCCAAAAACCCAGTGACCGCCAGGTAGCCGAGATGTGCGGTTAGAAACACAGAATGCTACTTTTTAGCAGGGTGAACCGCGGTCAGCCCCGCGGTCAGCCAGCGGCTAACCGCCGATCACATCAGCGGCTAACCGCCACCTGACCGACGGGTGACCGAGTTTAACCCAGAATTCCTGAGTCTTTTCTATTGGTTTCAGTTATGGTATTTAAAGGTTTGGATGGGTTGTTCTGATGCCCTACCACCTTGGAAAGACCCAGGGGATGACATAAGGAGATTGACATAGAAAGAAACATCATTTCGGAAAAGGTATTGAGACTTTTATATTCATCAACGTGCATAAGGAAACTTAGTATGTCCTCTATCATTCGAGTACCATACTAAGGGTAATTTAGACATACAAGATCCTTATACATGTCGTTTGAATATGGACGCCCCAATACATAGTCCCTAATGACATAAGGATTCATTGCATTGTTTTATTTAGTTTATATGTATCATTACCAGATTCTACTGGTTTTCTCTCAAATTCCGATTTGTACACCTGATATGTCCTGCCAGCCCGTGTATACTTGAACTGTTAATGATATGAAATGTGTGCCTACGAGCACCATGCCCCGCCTGCCCGTATGTTTTATATTGATATAGTTTTGTATATGTTTTGATTTATCATGTAACCTAAGAGTCGGCACCACTAAGCTTGGACATCCTTGTCAGTCTGATCAACTGACTTGGGTCTCCCTCTGTGCTCCCGCCAGTTGCAACTTGGATCCCGTACTGTCCCGTTACCCGGTTCCGCGGCCGTGGTCTTGCCTAGCTATATGTATATATATATGTTTATAATGTTGGTTCTCGTCACTTCGCGTGTTTGAGCCCAACGCACTGATGTGCTCTCATCACCTTAGTGATGGAGAGGATTTAGCTCTAGTGTGGTTGCCATCTAGTCAGTTCCTGTACCTTGAATACCCCGCATGATTTATATTGCATCTGTACTTTAAATGAACTATATGCCCTGTTTTAAGACAGTTATTGTTTTAACAAGATTTCATCATGTTTAGAAAGTGTTTTGATTTCTTTCTTGGTATATCTATTCACCCACCTGCCAGACCGTCGTGTCTGACCCATTTTTGTGGTACTCAGGTCCAGCTCCCGTCTTTGCCCTTGAGGAGGAGCCAGAGGAGGCGGTCGGTGAACCGTAACGATTAGTAGAGTGGCAAGCTGACGATGTCATGTAGACATTCGGTTTAGCTTTGAGTAGCGAACATTTTGGGAGATTATAAACTGATTTACTGTTTTGTACTTTGGTTGTACTGGCCTTTGTTGGCCATTATTTTTGGGGGAATGTTAATTAACTTGATCTTTTGTATAAACTTTAATTTCATATTTTGGGAATGCTAATGAGATCATTGCTCACTCTGACATCATGTCATACTTGTGTATTATCTGTCTTATTTGATAAGAATGGATTAAGAGCTTGATTTGCTACACGCTTCCGCACCAATATAAATGTTCTATGAGTGAATGTGGAATCCTCACCGCGGAAACCTGTGGGAAATTAATTAAACGTATAATTATTATCAAGGGGTGGTTCTTTATCCACACCACCCCGTCGCGGTCCCGGGGCCCCCGGTCCGGGGTCGCGACATCTACAAACCCAACCCATGACCCTTAAGGAGTACATGTACCCTACCCGATCTACCCAGCCCTCATGCATCGTCATACCCACCACAAATGCCTCATTTGAGTTGAAATCCGGCTTAATCCAGATGTTACCAATTTTCCGAGGGGTGGAAAATGAGAACCCATATCAGCATGTGAGAGAGTTTGAGGAAATCTGTGGGACCATGAAGTATAACCATATGTCTGAAGAGGCCCTCAAGCTTAGGTTATTCTCGTTTTCGCTGAAAGAGAAGGCGAAAGCATGGCTTTACGCCATACAGGCTAATTCCATAAACACATGGGAGGGACTAGTCGAGGCCTTTTATAAAAAGTTTTATTCAAAACAGAAAACGGCCTTCATTAGACATACCCTGAACAGCTTCCACCAACTGGAGGGAGAAACCATGTATGAGTACATGGAAAGGTTCAAAGACTTACTGTTACAATGCCCGCATCACGGATTCGAAAAGATCCGGCTAGTCCAAATCCTTTATGAAGGACTGGACTATCCCACCAAGACCATGGTGGAGTCTTTCTGCAACGGAGTATTCACTCAAAAGACAACTGACCAAGCCTGGGCATACCTTGTGGAGGTCGCTGAGAACACTCTCCAATGGGAACCTATCAGAGAGGATCCCAAAAGACCCATTGTTGCAGAAAGAAGGGGCATGCATAGAGTGGAACCCAAATTCGAGGCCGAGGCCAAGTTGGCCATGCTGACAAAGAGATTAGAAGCCCTTGAAATGAACCAGACCTGTCAGCAGACCACCCCAAAGACCCTGGAATCATTAAAGATGAGCCAAGCAGTTAGTGACCCTACTACCTCACCCTGCACCAATTGTGGAGATTTTACCCATCTTGGATCCCAATGTAGAGCATTCTTTGGTCAGAGTCAGAGTGAGAGTATGGAGGAGGTGAGTGCACTTTATCAAAATACCAGATATGAGCGGCCAAAGTATGATCCGTATTCGAATACATACAATCCTGGTTGGAAGGAAAATCCTAGTTTTTCATGGACCAAAGGACAACACCAAGGAAACTCTTCTCAGCCAATGGCCCAGCATATGCCACCTCCTGGATACCAAAAGCCTCAAGTACCCCAAGTGTCACAGGGACCACCCATGGTCCAGGGTTATCAGAATCTTAATCCCCAAAATCAGCAGATAAGTTCTCTAGAGGACACAATGAAAATGTTGGCCCAAAATACCCTTCAATTCCAGCAAAGCACTACTCAGAATTTGAATGCCAATACCCAGTCCATTGCTAAGCTGGAATACACTGTCAGCCAGCTAGCCAAGTCAATAGCTCAAAGAGACAAGGGTAGCTTTCCAAGTCAGCCCGAAGCCAACCCCAAAGGCCAAACTTCAACAGGCCAATTTGTTGTACATGATGACAAGGGCAAAGTCCATGAGCAGGTCAATGCAGTTACCACCCGTAGAATGGATGCAAGGAAGGCTGACACACCAGAAGAGGACCTTAGGCAATCTGAGCAAACCCAATTGAGGAGGGAGCATGTAGTTTTGGAAGAACCCAAGGAACCAGAGAAGGACCGAGAGCCTACTAAGGAACCTGAGAAACCAATAGGAGCTACCTCACCGAGTGAGCCCCCTCCTAGAACCTTTGTTCCCAAGGCCCCATACCCTCAGAGGCTAGGTCAAATGAAAAATAATGTCCAGTTGGATAAGATCCTTGAAGTGTTCAAGCAAGTGAGAATTAACATCCCACTGTTAGAAGCCATCTAACAGATCCCGACTTATGCCAAAGTCCTCAAAGATTTGTGCACATTCAAAAGAACAACCAATGTACCTAAAAAAGCCTTTCTAGCCCAACAATGCAGTTCCATCATTACCACTTCAACCCCAATAAAATACAAGGACCCTGGGTGTCCTACAATCTCTTGTCAAATAAGGGATCATCACATAGAACAGGCTTTGTTGGACTTAGGTGCAAGTGTCAACCTGCTCCCGTATTCGATATACGAGGAGTTAGGTTTGGGGGAGTTGAAACCGACAAAGGTAACCTTACAACTAGCTGATGCTTCAGTTAGGTACCCCCAAAGGTGTTGTTGAGGATGTTTTGATCAAGGTAGGTGAATTTGTTTACCCGGTGGATTTTGTAGTCCTTGATACCCGACCACCAATCAGAAATGTTGTGAAGATCCCGGTAATTTTAGGGCGACCATTCCTTGCCACTTCTAATGCCCTGATTAATTGCCGAAATGGTGTGATGCACCTATCGTTTGGGAATATGACAGTCCAGATAAACATTTTCAACATTGGCAAGCAACCCAGAGATGAGAGTGATTATGAAATTTGTGAGGTGAGTTACCTAGAAGAACTTATTGAGAGTGTAGGATCACAGTTAGTTTGTGAGGACTCACTAGATGCCTGTCTTGCACATTTTGGAGGTAACATTGATGTTGAGAATAGCATTAAAGAAGTCAATGCGTTATTGGATCCTGCCCCTGCTTTTGAGAGGAGTCAATGGCAACCCAAGCCAGAGATCTTGAGTCCATCGGCTGCCCCACCTGTTCCATCAATTGAGGAACCACGCAAGCTCGACCTAAAACCACTACCTGACACCCTCAAGTATGTGTTTTTAGGCCCAGCTGAGACCCTCTCTGTCATTATAGCCTCGGACCTGGAAAAAGTCTAAGAACAACAATTGATTAAGATATTGAAGGATCACAAAGAGGCTATAGGTTGGACAATTGCAAATATAAAAGGAATAAGCCCATCTGTGGTTCAACATCAGATCCATTTGGAAGAAAATGTAAAAACTTATAGAGAACCACAGAGGCGTCTTAATCCATCAATGAAGGATGTCGTAAGAGTGGAGGTCCTAAAACTGTTGGATTTAGGTATCATTTACCCAATTTCAGACAGCTCATGGGTGAGCCCAGTCCATGTTGTGCCAAAGAAGTCCGGGATAACTGTTGTGAAAAATGAGGGGAACGAGTTAGTGCCCACGAGGACCCAAACGGGCTGGCAAGTGTGCATTGACTATAGAAAGTTGAACTTGGCCACCTGTAAAGACCATTTTCCCCTCCCATTCATGGACCAGATGCTTGAGAGACTAACTGGTCATGCATTTTATTGTTTCCTTGACGGATACTCCGGCTATAATCAGATACCCATAGCACCCGAGGACTAGGACAAGACAACTTTTATATGTCCTTTCGGAACATTCGCCTACCGGTGCATGCCTTTTGGGCTGTGCTATGCACCTGCGACATTTCAAAGGTGTATGATGAGCATATTTTCGGACATGGTCGAGCGATTTTTAGAGGTGTTCATGGACAATTTTTCGGTCCACGGGAGTAGTTTCCAAGAATGTTTGCATCACCCGAACCTTGTTTTAATGAGATGTCAAGAGAATAATCTTGTTTTGAATTAGGAGAAGTGTCATGTCATGGTGAAAAGAGGAATTGTCCTGGGCCATGTTATTTCTGAGAACGGTATCGAGGTCGACAAGGCTAAAATTGATCTCATTTCCAACTTGCCACTGCCAAAAACAGTGAAGAATATCAGATCTTTCTTGGGTCATGCAGGTTTTTATAGACGATTCATTAAGAATTTTAGCAAGATAGCTGCACCCTTGTGCAATCTGCTATCAAAGGATGTGCCTTTTGTCTTCAATGAACCTTGCCTACAAGCATTTGAACAATTGAAAAAGGAGTTGACCTCTACCCCAATAGTAAAGCCACCTGATTGGACAATTCCCTTCGAACTCATGTGTGATGCTTCTGACCATGCTCTTGGGGCTGTGCTAGGACAGAGAGTGAACAAATTGCCCCATGTCATATATTATGCCAGTAGGACCTTGAATGACGCTCAGCTGAATTACACAACCACAGAGAAAGAACTGTTAGCTGTCGTCTTTGCCTTGGAAAAGTTTAGACCCTACCTGATTGGGTCTAAGGTCATAGTTTACACTGATCATTCTGCCCTTAGGTACCTATTGATGAAAAAAGATGCAAAAGCCCGTCTGATTAGGTGGATTCTATTGTTACAAGAGTTTGACCTTGAGATTCAAGACAAGAAAGGTTCTGAAAATGTTGTAGCTGACCATCTCTCCCGATTACCTACTGACCCCGAGCATGAGAGCATCCCATTGAGTGAGAGTTTTCTGGATGAACAGTTGCTGAGTGTCTCCTATTTCCCTTGGTTTGCAGATATTGTTAACTATTTGGTTACTGGACAAATGCCCGATCACTGGTCCAAACAGGATAAGTCTAAGTTTTTGTCTGAG
Source organism: Persea americana (assembly GCA_029852735.1). NCBI lineage: Eukaryota > Viridiplantae > Streptophyta > Magnoliopsida > Laurales > Lauraceae > Persea > Persea americana. Next base: position 27,928,248 of record CM056819.1, read on the forward strand.
GTTAAGCATTTCTTCTTTGATGACCCATACCTGTTCAAGTACTGTCCGGACCATATCATTAGGAGATGCATTCCGGAAGAGGACTATTTAAGTGTGATATCCTTCTGCCATGACCACGCCTGTGGTGGGCATTTTAGTTCTAAGAAGACCGCAGCAAAGGTGTTGCAATGCGGATTTTACTGGCCCACCCTTTTCAAGGATTGTCACACCTTTTGTTTGCACTGTGACCGTTGTCAGAAATTAGGCAGAATTACACAGAGGAATATGATGCCTTTGAACCCGATGCTTATTGTAGAAATTTTTATGTTTGGGGCATAGACTTCATGGGTCCATTTCCCAGTTCCTTTTGCAACTTATACATTTTGCTTGCTATAGATTATGTCTCCAAATGGATAGAGGAGATTCCAACTAGAACGAATGATCGTCACGTGGTTATCAAATTTATTAAAGAAAACATCTTTTCTAGATTTGGGACCCCCAGGGCAATTATCAGTGATGGTGGGAGTCATTTTTGTAATAACACCTTCGAGAATCTCATGAAAAAATATTCTATCACTCATAAGGTTGCTACTCCGTATCACCCACAGACTAGCGGACAGGTGGAAGTGTCCAATAGGCAAATAAAGCAAATTTTGGAAAAGACGGTCAATCCTACCAGAAAAGATTGGTCTTTAAGATTGACAGACGCTTTATGGGCTTATCGGACTGCCTATAAGACCCCAATTGGAATGTCTCCATATCGATTGGTCTTTGGGAAAGCTTGTCATCTGCCGGTAGAATTGGAGCATAATGCTTACTGGGCCATCAAAATGTTCAATTTTGATTTGCCTAAAGCCGGGAACCTACGCAAGTTGCATGTCAATGAGCTGGAGGAACTTAGAAATGATGCCTATGAGAATGCCAAGATTTATAAGGATCGGATGAAGAAAAACCATGATCAAACTATTTTGAAGAAATCCTTTGAACCAGGCATGAAAGTTCTTCCGTATAATTCTCGCCTACATCTCTTTCCAGGAAAACTGAGATCCCGCTGGACTGGACACTTCATTGTGCGCACTGTCTATTTTCATGGGGCAGTTGAGATTGAGAACCCCAAGAATGGGGATGTTTTTAAAGTCAATGGCCAGAGGTTGAAACCTTTTCTGAAACTTAAGGGCAAGGATGTCGAAGAGACCCTTCTTCAGGACCCTGTATATGTTGCATAAGTAATTTTCAGGGTCACATCGGGTTCACAATGTGAAACTTAGTGCTGGTTGGTAGGCATCCCAGTATTCATTTTTTGTAGCACCCCATGGTAAGGCGTTTCGATTTTTTTTTTCTTTCCTTGTCCATTTATCATTTCACATTTCGCATTGCATATCATTGAAGACTATGTTTGGTTTAGGTTTCGAGGTGTGGCACTACATTGCACACATGTATTTGCCTGTAAATATTTAGTTCAAAAAAAAATTTCAAAAAAAAAATTTTCAAAAAAAAAAAAAAATCCAAAATTTTCCATAGGATTTTAGCTTGTTAATAAGTTTTGAAATCTTAGTTTAGCATACTATCCAAATCCTAAAAAATGAGTGTCACAAAGTCAAGTCTTGGAAAAATTCTTGCACATTTAGCCACATGAGTATAGTCCAAGTGAAGAGTGGACACATCTGAGTGACTCTGACAAATCACTAGTGGAGACTAAACCAATTGAGTGTAGAGCCTTTCTATTCCTCCAGGGTAAGGACTCTTCTGCGGTAATTCCTAGTAGAATGAAGAGCTACTCAGACTCGTAGTTTTCAGCACATTTCTTTTATCTCATTAGTGCCTATTTTTTCCAACCATTGAGGGTATCATCAAAATTGCGAACTAACCTTGACTTGTAGCTTGTGAGCACCTTTCTGGACCTGGTAAAGTGATAATAGGCAATCTAAAATTAAAACCCCATGGCCATTAAAAAACCTACCCATAAAAATATTTCCATAGTAACCCTTTTTGAACCTTTATCCTTTATGCATCTTTCCTTAAAAATTTCCAAAGCCTCAACACCCAAATAAAAAGCCTTCATCCCATTGTTTTTTAGAAGTGTTAGGAAAAGATGGAGAAAGAAGGAAGTGTGTATTGTTGATACTTCACATGATCTATCCAAAAAAAAAACAGAGGAAAGTTGAAATTCAAGAGAAGAAAAAAAAAAAAAAAAGGAAGAAAAAGAAAAAGAAAAAAAAAAGAGGGCTGAAGACAAATCAAAGAAAAATCCTTCAAAGAAAACTTAAGACCTTACCTTCTCAGAAACCCTAAAACCTCATTTTCCATATTTTTATCAAACCCTTTCCCCTAACCCCATTACAACCAATAAAAGACCTATTGGATTTCAGGAAAAGTTAGGATGTTAAACAAGTGAGAAGTTGAGTGAGCATTTTCACCCTCAGTTAAATGGTTGTTCTTTCCTTGAGATAAAATTTCCAAAAATTCTTCGTTCTCAAAAGATATGTGAGTGGTTTTTATTCACATATAAGAGTGATAAGTCAGAAAATCTAAGCAATTTTATTTCCGAGAGTATGACTGTGAGGCTGAAGTCAAAACGAATGGATTGAAAAGGTGATCAAAGTTGTGTTTTCTCAGAACCCAAAACTGTGCAAGTGTTGGCTAAACTCACTCAAATACACTCTAGGACTTGAGCATCATTGAAAGATTTTTAGCAATTGGATAGTGTTCTAAACTTGCTCTGATTTTTATTAGCTTACTAAAAACCTGAGGATATCAATAAAAAGAATTTTGTGGGATTTATTCGCTGAAAACCCTCACGAGACAAAACTCGTCCACTAAGGGAAACTTAGGAGTTTAAATGGCTTGTTGCACAAGCTAAGTGCAGTCACGATTCCTGCGAAAGTGAGTTAAAACTTTTTCTGTATATAGTTAGTTTTCTTTTGTTTTGCTTGGGACTAGCAAAATTTAGGTTTGGGGGTGTGATGAGTTCACAAAAGATACACTTTTATAGCATTATTTTATGAGTTTTCAAAGATAAAAGAACTCAAAACACTATTTTTAGCATAAAAATCATAAAGTTCATCCCCATTATCTTTGCTCATATCTTTCCATTATAGATGGTCATTTGTATGCATTTATATGAGTTCCAATGGCTTCCATACTCTCAATTATATTAATTTCTCTTTGTAGGTGTTAAATTGAAGATTAATTTGAAGATTAAAGTTGAGATTCAAGAATTAAAGAGAGTTAGGAAAAGTTTGGAAGGCAATTGGATGAAGAAATGACAAAGTTAGGCCAATAATAAGAAGGAACATGATAGACCTGGGTTCGTATTTTCACCATATCTTTTTACTCGGTGTCCGATTAAGGTGATCTCAGAAGCATTGGAAAGCTTGTTTAAAGATCTACAAATCGTATTTCACAACATTTTTCCCAATTCGGACGTTTCGGGGGTCAAAATCATACATCAATCTGGTGACTGTTTTCTAACACGGGAATCACATACATATGTTCATATTTTCATTCTTGTGAAGTCCCACATTGGAAAGAAACCAAAAGAGAGCAAGGCAAATGTTTCTATATAAGGAAGGGTGCTCTAGGCATTAGATACACAAGCAAGGAGAGCCTCCTCCTCTTTACTTAAGCTATTCATGTAATTGAAAGCAAATTGTAGAGAGAAAGTGAGGAAAGCCTTGTAAAATTAAAGATTTGGAATGAAATTGAAAGCTTCTTCTCCAATGGGTGGCTAATTCCTTTGATTGGATCTTCTAGGTGGAGCGAAGTTGATCTTATTCCTTTTGCTTATGCTCTTTCTTTTAAATTCCCTTGTTTATGTGCTTAATATGTTAGAGTAGATTTTTCTTCATTGCATTGTGCAACCTTCCATGCTTAGTTTCTTTATTAGCATTCTTTTTACTATCTATGCTTAGGTTTGATAAATCATGCTTAGGAGTTAATATCTTTTGATGGTTTATGCTTACTTTTGATAGATAGTCATTAGGAATCTTTTCTTTTACGAATGGAAGAAAATCTTAGCTATTAGATTGTCAATTTCTATCTTAGAGCTTTGAAGTTATATTTTCCAAATCTAAGCATTGATTTGTAATTAGATTTGAGTATTGTTTTTTTTTTTTTTTGGAAAAGAGAAGAGCATAAGTGTTGGATTAATGTCACTTAGTGGATTCTAGATGATTCAATCTATCCATTAGTATTGCTTGTTGTTTATTTTACTTACTTTAGTTTGATTCTATTCACACTCCCACACACTTATTCACTAGTTTTAATTTTCACACTACATTTCTCTATTATTCACACCATCAATTTCACATTTGATTTTACACCACTTTAGCATATTTCTTTATCTCTATCCACTCATTTTCTATATTTCACTTGTTATTTTCACACACTTATTCATTTGATCTATCTAACATTTCTCCATTGTTTTTGTATTAACCTTGTTATTTTTCTTTTGTCATTGACTTTGTTACTAACATTGCTCTTGGTTTGTTCTCATTTTCTTTACTAACTTCTCTTTGTTATCTAGTTCTAGATTTCTTTTAGTTTGCATCTTTTATTTTCCTTGTTATTATCTAGTTTCTTGTTTCCATTGTTATTTTCATTTGAATTTGTTAGCTATATCTGAGTTTATACTCCTTTTCATAGATCTTTGTTATTTTCTTTGTAACGATCCTCGTGGGAACGATATTCGGACTTCCATAGTCTATATTACTTGAGACAACCGTATACTTGCGAGAAAATACGCATCAACTATTACAAGATATACTCACAGCTCCCTTTCCCAGTCATTCCGTCGACCTAAGGACTATAGTTTTTTTTACACAACTTCTCATGTTGCCACAACTTCCTCGCCGCGCACTGTTCCCTGTACTTAAGCCAGTAACACCTTGATAATCAAATGATCAGATCTTCTACGAGAAGGTAGAAGCAGCAAACCTTTTAGAGCAACTCATCAACATAAACTCTCAATAATGGCTCTAGAGAACAAGGAATCTCTTTTAGAGTTTTATCACCTCAGAGCAAAGAAAACAAGTTCTTATCTTCTTAATCTACACTTAGGGTTGAGAGAAACACTCTTTTTATAGCCCTTAATTCGTACAAGAGTTTTCTAATTTTAATCGAATCAGAACAGAAAGCAAACTCGAAGTAGAAAACTGAATTGCACTGGGCTTATTCTCCAGGTTTGCTATAGCGACTAGTGATCCTCGCTATGTCGAGCCCTATCTACCTTGGACTCCAAGCATGTTCACTCTAACGAGTAAAAGCCTCGCTTTAGCGAGACTATATTATGGAGACTTGTATCTCTTCGCTCCAAGACACTTCAATATTTGCTCCAGTTCTTCAGGTGAAACAACCAAAGTCCATTAAAAAAGAAATAGAAAATTACAAGTCAATGGACCCAGAGTTTTGTCCAACAAATGAAAAATCCTATCGATCTCCTCCGTTGGTAATTCGTGGACAAAACTCCCTAGCACAATACAATCTTTGATCTACCTAAACACCCAAAAATACATTGAACTTTTAGCACAATTTTTTTTTTCAAAACTGTAGATCATGTACTGTCTTTGCTTGAACTTCTTCACCTAACTCCATTTTTCTCCCCCTTTTTGTCTATAATTGACAAACAAGTATCATCATGTAGCTTATGTCAATCTGGACCCAGCAGCTCCCCCTCAATTTTGACTCCCCTTGAATATCATATGCTCAACATTATGGTGGAGGCTTGATCTTGCAGATATGGGGTGATGAAGCTTAGATATGCACACTTGCAAATTTCGGCATTTCAACAAAGTGTGTACCACAACAGAAGGAAGGTCATCCTTTTCTGCTTCTTCCATTGCGTCTAATTTGGTAAATTTAACAACTTATTTCAATGAGGTTGAATATGTCCTTTAGTTCCATAATGATAGCAAGTGGGAATACGTGCAGGATGTGACACATTCTTCTTCTTAGCAACTGCGTGTGCAACATCAACAATTGGATTAATAATGACTGAATTTTTAATAAAACAACTTTTACCTTTGGAACTTGAGGTAGATGTACTATCAGTGTAGCCAATGCTATACTTCTCAGTCTTTGCCTTTTGATTGCTCAAGATGTCATCAAGCTTTCTCGATCCAGTGTTCATCCTGTCTATTGAAGCCTTAGCAATATCTAACTCAGATTGAACCATCTCGAGTCTACCATGCAAGTCAACATTCTCAGCTTTCAAGATCTTCAAATCATGATCAAGCATGTCATACTTCTGTGATTATGCAGTCAATTTGTCAGCCATACTGTTATTCTCATCTTCCAATTGATGCGCTTTTGTAAGAGCTTCGGACAAATCAGCTTTCAAAAAGGTATTCTGCTATTCAGATTCTTTCCAATTTTTTGCCACTTTCTCATTCATCTTTAGCATCTTCATGGTCTTTTCAAACAGTGTTTGATATTTAGCTTTCTAGTCGTATTCTGCCTCTGGCTCACTATCATCATGATCAGTCGCATCATCACAAGAAACTTGTGTAGTAGCAGAAATTGAGAGCATGAATTTTTCTCTACTAGTATTAGGCATCTCAAATGTAGATTGTTTCTCCTCATCCTCAGAAGTATCATTGTCCCAAGTCAGATTGAAAACCTTCTTCTTTGGTTTCCTATTACCGCTGTCATTGGCAATGTGTCCATGTCATTGACACTTATAACATTGAATTCCTTTTGCAGATTTCTTCTACCCAGCAAATTTAGGGATTTCAAATCACTTTTCTTCCCTTTCATAAACAATTTGAATTGCTTCATAAACTGAACATCCACTCGGGGATCAATTTCGTCAAAATCAGTATCTAAATGAATCACTGGCGACCTTTTTAACTAATTCCTTGGAAACTTTCAAGGCAACACCTTTAGATTTTGGTTTCCCATTAGACCTAAGGTTTGCTTCAAGAATGTGTAGGTTGCTAACTAACTCATCAACCTTTGGGGCATTCAGATTTTTATTCTCCTCAATGACCACAACCTTTGAATCAAATCGTTCTGGAAGAGATCTCATAATCTTTTTGACAATTCTGTTTTTAGGGATTGGTTGACTGAGAGTGAAAACATTATTGACAATTTCATTCAGCTTCGCATTAAACTCATTAAAGGTCTCATCCTCTTCCATCTTTATGGTTTCCAAGGCCCTACATAACTTCTAAAGTTTCGACTGTTTCACAGTGTCAGTTCTTTCATGCACAGTCTGTAAAATATACCAAGCTTCTTTTGCATTTGTGCAAGTAGAAATTCTACGAAACTCAGACATTGTAACGCTATTATACCTAGCATTATTAGCCCTAGAGTTGTAAGTAGCAACCAACTCCGCTTCCTTAGTCCACTATTCCTCAGGTTTGGGCACAGTTACCCCATTAGCAACAACAGTGGGTAATGTATAGCCATTGACAACATATTTTCAAACTTTATTGTCTATGGCTTTAAGAAAGGCAACCATTCTGGATTTCCAACAAGTATAATTTGTGTCATCTAATAAAGGGGGATCGAAGTGCCTTCACAGTAGATATCCATCGTAGCACTCTATAAATCCACACAATAATCAAGTGCAGCCTACTTTGATACCAATTGAAAGTCCTCTTTTCGTCTGCTAGAATGGATGTTGGTCCAATAACCAATCCACAGCGGAATAAAATCAAAGGAAATTAGCAAAACTACCAATCACACACCACAAGAAGGCAGGCACAATATTTTATGTGGAAACCCTGTCCAGGGAGGAAAACCACGATCTAAAATCAAACACTATTGATTGATTACAAGATATACTCACAGCTCCCTGACTAGTCATTCCGTCGCCCTAAGGACCATAGTCGTTCTTGCACAACTTCTCATGTTCTTACGACTTCCCCACTGCGTACTGCTCCCTGTACTTGACCCAGCAACATCTTGATAATCAAGATGATTAGATCTTCTACGAGAAGGTGGAAGATACAAACGTTCTAGAGAAACTCATCAGCACAAACTCTTAATAATTGCTCTAGAAAACAAGGAACCTCTCTTAGGGTTTTATGACCTCAGAACAAAGAGATAACAACTTCTTGTCTTCTAAATCTACACTTAGGGTTGAGACAAATACGTCCCTTTTTATGGCCCTTAATTCGAGCAAGAGTTTTCTAATTTTAATCGAATTAGAATAGCAAGCAAACTCGAAATAGAAAACTGAATCCTGTTGGCCTTATTCTCCAAGTTCGCTATGTCAATCAGCGATCCCCTAATGTGTCCCGAACTCCATGCATGTTCGCTCTAATGAGTAAAAGACTCGCTATAATGAGATTATGTTTTGGAAACTTATATTTCTTCTCTCCAATACACTTCAATATTCGCTCCAAGTCTTCTGGTGACATAACCGCAGTCCATTTTAAAAGAAATAGAAATCTACAACTCAATGGACCCAGAGTTTTGCCCAACCCCTTAATTAACCAACAAATGAAAAATTCTAACAATTTGTCTTTCCACAACCACTTGACAAAGTAAGGAAGTGCCACTTGGATTCCCCTACATGCCTAGGATTTTTTATGTTCACCCATCATTGTGTAAGATACTATTCTTGCGAATGCCATAAGCTCGATTCATAGCTAGATTCAAGTTCATTATATATGAGAAACTACCATAGTCTTTGAAATGCATCCAACTCACCATTGAAGGAATGACCCAAAGAGACGAATTTAGTATTGGGAATCTAAGACTTGCGTCCAACAACCCGAATATCAATTTCCACATTCTCTTTGATATGTAAAATGCAAAGTTCATGTGTGATGTAAAAGGAGCTACGTGTGCAATATTTTATTTTTTTTTATGAAATATCCGTTGTGGTTTCAAGTTTCATTTTACATTTATTTTCATATTTTCTCTATTTTCTTTCCATTTGTGTCTACAATTAAAAATAAAAAACTACATAAAAACAACTTTTAACAGTATTTGTTCATTATGTAATAGTTTTGGTTATTTAAGAAATATTTCCTTTGACATTTTCTTGATCATAACCAAAAGGAGAGTCACAGTTTAAGAAATTCTGAGTTTCACTAAGAATGATATTTGTGACAATGCTTAAAAGAAATTGCTGCTTAAAATTTACCACAATGGGTACCGATGACGGATCCAGGAATCTCTCCCGAAAGGGGCAAAGACGAATCAAAACACTCAATAAATAAAAGATGTATGAAAAACTAACAAGATTTATTAACATAAACACCTGTACATCAATTAGCCATTCGATTACATAAAATAAGATCTTTTTTACAATTCCCCTTGATGCATTTTCATGTTTTGAATCCCTTCATGAATATGCCTATATGATAGAGTTTAGACTATCATGGTCTTATCTAGTAATGAGTAGTTGTTTCATCACAGTCCCACTTTCATCATTACCAACGTTTGTCAATTAGAAATGATAATTAGTGGGATTTTTTAATTTTTTGACCATTTTCATTTTTTTTTTATTACACAACCAATCATGTACTCAATCGGACGGTGGGCTCCTCTTATTGATATAAAATTTGAGAATATATATCATTAAAGGGGATGGTATTCATTTTGAACGGTTTGGATTATAATTATATGGGTTTGCAATGAATTTTAGGATACCTATAAGTTAATACATAATAGTGATTTTTGGATATTTCTAACCTATAAAAAGATAGCGGGCCATAAAGTAATCTAGTAGGCCGTCATTCTTTCTAATCTAATCTATCCATTTACATAGCCCTACAATTTCAATCCAATCTAATAAAAAACAATATTCTTTGCAGATTGTTAAATAACATGGTATCAAAGAAACTTCTCACAACATAAAATAAAGAAAAAATAAATAACATCACAAAGTACCTTTATTTAACAAAAATATAAAGATATGAAAAAATCTTAATATATGCATTTAAATATACCCATTAAAGAGGCATCCATTTAACTCAAGTGAAAAATAAAAAAAAGAAACAAAAGAAAAAAAAAAGGCGGATGGGCTTTTCGAATTACCTGTGTAGCTGCATTTGAGAATCAATGCAAATGATTTTGAGTGTTGAAGAATGAAGAAAAGACAACAGGCAATGCACACATAGAATAAAAAAAGAATAAGTATTTGTATTTGGAAACCAAGAGAGAAATAAGGCAAGAACGAAAAGAGGAGAAAAACTTACCCTATAAGTAGAGTCAGTCTCTTGTGCAGAATGGCTTGCTTTTGAAGAAATAAAAAAGTTAATTTTCCCCAGCTCCTCTTGTGATTTTATTACTTAGTTGTAGCAAAAAGTGATGAACGACAAAAGAGATATTCAAGTGAGAACTAGTTCTCATCTATTATATGAGAACTTTTTTACGGGGCCCAACTAACAACCCATCTAAATCTAGCAATCAATAGGGAACCCCCTGATAGTCACTATATCCCAACGATTGGCACACATTCGAATGGATTGAAACGTTGGATCGAGGGTTGAATATTTTTTTGAATATGAAGCCATTAAACTTTTGGGCTAGGGATGAAGGGGTTAGGGGCATGTGTTTGGGGTCAAACTTGCACTACACCAAAAACGGGAATTTGGAACGCTTTAGGAACGGTTTAACGGATTAGGAACGGACGGATTAGGAACGGTAATGCGTTCCAATTTCCTGTTTTCCGTTCCTAATCCGTTAATCCGTTCCAAAAATAGGAAATTGGAACGGTTTTGGAACGGTTTAACAGATTAGGAACGGGCGAATCAGGAACGGAAATCCGTTCCAATTTCCCGTTTTTGGTGTAGTGTTGATACTTTGGGTGGTCTCACATAGATCTTTCCAACCCCCCCCCCCCCCCCCCCCCCCAACAAAATGGGGCCTACAATTGGGCCCCACATAGATCTTTCCAGTCCCATCCTCAAATGGGGCCTACAATTGGGCCCCACAAAAAAGTTTCCACGTAATATGTGAGAGCAGTTCCCACCTGAATATTATCCAAAGATAAAACTAGTCATACAAAAATAATTAAAAGACCTTTATACCATGTGAGAATCTCAAAATATCAAAGGGAAAGCCCTTGTGTAGATCCTTCCGTGATGGGTACTACCTATGATCTTTTCAAATCTCACATTTCTAGTCATTTCAATCGAGTCTATTGGAAAAATGTTGCAAATAATAAACAAATTCTAAATAACTAAAATGATATATATAGGTACAATATATAAATAACTGTTTTTTTTTTTTTTTTCAAAAGTAAGTTAGTTCTTTATTTTTTCTCAAAAATAATAAAATACAAAAGAAGGAGTCTAAGTCACCAACAAGGATCTTAGAACCTCCCAATGGGGCATACCCCATCAAAATCTAAATAATAATCTAAATTTAAAATAAACCAATCCAAATTTCGAAATCAACTAATGGCAGCCAGCCTTGATTCGGATGCCAGCATTCAGAAACACTACTTGGCTTCCAAATGTCGATGCATCTATTGCCCGGACGTCAGCATTAAGACGATCTCAAAAAATGAAACTCAATAAGCACGTGTGAAGTGATAGTGCTGCTCAATATTATTCACATTGGCATCCAGACCTCAATGCATCTATTGCCCAAACATCGGCATCCAGTGACTCTCAAAGTATGAAACTCAGTTAGCACACGTGAAGTGATAGAGCTGCTCAATTTTATTCACATCCCTTGGTGTTGTACCAGAGTTCCTAATGGTGACTTTGCTGAAGAGCACTGTTTGAGGGTGTAACAGAGAGAATTGCACCTACTCGAATCTTTTGATCTCCATATGAAGTTTTCTAGCTAGAAATCTCATGATCCATTAACTTGGCCCGGATTGAGAATATTTTGCTGAATAGATTTTTCTGATTCAATATTAATGGAAGATACAATATTTGGCACAAGCTGCAAGATGCGACATATCCCTTCATAATAATTTAGAGCCTGCTCTATTCGACCATTTACTGGCTGATGAATATCTCGCTATAGAACTCTAACAAAATCTTTTTTAGTTTAAACAATGGATAGGCATCAGCCTTGGCTTCTCTCACTGATCAACTTTGAGAAGTGCTCTTGCACATTTGGGGGCACATTCCAGTGGCATTGGATGTTATTTGGTAAACTGATGCCTAGGTAGAGTATTTTGGTGGTAGTCACTTGAATGATTTTTTGCATTATAGCTCCACTTGAATTTGCTTTTGCCCTGGAGATCCTGCTATTTCTCTCTGCCCATATGTGCCAAACAAAAGCATTGAAAAGAATTTTTCCAAGGGTCAGAGCTCCTTCACTATGCTGGTCTATACGAGACATGATTGAATCTAGTAGCTCATACTCATCATCACAATTTGTTGGCAGCAAGTTCAATTTATAATGTACAAGTTGCCAAATTTTTTGAGAGTATGGGCAGTGAGTCATGAGATGTGATGCTGTGTCCCACGCGCAATCACAAAAAACACAACAAGAATCATAATCAATATTTTTCTGAAGAAGAAAATCCTTCGTTTTGAGTATTCGTCTAAAGTGCATCCATGCACAAATTAAATGCTTTTCAATACAACCTTTAAACCATATTGATGAAGTCCACTGCAATTGCTGGCTAGGGATGTTACAAATTAAGTTGTAGGACGATTTCAAAGAGAACTGACCATGATCTTCCAGAGTCCACACTATTTCATCTTCAAAATCCCTCCACAGAACAATCACATTGGGGAATGGCCTGATATATATCCATCAACTCATTTGTAGTTGGATTTGGAAAATTCCATCCATCATGCTGAATAAGCAAACTGACTCTGATATTAGTGCTCATATCCATGTTATAAATTGCTTGAGCCCCATAACAATCCTTTAGGCGCCCACCATTGAGCCAAGGGCCAGTCCAAAACTTTGTGATATGACCATTTCCAATTAGAAATTTTATATGTGGTAGTGCAACATGTTTGAGAGCCAAAATGCCTTTCCAACCCACAAGAAGCACATTTTGGAATTGAATTGTCCCAAAGGGAAACCCCTTTCAAGTATTTTGCATGAACCCATAGATTCCAACGAGTTTTTTTTTTTTTTTGTTTATGACAACATTCCACACTTGTCTTAATAATGAAGCCTTTGCAACTCCATAAATAGATCGAATGCCAGGACCACTCACAGTAATTGGTTGACAAATAGAACTCCAAGCTATAGGATGAATATAATGAGTAGACCAGCAGTTCCAAAAGAAATATCGGACCTGACGATCTAAGGCATGTAGAGTTGATTGAGGAAGAAGGAAGATAGTCGCCTAAAATAGGTGGGATGAAGATAACGTAGACTTTATCGGCTCCAATCTTTCTACGTAAGATAAGACTTTAGCCTTCCAACATGATAATCGCTGCTGAACTTTGGCCGATAAGGTTTGGCAGTCATTGAAGTTGAGATTTTTTTTATGAGAGATGGATTCCCAAATATCTGATTGGGAAATTAGCTTTTGAAACATTTAGGAGTGAAGATATAGCAATTTGGTCCTCCACTTTGCAATTTGCGTAAAAAATAGCACTTTTGAGCCAAAACCCCGAGACCTGTAAACTCTTTAAAATGACAGAGGAAGTGACTAAGGTTAGCTGCTGCACCTGTGGACTCTTTGCTAAACACTATCAAATCATCAACAAACAACTGTTAAGAATAAGTCTTTCCTTAATTTTCATAATTTGTATTCTGATATTACTATGATTTTCTCAGATACTTGAAACCTTGTTGACATTTAAAAAAAAAATGATATTTTTTAACAATGATCATGATACTCTCTAAATATATCTCTCTTACATTTGTAACACTTAATGATAATTTTTGGTTAACAGGGATTTTATCTGAAGCGCGGCTCATGGTGAAATGTTTGGTTCATACTTTCCGTAATCGCTCTACAACATGAAAGAGACACTTTTCTTGTCTTGTTCGACACTTGATATCTTCCACGGCTCACTTTAATGTAACACATGGCTATGCAATTGGCTTCACCTACCTTCACGGTTTAGCTTCTTCAAATTCAAGTATGCTGTTCAATGCGAATCAAATTCATTGTAGGTTTAGATGAACTTGAAGTTGCAATAATATTAGACTAGCCCAATAATCCGTGCTCAGCACGGTATCTCTCTGTATAGCAAAATAAATAATTACATATTGAAAAAAAATACCTCTTTCCATGTGACAAGTTGAATAAAATTGGAATAGAGAAATTGGAGCAAAAATGGTATAGTAACATAGAAACAACTGAAAAAGGGTATAGTTACATAGGTACAAATGAAACATAAGTGGTATGATGAAAATATGAGTGGATAACTGCATGAAGTAGTTACATAACTGTTGGTCAAAATTATAACCGATGTTCAAAATTGAAGCCAAAACCATCTACCTCAATATAGTATAATGGGTAGGTTAAGATAAAATCGTAGCTGTAATAACTTATATGGTTGGCATAAAAAAAATAATTTAAAGAGAATATTATTACTGAACCAAAAAGAACATAAATTACACCAATTCATGCAACCAGCACAGGAAATTATCGATCTACGCCACTTCAAGACAGCAAGGCGATCTACTTCGATCAGAAAGACAATGAACAATCATGGTCACGTTTCTCCTAACAAAACAAAATTTCATCCTATCAAAAGCACTAGCTAGCTTCTTCTTGAATGGCTGAAATTCCAAGTCCAATATCCCAGTCACTTTCTTAATTAATAGCCTTAAGCATTTCTAAAGCATCCGAAAAAATGATGAGCTTGAACACTCCTCCATCTCTCCAAGGATTACCACATAAAGAATTTCACTCGCTTTAGCTTCTTGGAGGAGAGCAACTTTGGTCCTTTCAAAACTCCTACACCTTAAAGAGCCTGTTGCGAAACATCACACAACCAAAAGCAGACTCAACATCAATAACACGTCTAATGATAGAGTTTGGTTAAAGCAAGGAGATAGAGATAATAAGTTTTTGCACTCACGCACTATTAACAAAAGAAGATTACTGATGTGTATATGCGGGCTTTCTTCCCAGTTTTTTCGCTCCTTAGCCCATTGGTAATGAGTTGGGTTCTTATTGGGGAGGTCAGGGATTCAACCCCCACCTCCCTCCTATATATTCATGCATGTGTATATGTAGGCTTTCGGGCTTTCTTTCCACTTTCGTGGGCTTTCTTCCCAGATGTACGAGCCACTGAAGCTGGGGTGCCAAAAAAAAAAAAAAAAAAAGGTTAAATAAACAGTTCTAAAGGAAGATTGCTCTAGAGTAGGGAGGGGATTGGCCAGAGTGATCTCGACTTGATCAAGTCGAGATCACTCTGGCCATTTGCAGAATGTTTCTCCTCATTCTCTTACTCCATCCTCCTTAAGGGGTCCCCCTTGGGTAAAATTATCTTCTATAGGTCAAAGACAAGGAGACCCACTCTCTCCATACTTCTTTATTTTGGGACATGTTTTTAAAGGCTGAAAATGAGGGGTAGATTCATGGGCTAAAAGTTTTTAAAGAGCCCCATCTATTCTTTGCCGGTGATAGTTTCAGTTTGTACGATGCCTTTCTTGATGAAGCTAGAGAGATGAAAGATATTCTTGATGATTATTGTGACTTATCAGAACAACTTGTGAACTTCAGTAAATCAGCTGTCTACCTCAGAAAAGGAGCATGAAGAACCAAATGTAAATCAATAGAATCACTTTTAGGCATTAGATTCACGGAAAATAATGATGAATATCTTGGGAATCTTATGTTTTTAAATAAACGTAAAGAAGTCAATTTTGAATACATAATTAATAAAATTAAGAATAAAACCTAATCTGGTAAATCTCCCTCCTTTCTCATGCTGGGAGGAGTACACTCATCCAATGCGTTGCCTCAGCAATTCTTGTATATAATATGTGCTACAACTTCCTAGCAAAACTAAAAGATCTATTGATAAGTTGAATAGAGAGTTTTGGTGGGGTGATCAAGAGGATAAAAAGAGATTCATACTATTAAATGGAGTGAGATTTCAAAAGCAATCAATGGAGGAGGATTAGGCATTAGAGATTCAAGAAGCAACAATTAAGCCTTATGAGCCAAAACAAGTTGGATATATCTAAATTCATGGTAATCTTCTCTGCTACATAATTCTTATTGAGGAGAAGTACAGGCCTAGTATGGTATTTTGGGAAGTTAAGTTTAGGAAAGGTAATTCTTATTATTGCAATTTTGTAAATGCCCTAAATTATATAAATGAAAATATTGGTTGGATTGTCGGTAATGGTAAAACATCTTGATATGAAAATGCAACTGAATCCCTTCTGACAGGGGTCTTAGAAAACACGTTTCTTCTGCTGCAAACCTAAACCTCCAAGTTATAGACGGGCTTGTTGGACTACGAGAGGAGATGGAATGAGATACTCATAAGAAACAATTTTAATATTATTAAAGATGTGGAAGATATCCTTAAATTTTATATTTCCAGTCAAAGTGGTGAAGATAAAAGAGTCTAAACTTATGCAAAGAATGGTCAAGTGATTGTTAATTTGTCTTATAAAGTGCTCACTGCAAATTACTTACCTAATGGTGTTGAGTTGTTGAAATGGAAAGACTTACGGAGACTTCCAATTCCCGGAGAATCCTTTTTTTTTTTTAGGTGAACATTTCTTAGAAAACCTATTTTCGTAAAATCCTTCCTTAGCTCCAAATTAAAAAATTGTAATGCTTCTTGTCAAATTTGTGATTGTTCCGAGATCATGCCAAGGTGATCACGCAAGAGCAATTTGGTTTAAATCTCACTTTGGCCTTTTCGCTCATATAAAAAATCCCCGTCCATGGCTTACTCGAATGGTGGAAGGGTTCTTTTAATTCTGATAAACTGACCCTCCCAACTCGTAACAGTTTTCTAAAGCCTATGCGCTTGCCATTTGGCAGGCCATTTGGAAGGCCAGGAATGTCTATTTATTTAAGCTGTTAAACTAAACCCCTAGAAATCTCTCAATCAAATTAAGATTTTGATGATGTTATCCTTTCTTGATACGATGAAAGTAAAGGAAATATCTAACGAAAAAGCCCCAAGCCTTAGTATGATTATTACAAAATGATGTGGTTTCAATTTTTTTCGATGTTGTGTTTAGAACACCAGATGATAAAGCTTCTTTTGTGTACATCGTATGATTTAATGATCTACCATGTGTGCAGAAGGGAGCTATAGGAGAGGAGCATATCTCATCAAAAGAAGTTGAAATGAGGGCTCTCCTCGTTGCCTTGAGTGGAGCCAAAGTTTTGGGTATTAGAAGTGGCCGCGTTTTGTGTGATGCGATGGGGGCAATCCAAGTAATTAATGGTAGCAAATATTGGGTACTAATCTCCATCGTTGCCGATATTTTCTTAGTTGTGGACTTTGATAAAATGTATTTTTGTCACATTCCTGGAAGGCTACATGAGATGGCGCACCCAATTGCCAAATTATATCAATCTTTTAATTGTGGGTTGAGTGCTCGATCTATTACCTAGACTGATTGGTTGAGTCGGTCCCATGATGTGATGTTTTGATGTGGTTGTATGTGTGTGTACTTTTTTTCTCTTGCTCATTAGTGTTTTTATCCTTTTGGGTTCTAGTATATTTCTTTTGCCAAAAAACAATGTCTAATAATAGAGTTGAGCTCTGGTTGCGCATTTACACTTTAGCTGATTAATAAACGGGTTGAATTTGGGCTGGGCATGTACACATTAACTCTAATTGTCAATATGATCTAAACTAGACTAGCCCATGATATTCCAAACAGTTCACAGTGACTGCAAACGAGCAACGGTGTGATCTAGACAGCCATGATCGTGGTGATCTCTCCTCAACTAAGAATAATTCAAAATAGGGTTTTAAGAAAAGAAAGCTGGTTCCAAAGGATGATAATTTTCGTGATTTCTTGTTGACGTGATCTTTGGTTTCCTTTTATAAGATGAACACATTTTTATTTTCCCGTTCTTTTTCTCAAAAATAAAATAAAATAACACGAGCCAGAGAGTAAGGGAATCATTTTCTATAATCTTACAAGTTAACAACAAAGTACATTCCACCGTGGATAATATTTTGCCATACCAAACAAGATAAATAAAAACCACAGAAAATGAAGTCTTTGGGTTTCACTTTTCAAAAAAAAAAAAAAGGGTTGACTTCTCAAGACCAATGGGTCAGATAGAGGTTGGGGTTTAAAATATGGACTGCTCGTTGACCCAACCCATTTGTCATCCCCAAAGGGGGTTAATTACTGTATAAATGTTTTTATTCATAGACCAATATGGAAGCATTTCTAGTACTGGATCCAATAGCTATTGAAGTGGAGGCAGCCATTAATACTTAAGCCCACTCGCCTTGGTGTTTTTTGGCGGGTGATAGGCACACTAGATTTTAACTGGATCTGCCACCTTGGCTTAGGCTCGCCCGCACACTCTCGCTCACCTCCCGTACCATTTGTAACGCTACAGGCCTTACGCTAGCTATTGAAGTGGAAGTAACGTGGGTATTGAAGTCCAGACTCTAGACTTTGTTGTTTTCAATGTCCAACTTGTTGGGTGAATCCCTTGTATCATAGTTGTGCATTGGTAGGTGATGGGCACAACGCGAATTTCAACCGGATCTGCAACCTTGGACCTTGCCCTCCGGATCTGACACTGCATCAGAAGTGCATGTAGTTGCATGGAAAAGTCCCATCTTAAGGCCTATAAATATGTCATGGGTTGGCCACATGAAAGGAGAATGATTCTAATTTAGCGATTTACGCATTAAGCCTCAAATGTCGAAGTCATGAATCTAACTTTTACAATAAAAAAAAATAGACTGATGAATGAGAAGCTTTTCTTCTTCAACAGTCTGGACCATATAAATTCAATGCCCATTGATTAAATGAATAAAATCATGCGACTGTTGTTATTTCATGTGCTGACACATGAATTGATGTCAACTGTCCAAGCTTTTGGAACTGCAGTGAGGATATGCAAAGTTACAGTGAACCCATATTTTGTAATGGGCGAGGCTAGCCTATGCCAAAGCCCAGCATGCTTTTGGATAGATATGAGCCAACCATCTATGCTTGCAACTGGGTCCATTCTTTAGATTTTGGCCTGCTACATAAACTGGGCTGGACCTATTCCATTCTTCCTAAAAGACCTGACTAGATGGCCCATCCTGTACTCCTAATAAATTCTACTCAAAATGGGACATATATTTAACAAATAGGTTTGACTTTTAGACCTACGGTCCACATCCGTCCTTGAATATCATAAATAACTTCACTGGCACAATAACTCATGCTATCCAGAGGCATTGCCCACATGGCTAGGGCCCTACTCCATCTATCTACTTTTCACATTTATCTTTTAAACAATTACATGTTTGTATTGTGCGGTATATTGGTTAGGTTAGTTATTTATAATGATTTCAAATTTCACAGTTTATATAATTACTTTTTCCTCTCTCTCTCTCAAAATATATATATATATATATATATATACAAAACAAAACAAAACAGTGAAAGTCAGCTCCTTTCCCCCCTTACCCATCATCCCAACTAGAGCGAACACTGTCACTATTGTATCTGCCATATTTTGAAATGTCACAACAATTTGGCGATATATACTTAAAACACTCTCATATTTACAGATAGCACCATCAAATGAAAATATATTGAGAAAATCACAAGAAATAGAATGAAAGTTGGCAGAATTCAAGAAAATTAATATTTTTTGCTACCTTTAATTTTAATTATCTAAAAATTAACTTATTTTCTAAGACATTTACCTATAATATCTTTAAAAAACCTCAGATTTGAAAATCCAGCACAATATTTCTGTCACAGAGAGATAGAGATGTTATTCCTACTTTTGCGGCCTTGATGACCTATAATAATAGCCTGAAAAAAAAATCTTAAATTTGAAAATTCTCTGAGAGAGAGAGAGAGAGAGAGAGAGATGTTATGTCTACTTTTGTGGCCTTGATGACCTATAATAATATCCTGAAGAAAAATCTCCAATTTGAAATTCTCCTAGTGAGAGAGAGAGAGATGTTATATCTACTTTTGTGGCCTTGATGACATATAATAATATCCTGAAGAAAAACCTCCAATTTAAAAATTCTCCTAGTGAGAGAGATGATATATCTACTTTTGCGGCTTTAATGGTGATCTAATCATTAAAACACAGTCCTATAGAGTATTTTTTCTTTGTTTTTTTTTTTTTCTATAGAGATGTCATAGGACATTGTTTTAATTATTACTTCACAGTCACTCTCAAGGCCACAAAAGTTTATCTAGATGTTATGGCTACTTTTGTGGCCTTGAGTGACGAAGGTGAACTAATAATTAAAAGGGATTTTTATGAAATAATTAAAGCTAACTTTGATTATTCAATTTTTATGAAGAAGAATAAGAAAACTATAAGTGAGTGGTTCGTATATGCTTTTTTTGACGAAAATACCCCATTTGAGGATATTATCAACTACTTATGATATCGTCAACCTGCCCCTAGGAAAAACACCCCGAGTCGACTAATTTCAACCCCCAATCTCTATCTTCCTCCCCTTCTGCTGCCCACTCTAGTCCTCCTCCCCTTCCACTGACCCCTCTCAGATGGTATGGGCAACATTTTTTCTTGTTTCTTGGCCTTTGTGTTTTGAGATTTGGCCACTTACTTTTGTCTAGAACAAGTGGGGACAGTGGCGAAGGTAAAAAGAGAGGAAGAGGAAGATTAAGGACTTAATATCTCATGTAGGCCTTCATTTCTTCTTCTCTATTATTTCTTTCATTCTCTTTTTTATCATCTTCTTTTGATCATCTTACTTGAGCGAGATGGAGAGAAAAAGTGAAATGGGGCAACTGGTATTCAACGTGTGCGATGAAATGTCTGAACGAACCTTGAGCCATGGAGAGGATTTGAATGAAGCCATTGATGTTCCAGTGTGAAATGGGCACATATTTGATTCGTTTGGTGAGCATTGTACATTCTTGTTGAATTGCTTTTGAGTGGATGTTGGTTTGATAGTGATTGAACGTGATGATGAATGAAAGGTGAAGATGATGTGTGCAGGCTCGGGTGAGTTTGGATGATGCAAGGTGTAGTAATTGATGGATCCTATCTAATGAAGTAGGCCGGGTGGTGCAGATGTGTTGGTCATTCAAATGGGTCAGAGGTGCTATGTTGTGCAGGTGATTGATGGGTCTTGGTTAGTAGCAACAAACTAAAATTATCTGAGTAAAAAACAATTAAGAAACTACCACATGGTGCTATTGAGTAGTTACCCAACTAGTAAATAGACTGAATGATAGATGGCTTATATAGGAAATGAAATGTACATGACTGTTGGACCCAACATTGATTGCAAGAACATTGTGTATGAATATTGATTTTTCACATTTATGCTTAGTGACAATTGTGTATGGAATGATGTAATATGAAGACTCTAAAATGTGAATGGCTTACATAATATCGGAGTGAAGTGGACAACGTTCACCAAGTGTGTATGAAGTGTGACGAGATTGAAGAACAAGATGAGGTTTGGGAGATTTTTTTTACTTTTCCAGTATAATGGATGGAAGTGTCTATGAATGTTTGGACATGAATGAAGTGTGTACGTAATGTATGGAATTATGGATGGTTATTGGAAAACTCTTTTAAAAAAAAATTCAATTGACAATATCATCAATCAATATGGGGGATTTGATCCCCAATTTTTAATTACAAGTTAACTTAATCGACTAATGCAATCCTGGATATATTAAAAATCTGCATGAGTCAGAATTTCAAAAGAAAAAAAAAAAGGAATGCAAAATTTTGTAGTGTCTATTGAGATGGGCGTTTATTGGCTAGAGATGACGATATCATCAACTAAGTTGACGATATCATCAACTAAGTTGATGATATCGTCATCTAGGGTAATTTCGTAAAAAAAAAAGGTACAAACAATTGACCCGTAGTTTTCTTATTTTTCTACATAAAATCGTCTAATCAAACTATAAGCTTAATTTTCGTAAAAATCCCTAATTAAAATACAGTTCTATAGAGATGTTATAGCTACTTTTGTGGCCTCTAGTGACTGTGGTCTAATTTTTAAAATACAGCCCAAAACAAATGGACTTAAAAAGAGAATAGCTTTGGAGCTTTAGATCTTATTCCAATGTGGAGAGAAGGGACCACTATTGAAAAGCTTCATCTCTTTTTGCACATTTGTGTCAAGTGTCCATGTGCATTTAATGCATGACAAATCAATTTTTAAAATACAGCCCAAAACAACTGGACTTTAAAAGAGAATAGCTTTGGAGCTTTAGATCTTATTCCAATGTGGAGAGAAGGGACCACTATTGAAAAGCTTCATCTCTTTTTGCACATTTGTGTCAAGTGTCCATGTGCATTTGATGTATGACAAATCAATTTCTAAGCGTTTGGTGGCAACCCCATTAGCACATTGTCCAGCAGCATCTAACGCATGACAAATCAATGTCTAAGCTTTTGGTAGCAACCCCATTACCACATTTTCAACTCCACCACATGCATTTTATGCATTTCTTTCGGGAGTTTTCAGAATAATTACGAAAACGCCAACCGTTAAAACGGAGACCAAATGCATTCGAATGGAGGCTGGGAAAGCTGGAATATTCGCAAGCCAAAAAACAAGAGACAATGTGCGTTCGAACGAGGTGTCTGGGAGTTCGAACGAGAAGCGGAGATTTTCAACCCAACTTGCGTGAAAACACTTTTTCTTGTGCAACACGAAATAGGGTATATATATATTCCTCTTTTTTTCAACCCTAAAGGTGATCTCTCCAAGACAGAAACCCTAGAAATCCAAAAGAGAGACTTTTCATTAGATCTAGAGCATCCACCATTGAAGAACTGAAGATCTATGCTCTGGAGATTCAATCATCCTCTTTTCATTCGCGGATTCGTCTCAAAGAAGCTTCGAGGCGGTAGGGGGTTGATTCAAGCATGGTTGAAGGTGAACGGCGAGTGGCTGACGAGAAGATCTGCAGTCCCGTAGGTCAGATTGTAATTGGGGAAATGTTGTAAATGATTCTTGTAATCTTCCTTTTATAGTGCA
Organism: Persea americana; assembly: GCA_029852735.1. Classification (NCBI taxonomy): domain Eukaryota; kingdom Viridiplantae; phylum Streptophyta; class Magnoliopsida; order Laurales; family Lauraceae; genus Persea; species Persea americana. Next base: position 27,951,224 of record CM056819.1, read on the forward strand.
TGGCTTTCCCCAAGACAGGGTTCCAGGATCCATGGTTTTTTTCCAAGTAGGGTTTTCATGTATATCAACGTGTTCGTATCTATGTGTGGATGGATGATGGTTATTTTTTCTTTTATATGAATACTCACTTAAATTTTATTGAGAATCCAACATCGCATCAACGCTTACATATTGCCTAATCAGGACTGGGGTGGAGTGCCACCAGACCACCATGTCATCCACATATTGGGCATGCCTAGCTAAAACATAAGCAGTTGCATTTCCCTCTTCCCACATGGTCCACTTCAAACTTGATAAAATGATTCGGCAACCATTTGATTTCCTCAAACAGAGGACATTGCCTCGACATATTAGTACTAAAGAGCTTTAAAGCTTCCACCACCCACATTGAGTCCACTTCTAGAATAATACTACTCACCCCAATGTGAAGAACCATCTGAAGTGCTTATAATGCTGCAATAGCTTCAATGTCATCGGCGCTATCCACCCCACTTTCTAATTTACTCATGGCCACGATCACATTACCCACCTCATCTATGAGAATAGCACCAACTCATGCTTTCTGTATCTCAGCAAATATAACACCATCCACATTAAGTTTAAAAACGCTTGACAGTGGAGTCTTCCATCAAAGAGCTTTCTCCTTTTTGGGGCTACTTTTTTTTAATACGAATGCGTTTAAAGGCCCACACCAATGTCCTTGCCTCGTCCACAACCATCCATGAGTCCTGTGGCTTACCATTATGAATGAATGAGTTTCTTTTGTTCCAAAGTCCACACGCATTGTGACGAGTAGTTCTAAATCAAATGTTGGGTCTTTTTCAAATAAGTACCAAGCAATTAAACCAAAACTTTACTGTACAATTTGATTGAAATCTACCACAGGCAAAAGATCCCTCCATACCCAATGAACATGAGGACAGGATGAATGATGGTTACTGATTGTTGATTATTTTCCTATTTTTGAAAATATATATCAAAGATCTGGTCTCGGACCTTAACCCCTGCTAGGGTTTAAAACCTTCAAATGTCTTGAGGGTGCTTGAGCATTCTTCAAGCTAGAGGAGTAACAACCTTTCGTATAACTGCAGGACCTCAAGAAAATGAACACACTTGACAAAAATTACGGTTAGACCGTGGGTCAATACTCAAAACCCTCAGAGGATCCCGATTCAACAAGAAATAGTCGACAATTCACGGTCACCACTTAGAACTGGATTGGCTTGTAATGTCCAATAAAAAATCTTGGGTATTTTCTAAAAACCATAATTAAAAATAAATATCAAGAGACACTTGAGTGTGTCTTTTTAAAATATTTTTAAAGTTTCATGCACTTTTTTTTTTAATTTAAAGTGTTTTATGTCTTTTCTATAAGATGTGTCTCTTGGACCCATTTGAGTGGACATGACCCAATTCTGAGGGATACTTTCCAACTCTATTTATTAGGCCCAATTTGATTTTGAAAATGATCAGAATCCAGTATTTCCATACTCACATTGTCTAAGAGCATTTTCTTCTCTTTTATTTTTACTTTGACTTGAAGGACAATTCAATATTTCTAATTCTAGTGTGCAGACTTCAAATCAAAGTTGGTCACTGTATCCTTAGGACAGAATTTCATCAAAGCCACTTACATGTAGGAAGTTATTGTCTTTAAGAAAGCATCTTAATTGTTGTGCCTTGCCTATTTTTTATTTCTTTTTCTTGGATTAATTTCTCACATTCACTTATATTCACTATTTTTTTTTTCAATTGCACATTTTTTATAAGTAATTTTTCAGCAAAAACTATATATTTTTTGTAACTGTCTAATCTACAAACAGAGCATAGTAAGCTCCTACCTTAAGTAGTCAAACACTTTAAAAATCAGATTGACTCCCAATTCTAATAATAAGGATGAAAATGCCTCGGTGAATACCCAAAGGACCCAAATAGAAAAACTCCGAAACAAGTGCAAGATTCATCCTCATTTTGATTTCAGGTGTGCAAAAAGATGATGATAGACCCAGATCCCTGGGCTTCCAACCTGACAACCCGAATATCTGAAGCCGGATTCGGGCCCAGCTTCAGTCACATTATTCTGGGTCCAGGTTTGTGTCTTTAGTTTAAATTCGTGTATAGAAATGGATCATGTAAACACAGTTGAGTTGGTTCTGGTCCACATTTGGATTCCTATTTGCTAATTGAAGCTCCTATCCAGTACACCAGATTCAACCCTTTTTCAACCCAATTGGTGTTGTAAGAACGGCTCCTTACCGGCGTGGTAAGGAGCGTCAGCTCCTCCCTAGCTGCCCGGTGTTCAAACCCCGGGTACGTCACCTCTTCCAGCTTGTGCGGGCCTCCTTCCTATTTAAGTGGGCTACCGTACTCTCTTGGGTCCTAGGCTCCTTAGTTGGGGTACAAAAAAAAAAAAAAATAAATAATCTTGTTGTTAAGCTAGCTCAACCTGACTCTGATACAGATAAGCATGTCATTTTGAATATATTGTTGGCCTAGTGGGTCCAGACCAAGTGGGTTCATGGTCATGGGTATTTTGGTAATTGTACCGAGACTTTTTTATTGACTAAGATAGGGTTTCTTGGGGGATAAGAAATAGAGCATTATATATTCATGTAATGTGTAACCCATGATAGATAGTGTACTGATCATACACAGAGTAAACCCAAGGAGAGTCGAGTTTCTTTCTCGTAGATGTAAGCAAGTTTACCGAACCACGTAATTCTCTTGTGTGTGTTTTTTTATTCTTGTGTGGCTGATTGCGTGTTCGATCGTATTGATTCATATCTTCACATACACGCGCACAACAAGTGGTATCAAAGCCTAGGGTTTGATAGGGTTGGATTGTGCGTGGGTGATCAACGGATCGGATCAAACACTGATCCAGATTTCTGCATGTGGCACTTAGTTGCAGAAAAGAGAGAGAAGATCAGTTTGCATTGATCTTTGGTGGACCACACGGATCGGATTTCTCAAAGAAGTTCCGAAGCAGAGAACCGGAGAGGGGTTCTTGATTCCAGATTGCAGACTGGAATTGAAACACAGCGGGCTGCCATCATCGTCGGATTTTTGCGTATTTCTGTTACAAAAATCGTCACTAAACCGAAGGCAAAACCCACATCTTCGCCGTTCACAGTACGTCACCGGAGTTCACGCTGCTGCTACCTCCCTTACCGTTGCCAGTCGGCATCACCCCGCTGCTGCGCGCCGCCGACCGCCGCCGTCCCGCTTGCACTGCGCCATTGCCGGAGAGGAAGAACGCACTGTTGTTCGTTTCTGGTTACAGAAACCAGAACGAAGAAGACGACCTGGGTGTGATCTGGGCCAGGCTAGGTTATGTCTAGGTATGGGTTAGCTTGACCTGACCCATTTACAGAAGCCCAGCCCAGAGCCAAGACCAGGTCAGGTTTAGGTTTGGTCAGTTCAACCTGACCCGTAGAGCAGTCCAGCCTGTTCCACAGAGAGTCGCTGACAACATCCAGCCACGTCAGCAGAACATACAATCAGCAAGGGTTTTGATTGTGATCGATGGCAAAAACTTGTTTCGTCGATATCTTGATCACCCAGTGTCTGATTGGAGATCCGTTTACACCTACAGACTCGTTGCGAGCAGATCTACGTATCTGTGAAAGAAGATTGGCAATTTGATGGTCAACAAGAAAGTTTGACTAATCGGAGCGTAGAAAACTATTTTTGAGATATCGGAGCCATCTAGAGTCGGATTTCAGATCTATTTCTTCCAGCATGCTTGTGGTGATGAAATCTATAGATTGGTGCAGAAATTAAGGTTAGTAAAAGTTGTTTGTTTTTCTTGATTATCCAATTGAGATGGAGAACAACAACATAAACACTACAATGATCAAATTGAACCATACAAATTGGTTACTTTGAAAACCAAAGATGGAGGATATACTCTATTGCAAAGACCTCTATGACCCCATTGAAGGGATAAAGCTCGACCAAAAGAAATGTCTGATGCGGATTAGAAAAAGATGTATAGAAAGGGCGTTGGTCACATCAGACAGTGGGTGGATAACAGCATATTTCACCACGTGTCTAATGAAACCAATGTAAATACCCTTTGGAAGAAATTAGAAGATAAATATTAGAAGAAACCTATAGTGAACAAAACTTTTCTGATTAGAAAGCTTGTGAACATGAAATTCAAGGAGGGTGGTAAAATTGAAGATCATATAAATGATTTCTAATGCGTTGTGAATGAATTAGCCACAATGAAGATGGTCCTTGATGATGAGATGCAAGCTTTATTGCTTCTAAGTTCTTTGCCAGATACATGGGAGACATTGGTTGTTTCCGTGAGCAACTCTACTCCAGACGGTGTGTTATCAATGAGTTAAGTTACTAGCAGCTTGTTAAATGAAGAAACAAGAAGGAAAATTGCAGGGACATATAATGCACATGCCTTTGTTACTGAGAAAAGAGGGAGAAGTAAGAGTAAGGAACTAAGGGGGGTTGTGGCAAGTCTACGGTGGATCACAGACTAAGAAAAAGTTAGGAAAATGCTTTCATTGTGGCAAGGAGGTTCACATTAAAAAGAATTGCTTTGCCTTGAAGGAAAAAAAAAGAAGCCAACAATGAGCAGAAGAATGACACTAACACTACAAACTACTTTGGACAATGAAATACTGGTACTGCCAGTAAAGATGAAGAGTGTTTGGGTGCTGCAGATGATCAGGTTGAGTGGGTTGTTAACACAGCGGCATCCTATCATGCTACTCCTTGTAAGGAGATATTCACGACATACAAAGTAGGGGACTTTGGTACTGTGAAGATGGGCAACACACATCATTCAAATATTGTTGGGATCAGTGATGTCTGCATTTAAACCGATATTGGTTGCACAATGACGCCAAAAGATGTGCAACATATTCTTGATCTGCGGTTGAATCTGATTTCTGGAACTTCGTTGGACTGTGCAGGTTATAAGAGTTACTTCGGAAATGGCAGGTGGAAACTCACTAAAGGGTCTCTTATTATTGCGAGAGGGAAAGCGTGTAATACACTGTACAAGACACATATGAAGCTATGCAAAGGTGTGTTAAATACTGTTGAAGACAGATCCTCTCCAAATTTGTGGCATAAGAGACTGGGACATATGAGTGAGAAAGGACTGCAGTTATTGGGAAAGAAAGATCGACTTCATTACTCCAAAGGTACATCCCTTGACCCTTGTGATTATTGCTTGTTTAGTAAGCAACACAGGGTATCTTCCTCTAAAACATCAACGATAAAATCTAATGTATTGGATTTGGTATATTCTGATGTTTGTGGTCCCATGGAGGTGGAGTCATTGGGTGGCAATAAGTTTTATATCACATTTATTGATGATGCGTCCAAAAAAGTCTTGGTTTATGTGTTGAAATCGAAGGATCGGGTGTTTCAGGTTTTTCAACAGTTTCATGTCATGGTTAAAAGAGAAATAGGAAAGCTCTTGAAATGTCTTCGCACAGATAATGGTGGTGAGTACACTTTCAATCAGTTTAAAGGTTATTGCTCGAAGCATGGTATTCAACATGAAAGAACAGTTTCTGGTACTCCACAGCACAATGGTGTGGCAGAGAGAATTAACCGCACTATTCTTGAAAAGATGAGATGCATAATTAAAGTGGCATAGCTACCCAAGCCATTTTGGGGAGAAGCCATTCTGACTGTCGTTTACCTGATTAACAGGTCTCCCTCAGTTCCTTTGGATTTTGACCTTCCGAAGAGGAAATGGATAGGTAAAGATGTTTCTTATTCTCATTTGAAGGTGTTTGGCTGCAAGGATTTTGCACATGTACCAAAGGAGCAGCATTCTAAGCTAGATGATAAGGTAGTTGCATTTTTCTTGGCTGTGGTGGAGCTGAGTTTGGCTACAGGTTATGGGATCTAGAAAAGAGAAAAATTATCAGAAGTAAGGATGTGGTGTTTTATGAAGATCAGTTCTTTGGAGATATTGAGAAGACTAAAAAGTCTTAAAAAGTTGTTGACAGAGTGGTTGATCTCACACCGACTCCTTCTCTAGTGCAGACTACAGGTGGAGAAGGTGAACAAAACGATCCAGATCGGGATAAGGCGCAGGGGTTGCCAAATAAACATGGTGTTGAGCAGGGGGAGCAGTCTCCTCAGTCAGAAACCACGGAACCTCAAGTTAGGAGGTCTACTCGAGAACGTCAACCATCAACAAGATGTCCTGCAGCATATTCTATTTGCTTACTAATGAGGGGGAGCGAGAGAGCTACCCAGAATCAAGAACTCATGTAGATAAAGATGAGTGGATGAAGGCTATGTAGGATGAAATGAGTTCTTTGAAAAAGAACAATACTTATGAGCTGGTGGAACTTTCAAAAGGTAGGAAGGCTTTGAAGAACAAATGGGTGTTCAAGCTGAAGACAGATGACAGTGGAAAACTGATCAAGCACAAAACACGGCTAGTGGTTAAAGGCTTTGCGCAGACAAAGGGAATTGACTTCGACGAGATTTTCTCTCTGTTAGAGTTGTCTTAGGTCTGTCGCCAGCAAGGACCTTGAGCTTGAACGGATGGATGTGAAGACTGCATTTCTTCACGGCGATTTGAAAGAAGAGATCTACATGTCTCAGCCGAAGGGGTTTGAGGTAGAAGGAAAATAACAGTTGGTTTGCAGGTTAAAGAAGAGTCTCTACAGGCTGAAGCAACCACCGAGACAGTAGTACAAGAAGTTTGACTCATTCATTGTAAGTCACGAGTACCGGAGGACAGCTGCAGATCACTGTGTTTATATTCGTAAGTTTGGTAATGGTAAATTTGTCATCCTTCTTTTATTTGTAAATGATATGTTAATGATAGTTGGACAGGATAGTAAGATGATTGACAGGCTAAATAAGGACATGTCAAAGACTTTTGACATGAAAGACTTGGGTCCCGCACGACAGATATTGAGAATGTACATACGTCATGACAGGAATGCCAAGAAACTGTAGTTATCACAGGAGAAATATGTTGAACGGGTGCTAGCGAGATTCAATATGAAAGATGCTAAGCCAGTTATCATGCCTTTAGCCAGTCACTTTAAGCTTAGTAAGAGATTATGTCCTACTACAGATGAAGAAAAGGAACGGATGATGTCTGTTCCATACTCCTCAGCAGTTGGGAGACTTATGTATGCCATGGTGTGTACATGGCCAGACATTGCTCATGCAGTGGGTTTAGTGAGTCGATTTCTTTCTAACCCTGGGAAAGAGCATTGGGAAGCAGTGAAGTGGATCTTCAGATATTTGAGAGGTACATCAGATTTGTGCTTGTGTTTCGGAGGCTCGAAACCAATTCTTGAAGGTTTTACAAATGCTGATTTTGCAGGCGATCTTGATCGTCGGTTGTCTACTTCTGGGTACTTATTTACTTTTGCAGGGGGGGGGGCTATTTCCTGGCAGTGTAAGTTGCAGAAGTGTACAACATTGTCTACAACCGAAGCATAATACATAGCTGCTAATGAAGCAGGGAAGGAGATGATTTGGTTAAAGAAAATTTTTCGAGAATTGGGTTTGAAGCAAGGAAAGTATGTAGTCTACTGTGATAGTCAGAGTGCTATGGATCTTAGCAAGAACGCTACATACCATGCCTGCACGAAGCACGTTGATGTGAGATACCATTGGATTCGTGAGGCCATCTAAAAGAATCTCATGAAGCTGAAGCAGATTCACATTGACAAGAATCCCTCGGACATGATGACTAAGGTCGTGTCTAAGGAAAAGCTAGAGTTATGTTCAGAGTTGGAAGGACTGAACTCCTAGTAAGGGAGTTCAGAGGCGAGTCTTCCCCATGGTCTGGAGGGGAAGATTGTTGGCCTCGTGGGTCCAGACCAAGTGGGTTCATGGTAATGGGTATTTTGGTAATTGTACCGGGACTTTCTTATTGACTAAGATAGGGTTTCTTGAGGGATAAGAAAGAGAGCATTATATATTCATATAATGTGTAACCCATGATAGATACTGTACTGATCATACACAGAGTAAACCCAAGGAGAGTCAAGTTTCTTTCCCGTGGACATAGGTAAGTTTGTCGAACCACGTAATTCTCGTGTGTGCTTGCTTGTTCTTGTGTGGTTAATTGTTTGTTTGATCGTATTAATTCATATTTCTGCATACACGCGCACAACATATATCACAACAATATAACAATATTTATTTAAATATCTTGTGATGGTATTATGATCATTGTAAATTAAGTTTATCGCAAAATTTGTTTTCAGTGCAATATTATCAAAACATTGATGATATCGGAGGTCGAATCAAATTCTTCCCAAGCTTCTTGAAATAGTAAATAGATTAGAAAATAAAATTGGAAATTTTTTTAGCATTGTAAGAATCTATTAAGAAATTAGTCGCCCATTTAGAGAAATAAGAATTAGGGTCCTTTCTAAGTTAGACACTTACCATTTTTATTCCTGTGTGATGGTATGCCATTGCCACTCTCATCTAATTTATTTTTAATAGTCAAGATTCTCTTTTCAAGTTCAGCTTGAGTTAACATTTTCCTTCTCCACTTGCTGCTCCTGACTTTTTAAGGAGGGCTCGAGATTTTCCCTTAGATGTGCTTTGGCTGGACGTTTTAAAAGGGTGTTTGATTATTAAAATTCAAGAGCATTAATATAGGACCTGTCTATATGCAGGGATTTGAAAGACCAGGAACCCAAAGGAATACAGTTTACCATGAATTCTATAGTTTGATAGGGCCGGTTAGTTTACATGAAATTGAATTAAAAGAAAACCCACTTTTCCATGAATATTCGTTACCTGAAAAAAAACAATAGTAAAAGATGTATGATTATATGGAATTGAATTCCTCGAAATTCATAGTAACCCACTTGACCAAGAATCCTTGAAAATTTAGTTGGTTGGTTTGCATGGTACTGAATACCTAGAAATGGAAGGAACCCACTATATAATTATGGATTCCTTATCTTAAGAATATAGGGCTGTTCATTTGCATGAAATTTAAATTCCTAAGAATTTAGAGGAACCACATCTCTCTCTCATGGGTACTACCACAGAAGGCATAGTTCACTGTTAAATTCTTTAAAAACCGCCATAAACAAACACGCTGCAATTTTATAATATCACAATATTCTACTCTGCACTAATGCCCTAACATTTCTCTTAAAATATATTTACAAAAATGGGATTGCTCGAATATTTATAGAAGTTCATATTTTGAACCAACTTGATTAAATAGCATATTTTAGTGTAAAATCACACAGTTCTCTTCTTTTTCTTTTACAAAAGGGATATACTGGAACGCCCCCAAAAAACTACAGCCACCACTCCAAATGAAAAGAACCACAAAGAGACCAGAAACATGCCATCAAAGTAAGAGACAGCAAAGCATAAGAGGCCACCAAAAATCCCAAAAAAAATGCCAGAAAGAACCCAAATTAGAAAAGAGCCACTTCCCTCCAGTTATGCCCAATGGTGTCAGAATAGGGACCCGAGAAGCAACGCAGAATCTCATGCTTGAGATGATATCTTGTTGGGGAAAAGCCAGTCCTTAAAGGAGTCTTTGCCTCTTTGGTCCTTTCTTTCCAAATTGCCAATACAAAGGATAAGCCCCACATAATTCTTTCTTTCCAAATTGTGTAATTATTTTTAATTTAAAGTTTTACTTATTATAGGGGATTTAACGGGAAAAACCCCCATAAAGGGGCATTTCTTTAATTTAGGCCCAATAAAAATCGGCAGATAGATGTGGCCCTGAATTTACGCTTCTTTTTTTTTTCTTTTTTTTTTTGTGTCTTTTAGTGCTATAGTCGATATCGACACTCATCGCAACTACACTTCATAACCAGTTTTGCATCGCCCTTTTCCCTTTACATCGTTTGTCTCGTCTGGTGTCTGCAACACTGCCTGGCGACGAAAATCTTCACTCCATTAAGGGTGGTGGTTGCACTCCTTTAAGAGGCAGGTACATACATGAATCTATATTCTTAGTTTGATAGTATCCCCAAAAAGAGACCCCAAAAAGAGACATTCACCCCAGCTTGTTCATTTGTATTCTCTCCTTTTGGTTGTTACCAGCCCTAGACAAGTAATCAACGCCCTTGATCTATCCCAAAAAAGGGCACCCAATTGCATCTAGATTTTTGAACGGTGGATATTTTCTTCTAAAGTGACACTACCATCTTTAATTTTCATACATTTTTAGGTTTAGGGTTTTAAATGTGCTTGTATTTGACAATACAGACATCACTTCTCTTCTTCACTATATTATTTGCCCTAAACTAAAACACAACATTCATGCCCCATGTTAATTATTCTTCATCTATTTCCTTTTACAAGATCTAGAAATTTGAACAGCATATGGGCGTTGTCCCGTGAAATTGTTATAAGAGGTGGATATGCTCCTACAATTTCACTATCCAAATAGTTTTCACGTTCCTTTTTTGGTTTAGGATTTAAAATGTGCATAGTCGCTTTATGGCATTGTTTAACAATACAATTAGTACAACCCTTTGATTATCACAATGCATTTACTTTAAACATGCACTTGCCCTTTCACCATGGGTATTGTTTATGCATACATATTTACCTTCTGTTCCTATCACTAGAAACTAATTTTTTTTATTTATAAACAACATGTTAGATTGCGAGGTCCTAATCATATTCCACTATGATGGAAACTTTGAATTTGATATTATGCGTCTCGTCTATAATGGAGGAAAGCCGAAGATGAGTATTTATCAACCGACATAACATATGGGTTATTGGTTGCGAAGCATTTGAAGCATCTAATTGGGACTCATTTGCCGAAAGTTTAAGCAGACAATACCTTTATCACAATGGACGTGCATTTTCACTCGCTAGCATTGAAGATGATAATGATGTCAACAGAATGATCAAAGCATCGAGTCAGGATACAAATGGGATATACTTATATATTTCTAACAGTTTGAACAATGGATAATGTAGAAGAGGATAACAATCTAGGTATATAAATTTGTTGTATTCTACATAATACTTTATCAAATATTAATCCCAATCCCTTACTTGAATTTTGTTATATCGTTAATGCACTATAGGTTTCAGAGGAATGACGAGCATGCATCGTTCTTTTCTTGGAAAATCGAGGAGTATATTGCTAAATTGCAAGGGAAAAGAAGTGAAAGTTAGGACAGCTGTTCCAGAGCTTCCTACAGTTGATCTCTAAGAAGATAATGACATACATTTTTCAACTGTTCGAAACATTACAAGTCCGCATCATACCTTAGGTCAAGAAATTGATCTTGATAATATAGAGGATGGGACAGACTATGGTGATGAGAATCATTTTGATGAAAATAATTTCACCGGACAAATTCCAGTGATTGTGATGGGCTCGTACAGAAGCAATGTCGGCGGTGCTAATCCAGTCAACAATGCATTTGTTGATAATATAGAGGCGTTTGCAGACTATGGTGATGAGAATCAGTTTGATAAAAATAATTTCACCGGGCAAATTCCAATGATTATGATGGGCTCGGACAAAAGCAACGTTGCCGGGGCTAATCCAGTCAACAATGCATGTCTTTCAAGTGAACATTCAGGTGTTAATTTCGTCGACAACATGGTACCTGAAGAATTGAATGCAGATATTGGAAACAATTAAGCACATGAAATATGGATTGGCCATTAATTCCCTAATCGGGACACATTCCGAAAGACTCTGGCGAAGTTTGCAATTTATGAAAACTTTACTCTGAAGCATTTGAGGACCAACTTGTACAAAGTGACAGCATGCTGTAAAGATCAGAGTTGCCCTTAGCACATTCATGCCTCTATTGTGGAAGCAGGGCCACAATTCAAAGTGCGTACGTACAATCCTGTCCATAGATGCTCGAAGCCATTGATGGGGATGTCACATAAACAGGCGTCAGCAGTGCTAATTGCGGAGTTCATCATAAACTAAGTCCGACAAAATGTCAATTTGAAACCAAAAGAGATCATGAACGACTACCAAATAGAATTTGGGACAACTATTACTTACAGGAAGGCACATGTAGCAAAAGAGATAGCCCTCCGTGCAATGCAAGGATCTTACGAGGAGTCATTCCAAATGTTACCTAATTACTGTATTAAACTGCATAGTACCAATCCAGGCACGGTAACAAATATAGACACCACATCTGAGGACCGTTTAAGAAGATTTTTTTGGGCATTCGGAGTTTGTCTAAGGTCTTTCATTAATACTTGCACCAACGATTGTTGTAGATGGGACACATCTCTGAGGAAAGTTTCCTGGTGTTTTGCTCGTTGCTGTTACACACAATGCCAATCATAAGCTCCTCCCCATCGCGTTTGCCTTTGCGGAAGCCGAGCAACGTGATAGTTGGGAGTGGTTCCTTGCAAATTTGCATATAGCACTAGGTGAGCCTAACAACTTGACTATTGTGTCGGACCGTCAAAAGGGTCTTATTTCGGCGCTCTTGAACACCATACCCTCCGCAAAGCATTGTTATTGTTGCCGTCACATTGCCGAGAAGATTAGGGTGACTTTTAGTGAAGAGACAATTGTAGCAAAATTTTGGCGTGCCACTAAAGCAAACAGGCCGTTTGAGTATGATGCATATATGACCAATATACAAACAGTCAGCCAAGAGACATTCACTTACATTGATTCAATTGGAAGGCAACGTTGGGCTTATGCATATGTAGATGGACGGCGGTATGACAAGCTCACTAGTAACACAACAAAATGCACAAATGGCCTCTTAAAGGACACGAGAGTCCTCCCTATTACAAAACAGGTAGAAGAAATACGGGCCAAACTAATGGAATTTTACCAGAAGCACCATCTTGAATCGCAAGCAGTTTCAAGTCGTCTAACACCATATGCGGAGAAAGTTTTGGAAAATGAAACGGAAGAAGCTCGACGACTGCATGTTCGTGTGGCTGGCCTAGTCAAGTTTCAGGTACAATCTGCGGAGTACGTAGACGTCGTTGATCTTGAACGCAAGACTTGCACATGTTGAAAATGGGAGATTCTGGGGATCCCGTATGCTCATGCATTATCTTCAATGAGAGTTAGAAACTATGATCCATATGAATTCTGCGAACATTGGTAACGATCAAGTGTATATCGTATGACGCACAGTGAAGTGTTGCATGCTACCCGTGACCATAAACAATGGGAGCACACATCTGATAAACGAGTTTTGCCACCACGAGCTACTAAACAGCCAGGGCGGCCAAAGAAGAATAGGATTCGGATCGAGGATTGTGGCCGCCAACGGTGGGTAGTCACTTGTGGTAACTTAAGGAGAGGGGCTATAACCGGCAAAGTTGTCGCAATCCACCACGGCAAACTTGAAGATGCAGCTGCTCAGGTCTTGTAAATTTTGCTAAAGCAAAGAAGAACATGAATTTTTTAGTTCGTGTTAATGTTTGGTGTAAATGTGATAGGAGATGCATTTTTTGGAAGGGGGATGCACGAGTAATGTGAACTCCTTTTTTGTTGGTGTTAATATTTGGTGTCAATGTGATAGGAGATGCAGCCGTTTGGGCAATGTACAAAGTCTACTGAAGCATTTTTTGAAAGGGAGATGCACGAGTTAATGTGATCTCCTTTTTTGTTGGTGTTAATTTTTGGTGTCAATGTAATAGGAGATGCAGCCGTCTAGGCAATGTACAGAGTCTGCTAAAGCATTTTTTGAAAGGGAGATGCATGAGTTAATGTGGGCTCTTTTTTTGTTGGTGTTAATATTTGGTGTCAATGTGATAGAAGATGGAGTCGTCTGGGCAATGTACAGAGTCTACTGAAGCATTTTTTAGAAGGGAGATGCACGGGTTAATGTGGGCTCCTTCTGCATACCCACGCGTTAGATGAACCACTTCTGCGACCTGGGTAAATAATGCCTCTTCGGAGTTCAAATTCATGACCTAGCATGACTCTCATGATATCATGTTAAGTTGTTAGGAAGCGGATGACAAATCTACTTAACACTACCCAACTTAGATGCAAATCTTGGGTAGGCGATTGCATACGATCACTACCTTCAAGTAGCTTGCTATTGATTGTAGCGATGAAATAATTTGGATTACCATTGAGAAAAGCGTTTTTACTCAGAGCATCTCAGTAAGAAAACATATATCAACAATACAAAATCACATAACGACAAAAATCGAACAACTATGTCCAACTTGCTTCTTTGGGCACAAAACATTAATGACATCGAACAAAACCCCAATATCTAACCTTTGGTGCACATAGTAGTACATTGTGATGGAGAAGGGTTTCGATCCATTATAATAAGTACGAACCAAAAACGATAATTAAGCAAGTAATTACCCATTATGTAGTATTGATCATGGATACATATAAATCTTTGTTTGATTGATTATGCAGTTGGGTTTCGAGTAAATGCGGAGGAAAAACATATATCCACTGCATGTTTAGAGAAGTGATGTGTGGTTCCCATCAACTGTGATTGTGTCCACTTAGCCATTTCGTTAGATGAGTCAACTGCACTTACTACATTCACATATTGAAGAGAATAAAATCACTGAAAATAGAGAGCATGGATCCTATGCTTCAATGAAGCACAATTTCATCCTCAAACCAAAGAGACTGTCTGCTACTTCTCCTTTGCTATTTGGAATCTAGTTGGTAAATTCCATTAAATTGTTATCTTAATTCAAAATCCATTTACTATGATTCCAGAAAACACCAAATAAAAACTTGTCGCTTCTCTTGAGATAAACACGATGATGCAGTAACTTCCACAAATGGCAGCGCTCACAATCAGTGCAGTGCTCAGTCGATGCATCCCTTTTTAAATGGACAAACTAGAAAGTGTCAATAAGATTGCAAGACGGAGAAACTACAAAGTTTGAAGGAGATTGCAAGGTCGCTCCCTTCAAAACGATCAAACCCATCAAAAACCCATAAATCGCAGGCCAAATTTAGGGCACAAATACGACAATGAACACAGACATACCTCCATGTGCATCAAAGTCTGGAGAATCTTTGAAAAGTTGATGCGAGTGTTACCCTAGGACCACCGCTTAGGACCACTGTTGAGAAGACGACAGTCACCAACGAAGATAGAAGGTAAAAGGGGAAGGGGGAAAAGGAGATAAAGACAGAGTGAGAGTTAAAGTGGCTTGGTAGCGCTTTTGTATAGCGCAGTGATTGTCGATATCGACTACAGCGTGAAAAGAAATAAAAAAAAAAAAAAAAAAGGGCCCACATCTGTCTGCCAATTTTTATTGGGCCCAAATTAAAGAAATGCCCATTTATGAGAGTTTTTCCCGTTACGTCCCTATTATTATATGCTAGAAGTTACTTTTAATGCGAAGTTCCTTTCCAATTAAAAAGTCAATGTAACAGTCAAACTAACCAACTAATTTTTTATGTAAAAAAGCTGATTTGAGAAAGGACTTTTAAAAGAGCATTTCAGACTTTTAAGAAGCCCACCCAAACACACCCTTAGCCATCGCTCTAAACTACTATCCCGCCTTAACCAATCATTGAGAAAACATTAATTTAATTGGATTTCAAGTCCAACCGCCTAATTGATGACTTTTTAAAACCACATGAGCTGAATTTTTTATCATTGTCATCATGTCATTTACACATAATTAATCTAATGGTAAGCGCAACTTCAATAGGTCAAGGTCAGCCAAGATTTTTGGCGGTTTAGATTTCTCACAAGGGCCCAAATGATAATCTATTTCTTTTTGCGTCGCTGGTTCCACGTCATTCATTCTTTTTTTTTTTTTTTTTGCTATGTTTTTTTAAAAACTTATTTTCAATTTTAATGATACTTTCTGATAATATCCCCAAAAAAACAAAAGGAATTATCGCAATATTATCTAACGCCGATAGTATCCTGAAAATGATATTTGCAACAGTGATCCACAGAATTCAATATTAACAAAAGATGCAGCATCAGTGAGGACCAAACAGCAGGCACATCCAGATATACGAACTCCAACAGTCCCAACCAAATTTCAAATGAACCATACTGACATCTTATATACCAACAGAGATAGAAATGCAGACCTAGAAGAGAGATGCGTGCCTCATGTGGCAGTAACAGCATCAGGAGCAGTAGCCACAGCTACGGCCTTAGCGGATGCAGCAGGGGGAATGGTTTCACCATCTTTGGCAGGCTGGGCAGGAGCTGCTGGAGGTGGAGGTGGCTTCATGTGGGGTGGCGGGGAGCGCTTGAGCTTTAGGAGTATCTGACGCATTCTCGAAAGGTCGGTTGGCTTCCCCGGCTTTGGACCCTGGATCACTACTATGGATGGTTTCTTCTCCTGGTCCTTCTTCCCCCTCTTCCTCTCTATGGTAGGGACTTCGTTTGGAATCAGCTCTGCTATTGCCATCCAGTAATGCTTGTCAGCTTCAGCATGAAACTTCTCCCCATTTGCCAGAAAGAGCTGACACAAGAAAATAGTGCAAAGATAATGAAGACATTGTGTCATGAAAATTGGTATAGGCATTGACTTGAATAAACGTCAACACAAGCTTTCTGATAAAATGGAGATTAATAGCACGGCCAAAAAGCAAAACAGAACAAAGCACAATGTAGATTAGCAGATACGGTCTGATGGTGCAATCCATTCAGCAGCTTAACATCCACAAGTTGATGCTTAGAGGCATTTAAAGCAGTGATATTCTTCCATCCAGATATATGTCAAGAATAAAATATTAATCAATTTTAAGTGTTTTGTATGCTAATGAAAGCCTAGCGTAGTACCAAAGTGGATGGCAAGTACATGATTTCCATGTTAAAGTGTGTAGTGCCAATACTTCAAAATCCTGTAGGAGGCCCCACAACCATAAACTTCCACTGCAAACCAAAGACACCAGACAAAATAGCGATCCTACTGAGGAATTTGATAGTATGTTGTCTCTTGCATTTCCATAACACTTAATTCCTTGACACACACCATCCAGTGGTAAAATTTATCTGTTGTAAGAATTATATATATTTAGTATTGGCAAATTCATTGGGTATTGAATAAAACCTGAGATTTATTTATGATTGTAATTTTAGTGGGACTGCTCAAGAAAGTTGATGATAGGATTTGTACTGCGGAGTTTCACATAGCCATCACATGTGGACCACCATATGAGAATTTATCTTTGGACCACCTAAGAAATTTTCCATGCCATCGCACGAATTGGAGTCTTGCCATCAGCCATCACAAGTTGCCCCTTGCATCACACGTGGATGAACTTCATCAATTGATGAGGATTTTTCACAACGTGGATGCTTTGTTTTGATTACATCATGTGCCATCACATATTGACTAGTCTCTTGTCATGATGTTGATGTTGGAAAGGAAAAGAGTTAAAAATGGAAGTCAAAGAGTATTGAATGATATGCTTATGGTCTCGTGCAGCACAATGGATGGGCCTATGGTTCCGTGCAACACAGAAGAGTGATGTGTCATTGGTTTCGTGCAACACAGAATGGAGGTCACTCAGCCCATTGTTTAGTCGCTCCAGTGGACGTTAGACAGTAACTTGTCCGCTCGAGCGAACCTTTATTCGCTTGAGTGGCCAATGCGCAGAAAGTCCGTTCTAAACGCGAAACTGCCTTCTAATTTGGTTCAAATTACTTTTTTGAGTCCTACTTGCCCTACAAGTATTGAGGTATGAATTAAAGCCTATATATTGCCTTCCACTCTCAACTCTAGTACACTGCTCTCCCATCCAAAAAATCTAGTGATCTATTGAGAGATTATTTTCTTCTCCAAAGCTTCAAGTTGCTATGCTGAAGTTCAAGTCTTTGGAGGTTTTTTCTGCTACTTTTCTGAAGTGGATTCATCTTGAAGAGGCATTCAAGGTGGTTGGTTCAAGTGCGATGAAGGTGCACGACGAGCAATCGGCAAGATCAAAACAGTCCTTAGGTTGAGTTAGCAACTAGGAAAGGGTTGTGAGTTTTCTTATAACTTTCGATTTATAGTGCTTGGTTATCTGTTGGCCTAGTAGACGATAAGGCCCGTGGTTTTTTCCCGAGTTGGGCTTTCCACTTATAAATCCCGTGTCTTTCTCTTTATGTGGATTGCTTGATTTTAATTAGATCTAGGATTAATTACTAGTTTAATCACTGTGATTGAAATTCAGTAAAGATCTGTTTGTTGGGACCCAAACCTGTGTTAAGGCTGAATTTTCAATTGGTATCAGAGCAGGTTACGCTAATTTACTGTGTGATCTTTTTAATACTGATCTCTAATGGATTTCAATAGAGAAGGAACATCTACTAATAAGCCCCCCCTCTTAGACGGAACCAATTATGCTTACTGGAAAGTAAGAATGATTGCTTTTCTGAGGGCTATAGATGATCAGGTCTGGGATTCTGTAGTGGATGGATATTCTGATCCCACTGTGACTGTAGATGGCCAAACTGTCAAGAAACCCAGAGCACAGTGGACTGCTGCTGAAAAGACCAGCTCTAATTGCAATAATAAGGCCATCAATGCAATTTACAATGGAATCACTCCAGTAGAATTCCACAGAATTTCTGCATGTTCTACTGCCAAGGCAGCTTGAGACTTACTTCAAACTGTTCATGAGGGAACAAACACAGTCAAGCAAACCAAACTCCAAAACTTGACAACCGCTTTTGAGACGATTCGGATGAAAGATTCTGAGACTTTTGATGAGTTCAATTCTAAATTGAGTAAAATTGTGAACTCAAGTTTCAATCTGGGAGAACCTAATCCTCAATCTAAAATTGTCAAGAAAATCTTGAGGTAACTCCCAGAACATTTTCGTCCAAAAGTGTTTGCCATCGAGGAACATCAGGATCTCAATTCTCTCAGTGTGGAAGAGTTAGTTAGTAATTTGCAGACATACGAAGCTAACCATTGTCTTAGCAAGAATGGTAAGGAAACTGTACTCAAGTCTTCGAAATCTGTGGACAGTAGTTCTGAATCAGAGTGTGACTTAGAGGACGCTGAGTTTGAAAAATATTTCATCAAAAAATTCAAAAATATGTTGAAAAATAAAAAGGCTAAGAAGGATGGTAACAACAAGGTACCCTACAAAACCAAATCTGTGCCAGAAAAGAACCCATATAAAGAATCCACCAAGCCTATCCAATGCTTTGAATGTCAAGGTTATGGTCACATTACTGCTAAGTGTGCTAACAGAAAGGAAAAGAGCAAAGGTAAGGCTCTTAATGTGTCTTGGGAAGACGATACAGATGAAGAAAAGAGTAAGCTCGAATCTCCTGATAATGATTTTAAAAACTGTTGCTTTCATGGCTTTGTCTACTGTCTCTTCTTTGCAGGGTTCATCTAACAAGGAGTCCAAGTCCGATGACAATTCAGATTCTGATAACTTTTTTGATGATGACAAGGACTGGGAAACTACATACAAGAAATTGCTGCAAGATTCCATATGTATATCAAAGATTATTAAGAAAAGAGCATTAAAGCTGCAGGAAATGGAATCTCAAAATTCTTCTCTTACTGCACAACTGGAAGAATCACATGCTAAGGTAAGCCAATTTGAAGATCAACATATAATCTTGTCTAATAATCTGATTGTTGCAGGTAAGGAGAGTGAATTATTGAAGCAACATGAGCTGAAAGCAAAATCTGAGATGAACAATTTAGAGAGAGAGCTGAGTGAATGTAAAGCTGAAAAGGAAGATTTAAGAGAAAAGTTGAAGATGGCTCTCATCGAACTGGATTCCGCTATAGCATCAATCAAGCGGATGAATTCTAGGTCTAAGAAACTTCATGAGATCCTTGGAAGCCAAAAGACTAAGTCGTCTAAATCTGGAATTTGCTACATTCATGGAGCTTCGTCCTCAAACAATAATGGTAAATCTGTATTTGTTCAAGGACCCACTGTGTACTCCGTGACACCCTTAATTCATAAGGTTCCACCTTTGAAATCTGTGAATGCTAAGAATGTGCATAAGCCTAAATTCACCCCCACATGTCACTTTTGTGGAATTAAAGACAAATTAGACCACACTGCAATAAAAGAGAAAATCATATCAGAAGTCAGATGAGGAAGAAACCTTCTTCTCCTCAACAGGTCAAAACCAATGCTGTTTGGATTCGTAAAAGTGACCTGAGTTGTAATATGGTCTACACTGCATTGTCTAAATCAATTGAGAATGCTGAGGTTGATCCCCCTCCGCGCAAGCCCCTAGGCATTGGCCTACACACCTAATCCTCCAACTGCGTTTTGAATAGCACATGCATACTTTTTCGAGCTAATTTTGAGATTATCTGGCATGTGATACACTTTGATTTGTTGGATTTTCGCACTGAATTTTTTAAACGATTTAAGGATTTTGATCATGTCCACAAGTACACGATGACTCACTTGGACACTCACTTAGGGTCAATGAGACACTAAGATTGACAGGATTCACGGTCTTAGTGGTTTTCTACCTATTCGGAGCATCGATTTTGATTTTCCCACTTTCACCTATGCTCTCTACTTAATGTCTATATCTTATATGTGACCCAAAAGTGCGTAGAGATTTCTGTAGACCGACGTAATGGAACTGTATCCTATAGGGTTCAGAAATTTCTGCAAAAAATGAGCACTCGAACTTGTGCATTATTTTATGCAGAGAAGTTCATAAAAAAAATCTTGAGTTGGGCTAATATATATAAAAAAAAAAAAATCTTAAGTTGGGCTAATTAAAAAAATAATGTGTGACATTAAGGGGGAGCTTCTCACCTCATTACTGATCGGATCGATTGTTTTTGAAAAGTGTGAAATTCGCTATGTATCTGATGATTGTTGATTTGTGGTCGATTTGTGATTTCTTTGTGTTTTTCATTTGGGATTATCTTACACACAATTAACACACATGAAAACTTCCCCAAAATTGTGTTGCCTCATGATTTGCAAATTATAGTGTTTGATCATCAACGGTTTTCGATTGTTGGCCTGATTGAGTTTTGCATGTGCATTTTTTATCGAGGATATAGATTATCTGATTTAGGGGGAGTATGAGCTTTGTCAATCATGAACAAAAAGGGGGAGAAGCTGAGATAGCTCATGTGATTTCATGCGCTGATTAGTTTATGATATTGCGACTTAACTTTCATCTCATGTGATTTCATGTGCTGATTAGTGCTGATTAGTTTATGATAATGCTGCTTGACTTTCAGAATTAATTTTAATTTTCAAGATTTCACGCTTGATCTTTTGTCAAACTTTCGTGAACAGGCATTGTAGGGCTGAACTGAAGAAACGTTCTTGAAATTTATTTTATTTTTTTTGGGTAGAATTTTTCTTGTATTTAGGTGTTTTGTCTATGAATTGCCAAAGGGAGAGATTGTAAGAATTATAATCCTATTATAATTAGTATTGGCAAATTCATTGGGTACTGGATAAAACCTGGGATTTATTTATTATTGTAATTTTAGTGGGACTGCTCAAGAAAGATGGTGATAGGATTTGTACTACGGAGTTCACATAGCCATCACATGTGGACCACCATATGAGAATTTATCTTTGGACCACCTGAGAAATTTTCCATGCCATCACACGAATTGGAGTCTTGCCATCAGCCATCACAAGTTGCCCCTTGCATCACACGTGGATGAACTTCATCAATTTATGAGGATTTTTCACAACGTGGATGCTTTGTTTTGGTTACATCATGTGCCATCACATATTGACTAGTCTCTTGTCATGATGTTGATGTTGGAAAGGAAAAGAGTTAAAAATGGAAGTCAAAGAGTATTGAATGATATGCTTATGGTCTCATGCAGCACAATGGATGGGCCTATGGTTTCGTGCAACACAGAAGAGTGATGTGTCATTGGTTTCGTGCAACATAGAATGGAGGTCGCTCGACCCATTGTTTAGTCACTCGAGCGGACGTCAGCTAGTAACTCGTCCGCTCAAGTGAACCTTTATTCGCTCAAGCGCCCAGTGCGCATAAAGTCCGTTTTGAACGCGAAACTGCCTTCTAATTTGGTTCAAATTACTCTTTTGAGTCCTACTTGCTCTACAAGTATTGAGGCACGAATTAAAGCCTATATATTGCCTTCCTCTCTGAACTCTAGTATACTGCTCTCCCATCCAAAAAATCTAGTGATCTATTGAGAGGTTATTTTCTTCTCTAAAGCTTCAAGTTGTTGTGCTGAAGTTCAAGTCTTTGGATGTTTTTTCAGCTACTTTTCTGAAGTGGATTCATCTTGAAGAGGCATTCAAGGTGGTTGGTTCAAGTGCGGTGAAGGTGCACAGCAAGCAGTCGGTAAGATCAAAGCAGCCCTTAGGTTGAGTTAGCAACTGGGAAAGGGTTGTGAGTTTTCTTGTAACTTTCGATTTATAGTGCTTGGTTGTCTGTTGGCCTAGACGATAAGACCCGTGGTTTTTTCCCGAGTTGGGTTTTCCACGTATAAATCCTGTGTCTTTTCTCTTTATGTGGATTGCTTGATTTTAATCGGATCTAGGATTAATTACTAGTTTAATCATTGTGATTGAAATCCAGTAGAGATCTATTTGTTGGGACCCAAGCCTGTGTGAAGGCTAAATTCTTCATCTGTGCAGCCAATATATTTTTTTTTTCCATTTGCTACATCGGAGTTCAAACTCACACTCTACTCCCACACCCATGTTCCTAACTAGCCGAGCTACAGCTGTGGGAGATACATCTGTGCAGCAATCTCATTTGGTGTCATCAGTTAGTCCTCAAGAAAAATGGTTGTTTGAATAACTATCATAGCAGCAGTAACCTGAATAAAACAGTGAACGGTACTAAATTCACTAACCATCTGCACTACATGGGATATACATGGGCGAGTCAGTGAGATGCATGAGGCCATCTACAAGCTGAAGGGAATGAGTGGGATAAGATCCATTGAAGTACCAACACTTTTATCATCAATTATATTGGCCAGTTAAATCAAATCCATGGTGTACTTCATTTCAATCATAACATATCCATCGCACCATCGCAAGCATAAAGAACATCTAAGACCCAAAAGTGGCCCTAAACCTTTCATTTTGAACCAGGATAAAAGTTTGGACGGGGCAGACATTGCTGCCCTCTCAGAGCTAAAACTAAAACTATTAAAGAGTGGACTTCAAAAGTTGAGATCAGATCAATGAACTCTTGTGCCATCCTTCGCAAACCTTTCAGCTCCCACATAGCTTGGCTCTCACCATATGATTGTGCTTGTTGCACTTTGCAGGTACCATTCTTTAAATATGACTACTTAAGATCACGGTAAGACTGAAATTCTTAACTCGGGTATTGGATGCATCTGAAGACAGACCATCATGATATTGTATCTTGTTATTGTTGTAATCACAAATGCACCACACGTAAGCAGAGAATAACTGACATTGAATACTTAGTGCAAGAATGGACTGGTGCAAGTCCATGCATGGTGGATTAAAGTAGATCCCATGTAGATACCCACTCATGTTATCATCATTATTTGAGCTACAACTACAAGAGCCAATGTTTCTTCATAACTGAAGTCTATGCCTATAGCCTTGGGCAACTAATCATGCTTTCTAATGCTCAATACTACCAAGCAAAGTTTCCTAGACAAAATCCATTAACTCTTTGAGATGAGCATCATGGGGTCAAGCACAAGATCCCATATATATCATTTTGCAACAGGGCACTTTATATGCATTGCTTCCAACATAAAATGCTAGAGGCTATTGGATGCAAACCCTTAGGAGGGCTTGGATCGAAAAAGTGCTAAGACCCGTAAACAAGCCTCAAAGAGACTCACACAATCAGATGAACTTCAGAAATATAATCCAGGAAGTAAACAATCTCATTAAAACTTCTGAATTGTTTTCCACTCTTCTACAATGCCATCTAAATAGGAAACAAAACAACATCTACGAGTCCTAATCAAACTAGGAAAGAAAATAAAGAAGTCCTGATATTAGAAAGCTAATCCTAATTACAACTAATTAATAAAATAAGAAACAAAATCCTAAGGACTTTCTTGGATATGTGGGCCATGAGTCATGTTGCAACTGTTCATTGCCTTTGCATCACTCTCTCTAGGTTGCGAAAGAGTTTGACCTCAAACTAGAGTTCTATCTGCATTCCCTCTATAGACATGGCATACTTGAAGCACTTCTTTTGCAACACCTACCCTTGACCCTTTCTTTGGTGGTTCCGGCTTCATACGATGTAGTGTGATGGGTTTCTCATTGTGAACAAACAAGTATGTATTGTCTTTCATCCAATAAATTCCATTGTTGTTGTACATCCACGATCTTCTAAGTAGACTATCTCCACTATCCATCGATAGTACATTGTACCACACCATGTCCGTATGGTCTCCACCAATAGTAAAAAGTAAACTGACGTGCATGTCACACTTGCACTTCGTCGCTTCATTAACCAATGGACAAAATGCAGGCAACAGTGCCTGTGAGCGATCCAAAAAAATGTGTGAGATGATGTCAGAGCTTCCTCCGTCAATCACAACAGTACAAGTCTGCCCGTTAACAGCACTTGTTAACCGAGTATTATTTTGCAACCATCTCTTCTCAACAATTGGAATAGGTTCCTTGAAGACTATACTTCGACTCATTAGGACTTCACCTTCGATGTCACCATATTCATGAACTTGCTCCATCTTTTCCTCTTTTGTTGCTTCCATTGTCATCCGCTCCTTGGATTCCGGTTCATCTTGTTCTTCAATCTCTTGCTCCTCATCTCTTGAATTAGGAATATTTTTGTCCTCGCCTCGTACCTACTTTTCCGCACAGCGATCCACGATCGAGGAATAGAAGAAACACTAGGGCACGCTCAGGAATAGGAAACAACACAAATCTAGAGGGAACTTCTAAGAAATTTTATTTCAACAATAGATAATTGCCGTTGGGTATCCCCAAGTTGAAACCTTCCGAGATTAGAAAATTCAGAAAGATCCTCATTAATCACAATTTCTAATTCTATTTTCACAACTCGCAATCAACTCAATTTAAAAAAAAAAAAATAGAAGCTGCTAATGAATCAAATAAAATCTAAAGGATAAGGAACCCCAAGGTTCTCGTGGACCCAGTTGGATCCAGTCATGCGCCTTTGGGCCTGGCTTCGCTTACATCAACTCTCCTGGACTTTGGGCCTGGATTCGCTTACATCAACTCTCCTGGATTTGGAAAAACTCGACTCCCCCCCCCACAAAACAAAACTCACCCCGCTTTCTCTTCTCCTCTCCTTTTATAACCATTTGGGCCAACTCCCACATATCGAGACACATACCAACCTCTGGGTCAGCCCGATATGATGGAATTGGATTCACTAGGACCCGCCTAATCATATGTATCTCAGCATTTGCATATTCGTTTGCACCTCATGTCTATGGTACTAGTGTCAAGTCATGCCAATGTTGTGGTAAAGCTACAATGCTTATGGAACTACAAGGTCTGGTGGGGGAGAGTGTAGGGTCCGTGGCTCCCCTGTAGAAGGGCAAGTGGGCAGAGTGGTAGCTTGCCTGCATAGGAAGGGGCCCGCACATGGTCCTGGGTACTCGGAATTACACCCATCCCGCACCAGATTCCCATTTATTCATGCTATTATATTACAAATTCACATTATCATGCCCCAATCCATGTTATCATGTTACTAACTACAGTTAGTCACGCCATGCCTGGTGTGACAGCCCATGAGACATGCCACGCTTATGTTCGCCATGTTCATGCTTGTGTACAACCTGTGACGCACATTCCATGTTTCTAGTCATATATTACTGAATTGTCATGAATCACTAGTTTTGTTGCAAAGCTTTATCTTGTCAAGATACCCACATGCATTTGTCTTCATGTTTTCACTGTAAATTGGCACTCATATACAACCATTCATTTGTTAGTCCCATGCTTGTCTTTATACTCCTGTTGATATGTATGAATTATGTAATTATGGACTGTATACTTGCAAAGGTTATTTCATAGCCTCATGATGCTACGCTTGACGCTATATGTGACAACACTGCTACCAGTGAGCAGGAGGTTACGGAGGTTGAGGAGACACCGCAGGGACTCCAGTAATGGAGTGCAAATGATTTGATGTAAACATCTTATTTGACACCAGGAGTAACGTCGCATTTTTGGTTTTGTTATACTTTTGTATTTTCCTTTGTTGGCCTTTTATTTGGGGATATAATTATATAATTTTGTAAAATGTAACTTAAATGGGAATGAAATATCTTGGATTTTGTCTTTGAATTCATGATTTCATACCCTCTGAGGATATGCTATGTGATTATAAGCACATGCATGTTAAAGACACATGACACTGAATCCGATGGGCACTGGACTTCAGGCTGCAACTCAATGTGAGCCTCCATTAAACATTCATGTACGTGATGGTTTTTGGCAACCTCACATACACAGATCCTGGGGTAGAAACATTAGTATCACACTAACCCCAAGCTCACGCCCCAAGACGCAGATCCTTACAGTAATCTGGTTTAGGAAAGATTTTAAAGAATCGGTTGAAGCTCCAATGTTTCAAGCGGAAAAAGTATGGACATGTTGCTTCTTGTTGCAAGAAGAGAAGCTTTTGCTTACATTGTGAATAGCCCGACATTTTGTTATAGAATGTTCTTCTTCCCATAGAATCCAATGAAAAAAACCCTATTTACAAAATTCCATATCCATGGTTGATTCTTTGATATCTTCGTCGAGTAACGATCCTCACCTATCTTCTATTGCCAGTCCCTCTCGAATCACTAACTCAAGTTCATGAACAACCCACCATTTCACTAGTTCCAAAAATCCTCTTGCAGAACCACCCCGCCCCGCCGCCGCCGCCCCCCCCCCCCCCCCCCCCCCCAACAAAAAAATAATAATAAACCACCAAAATAATGGTCTCTCTCACCCTTTGGTTTAGCCTAAGAACAGCAGGTCTTGTCCCTCATTTTCCTTTTCTTTTAAAGAGAGCAATCATTAAATTAAATTTTTGTACTTGCAAATTGCAGTACTTTTGATGCTTTATGTTTTTTTTTTTTTCCTCTAATTGCTGACCAACATAGTAAAAGATTTGGAGATATGCAATTTGAAAATGCATTCTATCAATATAAATGCATTTTGTAGTTAAATATTTGGAAATCCCTTCTATAATTCTGTTTTCTGTTTGCACTTTGTCGCTTCTTTTTTCCTCCCACAATTCCCTAAAAGATTATGTGAACATGGATATGCATTGGAATTTATCTAAACCTTCTACATGAATCATCATCACCACCACCACCACCACCACCAAAGCCTTGTCCTAACTATGTTGGGATCGTTGTGCACAGTGCACATGCACACAACACATCAGGATCAATAATGGGTGAATTTCATAGGTGGGTCCTGCCTTTGGGACAGTCCAGACTTGCAGTGCGCATGCGCACTGTGCATAGGTGAAAGTTCACTATAGGTTTATAGATTTTGAAGTTCTTTATTTTAGGTATATATTTATAGTAAGGGCAATGTTCTCCTAAGAGCAGACCACATATTGCTTATATGCACTACAGCTCGTGGGGCCCACTTAGATTAAAGTTTATGAATGGGAGAAGGGCAGATAGACAGGTCTAGTTATGGACAAAAGGGATCCAAAAAATCAACCCCACCAGATTAACCTAACCCTTAATTTCATAGCCTTAAAGTTAATGTCATCTTCGCCATAGATTTTCCTAACATTAAATCCAATGGTGAGGGAAGGCAGTGAGTAATTGGGCCTGATGCTAGATCAACAGATGAAAAGAGTTCAAAGGGGTTGCATTGATAAAAAGGTGGTCCAAAGTTGAAGTAGCGCAGGGAACAAAGGAGGTAGCCAACGGGCTATTCTCCAAGCCAGAAGGCTTAGGGTAGGATTGTCCTAGACTCACACCACAGACAAGAGAGGAACACATGTTTGAGAGAACTCAAATTTCATTAATTTTTTGTATATCTCAAGAGAAGGGATTACATCCTTATATAATTGAGTCTAAGTAGGCATTTAGTAATCAATCCCTACTAAATAAGAAACTCTCTAATTCTAATGAACTAGGAAAATTAGAAACTACCAAATTTATTGTTTAAATCATATCAATTAAGAAATCTACTAAATTTAAAAAATTATCTAAAACCAGAAGCTACCGTGGAAGATTTTGTCATTGCCGGGCATTGGGCCTTCTGGAATATACTTTCAATCGGGGCCTAGTAGTCTGGCCTGCATCAGCTCTCCGTGGTTTGGAGAAACTCAACTCCGGCGAGTTATCAGCTTGGTACCTCTCGTACAAATCCGGATTGAGTCGCTGAAAATCGATGGCGGCAATCCATGTAGCTTCAGAGAATGGTTTACCTTTCCACTTGACCAAAAACTTGTGATATCCGCCAGTCTTCGTTGACACTATCTAGTCATCATAGACATCTTCAATTTCTTCTCGAGGAGTTGGAACGAAGGGAAGCCGGATATCTTGTGCTTCAAACGATTCATGTTGATAATGCCCATGATAAATCGTGAGATCTTCGACACTGAAGGTAGAACTGATATTTATGTCTGTCGGAAGATCAAGCATATAAGCATTAGAGCTGATTTTCTTTACGATCTTGAACGGACCTGCACTTCTGGGATGGAGCTTCTTGTAAGTGCCTGTGGGAAACCGTTCTGACTGAATGCACACCATGACCATGTCTCCTTCATTAAATTCAACATGGCGCCTTTGAGTGTCCGCATGCTATTTGTAAGTGTCAGTACTTTTACCAATCTATTGACGGACTTCATCATAAACGTCCTTCATGTACCGGGCAAATTGTTCAGCTTCTTGGCTAGGCCTAGCGTCAGTTGGTAAAGGACTCAGGTCAATCAGAAAACGTTGCTAAATTCCTGTAACAACTTCAAAAGGCGATCTTCCAGTTGATCTGTTTACGAAGTTATTATAGGCAAACTCCGCCATAGGTAAAATAAGATCCCATGAAGCAATGTGGTCTCCGACGAGACATCAAAGAAGATTACCCAATTACCCAAGTTGCGATTGACGACCTCAATCTGGCCATCAATCTGAGGATGGTAGGCACTGGCGTACTGGAGCTTTGTCTTCATCATATGCCATAAAGTTTTCCAGAAGAAGCTTATAAACTTAGTATCTCTGTCCAACACTATAGTCTTGGGTAGGCCATGAAGACGAACAATCTCTTTGAAGAAAAGAGTGGCAACCTTTCTTGCATCTGCTGTGCTTGCACAAGGAATAAAGTGTGCCATTTTGGAAAACCTGTCCACCACAACAAAAATAGAATATACTCTTCATGCAGTCTTTGGTAAGCCCAAGACAAAATCCATGCTTAGGTCTTGCCAAGGCTCACATGGAATAGGAAGGGATTGATACAATCCTGTGTTCTTCTTTTGTCCCTTTACAAGCTGGCATACCTTGCATAGTTCACAAATGCGGGCAACATCTATCTTTAGGCGAGGCCAAAAGAAGCGGTCTTCCACAAGTGCCAAAGTCTTATCTCGCCCTAGATGTCCACTGCATCCACCTCCATGCAGCTCACGGAGGACAAACTCGCGGATAGAAGTAGCTGGCAAACACAACTGATTTCCATGAAAGAAGTAACCATCATGTATAGAAAATTTGGGATGGTCAGAAAACTCACCATTAAGAAGAGCTTTGTAGATGTGGACAAAGTCATGATCATCAGGATAGTCTATGTGAATCTCTT
The DNA here is from genome assembly GCA_029852735.1 of Persea americana. Taxonomy (NCBI): domain Eukaryota; kingdom Viridiplantae; phylum Streptophyta; class Magnoliopsida; order Laurales; family Lauraceae; genus Persea; species Persea americana. Next base: position 27,980,832 of record CM056819.1, read on the forward strand.
CAAAGCCTGTAAATGTAACGGAAATGATCGTGAGCAGGTGAGAACGACGACTTAAGGCATCTGCAACCTTATTTTCCGTTCCTGACTTATGACGCAACACAAATGTGAATTCCTGCAGATATGCGCTCCATTTGACACGGTTAGCGCTCATCTTCTTCTGTGAGTTCAAATGCTGTAAAGCTTCATGATTGGAGTACAACACAAATTCTTTCCCAATCAAATAATGACGCCAATGACGAAGAGCTTGTACAACTGCATAACATTCCAAGTCATACGGCGAATACTTCTTGCCAGAGTCATTTAATTTCTCGCTAAAATAAGCAATTGGGTGGCCATCTTGACTAAGACTCCACCAACACCCACTTGCAAAGCATCACAACTGACTTCAAAGACCTTGTCAAACTCTGGAAGTTTCAAAACAGGTGCCTCTGTCATTTTCTGCTTGATTTTTTCAAAAGCACGAGTGGCTGCCTTGGTCCACTTGAAGTCACCTTTCTTCATGCAATCAGTTATAGGAGTCATAATGGTGCTGAAATTGCGAATAAATCTCCTATAGAAAGTGGCCAATCCATGGAAACTTCGTACTTCATTGATAATTTTGGGAATGGGCCATTCAACGATTGCATTTATCTAATATGGATCAGCTTCTACTCCTTGGGACAAGACAACAAATCCCAAGAAAATAACTTTGGAACTCAAGAATGTACACTTCTTCAAATTAATGTAAAACTTATCTTTGCGAAGTGCACGAATCACATACCTGAGGTGATCAAGATGTGCATCGTTGGACTTGCTGAAGATCAAGATGTCGTCAAAACACAAAACAATGAATTTACCAAGGAAAGGCCGTAGAAGCTGTCATAACTCTCATGAAAGTGCTAAGAGCATTGGATAAACCGAACGGCATGACTAACCATTCGTATAATCCGTCTTTGGTCTTGAAAGCTGTCTTCCATTTATCTCCTGTACGAATACGGATTTGATGATATCCACTTCTAAGATCAATTTTGGAGAAAACGGAAGATCCAGCCATCATATCAAGCATGTCATCTAACCGAGGTATCGGAAACCTGTACTTAACGGTGATTTGTTAATTGCTCGGCTGTCAACACACATTCTCGAAGAACCATCTTTCTTGGGTGTCAAGAGGGCTGGTACCGCACAAGGACTCATGCTTTCGCGAATGTAGCCTTTCTGGAGGAGCTCTTCAACTTGCCTTTTTAATTCTGTGTGTTTTGTAGGGCTCATGCAATAAGCAGGTAAGTTTGGAAGCGATGACCTGGGGACCAGATCAATAGCATGCTAGATGTTCCTCATAGGCGGTAGCTCTTTTGGAAGATCTGCGGGAATCAAGTCTTTTAAATCATGTAACAAGGACTTGATTTCCGGTGGTGTAGAAACTGCATGTTTCTCTTCTGCCTTTTTGAATTCTTATGGGAGAGGGCATAAACAACTCCTTGTTCTTTACTTTCTTCTTCAAATTTCTGCATTGAAAGGATGTGAGAACTAGGCTATGAAGCAACTCATTTTGCCATAACTAATGGTGATTGCTTTGCCGGGGCAGGAGGAGGCTTAAGTGGAAGAAGAGTAACCTTGCGACCTTTATACTTAAAAGTATGGGTGTTCTTTTCTCCATCACTTTGGACTTTGTTATAAAAAAGCCAAGGTCTGCCCAATAGAATATGAATAACATTCATGGGGATAATATCGCACCAAATAGAATCTTCATAACCACCAATTCGGAATGTTACCTGGCACCGCTTGGTTACTGGAATTGCCGAATCATTCACCCAAGAGACTTTGTAAGGCTTCGGGTGTTTTTCTGTTGGAAGCTTCAACTTATCAATGACTTCTTGGGAGATAACATTTATCTCGCTTCCGCCATCTACGACGAGATTGCACAATCTGTCCCGACACTCTACCATAGAGCGAAAGATGGTGGTTCACCTCCAATCTTTGGCCTCTTCTTCAGTAGTAATGAAGAGAAGACGAATGAACAATGTCCGTCCTTCTGTTTCAGCTTGATGGAATGAATGATCTTCTTGTTCGAGCCGAGGTTCCTACTCGTCATATGGTGATTCAGCTTCAATTTCTTCATCAACAGGCTCTGAATCATAATTATCCTCTTCATTATGTGCATAGTGAAGATTCTTTGAACCTAGGCATTCAGAAGCATAGTGTCCCTTGCCTTTGCATTGAAAACAATCGATGTCCTTTGAACGTGAAGAATTAGCAACATTCTTCCCTTTGTTGGCAAAATTCGCAGGTCTTGATTGATTCTGAAGAGGTGCTTACCTGTTGGAATTTTGCGGAGGAGGTTGTCGGGTTGAATTTTGTGCGGGAGCAACCCGCATATAAGTTGTATCGGAGGTCCTCCTTTGGAGAGGCTCACCAAAACACCTTGAATATCGTAATTGTTCTTCGACGTGGAGTGTTAATAACCTCTTCAATGATGTAAAAGGTGTGAGTAGCCAACTCCCATTGGATCTCTTGACGCAGTCCTTTCTTGTATCTAGTGATAGCCTGTCGATCAGTTTCAGGCACTTTGCATCGCACCATAAGCTCATGAAACCTTTCTTTGAAATCATCTACATTGGAGGTCCCTTGTTTACAGTCAACTAGTTGATCATAGAGGGAATCAAGATAGTCAACCGGGAGATATTTATCCTCAAGTTTCTGTTTCATCTCCTCCCATGTACTGATAGGGCGTCTCCCATAATTAGCATTCCTATCATCAATACTTTGCCACCAAACACGTGCTGCACCCTTCATCTTCATCTTGACAAAGGAAACGCGTTTGTCTTCTTCCATATTGTACCATTCAAAGTAATCTTCAAGGGTTATAATCCAGTTGCTGAAGACTTTCATATCCATGCGTCCAAAGAAATCAGGTACATCAACACGTACCTTCTTGGTGATGTCATCTCGTCGGCTAGGACAGTCTTCATAATCAATTTCATCCAAAATGCGCTCCATAAATTGCCGACAAGTTTCCTGCAGTTCACCATTGACAGAATGTTCCACATCTGCCTGTCCGTGGCTTCCCCTTGTTGCCTTAATGCCATCTTTGTTGGTGGAAGGTCTGGCGTTGTCATTGTTCCGGTTGCCCGGAGGAGATGTGTTCCGAAGGCGTTCTTCAACCCTATCCATTCTATCCATTAATTCCATGATGTAGCTATCACGCTGGCGGTCCGTGAATTTTCCTCTGAATGTGGCTCCAATGCAAGTAGTCGAGATTGGGGTACACATGTTGAGTTGCTGCTGCTACTTTTTTTTTTTTTTTTTTACTTACTATTGATGGGTCGGAACCGACCCGAACTCAAGCCTAGAAGATGGGTTTGTTTGCTGTCAACTACACATGACTAGTCACCTCGTGCTTTGTGCGCACAAGAAAAGAAAAGGAGGGGCTTCTTCTGAAGGGATGCCAAACGAAAGGAGAAAGGGGTCCGGAACCCTTCTGCACTTGCCGTTTAACAAAGAGAGCGGAGATTGACGGAGTGATGCAAGTGGCCGACAACGAAGACAAAGACGCAGACAACGATGGTGATCGGCGACGGCGCGGGTATGTACCCCCTTTTCTTTTTGTTCGCCGTGCAGTCTTCTTCTCTTCACTGTCTCTCTTTGTTTTTCCTCTGGGTGGTGGTGATGGAAGCGAAGGGGTGGGCAGAGCCTGGTGTTTGGTCGGAATTTGGATGTCGGGGTGTTCGGACGGGGACTGCTTGGGTTCAGGGACTTGCGTGGTCAAGGGATTTGGCTTTCGTCCGGGAGTTTGGGAAAGGGAAAAGGGTTGGGTGGAGTGGCAAGGGTTTTGACAGTGGTGATATGGGTTCTGGTGGAATGGATGGATTGGCAGAGTGTGGAGTGGATGTAGAAGGGCTTAGGGGTTGGCAGTGAGGTCGGCTGTGTTGGAGAAGATTAGGATGATGAAAACAGAGTGGCAGAAAATAAAATAGGAAGTGCGTGGGTTTGACAGAAATCATGTTACCTCAGACCGGCGATCAGATCGGTGACCTGAGACGGATCTCTGCTCTGATACCTATTGAAGTAGTACTGGGAACAAAGGAGGTAGCCAACGGGCTATTCTCCAAGCCAGAAGGCTTAGGGTAGGATCGTCCTGGTCTCACGCCACAAACAAGAGAGGAACACACGTTTGAGAGAACTCAAATTTCATTAATTTTTTGTATATCTCAAGAGAAGGGATTACATCCTTATATAATTGAGTCTAAGCAGGAAATTAGTAATCAATCCCTACTAAATAAGAAACTCTCTAATTCTTATGAACTAGGAAAATTAGAAACTACAAATTTATTGTTTAAATCATATCAATTAAGAAATCTACTAAATTTAGAAAATTATCTAAAACCAGAAACTACCGTGGAAGATTTTGTCATTGCCGGCCTTTGGGCCTTCGGCAATATACTTTCAATCGGGGCCCAGTAGTCTGGCCTACATCAAAAGTGGGCACACAGTGCAAGACTGCACTTGCAGTTGCTCGTAGGAGAACATTTTCCTTTATAGTAATAACTAAAAAAAAAATACTTTACTGACCTGTCAGGTTGGTCCCCACCGAGTCTTCTGGTCAACTCTACCCCATGACTGCCGAGTCTCATAGACCCACTGGTTGCAAAACTATGAGCTCTATTACTATGCACGTGTCAATATTCACATATGCTCAGCGAGTAAGCAGTGATTGTAGGGAGTTGCAGGCTAGAGCAGCAAAGCTCAATATAACAGCAATCATAATACACCAAACAACATATAATTTCCTACACTACCTTGCATTTAAGAACCTAAGACTTTTAATAATATCAGTCATAGATGCCTAAGTATATAAATGTGGTTAGAAAGGCCCTCTTTTGCCATGTGTGTATTTTGTGAATCAAAACGTGATAGATTGAAGAAACAAGTTGACACTCACCTTCTCCTTTTCTCTATTATTCACTTTGTTTGTCTCAATGTTAATTTTCCTTCTCTGGTAGAAATCAACTTTGTATTCATCTGCTTCATCTATAATTTGTTCCAACAACTCTTTCTCCATCTTCTGCTTCTCTTCTAGACGTATAGCGTTTTGCCTGTGCAATCGAAAGGCAACACAAATAAATGAGTTATTCATGGGAAATCATTGGATTCAATCACTTCAAGAAGTACTAATTATAAAACAAAGGGGAACATAGATGCAAAATGAGTTGTTATTAACATAGATAAATTATATTCTTTGCTGGTCATTGTACTTCTATTTCTACCACATGGGGTGGCAGATTCCTTCTCTAAAGCTGGAGATAACAGAAGCCTTTCTAGTTTTGACCTCCTTGGTAACCCGCACTTTTGCATTTATTTTCGCTATTATTTTGGTATAAAACAGTTTTATAGTATTCTCTACTGTTGAAAAGAAAAAAGAAAAAACAAAGAAAAAAATGATATGGGGGACATGGCAGATTAAACAGGTAAAACAGATTATATCTGCAAAAACAAGAGCAACAGAGTATCTCCACCTTCCATCATATCCCTTCCTGGCAAATGGAGATGATATTCTTCAGAAAAATAATAGTCATGTCAAATGTTCATATGCAATTCAGACATGCGGATGCACCTAGTAAAACCATTATCCTTTTTATTACTGGTAAAATGAACCTACGATGATTTTTCTTTTAAACTGGTAATCTTAGCAGATTGCACACCAATAACAACTCTAGCGAACCTTGGATGTGGGGTCCAACACTCCAATTGGATGTGGGGTCCAACACTCCAACCAGATGCATACAAATCACTAGGAGAAATTGGAAGGTCTCATCATGGATTAGAAAATGGGCCCATCACAGGCACATTGGATGATCACAACCATTTGATTAAGCAAGTAAAACCAGTTTGGCTCTATTAATTACAAGGTTAAGGTTATTCCATTGTGCCCATGTGGAGGCCATCAGCTAATCCATGGTGAGACCTTCAAATCCCCACTGCCCCAGCAATATGCATGCATCCTAGGCTAGGCCTAGCATCCACCATTCGTAGCAGAATATTGGTCTCATCACAAAACCCTTTGATTAAGCACCAATCATCCTAAAACCCTAGCAATGAAAAATCCTCTCACAAAGATAAGACAGGAAAATAAAAACCTCAAAACTTAAAATTGCAGATTTGATATAATCTTTAATATAAAAGATAAGCATCAATTATAAAACTATTGGTTAGGTAACCATCGGGCAGCAGCAGTTCCTCATATGCTCAACGCTCCTGCACCCCCTCAACCCGGCCCTTGGCCTAGATTCAAGCATTTGACCTCAGAGGCTAGAGATCTTAAAAGGGCTCTACTTCAACTGTACTGACGAGCTCTCCCCAGGCAATTGCTACAAAACCTAATAGCAATTCTTCTACATTGGAGGCAATGACACAAATTAGGAAGAGGTAATTAAACCAGAAGAAGAAGATAAAAATAAAGGCAGAACCAACTATAGACACAGTCGGTGTTGAGCCAGAAATAATGTTCAACACCCTAATAGGAATCACTTCACCGCAGACCATGAATTTGAGATACAATTAAATGACAAGCACTGATCATATTGGTACACAGTTGGGCTTTGGAATTCAAACTAATGGCAAGTTTCATGTTATGGTCACAAATGTGAGATATAATAAACCATGGTATTTGTCTCAACCTCTCCTTTTCCATTCAACAATTTTGCTGCAGATTTCTATCTATTGGAGATCAGAGGGCAAGTACCAATGCAGACTCGAATGACCCGATCATTGAAGATTAAATAACAGATCAAGCCCTCATATAGTTGGACAAATTGGATCAGGCCCGATCATGTGGAGAGTAGTAAATTAGAAACAAGACAGTCGATATTGGCAAAAAATAAGTTCCAGAATAAATTTTAAAAGTGTTGAAAATAAAACATAATCAAATAAGATCAATTATGGCCCATTGAATCAATCCAACAGGTTACTTCATGCCCATATGCATCAAACAGGCCAAGACACATGGACAGCAAGCATGTGGATTTTGACCTCCTGAACTGGGCATATAAATCTGACCGAGCCCAGAAAGGACAGACAGCAACTTGGTTGCTGATGCAGGGCAGGCCCAAAACTCAACAAAAAAGAAAAAATTTTGAAGCAAATCCAATTTAGTTTCATATTTTATTATTGAGTTGTAATTAGTAATTTAGTATTAGCCTTCCAATTTCATTAGGATTTCTTATTTTTATTTCCTGAGTTGGTTAATAGTTCGTGTCCTAGTTTGATTAGGTGGCTTGGCCCTTAAGTTTTCCTTTTCTTCTTTATATGGCATTATAGAGATTTATTTCTCAGAGGTGATGATTAATAGAATAGTGGATTTTATCCCTTGTAGGTTCGTCCTCGTAAGTGAAAGTATCTGCAGATACCTATTATCATGCTTCAGTGCTTTTCAACGCAACCCCTAACCATAGGGCCTGCATCAATTGCCCAAGCCCGGCGACCATCCTCGAGAAAGTGACTAGTCCCACAGGACCAGCATGTGGGGGACACAGGACCTACAAAGTTGTTCACTATAAACAACCTGTTCATATGCCTCTTCATTATTTTAGGTTCTTTTAGTCTATTTGCTTACCTATTTTTTATGGTTAAAGTTAGGGTTTTATTATTTTTAAGATCTTAACGAGTCACCATGATTTGAATTACGGTTTTTAAGGGTCTTATGGATAGGGGTGCTCATGGACCAGGCCAGCCCGAGCCCGAACCGGGCCCATCCCACTTTGGGCTAGCTTGGGCCCTATGTTTTAGTACTCGAGCTGGGCTTTATATTTTTAATTGGGCCCATTTAATAGATGGGCCAGGCTTGGATTAAGTGGTAAGAGAGCCAGCCCGGCCCGGCCCGAATGTAAAAATGGTGGTAGGAACGATGGAGAGGGGACTCGAACACAAGCAACACCAACATGGTTCAAAATCGCAATCACAGTCATCGCGTGGCATGCGGTTCACAATCATCACAATCCATCGCAGTAAGAATTTTTATTTTACCCCAAAAAAATCTGAGAAATTATCCAAAAAATCCAAAATATTATAAAATGCTAGAAAACAATATCTTTTTCTATAAGTAAACACTTAAAGAAAAATATCAGCCCCCCTAAGTCACAACAGCCTGTATCATTGTCTTAACTAAAACTTTTTGAATCTATTATGAATTAAATAGATTTATATCATCATCATCATCAAAGCCTTTGTCCCAATGATGTTGGGGTCGGCCGCACGAATTTTGTTACACTCAAATAAGTTACACTTATGCGAATCTATTTTTACTGCCTCCATCCACCTCCTCTTTGGTCTCCACCTTCCCCTTGGTGGCCCATTAACCTTCAAAGTCAAACATTTCCTTACTGTCATCGTTGCCGGCCTACATTAGACACGTCCAAACCATCTCAAACGGGTTTATCTAATTTTATCCCCTATGGTTGTTACCCATAAATGCTCTAGAAAGCACTCATTTCTAATTTTATCCTTCCTAGTTTTACCACACATCCACCTCAACATTCTCATCTCTGCTACATCCATTTTGTGCACATGTTGCTTGTTGATTGGTCGACATTCTGCTCCATAAGTCATAGCTGATCTATTTTTCCTCTTCGCTCAATATTTTTCCACTAATTGCCTAAGTGAGAAGATAGCTTCCATCATTAACCTCCCTGACATAAAACCAAATTGATTTTTAGATATCTCGGTCTTCTGTGTAAGTCTTTGCTCAATTACTCTCCCATAGCTTCATAGTATGACTCGTAAGTTTTATCCCACGATAGTTGGTACAGTTTTATATATTTTCCTTGCTCTTATATATAGGTGCTACAGTACTTCTTCTCCATTCATCTGGCATTTTCTGTCATCACTATCTTATTGAAGAGTCTAGTTAACCAAATCTCCCTAACTTCTCCTAAGCATTTCCAAGCCTCAGTCGAATTTAAATAGATTTATATGTATAATTAAAATATTTTGAAATCTTATAAATTTTACAGTATGCATTGCAAGCATAATTTTGAACTAACCATTATTGTTAAACACTTCAAGTCAAGAACTAGTACTAGTGGTGCAGACGTACAGCACTTAATTACTCAATCACCAAGTAAATTGAGAGTGAATTTCAACTTTCTAGTAACATTTACTACTACATCAAGATTAATTAATTAATTAAAGTAGCAGATATGAACATCGGAGTAGTTTGTTGAGGAAGGAATAAGCCATCATATGAGCATCCATAAAAATCTTCCAAATCACAATTTTTGGTGAAAAAAAGAAGCTTGGGAAGCTCTGGCACAGTCTTAGGAAGCTCCATAGATTGTTTGGGAAAGAAAGAAATGAAAAAAAGGGGAAAAGTTTTTATAAAAATCACCATCAGCCGATATCGACCGTTATTTTCAAAATTACATAATGGACCATTATGACCGTTATATGGTAAGCTCCATCGATGGTTAATGAACATTATATTGGCCGTTATGACTATTATGGACAGAAAATTTTCCCTTCTTTTTATACCGTGACCGTTATGACCCTTATATGGTAAATAATGTAACCATATATGCCGTTACCATTCATAACGGCCGCTATGAAACGGTAACACCCGTTTTTTTAAACCATCATCACACATGCACAAGTGACCAAACCAGATGAGCTACAACTAGGAACAGTGTTAGCAAACCTCTTCTTTTCTTTTCTTTTTCTATTAAGGCAACTTGTGCTGGGCTCACTCTTTAATCGAGTAGGGCCAGGCTCGAGCTAGCTACTTATAACTTGACTCAAGTTTGAGCCTATAGTTTAGGAGTCAGGCCAGGCATGGACATTCTTCAGCCCAACCCGACCCAGCCCATAACACCCCTATTTATGGATTATTTATACCATTGAGCTTGCTTATTTTTCATATTACTTCAATGAAATAAGTTGTTTTATGCATCTTTGGTGTTACTTTCCTTGGTTGAGCATATCTCATAGTAGAGGCCATTTTTAATGGATTTATAGTTATACCATACATCAATAAGCTAATCTAATGTTGTACAGTTGTACTCCTTGATTTTGCGCGGGATTTTCTCTTGATTGAGATCTGGGGGCTTTTGGGGTCACAACAATTGGGCATCTTCTTTAGCTCCGTCAATTGGTATTAGAGGCAAAATTCTTGATAGTTGTTTCATTTCCACTCTCTACTAGCCTCCTGCCTCCCCATAAAGCACGTGATCATAGGCCCCATGTTGAGAATCAGGAAAACCTACCAGACCCAAGACATAAGAAATACAGGACTTGGGAAGACAAGATGAGAGTTTAAAATGGCATTTAGAAAGAATCGAACCCCCATATCATCCCTTTGATGAGTGACATTATGATGATGGCGAAGATTGTTCGATTTTGATGATGGATCAAAAGAAGATAGTGATGATGAAGTGTTCACCCTACTATTTGGTGATCATGGTCTTGATAAAGGTTGAATTTTAGTATGGATGACAAATTTTCATGTGAGATGATTATTGAAGAATCAATTCATCCATACGTGATCATCAAATCTTTATCGTATACCAAGATCACAATGTTGTTAATGGCCCCTTCTTCAACAAAAATTAGGATGATGAAATTAATAACACAATTTTAATAAATATGAAGATCACGATGTTATCAATGACAAACCCATTCTCGTTGTGTATCGAGATTATCAAGAAGAAGCTCCAGTGTTTTATGAGCACCCACACAGAGTTTGAAGCATAGTTGAGAATATCGTTTCGGACCCTAATCTGATTTGGCCTCCAAACTAAAATATTTGGCCAATTCAAAATTTTAGCGAAACATTTCGCATTTGTTTGGAATAAAATATTTAAAAATACAAAAAATAAATCTTATAATTTAAAGTGAAATTTGGCTAGGGCCCATTTCCTATTAGAATGAAATTTGGATATGGACATATTTCCTATTCGAGTGAAATTATCTAGGGCCCATTTCTTGTTAGAGTTAAATTTGGCTAGAGCATATTTCCTATTAGCATGAAACTTGGCGAGGGTCATATTTCCTATTAGAGTGAAATTTGGATAGGGCTCATTTCCTACTGGAATGAAATTTAGCTAGGGCCCTATTTCCAGCCAGAGTGAAATTTGGTTGGAGCCCTATTTCCTATTATAGTGAAATTTGGCCAAGGCCCTATTTTCTTAGAGTAAAATTTGGCAAGAGCTCATATGCGAGTGAAACATTCACTTTAAGTTGTTTAGATTTTTAATAAAAGGGCCCACTATGGTGCCCGTGAATTTGATCTCAGCCCACTATCAAGGTTGTGGTGAAAGAAAAAGGACACCTTTAAAAGGTGTTTGCCCTGTTTTGTCAGGACAAAGAAGAGAAAGAGGAAAAGAAAAGGAAGGGGGCAAAGGAGGAGAAGAAGAAGAACATGGTCATGGCTTTGTCACTGTAGGTTGTCGGGTGACGGGTATGCTTCTCTTCTCATTCTTCTTCTCAATTACTTGTGGCTATTTTCTTCTTCTCCTCTAAGGATTTATCAGGACCCACTAGAATGGATATTAGTTCTAATTTAACCAATCAATGCAACGGATGTAACCAATCACAAAATATAGAACTAGCAAATAAATCTACCAAGCAATCACCACAAGAAGGCAGACACAAATTTAACGTGGAAACCCTATCCAGGGAGAAAAACCACGAACCAGAAATCAAGAGTTCATGAACAGTTACAAGATATACTCACAAGCTCCTTTACCTCAGTCTGTACCTCAACCTAAGGACTGTAGTTGTTCTTGTAAAGAATCCACTAACACGACATCCACCATGCCCCGTTCTCCTTACTTGATCTCCTCGCACCTTGACAAACAAGATGATCAATCTTCTACAAGAGAGAAAAAGCAGCAAACACCTTCTAGAGCAGCCCTTCAGAACGATCTCTCAATGGCCCTAGATAATAAACTCTCTCAAAGATATCTCTAACTCAGGTTAATGAGAGTCGTGGTCACATTTAGGGTTGAGAGAAACACCCAATAAATAGCCCTAAGTCCGTGCATAAGGCTCCTAATCATAATCCACTCAGAATAGCAGTTTGTGTCAAACATCTCATAAGAGTCCGGATCAGACTGCTCTTTCTGCGCCCAGCTCGCTATAGCAGACATTAGTCTCGCTATAGCGAGACCTGCTACTAGAAACTGGCGCATCACTTCTTCACTCTCGCTCTAGCGAGAAGAAGTCTCGCTCTAGAGAGACATGTTACTGTCCCCAAAGTCGTTTTGGCACAGACAGCCCACCATATTTGCAATTATGGCTTACATCCTCCTCCTCTGTTCTTCTTCTTCACCTGGTACAAAACATGGGATTCGTAGTTCCAGGGAAAAAAGAACAAAATCCCATATATCAACCAAAACGGTCAAAAATCTGGGATGAAATTTTAACAAGGGGGTAGTTCAGTTCGGATCATTGAGTGAACAGAAAAAATTTGGCCATTTCAGCCAAAAAATAGAACTAAAATTCACAACTATGGTTTCAAGATTCGACAATAAATGTAAAGTGTCCATATGAGAAACTTGATAAGTCATAGATCTGTGACAAAGGATACGATTATCATAGTTCAAAAGAAATTGGGAACTTCAAGATACAACATGGCGAGATTCACAACTTAGAAAACTCATTCAATATTATCAATGAGAATGTCATTTACAATTGATCCATGATCTAATCGTACGATACGACATTGGATTATGATACATTAGGCAGAAGATTGGATGGATGTGCTACACGATTTCCATAATCATAAAGCTTGCCAACAAGTCCAAATCAAGAAATACTCAACAAGATTAGTTTAAGTGCAACTAGTCTTTCCCCATGGTCAGAGTGTCATGAACTTGATGATGAGATCTTCTCAAGCAGGGGAGGATGATGCAGATCAACCCACATCCATTGATGGGGATAAAGATAATCAAGTGGTCAATTAAGTATTCAAGGTTTTGGAGGCTTGAGGTCAAGCTTATGGGACCCAAACAAAATTCTAAGTGGACAAAAGGATCAATTGGACCACAAAACAGACCTCAATATTTAATCAAATTTAGTGTCAAGAAATGACTCGAAAAGGAGAAAGATAACAAGGGTTTCGGTAATTACAGGAAAACCTGATGAAGGGCAGTATGAAACCTAATCTAATATGTAATTGTGAGATCAGTTGAGAATTAATAATCCAATTCAAATTACAAATCAGCCAATTACACACAATTTGATGATAAAAATTTGGGGGAAATTGTGTGATGGTCCAAGGCTTTATCACAAGTCCTGCAGTAGTGATCCCTTATTATGTGTTTGGCAATTTACTAGTAAAGTTAAAGTGAAGTAAAGCCACCATTATTCAGACAAGAAAAGACAAGGGGTCATATCAAAAGTACACAAATTCAAAATTCCCTCTTTCCTTTTCAAAAAAAATATTCAAAAAGCAACCTCGTTTCTCCACTAAATGAGACAAAACAAAAATTCAAAAAAATTCCCTATCAAACAACTAAAAACAAAAGACAATCATAACCCCCTATATTTTATTCTCTCTTGATTTGATACTTCACCATACTTTACTCCAATTCACCGTACAACCAAACACGAAGTAAGAAGGAATGGATCGAATGGAAGATAGAACTTCCACGTGCTTAGAGATGAGCCGATACAAGTAGTGATGCGGAGCGGGGTACCAAACACGGGGCGAGTAGAGATGGAAGGTGGAGGGGTAGGTAAGACTTTCACCTTAAAACTGACCTCACACCAAACTCCCCATTGCAGGCGAGAAAGAGAGAGAACTCCGGGAAACCCAAAAGCACTCAATAAAATTTTCATTCATCTGATGCAGAACGGACCTGTGGTCCCCATGGGCTGACCTGCCAATGGGCCCAGCCCATTCATTTTATGCAATTTTATGTTATTTAGAGTTACATTAATTTATTTTGTGGTTTATGTCTTTTAAACTCAGATGTTTTAATCACGACCATCAATGTGTTTGGATGGTCCAGATTAGCTTAGTGTTATGTTTTCTCTTATATAATCATTGTAGTGCCTCCTTGTCTAGACAGTGAATGATGAATGAATATTTTATTGAGTGCTTTTAGGTTTCCCAAAGTTCTCTCTCTTCCAGAAGTTGGTCTACAATGAGATCCATCAGATGATCAGACTCCTTGTTAACCAAGTTAAACTCTTCCAATGTTCGTGTTCATTTCTTATGTTGCTTGTATTTCTTGATCAACACTATTAGTTCCTTTGTCTTCCAATTCATATGAAGTAGAATCCTAAAGAGGTTTGCCTGCCACTTCATCTGAATTTACGAGCATGTTTGGTAACATGTGAGGAATCCATAGATCTAATGATTCTTCACTACCACTTGAACAAGGATTGCTCACTCAGAATTTGTATAGTTGATGATTTCACATTGATATTGGCATGTATCAATTGCATATAGTTGAGAAAAATAGTGTTCAAAGTGCAAATCCACTTAAGTGAGGATTTTTAAATCTTTCGGGGGGTGGTCGGATCTAAAAATCCTAACAAATAAATATTTCCATTCGTCCATATCCCCAGGAATTTACAATTGCCAAACATGGATTTATAACTTTAGGGAAACCGAAAATCTTTTCCCTAAAGATTTGGTTGCCAAACGTGACCTACATGTTTCTTGTTTTCCTTCCACAATATCACAATTATTTCCACAACATGGGCTTCAATGTTTTGCGGAGATTTTTCTTCTTACATCTTAGCTTTATGGAGGCAATAGCTTCTTTTTTATAATCGGTAACAATAAAGTTTCATTAAAGAGAAAGGAGGTACAACTCAGACAAAAAAACTTATCAAAGGTGCATCGGTACAAGAGAAATATACCAGCCACAAACCACAACTACATTACAGGAGCACTACAAGTACAAGACCGATCTATCCCTTGCTTAGCTAGACAATCTGCCATTTTATTTGCCGATCTACTAACTTGTAAGCTAGAAAATAGTGTTTTATAAAGTGCTCAATACGGATCGCTTCCCAAAATGCTTCATACGAATCTTTGCATTCCTTTTTCATATTCTTCAATATGCTCGGTCGCAAACCGTTGAGAAAGTGATTGAAATCAAGTGTCTTGCCCAATTCACATAAATAATGTACCCTTTCAAATTCATCGGCATATTCTTCGACGAACAATTTTCATTGTGTCAAATTAAGATACTACTCAAAGCAGCCTTTATTTACATAATACCATTCTCCATATTTGATTGCATGTCATTCTTTTAAACTTTTTGTTGATTTCAAGAAGTTGCAATTCGAAATTGACTGGCAATTCCATATTGTCATGGATGCAAGGATCAAAAATTTAATGCTCTTCAAAATTAAAATCAGACCGACCAGATGTGTAGATATCACTGATAGGAGCTCAGTTGTCCAAGACGTCGTTGATTAAAGATCAATGGTTGAAGCTTATTTGAATCTGAGGCCCACATTGGTTCTTGCACTTTGTTGTTCCTGTTGTTCTGCTCTATGGAGGAGAGTTCAACTGCTTTACTTTTTTTCTTTTTTTTTCTGTTGGGTCGAACCTGACTTGGCTTGGATTGTGCTGCTAACATGGCGCCCACTAACACATAAGAGAAGTGCTTGCACAAATTGGCTCGGCTGGCTTGACCCTTTTTTTAATCGGGCCTAACCCGAACTGAGGCCTAAGACTCAAGCCCAATGCAATTCACACGTGAAAACACATGCGAGGCCCTCTCTGCTTCGTCTCCAATTTCTAAATGCAGAGTATGAAAAAGAGCCTTCTTCTGGCACTGCTCTTCAACGATAGAGAGCTATGAAGCACGGATACATAAATATGGGCGACTTAACCGTATCCCAGGCGTATCGTACGCGGATACACCCTTGATATGTCAAGGATACGCAAAAAGATTATCCGAAATTTTATTTATTTTTGTACTTCGGACACGCGCGGAACACGTACGGAACACATTTTAACTTTTAAGGGAAAACGTGTGTTACTGTGCGCATGTTTTAAGGGAAACCCTATTTCTCTATTTTTTCAAATCTTTCCTCCTCTCTCATTCTCAGAAACTGTGCGCACATCTAGCATCTCCTCTCTTGGCGCATGATTTCATCTCATTCTACTCCCAAATTGATCAATCTCAAGGTTTTCTTCTCCAACACCAACATCAGTCGCACGAGAGAAAGCAAAAAAATAAAAAACCTCAAAGGAGAAGCAGATAAGTAAAGAGAGAGAGAGGAAAAGAAAGGAGAGTTGTACCTAGCACCAGTTTGCACACGCCTCCCACCTTCTTGACCAAGAAGGAAGAAGCAACCCTAGTTTGCAGCAAAGAGAGCAGAAAGGGCCATGGATCTGTTTTTGGGGTTTCTATTTGAAGATATAAAGGGCAGCAGTTCGTCAATGCCCTCCGGGCTTCGTTAGAAAATCTGGGCGTCATTCATCTGCTGTTGTATCATCGCTGCAAGTCGAAAAGGGCCTGGGTTCATCTGTTTTTGCAGATTGAAGAAAAAGGGGCTTGGTTTGTTTGGCCTTCATTGCAAAAAAGGAAAATAACAAGCAATCGGGCCCTCTTATTTCATTCACCAGAGCATTCATCCACGTGTTTGGGCACGTGGGCCTGTTCCCACAAAGACCTGCTAACTGTTAAGAATAAAGAGTGGAAAACATCAGAATTTTTGTTTTTTACACACATCATACCTTCTTTTTTTTTACACATTATATTTTCTATTTATATTTAGCCTAGGTCATATGTATTCTACTGTTGGTAGTGTCTTCTCCAGCCATTGAAGAAGACGCTCACGGCCTTCTTTGGAGGTAAGTTACAAAACAGGAAAAACTTGGTGATGGAGGGGGAAATGTGTTGTGGCAATGCAATTTTTGCCAACAAACTAAGAAAAGCTCATACAAAAGGGTGAGGGCTCCTTTGATACACGGGCCTGGTCATGCTGTTGTATTCTGTCCAACAGTTAAGAATGGTGATATTGCGGAGATAAAAAGGTTAGAGGCCGAATGCAACGAGAGATTGAGGAAAAATATACCCAAGAAAGTATCATTGCCAACTTCTACTGTGGATTATGATTCAAAAAAAAAGGAAGGTGAGTGGAAGTGGAAGTTAGAGTGGAAGTGACAATAATACGGCTATTGGGAAAGCATTTAACCTGAAGTTGCGTGACCAAATGGATGCGGAGATTGCTAGAATGTTCTATGAATCATGCTTACCATTTCACCTAGCAAGGAGCCCTTATTATGTGAGTTGTATCCAATTTGCCACAAACAATGCTCTTGCAGGTTATGTGCCACCAGGGTACAATAAGTTGAGGACAAGTCTACTCCAACAAGAAAAGGCTCATATTGATAGATTGGTACAACCAATTAAAGGCACATAGAAAGAAAAAGGTAGAAGCATTGTGAGTGATGGATGGAGTGACTCACGGAGGAGGCCCTTGATTAATTTTATGGCGGCGACGGAAAGCGGGCCTATGTTCCTTAAAGTTGTGGATTGTTCGGTTGAAATTAAAGATAAGTACTTCATTTGTGGTTTGTCGAAAGAAGTGATAGAAGAGGGAGGTTGGTCCTCAAAATGTGATTCAAGTGATAACTGATAATGCTAAGAATTGTGCGGGTGCAGGGCATCTCATTGAAGTACAATTTGAAAATATTATTTAGATACCATGTGTGGTTCATACACTCAACCTTGCCTTGCAAAACATTTGTATGGCAAAGAATATTGAAATCAATCAACTAACATATGAGGAGTGTCATTGGATCACAGACTTGGCTGAGGATGTTGTGTTTGTTAAGAACTTTATCATGAGGATCCTAGTCAAGTTGCTCCACATAGAGATATGGAGGTTGCTAGAGAAAGAATGAAAATCCTTAAAAAATATTTTCCTAATTCCGAGGAGCGCAAAAGGGTAATCACTGAATTTACTGATTTCTCTAGCAAGTCGGGAGAGTTTGCGGATGTTGATTCCATTCGTGATCACTATGAAATGGATACTAAAAGTTGGTGGGTCACCTATGGTGTGTGTGCACCTTTGCTTCAAACTCTAGCTTTCAAGCTACTTGAGAAAACCTTCTATGTCGTCATGTGCGAAGAGGAATTAGAGTACTTATTCCTTTGTGCACTCCGTGAGAAGGAATAAGATGACACCAAAACGTGCTGAAGACTTGGTTTTCATTCATAGCAATCTTCGCATTATTTCAAGAAGCACACAATATATGAAAGGAGAAACCAATATGTAGGATATTGCTGGAGATGCTTTTGATTCGTTTGAAGATGTAGGAGGAGCTTGAGATTGCACAACTCTCCCCTGATGAACCGGAATTGGAGGTCGTGTTCTTTCGTGAAGATGGTGATGGAGGTGATGGTGGTAGACCTGGTGGTCAGGCAATTGAAGTTTAAGTGGATGCAGTGTCTGGTTCTTTGAGTTATATGCTTATGTTTTCTGTAGTAGTTGGTGAAACTTGGATTTTGAGCTTGGAAGTATCGAATGTAATGTTTAATGATGATTATATCAATGAAAATGCATATTCTATGGCTATTTTGATTGAAATAATGTTGGATTTTTATTACAGTCATATAAGAAATATTTTTTAACATATCCTCAACGTATCGTATCCTACCCTTTTGAGAAATGGCGTATCTGCGTATCCGTATCGTATCGTATCCGTGTCCCGTATCCATGTCCGTGCTTCATAGATAGAGAGGAGAGGATAGGAGAGTTGACCGAGGGGAAGATGATGGGATATGCTGGTGACAACAACGATTGCTCGGCGACAGTGTTGGTGACTCGACGAAGATGATGGTGTTGATGGGGCTCGACGATGATGAAGATGGTGTTGATGCCAAGATGTGACTATTGCAATGGTGGTTGCTTGGTCCAGTTTCTAACGGTGACGATGCAAGTGAATGACGTGAGGTGTTGTTTGCGGATGGTGTGAGACCCCAGTCTGCTTAGATAATCCCTTGAGGCAAGACCAGGTCAAGAGATCCTGTGAGCCAAGAAAGGGAAATCCGTGGGGTTAAGGGTGGATTGCTTAGGTGGCACCGTGAGGCTTTGTCCAAGTCCCACATCAGAAATATCCAAGTCCTGACCCTGGGCTTATAAGTCAAACCTCATGTTAACTCAATATGATGCGTTTTAAAGCCGTGCGGCCCCAGATCCCATAAGAACTTCAGAGTTAACCGTGCTCGGACGGGAACATTACTGGGATGGGTGACCACTCGGGAAATCCTCGCACGCGCACTTAGGGCCGAAACGAACAATATCACGCTGAGTTCGGCGAGGCTATGACAAATGGTGAGGTGATGATGACGATGACAATGGTGAAGATGATGTTTGGCTAAAGGCTTCAATTGATCGATGATGACGGTGCTGCGGAAGGCGAGCATGAGGAGCGATGGCAAGGCAGGCAACGACAGCAGCTTAGCTGTTGCAATCCGGTGCCAAGTACGCGAGATCTTGTAGTCTTTCTCTTCTTTTTTCCTAGATTCTCCTTCGTTCCTCTCTACCTTTCTTTTTCAACAAAGGGGAATGGAGTTTGGGTTTCTAGAGTGTTCTGTGAAAGGGGAATAGGTGTATGGGCTTCAATTTGGGGTGGGATCGATAGAGGTTGGGGGAATGGTTGTTCAACTAGTGGAGATAGGGTATCACGAGGCTGTTTTGGTGGATTTGATAGGTATAGGGCTCTCGGGCCAAGGTTTTCATGGCTAATGGGTGTCTACTGAATTGAATAGGGTTCCCACAGTGTTCGGTTGTTGTGTATGAGGTTGGTTATAGCAATCGGCAATGGGATTTTAGTTTGGATCTAGGGTTTTGATAGGCTTAGGGTTTTGAATTTGGCTTTATGGGTTTCTGTGAGATGAGGTTGAATGGGTTTTGGGGAAAATTCTTATAGGGTTGGATGGATTTTGGAATTTGGATTTGTGGGGAATTTGTTGGAGAGAAGTGGAGTTCTGGAATAAGATGGATCTAGATAATGGTTTGGAGGGGATCTGGTACCGTGAGGTTTTGGTATTAGTGATCATGGGTTTCTGTGAACAGCGATGGGTCTAGATAATGGTTTGAAGGGGATCTGGTACCGTGGGGTTTTGGTATTAGTGATCATGGGTTTTTGTGAACAGTGATTGGTCTAGTGGAGGGAGGCTAATAGGTTTCGGTTACTAAGGGATGGTTGCTGGGACTGCCGAATGTGGATGTGGTGATTGGTGATGGTTTCGCAAATGATGACGGAGTGTCGAGAATCGAACCCGGTGTTGGATCGATCTTTGATACCAAATGATGCGGAGCGGGGTACCAAACACGAGGCGGGTAGAGATGGAGGGACTAGAGATGGAGGGTGGAGGGGTAGGTCAAACTTTCCTGTGAAAATTGGCCTCACACCAAACTCCCCATCACGGGCGAGAAAGAGAGAGAACTCCGAGAAACCCAAAAGCATTCAATAAGATTTTCATTCATTATTCACCGTCTAGCCAAGGAGGCACTACAATGATTATATAAGAGAAAACATAACCCTAAGCTAATCTAAACCATCCAAACACATTGATGGTCAGGATTAAAACATCTAAATTTAAAAGACAAACCACAAACTAAATTAAACTCTAAATAACATAAAATAGCATAAAATGAATGGGTTGGGCACATTGACAGGTCGACCCATGGGGACCAAGGGTTTGTCCTGCATCAAGTACATTAATCACTCCCCTTCAGAGGATTTGAAGTAAAGGCTTGGTTCAATTAGGGTGCAAGTGATTCATTGTATATTATGGGTTTAATGGACAAAAATCAGATCTGAAATCAGTTTCCCCTAGCAAAATAAGGCTAAAAATAAAATTCAGATTTAAAAATATATATGGTAATCTCAAGTTTAAGATATAAGGAAAGCAAAAAAATTTAAGAAACCAGGGATGTTGAAGGTTCAGCCAACAGATCAGAGGGGTGGGATGGTTCAGATGGATTGGAAAAGGGCTGGTGGTAGTTCAGCTGGGCCTGATTTGGGCTGGTGAAAGGGGCGGCTGAAGTGGAGTTGGAGATAAAGAGGGTTGGTGGCTGGCGGCTAGGGTTTTGGTGATTAGAGGGGCTTTGACGACCCACTGATGGGATCTAATGGCTGGATTTATTGGTTTGATGGCTGGTTGCTGGTGGAGATGGCGTAGATCTAGGGCTTTGAACGAAAGTAAAACAAAGGAAGAAAATAAGAAGAAATTACAAAGGAATACCTTGAATTGGCCTCACACCAAACTCCAATCTAGGAGGAAAAGGAAAATCTCAATGAGAACTAGAAGAGGAACTTGAAGGAGAACTCGAGAAAACTCAGTTTCATTCATTAAGCATCATTGTATAAACCTCAAACGAGGCATTACGTCATCATATAGGAAAAGCAAATACCCTAGATCTAATCCGGACCAACCAAGCACATTGATGGCCAAGATTAAAATATTTTATTTTATTTTAATGTTAAAAACATCTAAACTAAAAGCAAACCTTAAACATAAATAAAAATTCTAGATATGATAAAAAAAAACTAGATTGGGCCCAAAGGCTTGGACAACCTATGGGGACCATCAACCATGGGTCTGTCCTATATCAAAACCCCATAGAAAATTCAACAAATGGGGTCTTTTTAGGCCTCAGAGACCACAACAAGCCCAAGGCCATGGAAGCGCCACACCAATATGGTTGAACAAGGGTCCCTTAAATTCTGATGAGGCCCATGACCATCAGTCAAGATGATATGCTATGTGGGCCCCATAGCCAATCTTTTTAAAGAAGTTCGAGAAGTTCCAGCAACTCCCAATCTCGGTGGTTTTATTTTATTTATGTTGTTTGAGAAGTAATCCAAATTAAAGGGCTCTTGCAACTTAGGGTTTGAAGAGACGAAAAATCAATTTTTTTTTTTTTTCTGCACTGCTGCTAGGCACCAAGTGAAAACATGATATTTATCGTCTTTTATTTGAGCTTTGGACCATCAATGCAATGCAACAACCAACATGGTGGCAAATAGAAATTCACTTTACTACGATCTGATTCAGGGTGTTGGCCAGGCAACCATTTACTATCCAGGTGAAGATTATTTGATGATATTTTGGGGAAAACTAATCAATTTTAGGCCATTGAAAGAATGAATTGCATTGAATTCGAACAATTTTTTTTTCTCGAGTAACAAACAAATGGATCCTAATATATACACCTAGCGAGCCCCACCTTATGATCCATACGAGTGGACCATAAAATAAGGGCCCCCCTAATAGTCACCGGTCCCAGCATTTGGCACCCATCCAAATGGACTAGACCGTTGGATCGACTATGCACTCGTTTTGGACAATGAAAATTTGTAGGCCATCGATCAACTAATTAGGATCATCATATGAGCTTCCGTCACCGTACACAAGGGGAAGGGAGATGTTTCGACCCCCCAATCCCATCCCCAGGTGGGGTCTTACGTGGGCCCCATAGGCATTTGAAGATTTGAGGTCATGAGCTCAATAGAAGGCATATTATATATATATGAGAGAGATTTTGGGGTGTGTGTGTGTGAGATATTTCAGATGTGCGAACCAGGGCGTAGACCGGTTTGTTTGGTCTGTGCAAACCAAGGCTTTCAGTTCGTTTGGTCTATGTGCAAACTAGGGTGTGTACCAGTTTGTTTGGTCTATGTGCGAACAAGGCCGTGGACGAATCTCAACCTTCCAGGAAGATCCAATGGAACAAGTAAAAAAGAAAACCCGCTCCTCTCTCTCTCTCTCTCTCTCTCTCTCTCTCTCTCTCTCTCCCGCTTCTCTTTTCCCATGTAAAATTGCTTAGCTACAGCTCTCTCATGGATTCAGAAGAACCCTCATTCCAACTCCCACCCACATCACAGTGACAGCTAAGATTCCTCCCTCCGCCCAAGTTTGGTACAGGTGTGTTGGGCATAGGTTGTAGGTTAGATCAACTAGGCTTGCAATTTGGTTTACCAGGGGATTAATGGGTGTGACAGGTTCAGGTTGGGTTGATAATGGTGGCATGCAAGTTTGGGCGGGCGGATAGAATGAGAGTGGAGAGAGAAAAGACAAAAGTGGTGGAGGAAGAGTTGTAGATATGGGGTTGGGCTTGAGTATGTGAGGAGATGGCTTGCGTGAATTGGTTCGGGTGTGTTTATATTAAGAGGACAAGGACATGGCTGGCTATTAGTTGGAGGGATATGATCAGAGAGGAGGAGAAGAAGAAGATGGGCTTTACAATGCGTTGTGTTTGGTCAGGAGAATTGGTATGAGAGAGGGATGGGTGTTGTGTAGGGTTTGGCAGTTGAGCCTGGGATGGTGAGGGACAAGAAGAAAGGGGGAGATGAGGCTGGTGGTTCAAGAAAGGCAAGATGTAGAAAGATAGTGAGAGAGAATGGTGATGGCAGAAGCAGAAGGGAGGCAACGCATGGTCGGAGTCTAGTTTTCTTCGTGCGAGCAAAGGAGATGATAGGGCAAGGAAGGAAAGGGGATTTCTTCCAATTCTTTTTGGTTTTTTCCGTTCTTTTACTTGCCGTTGGATCTTCCCAAAGAATGGAAGGTTGAGATCTGTCCACCCCCAGGTTCGCATATAGCCCAAACGAACCGAGTGTACCAGAATATCTCCTTACATGTATATAAATTATCTCGTAATTTATCCTACAACATTCCATTGGGATTTTATAGAAATTTGTGTTTCTAAGCTATGGGACCATCAAAGAAGTGAGCAATTAGAGTTGGATCTGAAGATTAGACTAAACATTAGACCCAATAACTAAAGAAAAGCAATCCCATGCTAATAAGAGAACCCACATAAAATCACATAAGAATCAATGCTCAAATGAACTTATGTTTAAATAGATCCACAAATATTTTGTTTCTTTTAAATAGTAAATAGTTTCACATATACAGCAACTATATGTAAATGTCATTGCAAAAAATAATAATAATAAGTGATCATAAAATGGTCCTTGCAAAAAAAAAAATCACATAAGAATTATACATGGGTGATTTAAATAAAAATCACTTCAGAATCAAATGAGAAATCAATATAAGAATCATACGAGAAATTACATAAGAATTATACTCAAATAAGCCTACATATATGCTCAAATTAATCTACACACAATAAGAGGGCCGGGCCGGGCCCAAGCTTAGTATTGTCCAAGCGCGGCCCTCAAATTGTGGGGCAGGCCTAAAAAAATTTTGTCCAAGCCTGGCCTTTGGGCTTTTTATGAAAAAAAAAAGCCCTGATTTTGCGGGCTTTTTGAGGGCCAGGGGGGTTACCCTCATAAGAGGGCCCAATTCAAAATCCTATTTAATTATCGTGCCAGTGGATGGTTGAGATTTATTTTAGGCTTAATTAGGAATTTAAGCATCTTTTATATACATGTATTGGTCGATTGTTTTGCAAACTTCCAAATAAAATTTCTTTTCGGGCTTTTATTTTTACTTTCTTCTCCATCGGATTAAGGTATTCTCCATCAGTTGAAGTATTTTACAGATTATGCAATGTTATTTGGTGAGTAATCTCCCTTCTCCTAAGTTTAGTTGCATTATTTGATGTCAACTTGGATTAGGGATGGATATCAACCTGCATAAAAACTTTTCCTTGACGGGTCATCAACTATTCTTACTACTTCCACGCATGTCCTTTTCGGCCTACCCATCTTTACTTGATGGGCCATCAACCTACATAGAAAAACTTCTGTCACTGGCACTGTTACTGACATGCGCTAGACATGTCCATTTCAACAGTCCAAACTCTAATCTCATATTCAACATCCTCCCCAAACTCTCAATCCTTACTAATTATAAAGAAAGGATATCAGAAGGATTCTATTTGTAGTGTCTCTTGAGCTTCAATTCTCATGGGAGTTACATCTCTTTGCACATGCGGACTAAAGTTGCAATTCATATATTATCTCTGCAGGACTTATTTTAAAGCTCTTGGGTTCTCCTTTTATACTATATTAAAGCCAAGGGTTTTGGCTTTAATTTTGACTGTTGGTTGGGATTTCGATTATAAGGTTTTTGTCTTTCAAACCTTCTCTCCCCACTTATCTCATGCAACTACTCCCCTTCCTATCCCATGCGACAACGCACTTTATCCCATTATCGAAAGTACTAATAACCACTCCTCAGTTTTCATAGTTCCACTTTTCTTTTTCTGCAAACACTCCATTTCCATCCAAAATCTACCATTCCCTTTCTACCATTGAACAGGATCTTCCTGTGTTGCCTAAGATTATCCATAGTCAAGATTGCCTGTTAGAATTATAATCCTATTATAATTAGTATTGGCAAATTCATTGGGTATTGGACAAAACTTGGGATTTCTTTATAATTGTAATTTTAGTGGGACTACTCTAGGAAGATGGTTACAAGATTTATACTGTGGAGTTTCAGATAGCCATTACATGTGGACCACCATTTGCCCATCACATGTGGACCACCATACACTCACATGGATTTTCACAAGGTAGTTTGCCATTAAACGTGGATCATTATCATGAAGTGATGTATGATGACATCATGTGCCATCACTTTGTGACTATTGACTTGATGGCTACTTTTGGTAAAGAGACAAGAAAGTCAAAGAAAAGAGCAAGTTTCAGGCGTTGCATCAAATAGTCTGTGTGTTCAAATCAGACGAAAAAGCTTCAGGCCATCACTTGTGACTCGGGTTCCGTGCAGCAACACAAAATATCGGTCGCTCGAGCCATTGATCAGTCGCTCGAGCGAATGGAGACAGAATGTCATTCGCTCGAGCGCACACTTATTCGCTCGAGCGATCAGGGCGTCCGTTTTGAACAGGAAACTATCTTCTAATTTTGTTCAAATTACTTTTTTGAGTTCTACTTGATCTACAAGCATTGAGGCACGAATTAAAGCCTATATATAGCCTTCCTCTCTCAACTCTAGGGTACCACTCTCCCATCCAAAAATCTAGAAATCTATTGAGAGATTTTTTCCACTCCAAAGCTTCAAGTTGCTGTGCTGAAGTTCAAGTCTTTGGAGATTTTTTCTGCTACTTTTCTGAAGTGGATTCATCATGAAGAGGCATTCAAGGTGGCTGGTTCAAGCGCAGTGAAGGTGCACAACGAGTAGTCGGCAAGATCAAAGCAGTCCTTAGGTTGAGTTAGCAACTGGAAAAGGATTGTGAGTTTTCTTGTAACTTTCAATTTATAGTGCTTGGTTGTCTGTTGGCTTAGATGATAAGGCCAGTGGTTTTTTCCCGAGTTGGGTTTTCCACGTATAAATCATGTGTAATTCTCTTTGTGTGGATTGCTTATTTTTAATTGGATTTAGGATTAATCACTAGTTTAATCACTATCATTGAAATCTAGTAAAGATCGGTTGGTTGGGACCTAAGCCTGTGTTAAGGCCAAAATTTTCATTGCCATAAGCTAGGTGGAACCTTGAAAGCTCAAAAGCGAGCTATAGGAGAGGGATAAGACACCTCCAGCAATCACCTTGTAAAAGAACGACCAAGAAGGGCCCATCTTTAGAACCCAACCAAACCCTATTGTCTTCTCTCATAGCCGGATTGTGGAAGCCATTCAACATTGCAAGCAAGTCTTAAAACATATTGACTTCTGCATCCCTTAAATTCCTTCGAAAAATAAGACCTCAAACCACATTGCCATTAACTCAAGACATGTAACTCCTCACAAAAGCAGAATGATCAGAAGCAAATCTAAACAACAATGAAGCAAACCGCCAAAGGTATATCCCCAATCTAGATGTCTAAACAGAACAAGATAAGGTCAGCCGAACCCACCTTATATAAGAAACAAATCGCTAACTAACAAGCAACCTTTCCAAATAGCTGAATCCTCATAATCCCATATTTAGACACTATAATTTAATTTCTTTCCAAAGCCATTTCTGAACCATCACCAATTCGCCAAAGCCATTTCTGAAATAGAGCTTGATTCAAGGATCTAATTAAGTGAAAGCAAATTGAAAAACGAATTAAGTGAACTTGCACCCATCGAATTTTCGGAGTTGAAGTAAGTCTCCAACTACTAACTCAAATGAGAATCAGTTAGCTACAATTAGGATTATGTTAGCTCTGTGACATAAGATATCCATTCCTAACGTAATTCGGATTCTGATTGATCAAGATGAAAGTCCATAAATTTATTCCTTCACAAGAAAAAATAATAATAATTAAGTAGATAGAAGAGAACACACACCGTCTCCACTCGCGAAGCGCAAAACCTTCCTCCGGCTGCATCTCGGAAGGCGGAGGAAGGATCGAACCGTCCATCTCCGCCGAGAAAACGCCGTCCAAACCACCCGCCGGCTTCCCGTTCGACTCCGGCGAGAAACCGTGAGGATCGGAGGAGAATCCGCCGGATCCACTGACATAGATCGGGGGCGGCGGAGACGTGGTCTCCGACGCCGTCGCCTGAGAGACGAACATGTCGTCTCCGGCGACGGAGGAGTCATCGACGGCGACGTCGGAGAAGGTGTCGAAGCGCTGGGAAGGGAGGCGAGGGTCGTAGCCGAGGTATCCGTCGTCATCGAAGGGGCGAGTCGCCGAGGCGTGTCGCGACCCGGTCGCTTCCGAGTCGAACGAGTCAGGGAATCCAGACATCTCTCTCTTATCTCTCGATCGCGATGGAATCGGACACTCGTGGCGCACGTTAAGAGGAGCCTTCGAGGGTCTATGTCGGTTCGACTTAAGCAGTCCACTGCAAATTTTTTTAAGTTATATAATAAAAAAATATGACGACGAAGCTATGGGTGCTGCCTGCGTGCGGTGCGGATGAGACCGAACCCATCTGGTTTGGTCCGACCAAATGATAATTGATCGGGCTTATTTGGGGTTGGATCCGGCTGAAGATGGATGGAATTTGGGTCTCATTCGGATTTAGGTCCGGGGTGTTAGAAAAATCTAAAATAAGCTCTTATTTTACAAAAAAAAAACCAAACAGATTAGGTGACTAGTGGACCAAAAAGATCATTTTAAGTGGCCTTGCACCAAATCAGTCATTTTGCCCGAAAACAATTTTTTTTTCTTCCTACTAAGGTCCCTGTTGACCTTTGTTTTATAGCATTAAGGGTCCCTAGCAACCCTGCAGTCCATCATAACCTTTATAGAACTCCTATTTACGTTGTTCGTAAGGTCTCAATTGACATTTATTTCTATAGATAAGGGTCCCCATCGACCGTGGGGTGTACGCAAATTAAAACAAAGTAGGGCTTACAAGCGCTTGTTTCTTTGTCGTTAATTGCTTTTTTCTTCACCATGGTCGTTTGCGACTCCATGCCCTAGCCCAAGCACCGACCCAGCTGGCAAGGGATCTCCTTCTACTAACTGTGATCCCCTCCAACATCCTCTTTATCGAAGGTATGTGCTTTCAGATGCTCCCCTTTGGCTTTTTCAAAGTCGCTTGTCGTGTTATTGTTGTCTAGTTTGGGCCCTTATTGCGTCTCCATTCATTTTGCTTTAATTAATGTTTCCTCATAGCAGGCATCTACTCTCCACTCGATAATTACTTTCTAAAAGGGTCTCTTTGTCTTCGTTGTGTAGCATTACCCTAATAGCAAGAAAAATTTCCTAAAAATGGTTGAAGCCCTTTCTGGAAGACAATGGCGAGAGAACTAGTATCATTTATAATCCGAACTTTGAGAGGGGAGATACTTGTTGTGTGTGATTGATTAGATCTAATTGTGTGGATTGTGATTGTGTGCCAATCGTAGGCTTCCGCTGCATCCCAACATTCTTCTTGTTTATACATGTAAATTAACATTTGGATGTTGTTATTTGATATGGGAGTGTCTTTTGAGAAAATATAGGGTTGTTTTTTCACAATGGATTTCTATTATCTTTACATGGAATTCTTTTTCTCAGTCACTTTTTTATTTCTTTATTTGCTTGTTTTCATGTGTAAGGGATTGAAAAATGGTGCATGTTGTTGTTGGCATGAAAAGCTGTGAAAGGGGTAATGGCTAGAGAGATGAGAGAAGTAGGCCAGCCATGTGAAAAAGCATGGTTTTAAGGGGAATTTTTAAGCGGAATCAATAATAAAGGTCCCAAACAAAACACTCTGCAGAGTATCAATATCCAACACTCCAGATGAATCAAGAATAAAGGTCCCAAAGAAAACACTATGCCGAGTGTCAATATACGTAAAGGACAAACACCCTCTTAGCGTTCCTCTTGGCCCAGGCAATGATGTTTTGGAGCACACTTAAAAGAAACATTGGACTGCTGGATGGCTTCTCTAATTGCTGGCTTATGCACATGTGAAAATGCATCTCTTATGCTTTGAGGTAATTTCAGTATTCCAAACCATTTTCCCCCTTTTTAAGAGTAATGTAATTATAGTAGGTTTAAAGAAGTGCACGTTTATGGAGGATCATCTCCTCTTCTTGGATTATCTGTAGTGTCAGCACATCTAGTGCACTTGAGGAAGATTGGTTGAGTTTGCATAATTTGCAGTTCAATTTACAAACTAATCGAGAACTAATATCATGTAGTTCTCTAAGTTTTGAGTCTTATAAATTCGTTGGGGGTGCTTAACTAAAAGTTCAATCCACTCAAAAGTATCGTACCCCAATGTATTAGCACTAATCCATATCTAACTCCAGTCAAAGTTGGCCCACCTTAAGATTTATATAATCCTCTTAGCAACTTTAAAAAAAAATCCTATAAGCAAGTTTGGCCAATACAAGGGTAAATTAGCATGTAAAGAATAAATATCAGTTGTATGGATGACATTAATCTACTGTATCAACTGTATTGACAATGTTGTTGCTGCATAGTCGACCATATCACCAATATATATGCATGAATAGTTTATCATTAAGGATTTTGTATATTTTTTTTTGGAAAAACTGATAAAAGATTAATTAAGTCATGGGCTAATATGCATATACTCTTATTTTTTGGATGTCAAAGGAAGGAAAGAATTAAGAATGATTGAGGTAATATTGTTATAGGTTAATATTGTTGATTTTGATTGTAATTGGCAAATGTTTGAAGCAGCGAGCAGCAATGCCAATGAAAATGCCACGGTCCATCTTCTTTGTATATATCATCGGCCATACAGAATGGGATAATACGTTGCTAAACCAACTCCCCTTTTCAATTGAATATCAATGCATCTTTTTTGATGTGTTCTCTTTTACATTTTGACAAGAGCTTACAGATGCATTTCAACCACCCTGATTACGGGACATGGCATCTAAACGAGAGGCAGCTGGAATATGTTCAGCAGTCCAGACTATACTACCTTGCACAGATGAGGTGGAAAGTTGGTGCTCAGAAACAAACACATTTCACTTCTCCACCGACGAGGCGACAGTGACACTAAAGGAAGTTTCTTGTATATATGGACTACCGATCAATGGACCGGCTGTCGCCGATACAACATTCCCTAATGCAAACGTCGCAGATGTGTGTGAAGAATTGTTACGCCTTCGACCCCAGATGGGTGTAGATTTCAATGGAATATCCATTAAGTTCACATGGTTAGAGCAACACTTCCGGACCCAAGATGATGAAGGTAAGAATAAGAATAAGAATAAGAATAAGAAGAAGAAGAAGAAACTTAGTGCAAAGCAGGAGGTTTACAGTACTAGGGCCTATCTATTTTTCTTGATTTCGGGATAGATCAACTCAAATGCTTCTGGTTCTAGGGGTCTCGCATATGCACTTGAATTATTTAGGGATTTTAAGCCCAATGCCTGGGGCCCCTCTTGTTTGGCCAACCTATACAGAATGTTGAACAAGGGAGTGAGGTGGGCTGGGCTGAAGAAAATCGAGGTTGGCCCGGATGGCAAACCAGTTGGGATCGACCCAACAGATGAAAGTAATGCGTTCGAACATACATTCAAGACTATGTCAGGCCCTCTCTAGTTCTCTAAGTTTACATTAATCGATGTGTTTTGCTGAATGCCTTAGTCTCTTAAAGATGTTTGCACTAACAACAATATGTTGGGCTTACTCGAGGATGGCAATCGGTCAATCGATAAAGCCTTGGGCGTGGACTAACAATGACATCTAGTTCCCCTTGATAGTCACATGGCACAGTAGGCTAGAAGGAATCCACCACGTTACAAGGTTGAGAACCGTACACAAACAACTCAACAACCTTACAGCCGGGCAGGTGATCAAGCCCAAATAATTCAGTTTGTTTTTGTTTGGAGATTTTTATTCACCGCTTTTATATTCTAACTAACACATTTCATTTTGTGTTTCTACAATTTGATTGGCAGCTGTATAAGAGGCTTGGCAATCAATTCCTGAAACGAGTACCCAACGCAAACGGAGATTTACTCACTTGTTCCGTGCCTCTTATATTCTTTTGGATTCTAGAGAAGCATAACATTGATCGGGTCATGAAACAGTTCGGTCTGAGGCAGGTTATTCCTCCGTCCTTCGTAGTGGCGCTGCCAAGGGCGGAGCGCATAGAAAAAGTCGTAACAAATTACGGTATATTACACTCAGCAGAGATTGAGCTATGGGAGTAGAGGTATAACAATGTATTGCATGGAAAGAAGTCATCGGTTGTGGAGCACACTGAGGAATATATGGCATGGTATTCTTTGAATACTATAATGCACATCGACTGACCAAGGCAAGACGATGCACTCAAGGCAGCAGTTCCAGAACAAATAGTAGAACATGAGCCCACTGTCATGTAGAAAAGAGTGAGTAGGACATTGCATTATTTGATCACATTGAGAGGTCATGTGGTCGAGCAATGGATAAGAACCAGGCATCGTCCATAGATAGATTCATCACTTCATTGCGTGGCAAGATGAGGAAATTCAAATCCGTTGTTGAGGCTACATTCAATCAATACACAGAGACCTACAGCAGTTCCCAATCGGATGAGGACAAGCAATTGGTATGCACATTAAACTCAGTTCGGTGAATTAATTTCAATCAATCTAAAAATTGAATTTAATATGCACTTCTTTCTTTAATACGCACTTCAACATTGTACTACACAGATCGTCATGCCCAGGCATGCCGTACCCAAAAAGCATACTTCGAAGAGTCCGGTGTATAAGAAAAAGCGAGGATGAATGCCATAGCCACAACCACTGAACATTGATGATTCTCCTTTGAATGCATCACCCCCCAAGAACCATGTTGAAGAACACAAGTTGCATGATTGGTTTGTTTACATTACCCCATGTAATGAAGATGTTAGCAATGTACCAATCGAGGAGCTCTTTTCCACTTCGCCTTGTCTTAAAATGTTCACAACTTCACCACCGGTGGAGCAACGGGCCATTGTGGTTGCCCGTTCGCCTGCAACCATTAAGTTGCTTGTGTGGAGGCTTAAACATTTACCTAGGACACGGAAAGTTCAAGACAAGTTAATAGGATTTCAGCCATTCCATAACTCAGTCTGAATATATCCTGTCGGAGCAGGACAAGGAGATACTAAATGGTTTCTATAAGTACTACAATTCAAGGTAGATATGCACGCTTTAATAGTTTTAGGAAGTACTACAATTCTATAAGTACCCTTAAATCTATTCCAATTTGGATTACAGAAAGGCAAAACTGGATGCTATATGCTCGATGGTCAAGAGTGACACACTATGCACTATTGGAGGACATGCTGCTAGACACGAATGTCATTTATTATTACATCGATTATATTAGGAGCAGCTGCAAAGATGCATACTTGGCTGACCCCAGCATATGTGTATGTCACCTGGTTACATTTTGAAATATACCGATTGTTGTATGCACCTGTTATCCTGGTTTAACGTAAATTACCTCTTCTAATTTGGTTTCTAGAGTTGGTGTTAAGTTCATGAATTTGTAGCATTTTAGGAATTTAATTAGGTAAACTTCACCAATTTTCATTCATTTTCACCATTTTGTGCATTTTTACCTAGAATTTGGAATTTTCACATTTTTATACATTTTCTGCATTCTTTTTGGTGTTTTATTCGAAGAGTCCAATTGGAGCAAAACTCTGTCCAAATGGGTTTCACTTCAAGTGGGCTCTTCAGCATTTGATCAGTTTAATTAGCATGTGCAGGAAATGATAGGACCCATAAAACCATAGAAAAATTCAAAGGTAATTGGGCCTCACTCACTTTCAGGCAGCCAAGGGGGGTCCACTCATCTTTACATTGTCAGTCACATTTTTTTATTGATAATTCCAAGCGTTCTGAAGAAATTTTCAAGAAATCCAAGATTTGAAGAAATTGAGATTTTTCACTAGTGGCAAAAGGACCCACCTCTCATCAAGTTCAATGCCAATTCAAAGGGAGAAACAAATGTTGCAAGATGTGCCAGCACTATGATACACGTACAATGCAGAATTGTTATGAGTACATCACTCTTCATCTCATGGCCAATATAAAATGTGGGGTTTACCACATTGTAGCAATTAAATAGAAATTTAAGGGTAAACATGGAACATCAATTACATTGCAAAGGAAGGACAATTTATGGCTACAAGAAGTTGGAAAGAAGAGTCAACGTTCTTACCCATTCATTAAAATAAGAGAAGAAACATGGTTGGCCAATGATACCCATATTGGAAAAACTATCACATCAGTACACTGAAAGGCAAGCCTCCACCGCATACCACATGCTCACTTCCTATTTTCAACCAAGCTTGGAACCCAAGAAAACTACTTGCTATATGGAGGAGAATTTGTATGGTAACAAGACGTACCATACACCTTGAAGTCCATATTTTCTCTTCTCTTCAACGCCCAAGAGCCAGCCCCCTCATGTGAGATTCTCTTTATCTCCTCACCCTCTCTCTATCTTCTCTCTCTAGAAAGAAAAAAAGAGAAAAATCTGCAGGTATTCTAGAGCTTTTTTCCAGAACTAGGTTAGAAGAGTGTGAGAGAAAATTGTAATCGCCATGAAGTTCTCAATGAAAATCACATCTTTTGCAATGGAGAAGTAGATCCCTAGATCAGAGTGTCAAATGAAGTTAAGTGTTTCTCATCATTATTTTATGTGATATTTTTGTCTCTTGTGTATTTATTATAATAATAAATCTTCCTTCTGTCATTGACAACTTGTGTTATTCAAATTTATTTATTTGAACAATGCTTTAACCATGTATGTTTTCTTAATATATTATTCTTAGTTTGAAATTCTTTGATAACCTATTTTTCATTAATATGTGATATTTAGTTAAGTTCATAATTTCATTAGGTGAATGAGAGTTTTGCCTTAACTAAATTGTGAAAAATTGTGCTTTTTGATAGATAAATTATCCGAATCAGAGACATTGATTTGTTTATGATTTGAAAGATTTTTTGGACAAATTTTTTTTATCGATTACATAGAATGATGGTGGGACTACTTAATGGATTCATGACATTATGATCTACATTTTCTCATATTTTATTTCTGCACTTTAGATCTAGGATTTTTTTTCAATCTTATTATTGTTTGTTTTTCTTTAATCTTTCTTGTCATTATCATTGATAAAAGAATCAAATTCTAGTAAAAAAAAGAGGAATTTCAATAATGCTCCCTGTGGATTCGACCTTTACTTGCCACTATCTCGATAAGACAGCTGTGCACTTGCAATATTAAGGGATTGAGTTTAAATTCACATCAAGTTTTTGGCGGCGTTGCCGAGGAGCCAAATCTATTTTTTTATTGAATCTGATTTTTTTTAGGCGCATTCGCATTCTTCATTAGGTTGCATCATGGGACACCAAGTAAATTGGACTCACACACTTAGTTAAGAGCAATCCACCCCAAAAAGATAATGACCGGATATCATCACCAGATCCTTGCCCATTTAGGTTAACCATCTCTCACACTACTTGATTTGCTTGTGCATCATATTAGGACTAGTAGGACCCTGCATATAGATTAGGCTAGCATTGTTTGGGTAAAAACCCGGTGCATGCAATCCAAACTTGAGAGGGAAAAATTGTGGGAACTTGAAAAATCAAAGGTTGACTCGAATAGTGCTTGGATTAGCATTGTCCATCATAGGTAGTTCATCAATTTTCGAAGAAAAAATGGATGATCAATTGGACCCACTTATGACTTTGAAGGACTACATGTACCCCACCAGGACAACTCAAACATCCTGCATCACCCTGCCTCAGACCAACGCCACATTTGAGTTGAAATCTGGCATGATCCAGATGCTCCCATTATTTCGTCGGCTAGACCAGGAAAACCCATAGCAGCATGTTAGGGAATTCAATTATCTTTGTGGGACCCTACAGATAAATCATATGACTGAAGATGCCCTCAAACTTAGATTATTCCCATTTTCTCTGAAAGAAAAGGCTAAAGCATGGCTTTATGCCATGCTAGCCAAGTCCATTACCACATGGGCCAAACAAGTCGAAGAGTTTTACAAGAAATTCTACTCTAAATAGAAAACCGCTTCGATTAGGTAGGCCATCAATGGGTTTTATCGGATGGATGGGGAGACACTTTACAATTATCTTGAATGGTTTAAAGACCTCTTGATCCAGTGTCCCCACCACGGATTTGAGAAGATCCAATTGGTCTAGATCGTGTATGAAGGTATGGATTACCCTACTAAGCAAATGGTGGAATCTTTTTGTAGTGGGAAGTTTACACAGAAAACAGCGGATGAAGCATGGACATTTTTGGAAGAAACCGCTGAAAACACACGACAGTTGGCCCCTGTCAAGAGGGAGCCCACCAAACCCACCATTCCTGAAAAGGGGGGATGTTCAAGATTGAACCCAAAATTAAGGAAGAGGCCAAATTGGCCACACTGGTGAGGAGAATAGAGGCCTTAGAGCTAAACCAAAAGCCCATTCCAAACACTTTGGGGTCATTGGAATTTAATCAGGCCATGAATGGAGGGATTGACCCAACAACTTTGGGTCAAACTGAGTATGTTGAGGAGGTGAATGCGCTTTATCAAAACACTCATTTTGATAATCTTCAAAGGTATGACCCATACTCCAACACATACGATCCAGGTTGGAGGGATAATCTGAACTTTTCTTAGACCAAGGGTCCAACTTAGGGTGGCCTGTCACAGGCCCATCAACTTCAGCCCATTCAATCTCAATCGAATGCCCCACCCGGTTTTCAAAAGCCCAACTTCAACCCTAGTCCACTACTCAGATTCCTTGGAAGAGGCCATGAAACTCATGTCTCAAAGTACTGCTTAATTCCAACAAACCACTACTCATATTTTGAATGGTTACACCCAAACCCTTGCAAAACTGAAATATTAAATGGGCCAACTGGCCAACTCTATCAATGCCAGAGACAAGTGAGCCTTCCATAGTCAACCCAAACCTAATCCCAAGGGCCAAGTTGTTCATGATCCTAAAGGAAAAGGCCCGGAACAAGTCAAATCCATTATCACTCTTTGGTCGGGTACACAGGTTGATAACAAGGTGGAACTACCCAAGGAACTTGAGGAAGAATCAAGTGAGATAGTGGAAACTGAGGAACCAAGTGTGAATGCTGAACCCATATTAGAACCAAAGCCAGTCAAAGAGAACCCAGTCAATGTTGAACCATCACCTAGTAAGCCCACTCCTAGGACTTATGTTCCCAAGGCACCATACCCACAGAGGGTAGGCCCAGCAAATTAACTGTTCAGTTGGACAAAATGTTAGAAGTATTCAAACAAGTGAGGATCAATATCCCATTAGATGCTATCCAACAGATTCCAGCCTATGCAAAATTTCTAAAAGACCTTTGCTCCTTTAAAAGGACTACTAATGTGCCCAAAAAGGCTTTTCTAACCCAGCAACCTAGCTCGAACATTCATTGTCCAACCCCGATCAAATACAAGGACCCAAGGTGTCCTGCCATTTCTTTCCAGATAGGGGACTATCACATAGAGAAAGCTTTGCTAAACTTGGGTGCAAGCGGTGAACCTTCTTCCGTACTCTATTTATGAAGAATTAGGTTTGGGGGAGTTGAAGAAGACACATGTGACCTTGCAATTGGCTGATGCATCGATTCGATACCCCAAGGGGGTAGTCGAAGACGTTCTAATCAAAGTCGGAGACTTTGTGTTTCCTGTCGATTTTGTTGTCTTGGATACCAAATACTCATCTGAAATTGAACCCAAAATCCCAGTAATCTTGGGGAGATCATTCTTTGCCACCTCAAATGCCTTGATCAGTTGTAGGAATGGAGTGATGCAAATTTCTTTCGGAACCATGACAGTTCAAGTGAACATTTTTAATGTCAATAAGCAACCTCCCGCTAAGGATGATGGGGTTTTTGAAGTTAGTTATATTCATAAATTGGTGGAAAATCACTTACCCTATTTGAAACTTGAAGATCCACTAGAGGCTTGTCTGGCCCACTTTGGAAGTGATTTTAATGTAGATTGACATATTGAGGAAGTCAATGCACTATTAGACTCAATCCCATTCATGGACTGCTCCAGGTGGCAACCGAAGCATGAGATTCTGACTCCATTTACTTCCCCACCTGTCCCATCGATTGTAAAGCCTCCTAAGTTAGAACTCAAGCAGTTGCCTAATACCTTGAAATATGTGTTTTTAGGCCCTCTAGAAACCCTTCCAGTGATTATATCTTCAAACTTGGACCCTGTCCAAGAGGAAAAACTCGTGAAAATTTTGGATGAACACAAGGAAGCTATCAGATGGTCTATTGCAAATATCAAGGGAATAAGCCCATCTGTGGTCCAACATAGAATCCATTTGGAAGAAAATGCAAAAACTTCTCATGAACCACAGAGGCGATTGAACCCTACAATGAAGGAAGTGATTAGGTCGGAAGTCTTAAAATTACTCGATGTGGGGGTGCTTTACCCCATATCTGATAATGCATGGGTAAGCCTAGTTCAAGTGGTACCAAAGAAATCAGGAATAACAGTGGTTCAAAATGAGGCCAATGAATTGGTATCCATAAGGAGACTGGATGGAGGGTATCCATTGATTATGGGAAATTGAACTCAATCACTCGAAAATATCATTTTCTCGTCTCATTCATGGATCAGATGCTTGAAAGGCTAGCCGGTCATGTATATTATTGTTTTCTTGATGGTTATTCTGGTTACAATCAAATTCCAATCGCACCCGAGGACAAGAAAAAGACCACCTTCACCTGTCCTTTTGGCACTTTTGCTTACAAAAGCATGCCCTTTGGGCTATGCAATGCACCGGCCACCTTTCAAAGGTGCATGTTGAGCATATTTTCTGACATGGTAGAAAGATTCATTGAGGTTTTCATGGATGATTTTTTGGTCTTTGACAAATCTTTTAAGGAGTGCTTACATCATTTGTCCCTTGTGCTTGAAAGATGCAAAAAAAAGAATCTAGCCTTAAATTGGGGGAAATGCCATTTTATGGTAAAAAGGGGCATAGTTCTAGGACACATTATTTTTTATAATGGAATTGAGGTGGACAGAGCAAAAATTGATTTGATATCCAAATTGCCAGTACCAAAATCAGTTAAGCAGATTTGATCATTCCTGGGCCATGTTGGTTTTTATTGTAGATCAGCAAGGATTTTACTAAAATTGCTAAAGCTTTGTGCCAATTGCTGACGAAAGAGGCCTCGTTTGAATTTGATGAGAAGTGTCTAAAAGCTGTTGAGAGACCGAAAAAAGAACTAACTTCAGCCCCTATAATTCAACTACCTGACTGGACCATTCCATTTGAGCTAATGTGTAATACATTTGATATTGCTATCAGAGTTGTTTTGGGTCGATGGGTTAGGAAGTTAACTCATGTGATTTACTATGCAAGTAGGACCTTCAATGATGCGCAAGTAAATTACACAACCACTGAGAAAAAATTGCTAGCTGTGATTTTTGCCTTGGAGAAATTTTTGTCCTACTTGATCGGGTCCAAAGTCATCATCTACATGGACCATGCAGCTCTGAGATACCTTCTGTTAAAAAAGAATGCAAAAGCCCGATTAATCTATGGATCCTTCTGTTACAGGAGTTTGATTTGGAAATAAGAGTTAAAAATGGATGTAAGAATATTGTAGCAGACCATCTTTCGAGGTTACCCTTAGAGCCATTAGATGAGGTCCCATTGAATGAAAATCTTCCTGATGAACAATTGCTCAGTATCTCCCAAATCCCCTGTTTTGCATATATAATCAATTACCATGTTACAAGGGAGATGCCCACCCATTGGTCAAAATAGGATCGATCAAAATTTCTAGCTGAGGTTAAGTACTTTTTTGGGATGACCCGTATTTTTTTAAGTACTGCACAGACCAAATCAACAAGAGATGCATTCCTAATCATGACCATTACTCGGTCACTTCATTATGCCATGATGATGCATGTGGGGGCCACTTTAGTTCAAAAATGATAGCTGCAAAAGTCTTGCAGTGTGGATTTCATTGGCCCATAATCTTTAAAGATTGCCACACTTTCCGTTTGAGCTGTGAGAGGTGTCAAAAGCTTGGCAAGCTCAATTGGAGGAACATGATGCCCTTGAATCCCATACTTGTGGTGGAAATTTTTGACGTGTGGGGAATTAACTTCATGGGGCCATTTCCAAATTCCTTTGAAAATTTTTATATTTTGCTGGCAGTAGACTATGTTTCCAAGTGGGTAGAAGCCACACCGATAAAGAAGAATGACCACCATGTGCTGACCAAGTTTGTGAGAGATCACATCTTTTCTCGCTGCGGTACCCCTAGGGTGGTCGTTAATGATGGAGGCACTCACTTTTGCAACCGTTCCTTTGAGCATTTGTTGAAAAAATATTCTGTCACCCATAAGGTTGCTACACCTTATCACCCACAAACAAGTGGCCAAGCGGAAATTTCAAATAGGCAAATTAAATAAATTCTAGAAAAGACGGTCAATTCCACTCGGAAAGACTGGTCTTTGGGACTGATCGACGCATCGTGGGCTTATCAAGCCGCTTACAAGACACCTATTGGGATGTCCCCATATATGTTGGTCTATGGGAAGGCATGCCATTTGCCTTTTGAATTGGAGCATAGAGCTTATTGGGCCATTAAGAATTTCAATTTTGACTTACCCACTGCTGGTACTCTGCGCAAATTGCAACTCAATGAGTTGGAAGAACTTAGAAATGATGCCTATGAGAATGCCAAGATCTATAAGGAAAGAATGAAGTTGAACCATGATAAGTCAATTTTAAGAAAATCCTTTGAATTGGGTATGAAAGTCCTTTTGTATAACTCCCGATTACACCTGTTTCTAGGGAAGTTACGAACCTAGTGAACTGGTCCATTCATTGTCAGGATCGTTCACTTTCATCGTGCTGTGGAAATTGAAAATCCCAAGAATAGGGATGTTTTCAAAGTGAATGGTCAGC
Source organism: Persea americana (assembly GCA_029852735.1). Lineage (NCBI taxonomy): Eukaryota > Viridiplantae > Streptophyta > Magnoliopsida > Laurales > Lauraceae > Persea > Persea americana. Next base: position 28,021,049 of record CM056819.1, read on the forward strand.
GGTTGAAACCGTTTCTTGAACTGAAAGACAAACACACTGAGGAAATCTTACTTCAAGATCCCATTTACTCTGAGTCGTTAGCATCACCATTGCATTCACCTCATTGCATTTTTTTTCCATTCATAACATTGAGGACAATGTCAGGTTTAGGTTGGGGGGTGCATGCGACTTAGTCGCTTGTTTTTCACACATCTTTTGGAAAAAAAAAAAAAAACTTAGGAAAAAGGAAGTTTTCAAAGGAATTGAGATGAATTAAAGATATTTAAGAAATTTTGAATTTTTGAATTTTCGAATGGAAGTAAAAAGAAGGTCCATTTTTTATTTTTTTTGAAGAAACCTATCAAGGGAGTATCTAAGCTTGTCCTCACATACGCACACATGTACATTTCTCAAAGTTTTGGATTGGAAGCTAAGATGTTACTTTTGAACTTTTCTGGAAAATACAATGTGAACCCATGGTTTAGTTCAAGAGTATTTTTATCTCCCGGTTTAGTAAAGAGAATTAATTCAGGCTAATTGAAAATGGCTACCTTTTGTTCAGGTTCCGATGAGCTTCTCCCTACTCTCTCTAAAGAGAGAGAGAGAGAGAGAGAGAGAGAGAGAGAGGGTTTAGTTAGAAGTCTTGAAAAGAATAAAACGTTTTGTGTCTAGTTTGGGTTCATAGCCTTTTTAACCCGAGCCAGTAAGCCTATAGGGATATTTATATACCTAGTGCCCTAAAGACATCTAGTTTGGGAGTCATTGGCCTAACACTCATTACATGGGTTAATTAGAAAGCTTAAGGGACCTAGGCATTGCATGGTTACATATGTGTGTTTGAAAAAAAAAAGAAAAAAAAATATATATATATAGAAAAGAAAACAAAAATAGAGAGAGGAATGGAGAAATTTTTTAGCCCTTAGCAGCAGTGTGCAGCCGTCATAATAGCTTTGAGAGGAGGAAATCTATTTTGGCTAGATTTTAGGGAACCGAACAATTTGAAGGAATTTTCTGTATTGTGGCATTGGTGTGGAAAGTCCAGAACCGGTTAATGATGTGTACTTAATCTCACCATGCACACAAGTCTTGGTTTGAATTTGATAAAAAATTTGAAAATAGAATAGTAGACTGGATTTTGAAAAGTCTAGACTTTTGATTAATCTGGATTTCAAAAATATCCGACAAGAGTGGATTATCTTTTGGGAAATTTCTTTTGCCTTGGATATATATATGAAAGAAAAAGGAATTTTGCGGGTAGATTCACTGCAACCCCCACGAGGCACAACTCGTCCACTAGGGTAAACTAGGGGTTTAAGGGCTTGTTGCATACACTAAATGCAACCAAGAGCACCAGTGAAAGTGGTTTTCTTTTCATGTTTTTGTTATTTGTTTTCTCAGACTAGGTCAAATAACTTAATTGCTTTTGCAACTTTTGATAGGGACTAGCAAAAGGCTGGTTGGAGGGTGTGTTAAGTTCATGAGTGTTGACACCAAAAAAGTCACATTGGCTCATCAACGTCAAAAGCTACATGGAGCTGCATCCTACTACAAACAGGCAAAGCTGCTTCAAGCATCAAATCTTGTCAAAATCAAACAAAAACTGCAACATCTTTCAAAATAGCCAAAAAAGAGGTACACATGAAGTTTCGAGCCATTTCAACATCATTTGGCCTAACTTCAATCCTCCAACAGCTAAGCGGGAGCTCCCGGCGGCAACAGTGTTGAAGACATCAAATCTTCGATCAGAGCCTATGGATGGTCTCAAAATACCTCCAAAAGGCTTCACGCCAAATTTCAAGTCAAACTGACACCGTTTGACCCTCCATTAACTCTCGAAAGGCAAAATCAAGCCTCTCAGCGGCGAGAACCTCCGATGCCGCCACTCATCGCCACTCATCAAACGAAGCACATGAGTAACTTCTACATGCTTCCAAAGGGTTGCATGTCAAATTTCAGGTCATTCCAACGACGTTTGACCCGGCTTTGACGCTCCAAAGCAAAATCAAGCCTACCGGCAGAGAAGCTCCCCGGCACCATGGCATCCAAATCGGAGCTAATGGATCATCTCAAAATGACTCCAATAGGCTCCTTGTCAGATTTCGGGTCAATCAGACATCGGATGACCGTACATCAAAGCTCGACATCTTCCGCACGGTGAAATCAAGTCTAACATCGACGGGACCCCAAACGGCTTCAAAACTCAAGTAAAAGCCCATGGTTCGTCCTATCTAATGCTCAAGAAGCTTCACCTCAAATTTCAGGTCATTCCGACATCGTTTGACCTAGTTTAAACTCTTGGCAGAAAATCGGCTACGGAGTCTTCGGCTTTTCCAAAAATAGGAAACTTTGTGCTCTGATTTGCATAACTTCTCGATGGGTTTTCTTCAGTGGAGTCAAGCCAATAAATGAGGAGAAATGTCAAAGAAAAATACAGGAGAAAAAGAAGCAAAAAAGCCCGAAAAATGGCGAAGAAACGGCGACCGGACGACGACTGAAAAAGGGGCCAAAGCCCCATGGTCGCCGGCGACCTTGGCCCATGGTCGCCGGCGACCTTGGCCCATGGTCGCCGGGGACCATGGCCCAGGGTCGCCGGCCCCATGGTCGTTGGCGACCATGGGTGCATGGTCTCCGGCGACCCTGGAAATCCGGGTCGTCGGATTTCTGCCAAAAGTGCTGTTTTTCCGTTCTTTTTCTCGTTTCGCGATGTTTGGGCCCTGTGATTTTCTTAAAATCTGATTTTTGAGGCATGATATCCGTCGATCTTCGTCGACATCACGAATCCGCCATCGAAATCATTTGATCATCATCGGACACTTCGAAACTGCCAACCGGCCGACCAAGAAAGTACACTTTCTGCCCAACCGATCGTGAAATCGACTGGACAGATGTTACCGGCCCATTGGTGTCAACCAATGTCTGAATTTGCATCGTCATCCGACATCAAACAACGTGCAAATTTATCGATGATCATCCCAAGAAGACTTCCAAAAGACGCGGCGCGGCCCGCGACTCTTCAAGTGACTCGGTGACCAATTAATGAAGTTAAATGACCTTTTTATGACAATTTATTAGGGTCATTAACTCATTATTTTGGACGGCCCAATCAGAAGCAAGCAAATGGGAGTTACAAGTCCAATTAATCATGACAATTAACTATGTAACTCCTATCATTATGGAGATTAATCATGGTGATTAATCATGAAACTCCCATCATCATAGAGATTAAATGCCCATTATTCTCCATCGGCCAATCAAAATCCAAGAAAAATGAGTCACAAAATTATGAAATTAAATCTTGTAACTCCTCCCATCATGGAGCATTAATACCATTAATGCCCATAAAACCCTCCTAATGGCCACCAAAAGCCTATAAATAGGCGGTCATTACAAAGGGAAAGGGGCCGAAAAAAATCATCTGAAGGGTCCTGAAAAATCGCCTGAAAATATTCCTGAAGAATTCTCTGCACAAAGAAGCTCTCCTGCCTTGAAGAAACCCTGCTGCAAGAACTATAAGGTGATCAAAGTCCCTTGGGGGGCCACCCCCCAAGGTTTCCCCCTCTTTTTCTATCCAACATGGCCTAGATGAGGCTTTTCAACCTGTCTACTTGGTTTTTTTATTGGATATAAGACCTTCCCTTGGTCTTTGTCCTCTAAAAATCCGAGGTCCGAGCCAAGCCAAGTGAACTAAAGCATCAAGTGTTCTCATCTGAAGGACGATGGCGGAGTCCATACATGACTCGGGACGGTTGATCTGAACGAGTCCCCACAATCGCTTGAGAAGTCAGATCCCTCTTTCTTCCCTTTCTATTGTGTTTTGTATTTTTAAAAGAGACAAAAATCACAATTCTTGTCTTTCATCATTGATAAGATTTGTAAATCGCCTTCCATGGCAAAATCGCCTTCTACGGCACAAAACCGCCTTTCACGGCAAACTAAACAAAATTGCCTTTCATGGCATTTAAAATCTTGTCTCTTTCTTTGAATATCTATGCAATGGAAAGATAGAAAAAAAATTTGATTTCCTTTCTACTTGTGAAGGTGAATCTCCGGATCACCATTTCAAATTCCAAGTAGAATAGAAAATCTGGCATACCCGTACAAAAAAAATGTTAATGCTTGCTCTTTTTTTTTTCTTCGCCCCATCGCATCCTGGCGGACCCGGGACGGAGGAAGGCAAGAAAGAAAAAGACGGGTCCATCATTGAGTTTGTAGCATTTTAGGAATTTAATTAGGTAAACTACACCAATTTTCATTCATTTTCACCATTTTGCGCATTTTTACCTAGAATTTGGACTTTTCACATTTCTATACATTTTCTGCATTCTTTTTGGTGTTTTATTCGAAGAGTCCAATTGGAGCAAAACTCTGTCCAGACGGGTCTCGCTTTAAGTGGGCTCTTCAGCATTTGATGAGTTTAATTAGTATGTGCAGGAAATGGTAGGACCCGCAAAACCACAGAAAAAGCAATTGGGCCTCACTCACTTTCGGGCAGCCAAGGGGGGTCCACTCTTCTTTACATTGTCAGTCACATTTTTTTTGTTGATAATTCCAAGCATTCTGAAGGAATTTTCAAGAAATCCAAGATTTGAAGAAATTGTGATTTTCACCAGTGGCAATGGGATCATCAAGTTCAATGCCAATTCAAAGGAAGAAACAAATGTTGAAAGATGTGCCAACACTATGATACACGTACAATGCAGAATTTTTATGTGTACATCACTCTTTATCTCATGGCCAATATAAAATGTGGGGTTTACCACATTGTAGCAATTAAATAGAAACTTAAGGGTAAACATGGAACATCAATTACATTGCAAAGGAAGGACAATTTATGGCTACAAGAAGTTGGAAAGAAGAGTCAACATTCTTACCCATTCATTAAAATAAGAGAAGAAACATGGTTGGACAATGATACCCATATTGGAAAAACTATCACATCAGTACACTGAAAGGCAAGCCTCCACCGCATACCACATGCTCACTTCCTATTTTCAACCCAGCTTGGAACCCAAGAAAACTACTTGCTATATGGAGGAGAATTTGTATGGTAACAAGACGTACCATACACCTTGAAGGCCATATTTTCTCTTCTCTTCAACGCCCAAGAGCTAGCCCCCTCATGTGAGAATCTCTTTATCTCCTCCCCCTCTCTCTATCTTCTCTCTCCAGAAAGAAAAAAAAGAGAAAAATTTGCAGGTATTCTAGAGCTTTTTTCCAGAACTAGGTTAGAAGAGTGTGAGAGAAAATTGTAATCGCCATGAAGTTCTCAATGAAAATCACATCTTTTGCAATGGAGGAGTAGATCCCTGGATCTGAGTGTCAAATGAAGTTAATGTTAGATTGTGTGCTCTCAATCTAGTAGATGATGTAATAAATTGATTTATTTCAATATAATCATGTTTTCTGTGCATGGGATGAATGGTGTTTTATTACTTGTTTGCACAAAACCAATACGAATGACATGATGATTTATGAGATGAACCGGAGCCCGCGAGTATATTAGTGTGACACATGTGTGTGGTTGAGATCCACATGCAAGAAACATGATACAAATCTTATACTTAAATTGTTTCACAACCGGTGATGAGATCGGGCATCTAATCCGACAAGGTTGCAGCCTGATGATCACTATGAGATAGTGTGATTTGTCTTAATCATCAGAGTGGAAGACTTTGCATCATCATGCTGGTACATTGAATGTATTGAAGGAGCATGAGATGCACCTTACGGAACATTGTCTTTGATTTAAGGTTTTCTCTCATATTTCCCTAGCAATAGGCTTTTAGTCCTGAGATATTAATGAACTCAAGTTTTTATCTATTCATTTGCTTTGAGTCACCAATGAGTGAGGCCAATTGTAGGTCAACACCTCGGTGTCTTGGGTATGTGGTAATAGGACTATGGGAATATATATTTATCAAGATGGAATCTATCCTCATTGTCCCCATGCGCCAATTAATGGATTTATCATTGGTAAGTGCGCACCCATCTCAATTAAGCGTTAGTTGGATGGTACTGATGATCATTGTAATTGATTGGGTCTCAAGGATAATAAGATGTGGATCTAAATTGGTTGGACATGTTTAATCCAAGTGATCTATGGATATGGATAGAGGGGACCGCTTGCGGTCATAGGGAAGTTTAGGGTTTTCTTGTAATTTTTTCTTAAGACTAGAGTGAAATTGCGTTTATATAGTGGAATTATTTGCAATTAACTGTGGGCCTGGATTGCACATGAAACGTAGGGTCAGGGTGTTTCAGTTGGAGCCAGCTTTCTATGGAATCCCTAGTGGTCCCTGTTGGATGTAGATTTCAACCCCCCAAAAGGAATGACATGGCTTAGGGAAATCTCTATTCATCTATATATGCTATTTAAATTTTACATCGAAAATGAGGATTTTGACTACCCTCAAAATCGACGGATCACGATCGCCAGCTAGGTTATGGCCGTAACGCTGTTTTTCGACGAAAGTCGAAGAAATATGGGGAGAAAAATAATAAGGTGGGTTCTTCCTCTCATCTAATGTGCTGCTGGTAACACACGACGGTTGTCCTGTCACATTAATTTGGGTCTCTTTGATATTGGGTAGATTCAGAGTCACAAGTTAAAGTCCAAATAAAGGTTAATCCTCACATAGTATAATCATAGTGTATCCAGGTAAAATAAAATAACTAAAATAAAGAAAATAAAAGGGGGGGGGGGGGTGCCAAATATTTAAGAAGATGATCGGCCCTATTCCTTGGTACCCCCTTTTGATCCCCTAGCAAAATAGGGTTTAAAGGCTGATTTTTCAAACCAAAATGATGATACAAATGAGACTTCAACTTGTAATTTCTGTGTTTTCCGTGTGCGATACATGAGTGATAAAAATGAAAGGCCAATGGGCCATAATTGATTGTAGGTGGTCGATGGGCCGATGTTTGTTTTAGGGTGGCCAATGGGCCATGATTGTTTAAAAGTGTGTGCAAAATTACTCATCTTGTCTTGTTATTCTCATTTATTGAATTTTAGAAATCAGTTTTTTATTCCTTTTTATCATTAAGTTTGATTAAATATCTGGCACTTGAGGTGGAGAAAGAAAAAAAAATAAAAATATTTTTGGGTTTATTTTGTTGGTTTTATAGTTTTTATGGTTTTTTTTTTATATTGGGCTGGAAGGGCCTAACTAGGGGATTTTACTTGGATTTAGGTGATTAATGCTTTATTATTGATCATCGGTTTAACCCTAACCTAAGGTCCTATACCGCCTACATCAGCTCTCCCAATCCCCTAACGGAACAGGAAAAGTGACAAGACGAAGTCTAATGCTCTAAGCTACCTAACCGGGTAATCCGATCTATACCAAGGGTGTAAATAGCCTAAGTCTGATAGTTCTTGCACCTAAGCAGTTCGTTAGGTGTGACTTTGTTAGTTCGGTTTATTTTAATTTGAAGGTTGATTGAGAAGTGGATTAGAGGTATTAGAAGGTTCTCATTAATGTGTTTAGGTTTTTGGAATTTAGGGTTTAATTTAAAGGGCGAAATAATGTCGAAATAGGCAAAACGGGGTTGGTAGAGGACTTGGGCGCCCAGGGAGTTGCACCTAGGTCACTCTGGTGACTTGGGCGCATAATTAGCGGTGCCCAAATGACTGGTTCGGAGTGGTTTGGCTAGTGGTGACGGTATCGACATTATTTTCGGAATTCCAGGGGTTTTGAGGACTGCTTTTTGGTCTGGGAATGTTTTAAGGTTCTGTGGTATTCTGTTAAAGTCAATTTTAAATCGGACTTCGAAGCATAATTGAAAGTCACGATTTGGTGTTTAAAGGTAGGGTAGGTGCCCAAGGGGTGGTGTCTATCCAGACAGTTTATGATTTTTGGGATAATTCGCTTATATTTCGGTTTCCAAAGGGCTTTGATTGGTGAATTTTAATATTTCAAATTGTTTCAACTCTCTGATGTTCTAATGTCAAGGTGATTCAGATCCGGATCTTGAAACAAAACCAAGAATTCGTGTTTTAGTGCAAGAGGAAGGATAGGCACCAAGGGGGTGGCTCCCAGGTGAATTATCTGTGATTTTCAACTATTCCGAATGGGGCTTGATTATTGGTCTTTGGGTCCAGGGATTATTTTAGACTCTAGTCTTCATTAATTTAAGTGGTAAGGTGTTTAGTTATTTGTTTTTAGTTGAGGTGGTGGATCGGGGTCAAAGTGCAGGCTAGGTGCCACAGGGGTGGTGCCTAAGTGGTTGTTTGTCGGTTTGTAAGGGTTTCAGATGTTTTAGGGTTATTTTAGATTGGGTCTTTAAGTGACTAGATGTATTTCAGTGGGAAATGTCCTTTCGTACTCAGTTGGGTTTATTTGAATGTCAATTAATTAGGCTAAGTCGTGAATTGGGTTTTTCTGAAAAAAGGGAAGTTGGGCGCCCAGGGTGTGGTGCCCAGGTGGATTTGGCAAATGGGCACCCAAGGAGTGGCGGCCAAGTGATCTATTTTGTGGTTCAGGTCAGTTTCGTGTTTTTTAGGTTCATTTGAGGTTGAGCTTTTGTGGTTTGATGTATTTGGATGAAAGGTGTTCTGTTGCGTTGATGAGGATTAAATCTGGTTTCAATTAATTATGCTTCTTAGTGATTGGAGAGGCTAGGCGCCCAGAGAGTGGTGCCCAAGTGGATGTGGCAGGATAGGCTCCCAGGGGGTGGCAGCCAGGTGTCTGTCTTGTGTGTTTCACATTCCTTAGGTTGATTCAAGTTTAAATTGATTAATACTTCAAGCCTGTTAAGTTAAAAAAAAGTTTTATTATGTTGATTAGGATTGGTTTAAGGTCTTAGTTAATTAGATTAGGTTTGATTGGAGCTCCTTAAAGACTTGACAGATTGGGCGCCCAGGGGGTGGTGCCCAGGTGGACTTGGCAGGCTGGGCACCCAGGGGGTGGTGCCCAGGTGAATGTTTTTTGTGGTTTGAGTTGGTTTGCTGTTTTAGGTTAATTCGGGCTTATGGTTTCAATTGTTTTAAATTTCGAGGGTGTTCCGGTGTGTTGATTATGATTGAATTTGGTTTTAATTTCAAGTGGGGTTTCCTAGTGATTGGGTAGGATAGGCGCCCAAAGGGTGGTGCCCAGGTGGATGCGGCAGGATAAGCGCCCAAGGGGTGGCGCCCATGTGGGTACTTTTGTGGTTTTTATTGGTTTTGTGTTTTTGGGTTAATTCAAGTCCAAAATGGTTAAGGTTTCAAATCTTTTAAGTGAACAGTGTTTTAATGTATTAATTCGGGTTTAATTAGTTAAATTTAATTTTAATTGATGGTTTCCAAGGGAATGGGACAGGATAGGCGCCCAGGGGGTGGTGCCTAAGTGGATTGACAGGTTGGGCACCCAGGGGGTGGTGCCAGGTGTTTGTCTTGCCGTTTCGTGTTGGTTTTGCTTTTTTGAGTTAATTCGATGTTGAGTTAATTAGGGTCTTAGTAATTTTAGATTTAAAGTTCTTTTGTTGTGTTAATTCGGATTGGTTTAAGGTCTTAATTAATTAGATTAAGTTTTAACGAAGCATCTTAGGGAATGAGCAGGCTGGACGCCCAGGGGGTGGCACCCAGGTTACCGTGTTTTAGGTTTTTTGTGTTTCTTGTTCTTAGTTACTTTTAATCCAAATTAATTAGGGTCTTAAGGTGATTGAAGGTGTTCTTAATGATTTGATGGTTCTTAAATTAATTAATTATGATGTTTTTAATTAATCTTAGGACTTATCCTACTTTGGCACGAGGTTCAATAACCTAGACTATCTAACTATTATTTTTGGATTTTCTGTGTATCTTTTATTTTGTTTTTGTTTTCTTATCTAATTTACTAGAGAGTAAGGAAAGAGAAGAAGGAATTTTATGTTTTATATTTTTTTTTGGGTTTTTTATGACTTTATGATTCAAATGATATGATGTGAAGTGTGGTAACAATGATAATTCAAAATGCATAACACATCAAACAACCAAATATATCATTATCATGCAGTTTCTAAATGAAATAAATGCGAAGGATCGGAAGTTGTGCATGAAGGTGGAAAATTCCACTTGGGCGCCACACCTGTGGTGCCTACCCTGTTCAGTCAGGGTTTTCAATTAACCACAACGAATGCACAAGAGTCTTACGTTTTTCAACACAACTCTCGATATTCAGCAACTGATACGAATGTCCTAATGCAAACTATTAATGATGCAGCTAACAAATCTACGAGAAAACAACGTAACGGGCGAAGATCTAGAGCCTGGACCCTGTCTCAGAAGAGTACGCGCCCAGGGGGTGGTGCCCAACCTATCCGGGAGAGGGTGGGCGCCCAGTGGGTGGCGCCCAGCCTTTCTGCCAAGGGTTTTTCGCGATCTCTCCGTTATAAATGATGATGATGATGCTACTAATGCGAGATCTAATTTAGTTGTGCAATTAGAACTATGAAATCAGTGCAGATCTACTCTATTAGAATGAACCAAAACATGTTCCTAATATGATGAGATGCTAACATCGGTTTTATCAAAAGCTAAAGTAGATCTACGATGCTCAAATGATCCTAAGCATGTTTCCAAGCATGTATGGCAATGAAATGCAATAAAAGAGAGAGCGATCTAGGAATACCGGTATGATGACGAGTTTCTCAAGTTCCTAGAATGAAGCTTTCGCGAAGACCCATAGCTCCGGTTGAAAACATGGAAGCCTCCTCCTCTATTTTCTCTTTTTTATTCTCTAGATCGAAAGCTCTCTCTAATGGTGGCTACCTTTCTTCTTCTTGTTTATTCTCTCTTTTTCTCTCTTTTAGGGTAGCTCCCTTTGTAAATGAAGTTAAGAGGGACTATATAGAGGTTTGGGATGAGTTTAGGAGGGCTAGGGCTTCATTATTTTGTGCTTCTTGAAGGTCTCACGCATCCCAAGGCGGCTTAAGTTGTTTTAGGGCGAACTAGGGTTTGAGAGAGGATGGGCGCCCATGGGGTGGCGTCCACGTGGCCTACGCAGTCTGGACGCCCACAGGGTGGCGCCCAAGTGGTTTGGGTTTCGCTTTTGGAACTTGGTCCCATTTGGAGTTGGGATTGAACGGATAGATATTCAGATGGGGGGAACCTACACTAGCATTCAACTGACTGGGTGTCATAGGGTTGGTGCCTAGGTGGATTTCAAGGCTTGCCACATGGGTGGAGCCTAGGTGGATTTCAAGGCTGGGCACCACATGGGTGGAGCCTAGGCGGTTTGGTTCATCCTCGGAGCTTGGTCCCTATGTTTGAGTGGTCCTGGGCTACTTTTAGGCCATCTAGTGGAACTTGGAGGGTGGTCGCCCACCACGGGGTGCTTAGGTGGTCCTGGGTTGTGTGGGCGCCCGGCATGGGGCGCCTAGATGAATTTCAATCGGGTGGACGCCACATGGGTGGTGCCTAGGTGAAGTCGATTCATTTTCGGAGTTTGGTCCATACATTGAGTGGTCTCGACTACTTTTTGGCCATCTAGTGGAATTTGGAGGGTGGGCGCCCACCACGGGGTGCCTAGGTGGTCCTGGGCTATGTGGGTGCCCAGCATGGGGGCATGGGGGCCTAAATGAATTTCAACAGGTTAGGCGCCACATGGGTTGTGCCTAGGTGATTTTCATCTCCTCTTGGGACAAACTTTGGAAGCTCATAACTTTTGACCCTCTTATTGGATTTGGACTTTCTATATATCCTCGGAAAGCTCTCGGAGTGAAGAATCCAAAGATCCAAATGTCCTAACGATTAAGGGCTAGGCAAAAAGGGGGCCTCTGGATTAATGGATCCGGCTTCTTAACTTAAGCTAACCAAGTGACATTTAGGCAAGCTAAGTGTAATCTTTGTAGGAATTGACCTAAGCATGTCTTAAGTGGTCCAGAAAAGGTATAATTAGTGTCGTGGTCAGCTCCTTGTGTAAGTAGCGAATTTGACTCGAGATCCCGATGCGGTCTGGCTTTTTCTCTCATGAGTGTCTAGAAATCGCCGGAATAAGTCTACAATTATCGATAAGCATCTTCATTGTCTTTAATTAATCTAAATTATGCCATTACTATTCAGTTATGGTTGAAATGGGGGCACCGTTATATATGACATGTGTTCAAGGCTATCATAGGGGGCCAAATGAGGTGTCTATGGTATGCCCTTCTTTGGAGAGCAACACATGGAGAGTTGTGCTCCAAAGAAAGTAGACACACCACTCATGACTCAAGGGAGCTTTTGAGCTTACGGGAGTGGCCATCTACGGACGTATGCAATTGCAAACTCTTTCTAAAGGTGAGGTTCACTTTTCTAGGATCGATTCTGATTCAGGGGAAAAAAAAGAAAAAAGAAGTTACATGCCTACTGATTTGATTGTAAACCCGAGATCTGTGCCTCGGTGCCTGTTGTATTGCCACATGGCAGGTTGGGAACTGTGCCCCGATTGCTTAATTTGAATTGATGGTGGGAACTGTGTCCCAGTGGTTTGAATCAGAAGTCGATCTTTCGATTGACTAGGTCACTATTAGAATTTCATTTGTTCATGCAATAGAGTCTCTTTCAGATTGTCGTATATTGCGTCTTTTAACTTTCATCCGCAGTTGAATGTTCAAGGCATAATTGAAACTAACTAGCAATAATGGGGATCTTAATGGCAATCATAAACATAGTTCCAGCAATAGTGTGAGGTGCATGTGAGAATGAGATGCACTTTTGAAAAGATGTTTGATTTTGAAACTCAGGTATGCATCGAAAAAGCTAAATCAACGGAAGACGTTCACTGGAATAACCGTCACTCTCTAGGGATCTTGGTCTTCACCTAAGCTTAAATGAGAACTTGGGATAGATTCGATTATCTTTTTGTGCTTATCATGGAGAGTTTCGAGTTACACGGATCCTGTCCTCCAACATCAAAATTTGAGTCGGCGAACACCACAATTCCTGAGAACACGGTATTATGGTTGCCATACCGATTATAAGCGCTTAAGGGAGGCCTACGGCAACTCAATTTCCAGACGTGAGGTAAAATCATGAAAATCATTGTTAGGGATACTTACCTCAAGAGCTTTCCATAAACCTAATGTTTGGGATCATTGCCACTTTCTTTTGTTGTTTGTTTGCCGAAATTCACGTTGTTTGTCTCCATCAGTGTGCTTGTAGGTCATTCTCCTTTGGTGTTCTTGTTTTCACTCCGGGAGCCTGCATTTAACAATCACTAAAAGATTATGCGCTTTTCTTTGTTAGTACTCATTTTCATAATTTGCAAAGGTATTACTTCAATTTTATCAATGGAACTGACATGAGGTGTAATGCACGATGATGGATGTATGTGTGATGGGACTAATGTGCATGTGCCGGGACGTTATGTGATGGGACAATGTTTGGTTTGACAATGTGCGTCGTGTCTTTGTGCCTCTCTTAACTTCATTTTATTTATTTATTTTTGTTTTTATATTTTTTTGTTATTTTCCTCTCCTTTTTTTTCTTTTTGTTGTTTTTTTTTTTGTTTTGTTTTTTTTATTTATTATTTTTATCATTGATCATCATCAATTCTTGTTTGGGTTCAACTTTTCAAAATTCTAGGACAATTTGGCTCAAAGAGGCCTTTGGTTCTCTAAGGTGATGGATAGGCGCCACAGGGGTAGTGCCTAGCCTATTTGGGCTTTGGTTCAAGGATTATGAAAGGAGAAAGCTTGGGCGCCCTGGGGATGGTGCCCTTGTGGTACTGCATAAGCAGAGTCTGCCTCGAAGTAGGATGATGGATTTGGAAGGCAAATCACTTGAACGTCCAAGGAGTGGTGCCCAAGATGCAGTTCTAGCTCGTCTTAGGATGGGGTTTCGACTTCAAGGAAGCACGTTGCATTTAGAGTTGGTTTCGAAGTAGAACTCCGAATTCAAGGAAATACGTGACCTGGGCATCCAATGAGTGGCACCCAGACTAAATTTTGAGTTAGTTTCGGAGAAGAATTTGTATTCAGCCTGTCGCACCAAGCGTCCTTATCGGAATGAAAGCCTGATTTTTAGAAAATAGATGATCTAGGCGCCTGGGGTGTGGTGCCTATTTGGAACTTCCTATTCGACACTTAGAGTCCTTATCAAAGAGAATACCTGGATTTTAGGAAAAACGGGTGACCTGAGACCCTAGGGAGTGGCGCCTAAGCTGCAGTTCGGGTTCTTTTAAAGTCCTCATGGGGTTTGGACTCTAATCTATATAAGTGAATCAAAGTTACGAATTTCCCACAACCCCTTCTCTCTCAAACTTCGAATCTTAGAATTCTTAAGCTCTTCCTTGCTCCCGAGTAAATTTCCTCTCTTCTTTTTTCTTTTAGGATGAATAGCATGTCTCATGTATGCGCCTCGGATTGTCAAAATAGTTTAGTTGATCAACTTGGTATATGATTTCAGATTGAAGCATCTTTTTTTTTTTTTTTTTTTTTTGTTATTTGTTTTGTTTGCTCTTTTTTCAATTACTCTTTTTCTAATGTTCAATTCGCTTTTATCCTCTTAGGGTTATGTTGCTGGTCATTCTTTTAATCCTTTTGATCATGTTTTTGCTTCTCTTTTTTTTTTTTTTTTTGTTTGGTGATTTTTCCTGTGATATTTCAGGATTATGTCCAGTTTGTTGGTTCTTTTGACTTGTAGTTATTGTCACACACGTGCACAATCTTCGTTCTGAGTTTGAAACTAGTCTTATGCTCTTGTGTTCATGTTGGCTTTTGTTTTGGTGTGATGATGCCTTGCCCCATGTTTTCTTTATTTGCTTTGTCAAGAACGTTTCATGTTATAGGCAAGTCCCCCATGGTCAGAATTGGGGTGTTCTAATTGAAAAGCACCAGCTGGGGAGGGTAGGCACCACCCAGGTGGTGCCTATCTTGCTGGTTTGCACTAAGGACTTGTGAACCCGGATTTTGGGGTGTCCTTTCACATTCTAGTTCTCTCCGGCTTCACAGTATGTTATAAGAGCATGACTTTGGGATACTAAGGGTCTTAACTTGGCTAAACAATGATGTCTTAATGGGAAATATTTCAAGGTTGGGATAGGCGCCACCCCTGTGGTGCCTAGATGGTTCCCGCTTTTTTTTTTTTTTGTTTGTTTGTTATAGGTATTTGTTTAACCCTCATTCTATGCTTCCGGTTTGTTACTATTGTATTATTTCCAATCTCATGAAGTTTCTTTTGTTAACATTGTGTTACCTTCTCTCTTTTGTGTGTTAAGTTGTTGTACTATATGGGCATGTAGTTAGGACCTTTTTAGCTCCCAACAAGGTTTTAGGATAGCCCTACAGTACCTCTGAGAGTATTTCCCATAGATTTAAGAAGGCATAGTAGAATGACCAAAGCTGAACCGGAACTCTTCAGGGTGAATTCCTCGAAACAGACCTGGGTGCCACCCTTGGGGAGCCCAAGTCACCTCCCTTTTTTTTTTTTATGTTGTTTTGGGATGTGTGTTGGTGGCTTTTATGTTATTTATGCGCTGGTTTAAGTCTCTTCTTGTTTTTCATTTTAGTATTGTTTTGAATTAGTTTGTGATTTTTAGGTTGTTTATGTTTTGGTTCTTGAATTGGACATGGTCCTCTTTCTTTCACGTTTCATTAATTTTCCCCAAAGTTTTCAGCCTAAGTGTTTTGGTCCTAATTTTGTGGGGAGCATAATTATTGATTAAAGACAACTTTTAAGAGTGGGCCGTGGATTAGGCTTGATCAAATTTAATGGCATAGAGCTCCAAGTTTTCCATCTCCTTTTTTTTTAGTTCTAAGATGTGGAATGAGGTCGACCATTGACCGTGACAGCCATAAAGGTGATGAATCTTCATAAAAAATGGTGGGGCATGTTTGTTTCAGTCCGGGGATAGAGAGATCAAGACCTACCTGGATTTGGGCGAAATTTGGGGGAAAAGGGATTTCATGCAATTTGTGGAAATTAATAAAACTAGTTGACATGATTGGGTTTGTTGAGTGTTTTAGTTAATTTTGTTTCTGTTTTTTGGTGAATTTTTTTATGTGTTTGACTGTTTTTGTGGATTTAAGGGGGCTAGTTTCAATTCATTTTTCTTTGTGTGTTTATGTGTGATGTTTGGTGGTTGATGAGTGATGTATTATGGACGTGGGCGTGGTGTAATGGAATAAAGCGTAGTGGTAAAGATTGTGAAGTGGAGTGCTAACATAGTGAAGTGAAGTATGGAATGAAGTGATGTGTGAAGAAGTGGTAAAGTTTTATTTCCTATAAATGATGTATGCATGCAAACCATTGAAAATTGAACTAAAGTGTGGTCATGTTGAGTTGGATTAAATATGTGTTTTATTATTATATCCTTTTGATTGTGTTTATGATGCGTGTTTTAACTTCATCTTTAATTAGTTTAGTTGTGGATTGATTGAATTTTAAAATTGGTTTTGTTTTAATTTTAAATTGCTTTTGTTGGTTTCATTTTGTTAGCTTGGTTTTAAATGTTGATTTAGGTTTAATTTAAATTTTTTAGTTTATTATTTTGGCTTTTATGCTTTATGTGGTTTTAAGTTTGTCTTTTTTTTTTTGTTTGGTTGTGAGTTAATTGGTCTTGGTGTTTTTTTTTATTTATCGTTGGTTAAGTTTTGTTGTTTATGTTTTAGGTTAATGACTTAGTGTTTTTCTTTTTTTTTTTTTAATGTGGTTTTAGTTAGTTGGTTTATTTGCAAGTTTATTCATTGCTCTTTTCTTTTTTAGTCAGGTTCATTTTTATTTTGTCATTAGTCATTTTGTGAGTTGTTTTTTTTTTTCTTTGGTTTGGTTTTGTTCATTTCTGTGATGTCTAGTCGTTTTTAAATTAAGTTCATTATCATTGGTTGGTTGATGAATTTTATTGATTGTTGATCTTTTATTTTTGTAGAGTAAAAGAAGAGTGGAGGACGTCCTACGACAATCCTAATTGATCTCGGCATGGAGGGGCGAGGAGTGTAGTAGGGCCACCAGTTCATCTTGAATAAGTTTGGGAACCACGAGGTGTACATCCTCCCGCTTTCCTTAATTGGGTTGAGTCTTTAATTTAGGTTTAAGTTTCAGTTTAATTTTAATTTTAAGTCTTTTAGTTTTAAGTTCAGGTTTGGTTTTTATTTTAAATTTGAGTTTGACTTTAGTTCTTCACTTAGTGAGTTAATTTCTTTTATGGAATTTAATTTGGTAAGTCACTTGGCGTCGTTATCAAGGTGGCTTGGGTGATGAGTTGATTGTGGTGCTAGAGGGGTGTGATTTATTTGAGATGGACATATGGCTCCACGCACCACAGATTACTATTAGGAATGTTGTTAACAGGGTCACATGACAGCTGGGCATTATAAGGTCATTTCGGTTGATGAGGCTATCGTGAGTCGATTGTATTTGGGATGGATCCCTTAAAGATTTAAGAACGAATTCGGAGCATCGGGGAATTACATGAAATGTTGGAGAGATTTTCCATACCGGTACATACTCTCAGAGTCATACTCTTGCGAGGCCTCCTATTCTATTGGAAATTGTGTAGAGATAATTGAGGCCCTATTGTTGTTGTTGTGTTGTTGTGGTTATGATTGATGTTGATCATTAGTTGTTGATCATTAGTGTTATACCTATGATGGAGGGATGTTATTTTCAATTCCATTCTCTAATGTATGTATTATGATGTATACGATGTGCACATGTGTATGTGGCATCTATGATGCATATATGTGGATTCATGGCTTGATAGTGGTTGTGATGATTGACCTAGAAGTACCATGGTTGTGTAGGATGATGAAATGAAGTTTCCAAGTGGTACCGATGATTTAAATGAAGTATTTCTCTCCTTACAGGTGACAGGTTTTGTACCTGATGATTTTTCAAGGTAAAAAAAAAGAGGGAGACTTTGGCGAAATCTCTTTATAGCTCCTCGAAATCCGTGTCTAGGAATGGGAATCTCATAAAGGGAGCATTAGTAGTTCAGGATAAATAAAGTGAGATAATAAAAAATCAAATAGGCACAGTCTCACATTATTTCAAACATAATAAGTAACATAGAACTAGGGTTCTCAAACAACAGGGAGTGCACGAGTGCGTGACAGCATGTGACCTAGACAATGCTATGTCTTGAAGCATTCATAATATCAGCTATAGACGTGAAGGCATATGCTAACGATTATCATATGAGATCCCATGGCAAACAGTGTCCATGGTATATTATAGCGGTAAAATTCAATCTACAGCATCAAACAGACATGATTCATAATTTCCATCAATCATTATCATATTTCAAGTTATAGGGAGTTGTGCACAAAATAGTACCGTGATGTGACCCTAAAGAGAATAAAAAAATGCCCCAGCTTGAAGGGTGTTTTGAATGCAACTGGGGTTGGTTTTCCTGCAAAGGTCTCAAGAAAAGCTTGTTAGTTTAGTATTTTTAGGGCCCTTGCATAGTTTAGCTAGGGTAGAATCTTTCTTTCTCGGTAAAAATGTCAGGGGGCCATTTTGGCATTCAAGCTTTGAGAATTACAAGATGAAATTGGTACCTAAGGGACTATGTTTGTCCTACATTCAACCGAAAGTCATTAGTAATGAAAGTATGCATGAGGTGAGTGTGTGTAGGCTAGTGAGTGCTCGTGACAATCGTGTATGCAATGAGGACCCATATTGGGAAGCCGTGTGAGATAGATAGATATTAATATATACATATATATTTATATATATATATAAATGCCCAGGCATAAGACTAGTTTTCATTTGGGCCATGGGCAAGAATGTACCCTCGTTCCATGATTGTCACATTGGTGGCAACATGATCTTCCCTAACTATCATTTGGAGGTCGAGCTTTCACAATCCCCCTTTTGTAGTTGCTTAGTCTTTTTGGCTGAACTTCGGAAAGTACTTGACCGTCCCCGGGGCTCGTTCGTGAATCGTGTATGTGTGTGGGGGTGGTAAGTCACTGTGCTTCTTTAGTGTTGTGGTTTTTTACCACCTTCTGCTTAGTTCGCCTGACGAGTACCCATGTCACTCTAGCGGGCCTTATTCTAATAGAGATTTTTTTTTTTTTGCGTAAAAGGGGATCGAAAGGAAAAGGGATCCTAGGGTTATGGCTTCTGAAGCATTGGCCATGGGGAGCATGCCCACATCTCGTGCGACTCCACCGTGGCTTCTCTCCTCTCTTTTCTCCTTTTTTTTAAACATGAAACTGTGCAATGTCTAGGTCCTTTGAGCTTTCTAATTAACCCATGTAATGAGCATTAGGCCAATGACTCCCAAACCAGATGGCTTTAGGGCACTAGGTATGTAAATACCCCTACAGGCTTACTGGCCCGAGTTAAAAATGCTACGAACCCAAACTAGTTACGAAATTTTTTATTTATATATATATTTTCAAGGCTTCTAACTAAACACTTTTTTTCCCTTTTTTTTTAGCAAACGGTCGAAAAGCTTTTATGACATGGTCAAACTCACCTTCAAACCTTCACATCAAATGGCTTTAACCGTGCAGAAATTGTGTGGGGCAGACTCACCGTTTTGTGTTTTTAAGTGCCGATGTGTGTTTGAGTTCCAAGTTCGATTAGAGTGCACCTCTTCCATCCTCCTATGGGATTTCTACAACTACGCCGAGGGGTGTGGAGGGTCATATTCTGCAAGAAGTATGGAGGGGTCATACCATGTACCTTTTCAGGTACATAGCATTCCATGGATTAGGGAGCTCTTCCCTTTTGTACTTACTAGTCTATATGCATTACCGGGATATACTTCTTTAATTACATAAGGGCATTCTCAATTGGGTCATAACTTACCTATGGGGTGCGGAAGCTGAGATGGAGTGATGCGTTTCAGCACGAAGTTGCCAACTTTGAATTTTCTTTCTTTGGCATGTTTGTCATAGGCTCTTACAATTCGCTTCCGATATACTTGTGCATGCTCTGTTGCTTTTCATTCTTTTCTCATTAGGTAGATCTAGCTGAAGTAGTGGCACTTCTTGCCTTTGGTCCTCTATCATATCTTCATCTAGCTAAATGTGCAGTGACGGATGAAAGACTCTGAATGGAAGGACTGCTTCCATCCCATAGGTCAAAGAACATGTTTCACTAGTAGGAGTTTTTTTATGGAAGTTTGGTTTGCCCACTATGCTTTGGCCAAATGGTCTTGCCAGTCGCCACCCTTGGTGGTTTCCACAATCTTCTTGGCGATCTTCGGCAAGGTCGAGTTGGTTGCTTTGGCTTAACCATTGGCATGAGGGAAATATGGGGTTGAATGATACAGTTCTATGTCATATTTTGTGCACAACTCGCTTCTTTGTTGGGATGTAAATTGAGGAGCATTATCTATTATGAATACCTTGGGGATGCCAAGTCAAGCTATTATGTTTTTCTTAATGAATTGGACCACTATATTAGCTTTGATGTTGACATATGCCATAGTTGTTGTTAGTATGAATGCTTCTAATATAGCCAAATGAATCACCATGCATCATTAATAATCGTGGTTCCTAAGGCAGTCCCGATTTTGAAGTAATGGGGAAAAAACTCATAATCTGTCTCATCAATCTGACTCATGACCTCTTCTAGTCGTGATTGTTCCACTAGAGGAATTTCGTACTGTTCTAGCTCGCCTATGCCTTTTATGATGATCAATCATTTTTTTTTTTAAATGTTTATACTTTTCTTTTATTTATGATTTTGATTTTTTTTTCTTTTGGATTTTGATTTTCTCTTTTGGATTTTTGATTATTTTTATTTTTATTTTTGGGGTTTTGTGATTTTTATGGTTTTTTTTTTTTTTTTTTTGTAATAATCCTAAGTATTACTAATTTATGTGGGCTTGCTTGAATTTGCAGCCCTTCATTGGCATGAAACCGAGATTTGTCTAGCATGATTATGATTGTCCATTGTCTGTGTTAGTGATGTGTTGTGCACCTTGAATATTTTGATTACTCATAAACGTGCGTGTTTAAGACCTCTCGACCTACGTGTTTTAATCAATGGGTGTTTGGTCTGGGTCTTAACATTTTGCTCTCTTCGGAAACGAGAGCGTTGAAACACCTTCGACCTCCGCCATTTGGGCCTTGGTCTGATGGCAACACATTTTACTTTATTATGGCATTTTTTTATGGCTTTGATTTGTTCTAGGTGATAGGATAATGTGTTTAGCCCATAAGTCTTTATTTTGGTCCATCCGAAAACGAGACCATTGAAATATTTTTGACCTCCGCCACTTAGACCTTGGTCTCATATTAAAAGGTTTTATATAAGTCTCATTATTTTGATTTCTTTGATAATGTGGATATGTTGTCACTCGTTGATGCATTGAGATAAGGCTTTTATATTGGGGATCTTTAGTTTGCTCTCTCTGAAAACAAGAACATTGAAATGTTTTAGACCTTTGCCATTTGGGCCTTGGCCTTAAAGAGTTTAAACAATTAGTGGATTTGGAATCTTTAAAAGATGGTTTTCTATTTTTCCTTGATGATCTCTGGTCGTTTGTTTTCCTAATTGTTCGACCATTGTCTTTTGTGTCAATCATGTGATTCTCTCCCTTTCTTCTGGCTCTAGGTTTTGTTGTAGTGCGTCTAGCTTCCTTGAATGTAGTTCGTCCATGTTTTGCTAGGCGTGCTCTAAATTTTCTTTGTAGCCTAGCAGACTTACATCGTGAAAGTCTTTGAGCAAGCTTTGGACTCTTAGGTGGCACATTTGGGCAAATACCCGGAAATTCTTCTATGGTCAAGTCTCCAAAGGTCTTTCCTAAAGCTTCAAGAGTGGTCTCATTCCTTTAGTGAAGACTAATTGGATAACACTCTATTTGGCTTTCTAGTACTGGAATGACCATTCTAGGTGAAGGATCGGAGTTTGATCAACTCTTCGTGGTTGTCTCTTCTCAAAGTATTCTATGTAATCTTGACTTATGATTATTGGATTGGTCAAGGGCGGGCACGGTAAACCTTTTAGAATACTCTGAAGTCTTAGTCTCGCATTTAAATGAGCCTTAATTAGGGCTAATACAGGATTAGACTCTATCTCATTGTGGAAGTTATGCTTGTCCTCTAAGATTGATTTAATTATATCGTTATCATTTGATCTTCTAAGAGGGCTTGTCCTATTAGGCTCATATGGTGATTCTTGTGGTGTTTTCTCTTATTGGCTTCCGCATTTAGTTTTATTATCTTCAAGTACTAATTGTTTTAAAGAAATTTAAAATTGGTCATAATTGGTCTTTAAGTTGTAGCTCACCCTATTCACCCCCCTCTAGGGTAAGGATCCCGAACTTTTAGCTAGGACTTCATTATTTTGTGTTTTTAGAATGTCTCATGCATCCTAAGGTGGCTTAAGTTGTTTTAGGGTGAACTAGGGTTTGAGAGAGGATGGGTGCCCACAGGGTGGCGCCCAGGTGGTTTGGGTTTCGCTTTTGGAACTTGGTCCCATTTGGAGTCGGGATTGAATGGATAGATCTTCAGCTGGGGGGAACCTACACTAGCATTCAACTCACTGGGCGCCATAGGGGTGGTGCCTAGGTGGATTTCAAGGATGGGCGCCACATTGGTGGAGCCTAGGTGGGTTTCAAGGCTAAGCACCACATGGGTGGAGCCTAGGTGGTTCGGTTCGTCTTCGGAGCTTGGTCCCTATGTTTGAGTGGTCCCGGGCCACTTCTAGGCCATCTAGTGGAACTTGGAGGGTGGGCGCCCACCGCGGGGTGCCTAGGTGGGCCTAGGTTGTGTGGATGCCCAGCATGGGGGCACCTTGATGAATTTCAATAGGGTGGGCGCCACATGGGTGGTTCCTAGGTGAAGTCGATTTATTTTCGGAGTTTGGTTCCTATGTTGAGTGGTCCCGGGCTACTTTTTGGCCATCTAGTGGAATTTGGAGGTGGGTGCCCACCACGGGGTGCCTAGGTGGTCCTAGGTTGTGTGGGTGCCCCATGAATTTCAACAGGTTGGGCGCCACATAGGTGGTGCCTAGGTGATTTTCATCTCCTCTTGGGACAAACTTCGAAAGCTCATAACTTTTGACCCGCTTATTGGATTTGGACGTTCTATATATCGTCGGAAAGCTCTCGGAGTGAAGAATCCAAACATCCAAATGCCTTGACTATTAAGGGCTAGGAAAAAAGGGGACCTCTGGATCAATGGATCCGGCTTCTTAATTTAGGCTAACCAAGTGACATTTAGGCAAGCTAACCATAATCTTTGTAGGAATTAACCTAAGCTTGTCTTAAGTGGTCCGGAAAAGGTATAATTGGTGCCGTGGTCCGTTCCTTGTGTAAGTAGTGAATTTGACTCAAGATCCCGACGCGATCTGGCTTTTCCTCTCACGAGTGTCTACAAATCGCCGGACTAATTCTAGAATTATCAACAAGCATCTTCATCGTCGTTAATTAATCTAAATTATGCCATTAACCATTCAATTATGGGTGAAATGGGGGCACCGATATATAAGACAGGTGTTCAAGGCTATCATAGGGGGCCAAATGAGGTGTCTATAGTCCCCACCCTTGCCTAATTATTAGATCATTGCTAATTTTATTTGAACTCAAAACAGAAAGGAATGGAAAGTTACTATATGTATTGGAAGTGGGACTTCTAAGAATTAGTAAGTAGAGGAGGTTTCCAAAAAGTTATAAATACGGGAGAGAAACCCCTTTGACGTTGTTGGAAATAGGTGGGCCTCTAGGACAGGTTTAAAAAACTTTTGACCAACTTGATGCAGTGTTCAGCTATCCAGAAGGCTACAAAACCCAATTCAGGATCCATGTCCTCTTTCTCATGATCATGTACAGTAATAAACCCTATCTAGAAGATAGAAATAGCAGCAAACATGCAACCACGAAATTCCACAACATACAAGGAGTAGAAAATACCTATGGAGCTCGATTGTGCTCTAATAGAGAACTTGATTCAACTCTTTGATGAAGAGCTCTTCCAAAATCAGAATCTCCAATGCCCAATCGTCTTCCACGCTATGACCCACTTTAGATCTCTTTCCTCAAGAGAGATAGTGGAATCTCTAAGAGAAAGACTAACTAGAATCTCTAAGGAAACTAGAAGGGAACTAGAAGAGAGAGAGGGGAAGGAGAAGGAGTGCAACTCTTGCACTTAGGGTTTATGGGCGTGAATCTCCCCTTGGAATAAGCATGGACGTCCAAGGGGTTCCCTTCTCTCCCTTTTATAGTTTTTCAACCTTCTCTCTTTTTTTATTATTAGAAGTTCAACTTCCATAATAATTAGTAACCCTTTATTCCTACTATTACCACTATTAGAAATCTTACTTCAAATAGAAATAGTAGCTTTCCTTTATGAGTTCAAATAGAATTAGTAAAGATCCAATCTTGGGCTAGCGTGGGGACCACTAGGGATTCCATAGAAAGCTGGCTCCAACTAGGACACTGCGACCCCACATCTCATGTGCAATCCAGGCCCGCAGTTAATTGCAAATAACTTCACTAAATAAATGCAATTGAACTCCAGTCTTAGGAATAAATCACATGAAGACCCTAAACTTCCCAATGTCCACAAGCAGGCCCCTCCATCAATATCCATGGATCAATTGGAACTGTCTTCCAAACTTAGATCCATATCCCTTGAGCCCCAATTATAATGATCATTTGGTATCGACCCAATTAACTCTTAATTGGAATGGGTGCGTACTTACCAATGATAAATCCATTAATTGGCACAAAGAGATATTAAAAATAGATTTCATCTTGACCATCGAATGTTCCCACAGCTCCACTACCACGTACCCAAATCACCGAGGTGTTGACCTACAATTGGCCTCACTCATTGGTGACTCAAAGCAAATGAATAGGTAGAAACTTGAGTTCATTAATGTCTCAAGATTGAGAGCCTATTGCTAGGAAATTATGAGAGCAGACCTTAAAATAAAGACAGTGCTCATAAGGTGCTTCTCATGATCCTTCAATACATCCAATGTACCAGCACTATGATCCAGAATCTTACATTCTGATGATAGAGACAAATCACACTATCTCATAGTAATCAAAGTACTGCAACCTTGTCATATGAGATGTCCAGTCTCATCACTAGTTGTGAAGATATTCAAGTATAAGATTTGCTATATATGTCTCTAGTATGTGGATCTCATCCATACACATGTATTGCATCTAGTATACTTATGGACTCCGGTTTATCTAATGAACCATCATGTCATTCGTATTAGTTATGTGCAGACAAGTAATAAAACACCATTCATCTCATGTAAGGAAAGCATGAATATATTGATAAATAAAGAAATTAATCAATTTATTTCATCAATCTTAATGGATTGAGACCATAAGACTAATAGACGTCCCATGCAATAATCCTCATTGGAATTCACGCCCAGAGCAAGAGTGCTCATCTCCCTCTCCTCTCTCTTCTAGTTTCTCTTGTGGCTTCCCTATTGAAGTTCTGCTGGTTTTTTTTTTTTTTTTGGAGATCTCACCATTCTCCTTGAAAAAAGAGATTTGAAGCTGGTCATAGTGTGGAAGACAACAGGTCTTGGAGATTCTAATTTGCTACAAAGAAAAGTTCTTCATTAAACAAGTTGTCTACTTCTCTTTTGGTGAACACATAAGCATCCAAGGTATGATCTACTCCTTATATGTTGTAGATAATTGTGGACGTGCACTGCAGCTATTTTCTATCTTAGAGATAGTGTTTTACTGATCTTGATCATGAGTTTGAGGTTTTTGGATCCTAGATGTATTTTCTGGCCTTATGGGTACTTGATCCTTGAGTTAAGCAGGTCAAAAGTTTTGAAAACTTATCCATGAGGCCCACCTACTTCCTACAGTTAGGTGTTTCTCATCGTTATTCTATGTGATATTTTTGTCTCTTACGTATTTATTATCATAATAAATATGCCTTCTGTGTTATTCAAATTTTTTCTATTTGCACAATGCTTTAATCATGTATGTTTTCTTAATAGATTATCTTAGATTGAGATTCTTTGATAATCTATCTTTGATTAATAAGTGATATTTAGTTAAGTCCATAATTTCATTAGGCGAAGGAGATTTTTGCCTTAAATAAATTGTGAAAAATTGTGCTATTTGATAGACAAATTATCCGAATCAGAAACATTGATTTATTTTTATTTAAAGGGTTTTTGGGACAAATTTTTATTTTATCGATTGCATAGAATGATGGTGGGACTACTTAATGGATTCATGACCTTCTAATATGCATTTTCTCATATTTTATTTCTATTAGATCTAGAATTTTTAAATCTTATTATTGTTTGTTTTTCTTTTATCTCTCTTGTCATTATCATTAATAAAAAAAATCAAATTCTAGTAAAAAAGGAGGAATTTCAATAGTGCTCCCTATGGATTCGACCTGTACTTACCATTGTCTCAACAAGACAGTTGTTCACTTACAGTATTAAGCGATTGAATTTAAATTCACATCAGTTGGTGGCAAGGGAAACAGAAGACCGAAGATGATGCTGCGTTCGACCGAGATGGATCCAGAGTTTGGGATACAAAAGAGTGTAGGACCCTCATTTACATCCTACGCGCGCACAACCATTTCACTCTTCTCGTCAGTTACACAGACAAAAATCGTTGGGAATTCAACAATAGCTCGAATAGCGACAAAAATCATCAGAACATTTGCGATGGTTTCGTGAGTATAATATCCATCAATTTCCTGCTATTCATGGAATCCCCTTTCGCATACTATTATCTATTTATTGTTTTTCCTATTTAATTAATAAATAGAGATTGTGGTTGACACAACAATTTGGAGATTACGGATGGGGTGAGCTTTGGGTGTGGACGAACGTGACAAAAACTGATATCTGCTATTAGCAGAATGGGACGGACTGTAGTTTCTATGCCATTGGATACGCAAAGCACTGCATACACCATCACCCGATAAGGTTCACACAAGCTGGCATTCCCTATTACTAACAGAAGATGTTGATTGAGATCTTTAAGAGAAGCTGGCTGATGGACGCTGACAGGCTTTGACTCTTTAACCTCCCAGTTCAATCAAGTTCTGTTGCATTAGACGATGGCAATGATGTATGAAATCAAGCCCTTCATAGTATTTGTTTGGGTGAAATTGATGTAATGAACTTGCATTCTTTTGGGTGAAAATGATGTAACGAACTTGTTGTTCGGCTGAAATTTATTTGTTGAAGTCGAAGTTAAAGTTGATGTGTGATGTAATGAACTTGTTGTTTTGGAAGAATGGAAATCACGGTACAGGTGTTGTTATTCACCATAATTGTAAATAGAAAATACTTGCTGTCAATTCACCATGATTGAAAAAACAGAAAACCTTACTAGCGTTCCCATCGACCTATACTAGTTATAGATAACGGTCCCTAGCAACCTATGCCACAGCTTCAAGATCCTTACCAACATTCCCATGGACCTATGCTAGTTATAGATAACGGTCCCTAGTGACCCTTACATAGTAAAACATAGTGCATATCAGAAGTAGTTTAGATGGGCAAATAAGGTCCATTCCAAATTAACTATATGCAGTGGGATATCCAACTGGGATTGTATTACTTCTTGTCACAAAAAACAATGTAAGAAACATTATTCATTAAGAAGTACCAAGATGTAATATTTGAATGTAAACACCCAAAATGTCATTAACATGTCATCGCATTTCTTCTGATTACATTGCTATTCGTATGCATAAACAAGAAGCCATAAAAAAACATATGAAGTAAAATGTCATTTATGTATCATTACATCTGTTGTTCATATGCATAAACAAAACCCATCAAATTACATGTGACATAAGACATCAATAAACAAAAAAAGTGGTTCCTCTACTGCGGAGTGGGAGGATTATGACAGCTCCCCCGATTGTGTCCCATCTATTTACAGTGGGAGTAGGTTACAATCCTTCTCTTGCGGTTGTGATCTTCTACCTGGACCTTATTCTTTTTTTGCCGGCCCGGCTACTTACTTGCCAATGGGAAAAGAACGCGTTCACAAGAGCACGACTCCCACTGCTTTCTATCACGGGTGGCATATAAGACCTCGCTATAGGTCATCTGATACATGGACGTGTGGTACTAGTACTCATAGTAGTCATATGGATCAATATTTTGAACTTTCATTGTAGCCATAGCATGTGAGCATGGGATTCCCATTACTTCCCATCTGCGACACGGGTATGATTTGCACTCGAGATTGACGATATTGACGTACTCAGCTGATTGCACCTGAAACTCAACCAAACCTAAGGATTGAACGTGCAATCTGTGAAATTCTTCCAATTCGTTGCTCAAGCACTTCTCTACATAAGGAGTAAGACGCAACGTAATCTTCTGCGTTTGTGCATGCCGTCTTTCGAAGAATTTCATTAGTTTTGCACGTACTTCTTCAACCTGCTTTGTGATTAATAGAACCCTCGTGTCCTTAAGAAGGCTATCTGTGCACTCCGCAACGTTGCTAGTTAGCATGTCGTAACAGCATCCATGTGCAAATGCCGTCACCCAATTCTAACACCTGATTGCGTCGATGTAATTATGAGCACGCTGATCAACCGACAGTATGTCATTCATGTACACATCGTACTCGTAAGGTCTGCCCATGCAGCTTTCCAAAATTTCCTCAAAATACCAACATCATATTAAAAGCTGCATTAATATCTTCTGCTATATAATGACAACAAAAACAATGGTGTGCACTAGGAATTATGGCTTGAAGTGTGGGGATTAGGCCCTTCTGACGGTCCAAAATAATTGTGCAGCTATTCGGTTCACCCAATGACATATACAAGTTTGCAAGGAACCACTCCCAGCTGTCACGACACTCCGATACGGTAAAGGCAAAAGCAATTGGAAATAGCTGATGATTTGCATCATGTGTCACAACTACTAGTAGAACTTCGGGATATTTGCTACAAAGATGTTTCCCATTTACTGCTATCAATGGTCGCTGAGAGTTCTGAAAAGCTCGAATGCAGGGACCAAAGGCCTATAAGAAATGTCTAAAACGATAATCAGATGTGATGTCGATGTTGGTCACTGTGCCCGGGTTTGTCCTTTTAAGCTCATTACAAAACAGTAGTAGAATCTAAAACGACTCTTCATACGACCCTCGAACCTTGCGCAGAGCAACTTCCTTAGCCATGTGTGCTTTCCTGTAGCTAATTAGTTACCAAACTCCATTTGATATTCACTGATTATCTCTTTTGGTCTTATATCATTATTGCACCTTACCCTCTTCTCAATGAAAGCTACCAGAAGCCTCGCAGATGCCTGTGGATGAGCAGTCCCCATCATAGGCTTCGAGCAAGAATGAATTGCTATGTACTTCCGCACCTTGAATTGTGGTCCCGATTCAACCATGGACACATGTATACTCCAAGGACAGTTTGCATCTTTGCAATGCGCAATTACTTGCGTCATGTTGGTGCGCACATGCTCCAACATGAAGTTATTGTAAATTACAAACTTTGCAATGCATCTTCTGAAAGCTTCGCGATCGTTAAACTCATGACCAACCACATCTCCCTTGCTGAATCAACTCCCTCATCGGATATGATTGCTTCGAGCACCATCGTGTACACTGTTGTGAAGTTCTGCTCCGTGGTTACATTGTTCAACCCACTAGTAATCCACTCGTTCGAACCATGAGATTGTTGCTCCTTGTTTGAGCTATGTTCTTCCATGTGTCTTGAAATGGAGGGTATACTCGCAGAGTTATGAACATCCTTAGAACAAGCCATACTTATATCATTGTCCAAAGCTCGAATAATTGGTTCCTCCTCTCTTATCATACCATTCGGCGCTGATGAAAAATTGAAATTGCAATCCTCATTCAAGTCGATAGTGGGATATTCTTTCATGTGTGCCCAATAGCCAACTCTTTTACTTTGGTTAACCTATTTTCATTAATCAAGGCTTCCCATTGATGTTGATTTGTTTGCCTTTATGGTTCCTGCATAAAAAACACATGGATCAATTAACTTTGGATTTATATAAACACACTTGTGGATTAAAAATAAATACCACTCCGTACAAACCTAATTTGTGGGGTTTCTTTGGTAGCAGATGTGTCTCCTTCCCTTCTTGCAACAAACAACAATATATTGTTTCTTGGATCAGTCCCCAAAACTATGAACATTCCCTTTACATCATTGTCATCATCAATGTCAATCAATGAAAAAAAAACTTCCATTGTGAATAAGGTGCTTAATACATAAGGCGTCCACACTTACTTCCCAGTCTGATGCTTCAAGTGCAACGTTCACCAGCTCACTATATGTTATGGTTTTCCAGAGATGCCTCATCTTCTATCTTCCGCCAATATATTGAGGTCATTTGAGATCAAATTCAAAATCACCATCATAATGTAATATTGTTAGGACATCAACATCCAAGGGAATACTGCAACATTAAAACATTTCTTATTAGTTGTTTAAATCAATAATAACAGATATGCTTCAATGAACATATCCAATTGGCACCTCAGTAGATAGGAGGAACATTTGTTTAATACCACAAGTCCATTTGGAAGTTGACTGGTAAGTAGGGCTATTCGTTGACAGTGATACAATTATTTCTGATAACTTGACTTGATTAATCTTGCTAATTTTACAGCAAACCCAAGTGGCAATCAAAGGAAAAGTATTTTTATTATATATGACTCCCTACATCCTTTCTAATCACATAACTCATTTCAAATCATTTTCTTTATGTTTTCAACTGTTTCTCTAAAACCCAAAATTTCAATGTATGCTGTGTTAGTGTCACATTCCTGTGAGCACTATTTTGGTTTTGTCAATTCCATGTCATTGTGTCCCGAAGACCTTACATCTCGAAGAGGTTCAAGGATGATCTACTTCAAGGATCTGTTCAAGCTTTTGGAAAACCTGGATGTGTCAAAGAAGACTCCACTTGTGTGCAAATCATCTCAGGTATTTTGGACCCAAAATCATTACCTACCTGGACCTAGGAGCCTTGCTTACCTTAGCCTATATTAAGTGTTTCATTTAATGTTATCTCCATTATGTTCTGTCCAGAAATAGGGGGTTCGGTGACCTTTCGGTCACCTGGCGGCTAGCCTCTTTGCAAAAAGCGGCTAACCGCTTGGTAACCAAAATATCACGGTTACATTTCCAGAATGCTGTTCTCTGTCAGAAATGATTCGGCCACCTTGCGGTCAGCATTCGGCTAACCGCAGTATGGACTGGCGGCTAACCGCCAGGTAATCGAAATGTCACGATTACATTTCCAGAATGCTGTTCTCTATCAAAAACTGATTCGGCCACCTTGGGGTCAGCATTCGGCTAACCGCAGTATGGACTGGCGGCTAACCGCCAGGTAACCGAGGTTCACGGTTACATTTCCAGAATACAAACTTCTCAACTGTTGTGGAAGTTCGGTCACTTCGCGGTTACCTTTCGGCTAACCGCCATATGGGCTGGCGGCTAACCTCCATGTAATTGAAATCCCACGGTTAGCTTTCCAGAATGCTACAGGTGTTTGAGGTACAGATTCGGTCACCATGCGGTCACCTCACGGCTAGCCGCTATGTCTACCGTCGGCTAACCGTGAGCTGACCGAATTAGAAAAACTAGCCGTTACCTCAGAGAAATTGAAATGAGGCTAGCCGAACTACCAAGAGGCTAGCCGCCAAAACTAGCCGTTGGGAACTTCTCTATATATATCTGGAGCTCGTTTTACACTGTAGCACGTACATTTTTGAAGAGCTTACTTTCCCACTTCTTCCCATCTTTCCTAAACCTTTAAACCATCTTCCAAACACACTATTAACCCAATCTAGAAAATGAATGAGAGATGTTCGTCTCTAGAAAAGTGTGTTTGGAAAAAGGATTCTAGTTTGTTTTCAAATGATATACATTTAGGGAAATCTAGAACCCAACCTCTTGTCCCTTGATTGAGCACAACATTGGAGCATCATCATCAATATCAAGGAAGCATTGCAAGAGGCATAAAAGCTTGGAGCTATGGTGACAAGCTTCGAAGAGCATCCTCTAGACTTCATCAAAGGGGTAAGTGGCAGCCTCCAGATTTTGTCAAAAGAGGCAAGTGTTCTTCTCCCTCACTTCATTAAATTTAGAGCATTGTAAGAGTGGCTTATTTCTTTGTGACTTAACCACTATAAAAATTGTAAAGGGGAGTAGATCTTTGTGATCGAACCTCGTGAACAAAATTGATGTAGAATCATTACTTGTGTAGTTTTGATTCATCATAGTGGAACCAAGGGACTGTGTGGACCTTGTGAGTGGATGTAGGACATATGATCCGAACCACTATAATTCTCTGTGCATTTATTTATGTTGTTTGTCTAAGTGTTTTGATTTAGTTTACATGCCTTCTTTACCATTGAACATTGCTAGATAATCACACTTAGTCTACATATCACTTGATCTCTCTTAAGTCTTAATTAATATGTTAAAAATAGATTTAAAGTTTGATAAACCTATTTACACCCCCCCCTCTAGGTTGAGAACATTGGCCCTAGTTGAACTTTCAATTGGTATCAGAGCAAGGTTACTCCTTTAGGCTTTACAACCCGGAGTTGATCTATTCTTTTCTTGTGCCAATGTCTAATTCAGAAGGTAGTGCTGTAAACAGACCACCACTATTTAATGGTACTAACTATGCCTTTTGGAAAGCCCGAATGTCCGTGTTTCTAAAATCTCTTAGTGGAGAAATATGGGATGCTGTTGAGGATGGATGGACTCCTCCTTCCTTCACAGCTGATGATGGCACTGTCAAACCTCTCCCAAAGGACAGATGGACAGCTAATCAAAAAACTATGAGAGACTATGATGCAAAGGCATTAAATGCCATAACCTGTGCCATGAATGCTGAAGAATACAAAAAGATTATGACATGTAAGACATCTAAGCAAGCTTAGGAGCTTTTGGAAACAAATTATGAAGGAACAACCATTGTTAAAAAAGCCAAGCTCCAGATGTTAACTTCTCAATTTGAATCTCTAAGAATGAGAGAAGATGAAATGTTTGATGAGTTTCGAACAAAGCTAATGGTTATCGTCAATGAGATGTGGTCGCTTGGTGAGCAAATCCCTGAAGGCAAAGTTTGTAGCAAAATCCTTAGGTCCCTACCTGAAAGATTTCACCCCAAAGTAACTTCTATAGAAGAATACAATGATCCTGAAACTATGAAAGTAGAAGAACTGACGGGTAACATTAGAACCTTTGAGATGAAGACGAACAATGCTTCCAACAAATCCAAAGATAAGAAATCAATAGCCCTAAAGGCCTCTCAACCATCTCCACCTAAAGAAGAATCAGGGAATGAGAATGAAAGTGATGCTGAAGATGTTGCATTGCTTACTAAAAAATTCTTAAGACAATTTAAGAATAAGACTTCAAAGTTTAATAGAAAAGAGAAAGAGAAACCTTTTGATAAAGGTAAAAACAAAGTCAGCTCCTCCAAGTATCAATCTAGAAATGTGAAATGCTATAACTGTCAAAAGTTTGGACACATATCTACTGAGTGTCCAATGGAAAGGACAGTGAAGAAAAAAGACCCTTGTGGCTACATGGGATGACTCATCTGAAGCCGAAACAGATTCAGATGAATCACACAAAGATGAGACAGAAAATTACACTGTGTTGATGGCCAAAACTGTGTGTGATTCATTACTTGAGACAATGGAAAGTTCTAAAGAAAATGATGTTGAAAGCTTGGAGAGTGAATCTGAATCTGAATATGACAGCTCAGATAATAAAAAAGATGATGAAGATTCACAAGTAACATATGATAGACTCTATGAGGAGAGTTGCAAATTGATTGAAGTCTTGAACAAACAAAAATCCAAAAACAAAATCTTAAAAGACAAAATTGAAACGTTAACTAATGAAAAGAATATCTTAGTAATTGAACTAAATAAAAGTAATTCTAAATTTCATATTGCTAGTGAAGAATTCAACAAGATCAAGAGTTATGAAAAAGAAGCTGAAACTCTAAGCAATATAAACGTACTTTTAAGAGATGAAGTCACTCAACTGAAATGGTTCAAAGAAAAGTATGAGTATTCATTTACCGATGGAGAAGAAAAATTTGAAAGACTTTTTAAAATGGGAAAATATCATAGAGACAAAACTGGATTAGGATACAACAAAATAGACAAACATAATCCTAATGTCTCTACTGTGTTTGTGAAAGGAGAAACTTCCTCTAGTAGTCAAAACATTTCTGAAATTACATGTCATTCATGTGGAAGCAAAGGACATGTCAAGTATGATTGCAAAATTGAACAAATTAAAAGACAGACCGCTAAGACATATGTCAATTCTCAAACAAAAAAAACTGTTTATAACAATACAATCAAATACTCTGTCACTCAACAATTAAATGAGATGATGAAACAAATTGGTCGTCTAAAGTTACAACTCCACAATCACACAAAACCTATTAAATCAACTGAAATCTACTCTAAGAAATATTTTCATCAACAAAATCATAACAAAGCTAAATCTCAAGGTTTTGGTAAAACCCCTATCACACAAAGATACATTTGGATTCCTAAGAACAAAGGCTTGTTGGTTCACACAGCCCTTAAAGCAGTTGATCATTCCTTGTGGTACCTAGATAGTGGATGTTCTAGACACATGACTAGGGATAGAGCATACCTATCCACAATAATTGAATATGAAGGTGGAACTGTCACCTTTGGTGATGGAAATATTGCTAAAGTAGTTGGTAAGGGTACTTTGAATGTTCCCAACATGCCTGTTATTGAAGATGTTTTATATGTTGATGGTTTGAAACATAACTTGCTAAGCATTTCTCAAATATGTGATAAAGATCATGTTGTTAACTTTAGTAGTCTTGGTTGTGAGATTTCCAAAAATGGAAAGATTATTCTAAGATGCCATAGAACCAAAGAAAACTGTTATGTTATCGGTAATCAGAAAGAATCATCTAGTCCAGCTTGTTACATTGCTCATCTTGATGAAGCTCAACTATGGCGTCAAAGACTTGGTCATATAAATTTTAGGGACTTGTCCAAACTGGACAAGTATGTAAAGGGTCTTCCTAAAATCAGCAGGAAATCAAAAATAATCTGTGGAGAATGTCAAAAAGGTAAACAAATTAGAAATTCTCACAAAAAATCCAAGTCTCTAAAAACCTCTAGACCCTTAGAACTTCTTCATATGGACTTGGTTGGTTCAACTAAGAAAGAAAGCAGGGGTGGCAGAAAATACTTCCTGGTTATTGTAGATGATTACTCTAGATTCACTTGGGTTGCGTTTCTAAGAGAAAAATCTGATGCATATGTTGAATTTAAAAAGATTGTAAAAAGAATTCAAGTTGAAAAAGGAAGAGCAATTTCTTGGATAAGAAGTGATCATGGTGGTGAATTTGAAAATATTAAGTTTGAAAATTTTTGTGAGAAATATGGAATTCACCATGAATTTTCTGCCCCTAAAACTCCTCAACATAATGGTATTGCTGAGAGAAAGAATCGTGTCTTACAAGAGATGGCCACCGTTATGCTTCATGGAAAGAATGTTCCTAGAGATCTATGGGCTGAAGCAATTAGCACAGCGTGTCACATTATAAACAGGGTATACTTGAGAACTAGCTTGGATAAAACTGCTTATGAGTTATGGCATGGTAAAAGGCCCAACATTAGCTATTTTAAAATTTTTGATAGCAAATGCTATGTACTTAAGGATAGAGAACACTTGAGCAAATTTGATTCAAAAAGTGATGAAGGCATTTTCATTGGCTATTCTCTAAACAGTCGTGCATATAGAGTGCTGAACAAAAACACTGGAGCCATACAAGAATCTATAAATGTTGTCATTCATGACAAACAAAATGATCTCAGATTTCAATAAAACTCTGATATTGATGAGATAGATGTCCAAACTGAAAAACTAAACAATGCTCCAATCTCTAGTGATTTGGTGAATGTGAAACATCATCCTATGGACCAAATTCTGGGAGATCCTTTGGCTGGTGTCAAGACTAGAAGACAATTAGAAAATATTGTTAGCATCTCTGCTTTACTTCTACTCTTGAACCTAAAAATGTGGATGAAGCTTTTACTGATGATAACTGAATAAATGCAATGCAAGAAGAGCTAAACCAGTTTGCTAGAAGTGAAGTGTGGGATCTAGTGCCTAGGCCAAATGACAAAAATGTTGTAGGTACTAAATGGATTTACAAAAATAAACTTGATGAAAATGGTACCATTGTTAGAAACAAGGCCAGGCTGGTTGCCCAAGGATATTCTCAAATTGAAGGAATAGATTTTGAAGAAACCTTTGCTTCTGTTGCTAGACTTGAGTCCATTAGAATCTTACTTGCCATTGCGTGCTCTTTAAAATTTAAATTATACCAAATGGATGTCAAAAGTGCTTTTCTAAATGGTCTTTTGGAAGAAGAAGTTTATGTGGAGCAACCTAAAGGATTTGAAGACGCAAAGAAGCCTAATCATGTATATCATCTCAAAAAGGCCCTCTATGGTCTCAAACAAGCCCCTAGAGCTTGGTATGAAAGGCTTACACAATTTTTAATTAATCAAAACTTTGAAAGGGGAAGTGTGGATAAAACTCTCTTTATTCAAAAAACCAATGATTCTATTTTGATTGCTCAAATTTATGTTGATGATATTGTGTTTGGATCTACTTGCAATAACTTCACAGAAGAGTTTGCTAATCTAATGAAATCTGAATTTGAAATGAGCATGGTTGGTGAACTTAATTTCTTTTTAGGATTACAAGTTAAACGATTGACTGATGGAATGTTTATTTCCCAAACCAAATATGCAAACGAATTGATCAAAAGATTTGGATTAGATTCAGCCAAACACATGAACACTCCCATGAGCACAACTCTAAAATTGTCTAGAGAATCGAGTGGTAAGAGTGTAGATCCCAGTCTGTATAGGAGCATGATAGGCAGCCTATTATATCTTACAGCTAGTAGACCCGATATTGCTTTCAGTGTGGGAGCTTGTGCCAAATTTCAATCTGATCCCAAAGAAATCCATTTGAAAGCAGTTAAAAGAATCATTAGATATGTTTCAGGAACTTCAGGATATGGCTTATGGTATCCATATGATTCATCTACTTGTATTGCTGGATACTCAGACGCCGATTGGGCTGGAAATGTAGATGATAGAAAATCTACTAGTGGTGGATGCTTTTATCTAGGAAACTGTTTAGTTGCTTGGCACAGCAAGAAACAATCATCCATCTCTTTATCTGCAACTGAAGCAGAATATATAGCAGCTGGTAGTGGATGTACTCAAATGCTCACAGACTATGGTATTGAACAATGTAGCATGAACTTGTATCGTGATAACACTAGTGCTATCAATATCTCCAAAAATCCTGTTCAACACTCTAGAACTAAGCATATTGACATTAGACATCATTTCATTAGAGAATTGGTTGAAGAAGGAGTCATAGTATTGGAGCATATATCTACAGAGAAACAACTAGCAGACATTTTAACAAAACCCTTGGATATTTCAAAATTTGAAAATATGAGAAAATCCCTTGGTGTTTGTGCTATTCGATAAAATTAAAAAAAACGGGGGGGGGGGATTTCGTCTAGCCGTGGACCCTCTCGGCGGCTAACCGCCATGGCGGGCCCGTGTTTTTAAAAACTAGGTTTTATCTCATTTCATTTAGTTTCTTCTCCTCTCATCTGTTTCGTCTCCACCGTAGCTGTGTGTCTGGAGTTCGGTTTCTTCTCTCCTCAAGGTCCTTTCTTCTTATTCCTCTCTTTCTTTTATTTTGCATTTTCTTGTTTTCCTTGTTATTGTGCATTTGCTGTTCTTGTTTCCTTGTTCTCTTGTCTCTTTTCTCTATTGCACATATTCTCCTTCTCTTATGTGTGTTGTTTTCACTTCTGTGGGCACTCCAACTGTTCGCATTAATGCCTCCTAGAATGAAATCGGCTGTAAATCATCCCTCTAAAAGAGGACGCTCTACTGGAGGCTCCTCGTCTCGTCAAGAAAGACCTCCCCCATCACCCCCATCTTCACCTTCACATTCATCCTCTAGTTCCCGTTCTTCTTCTCTTCCTCCTACATCTATGCCTATGAGTCTCAAACCAAATGCTCAAATGCTAAACGACATGAAAAAAAGGTTGATTATGGTTGAGCGTCGCACCCTCCGCGCAGTTATTGAAGGTCATGAAATGGCCATTATTCTTGCTCAAATCAATTGGAGCAACATTCTGGATTGGGGGGACAAGGCTTATCCCTCTCTTGTTTACAGCATGTATGCGTCTATTACTGATGCTGTTTCAACTATTGACTCTTGCTCTTTCAATGTAGCATTTAGAAATCAAGTAGTCACAATTGACCTCGATCGTATTTCCTCTATTATGAACATCCCTGTTAGTGAAAATGGCCTAACTATGGTTGCCGACACACTCACTGAGGCTGAAAAGGCTGAAGCTACCCTCCGTATCTGCGGATTTAATGCTGAGTGGAATCATAAAAAGAATTTTCTTCCTCTAGCTTCTTTGATTCCCAAGTATAGACTCCTACACAATCTGTTCACATTTAATGTCTATCCTCGTAAAGGCAATAGGACCGAATTAACTTCTTATATGGTCAATATCCTTCATAAAGTCATTACCGGTGTTCCCATATGTCTTCCTTCGCTGATTTGTCGTACCATCGTACGGTTTCACCTCTCAAATGCTACAAAGACTGCTGCCCTATTTGGGTTTCTTATGACTTAGCTGGCTCGCTCTTTTGGTGTTCCTCGGCCGACTGATACTCCTCTATACCATGCTCCTTTTGGTAGAGCAAACCTTATTCAGATGAATCTTCTTCCTAATGCCGAAGCTGGGCCAGTTCCGCCTCTTGCAGATGATCAAGCTCCATAGCAGCCAGCTCCATCAGTGCCTCCTATGCAAGTTCGTGGGGCTACTTCTTCTGGTGCATCACGGAGCGTGGGAGATCGTTTGGATGCTATAGAGCAACGGCAGTCCAAGACGGAGAAACTATTGAAAAAGACTCTACGATACTTAGGGGCTTTGTCCAAGGGCTGTCAAGGACATGATTTCAACGACATGCCTCCCTCTCCATCCCCTCCATCTGATTAGTTTTTAGTGGGTCTTTTAGCCACATTTGTTTAATTGGTTCTCTTTTTGGTGGTGTTGTGTTGACAAGTGGCTGCCCTTTCCTATGTGTTTAATATACTTATGCTCATTTCTTTTAACTTGGGATGTATGAACCTTCATGTCTGACTTTTATATCATATTCATGCTATCTACTTTTGTGACTTCCTGATATATTTTTCCTATTGCATTGTTATCTTTCTTATTGCATGGTCCTGCCCTTGTCAATTTGTGACAAAAAGGGGGAGAATTCCCAAGATTTCAGATTTTCAGATACATTCTAAGGAAGAATGTGTGTTTGTCTCAAAGAATGCTTCTAACTCATTTGAACATGTTATTTTCGGCTAATGATTAAGGGGGAGTTGCAATCCCTCCATATAATGTGTTTCTTCTTGTCCTATGCAGGTAATTCATTCAGATTCAAGCACATTCTTAGGGGGAGTTATTATTTGAGTTGTAATTATTGCATTTCCTCGTAAAGTTCTCGTTCTCTTGTAATATTGAGTGTTATTGGGTTCATTTATTGTAAGAGTATATAGAATAGGTGTTTTGCCACGAAATTGTCAAAGGGGGAGATTGTTAGTGTCACATTCCTGTGAGCACTATTTTTTGTTTGTCAATTCCGTGTCATTGTGTCCCGAAGACCTTACATCTCGAAGAGGTTCAAGGATGATCTACTTCAAGGATCTGTTCAAGCTTTTGGAAGACCTGGATGTGTTAAAGAAGACTCCACTTGTGTGCAAATCATCTCAGGTATTTTGGACCCAAAATCATTACCTACCTGGACCCTAGGAGCCTTGCTTACCTTAGCCTATATTAAGTGTTTCATTTAATGTTATCTCCATTATGTTCTGTCCAGAAATAGGGGGTTCGGTGACCTTTCGGTCACCTGGCGGCTAGCCTCTTTGCAAAAAGCGGCTAACCGCTAGGTAACCAAAATATCACGGTTACATTTCCAGAATGCTGTTCTCTGTCAGAAATGATTCGGCCACCTTGCGGTCAGCATTCGGCTAACCGCAGTATGGACTGGCGGCTAACCGCCAGGTAATCGAAATGTCACGATTACATTTCCAGAATGCTGTTCTCTATCAAAAACTGATTCGGCCACCTTGGGGTCAGCATTCGGCTAACCGCAGTATGGACTGGCGGCTAACCGCCAGGTAACCGAGGTTCACGGTTACATTTCCAGAATACAAACTTCTCAACTGTTGTGGAAGTTCGGTCACTTCGCGGTTACCTTTCGGCTAACCGCCATATGGGCTGGCGGCTAACCTCCATGTAATTGAAATCCCACGGTTAGCTTTCCAGAATGCTACAGGTGTTTGAGGTACAGATTCGGTCACCATGCGGTCACCTCACGGCTAGCCGCTATGTCTACCGTCGGCTAACCGTGAGCTGACCGAATTAGAAAAACTAGCCGTTACCTCAGAGAAATTGAAATGAGGCTAGCCGAACTACCAAGAGGCTAGCCGCCAAAACTAGCCGTTGGGAACTTCTCTATATATATCTGGAGCTCGTTTTACACTGTAGCACGTACATTTTTTAAGAGCTTACTTTCCCACTTCTTCCCATCTTTCCTAAACCTTTAAACCATCTTCCAAACACACTATTAACCCAATCTAGAAAATGAATGAGAGATGTTTGTCTCTAGAAAAGTGTGTTTGGAAAAAGGATTCTAGTTTGTTCTCAAATGATATACATTTAGGGAAATCTAGAACCCAACCTCTTGTCCCTTGATTGAGCACAACATTGGAGCATCATCATCAATATCAAGGAAGCATTGCAAGAGGCATAAAAGCTTGGAGCTATGGTGACAAGCTTCGAAGAGCATCCTCTGGACTTCATCAAAGGGGTAAGTGGCAGCCTCCAGATTTTGTCAAAAGAGGCAAGTGTTCTTCTCCCTCACTTCATTAAATTTAGAGCATTGTAAGAGTGGCTTATTTCTTTGTGACTTAACCACTATAAAAATTGTAAAGGGGAGTAGATCTTTGTGATCGAACCTCGTGAACAAAATTGATGTAGAATCATTACTTGTGTAGTTTTGATTCATCATAGTGGAACCAAGGGACTGTGTGGACCTTGTGAGTGGATGTAGGACATATGATCCGAACCACTATAATTCTCTGTGCATTTATTTATGTTGTTTGTCTAAGTGTTTTGATCTAGTTTACATGCCTTCTTTACCATTGAACATTGCTAGATAATCACACTTAGTCTACATATCACTTGATCTCTCTTAAATCTTAATTAATATGATAAAAATAGATTTAAAGTTTGATAAACCTATTCAACCCCCCCCCCCCCTCGGTTGAGAACATTGGCCCTAGGAGAACTTTCATGCTGACATTTCATTTGGTCCATATTCTTCTCACATCAATGTTAGTGAAAAATAAAAACATAAAAAATCATATCAAAGATATTTGCACACCAATCTCTATCTTGACTTGATGGTTAAAACATTTGGTTTAAATCATTAGCTGTTGGGTTCGAGATACGCAAATATTAGTCACCCTCAAAATCTTAGATCTATCAAACGGTTGTGAGCAATCTGATTTGACATTTCCCTTGAAAGGCCCCATTGGGTTTTTTATCAGGGGCCGTGATAAAAATACAACATTTCTTCTTATATTGGAAAGGAAAAAGAAAACACAAAAAACTTTGATTTCAATTCTCTATCTGTCTATTTTCTTATGATGGGATGCTGTGGGGAAGAAGAAGATGAGATGCATGCAGAAATGGTCACATGCAACTAGGAATTATGAAAAGGGTTTATGAAAAGTAAAAAACCATGTTTTAGGGCAATGTACAAACTTCACCTTTCCATTGCTCTGCCCCAAACAATATCATATGCACTTTAATGTTCTCCACCAAACAAAGGCATGTGGCTTTAATGGTCTTCAAGAGGTGGGAATGACCTATAGAGAGGAAGCAAGTCGAGTGTCATCATTTTTTCACCAAGAACAAGGAATGAGGATGAGTTCCATTCATTTATAAGTGTACACCGCACGGTCGATGGGGACCCTTATCTATAGAAATAAAGGTCGACTTAGACCTTACGAACAACGTAAATGAGAGTTCTGTGAAGGTCACGATAAACCGCAGGGTCGCTAGGGACCCTTAACGTTATAAAACAAAAGTCGATAAGACCATAGTAGAAAAAGTTAAAAAAAAATACGTTTTCAGGCAAAATGACTGATTTGGTACAAGATCACTTAAAATGATCTTTTCAGTCCACTGGTCACTAATATATATATATATTTTTTGGTAAAATCCCTTGTATATTAGAGTGTTCGGTAAATCTCTAACTGCAATATCTTTTATTTTTAGAGTTCATTTTTAAATTAGAGATTTTGCCTCTAAAAGTATAGACATTTACCCAAAAATATAATCCCTTTAAAAATGGAACCACAATTTAGGACCCAAGAAAATCTTAAATATAAAAGAAGACCCGAGGTCAACTTCTCTTTTTTCTTTTCTTGTTTGCCCCTCATTCACCGATGTCGGCAAAACCTTAACCCGAATTCAATTGAAGAGAATGATGAAGAAATAAGATGGTGATGGCCTTAAGATGATGGAAATTGGAAAGTGAAGGTGTGCTATCTTTCAAGTGCTTGTTAAAATGCCTAAGTGATATATTTTTTTTATTTTAATTTTGTTTGCTGTAGAGAGTGCTTTTCTTATTTCTATAGTTGAAGTGGGGAAAGAGGAATTGGGTTTTCTTTTGAAGTTATCATCAGCCCTATGATAAATAAAATTAGAATGCATACTTTGTAGAGTCTAGATAAGGGAATAAAGAATTTAAAGATGATAAGGATGAACACTATTGTGAACCACATAAACATAGCTATTGTGGCAAGTGGGGTTTTGTAATTTTATATTACTTATTTTGTGATATTTTAATGGTCATTTTGTAAACTTAAATGGGTTAATTTGTATTCTTGAAATGGATAATTTGGAAATTTGTAATGGTCATTTGATTTATTTGTGAATGGATAATTTGCGGTTATATTAGTGGTTATGTGTATGGATAATATAAGGGCAGCTAGTGGTTATATTATGTGATTTATTACTATATTGGTTATCATGTGAATTTGTGGTTGTCAAAGGTCACTATATAGCTCTAAAATAAAGAATTTGTAAACTATGAATGAATGGAGGTGAAAGAATTTGTAAACTTGTAATGGGTAACTGATGCATTTGTGAATGGTTGATTCATGGTTATATGAGTGGGCTAATTGGCGAAGGGTTTGTGAATGGAGAAACAAAATTCGTGTTAGTTGCTGAGAAGTCCTTAATCCGATAATTTTTTTTTGGGTGGTCGTGGGGGTGGTGGAGGGTTACAATTTAAGGGATTGTATTTTGATGTTATACATTGTATTTATCAGTGAATGATGAACAATGAATGGCGGAGAATTTTTTTTTAATGGTGGATGCATTCTTTGGTAAATGGAAGAACCATGTTTTTTTATCGGTTAGTTTGCATTTTAATGGACTGCATCTTGAGGTTATACCATGTTTTTTTTTTTTTTTTTTTTATGAATGGTGAATGGAAAAATGATAGATCTTTTTTTTTTTTTTTTGTGTGCTGGTGGATGTAGTTTTTTATGGATGGAGGAACTGTTAGTTTTATGATCTCAATCCATTAAGATTGATGTAATAAATTGATTAATTTCTTTATTTATCAATATATTCATGTTTTCCTTTCATGAGATGAATGGTGTTTTATTTACCTAGTTGTACATAACCAATACAAATGACATGATGGTTCATGAGATGAACTGGAGTCCACAAGTAAGTTAGATGTAACACATGTGTGTGGATGAGATTCACATACATGAGACATGTGTCACAAATCTTATACTTGAATTGATTCACAACCGGTGATGAGATTGGGTAACTCATCTGACAAGGTTGCAGTATTGTGATCACTATGAGATAGTGTGATCTGTCTCGATCATCGGAATATAAGATTCTGGATCATCATACTGGTACATTGGATGTATTGAAGGACCATGAGAAGCCCTTACGAACATTGTCTTTACTTTAAGGTCTGCTCTCATAATTCATTCCCTAGCAATAGGCTTTTAATTATGAGACATTGATGAACTCAAGTTTCTATCTATTCATTTCTTTGAGTCACCAATGAGTGAGGCCAATTGTAGG
The DNA here is from genome assembly GCA_029852735.1 of Persea americana. Lineage (NCBI taxonomy): Eukaryota > Viridiplantae > Streptophyta > Magnoliopsida > Laurales > Lauraceae > Persea > Persea americana. The sequence continues at coordinate 28,065,153 of CM056819.1, forward strand.
TCAACACATCGGTGTCTTGAGTACGTGGTAGTAGGACTGTGAGAACGTTTTATGATCAAGATGGAATCTATCCTAATTATCCCCTTGTGCCAATTAATGGATTTATCATTGGTAAGTGTACATCCATCACAATTAAGAGTTAATTGGATGGTACTAATGATCACTGTGATTAATTGGGTCTCAAGGATAATAAGATATAGATCTAAATTGGTGGGACAGTTTATCCAATTGATCCGTGGATATTGATAGAGGGGCCTACTTGTGGTAATAAGGAAGTTTAGGGTCTTCATATAATTTATTTGTAAGACTGGAGTTCAATTGCATTTATTTAGTGGAGTTATTTGCAATTAACTGCGGGCCCAGATTGGACATGAGATGTGGGGTCGCGGTGTCTCAACTAGAGCCAGCTTTCTATGGAATCCCTGGTGGTCCCCACGTTAGCCCAAGATTGGATCATTACTAATTCTATTCGAACTCAAAAGAAAAGTTACTATTTTTATTTGAATTGAGACTTCTAATAGTGGTGATAGTAGGAATAGAGAGTTACTAATTAATATGGAAATGGCTCTTATAATAATAAACAAAGAGGAGGTTGCTTAGAGCTATAAATAGAGGGGGTTAGTGCCTTGGACGTCCCATGCTTGCTCCATCCTAGGGATTCACGCCCAAGACCCCCTTGTGCAAGAGTGCACTCCCCTCTTCTCCTTCTTTCTTCTAGTTTCTCTTCCAGTTTTCCTTAGAGGTTCTAGTTAGTTTTTCTCTTGGAGATTCTACCATCTTCTTTGAGAAAAGAGATCTGAAGCGGTGTAAGGCTAAAAAGTCAAAGAAGTGGGCTGTCAGGAGAAAACCCATTCGTTGGCAAAATTGAGGGAGAATTTCTTGCTATAGCAAGAGTGATGCAGGCGCCAACGTTTTCCAGAAGTAGGTCTCGCTATAGCGAGCTAGGCGCAAAAGTTCAAGTTATGTCCGGACTCTATGGTAGAGTTTGAGGATGAGTGCTATTCTGAGTGGATTATGATTAGGAGCCTTATGCACGAACTTGAGGCTACATATAGGGTGTTTCTCTCAACCCAAGAGGTCAACAACACACCACTCTCATTAATCTGAGTAAGAGATATCTTAAGGAGAGATTTTTCTCTAGAGCCATTGAAAGATCGTTCTGAAGGGCTGCTCTAGAAGGTGTTTGCTGCTTCTACTCTCTTGTAAAAGATTGATCATTTTGTTTGACAAGGTGCGAGGAGATCAAGTAAGGAGAACGAGACACGTTGGATGTTGTGTTAGTGGATTCTTTACAAGAACAACTATAGTCCTTAGGTCGAGGTACAGACTGAGGTAAAGGAGCTTGTGAGTTTATCTTGTAACTGTTCGTGAACTCTTGATTTCTGGTTCGTGGCTTTTCTCCCTGGATAAGGTTTCCACGCTAAATATTGTGTCTGCCTTCTTGTGGTGTGTGATTGGTAAATAGCTAGTTTTATTTTGTTTGATTGGTTATTTCCGCTGATTGGCTAAATTAGAACTAGTATTTCATTTTGGTGGGTCCTGCAAAATCGTCAAGCGGGTCATAGTGTGGAAGACGATTGGGTGTTGAAGATTCTGATTTGCTTTGTGAAAGAGTTCTTCATCAAAGGGATTAATCAAATTCTCCATTGGAGCACAACTGAGCTCCATAGGTATAATCTACTCCTTGTATGTTGCAGAATTTCGGGGTTGCTTGTTAGGTGCTATTTTTATCTTCTAGATAGAGGTTATTGCTGATCATGGTTGATGAGATTGAGTTTTAGATCCTGAATTGGGTTTTTGTTGCCTTATGGATACTTGATCCCTGAGTCAAGTGGGTCAAAAGTTTTGAAAACTTATCCATGAGGCCTACCTACTTACAACAATTGGTATCAGAGCGATACCTCATCTCTAATCATGTTAGAGCAGTAAGCTTGCTCTATTCTTTGCATGAGACGCGAAGAAGATAGAGGAAGGGCTATGTACAGATCAGTTTTTATGGATTTGCTTTGTTTAATAGTAAATCCATGATTGGATAGTCACAAACGGGTTTAATAATAATGGAAGGATGATAGGAAGCCATTGTAAGACTTTAGAAGAGCTTTGGAGTTGAATGGACACAAAACATAAAAAATCCAAAATTCTGGTTCGTCTGTCCGGTCGACTGGGACAAGGGTACATGCAGGCCTGTCGACCGTGGACACTGTGACAGCAGATGCAGAATTTGGAGTTTTCAGTTTCGGGTCTTCTTTTGTGTCCTATTTTTCCAGCATTGTTTGGCTGCCTATTTATGTGTTTTGTATGGTTGTATGAGATACTAACATGCAGGTTATCTTGTCATCTCCATATGGCCCACAAGTCTTTTACTTTCTTTATATGGTTGTTGGTTTATTTGAGGCTAAGTGTAAAGGGCATCATGGTTTCATTGGTTTCCCATGAAAGGGCAAGGCATGATGGTTTCCCTATAGCCCTTTTAATTCCATTATTAGATTGCCATGTAAGTCTCATCGTTGAGACATAGAAATTTATGTAATTTTTAAAATTTGTAAATTCTACAGATGTTCGAGACGAAGAAGGAAAGTGAAGTCGGACTCTTAATCAAAGAGTTTGAAGATTACCAAAAGTGTTTTGGAGATGTCCAAAGAGTTTGAGGAATCCCAAAGTTTTGGAAAGTCTAAGAAGTCCAAGAAGTCTATTCCGCTTGAGCCATGTGGGGAGAGGACTAGTTTCTATTTTTGCATTTTCTTTTTATGGATGGTTACTTTTTTAGAATGTTTCCAAATATGATCCAAACATAGCAGTTACTAAAAATTGTTCATATCAAATTAAATTTGGAAAGAGTTCTAATTAGTGTTGATGGACCCATGAGATGGACCCATTGGTAATACTAATTTTAGAAACTGGACTTTCCTTAAATATAACTTGACTTGGAACCAATTTTTGAGTCATATCATGAGATGATTTGATGTTAATATGGTGGGCCCATAGACCTTAAAAGGAAATCCTCAATTCTAAAATATTAAGTGGGAGCGGGGCATTTAAATTGAGAAATCCCCATGGTTTTCCACCATAGTCCATTGTAAGGGAAGTATTAGCCTTGCGCCATTTTGAGAATGGTCATTCCCCACAGAGGGCTTTTATTTGTCTGGTTACTAGATATTGATCTCCTTATGGATAGTGTTGGTGAGACGGGGTGGGGGTTCACTCCCCAAGGAGGAGCTGCCCACAACGGTTATCACGCAATGTTAATTGGTGGGTCACACTTAACTAAAATAGTGATGTAGTATCCCCAAGGATTTGCCTCGGGTATTTTAGAAACCAAAGCTAATCGAGAGTCATACATTATTTGGTATGAGATACCTAGATAATAATGAATGATAGGGGATCATGGATAGTTAGTCTTAATCCAAATTTTGACTTACTTTGATCGGCACCAATCTAGGGGGTACTTGTACTCCCCAAGGAGGCATACGCCAAGGATTGGAATTCCGATGTATTCTAAATTTTAGTGGTTATGAGGATTCCCACATAAATTCGGTAGAATACTAAACCCTAATGTCATTAATATTCTTTAATTGAGTAAATGGTCATGTGCTACAGTTTATTCAACATGAATTCAAATACTTTCAATCCACTTGCGACCATACTCAACCAGAATAAGTTGGTGGGATCAAACTATGTAGACTGGAAACAGAACCTGGATATTGTCCTGACTGCTTCAGGATATAAATATGTCCTTACCATACCTCCCCCCCCCCCCCCCCCCCCTAATGAGCCTAGGCCAAATGCACCACAAGACGAGAAAGACCATTATGCCAAATGGACCAAAGACGATAAGATGGTCAGATGTTATATACAGGCATCCATGTCTAGTGTTTTACAACACCAACATCAATCATATAAGACTGCATACGATATTATATCAAACTTAAATGAGATGTTTGCGGACCAGGGCAGGCCTGCTAGGCAGGCTGCTATGAGAGTGCTCATAAGCACCAAAATGGGTGAGGGTACACCAATACAGGACCACATGCTCAAGATGATGGACTCATTGAATGAGTTAGATGTACTAGGTGCCGCGATTAATGCAGAATCGCAGATTGACATAATCCTCAAGTCGCTACCAGATTCATTGAATCATTTTAAGATCAATTATAATATGAATAAAATGGATCTGACCCTAGCTGAGCTGTCTAGCCAGCTGGTAGCAACTAAGGGGATTATGAAGAAAAAGCCAATTGCCCTGATGATAGAAAAGTCAGTTGCCAGGTCCAAGCCCAAAGGCGAAGGCCAGAAAGGCAAAAAGAAATCAGTCCCCAATGGTCCTAAGGCGGAGAATGGTCCTACTGGTGGTGTGGCCAAGGCTAAGGGTTCGGGGACTAAGGGAAAGTGTTTCCATTGTGGTAAGACAGGACATTGGAAGAGGAATTATTCAGATTTTCTGTCTAAGAAGAAGACCTTAGGTATGATTGAGTCACTTGTTTCTGAAGTTAGTTTTGCAACTACTACTTTAGAATCCCGGTGTGTTGACTCCGGGGCAACTAATCACATCTATAATTCGTTGCAGGGGTTCCGGGAACCAGGAGGTTTTGTGACGGCGAAATCATTGTCAACCTAGGATCTGATGCTAAGGCGGAGGCAGTTTCAGTGGGAGTTATTACTTTATTTTTTTCAGATAATAAACTGATTTTGTCAAATACATTATATGTACCGTCTTTGAGGCGGAATTTAATTTCAATTTCTAGTTTGGTGAATAAAAGTTATTCCATTACTTTTGGTACTGAAGTTGTCATAAAGAGGAACGGTTTTTTCATATGTTCTGGTAAGGTAATCAATGAACTTTATTTGTTAAATCCCATGATGTATCAGATACATGATACTGAAATAAATAATAGACCATCATGAAAGAGAAAATCACCTTCATCTAATCCAATAAAGCTTTGGCACTTGAGGCTAGGTCACATTAACCTAAACAAGATTGATAGGCTAGTGAAAGATGGTATCTTGCCTTCATTGGTGGTAGAACCAATGCTTGTCTGCAAGTCCTATTTAGAAGGCAAAATGACCAAAAGACCCTTTTCAGCCAAGGGCAATAGGGCCAAAGATTTATTGGAATTAGTGCATACTGATGTGTGGACCCATAAATGTTAGAGCGAGAGGAGGATATCAGTACTTCATCACTTTCACAGATGATTACTTAAGATATGGATACATATACCTTATGCACCGCAAGTCCGAGGCTTTTGAAAAGTTCAAAGAGTTTCGAGCGGAAGTAGAAAAGCAATTAGGTAAAAGCATAAAAACTCTTCGATCAGATCGAGGAGGGGAATATCTCTCAGTTAATTTTAAGGGATATTTATCAGAGAACGTGATTCTATCCCAGTTGTCTGCTCCTGGTATGCCTCTACAGAACGGAGTAGCAGAAAGAAGGAACCAGACTCTTTTAGATATGATCAGGTCTATGATGAGTTTCTCAGGATTGCCTATATCCTTTTGGGGATATGCTTTAGATACTGCAATGTACATACTAAACCTCGTGCCATCTAAGTCTGTACCTAAGACTCCCCGGGAGTTGTGGTCCAGGTGAAAGCCTAGTCTGCAACATTTGCACATTTGGGGTTGTCCGGCACAAGTGCTGAAGGTTAAGACGGATAAGTTGGAATCGAAGTCGGAAGTGTGCACCTTTGTAGGATATCCTAAATGACCCAAAGGTTGGTTATTCTATAATTCCAGAGAACAGACAGTGCTTGTAAGCACTAATGCGGTTTTTCTGGAAGAAGATTATATGATTGATAAGAAATCTTATCTTGGAAGAAATTCAAGAGCGATCAATTCCAAATCCTAGTATGACCGAACTTGAAGAAAATCCACCCATACCTGACCCAGTAGTTTCACCAGTGCCTCGTTGTAGTGGGAGGATTGTCAGGCCCCTGACAGGTTCTCGTTTTTGGGAGAGTCTTACGAGGCAATCCCGGAAGAACTGGAACAAGATCCCTACAATTATGATGAAGCAATAAATGACATAGATTCGGGACGTTGGCAAGAAGCTATGAAAGCTGAGATGGAGTTCATGTACTCTAATCAAGTCTGGACACTTGTGGACTTGCCTGCCAATATTAAACCTATTGGGTGCAAGTGGTTCTACAAGAGAAAGAGAGGACCGGACGGAAGAGTTGAGACCTTTAAGGCTAGGCTTGTTGCGAAAGGATATACTCAGAAAGAAGGTATCGATTATGAGGAAACATTCTCGCCGGTAGCCATGCTCAAGTCTATCCGGATACTCTTATCCATTGCGGCTCATCTCGATTACAAGATTTGGCAAATGGATGTCAAGATAGTGTTTCTCAATGGCCATCTTGAGGGAGACATCTATATGATGCAGCCAGATGGTTTTGTGGCTAATAACCAAGAGCAAAGAGTTTGCAAGCTGCAAAAGTCCATTTATGGACTAAAGCAGGCATCCCGAAGCTGGAACATCCGTTTTGACCAGGCAATCAAGGCATTTGGTTTTTGTCAAAATCCGGATGAGTCATGTGTGTACATGAAAAGTGAAGGAGACAGGGTAGTTTTTCTGGTATTGTATGTCGATGACATCCTTCTCCTCGGGAGAGACATAGGAATGCTGTCAACAGTAAAAGTTTGGTTAACTAAGACTTTTGATATGAAGGACTTGGGAGAAGCTAGCTACATCCTAGGGATCAAACTCCATCGAGACCGGAAAAATAGGAGCATTGGCTTATCTCAAGCTGCGTACATAGATAAAGTGCTAGTGCGGTTTGCAAAGCAAGACTCCAAGAAGGGTATCATACCTTTCAGGCATGGAGTGCACCTTTCCAAGGATCAGTGTCCTAAGACACCTCAAGAGAAGGAGCAAATCAGAGAAGTGCCATATGCCTTGGCTGTTGGCAGCCTCATGTATGCTATGCTTTGTACTAGACCGGATATCTGTCACGCAGTGGGCTTAGTTAGCAAATATCAATCTAACCCAGGTCCTGGCCATTGGACTGCTGTGAAGTGTATTCTCAGATATTTGAGAAAGACTAGAGATTACGGCAATGATGAGTTGATTCCAGTCGGATACACAGATTCTGACTTCATGTCAGATAAGGATTCCAGGAAATCAACCTCTGGGTATGTGTTTATGCTTGGCGACGGAGCTATCAGCTGGAGGAGTATTAAACAGGAATGTACCGCTGATTCAACCTTGGAAGCTGAATATGTAGTGGCTTATGAAGCAACTAAGGAAGCAGTTTGGCTCAAGAGATTCCTTATGGAACTCGGAGTGGTACCTTAGGCGCAACAGCCACTCACAGTTTACTGTGACAACAGCGGGGCAGTCACACAGTCTAAGGAACCTAGAAGCCATAAAAGCCAAAAGCATGTACAGAGGAAATATCATTTGGTCAGAGAGATTATGCAGAGAGGTGACATTGCCATCACCAAGATAGCATCTGCGGATAATCTCGCAGATCCCTTTACTAAGCCTTTGACTACCAAGGTCTTTAAGCAACATGTAGACGGGATGGGCATGAGATGCAACCCTGACTGGCATTGAGCCCAAGTAGGAGATTATTAGTTTTATGGTCTCAGTCCATTAAGATTAATATAATAAATTGATTAATTTTTTTATTTATCAATATATTCATGTTTTCCTTGAAAGTGTAGCTAGGGCCAATGAACAAGTCCTAGAGGGGGGGGGGTGAATAGGACTAATGGAATTCTTTTGCCAATTAAAAATATCTCAGTCCGATTTTAATCCCAAATAGGACAAAGAACACAATGAACACATTTAAGAATACAACTTATGCGGAATATGTGTTCAATGTGTGAAAGCTTAAACAATCAAAGATATGACAATTAGTTTCATGTTAATAAGCACAAGTGTGTCAATTAAACTCAATGATGAAATAGTATCCTTATCAATCTCCACAACATATAGATATGTAAATCATGTACAAGTGATAGAGATAGAGAAATTGACACAAGGGATTTATAGTGGTTCGGTCACACAAACCTACATCCACTCTCAAGGGCCACACAGTTCCCTAGTTCCACTATGAAGAATCAAACTACACAAGTACTGGTTCTACATCGATTTTGTTACCGAGGTTCGCTCACAAAGATCTACTCCCTTCTTTTGTTCATGAGGTTCGACCACAAAGATCTACTCCCCCTTTTGCTCATAAGGTTCGACCACAAAGACCTACTCACCTCTACAATTTTTATAGTGGTTAAATCACAAAGAAATAAACCACTCTTACAATGCTCTAAATTGAATGAAGTGAGGGAGAAGAACACTTGCCTCTTTTGACAAAATCTGGAGGTTGGCACTTACCCCTTTGATGAAGTCCAGAGGATGCTCTTCGAAGCTTGTCACCATAGCTCCAAGCTTTTATGCCTCTTGCAATGCTTCCTTGATATTGATGATGATGCTCCAATGTTGTGCTCAATCAAGGGAAGAGGTCTTTGATCTAGGGATATGGATTTTAACTTTTGATGGCTCAAGTTCTTCCCTAGATGATATGGTTTTCACACATCACACTTTCCTTGAGCTAATGACGCTCTTAGATTTGCCAATACAAGCTCATAGTGTGTGTGAAATGATCTATGAGAGCTCAAATATGATATACCATGGTTAGGACATGAGCTCTCATGATCTTGGAGCACACTTGGATGATTTGGGGCCTTTTCTATTTATAAACAATCCTCAAACGGCTCTCTAACGACACTTGGCGGCTAGCCTCCTTCACATCCGCGGTTAGCCGCTACCCCAACGGATACTTCCAACGGTCAAATATTTCAAATTTTTTGAATGGGCGGCTAGCTATCGGTCAGCAGGCGGTCGACCGACAACTGGCCGACTGCTGATCGCCTGGTGGCCGCCCCTCTGATTTTCAGCCAAAAACAGCTTTTGGAAAAATGACCGCGAGGTGACCGTGAGACATGGCAGTTAGTCGACCTCTGGGACCAGCTTTGAGTCTTGAAAAGGCTCAAAAACATTTTCTAAAAACCTATTAAATAAGCCATTAAACTAAGGGTTTTTAGGGCCATCTCTTGGTTGGTTTGGGGTCCCATTTACCTGAATAGGTTGTCACTCATATGGAGGTCTTCCTTGATGAATTCAAGCCTTCCAAGGCTTGATCTTTTGACTTTAAACTTGATCTTCCTTATGAAACTCTAAGAGGCAAGGTCTTGAATTCTTTGACACGGAATCGACAATATAAGTGCTCATGGAAATGTGGCACTAACATTCCTTTCATGAGATGAATAGTGTTTTATTTACTTAGTTGCACATAACCAATACAAATGACATGATGGTTCATGAGATAAACCGGAGTCCACAAGTAAATTAGATGTAACACGTGTGTGGATGAGATTCACATACATGAGACACGTGTCACAAATCTTATACTTGAATTGATTCACAACCGGTGATGAGATTGGGTAACTCATCTGACAAGGTTGCAGTATTGTGATCACTATGAGATAGTGTGATCTGTCTCGATCATTGGAATGTAAGATTCTGGATCATCATACTGGTACATTGGATGTATTGAAGGACCATGAGAAGCCCTTACGAACATTGTCTTTACTTTAAGGTCTGCTCTCATAATTCCCTAGCAATAGGCTTTTAATTATGAGACATTGATGAACTCAAGTTTCTATCTATTCATTTCTTTGAGTCACCAATGAGTGATGCCAATTGTAGGTCAACACATCGGTGTCTTGAGTACGTGGTAGTAGTACTGTGGGAACGTTTGATGATCAAGATGGAATCTATCCTAATTATCTCCTTGTGCCAATTAATGGATTTATCATTGGTAAGTGTACATCCATCACAATTAAGAGTTAATTGGATGATACTAATGATCACTGTAATTAATTGGGTCTCAAGGATAATAAGATATAGATCTAAATTGGTGGGACAGTTTATCCAATTGATCCGTGGATATTGATAGAGGGGCCTACTTGTGGTGATAGGGAAGTTTAGGGTCTTCATATAATCTATTTATAAGACTGGAGTTCAATTGCATTTATTTAGTGGAGTTATTTGCAATTAACTGCGGGCCCGGATTGCACATGAGATGTGGGGTCACGGTGTCTCAGCTAGAGCTAGCTTTCTATGGAATCCCTGGTGGTCTCCACGCTAGCCCAAGATTGGATCATTACTAATTCTATTCGAACTCAAAAGGAAAGTTACTATTTCTATTTGAATTGAGACTTCTAATAGTGGTGATAGTAGGAATAGAGAGTTACTAATTAATATGGAAATGAGTCTTATAATAATAAACAGAGAGGAGGTTGCTTAGAGCTATAAATAGAGGGGGTTAGTGCCTTGGACGTCCCATGCTTGCTCCATCCTAGGGATTCACGCCCAAGACCCCCTTGTGCAAGAGTTGTACTCCCCTCTTCTCCTTCTCTCTTCTAGTTTCTCTTCCGGTTTTCCTTAGAGGTTCTAGTTAGTTTTTCTCTTGGAGATTCCACCATCTTCTTTGAGAAAAGAGATTTGAAGCGGGTCAGAGCGTGGAAGACAATTGAGTATTGGAGATTCTGATTTGCTTTGTAAAAGAGCTCTTCATCAAAGGGATTAATCAAATTCTCCATTGGAGCACAACTGAGCTCCATAGGTATAATCTACTCCTTGTATGTTGTAGAATTTCGGAGTTGCTTGTTAGGTGCTATTTTTATCTTCTAGATAGAGGTTATTGCTGATCATGGTTGATGAGATTGAGTTTTGGATCCTGAATTGGGTTTTTGTTGCCTTATGGATACTTGATCCTTGAGTCAAGTGGGTCAAAAGTTTTGAAAACTTATCTACGAGGCCTACCTACTTCCAAAAAGAACCATGCTTTTTTAAGTTAGTTTGCATTTTGGGGAATAATTAATGGTGGGCTGTGGTTTTTTATTTTTTCTGTGAAAAGGAATAGATAGGCAGTTTTCAAGTCATCCAGGAAACCGCAATGTTCATCGATATCAATGAATTATTCATTGATATTAACTAATTATTGGCTGATGTTAACGATTAGATGTAGATAGGTAGTTTTCATGTAATACAAGAAGCACAATATTTTTCGATATTAGCTATTTATTTATTGATATCAACTTATAATTAACCGATATCGATTAGGGGTGTAACGGGTCAGTTAACCGTTCATTTTGAGAGAATCGTTAATCGAACAGTGAATTACAATTTTCAGTTTTGAAAACCATAACTGGAAAAATCGTTAAAAACCGAACCGCAGCTAAAACCATAACTGGAAAAATCGTTAAAAACCGAACCGCAGCTAACCATTAAAAACCGTAACCAAACCGTATTCAGGAAAACTGTTAAAATTTGTTTTGTCAATCCGGTTAACCATTAAAAACCGTTAAGAATTATATACATATTTTATTTAGGTCCTTTTATTTCTTTTATTAGTATAATGATACGGTTAACCGTGTGCCGGTTAACCGTGTGCCAGTTAACCAAACCGCACTCTACGATTCGATTCAATTAATAACCGTAAATAAATACTAAAAACTGTAACCGAACCGTGAAGTGAAGTTTTTCGATTTTAATAACTGTAACCGTAACTAAACCGTGAAACATGGTTACTAACCACAGTTTGGTTCGGTTCGGTTCGGTTAGACAATTTTCAGGTTTTCTTTTACACCCCTAATATTGACGAATAAACACTAATAGATAGTTTTCAGGTCACACAGACAAGCACAATATTCCTCGATATTAACTAATTATTAATAGATATCAACTAATTATTAGCAGATATCGACCAATAAGTGTTAGGGATTTTTTGTTTTGCAATTTGATGGATGCATTATCATTTTGGAATCATTCGAATTTTCACACATGCATTGATTTTGAAATACTTGAAATCTTGACTTTTCACATGCATGATTTTAAAACTTTCAGAACTTATATTTCATGCATATTTTGATTTTAAACTTAGATGCATTAATTTTTGAAAAGAAAAATTTTAAATCAAGCATGCCTATGTTTTTAAAACTTTCAAATCATTTTAGGCATTTTAGGATTCATGTTTTTAAAACTATTAGATTGATTTAAAACATGTTTTCAAGCTTAATCCCATGGCCCTAAGTCCCTACAAGAAAAAAGCTTCAAAAATCACATTTTTGAAGAAACAGGACTTTTACCGGTGGCCAAAACACTTTTAGCGACGGCCACTAGCCCTCGATAAAAGTAATTTTTCTAACAGCTATTTTTATGAACGTTGAGTACTCGGTCGACCAGAGGTTCAGGGATGTTGACCGGGGACTATCCGTTGGGCAAATTTTTGGTACAAAAAGAAGCCCATTCCATGGTAAAAAGAGAGGACCTGAGAGGCCCTCCTTGAGGTGTTTTGAGGCCAAACAAAGAGGAATGAGCTAAGGGAGGTTAGTTGGTCAAAAGGGAAGCTAAAGCTTAAAATCAAAGTTTAAATTATCTAAGTAAGCTTGGTTTTCCTCATCATATATTTCATGATTTGCTTTAATTTTTGGTAAATCTTTTCTAACATGTTAAACTATGATTTGTTGTGTCCTTAACGTGTATGTGTTGAATTGATTTATTGTTTTGGATGCATCACCTTGATTCAAACCAAGTAGGACTAAAATTGGTATATCTAAGTGAATCATGTTTTGGAATCATCTTTGAAATCATATTGAACATGATTCCTATACTTGGTTGAATCATAGGTTGTTGTTTTCCATTACAAGAGAATCATTTTCAATCTATCTCGTGTTTTATTCAACAACACACTCAAATCACATGTAATTTTGTTTTAAAGTTTCACAGCTTGCTTGGCATTGATAGGTTTATCATTTTCAAGTTTATCTTTAAATTACATGTAATTTGTCTCTTCACTTCAGTCAAATATCTTTTAGTGTTTTACACTTTCAAATGCTTTCAGCATACATGTATTGAGCTACATTGTTAAATTTGATTGAAAATCCCATGCATCACATGTTTTTTCTTAAAATTTCACAACTTGTTTGGAATGAATAAGTATATCTTTTACAAGTTGTTTTTAACATGTAATTAACATTCTTTCCTCAATCATAAATGTTTTTATGAACTAAAACTTTTAAAAACATTTGGCATACATTTATAAGCTTTTATTTTCAAATTACTTGAGGACATCATACATATACATTGAGTATTCATCTTTGCATTCATATAGTGTTTGTGTAAGTTGGATTTACACTTTCATATCCGCCAAATTAAGAGGCATTATATTTGAGCTTAAATATGTATCTCTTCAAGTGTTGTGTAAACACTTTGTAGAGAAAATCTTTTGGGTGCATTAGGTTATTGCTTAGCCTTAGAAAAGCATAAGTGTATGGTTAGGGGTGGACAATAAAACCCAAGAGGTTATTGCTTAGCCTTGGAAAGCATATTGTAGGGTTATTGCTTAGCCTTGAAAATCATTTTATAAATGTTATTGCTTATCCTATTAAAAAGCATAGATAGTGGAAATCCAGTGGGGTATAGGATCACAAGCAAGTAGTGGATGTAGGCATTGAGACCGAACCACTATAAGTCATTGTGTTATGGTGAATGCTTTGTGATGATTATTTTTGCTAGCTTCCGCACTTGTGACTAATTGATTTAAAGAACTTTAAAATTTGGCATAATTGATCATTAATTAGAAGCTCGCCCTATTCAATCCCCCCCCCCTCCCCCCTCCCTCCCTCTAGGGTTCGGATCCCAAACTTTTAATAAGCACTGATAGGCAATTTTCAATTCATAAAGGAAGCACAATATTCACTGATATCAGCTAATTATTTGTTGATATCAATGAATAAATTCATAAATTGATGTGAATGCCCATAGATTAAGAACTTCTCATCTAAAAATAGGTTGGGAACTTCTTATCTAAAAATAGATTGGGAACTTCTCATCTAAACACATGAATTGTGTTTAGCCAATATACTAATGGCATACATTGAATGGCCCAAACGAGTTGCTCAGGGAAACAAGTATAATTTGATCACTTCTATAGGTTAAACTCTACACATCTCCCCAGGGAAGAAGAGAAGAGAAAGGGGGAGAAGAAGACGTGGAGGCTAGGAAGAATAGAAGAGAAAAGGGAGAAAGAAGACGTTGAGGCTAGGAGAAGAGAAGAGAAGAGAAAAGGGGAGAAGAAGACTAGATGGCAGGGAAGAAAGGAAGAGAAAATGGGAAGAAGACATGGAGGCAGGAAATGGGTTGCCGTCAACATGTGGAGATGAAGATCAGCAATGGAGATATGGAGATTGGAAGATAGAAATGTTTCCATTAGTTTTTCTTTCTTTCCGTCCTTTTTCTTTCTTTCTTTCTTTTCTTTCCTACAATGGAGTTTTGGGGATTCTTTGACAACAACGAAAAAGTAGAAAATTGTCTAGAGAAAAGAAAGAAGATTTGGATAAGAGGTCCTCCTTCAATATTAAAAATCTCTTGGGTCCTCAGTTATGGTTTTCAGCTTTAAGGAGGTTTTTTTTGGTAAATGTCCAAAAAGAAATACGCTAAGAGCATCTCCAAGAGAGACTTCAAATATAGATATGCCTTTTTCTAAATAAAGGCTTATGTGGCAAAAAAGACATATATAAATTTGGCATCTCACTTGGGCAACTCCAAGAGAGAGGTCAAATTATTATTTTATTCTTTTTTCATTTAATCCTCATTTGCTTTATTACATGTCTTACTTATATTTAATGAAATTTGGTATGATTTAAATGTTATTAAAGTAATAAATTATAATAAAAAAATAAAAAATGCATAAATTGTACTTGAAATCTATTTTTCATTGAAAAAGCAAAATCAAATTACATAACATTATAGTCAATCACAAGCTTCTTCATATTGACCTTGGAAATGCCACATGTGCTCAACCAGATCGGCTTGGAGTTAAGAATGTGTTCTCTTGTTGCAAATATGCAAGTGGTTTTGAATGAAATCCTGAAATTCTGCATTGTGGTCACGTGACACAGCAAGGTCACTACATTCACCCTCTCGTGCATTGTAATTGGGTGGAAGGCTTTTATCACGTTCATCATCGACAATCATGTTATGCATTATGATGTATGCCTTCATTATATGCGGAAGTGTTTGACGATCCCAGAAATGAGCAAGCCCACGAACAATTGCAAAACGTGCCTATAGCACTCCAAATGCACGCTCGACATCCTTCCTTACGGATTCTTGAGTTGCAGCAAAATTTGTGTCCTTTGGCCCGTTAGGACATGGAATTGTTTTTACAAATATCGCCCATGATGGATGTAGGCCATCAGCAAGATAGTAGCTAGTTGTATATTCATGACCATTGATTGAGTAGTTGGTGGGAAGAGTTCGGCCTTCAGCGAGGTCGGTAAATATAGGAGATTGATCTAATACATTGATATCATTGTGTGATCCCGGTAGTCCAAAAAAAGCATGCCATATCCAAAGATCATACGATGCTACGGCTTCAATAATCAAAGAAGGCTCGCGGTGGTCTCCACGAGCATACATGCCTTTCCATGCAACTAGATAGTTCTTCCACTTCCAGTGCATACAGACTAGTGTTCAACCACGAACCGATGAGAAAACAGTCTTCTTCTATACTGAAGCCGGCACCTCGACCAACAGCCTTTTTCTTTGGGGCATCATCAGTAGGGAATTCGGATGCCTTGCCGAAATATTGTGAATATTGGGTAGAAAAATTAGGAAATTGAGAGAATTGAGAATCCATAGTGTGAACTAGGAAAAAAAGGACTTCAAACACTCATAATTTATAGATATTCAAGCTCCAAGAGATTCTCAAATGATCACAATTTAAATTACCCATTAAAATTAAAAAAAGTCCAAAAAAAAAAAAACAAACAAACAAACAAACAAACTACAACAGCTATAAATCTAGCCATGGCACGTTCATTGAGTTCCATCCCAAACGGCCACTGACACCATCCCCAACGGCTTCAAATGCAACAGGCAAATCATCACTATGCAACAGACATATGTATTATTTTATTTAAAAAATTATTTGAAGTTCACTTTTTGGTATGCCAAATTTGGCATACCAAACCCCATGTCAAATGCCATGTGGATTTGGAGGCTCTGTTGGAGACAAAGTAAGAAGCCATTTATGACCGTTGCTGGCTGAGGTGGAGAAATGAAGGAGCTATTGGAGGTGCTCTAAGTCCCTATTTGGTATCCCTACTCTTATTCCAATGGAGCCATCCAAAATGGAGTCATAAAAAAAGTAGTTAAAGTTCTTATTTTCACAAGCCTATTAATGGGGCATTTCATTTTAAGAGGACCTGCCTCTACTTCTCTAAAGCAGGGAAATTGTAGAATCATGTGCTAAATGCTCTTATTTTCAGAACCTCTACCCACTTTAGACATTTTGAAAAATAGAGTCTGGGAATAGAGATGCCAAACAAGGGCTAAGGGGGTTTCTTATTTTTTTTTTATTGTTTCTTAGGTAAAGTGGATGGAGGTGGACAGTGATAAATTTACAAGTGTTTTGGATAAACACGACCTCTTAAATATCTCAAAATCTCATAACTGGTGGGTTCTACATGGTAATTTTTAAAAGATGACTCCCAATAACCACATTTCCTAAAGTGGGCCCCAATTATGTCATAAATTGATAGTTCTTTTTTATAATTTTACCAAGCAAGCTAGTTATAAATTAGAAGTTGAGAATTAGAGCTTTTATTTTAGATCTTTATTTCATTAGTTCTCGTTTATTAGATTAAAGTTTCGGCTCCATTACGCTTTGAGAATTTGGGGTTTAATTATTTGATTTAGACCCATATGCCTGCCTTTCTAGTTTCTACCTTATCTTGTATATTATATCTTATAGCAGGGGTCTTGTGAGGACCCGTCCCTAGAAATACCTAGTGGGGCCCAATTTGACCAAGTCAAATCCTTGATTACCCTATTTAATAGGTGATTAGCATAAATAGTTAGTATTTCCCATTAATTTAACTTAGACTATAAGATTAAGACCCTTGTGAGATCAATAGTGGTTTCCTAGGATTAATTTTCAAATAAGGAGCCTAAGTTGTAATCTTAACCATATATGGTATTTCCTACTTTAACATGCTAATTAATAGGAATTAATGGAATAGATGACTAATGTTCCTAAGTTTTAGAACTAGCTTGTATATATATAATTCTTAATAAATATTGGGTGTTTATTGTTAATTTAATAGGTCTTGATTAGATTAAGACTTAGTTGATATTAGAATTAATAGGAAGGACTTTGAGAGTTAAGAACCTTCTAAAAACCCACCTAATGACCTATTTACCCATGGCCCCATCTCTTTCCCCATTTTAAACCAAGCTACCCTTTTTGGTAATTAGCCTAAACCCTAAGCTATAAAACCCATAGCTATTGCAAAACCTAGCCTAAAACCCTAATTCGCTCTCATCTTCCTTACCTCTCCCTAAGGAACCCTAATCCCCCAAATCCAACCCAAGAAGAAGCTAGGAGGCCACCCCAATTTCATCAACAACACCTTAGGAGCTTGGAATTCGCATATCTCTCTCTCAACTCCATCTCCAATTTCGAATAGAGGCAAGTAGACATGTTTAGATTCTTTCATTTAATTGATTAATATGCTTAGATTTACAATTACTGTCTTTTCTGAATGGTTGGCATGATTCTGTTTATGGATGGTTGGTTAAATGATGTGATGTGTGGAATTGATTGTTCTAAGCCCTTCTTTTGTGTTTTTGGTCATTGATGGATGGGAAATCCCCATTTGAAAGATCAATGGCCCATTTGTGATGAGATCATGAGGTGGGAGTTGTATATGAAGTTTGGAGATGATTAGTGAAGATCTGGGTTGGATTTGATGAAGTTTGGATGGAAAAGGAAAAATGGCAGAATCCTGAAAATGTGGGATTCGTGTGTACCCGGTCGACATCATCCCCCAGGATGTCGACCGGGCACACAGGAGGGACTTTAGCTAACTGGGAGCAAAAAATGGCCACAGGGTACAGTCCCCGTGTACCCGGTCGACCGGCCAGGAGGCCCGATCTACCGGCCAAGAGGCTCGGTCAACCGGCCACACTGCATTTTGCCCCACCTGCCAGATGTTTGGGAAAATGTCCGCAGTGTACCCGGTCGACCGGGTGGACCATGATGTCGACTGGGGACACTACAGAAGGTGATTTATGACTCCCAGCTAGCTAACCATTTCCACAGAGTGCCAGGTCGACCCGTGGACCCATGATGTCGACCCGGTATACTGTAAATTGTGATTTCTCATATTTAGTTCCCTTCTATTATCTGATCATGTGTGGGGCCCGTTGACCTTTCATTTGGACCGTTTGGGATACGCTGAACACGAGTCAAGGGCCGGGCTTAACCTTGACTCGCGTAGCCACCTAAGTAGGGTCTATGGCTGTAAACGGAACCTGATTCAATGGTTATGGATGTCCTATGATGCTAAATACCTTCAGGAGCACCAAAGATACATAATAAGCATCTAGGACTCCGTGATCACTGTCTTAGGTGAAGTAGGGCCCTAGACCTGAATGGAGGGGCAGCGATCATCTATAGATTTGTGACATATGGTACTTATATTGATGAAACTGACACTAGGGCTGGCTGCTAGGTTCGAACCTTTGATATTGGCCTTGGAAGGTACTATAATTAGGGCATTGCACTTAGGCTCTGATCCATCGTCACGGATGGGATGTCAGGACATGCCACTTGAAGTCCAGACCTGTAATATTGGGAACTTAACGGTAGATATTAATGGACGGACTGTATAATGAGATAATGTTAATTAAGCGTATCGAGAAGCAGAGTTTACAAGTGTATGCATTATTAACTGTTGGGAATCGTAAGGATAGAATACTCATACCTGAACTCTGTGCCTCATGCCCTTGACTAATATCGTCTCATATTAATTATGATAAAGCTATCCAGTTCGGAGTACCCCCACCTAGTGGTCTGTAGGACTTGTGGATGTACGATTGGTCTGCCGAGGGTTATGATGTCGACATGGACGTTGATATTGAGATATTGTTGGTTGACACAGTAGGTACCAGTAGGGGAGGGGTACTGAGACCGCCGGCGCTCGGACTGGGTGTGGATGGACGGTGATGTTGATCTAGCACGTAAGACCAATGGCTGGGACTTGGCTGTGGCTATGGATATTATTGGTTGATCTAGTACGTAAGACCAATGGCTGGGACTTGACTGTGGCTATGGACATTGATGGACTCTTGTACGCTCCTATTCGATGAGACAACAGCGATGGGTGGCTATGACCCCATGGTTGATGTCCATTAACAGTTGTCGGGACGACGACGATGGGTTGGCTTTGACCTCCCACGTCCCTTGTACTTCAACTGTGGACGTACCTTGCGTCCTCTTATGGTTGTTGTCAAACCCCGACCCAGGATTAGCGCGATTAGTATCAACTAAGTGCGTGTTTAGTTGTAATGTGAGTTTAGTGTTCGTGGGATTAGAAATTGGTCCGGTTTAGTCTAGAATTAGCTTTGGGGAATTTTGAGAGCGTTTTGTGCTATTTGGTCACACTTAAGGGTGCCTTGAGTGTACGTGTAAGCTTGGGAGGAAATTCCAGTTTTCCGATTTTAATAGTGATTTCGATCTCTTTTGAATGGTTTTATTTTATTGATTAACTTTTGTGTTCAGCTCGGTTGTGTTTTAGGCCCAGAAACCCAAGTTTTGGCCCAAAGGGGTAAATCAGTCATTTCACACCAAAGCTGGACTCAAATTTCAAAATCTCAAAACTATGCCAAATTTATACTTTTTGGAAACTAGATTTTTCGGCGATCATTTTAGTCTTCTTCGTCGTTTTCATCCGGGGCCCACAAGTCAGTGTTTTAACCATTGCAAGTTTTGAGCAATGGGGCCCATAAGAACCCATTTGAATTAAGCCTTCTTCTCCCTCATTTTTCACTCACGATTCTAGACTCATTCCCTGCAACTCTCTTCAACTCAGCTGAGACTTCTTCTTCTTCCCCTCCCTTCTTCTCCTTGCATGCCTAAGCCAGAAAGCCTCAAGTCAAAAACTGATCATACCTTCTTCTTCCTCTCAACTCAAGGAATCCATTGCTACCATTTTCTTGGAGATCCCAGCTGTGTTTCCACTCCATTTTCTTCTCCTCTTCTTGTTTAGCAAGCTTCAGGTAATGGATCTCTTTCTCCTCTTCAATGTAGTCTTTTGAGTTCCTTAGGAGCCCATTTTTCAAGCATGCAACACCCATTTCGAAATGGGTCATTGTCTTCACTTTTTGGTGGATTTTTTAAGTTCTTTTCATGGGTTTTCTTGTAGACTTCGTGGAGTACATTTGGTAGGATTTTTCTGAGATTGTTGGGCTTGGATTTTGGTAAAGGCAAGTGATCAACTTAGCTTCATGATGCATGCAATGTTTGATTGTTTTAGCTTTCATTGTTTGATTCTTTCTCCATTCTAATTTGGGCAATGATTTGTCTCAAAGATGTGATATAGTTTGAAATCTTGTTTTTAATTGAAATGCATATGCTAATGGTGTCGTAATGGTTTTCATCCATTTGAAGTTACTTTTATCTTGCTAAAAATGGTTTATAAATGAATGAAAGAATGGAGGAGTATGTTGTGAATTGATTTAAGTGATGATGGTTAACATTTGAATGGAAATTGTCCCTTGGTGAGCATGGAGGCTCAGGGGATGTGCAGGGATTTGACAAAGGAATGAAATGGTGGAAAAGGGGTGAAATGGAGTGTGAAATCTGAATCAAATTGAAGCTTTCGCAGATCGGCGGTCAGCAGTCGGCCAGCCGACTGTTGACCCACGGCTAACCGCCCCTGTGTCGGTCAAAATAACAGTAACTCAGTTTCTGCACAGGGCGTGGTCGGCCCGCGGGCAGTCAGTAGGCGGCTAGCCGACCTGTGCAGAAAACTGAAAAATAGTATTACTCCTGAACGGTTGGTCAGCGGTCGGTCAGTTGGTCGGCCAGCCGACCAGCAACCGGCGGCTAGCCGCCAGGTAGCCGCGTGATGACCGAGTGTACAGAAGAAGAATTTTGAAGGGGCTTCGATGGGAGAGAAAAACTAGAATATGTAAGGGGTCTTTAGCTTGATGTTGTGCAATTGAAACATGAAATGTTGTCTAGCTTCGGGACACCAAATTCATTTTTAACTCCAACATTTGGGTTTCAACTTCACAAGAATTAAATAAAGAGTCTTAGCATATACTTGATATAATTGTTTCGAAATCTTGAATTCTGACATGAAGAATACCGTTTCGTACCTGTTTTGATTTACAAGCATGTGTTTGGCTTTTGATTTGTTTCAAGAATCATAATGGGGACACTTTTTCAGCCTTGTTTGTTATAGCTAATGATGCTATTCTTGTTTAGTCTCATCTTGCATTGTTTTGATAAGTGTTTTTACCCATTTTTCGCTAAGTTTTGTACAAGTATTGATATGTTTTATGCATACATGGCTATCATGGAATACCGCTGAGCTTGGACTCCCCTCTCAGTCTGATCCACTAGTTAGGGGGTCCTTAAACCTAAGGGCAATCTGCAGATTAGTCGTGTATTTATACACATCTTTGTTTTGTCCGGTTCCGCGGCCGGTTTTTCCGCCCACCTTGTGTGGCTCGGACTTTTGTTTCGTTTCGTCTCGTTTTGTTTCGTTTCGCTTGCTCTTGTCATCACGTATGGCGAAGAAAGGATGAGCTCAATGTGGATTCGTGAATCATGATGTTTTATTGAAAAGCATATTAGTTTTGAATTGCACCTTATACATGTTTTGTTCAGAACTCATGTCATGTTTTAACTGCCGGTTACTTTCATATTAACTGACTTGTATTATGTCTAAACTGATCACCTGCCAGACCGTCGTGTCTGACCCTTTTGTTTTGGTGTTTAGATGCAGGCGCCGTTGCTATTGCGGAGGAGCGCCCGGAGGAGGCTTTTGAGCCACCCCCAGCCTGTAAGTGGCAACCCGACGACGTCCTCTAGACGTTGGGCGGGGTCTTGAGTACGATACACATAGATGGGATTATTTTGTTATTTTGGGATGTATGGCCTTTGTTGGCCTTTTCACACTTTTGGGGTTATGTAACTTAACACTTTTTATTACCTTGAAACTTGAACCAAATTTGGTAATGCTATGCTTACGTTTCCTCCTTTGATTATTGTCTTAATGATGACTTAACTTATGCAATTTGGAATCGTAAGGTTTATGTTATTAAATTGTGATGAGATTACTTGCACGCTTCCGCAAATCATTGTTCGTGTGAGATTGTTACATGTTCGTTTTTGGGAATCCTCACCGCGGAAACCTGTGGGTTAATCATAGTTGGATGGACATCACCGTCGTGACAGGGCCCGGACTGGTGAAAATCTCGGTCCGGGGTCGCGACAGTTGTATATTGGATGTATTACTATTATGTATTCAGGATGTAGTTGCTTAGTATCTTTGACTGTCGACGTTGACATGGTAGGATCTAGATACAACGATTGTGGATATGGTAGGGTTACTTTCTTTGGTTACTCCTGTTACTGGTGATACAGATGCATTTGCATGGTTTATACTATATATTGATGATTATGGCTTCTCTTGTCTATCTGATATGTTGTACCTAACATTTGTTATATTATTATCTCGATTACTGTTCATGCACTACACTCCACACTGTTTATGTTGCACTCTGATAACCTATATCATTATTGAGGTACTAATCGCGCAGGTTCAGCTGGGATCAGGTATGACTCTCTTCCCTATCTGTTTATATAATGTATTGCCATCTAAGCATGCCTATTTGCCTGGCTTATTGAGCTTGACCCAATCCTTGGTGTTTTCATGTATATTCTCTTCCGCTTCCTTTGATTGGTAAAACTGCTTGGTGGCTGATCCGTTGCAGCAGGGTTCAGAGAATGGTGCAGTTGGTGCACCAAGAGGCGTCTATGAGATAGATTACTATTCTTTCCTTTTATTATAGTTGGCCGTGTTGGCATATGATTGAATAGTTAGCTTAATTATAGAAAGTACCTTGTAATCCCTTAAAGTGAAATAAAATTTTAGGACTCTGTCCATCTACATGCTCGTATGAGATTTAAACGTGATTATATTATTGGATTTTCAGCATCTCTTACGTACTTTCTCGTAGCACCCCGAAAATCGTGGCTCCCGGATTTTGGGGTGTTACAGGTCTTTTTGTAACATTGACCAAACAACTGCCCTTATTTCTTCTTTTTTCTTTTTTCTTTTTTCTTTTATAACTCAGGGTATCTTCCACCCAACCCAGACCATACAACTGCCCTTATACTTGACAATTGCCAAAAAACACTTGAAATTTAGATAATACCCGCAAAAATATTTGCATAGGAAATGACACTCTTAAAGTGACAACTTTACCCTTAAACCCTGCGATATCCTATGGTTGTAGTATATCGCATGATACGATATCCAAATGCTGTAGGATATCCCATCGTGCGATATCATAGTTATCACGCAACCATAAGATATCACACAATTTTTCGTACCCGCACAAACCCTAAACTCATATACTCACCCCAAATTAAGAACTCTATATTCTCTTTATTATTTTTGCTTATTGTGAGTTCTTGAGTTGGAGCTCTTACAAAATTCACTCCGACCTCAGTAAAATGGTTTTGAATGTGGTTCCTTTTCTCTTTGGTGGAATGTAACATGCATTTCTTCCCTCTTCGGTAAAAAGGAAAAGGGTGAAGAAATTATGAATTTTATGTAATATCCTATAACCATGGGATATTGCAAGGTGCGATATCTTACAACCCTACAATAGAGCACGGTTTAAAGGTAAAATCATCAATTTCAGAGCATCATTTTCTGTATGAACAACTCTACGAGAATTATCTGAACTTCAATAATTTTGGAGCAATTATCAATAAGGACAACCATGTGGTCTATATCCCTTTTTTCTACTATTGAAAGTCGTGAAGAAGGGTGGTGTAGGATTTTCAATCTCCACTGTCTCCCACTTTAAGTCATGGATTGAAAATCTCCCATGGCTGCTGGTAGGAGCTCCTGTAGGAGAACGGAATCCATAACTTGCATACTAGTAGTGGAGAGGGGCAGTATTTTGAGAAGTCTCCATCTTCTAGGGCTTCTACTCAGAAATTCATGAGGATAATCTGAAATGAAATGTATATTTTCCTATATCATATGGCACTGAATCAAATTTCACTCCAACCGGAGTTGCGCCTACTCTTAGATTGAACATGTATAAAACACATGATTATTAGTATACTTTTATACACAAGCTTTACATGTCATCAATTTGATGATGGAACCCACTTCTATAAAGTGAAGTTTGGCAACATCCAATACAAGATGCAAGAATTTATTTATTTTTCCACATACTGCTAAATGTGCCCCATTGAGATCCTCACAATGTGAGTGGGACCCTTAGATTCAAACTCTATTTTCAAAGGTTTGAATTTAATAAGGTAGCACTCATCAAGGTTTATGCAACACACTTTCCTTTAATTTTCTAACTCATCTCCTTGGAAGACCTTTTATTACTCGGGTATGGTGAATCCTCACAGACCCATCATAATTTGACTCGTATTGTTCCAAGAAATGGTGCTGATAATGATAATTAATCCTTTCAGGCCATGGATGGTCTGAGGAAGGGGTGTAAAAGAAAACCGTCTAACCAAACCGAACCACAGTTAATAACCATGTTTCACGGTTCGATTACGGTTATTAAAATGGGAAAACCGCACTTCATAGTTCGGTTACGGTTTTCAGCATTGACTCACGGTTATTAACCGAACCAACCGTGAAGTGCGGTTCGGTTAACCAGCACACGGTTAACCGTACCATTATACTAATTAAAAAAACATAAAGGGCTTAAATAAAATATGTATATAATTCTTAACTTAAATATACAAATTTTTCACAATTTTTAATGGTTTTTCATAGTTTTTAACTTGACAAAACGATTTTTAATGGTTTTTACGGATATGGTTTG
Source organism: Persea americana (assembly GCA_029852735.1). Lineage (NCBI taxonomy): Eukaryota > Viridiplantae > Streptophyta > Magnoliopsida > Laurales > Lauraceae > Persea > Persea americana. The sequence goes on from CM056819.1 coordinate 28,090,102, forward strand.
ATTACGGTTTGTAACTGTTAAACGCGATTCGATTTTTAACGGTTTTTCCTGATACAGTAATGCTTTTTAAAATTGAAAACCGTAATTTACGGTTTGGCTAACGGTTGTTCCAAAATTAATGGTTAATCGAACCGTTACACCCCTAGTCTAAGGTCCTTGGGGAAAATTGAGGTGACCTCATATTTTTTTATTATTATTATTGTTGTTGTTGTTTAGATCTACTTCAAGTCGCCTTGGTTCAGTTTGGATAAACATGTTGACATTCAATGCTCTTCGATGCACAATTCTGTCCCCAAATCAATATGCTGGTGGAGTGGGACTCGTACATCCATCACAGTAGAAGCCGGCACCAAATTGAGACCCCTACCTAGTATACATGATACTTATAGGTGCAATGTGTCAAATATTTCCCCACATTTAAAAAGGGGAAAGTTATTGAGCTGTTTTTTCAAGAAAGAGAATTTCATTATAAAAAACACAAAGCAACAACAAAAACCGACAAAAGAGCTAGGGCACAAAATTCGCATCGGCAGAATACAGCTTAGCAAGCTGATGAGCAGAACTGCTAAAACTCTTGGAAATAAAATACAACTCAACACAGATGAAGGAACTCGCAATAGGCTAAATATCTGAAATGATGCCCTTTATCAACCAGTACCCTTTACCATTAATGCCTTCAATCACCTCCATGGAATTGAAAAAGATGCAGCGTATCTTTGAGAAACAAAGGCAATTAACCTTCCATAGCACTGAAGCATCAAGCGCGCTTCTCCTTCTCTACCAGCATAAAAAGTTCCAACTAAAAATTTAGATGGTGTTTTTCACCCAAATGTCAATTAAGACCTGAGGAGGTACAAAATATCGACCCCATCACATTGTCCACTACCCTGATCTATAACCCTCAAGTTTAACAACTTTGAAGACATTTTTTTAATTTCATTTTATGATTTTCAATCAGAGAATGACTAACAGCTTAGTGAGTGTTAAGAGTGTAAAGGGGGGTTAAGACTATCATAATCCGCCAGACGGTCAAATTGTCCAAAACAAAGCATAAGAGGGTTCTCAGTTCTCGCCACCCTCCTGTGGTCGTTCTCATAATAATTTCTCCGTTCCATGTGTATCTACAGCATAATTGTCAAGTTAATTTCGGAGCCATTTCGATTTGGCTCCGAAGAGAAACATTCTGGCTGATTCAGCATTTCGGTTTTCTAATTCGGAAATTTGTTTCGAAAAACATAAAAATATATAGTGACTATCAGGGGGTTCTCTATTAGTTGCTAGGTTTAGATGGGTTGCTAGTTGAGCCCCATAAAAAAGTTCTCATATAATAAGTGAAAACTAATTCTCGCTTGAATATTTCTCATATATATATATATATATATTTATTCTAGATATAATTTTATTTTTCCGTACAATTGCAGTAATAGTTATAAAAACAGTAGGTAACTACTGGTGAGTAAGGGCCCAGTGAACAATTTCCTAACCACATTTTTCAGTGGGCTGTTTATAAAATTAAAACTATTTAATTCTACATAAATAGTGCTAATTAAATTTTATTACTCTACTCAAATTAAATGGCCCACTTCAGATTGATATTTTTTTTCAAATGGTTTCAAAAAATATTCAATAACATCAAATGCTACTGCATTCAACTTGTGCTGGGGCTCGATCATTAGCAAATTCTTTACTAGTCCTTCGTTTTTTATTAAGTGGACATTTTAAATCCTCAACAGTAAATAACATTCAATTGACGAAATCATCAGCAATTAAAAACTAGTGGGCCGTCACGTTCCAGAACTCATCACAACCCTCCTTCGTAAAGGCATCATCACAGTGCCTTTATCTATTTATCTACTATCTATCTACTATTATAAAAGATGAGAAGTTGCATACTTTTTTCACTACACCTTTGTAGGCCTACCCCCAAATATTATAATCTATCTACTATTATAAAAGATGAGAAGTTGCGTACTTATTTCACTGGACCTTTGTGGGGCCCACCCCCAAATATTATAATATAATATAATAATATATTATTATTATATTTCTATTATTATAAAAGAAGAGAAGTTGCATACTTTTTTCACTAAATCTTTGTGGGGTCCACCCCAAAATATTATAATATAATATAATAATATATTATATTATAATAATAATAATAATATAATATCTATACCCTCATATATATATATATATATACACACACACACACTATAATAAAAGAGAGTTGCATACTTTTTTCACTACACCTTTGTGGGGCCCACCCCCATATATTATAATATAATATAATAATATATTATTATTATATTATAATAATAATAATAATAATAATATAATATCTATACCCTTATTTTATATATATATATATATATATATCTACCCTTATAAAAGAGAACAAAATGATATTTGGTTTCACTACACACATGGGCCCACTTTTATTATATCTCTACCCTTATAAAGAGAGCAAAATGACGTGCTTGTTTCACTACACACCAGGGCCCACTTTTATAATAATCTATCTATCCATCTACCCTTATCTACCTACTCTTATAAAATCATGCTTATTTCTCTACACATCTGTGGGCCCCACTTAAGATGCATGTCTATCTAAAGAACTTATATTATATTATATTATAATTATTTCTCTTTCATTCGTGGGCCCCACTTAAGATGCATGTCTATCTAAAGAACTTATATTATACTATATTATCCCCCACTTAACATGCATATCTATCTAAAAAACTTATATTATATTATATTATCTTATCTTATATTATAATTATTTCTCTACACATATGTGGGCTCACTTAAGATGCATGTCACAGATACCCCTTGCTCGCCCCACCTATTTGAGAATTTTATCTTGGTCCCAAAAAGCCAAGAGCACTGGGTTTGGGTGTGGGATCTTAAGTTGCTATTTATTTTACTGCCCCATAATTCTCAAGCCATGCACTAACTATGGCATTCACCTAATCATCCAAGTTTCTTATTGGGAACTCTTAGTTGTTTCGAGTTTTTCTCATTTAAAAACTTGTATCACCAACCCTTTAATGGTGAAGCTGTCCAGCACTCTGGTGCTTCAATAACAAATATTGAGGTAATGAGGAAATAGAATAATACATGTAAGACAAAGACGAGGTTGATAAGCAAGATGCATCTCTAAGGAAGGTGAACTGCTTGTAGGCATGGTTGACCAGATTACAAATGCTAAAGAGCAGGCCCTCGGCAAAAGGGAGATCTTGGACAAGGTGGAAAAATAGAGATTTGCTTCTGAGGAGGAAAGCTGGCTTGATGATTATGAAATGGTAACTTAGTCTATTGGAATTTATAAATATCTAGAAGCTATTCAAGCTCCCATAATTTCCTAGGGTGCCTATCTACTATTTCGGTACATTCTTTCTGTCTGTTCATTGTCTAATGGAATGTAATTCTTGTGGAGAAGCTTATGATAACTGAATACAATATCTTTCCTGATTTCTTCTTTTAGAAAAATTGTAATCTTATAAACCTAGGGTGTATAAAACTAATAATGGTGTTTTCTTTACTTTTTTCTTCTTCCAAACTTTTTACTTGGTTGGGTTTTTCTCTGGTCTGCCTAGAAACACTTCTAAGTTCGAGGGTACTTCAGATACCAATTTGAACAATCCTTGTGTATATTTATACTGCACTTTATAGCCCTCATTTCCCTTTTTATCTTGTGATTTTTGCAGAAAATTTATATGTACTTCAGAGAAACCAAGAACTAATGATGGTGGCTATAACAAATGAGTCTTCCTATCAGTCTTGTTTACACCCAGAATTTCCCCCCACTTTTTTCTTTTCACCATGAGCGCTTATGATTGATTAATTGATGATGTGCATGGGATGGGATGGTTTGTTACTGAATATGTTTTCATCTGTATATATTAGTAGTTAGTTCTTTGGCATGTTGTCTCATCTAGAGATGCAAAACCAATATATACTTGTATCAGACTCTAACCTAATGCGCCTCATGTGGCCACATGACAATGGTCAAATAGTTGATTTCGCTTGAACTTATCATCTGCTCATTGAGTGGTTAATCTATGCTTTAAGGAATTTAGTTGATACCATTGGATGAACTTACTCAGTCACTTGAATGCCAACCGATAATCACAATATAAATTTGTGTTGGTGAAAATTCATTTATTAAAAGTGGAAAATTTATAGAAAACCACCTGCATTTTTTGACATTTGGCACATTGTCTACATGGAATTCAATACATAGGACTTCATGGTAAATGGGTTCTAAGAAGGTTTATTAAACATGCGAGGTGAAGGATATAAGGTGATGTAGATGGGATGTTGACTTTCCCTTGGACTTTAAATACTAGGATGGTTGTTCAACGATGCCTTATGCTCTGAGCTTCTTACTAACATGGAAGCAGCTACGATACAAAATTTACAGAATGAAGAGGTAGAAAAGACACCCAGGCATAATAGAGCTCAAAATTTACAATATGAGTATGGTTAACCCCTCCTCTAACTGCCAAAGTGTTATTTAGTGTGCATGTATAAATGATATGATGTATGTGCCGTGAAGTAGTGATTTTTGTTTGAGTTTCTCATATATATAGCTGCAGAGAATTTCTGTTCTTTTTTTGGGTTAGTCACATTTGCTCTATTCATGCCCTCGTATAAAGCTTACTTGTCACTCATTTATTTTTTGTCTATATCCTATTTAACGAAAATAATTGAGTATTTCAATCTAGCAATATGGATTTGCTCATGGTAGTGTCAATTGTAATTTTCTTCGTATATTTGTTTGGACAATGCACGTGCCTTGGCTCCACTAGTAAAAGAAAGAAATCGCCTGAGGTTTGGATGCTTCGTCAAAACTCACGACAAAAAGAAATGATAAAGAAATAAATAGAAAGGGAAGAAGATAGGGAGGTCGGGCATACCTGGTACTCTGGCGACATTTTTTTCAAGCAAAACCAAACTTGGGCAACAACGACCCTCGACGAGTGGAGGAAATGCAAGGAAACAGTCTCAGTGAGGGCATGGATTCATGTTCTTGCTTTGGCAAAGGAAGAATCTCACAACAATGCAAAGGGAAATAGGGCAAGAAAGGTGTGTAAAATAAATTCCTTTGTTTCTATTCAGATTCGCCCGAATCCATAACATATTTCATTCATTTTCTCCTTTTTTAACGTTCCCTCTCGAATATTGGTCGTCCGAAATTAGGGGTTTTGGACTAAAACCCTATATTTCGGGCAAAATTAAACGAACTCTGAACTGAACATCTTCAAGTGGGATGTTCGATTCGATTTTCCCTACAAAACGAAACAAATCAAATATTTCGTCCAAACCGAAATGAATTTGATAACTATGATCTACTGTCTACACAAATCAATTAGTTTCATAATTAGGCTTTTTGCAGGATAAGTCAAGCTTTTGCTTGGGCAAGTGGCCCCGGGGAGAGAGCACAAGTTTGAAACTAGGAATCATGGTCCTGACCAACTGCGCTACCCCTCCGGGGTTCTTACTTTCTCATTTGCTTTAACTTTATTGAATTCCTAGGAATTAAAAGCAATGCCTTGTTATGAATGTGCTGAAATTGTAGGAGTAAAGTAGAAAACCATATAAAGGCCATCAAATAGTCTTTGATTTTGGTGGGAAATGATCACCCAAAAGGCGCCCATGTAAATTAAATCCTAAATGCCTTGCATCATTCATCCTTAACCCATTCAAGATTCCTTCATTTGACCCATTTTACTATAAATTCTTAGGGATTAAATGCAAAGTACAGGGGTGGAACTGGGGGCTGGGGGGTCCATGGTCACGGCTGTAAAAGGGCACTGGAGCAAAGCCCTTGCCGGGCCTGAACTAGCTCGGCCCTTACCTAACCACCACCACTACTCTGATAACCATTTCATCTTTTTGCTACATCAACATTAAAGAAAACTCCATTTATAACACGTTCACCTCTAACCCGTCCATCAAGGTCCAAATAGTTTTCTCACTCAATGTAGTTTATGGTGGCATAGACACCCCAAAACAGGGTACAAGACCTTTTATATCTACACCCTTTCTCAAAATATACATTAACTCCAGGCCTTTTCTCATCAAAATACCCAGATTCCAAGAGACCAATTATACCTTTTGCTCTACCTTCTCCATACATGTGCGCTTCTCATGGTGTGGAAACCCTTTCTTATTCCTCAGATTATCCCTGCTCCTATTTTATCTCTTCTAGAAGACACTTATGCCAACCCTTGCTCACTTGAGACTACAATTGGATTTCCACAGTGCGTGCGCCTCTTGAGGATCATCCTAACAATAGGAATAGTTATTATAACATGTATGTATATTTATTTACTAGTGCGAAACTCAAAATAGAGCAGTTTTCTAACGCGAATTAACATGAATCCTCCTTTATCTGTGCTTGGGACTGCCATGTGATATTACCTAGTGGTGGGAATCAAATAAGAAGTACTATTGGTGAGAAAAAAAATCTGGAAAAGAAATTTGAGAAAACATATAGAACTCACATAATGCACAAAAATCTTAGATCCCTTCCTTACATTTATCTCGCAACACAAATGCAAGCACTGCAAGATATTGCAGACAAGAACTACATTTTGGAAACAGCCCCATGGCACTCAGATACATCGCTCTTCAATAACTTAATTTCAAGTTTTATGATAAAGACGTTTAGAATTATTCAAATAAAAAGTTTTAAAGGCTAAAATTCTAAATATCATTCCTCAATATAACTGTTTAGAAGGCAACTGTTGGACATCCACTTGCCAATCAAAAAGCAATGAAATGTCCAAGAGTTGACAAGAAGCCATATGAGGGCATCCCATCATAAACTCCTTTGCAAGCAACAGCTTCTCACATGGAAACTTCAAGTGGCACAAATTTTCTCAATGAGATTCAAAAGCAAACCAAACTATGTTTCAGCATAACATTAAAATCTATCAGGAAGTATAGAAATGCCAGCACAAGAAACAAAGATGGCTTTTTTAGGGTTTCAAATTAAAAAAAAAAAAAAAAAACCAACTGATAAAGACACAACATCCACAACCATGAGGATTGAGCACATCATTGCATTTTCAACTTAAATTTACGTCAGAAGAATTTGCACACTAGGTCTCAAGAGGCAAGGTTGGACGATGACAGAAGCTTCAATGAAGACGCCTAAAGCTGCTATATTGAGTATTTTGCATACTATCTATATTTTGCATCTGGAATCTCTCCTACTATTCAGGGGGAGGATCTACAGAGAACAAGATCACAAGAATCAAAGGAAGATAAGGACAGGAGTTACAATTAAAAGACAAGTAGCCGGGATAGTTTCACTATTCTGTATGCGGTTTATGTTTTGTATCCGGGTCACCTTAGATTCTATACTTCGACTATATTCCAGTAACATACATCCACTTTCAGTGAAAAAGAATAAAAAATGCTACAGACGCATTAAACTAGTGACAAATTCAATAATACTGTCAAGGAAGGCCCACAATCTCCTAGATCTAAGCTCAACAAATAAAAAACACACTAAATTTTTTTTTTTCAATAGTACTGTCAAGTAAACGGAGGCCCACAAACTCCTCAATAACACACAAAAACAAAAGATTCCATCTAAAACCTGTAAAACATTCTTGCATGTTCAAGCATAAACATGCATTAGTAAACATCCACCACCAAAATTCTAAAGGGGTCGTTTGCCTTTCACACGTGTGATAGGAAAATGGGTTTTAAATAGGTAATCATCATCATCATCAAAGCCTTGTTCCCAACTATGTTGGGGTCGGCTACACGAATTATATTTCTCCATTTCGATCTATCTTGAGCCAAATCCTCAAATAAGTTGCACTTCTTCATATCTATTTTTACTACCTCCATCCACGTCCTCTTTGGCCTACTCCTTCTCCTTGGTAGGCCATCAACTTTTATAGCCACATTTTTCCTTACCGGCGCCATTGCCAGCCTACATTGGACATGCCCAAACCATCCCAAGTAGGTTTCTCTAAGTTTATCCCCTATTGTTGCTAGTTGCTACCCTAAATACAAAAGCACTGATTTCTAATTTTTTTTCTTTCCTAGTTTTACCATACATCCACCTCAACATTCTCATCTCTGCTACATCCATTTTATACATATGTTGCTTCTTGATTGACCAACATTCTACTCCATAGGCTATAACTGGTCTAATTGCTGTCCTGTAAAATTTGCCCTTCAATCTTTGCTGGCATTCGTCAATCACAAAGCACTCTATAAGCAAATCTCCACTCCAACCATCCCGCTTTTATCCTATGTTCGACATCTTCATCAATCTCTTCATCCTTACTAATTATAGAGCCCAAGTAGCAGAAAGTCACTTTATGGTATCTCATGGTCTTCAATCTTCACAGTAGTTTCAGCTCTTTCTATATGCCCACTGAAGTAACAATCCATATCCGATCTCTAACTTGCCATGATGGTTTAAACCTATGGTTTAGATCAACAGGTCATGGGTTTGAGATATGGCACCAACAAAGGGAAGTTACAATCCATATATTCCATCTTTGTACAGCTTATTTTAAAGCCTTTGGATTCTAAAACCTCCCGCCATATCTCAAGTTTTGCATTCACACCATCTTTTTATTCATCTACCAATACAATATCATCTGCAAATAACATGCACCAAGGTACCTCTTCCCGAATATGAGCAGTTAACTCATCCATAATCAGTGCATAGAGATAAGGACTTATTGCTGACCCTTGATGCAAACCTATAGTCACTAAGAAATCCCATGTCTCTCCACAAATAGTTCTCATACTCGTTACTACTCCTTCACACATGTCTTTAATAATTTCGATATAACCTCTTGGAACATTCCTTTTATTTAAAACCCACCAAATTAAATCTCTAGGTACCTTGTTGTAGGCATTTCTAGATTGATAAAAATCATATGTAAATTTTACATATGTTTTTACATATGTAAATTTTACAAAATTACAAATATTACATATGTAAATGTTTCAACGTGAAACACATTACTGTATTTGTCAAAATCACTATTTTCACATGAGTAGATGAGCTCATCCAACAGTGTTAAATGTACTTGGATTTTTTGGACACTTTTCACAAAATTTTAAAGATCCATGAAGAATTAAGATATGAAACTAAACGTCCTAATATTTACCATTAACACAAGAACATTGAACGGTTCAGAGAATGAATTAACCCATGTAGTGCAGAAAATTAGAACTATAGAAAAAATCAATGAAGATATAAGATAATCAGCTTCAAGGGTGTTGGTTTTATTACTTCAATAAATAGGTTGAACAGTTTGGATTACAACTATGGGGTCCAGAGGAATGGAATAATAATAATAATAATAAAGGTGGTTGATGAGGACCACAACAATGCAGAGACTGTACTAGTGCCTTCTGCAAGAAGTGAGTGATTTTCATACCTGTTTTGGTGTGAAAATTTGTGTAAATAGCCTTATTTACACACCTTATTGACGCATCAAATGTGTAAATGAGCGGAAACAAACGTGATGGTTATATATAATCTATAACCATGACGCATGTGAATCATTTACATATGTATATGACTGCAAACAAATGACCCTTAAGGATGAAAATAGTCCCCAAATGAATACAAATTGGAGTTGAACATTTATTCAGATGTGATCAAACAATGAAGAAGATTCCCACCCCATTGAACTTTTTTTTTTAACTGCAAGCATATATATATATATATATATATATTCAACAGAAGGTTTAGGTTCATGAATAGTGAGCCCAATATGTAGATTTTAAAAAGATGGATATCCTCCACTTCTAAAAGCGGGACCAAGTTATATAGACCTAACATTGAGAGTATGCAAGTATTTGGGGGTCCAAGTGAACTGCAGACCCTACCTAAACCTGGCCAGTATTTATCACTATAAAATCCCCAATAATAAGAAGACAATATGAAGAATTCAATCATGATAATTTAGAAATAAGTCAGATTCAGCAATTCGACAGATGTAGTGATGGTAACAAGATAGCTCTTGATACAGGTTGGAGTAAACTTAAATCCACCCTATTCCACACCAGCCCCTTGTCATACTAGACCTAACCCTTGGGGGTTTAGGATATGACCACAAACCTGCCCCATAATTGGTATGTTGGTTAGGTTTTGCATTCCTTCTTTTCCTTTAAAATAAACATTAAATTCACTAAGAAAACTTTAGTTTTTAAAAAATAATATTCATAAGCATGTACTTTAGCTGGTCTAGACAGCCAAACGACAAACTCGAGAAGGTAGACGATAAATAATATATGATCAAGTTAGGAATTCAATTCCTTATTTAACATAAAACTCTATGGTTTACGAGAAACTTATTCTCCTTCATTTTTGGAGGCAAAATTTTAATTCTACTCTGAACTTTTTTTTGACTAATTTATAAAACAAAGATTAGAGTACATCAGCCGCATCTTTAGTTTCTAACATTTTTTTTTCTGTCAGCAACGAAAACATTCATCAAAGGAAACGAGATTACAAGGAAAGCAAGCACCACACAAGCAAACCCCGCATTACATAATAACACCCACTCAAGGATACACCCTGCCAAGTGTCGACCCCTTGACTAGTTTCTAACAATAAAGAGTAGACTTTCTAGAAGATTCATCCACAAAAGCACTAAAATATTCAGAACCAAAAAAAAAAAAAAAAAGGAATAAAGAAAAAGAAAAATCTGGTCAAGGACCCAAACATCTAAAATCAATAATAGCAGATTGAATGCTACTCTTTTGATTATAACTTAAGAGAAATGAGGTTGTACAATATTTTGACAACTTACAGCTTCACATTGCAGCTCGAAACTATTAACCGACCAAAAAAGATTAGGGAAAAGCTAGATGAGGACTCAATACAGGGCATCTCCTAAATGGGCGCGCCATTACAAAGCGTCCTTTGCTACAATTGATCAACTTTCAGAGATTGCGTTGTAGCAATCAATACAGATAAAGATAAATTGAACAAGTACAACTCTTCATCTTTACGACCATGACCAAGGATCTTTCTCTGTTGCCAGATCCTGAAACACATGGAAGGGAAGAAAGTTACACTACAATTTAAGGATTTAGTAACACTACTGACAAACAAAAGACTAGAAAAAAAAAAAATTAACAATGTGAAGAACTGAACCTAAGAAAGGTAAAGGTCCAACAACAACGGTTTCATTCACCTAGAAAGGGATGAGAGAACCATCAGCTATTGTAACAGAACCACATGAACTTTGATCACAATGAGAAGTAACTGCCAATATTCCAAATGCTCAATGGTGCCAGAGTAGATGACCCAGGAGAACAAAATGAGTGATGTGCAAAAGGAGTGGATATACCCAGCTGTGCTAAGTAAGACTTAGCATTAGAAGAGAAACTCATTAAAAATAACATTTTCAGAAGATGAGTTATTTCTTCAGCGCAAGAAACAAATTGCTGAAAGTAGAAGAGAGTTGATCGATGTAAGACCCATCTGGTCCAGATTTACCAATAGTGCTGCACTGCTGCTATTGGCCTTTATTAGACTGGTTAGGCTTGAAATTTCTTTAGTTGACCCACTAAGTCCCAGCACACCAAAGTGTGTTGGTGCTTTCCACAATAAGATGAGACAAATCTATCCTTCTCAGAAGTGTGGGGTCAGTGAGATTCACTGCTTTGTCCAGCTGTTGACCATGGCTATGGTAGTATGGCCTCATGGAGTAGCAGAAACAAATAGAGATTTTTTCAGATGAAGAAGCTGAACCTCCACCACAACTTACTCTGTGAAAGATATAAATGTCCCTAAAGAGGGGTAAATCTTATCCAACCAAGACACCAGATCTAATGGATCTTTAGTTGGGATTGATCCTCTGGGTAGATCAACAACTGGCAGTGGCAGATATAGGTTTTAATGAAATTAACCATTCAAAAAAAAACAAAAAAAAAAAAAAACACCGGCAGTCTTCTATCAACTTCCTTTGAATTTTTGCACAGCATGCAGATGTAGGTTTGAGACAGCTAAGTTCTTCCCACAATCTCTCAACACAACATGATAGATGCCTAGACTCTTATCTCCCTTCCTCCCCATTTGAATACCCTAAATCAGTTTTTTGGTGAATGAGATTGCTCCATATTGATCCAAAAATTTTGTGATGTCTCAGAAAACATAAATACCCTTTAAATAGATTTTGTCCGAGTGTAGGAGTTGAAGTATCATCTAATCTTTCGCATTACTATCAGCATATCCTCATGTAATATTTCGTATTTATGTCTCAGAAAACATATATACCCTTTAAATGGATTTTGTCCAAATGTAGGAGTTGAAGTCTTACGCATCACTATCAGCATATCCTCAATCATATCCTTTGCTGGTTTCCATAGAGTGTCATCTACATGATCGAGTTCATTTATGTCAAAAATAGATACTGGCTAATTGAACACAGTCCAAATAATTTCTGTCAACAAAGCCAACTTTTGTGATCTGCGACTGATTATTATGTCGTGCAACTGTTCTTATAACAGGAGCTATCACAATATACTGGGGGTTGACCTAGCCAAGTCGTACAGTTCAACACCTCACAAGAACAATCGAAATAAGGTCATGAAGCAAGCCAATAAAATATTAATCTACACAGATCAGTAATAAACACCCAATTAAAGTCACAGGGCTCCCAGGCAAACAACGCAACTACAGCCAAAAGACTTATAACATGATCACAAGATCCTGTTTGCGTAGAAAACAACCTAAGAATAGCCCATTATGATCACCATCCAGTAGTATATGAATTCTTAGTGATCTCATGTGTACATCTGTTGGATTCAAAATTACCAAAACCACCTGTTTAAAACATCAACACAATAGATGGAATTTGACCAACAAAGCATTCGAATATCTAAGAATTCCACAAAATTGGTTCCATTGCTTAGAAAACTCAAAAGCAACTCTACAAGCAATCAGATCCAAAAACCTCTGGGTAATTACAGCTCTTCAAATCATCAAGTAATGTTTTCCTAAAGGTTTTTACTTTGTTTCCTATGGTACTTAACATCAATGTAGATGGCATTATCTTATGGTGATTTCTATTTTCCCTTGCATGAGTAGCATCTATTTCAGTTAAACAAACTTGATGGTGTGTTATCCTCTGTTAACAGGAACCCACGACGAAAACTTTCAATATTAGTTTCTCTACTTATAGAATCGGTCCTTTCCAACCAAATATGACACAATTCGAGAACTGCTCAAATTCATCTGTCCACAAAACTTAGATTCTCTTCTCCTTAGTATAGAGATTTCAACAGCTCTAAGTTTTTAGCTTCCATACATGGTAGAATGGAGGGTGTTTGGTTATTTCTAGTCCATGTCAACCCTATTTTGTTCATGACCTTATTTAGGTCGGACTACTAAGACCAGAAAGCAATCATCTTAGAGGCATATCCGAACTCCATGAACAAGAACAATCTCTCGACCTCTACCTAAGATAATTATTGCAGGTACAAAACAAGATAACTGAACAAATTCCCATAAAAATTCATGACCTCGCCAACTTTACCATTTTTTCGCCAGTAAACAGAAGAAACAACTAAACACAAGCAATTACCAAGATGTCATACCAAATACAAGAGCTTGTGGCACAGTGGAAAGTGACAACTATTACAAACTTGGGGTTGTGGGTTCAAGTCATGTTACCAATTAAAACAAAAAAAAAAAAAAAAAAAGCATGCCATACAAGGTATTGCTGCAAGATACGCCAACCACCACTATAAGCCAACTTAGCTCCCTAGAAAATATGCATAAGAACAAATTTAGAAGCAGAGGAAATAACATGGATTTCTTTAATCCAATCCATATGACCCTGAGGATTTGAAGCAACAGCAGAATCCCACTGATTTGCAAGACTGGAATAACCCTCATCAATAACCGAGGTTTTCTACAGCTCATGGCAACCCAACAAAATAAAGAACACCTCTGCCCTACTTGAACAAAGACTATAAGATCTAAATGTGCTTAAAATGACACCAGTATGGTTTTAGATGAAACCCCTTGATTCCAGCCTTCATCTCCTCCTTGAAAAAACACACATCATAATTCAGCTTCAATATCTAAACTGGAGGACAGATCCAGGCTGAGGACCTTACTGATGAGGAACTACCACCCACCATATGATGTTGCAAAAACAATTCAAATCTGATGTTGGAATCTCCTCCTTCCCTCCACAAATTTTCTTTCACTGGACTTTACTATCTTCTTTACCATACCAGTTCTGTAATAACCTAATATTGCGTACTTCTAACTACAATGACCAAACAACATCAAAGTAATGCTCATTTCTGTAGAATACTTAACCTAATAGAGTAGTAATGACAAGCTAATGCTCAAATAGCTCCTTAACCGTAGTGGGAATTACATTCCCCCCACATACACAAACACCCTGGACACCTTGGAAAAAAAAGTAAGGAAAAGAAAAATGACTCTATTCCTTCTTGCAGGACAATAGAGAAAATGCACACTCATTTGCAATTATATGATGCCATCAATGAAGCTTGACAATAGAGAAAATGCACGCCCATTTGCAATTATATGATCCCATCAACGAAGCTTGTCCACAATAAGGATCATTTGAAGAGCACTTGTCCAAAAAAACAAGAACACTATGCAGGTCTTTTATCTTCCAAATATAGCCAATACCATCTTCCTGTACCGAACTTTTGACAAGGCCACATAAAGGCCTAAATAGAAAGAGAACCTTGATCAGTAGACCACACCTAGATATCCTCCGCTTTTGAAATACAACTCTTGTCTAAAAAGATGGATTGGATAACTCAATCAAAGTATGTCCAACCCACTATCCAGTAATAACTTCATACTTGTCCACTGCCATAGAATACTGAGCAAAGCAGTGAGTGGAAACAACACAATCAAGCAAGATCTCAAATCTTTCAGCACCATGCCAACAGTGTGTGTGTGTGTGTGTGTGTGTGTGTGTGTGTGTGTGTGTGTGATCCTACATGCTTGGACTTACTTGTCTTGTTTACTTGCTTATCTTATCTATCAAAGGGCCTTGGGCTACACTAAGTCCCACATCGAAAAGATCCAAGTCTTGACCCTGGGCATATATCTGCGACCTGACCTTAACCCCACATGACACATTTTATAGCCGTGAGATTTCGGTCAAATAAGACAATATCATGTGGATAGTGGGCCTGGGTCGTCACAGAATGGTATCATAGTCAAGTACGGCTATGTTTCTGGTGGGGAAGAGTGTGAGATCCTACCTGCCTAGGCTCGCTTGTCTGCTAGTGGGCTTTGGGCTACACTAAGTCCCACATAAGAGACATACAAGTCCTAACCCCGGGCCTATATGTGCGGCCTGGCCTTAAACTCATATGACGCATTTTAAAGATATGAGACTTCAACCAAAGCGAACAATATCGTGTGGATAGTGGGCCTGGGTCTCACAGAGTGTTAGATCACTAGTTGGCACCTCTCTTTCATAGGGACAACCAAGGACTGAATGGGTCATCAAGGAGTATTCTCACAACCCTTACCACTCATCCAATGCAATGGAAAATTTTTAAATATATATATATATATTTCTGAGGCACACCACAAATTAGTCTAAGAACTAACCCAAGAACTGGTTCGAGCTCTCTATACTAAACTGGAGAATTTCATCATCTCCATTTAAAAAAAAAATTCTATAGGCTGATGCTCTACGGTCCGAAGGAGGCACTTACCCACCATCATTGTAAAGACTATACTTTTAATTTAGGGTTTGTCTAATACAAATTATATGCTTTGGTCCTTTCTCACCCACGCACAATAGCACTTGCCAAGCATCACCTTATTGACCTCCTTTGTAGACCAAATACCCAACCAGCCCTTGTTTATTTGGCTTGCTCACTTGCTCCTAACTAATCAGATGATATGTAATATTTTATTCCATATCATTCCACTGGAAACTGTTTTGTGCCCTTTCTATCCTTCTGGCCTTACTATGAGGCACAAAAGTGATCAAATTGCCCATGATTTTTAAGTAAATATAGAAAACGAAAATATTTAAGACTTGAGCAAGTACTACTAGGCTCAACCAATTTCTCAACAAGATACCAAAAAACAGATTTATGTTAAGGTAGGATGTACAAAATCAAGAATGGACTGGGCCTCTTGGTGCAAGCACTAAATTTGGGAGAATAATGCATGATCCTTTTATTCCTTATCTTAGCTTATTTATTCCCAATGGCTGTTACACAGAAACAAATTCAAGTAACTCCTCAAATAAAGAGATTTGGCTGATAAATTAAACTCAATCCTGCCACCTAGCAGATTGGATGTAGTCATGTAGCCGCATAGCAAATTTTATTGAATTCAAATTAAATTCAAAGTCCTCACGATTTGGCCCATGTGCTACAGTTGGGCCACGGTCTCAGCCCAACAGTTCAGGCCCTTGGCTCAAACCCTTGTATTTAGTTGGGTTGGGTTTCTATAATGCCATTCCCTTTGCGAATTAACCTTGCCCTCAAGGTTGAATTGTGGAAAACACTGTTGAAGTTGCCGTCAATCCTCCCATGTTGCATCCTAACCAGATAGATTGGCCCATTGGATCAATGATCCCATCTGGTTTGGGACAATTTTTTCTGCATTTGATATAGCTAGAAGATTTGGTTGTACTTTTAAAATAGCCATTGGCTATTCACAATAATATAGATCAAAGAATTAGGCCAAAATGCAGTCCCTAATTTTCAACAAATAGCACACACCCTTTTCCTTGTCCAAGTTACAAGACCCATCACAACTACCGTGAAGAAAAAAAATAAAACAGATCACAAAATCATGAACATTAATCATTTGTTTGATGGAGGACAATTCATTTCCCTTTTCCATCAAGTTAAGTACGTGGATCTAGCTTATAGATTATATTTTGCATAGTTCTCATGTGTTCATGAGAGACCTATCCAACTAGCCAACATAAGGCTTGAATTGACAGATGATTATTGGTTTATAAACCAAAGTTCCAGCATTTGAGGAAACAAAAAAAAATGAAGAATGATCTTACTAGGGTAAGGAAATATATTCACATCCCAGATAAAATATATAATTTCCTTGCAACAAGCATTCTTTATAGAACGAACTATTCTAGCAATCAATCATCAATGGGGTGGATCCACAATGGATACACAATACAGAAAAGATGTAATCATAAGACAATCATCTCTATTTGGAAAATTTGCATGCCACAGCCTCTCATATAAAGTTTTAAGAACAGACTCATTCACACAAATTCCTCAATAAGATCAATAGAAGGAAATAATGACTTCAGCATGAAACATAGTCCATCAGCAAGGCAACAGAAATTCCAACAACAAACAAAGACGGTTTTGAAACCTCCGGAAATATAAAGACGACCTGAGACCTTCAATGATCAAACAGAAGGACTGTTCTCATTATTACATTCCCATCACAGAAATGCTTATTACAATCGAACTAAAAACATGACCATGCATATGACTAAACAGCATACTCAAAAGAGAACAGTCAAGAAACCTAGAGTCTAAATTAAATACGAAAAAATGAAAAGGCTCGGATGTCATCATAAAACCTAATAACCTTAACTAACATCTTCAAGCATGAAGTTACACATCCATAAACATAGACAATTGAAATATCAAACTACACTAAATCTTATAAACATAATAGAGAAATATTCAATAATGATTGTCAAAAAAAAAAAAATGGCACCAAAGAAAGCAATTTGACAAATCAAGCATAGATTCGTAGAAAGATCCTCTACGTCTTTCTTTTTCATTAAATAATATGCCCTTCACATCACCGGATCTAGATGTACAACAGGGTCAACAAAACAACTTAAGCAAGCACCTCATATGAATCACATAAAAAGAAAATCCTTGAACTCATATGAAGAACAATAAGACAAAGTGCCTCTTCTAGAACCTCCTCTATCTAAATTAAAGAATTTGTTTTTTTCTTCCGAAGGGAGTCATGTGGGATTTTGAATCTCACGAGATTCACACTCGCATATAGCACTCATGCGGGAGTTCCTAGGGGGAAAACAGCTAAATTAAATGTCAAATCTGAAATAATACAAAAACCAAGATTCCATCACAAGACCCTGTAAGCATCTTAAATTTTAAAGCTATAAACATCCGTATGTATTGGCAACTGAATTATCAACTGCCATGAAGAATATAGACATTAGAAAAAAAAAATTTTGAAGAAATCAATCAAGATTGTCAAAAATAGTAGTAAACAGAGCAACTTGACAGATAGAACACAAATTCATAATAGAAAGATCTGTAGAAATCACCCAGCCCAACAAAGCAACATAATCTAGTGATGTGCACCCACATCAAACAAAACTCTAGAATACATATAAGGCCAACCCATATGAAACAAAACTCCTCTTTCTAAATCAAATATCAAACAATGCAAGAACAGTAACATCTTCAATCATTTAAAGCTACAAAACCACAAAAATCAGCAGTTGAATCATTAAGCTTTCGTAACCACAACAAAAGGCCTAAATGAAAAAATAAAAATTCAAGACTGTCAAAACATAACACCGTAAAGAGCAAACTTTTTCCCACAAATGAAACACGAATTCAACATGGAGAGATCCACAGCATAAATCACACTTCCTACATGTAATCCCCAAAATTATTAATCCTAGTCCATCTCGCCAGATCTAAATACACAACCATTCACATACAACCATAAAACCCTAGAATTCATTCATTCACATAAACAAAGACAGACAGAGACAAAGAGAGCATACCTCCTCCTCCTCCTAACATACACAAACCTGATCCGATGAGAAGAATTCAATCGAGATTGTGATAACAGACTCTCAAGAAGATCAATTCCCTCGACAGTAAAACACTCATTCACGATAACAACATTGATAACAGAAAGCACATGTTTACAAATCTAATCCCCAACTTATTAGCCCTTGTTCATCTCTCCAGATCTAAATACACAACCATCCCCAAAGTGGAAAACTTAAAGCATCATCAACTTAAGCAATCCCCTTACATCACAATTCACATGTAGACATAAAACCCTAGAATTCATCATCATCCATATAAATAAAGACAAAGCCAAAAGACAGATCCGAAGAGCATCGGCACGTACCTGCTGCTTCTCCTAATATACAAATCCGATCCGATGAAGACGAAGAAGCCGATAACTACCGATTCGCCGAGGTCTCGTAGTCGACAACCTCATTATCCGCGAGGGATCGGGAGTGCTGGACGATGGATCGGCCAATGGAGTTGATCCAGTCCTCCTTGTCCTTGTCGGAGTCGGCGATGAAGTACATGGTATCAGTGCGAGTTGAGAGCTCGAAGGCGTACTGCTTGTTGAGGACGTCCTCGGCTCCTTTTATGGTGAGGCAGGAGCCGACAGGGATGACGCCTCTCGGGCGAGAGGCGCGAGTAACCTGAGATTCCTTGAACCAGAAGAGCTTGCCCTGCTTCAACACGAACCAGCGCCTGCGCCAGGTTTTGATGTACTCGCCCTGCTTCATCAGCCATCCTGCGCGCTCGGGCTCGCGCCAGAACTCCACGCCTTGAGCCATGTCGTCCGTGTTGGTACCACCTGACATCGCCGCGCGCCACAGGCTCGCCATTTTTGGTCCTGTTGATGGCTTCTGCTACTGCTTTTTTTAGATTCGGTTTGATTTGTGACTGTGAGATAGAGAGGGATAGAAAGGGGAAAGGGGTTGTGCTCGAGTTCGTTGCTGTCGAGGATCTCTCGTTTTTTACAGCTGAGCCTATGCGTTAAGCGCACAGAAGCGAAGATGAGTTGGAAATTTTGACCTGTTTTTATCTCGTGGGAAGTACAAAGTTACGCACGTAGCAGTCTGAATCGTGTCTACGGCTGGGTTATTGGATGCATGAGGTGTTCCCGAGTTCTTGCTTGTATTTGTATAGTCTGTAGATGTGGCGTACGAGAAATTTTCCCAGGGTCGCTTGCCCGCTACGCATTTAATTGGAAAATTGGATTGGATTTGCATTTTGCAAACGCTCGCGAGACAAGTTACTTATGTTGGTCAAAGTCACCATCTTCACACGCGTAAATGCATCATGGTTTAAAATTGTGTATTTTGTATGCATACACCTCCATGGACCTAGAGGTGTTTGCTTTGGAATATAATAAAATAGAGTGAAATAGAAGTCAATGATTACATTTTTTTTATTTAAAAATGTATTTACAGAGATTGCAATTGATAAGTGCTTTGGCAAATAAAATGGAATGAGATAAAATTTAACGATTATATTTTTTTATTAAAAAACGTATTTATAGAGATTGCAAGTGATAAGTGTTGGGGAAAACAAACATCTTAAAAATAAAAATAAAAAAAACAGTATTTGATCATAGATCTCTACTTTTTTTTCATTTGAATAACTTAAATATCCCCAATGAGTAACCACAATTATATTTATGTTGGTTTTTTTTAAAAGCTTCTTGTATATACCCCCCTAAGGTTTGTAGAATTTACAAATACGCCCTTAAGGTTTAAGTATTTATAAGTAGGCCCCTGCATTTTCATTTTAATCCCTTCTGTGCCTCCAAAATCAATACTCTTCTAACTACCATAGGTTTTTAGAGCAAAATGACACTTTTGTCCATCTCTATTATCCTTATATGCATAATTTTAAAAACTTGGACTCAATTTTTTTTATAAAACATGTAACATTAACAATTGCACTTAGTGGGAGAGAATAACCCTATATAAATTTATTTTTTAAAATTAATACAGTACTCATTTCATTAAATCCAAATTGATCATAAAATCAACACATGTACTTATAACTGGTTATGATTTATCCAATCCATACATGACCCACCAATGGATTGATAGAAGTTTCAAAATACATGATTATGCTTCATGTGTAGGGGGTGTAAAAGAAATATTGGGGGAATTGGCAAATGTAAACAAAATCCTAATTTTTAGAATTTGCAAGTGGGTTGGTGTTTGTTTCTATGTAAGAAATATTGGGGAAGGGGCAAATGTAAAAAAATATATATATATTTATATTAATTTTTAGAATTAGTGGGGGATGGAGCTTAAACATCTTCATATATGAGTGGGGGCTTCAGTCCCCAAGCCTTTGTACGTGGGTCCACCCTAGTCATGTGCATGAAAGAGTTATTGAGAGAAACCATTGAGAATTGAGATAAAATAATGGTATTTTTATAAATCTTAATATACTCATTTTTGTTTAATGGATGTGAGGGCAAAGCTGTCATTTATATAAAAATCCAACACAAATCTCATGGTGGCTGCCCATTCTTGTTAAGAATATTAATTTTGGGGACAAGAAAAGTATTAAAAAGAAAAGGCAGAAGCCTATTTACAAATACTAAAACATTTAGGGGCCTATTTACAATCCTACAAACCTTAGGGGGTATATACAAAAAAAAAACCTTTTTTTTAATGAAATTGATATTATTGCCCTCACACCCATGAAGCAAAAAAGGGTGACGTCCACACAGGTAATTGGTGACAATTCTGCAATGGCGACATTTTTATAATCAGTGATTGGTGACATCCTCTTTTATAGCATTAAACTAAATTTCATATTTATTATTTTATTCTTTCTTGGAATAGAGACATTCTTTTCATATTTTTATTGATGTGGAATCATATGTTTGTTGTATGGATTATTCATTCTTAATTGAACTTGTTTTTCTCTAACGTCTTGAACTTTCTTATCTTATATCATTAACTATTTACAACTAATTAACAGTTTTCAGCGATTTTTCTCAACTTAATTACAAAATAATAGAAGAATTGGTTGTTAGAGTAACCCTATATGAATCCATTTTGTTATTGATATGGCGCACAATTTATAAAATTCAAATCGATCATAATGACAGTCAATCCTATATTTAGAGCAAAGCTGTCATTTTCATAAAAAAGAAAAATAGCACAAAACTAATGATAATTCCCTAATGGGGGTATTGAACATATTAAAATGTATGAATGTATGAGTAAATATTAAAACCATAGGGCCTATTTGTAAATCTAGAAAAATTTAGAGGGGTATATAGAAAACCACTTTTAGATTTGTTTGAGTTTTTAAATATTTTTTTAAAAAATCTTAAAATACATGAAAAACTAAGATATGAGGCTTAACATCTTGATATTTACCATTAATACAAGAATATTGAAAAATGATCACAAATAAATGCGATGATGAGTAATCTTTACATATGTGAATGATTTTCAGATGCAGATGATTGATAAAACAAAAGGCATTTTTGTTGTGAGAAAATCTTCACTGGATTTTATGTGCTAATAATTTTTAATGGCATTGTCAATAGTCCATTTTGGATTTTTAGCTTGATATGTGAAAACATGAAAATTTCAGCCTTTTGAATTTTGATATATCACTTTTACTTTTAAAATCCTTAATTCTCACATTTTCAAATGAAAGGTTGTATTTAATAAGCATTTGGATAATTTGACCATCTCCTAATTGTAAATTTTTGCAAACGACCAATGTCCTATGATCAAAACAATTTCTCCTTCTGTAGGATTTTACCGAATTTTACTTCAATGAAAGTTGAGCTTATTGGTTCATGATCATTTACGAATATATGTGAATAAATTATAAGATCCAAAATTGTGCCTTAGTATAAAAACAATATATTCTGAGCTAGCTCTAGCTAGATCCTTACTCAATTACCAATGTACCTAAGTGCAAAATTTAATGTTGAACAATTAGATCTTTGAAAGATGAACCCATATTAGCCTGAGCTCACTGCTATGAATAGTAAGATGATAACATAACAATATAATAATATTATATTTTATTATTAGTAGTATATTATATTGACATTGTTATAAAAATAATATATTTATATTTTTTAAGCAGGCACGGAGTTCGAGCGGGCCCGTCCCATATATTATATGTGTGTGGGTTCAAGTCAATGTAGGTACTGATGGATTTGGATGCAGAGACTCCGATAAGCGGTCAGAGATCTATGTGCGTTTCGGCGATTGGGGAGCTCCGTGGATCTCTTTACCTCTTGTCTCTCATATTGGATGGAATAATACCCAGCCTTAGGGCTCTCTTATCTTATATAGACAAGTCACAAAAAATCACACTTACTAGAGACTTTTTCGCTAAGAAACTCACATCCATTAATCCTAATGAGAGTCTTATTAGTGGGACCTGATCAAGTCTTACATTAAGTGGGATTGTATTTTCTATTGGCATCAGCCCTACTTGATTTGACGTGGGACCCATGGCATGCGGGCTTCACGATTTCCTATAATGTCCCACTTGGCACGAATGCCACGTACATCAAACATATCTCAGTCCCATGCGCATCACACGCCTTGCAAAAAGCTCTGCAGGCAAAGCCTTGGTGAGGGCATCAGCCATCAAATCCTCTGAATGCTTATAAAAAATTTCTGTATCATTCTTTTCACCCTTCTCTCTAATGAAGTGATAATTTATCCCAACATGTTTGATCGACTGTTAACTTCTGCTCATTCACCATGGATATTGCAAATGTGCTATCTACGTTCATTGAGACAATCACTTTTTCTCCAATTATCTCTAAATCAATTAGGAAGTATTTTAACCAAAGAGCCTCCTGGACTGCTGTACTACAGGCTATATACTCTGCTTCAGTTGTTGACATAGTCGTAGAGGCCTGTTTCTTGCTACCCTAAGAAATGCACCTCCACCGAGGGTAAACACATAGCCGGTTGTTGACTTTTTCTGATATAAATCACCGGCCCAATATGCATATGAGTAACCGCATAGTTCCAGGACTTCACCTTTATAACGTAGGCAAAAATTCACTATTCCTTTGATGTACTACAGAATCCTCTTAACCAGGGGCGGAACTAGGAATTTATTCTTGGGGGGCCGAAAGTAAAAATAAATAAATAATATTATTATAAATTTAGTAATATAATATATAGTAAATGAAATATTGAAGTTGTACTCAACATTCTTTCATTGAGTTGAAATCTTGGGTCATGCTCTAAAGAAGCAATATATATTTCTAAAAATTCAATTCTTGGTGAGAGACAAAAACTTTGTGATTAATGAGATAAATTATCGGGAAGAGAGGACAATATTGTATTATCCTATAAATTTTGAGCATTTTTCTCTTGAAAAATGCATCGATAGCAAATGATTTAACTATGATCAATGCTATTATAAAATATAATAAAACTTGGAAAATACAAAAAGATAAAAAAAAATATTTATCAAAACAAAAACTACAATAAATAAAGTTTAGATGGGTACATTTCTTCTTCCATCTTGTACCTGTAGCAAATGGATTCTACAACTTGAGACTTCTTCAAAATCTCCAGCCCAAGGGAATCAAGCTCACCTCTCTGTTTCCTTTAATCACGATCTTACACAAGCAAGTTAGATAGGTTACAAAATCTTCTCCATCATTCCTTCCTCATTTAGTTCTTCTTTCCTTCCTCTCGTTCTCTTTTCTTCTTTTCATTTGCTTCTTCATTCTAATTTTTTCCAAAATCAACTATGACATTTCTTTTCTTTTTTTAATAATCAAAGTTATGTTAATTACATTCCTAATAAATAGAGGGGCCATCCATTTACAATGGGGTGGCCAAAGGATCAATTAATAGACAATTTCAAATATTTGTGGGCGGGGGGGCATGGCCCCTGCCAGCCCCCTAATTCCGCCCCTGCTCTTAACTGCATACCAATGATGTAATCATGGGCTACTTAGGAATCTGCTTACAAGACACACGGCAAATGGTCTGGTCTCGTACATAGCATCGCATATATGATGCTACACACAATTTGAGCATAACGTCTCATTCTCGTCACTTTCTTATCCTGCTCATTCACGGGTCCCTGTTTGCTTGACAATTTTATGCTTTTGTAGATGGGAGTGTCAATTGGTTTACACATAGTTATATCAAATTGTTTTAACATAGTTTCCAAATAGGATCCCTGTGATATAGTCAATAACCTATTCGGACGATCACGGGTTATTTCAATGCCAAGAACATACCCTGCCTCACCCATGTCTTTCATCTCGAATCTTGACTTTAACCATTGTTTGATTTCATTTATGGCTTCCAATTTATCACTAGCAATCAAAATGTCATCCACATTTAATGACAAATATAAGTAACTACTGCCACTGCGTTTAATATAGAAACATGTGTCTGTGTTATTGAGGACAAATCCTATTTCACCTATGGCATGGTGAAATTTTCTATACCATTGTCTCGAGGCCTGTTTTAATCCATACAATGCCCTATTAAGTTTGTACAGTTTGTCCTCGTGACCTTACACCACAAACCTCTCGGGTTGTTTCATATAATTTTTTCCTTCTAATTCGTAGTTCAAGAATGCGGTTTTCATATCCATCTGGTGCAATTCAAGGTCACGATATGCTACCAATGCTGCTAAGGTTCGTATGGATTGGAATTTTATGACCAGAGAAAATGTCTCGTCGTAATCTATTCCTTCTACGTGTGTGAATCTTTTAGCTACTAGTCGTGCTTTATATTTATCTAAGGATCCCTCCGACTTTAGTTTCTTTCTAAGAACCCATTTACATCCAATGGCTTTTCGATCTTTTGGAAGATCAACCAATTGTCATACTCGGTTCTTTTCAATTGATTCTATCTCCTCTCTCATAGCTTCCAACCAATATTGCGCATCCTGCACTTTGATCACTTGAGAGTAGGAATTTGGATCCAAATCTTACACGGTTTCCAATAAACTGCAATAATCATCTAGATACGTTGGTTGCTTCCTCGCTCGAATTGGCCTGCCAATCGACTCATCGTGTTGTTCAATCACCTCAAGTGGGCACTGGCTAGGAATTCTATGTCCAACGTCCTATTTGTCGGAAACCTCACTTGCTTGAAACCCCTTGTCCTTAGAGATTTCATATAAGTCCACACACTATGGTTCTACTCTAGGACTGACCGTCAGATCCTCAAGGAAAAACACATCTCGGCATTCCATGTTATCCTGTTATCGTGATCATACACATGATATCCTTTAGAATGTAATGGGTTGCCAACGAAAAGAATATTTTTTCTTTGTTTTTGCTTGTAGTTTATATATTTCCCCTGGTGGTAACAGGACATGTACAAGGCAGCCCCAAACTCTCACATGTTCTAATTTTGGTTTAGCACCAGTCCATAATTCATACGGGGTCTTGGGCACACTTTTGGAGGGTATTTTGTTCAAGATATATTGTGTCATGTTTAATGCTTCTCCCCACAAATACAGTGAAAGTCTCGCGCCGCTGATCATTAACCTTACTGTATCCATTAAGATCCTATTCCTCCTCTCAGCCACGCCATTTTGTTCTGGGGTATATGGAATCAAATATTCATGAATGATTCCCTCACGTGCACAATTTTTTTAAACAGTTTTGAGGTATATTCACCCCCTATTGAATCTAACCCGTTTTATTTTCTTGCCCTTTTGATTTTGGACCTCGGCAGCATATATTTGAAACATTTTTAAGGCCTCATGTTCGTTTTTAATCAAGTATACATAACCATATCTGCTGTTGTCATCAATAAATGTGATAAAATAGTCCTCCTCCGTTCTATTTTGTACATTCAATGGTCCACAAATATCATAATGAATTATGGTTGATATTTCTGAACTTTTAGTTCCCTTTGGAAATGGTTTTTTGACCATTTTTCTACATTGACATGGTTCACATATAGGGTACTCCACTTTACCTAAATCTGGTAAGAGTCCATCCCTAACCATTCTACTTATTTTGTTTTTATTAATATGCCCTAATCTCATATGCCATAACATTGCCAAACCATCCATGCACACATTCACACACAGAATAATGGGAACTAGATTTTATTTTATCATTTAGAGTGTCCATCAAATACAATTTATCAGAAAGAAAATCATTGACTAAAACTTGATCACGCCAATTATAACCTCCTTCTCTTTAAATCTGATTTCGAATCATTCATAGCCAATTGGCTAACAGAGATGACGCTCCTTCTCATAGCTGGAGCAAAGAAAACATCGGAGAGATATAGGGATTTTCCAGTTGGTAAGGGAATTTTGACTTTCCCTACACCCAACACATTACAGAATGTTTCATTCCTCATGTAAATACTCTGATCTCCCGGTTTCTCTCTTTGAATTCGACAAATCCAACTTTGGTTCTTGATATGTGTCGGTGGTTCCTAAGTCAATCCACCAATTCTTATTATTGGTGTCTACCATCATGGACTTTGTGACCACCTTAAAAAAATCACCATTTTCTTTGGTCACTTTACCTTGCTGGCTACTCTCACCCCTTTTCTTTCTGCATTGAGAGCTAAAGTGTCTAGGCTTTCCGCTGTTAAAGCAAACACCATTCTTAGGCTCTTTCCATTTTTTATTGCCTTTGAATTTCCTTTTATTTTTCATATCGACATTTAACGCACTATTATTATTTTTCATTTTAGCAATCATGACAAAGTTTGTAGGTGTTACACCGCGGGTGGCCTGCCTTTATCCTTCAGCAAGTAATCTAGCTTCAACCTCACCGAGGGTTACAGCATTTTAGAGGCTAAGGGTCTGAGACACATTCTCCCACGAATGTGGAAGACTCATCAGCAAGTACATGATACGAAAATCTTCATCTATTTCCTTTCCCAAGGCTTCAAGGTTACTATATCAGACCGTCATTTGATCAATATGATCCCTTATGGATGATCCCTCCGGCATCTTATAGTTAATATATGCGCTTAATGCCTCCATCAGGTGAGATTTGGAGGTTTCATCATATTTATCTATAGCATAGTCATAGATTTCTTTAGCAGTGTTAAAGTGCTCAAATTGCTGTACTAAGTCGCTGGATATGAATCCGACCAAAAGATGCCTTGCTGATTTGTTATCAAATACTCATTGTTCACACACATCATGATCTTCCTTAGGGGCATCATCAACGGGTTTGGAGATCGAATCAGATTCAATCACATATGTTAATCCGTTAAAGTGCAGCAATGTGCCTATCCGACGCTTCCACAAGGCTAAGTTCTTGCCGTTAAAAGTATCAACCTTAGCAAGATCATGTAACACTGATTTGGAAGACATAATTACTAAATTGAAAAGAGGTTCAAATACCACTGACCGTTAAAGGAGAAAAATCACCATTTTCTTTGAACCGTCGGATCGTCTTCCTCTTGCTGCTGCTACGTAGATCTACACGCAAGGATTCTGCAGAACCAGACCGTTCCTCAATCGGAGTTCGGATGCTCTAAATTTCGCAGTACGAAGTCTGACGGTTAAAAATCACATGGCCCCAGTCAGCCGTATGATCTCTACTTAGTTGATGGACAGCCTGTGCTGCACTGGCATCGCTTCTTGTACCAGCTCCTACTTGTAGATGGACATAACCAAATATGGGTCGAGTTGGGTCAGTTCTCAATCTGACCTAACCTGCTGCAAACTGTAATTGATGGGGCGCTTTCTGCTGCACACGCGCCAAAGTTTTCCCATCCTTTTCTTGCATGAGTCCCAAGGAGAGGAAACAACAAAACGTGTTGCCCTTAGTAGTATGAAGGCAGAAGACATGAGTCTTCCTTTGGTTGATGAGTTTGCAAGACTTCTGAGCCCTGGAATCACCTATTCCTTTGTCTTGTATAATGAGACAAAGAAAATCAAAGAAGCCTTTGTTGTCTTGACAAACACACATGAATCCCAAGGCATACAATGTCCTACCTCTTGCACGGATAAAGAAGGTGAAGTCGTTATTTTCCTCTCAACTTGGGTTTGCAGAGAAAAACAAAGGCGGACCTGAGTCCGAAGAAAGCCTTAGATCTACTCTGATCTAAACCGTGACTCCGCGATCCAAACCGTCAAAATGTACAGTACCATGCTCTAATACTAATTGATGGATTTTGATGTGGAGACTCTGACACGCGGCGGGAGATCTATGTGCGTTCCGGCGATTAGGAAGCTCCGCGGATCTCTTTGCCTCTTGTCTCTCCTATAGGATGGAATTTTACCCAACCATAGGACTCCTTTATCTAATATAGATAAGTCCCAAACAGTTACACTTACTAGACACTTTTTCGTCAAGAAACCTATATCCACTAATCCTATTGAAAGTATTATTAGTCAGGCCAGATCAAAACTTACATTAAGTGGGATTGTATTATCTGTTGGCATCAGCCCTACTTGATCCGATGTGGGACCCGTGGCATGCAGGCCACACGATTTCCTACAATTAGATCTTTGAAAGGTGAACCCACATTAGCCTGAGCTCACTGTTATAAATAATAAGATGATAACATAATAATATAATAATATGATAATATAATATATGCTATATTTTATTATTAGTAATGTATTAGATTGATATTGTTATATAATAATATATTTAGATTTTTTAGGCAGGCACGGAGTTTGAGCGAGCCTGTCTCATATATAAGATGTGTGTGGGTTCAAGTCATTGTAGGTACAATAGCTGTAATTAGATAAGTTCAGCAACACCATGACCCAACCCGACTGGAAGAATGACCTATTTACTTTTGTTTACTCGAACACCCTTTGGCAGGGGTTCGTTGATTGGGTTCCCCCTCGCAGGTGTTCATTGGCTGGGCTGGGCGGGCTGAGCAATATGTAGGTTCTGCCCGATTTTTAAACCATAGCTTAGGCCCAAGCCCAACTTAGGCTATAAATGTTGCGGCCTGAGCTAGGCCCAAGCCCAACTCAGGCTATAGTTCAAAGCGTAACCCAAGTACCAAAACCTAAGGTTCAAGCCCAGCCCAAAGCGTGCTAGGCCAGAGTTATCCTTGGGTGGATCAGTCCATGAGTACCCCTGTCCACTTGCACACACTTATCCAAGTTCCTCACCATCAATGCAATAACCCAGGATTAATCCTTCATTATTTTTGTGGAAGGACATACCTCACCAACTAAGCTAACTTTCCCCACTCATAAATAAAGTGTAAGAAGGGGGCATGGAAAAGAATGAAGCAATTTGTTAATGTCATTTTCAACACATATCTAAATTTCCAGTCAAAACAATATTCAATCACCAACTAACAATTGCTTTTGATCAGACCTAGCAAATTTACACAATCACCCCTTATATTTTCTAGGATTGGTAGTCTCTTAGACTACAAAAAATGCTACGCATTCACTATATTACAAATGATATTCAGATGCCGTTGCAACGGTTTTCTACAAGAGCACTATATTCATTCACTATATGAAAATTTTAAATTTCTTAGCTAGATCCCTAATGGTGGATGTTACTTCTGATAGGGATGGACATTTCTTCATACAAAATGCCTAATTTGCCGTTGGTTTTAATTAGCTTTGCTTAGTTGTAGGGTTAAGTTGAAAGCAAGGCTACAATTACAAAAGATGAAACAAATATAACAGAGAGTTGCAAGGTTGGAAGATAGCTCTAGGGGACTCTAGGAAACTAACACTATTTTACCAAAAAAGAAATGAACTAGCTGACTAATTAGTATTGAACAATTGTGTGCCCGGAAGTTTCTTGAGCCCAAGCCCAAGTGATATATAAAAAAAAATGTCAAACTAGTATTTACAGAAAGGGAAGCTTTTCTTGCATTGAAGTTTAAAATTTCACAAGAATTTTCTTTTGTTTATTTTTTGGATGGATTGCAATGCTCAAGACAATGATCAACCACATGATAACATAGTTCATACATTTGAATACATTTAATCTAATCCACATGATAACATAGTTCATACATTTGAATACATTTAATCTAATCCAAGGCATGCTTTTATCTGTAGGTTTGAACAATGGATAAGAATAAGATGAAGGCTGGGTCCTTATTAATATTCTATTGTAACTGGGCTGGTAAGCTTACATGCCCCCTCAAGCTAAACGGCCTTAGAACGAGATGTAGCTTGTCTTGCAGTTATAGAAATCTGAAATCTGGCAGCACCAAGTCCTTTAGTAAAAATGTCAGTCAATTGATCGGTAGACCCCACAAATCGAACTTGGACATCTCCCTTCATAACTTTTTCAAGAATATAATGGTAGTCAACTTCCACATGTTTTGTCCTAGCGTGATAGGGGGGCTCGAAGCTAGGGCAATTGCATTGATATTTGTCACAATAGATGATTGATGGTGTTTTTAGGAAAATTCCAAGATCACGTATCACCATACATATCCAAAATGATTCAGCCCCAATTAGAGCTAAAGACCAATACTCGGATTCAGTGCTAGAGCGAGAGGCTCGTGCTAGAAGACTTGAAAGTGTCCTTTTTATTTACTATAATAGATGCTAGTTCAATAACCATTGTAGCGAAATAAAAAACAATGCAAACTAGCAAATGAATTTGTCAATCACTCATAAGAAGGCGGACACAATGTTTTATGTGAAAACCCTATTCAGGGAGAAAAACCATAAACTAAAAGCAATTACTATTGAGCGATTACAAGATATACTCACAGCTCCTTCTCCTAGTCATTCCGTCGACCTAAGGACTGTAGTTGTTCTTGGACGACTTCTCATATTGCCACGACTTCTCCGCTATGCACCGCTCCCTGTACTTAGCCTAGCAACACATTGAGAATCAATATGATCAAATTTTATACAAAAACATAGAAGCTGCAGATCTTTAGCACAATCTCTCAATGATAACTCTAGAGAATAAAGAATTTCTCTTAGGATTTTCTCACCCTAGAACAAAGAGAGAACAACTTCTTGTCTTACTTAGGATTGAGAGAAACACCCTTTAAATAACCCTTAATTCATGCAAGAGGCTTCTAGTTTTAATCTAATGAGAATAGCATGAAGACTCGAAATAGAAGTCAGAATCGCTCAGGGCTTAAACTTTAGGTTACTATAGCGACCAGGGACCCTCGCTATAGCGAGCTCCTATTCTGTCTCGGCGCTCCATGCAAGTTCGCTCTAGCGAGCAAGAGTCTCGCTATAATGAGACCGCGTTATGGAAATTTGACTTCTTCGCTCCAAAACACTTCAATCTTAGCTTTAGGCCTTTTAGTGACACAAGCATAGTCCATTCTAAAAGAAATACAAAATTACAACTCAATGGACCCTAGAGTTTTGTCTAACCAATGAATTAGCCAATGCATGTAATATCTTAACAAGACTAGAACGTCTTGAAGATAACAATAAACAACAAAGAAGATTGGAGCGTCTACACAATAACTAGCATGTAACTATTTCAGAGAACAAACTCTAGTAGAATATACTATAGAAAACACAGTGAAACGTGCTTGCTTCTAGTGGAAAAGACAGCAAAAGGGTGCTGCCTAATAGGAACCAGGTTCAAAGGGTTACTGTGATGGAGGATGGGTAGCAAAACCCATTGATTATAGAGGAAAAGAAAGCTATAATACCTTAGCACAAAGATTAGGACCAGTATGCTCTGATGCCATGAAATAAACTATATACTTCTGATGCCTTTTTACATTGACTGTATTTATAGTACTTTCGGTACACCTGATAAAATAGATCATACATTTGAATACATTTAATTTTATCCATGGCAAGCTTTTATTTATAGGTTTGAACAATGGATAAGAATCGTATGAAAGTTTTGTCCTTATCTAATATTATGTTGTAACTGGGTTGGTAGGCTACAAATTCTTAGTGTTTTTTTTTCTTGTGCGCGTGTACGTAGTTCTTGAGCTTGAAGTTGCAGTCGTCTTAACTACCCATCTCTAGAAAACAAGGGGTTGCTCGATTTTTTGGCAACCCTGCTTCTCACTTAGATGATCAGGGGTGGACCTTGGTCTCCCCCCACTCCTCACATGTGAGGTACTCACTTTTTACATGTGCAAGTTTCACTCTCCATGTGTGCTGGTACTCCCCTTCCATGTGCAGGTCTCTACATGCCCCAACGCCTTTCATTCCGATGTACCCAAAAAATATCCCACCTTTATATCGGAAGGATAACATCTAATGGTGCTTTACTTTATATGTAATTTGCCATGATAATGGATATGGGGCAATGACCTACTGTGTTGGTTGATACATGGAAAAAAGATTCATTGGTGTCATGTGCTTGTTGTATACGTGCTTTTTTTTAGCTTTTATTTTTAGGGCTCACAATTTACAGAAGGGAAATGATTTGGTGCGAAGTGTGCACACCAGCTCCATGCGAAGTCGCATCAGGACTGTCCAAAAGTGAGGCAGAATCGATGGTCCTCGTTATATAGATAAACAGTTCCAAAAGGGCAAAAGCCCTCCAAACCACAATTGCTCCCTCTTCCTTCTTTTCACCGACGAAAAAAGAAGGAAAACCTTCCCTGGATTGATGAACGGACTCTTCCCCTTCTCATTTCTTCTTCGACAAAAAAGGGGGAAAACCCTCGTTCCCTCTTCCTTCTTTTCATCGATTAAGAAAGAGGGAGAAACTTCCCTGGTTTGACGGTCGTCTTCTTCCCTTTCTCATTTCTTCTTCGATGAAAAAGGAGGAAAAGCGATGTGCGCTAGAATCGCAAGGCCTACTCTCTGACGATCATCTTCGACAGCAGTCTTCTTCCCCAAATCTGCTCCACCGCAAGCCCTAAGCCTCCCCACCTTAGATCTGCCCCCTTTCTCCGAGCGTCTTCAACGGTCATCTTCTTCCCCCTTAGATTTGCTCCCCTGCCAGAACGGATCCTCCACACCTCAGATCTACTACGCTGTTATCCTGGATCCTCCCCATATCACATCTGTTCTGCCCCGCCAACTTAGATCTGGTGAGCCGTGAGCCCTGATCATCCCCACCTAAGATCTACTCTGCTGCAAGTCCAAACTTCAGATCTGGTGAGCTCGGATCCTCCCCACCTCATTTTTTGCCCAAACAACGTTCTTTTCCCAATTTCTTTGAACATCTTTTTCTTAGTTTTTATAGAATTTGTTTAGTTTGATCTCTAACTCATATTCTTATTTTATTATGCATAAGTTGTTTTTCTTGACTGTTTATGAATTGAATAACATGTTTTAATATACATGTTTGAAAATCAATTATTTTGATCTTTTGTACTCATTGGTTTTGGAATCGTGGGTATGAGCTGATGAACTGGGAAGTAATTTTGTGATTGGAGAGTGGAGATTCCCACTAGTGGCCTCAGATTGGAGAATTTTGTGTTTTTGTGATTGGAGAATGGAGATATTGTACTTTCTTCTGATAGCCTCATATTAGGACTGCCCTTAATGTGAATGCTTCTAACCTTACATACTCTAATTTTTCCATCCCAAATAAAAAATCTAGTGATTATTTCCATCTGTTTTTTTTTTTTTCTAAATCATAGAATGTTTTGTAATTACTTGTCTGAGTCCTGATTAGTTTCATTTAGTAGATTTCTCCATAGTTGAACTTACTTTAAACAAACGTGGTCATGTCATCGTCAAATTCTAATTACAATAAATGGGTGCCAAAGTGCTCATGTGGAGATATGATTTGTCTGACCTCTTGTAACCCCCCAAAATCTAGGTGCCTCAAATATTGGGACACTACGGGAAAGTACCTAAGAGAATTACAAAATCCAATAAGACGAACAAGTATAAACCTCATATGAGCAACTAAATGGGCATTGCCCTACAATTTAATTTCACTTTGAGGGATTACAAGGTACTTTCCAAGATTAAACTAAGTATAATCCTAGGCCAACACGACTAACTACAAAAGAAAGAAGGGAAATAACAACTCTTGGTGATAGACATCTCTCGTGCACCAACTGCATCACTTTCCAAACCTTACAACAATGGATCAACCGCCAACCAAGGAAAGAGGGAAGGTACTTGAAAGCACCAAGGATTGGGTTAGGATCAATGAGTGAGGCAAATAGGCATGTTTAGATGTTAATCCATTATTTAATAGATAGAGAAGAAGGTCATACCTGATCCCTCTGATCTTAGCCATACTTGCATGATTAATACATCGATAATAAAGATAGAATATCAGAGTACAACAGAAATGGTGTGGAGTCCAATGTATGAATAATAAAAGAGATTGGAATATAATAGATGTTTGACACAACATATCAGGTGAATAAGAGAAACCATCATCATCAATATATCATCTAAATCATACAAGCACACAAGTGTTACCATCAATAGAGATAACCTAAGGAAGTAGTCCCACCATGTCCATGTCCATCATATCTTGATCCAATCGTATCAATGTCTGTAGTTAAAGGCATTAAGCAACAGCATCCATAATACATACTAATCATACATCTCATATACATCCATAGGAGCACCTAAATGTACATCCACAGTTGAAGTTTAAGGGACGTAGGAGGTCGGAGCCAGCCTATCGTCATTGTCCAAACAACTGTCGATGGACATCAACTATAGGGGTCATGGCCACCCATCGTTGTCGTCTCATCAAATAGGAGCGTACACATGAGTATACCTCAACCATCAATATACATATCCATATCCATAGCTGTAAGACCCAGCCTCGAAAGTTTTCGATTAGTGTTGATTAAGACGTGCTTTAGCTATAAGTGTGATTAGTGGGTTTTGGTTAAGTTTGGATTAGAATAGTTTTTTTTTTTTTTTTTTTTTATATAGCTTTGGATTAATTTGGGGAACTCTTTTGATTTAGTGGGGCCCTTTGGGGGTTCCTTTATTTGGGTTTTGATTGGTTTTGGGATTTATTTATTTATTCTGGAAATCTTTATTTTGCCCCATTTAATGTATTTTATCGTTCCCGACAACTTTCGTATTTACTCCGTTTCCCTTCAAGACCCCTAAACCGTACTTTGTTCATGATAGGGGTAAATCAGTCTTTTTACATGAAATCTGGACACTAATTTCAATGTCTCCGAACCCGTGAAATATATACTTTTTGGAAACTAGAAATTTTGACGATCAATTCTTCATTCTTCGTCGAATCCGTCCGAAGCCCATAGAGCGATGTTTTAGCCCAATTGGATTTTTAAGTTGTGAGACCCACCCTCCATTTTCTATATAAGGAGGAGACCTTTTCCCTTCTTCCTCTTCCTGCAAATTCCATGAGATAGAGGAGAGCTTCAGCCTAGGGTCTTCTTTACTCTTCTTCTTGCTTCTTCATCTCTCAATCACTCTCAAACTATTGCTAAAGGAGAAATGGAGGCCACAATCTTCTTCCCCACATTGAGAGCCTTCTATTGATACAACTTGTGAAGAAATCCACCTCTTCTAGAGCCCATTTTGAACTACCTTCTCCCATTTGGGACCTTCCATGTCAGTAATCCTTTCCATCTTTGAGATATGTGTTCTTCTAGCCCAAGAGAAGCTCCATCTTCATTATTAGAAGCTCTATCTTCCTATTCCTTGTTTTGCCATTTTTAGGTTTGAAATGAATGTTATTTTGAGGGTTTTTTTTGTAGATATTGATTTTGGCTTGAGAAAGGGTGATTAGGAGCTTATTAGCTTAATTGGAGACCAAGGCAAGTGGATGAATGGGTTTGTTTTATGATTTGTTATTTTGTAGAGAAATATGGATTTTTATAATGTTGGCTCTTTCCTATGTTTATGTCTTTCTTTGATTTTTAAAGCATGCATGTTAATGAGTTTTCTTCTCTCTTAATTACTCTCTTGAGGTTCTGTACATTGAGTTGGTTTTGTCAATTTTTGCATTCTGATTATGATGGCCATTCTTGGCATTGAAGGAAGTTGGAAATCATTACGATTTTTATGGTTGTGAATGTATGGTCGTTGGAGAAGTAAATGGGGAATGGAGTAGATGAAAATGCCATAAATGTATTGCCAAGGGAGTGGCTTGAATGGGGTTTTGAGTGGAAGAGAAGTTGATGTTCGGACTGCTGAAACGGAATGTTTCTGAAGCAGTTTGCTCGAGCGAACCTCAATTCGCTCGAGCGAAACCTTCACAGAACCTCCATCGCTTGAGCCAACCTGTTCCTTCGCTCGAGCCTTCCTGTTCCGGAGCAGTTCGCTCGAGCGACCCCATAATCGCTCGAGCGAACCCCTCACAGAACATTGGTCGCTCGAGCCTCCACCTTTCTTCGCTCGACCCTTCCCGATTCAGAGTAGTTCGCTCGAGCGAACTTATACTCGCTCGAGCGAACCCCTCACAGAACTATGTTTGCTCGAGCCTCCTCATTCTTCGTTTGAGCCCTCCTGAACTGAACCAGTCCGCTCGAGCAAACCTCCTGTCCGCTCGAGCGAACTGTGTAGAATTCTTGGGTCTTTTCTATTGTTTCCAGACATGATGTTCTAAGGCTGGGATGGGTTGTTTTGATGCCCTACCACCTTGGGAAGACCTAGGGGATGACATAAGGAGAGTTACCTGGAAAGAAATACTACTTTGGAAATGTATTGAGAATTGTGTATTTACCAAACTGTACATGGAATCTTGGGATGTCTATCATCATTCGAGTACCATGCCAAGGGCAATAATAGACATACAAGGTCTTTATACATGTCGTGTGAATACAGAAGTCTCAATACATAGTCCGTAATCGTATAAGGACTCATTGCACTCTTTTATTTGGATTATACTTGTGTTAACCCGATTTCTCCCGATATCACTAGTTTTATCGCAAACTATGATTTATGCACCTGACATGTCCTGCCGGCCCCGTTTATACACGAAAAGATAGTGATATGAAATGTGTGCCTATGAGCAACATGTCCCGTCTACTTGAGTATTTTATACCGATAGTGTTTTGCTAAATCTTTTGATTTCTCATGTAACTTATGAGTCGGCACCGCTAAACTTGGACGTCCTTGTCAGTCTGATCAACTGACTCGGGCCTCCCCCTCGTGCTCCCGTCAGTTGCAACTTGGATCCTGTCCTGTCCCGTTACCTGGTTCCGCGGCCGTGATCTTGTCTAGCTATAAGCGTATGTCTATATTATTAGTTCTCGTCACTTCGCGCGTTCGAGCCCAATGCACTGAATGTGCTCTCATCACTTTAGTGATGGAGAGGATTTAGCTTTAGTGTGGTTGACATCTTGCTAGTTTCCTGTTCTTGATACCCTGCATGTTTTACTTCATATATGCGTTGTGACAAATGATATATTTGGTTTTATGAAAGTACATGTGTGGATAGATTTCAACGTCTTTTAAATGTTATCTTTCGATTTCTCTTATTGTATTATCTATTCACCCACCTGCCAGACTGTCGTGTCTGACTCATTTTTGTGGTACTTAGGTTCAGTCCCCGTTATTGCCTATGAGGAGGAGCATGAGGAGGCGGTCGGTGAACCGCAGCAATTAGTGGAATGGCAAGCTGACAATGTCATGTAGACATTGGTTTGAGCTTCGAGTTGCGAAACATTTTGGGGGAAATCTATAGAATGTTTTGATTTATACTTTTGGGTTGTACTGGCCTTTGTTGGCCATTATCTTTTTGGGAAATGTTAACTTAAATGATCTTGTTTAAACTTCAAATGTTATATTTTGGGAATGCTAATGATATCATTGCTCACTCTGACATCAAGTCAGTGATATTTGTTTATCAGTCTTATATTATGGAATGGATTATAGAATTGATTTGCTACACATTTCCGCACAAATGTAAATGTGTCGTGAGTGTGGGTGAAATCCTCACCGCAGAAACCTGTGGGAAATTAAGTAAATGTACGAACGTCGTTTAAGGTGGTTTAAATCATCATCCACTCACTTGCGGGCCCGGACCCCGGTCCGGGGTCGCGACAGACTGGTATTAGAGTGAGACGTGTTTCAGGCAATTAAAAGAAACTAGAAATCCTAAGGACGTGGTGAGGATTCGTTAGACATTTCGTTAGTTAGACTCGTGTGAGCAATGTGTGACCCTTATTTGATTCCTATCTGCTAACAACTTGTTTTGCAGTGATATGCCACCTCGAAAAAGACCCGTACTCGACAACCCCACCGCAAGCAATAGTGAGCATACATGACCAATTGAGAACGGAACTCCCGATCCAACCATGCAGAACCAATTTCAATAATTGATGCAAGCCATGCTAGACCAGCAGCGTCAAGCCAATGAGAATCAAGCCAGGCTACAAGAGCAAATGGGTAAGAAAGATGAAGACCACGCAAGGGAGATGACGTAAATGCAAAGGCAACTGCTAGAAGTCTTAGAGAGGAGACCTGCACCGGTAGCTCAACCTGCAGGTGCCAAATTCGTCTTCAACAACAGAGGGCATGACCCTAATGATCTATATGAGAGATTCCGGAAGAGAGGTCCAAAGGAATTTACAGGACAAGAGGACCCTTTAGCTGCAGACGATTGACTCGAATATACGGAGAACATCTATGAGATATTCCAATGCATGGTAAGCAAAGAGTAGATCTTGCAGCATCTATGTTCACTGGTTTGACTGACATATGGTGGAAGACGGTTA
The DNA here is from genome assembly GCA_029852735.1 of Persea americana. Classification (NCBI taxonomy): domain Eukaryota; kingdom Viridiplantae; phylum Streptophyta; class Magnoliopsida; order Laurales; family Lauraceae; genus Persea; species Persea americana. The sequence goes on from CM056819.1 coordinate 28,129,389, forward strand.
AGGCAGAGTATAGGACAATGGCAGATGCAGAAGCATGGGGTAATTTCAAGACCCAGTTTAGTGACAAATACGTGCCTACTCATATCAAGAGGCAAAAGGCCATCAAGTTCCAGCAGCTTGTGCAAGGCAACATGACAGTCCAGGAGTACCTCACCAAGTTCGAGAGGTTGTCCCGATATGCCCCCGAGCTGATCAACACAGTGGAGAAGAAGTTAGCAAAGTTCCTTGAGGGACTTAATCCGATCATTAAGAGGGATGCCACAGGTGTTGTGCACCATCTGTCTTTCTCTTGGAGATTCCACCATCTCTCTTGAGGAAAGAGATCTGAAGCAGGTCATAGCATGGAAGACGATTGGGCATTGAAGATTCTGATCTTAGAAGAGCTTTTCATCAAAGAGTTGAATCAAGTTCTCCATTAGAGCACAACCAAACTCTATAGGTATTTTCTACACCTTGTATGTTGTGGAATTTCGTGGTTGCATGTTTAGTGTTGTTTCTATCCTTTTGATAGGTTTGTTTGCTGATCATGATGGCTGAGTTTGAGGACATGCATCCTGGATTGGGTTTTGATGGCTTTTGGATAGGTGTTCATCACTTCTAGTTGGTGAAAAAGTTTTTGAAATCTATCCAAGAGGTCCACCCACTTCCAACAGTTTATCAGTCTTATATTATGGAATGAATTATGGAATTGATTTGCTACATGCTTCCGCACCAATGTAAATGTTTTGTGAGTGTGTGTGAAATCCTCTTCGCGGAAACCAATGGGAAATTAAGTAAATGTACGAACGTTGTTTAAGGTGGTTTAAATCATCATCCACTCACTCGCGGGCCCGGACCCTGGTCCGGGGTCGCGACAATAGCCACGGCTAAGTCCTGGTCATTGGTCTTACGTGCTATCTCAGCATCCGTATCCATTCACAACGTACTTGGTCCGAGTGCCGGGGGTCTCAGTACCCCGAAGGTACCTACTATACTCAACCACATCTCAATAATAAGTATACATGCCAATACCGAAGTCTGCCGGCCGCCCAACCATACATCCACAATCCTACAGAGTACCAGGTGGGGTACTCCGAACTGGATTACCTTATTGTCCTTAATATGAGACTATGGTAGTCAAGGGTATCAGTCACGTAGTTCGGGTATAGCTAATCCACCCTCGTGATCCTCAACAGTTAATAATACATACCCTTGTATGCTCCGCTTCTCTATACGCTTAATTAATATTATCTCGTTATACAGTCCGTCCATCAAAATCTACCGTTAAGTTCCCAATAATGTAGGTCAGGGATCCACGTGCAATGCCTTAACTTCTCATCCAATACGGACTGTGATTACTTGTCGACATCTAAGTGCGATCCCTTGATTTCTAATATGCTCCGAGGTCTCAATCCATGGTTCGGACCTACCAACCAACCTTAGTGTCTGTTCATAATAATATAGGCACCGAATGCCACAATCCACCAATAATCGCTACCCATCTCTTTAGGTCTTGGGTCCCACTTCACCTAAGACAGTGATCACAGAGTCCTAAATGCTTATTAAGTATCCATGGTGCTTCTGCAGGTGTATAACATCAAAAGATGTCCATTACCACTGAATTGGGTTTCGTTTTACAACTTAAGACCCTACTTACGTAGCTACACGGGTCAAGGTTAAGCCCGACCCTTGACTCATGTCTAGCATATCCCAAACAGTCAAAATGGAAGGTCAACGGGGCCCACACATGATAGAATTTTAAAAGAAATAGAATCTGGAAGTGGCTGTCTGTAGTTTACCCGGTTGACATCATGGACAGGCTAGTCGACCAGGTGCACTGTGGACTAATGCACAAGAACCTAGCAGAAAAGTATATTTTCTGGATTTATAGTGTGTCCGGTCAACTGGATACACATGAGGTCCTGGGAACCAGACTTCGGGGATTTTTAGATGCGCAGTGTACCTGGTCGACATCGTGGTCATCTGGTGGACATCATGCCTTGTGAATTTCTGGGCACCCAAAGTGGGGTCTGCAGTGTCCCCGGTCGACATCCTAGGGGATGATGTCAACTGGGTACACACAGATTCCACATTTTTCAGTTTCATGCATTTTCCAATTTTCATCAAAACTCTATCAATCTTCAACAAATTCTGACTAGATCTACTCCCATTCATCTCCGTATATCAAATACCCTCCCCACATCACAATTCCATCATAAATGGGCCATTGATCTTTCAATTGGGGGATTCCCATCCATCAATGGCCAAAAACACATAAGAAGTCCTAGAAAGGAATAGATTTACACATCATTGCATCCAATCAACCATCCAATTACATAAATCAAGCTAAATAACCATTTAAGATTGTAATTAACAATCTAAGCATATTAATCAAATACATTAAGGAATCTAAGCATGTTTACTTGCCTAATTAGGAAGAAACTCCTCAAATAGCTTGGGCTTCACTCCAAAAGATCTAAGATCACTCCAATGGCCAGATCTACAATCTCTACACCCATTCCCAAAGAGAGAAGTGCATAAGAAAGGGAATCTCTAGGAGAATAAGCTATATCTACAAGAAATTAGAAGGAAGGGATGAGGGTTACGCTTAATTAAAGAGGGGGGAGAGATCTAGAAGGTGAGATGGGTTCCCTAGCTTGGAGATAGCTGGATCTTGCAATTGGAGCCCTAGATCTAGAGAGAGAGATGGGAGAGAAATGTTGTGAAGTGAAAGGGAAGTAGTATGAAATGTTGAAGAGATGGGAGGATGAGTTTCTAATATAGGATTTGGTGAGATGGGAATGGTCTAAAGCGCCCTCTCTTGTTAATTGTGGTTTAGGATAAGGATGAGAGTATTTAGCAAAGTTTAGAAGAAATGACTAAGGTGTCCTTGGTTGCTTAGTTGAAATCGAAGATAAGCATTATGGTAGTTTAGGTATCTAAGTTTAATGACAAGTGTACCCTCAATTGAGTGGTTGTTAATGAAGAGGCCAAAGGGTATTAAAGGTATGCTAATTATAATGACTAGAGTGCCCATGTATGCTTGGTTGACAATAAAGGAGGCCAATGTCATTTAAGGTATTTTCTTCTTCTAATTTGGAGGAAAATGGTTTGGGTGAAAAGACTAGAGTACCCTCATATAACTAATGGGCTAATGGATAAAGCCATGAGTAATTGGTTCATGCTAGGTTTGTTGCACAACTCTCTAAGGAAAACCGTTCTATAATTAAGATTTACAACTAAGGGCCTTTAATCATCTAATTAATTCTAAGGAAGTCAACTAAACCCCTAATGGAACTACTAATCTCACAAAGTGTCACGCTCCCAAAAGTGAAACCGGGGTTTATGCGTGAGATTAGGGCCAATTAAAATTTTTCAACATTAGTAACAACACTTGGCCCTAATCGTGTCCCAATATGGACCGAAGATCGCTGTAAGGTGGAAACATTTCCTCGAATAGAATAACAATAAGCGGACACTTCATAAATACAAGTGGTATCTCTAGATGTATAGTTAAGAGCAAAAACTGAAATATAATTAAAGTTCAAGTTGAAGACAATTAACAAAATATTAGTTACAAAACAAAGGCCACACAAAAACTGGGCCTAAACAAAAAAGAAAGAAACCAAAAGATAAAGCTAAACAAATATAGCGTGAAGGCTCTCATGTATGGGGTCGATACGGCTATACAATGCCGTCCGTACTATAATCTAGGGAGTCATTAGGCTGATCTGCCTGAACTTCTTCCGTCGCCTCCTCCTCGGTAAAGAAGAACTTGGTACCTATGCACCAAGAGTAGCATCATCAGACACGAAAGTCGGCAAGCAATATATATATATATAAATTATTCAGATATGTAGAACAAATCAGAGTAGACGATAAACAAGATTGTATCACATGCATAGCATCTTGATCGTAAGAAATGCCTAGCATTCGAATCTAAATCAATCTAATATAAACATCTAACAATTAGACAACCCACATAACTAATACACATTCGAATCTAAATCAGTCTAACATAAACATCTAACAATTAGGCAACCCACATAACTAATACACCACATGATAGTTTCACATGCCCCCGCCTGGCTCAACATAAGAGCTGTGGTAGAGTAGCATGGGATAAAAACCCGGCAAGCAAGCAAGCAATATGGATACCAAAAGGCTAGCAATCATCAAAACCAAACTTCAATATGTATTCGATGGTGTACATCCATCAAAATGTATAAAGTCGTACTGTGCAGATGTTCAATCCAAAGTCCTCATACAAATGGTGTCCCATCTGTGTTGGGCGTTAACAGTTGAGTAGTGCCTGATACAAGAGTCCTAAACATACAATAGTGAGGGGCTAGACTTTCTTGCGTGAACAAGATTCATCAATCAAAGAAAAACTACATTTCCATCATCAAATCAAAGTCAACATCAAACATCAAACTTCTTCAAAACCTCCTCATAGGTAGTTCTCAACAATCTTCTACAATCAAAGCCGTCTAGCCTCAACACATCATTAAACTTCGAAACAAACGGAACATCAAAGGGGATCCTAAGTCCATCATCTAAGTTCTCAAAGTGATCCCAAAACAAAGCAAGGTAAGAGGAGCTAATGAACATGAACATTACATGTAAACAATACCAGACGGTATAGTTTAGAATCCAAGGCAATAAACAATCAAACCCTAAGTCGATTGTTAAACCCGAAGTATCGTACAACCCTACTCAGTCAATGAAAGGGTTTAGGGATTCACTATACCTGAATATATAATCTTCGTGCATAGATATAGAGAAGGTATCCCGTTGTCCCGTACCGTTCAAGATTGAGTGAAGTTGATTCCCGATACAACGGGAATAACGTGAAGAACGTTGGCTTAAAACATCTTCACACATGGTCAAATGAGTCCAAACAGGGTAGCCAAAGTCCCACCTAAGTCCTTCTAAAATAGGGTAAAAAAGGTCCCTTCCAAAGGGAACCCGCAGTTCACTTGGTCGACCCGGCCCTTGGCTGGTTGACATCCCTCAAAGGGGATCTGGTCGACATCCCATGTGCCCGGTCAACTTGGTCAAGGTCCAATCGACCGGCAGTTGTAACCGAAAAAAGAAAAAACAGTGATTTGGTCAGGCGCCCCGCACCTGACTCTGTGTGGCCGGTCGACCGGGTACACTGAAAATGGGTGAAAACCCATTCCAAGTCCCTACAACCTGAATATGTGTACAAGGAGAGTAAAAACCTCTCCCATTCAAATCCCAAAATCAAATCAATCTACCCATCTAAATCAAAATCCAATCCAATATACAATTAGGTCTAATTATCATGTTTTCATCAAAATAAAATCAAAATGAGAAATCGGTCATCTAAACATCATCAATCATCAATCAAAGGAGAAACAAACATACCAAATCATAAACATATACATTAACTTGCCTTTAATGAAGAGCTTAAGAAAATCCAAGAGAAAATTTGGGGAAGTCTCTCTTTTGAGCTCAAAGTTGGAGGAAAGCTTCTCAACCCAAAATCTCTCTCTACACAAATGAATGCAATAGTTACCAATGACCTACCCTAATCCATTTCAAGTCAAAGAGAAGAAGATTTATTAAGCTTACAAGCTTTAGGAGCTTACCTAGAAGTGATTTGTGGGTGAAAAACTTAGAAAAATAGATCGAAGTGATCTTGGGAGCTTGGGGAAGAAGATGGGTAGCTTCACCAGCGACCTCGGAGCTCTAGTGGCCGTCGACAGAGAGGAGGCAGTGAAGGGGCTGGAACTTTGGAAATGGAACAATGAAATGAGAAGAGATGATAAGAGATGGGTGAAGGGTTGTCTTATATTAGGTTAGGTTATGGAATAATTATAGTTTAGTCCTTGGCTTCTCTAATGTGGATATTCTGGCCTCTTCAACGTGTCGAATCGAAACGCAACTGAAGACTAAAGTTCGTGAAATGCCGAGACCTACCCCGATGCACCCAAACTCACAAAACTCATAATCTCATAAAAACCCCTCAAAACTTCCCAAAATTGCAAACCAACCCCCTACTCTACTTAAACATACTCGGACTCGTGCGAGACTTCGCACGTGCAATTCACACCTCAAACCCGACTCGCTAAGACTCTAAACACATTTACTAACTAATCAAATAATTAATTATAATTAATAAGGGGTTAGGGGACGGGGTGTTAGACAAAGGGTCCTAATCCTATATCGATTAGGCTTAATTAGTGGAGAATTACTAACCTACTCGTGCTAATCACCTATTAGATAGGATACCTAGGGTTGACTTGGTTAAATTGGGTACCACTAGGTATTTCTAGGGTCGGATCCTTACACCTCTCATACAAGGTCCAATCCAAATAGAAAGTTATGGAGATCTCATAATTGAAAAGTAAGTGTTTCATATGCTTATTCTTAGCAATAATGCTATGATGTACTGATTAGAAATAATTTGTGTTTTTTTTTTCTTTTTTACAGCATGAAAATGGTTGCGGTTACTTGATACGGAAAGATAGAATTGACAATGAAAAGAATCTAGCAGCACTGATTGAAGATATGAAAAAGATAATTGATAGTCTGATGGATAGGCAGAAAGAAATTTTATGGGTAGCAGTTAAAGAGATAAAAGATGCATTCGAAGAAAGGAAGAAAGCAAATAAATTAATTTATCTAGTGATGTTTTAGTGTTGTCTTATTAGTGTAATTTGCGTGTTGAAAGTATTATCTTAAAAATATGTCTTTAAGAACTGGTGGAAGGAAGTGTTGAATGGATGTTGTATATTTTGACAAATTTAATGCAATGGATGTTGGGTAAAGAGTTCTAACATTGAATAATCCCTTGGTTATATATTGTACATGGGACTTTGTTTTTCTTATAATCATCCGAACCGTTCATTTGATGGTCTCTTTGCTATGGATGGTCTGAATGGACAGATTCATTAAGAGGCCTCCCCATCCTTGGTATTCACAAGTTTTGAGATGAATTCATAATGAGAGGTGTTTGCTTTTCTCTAAGTGCTTGGGAACCCCATGTTTGTTGACTTTGCAATGTGTCCCTCCCACTAAGTTAGATGGAAAGAAGGAAAATAAGTCCAATTGAACAGAGGAGTGTGCATGGGCTCACACAGCAATCAATGATCTTTGATATATTCTATCCAAGCCGCCAGTCCTACCACTTCATCGGAATCTCAATCCTGTTGTTTCGATAGAGTTCCCATCTCATATGTAGCAATAGTTTCTTTCATGTTTCTACTCCTACCCATGCTTTGTGCCAACTACGCACAACCTATGATGCTTGATATGGCATCAGTTTCTTGATCAATTTATGCAGCACTATAGTTAATTCTGAATTGACATAGAATACATAGCTTGTACAACTATCAAAATCCTCTTTTCAAGAAGAAGGTGATGAACATGGTCCCGCCTTGCAGATGGGTTGGGGAACAGCCAGTGATACACATTTGGATATTCTCAATGCATTTCATATGAGATTAGAAGCTTGTCAGGAGAACTGATTGTCAATGCATTTGGATATTCATAATATTTCAAGGTAGATTCAAAATTGAATTTGATTGTACTCAGTGAACATAATTGAAACCACAAAATTTATAAAATTGGGGATCTGATTGGAATGAGTGGATAATGTAAATATAACATGGACTATAAAAGTCACAGAAAATACAACTGAAAATGCATCTTCTGCCACCGAACCTTAAAGATTGAAAAGAGCTAGTCACCAAAAATACATGTTCTGAAAAATCATGTACTGAATCATCCATAAAATCAAAACCTACTAGACTAAACCCCCAACATCCCAAAACAACCACCACCTACATCAAAGAACAACATTTCAACCCCATGTTAGCCATTGTCAGTTGCAACAACAAAACCCTCTGAAACGCACCTCTTCAATTGAACCCTACAAAATAGAGATTTTCAAAGTCATTAATATAAGAGGTGAACATATAACATTCATATGATAAATATCTGTTTTTCAGCCACTACCAGTTGCAAAATCTGAAATAATGTTTAGCACCCTACCATCAAAAACTGAAAACTGCATCTTGTTAAAATAAAAAATCGCATCCATGTGTAGTACCCTGTCATTAGTCTTGTCAAAAATTGAAATAATACCTTCTATCCTAGAATACTCATAACTGCAAAAAATGAAAACTGCAAAAACTACAATAAGAGGTGCTCATATAACATTCATATGATAAATGTGTGTTTTTCAACACTACCAGTTGCAAAATCTGAACCAATGTGTAGAACCCTGCCATTAATCGTGTCACTGAAAACTGCACACTGTCAAAAACTGAAAATTGCACCCATGTGTAGCACCCTGTCATTAATCATGTCAAAAGCTGAAAACTGTAAAAACTGAAATAATACCTTCTGTCCTAGAATACTCATAACTGCAAAAATTGAAAACTGCAAAAACTGAAATAAGAGAAGAACGTATAACATTCATATGAAAAATATTGCATTCATATGACAAAGTCTCTCCTTGTACATCATAAATGCATACCTAATTCTGTGTCAATGTCCCATCATCAGAAATCGATCTTTCCAATTGTGCATGTCCTTGTATTTGTCTCCCAGAATACCCATGCATCTTTTCCAGAGGTGTGGATTACAGGACTGAAAAGAAATAGAAAGCTCAAACTAAATGATAGTAAATATGAAATACATAGAAAGCCCAATGTTAAAATAAAATATATAGAAAGTCCAATGTTAAAATGCAATAATACCTCTTGATGAGTATAGGACAATTGCACATGTTATGAGCAACATCACACCTGCCACATCCATGACAAAGTTGGGGTTTTCTCATTGCTTTTTTCTTAGAAGGCTTCAATCTCTTTGGAGGACCCTTGGTCTTAGCATGCTTTAGCGCAATATATCTCTTTTCATGACAAGTCCCCTTGTCTTTTCTCTTACTGTCCTCTTTTGACTTTACTTCCTTTTCATTTATCTTACGAATACTCTTTTTTAAATCTTGTAAAACCTTTTTCGCATGTTGGTATTCTTTTTTACACATGGATGCTTCATCTACGAGTATTGCAGCATTATATGATAAATCTCCATGTTATGCAAGCAATGAACCATCACAGTCAGATTCATCGTCTATTCTTGTGAAGCTTGTCCATCTTTTTAAAATATATTGTTGAGGCAATTCATAAATTTTATTTTGTTTGAAAACACAAATGATATGTCCACATGGAATTCTTCGAGTCTTAAAAAATTGACACGAACATTTTTCTTGTTTGTCATCCTTTTTTAAAAGTACGGTTCATTCAATTTCTTGGTTATTTTTGAATGGTGAAACATTATAAACTCATTGCTCGATGTCATCATATATAAGCTCAACATTGCCGCATGTTATGTATGTGAACTGTTCTTAAAACTTGTAAAACATCTTTTTCATATATATTTCAGACATCCTTTTTTCCATTGGTAAATGTGTTAGCAATTTTGGTATTCCATGTATAGTGTCATGATCAGCCTTCAACTGACAATATTTTTAAGTTGTACTGCCTTGCTCATATCGCAACATAAAATCATACAAACCATTTTTCTGTATCACATATTGCTTAAGGAAGGCATTGGTACTCTCACTCGTTGAAGTTGCAGACATCCCTCCAAAAAATATATCTCTCAAATACGTTGGCATCCACATCTCACGAACACTATACATCAAATCTAGCCATTCATGATCTACAAGATTAAATTCTGTCAACATATCCTTCCAAGCCATCTCAAAATGTTTTCTTATAATAGAATTGTATACAATCTTTTTAAATGTTTTGATGAAGTCCGGATTATGAATCACAATTCCACCCAAATTCTTTTGTAAATTATGCATAATGTGCCACAAGCAGTAATGGTGGCATGTGGTGGGAAAAACGGACTTGATCCCTTTTGTCATTGCAGAATCTTAGTCCATTAAGATTGCCTTTGGAGGGTCCCCTTACATTGCTTCAATCCATTTGTTGAAAACCCACATGAATGTATCAAAAGTTTCATTTGATATTACGCAACATCCAAATAATATTGATTCATGGTGATTTATTCTGGTGAACGCACCAAAAATGAGGCCATATCTATTTGTATTGTATGTTGTATCAAATGAAACAACATCCCCAAAATTCTCATATAGCTTCTGAAAATAGTAATTAGCCCAAAACACATGTTTAATGTGATCATCATCATCTTTCTCAATAGCAAAATAACATCTTGGGTATCTCCTTTCGTTTGCTTAAAGTATTCAAAGAACATTTCACCATCTTGATCGTTTGTTTCTTCCCTTTTGTTTCTAATTTGATTTCGAAAATCCATCTCAGTAAAACCAACTTTATCTCTCCCACCTGTTTGAAGCTGTAGTAGTGACATTTGATCCATTGGCCGTAAATTAGTAGCCCTATAAGTATAGATCAATTTTTTCTTGGAACCGCTGACTATACAGTGTGATCGTAGCAAATGATTCTTTTTAGGGGTACTTAATAAATGAGTATGTTCCACAATAATTTTAAATACCACCCATTGCCCCTCCTTTGTTCTTTTAATTTGAAGGTGTGCCCCACAATTTTCCCGCGTATCTGATTTCCATTTCTGCTTTATAGATTCATCGCCTAAATTTTCTTTCCAAGAACCTTCTTTGGAGTATACAAATGATTTCCTCACAACTTCATTATTCACCCTTGTCTCAAAGCTTCGTCTGAGCATAAATGTTATAAGCATTGTAAGCCTCCTCTATGTTATAAAAAATAAATCCAACTTTTGGTATTTTCTCCTCCTCAACTCGTGGTATAAAATGTATTAATTGGTAAAGATGGAATTGGTTTTTCCTTTTGGACGGTTTACGGACAAAAATAGAACCACACCATGACAATATATGCAAAACAAAACAAAATAAAAGTAATAAGAAACTAATTATTAAGGGTGTAGTAAATTATTTAAACAATACTAATTTCACGTCAAATGTTATAATCATTGATAGTCAATGTTTGGCCCGATCTCAATGCCGAAGTTGAAAGGTGAATCTGAACCCTTAATTAGAATTTGATAGGGTTGATAGCTCCACTAGCAAAAATGTGGTCAACCCACACCAAACCCATCTATCAATCTTGGAAGAAATGCCAACCCAAACCCTGAGTTTTCTCTAGAGCTTTGGTTGGGTTGGTTGGTTAGCCCTGCACGACCATTCATAGCTATTTAGATTCATAGATGCGGTAGGCAGATTAAGTTTCATTTCAATTCTAATCATCCTTGATCGACCCTACTCCTTTTTTTTCCTCGATGTGTGTTTATGGGCACATGCATCCATTACTGCCATACTAGGGGCATCATAATTGTGGGATTACTCCTACAAAATTATTTGATTCTACTGTGTTAATGTAACTTAGGTTGTATAAACTTCCGAGTATCCTCAAATTGTGGGATTCATTTTCATAGAAAAGACAAATCCAATAAAATAATAAATAGCAAATAAATCTGATCCAAATCAATTACAAAGAAATTTGATCCAAATCAATTACAATCGTAAACATCAATTGTACAGAGAGAGAGAGAGAGAGAGAGGGAAAACCTGCAAAACCTCAGTTGGGAAGGACGCCTCACATGGGAATGGCTGCTGCGAGAGGGCTGTGACATCAACAGGGATGGATGTCCCTGACGGCCATGTGCCATGAAACTGAGATGGGGATGGCTGCTGCTAGGTGGTCTCGACAGGGATGGCCGCCGTCAAAGGCCACGAGCTTGGAATCTATGTTGGGGATGGCTGTTGCGGTGGGGTCTAGACCTGGAGCTGCAGTTGGAGAGCTGGGTCTTCTGCATCCATTGGGGACAGAATCGTTGGATGCTCGGGAGGATCTAGTTTGCGATGGAGCAAATTTGAGAAGATATGAGTTGGGGAGGATCTAGGTCGCGGTGGAGCAGATTGTGATGGAAGAGAAGATGGAGCAGATTTGAGGCGGGATAGAACCTTAGGCGTCGAGGATGTCCGGAGGAGAGGGGGGAGAGCGCTCTGTACTCGTTGAAGAAGAAATGAGAAGAGGAAGGAGGATTGTCACATGTTTTCCCTCTTCTCCTTTGTCAAGGGTTTTCCCCTCTTCTCGTTCGCTCGTTTGTAGGTGAAAAGAAGGAAGAGGGAGCGATTGTGATTTGGAGGGCTTTTGCCCTTTTGGAACCCTTTATCTAAATGAAGAGGCCGTCAGATCTGCCTCGATTTTGGATGGTCTAGATGCAACTTCGCACGGAATCGGTGAGAACACTTCGCACCAAATCATTTCTCTTTACGTAATCCGTTAACACATAACGGCCCTCTTGAATTTGCACCAATCTTAATATTATCCAGTTCCACATACTATTCACCATTGTATTCTATGACTACAAAATTGCAATAGCCATTAAATCACGTGAGCATAAAACTAATTATTTTACTTGACATTTCCATTAAATCATGTGAATCATTAGAATTATTTATTTTACTTGACATTTCATATTCCCCTCATCTCCGTTTGCACTTTTTCACTGATGTCTCGCCCTTAGTTGTCATGCTAGACACACATGATCATGCGCCCATTATAGGACCCGCTTGGACAACCATTTCAAATTCAAGGTTTCCATATTAGAAAACATTCACATGAGTGAACCTTTTTGTTTATAGAAAGCAATAATATATTAGGATTCTTACTAGTTAACGCTACAAAACCTATTCTAAGAAGGGCACCATGATGTGAATGGAGTTATTTAAAAATCCTTATATAGAGGGTTTAGGTTTACAACTCCTCATTTGAAAAAAAAAGAGGAGCGTCGTAAATATGCAATTAAAGGATTGTTGTGACATTTGATCAAGTGATTCATGGTGATAAAGTGCTCATCGTTTAATCAAGTACTTATGATTCAGTATTAGTTGTGTTGTTCTTAAGGATGCTTTATTCAAAGAACAACATGCGATATCAAAAGCTATATGGTTCTATTCAGGACATAGAATCGAATAGCTAATAAATATGTATTCTGTTTTCTTTTTATTTGTGAATTTGTTTCCTTCTGATTACATGTGATAGTTTGGAGGTTGATGGAATTCAAATACCATGCATGCTACAAGGGCCGCCTAAAATTGATGAGTTAAAACATATATTAGATTCACCAATACCATCAAATAGTGTCTCCTTGGATAGTAAATGATTACCTTTAACCTTCATTCTATTAAATCAAATGATATTACACTGATATTTACATCAAACATGCATATTGTTTGTTGCATTGCATTACTATTCCCCGCCTCAGATAAAAGATTGGGATTAACATCAAGTTCACATTTGATGCCCGATTGGCTATTGTAATGTAGAAAATAACAAAAAAAAGGATTGATTTTCTTCTCTTTTAGACTAGTTCGCAAGGGCCCAGTAAGTTCCTAGGTGGTGCATGCCCTCTTAGGGCTTTGGTCCGCCCGAGCTTGGCCCGCATATGCCGAGGGAGTTGGACAACCCTAAGCCAGGCCGGGCCTGGCCCCTCATCAGGATTAAGGACCTGATAAAAAACCAACCAGGTTGGAAACGACCCATGGACCCCCGGACCCACCCCATGAATAATGAGTTTCCACCGTGTACAACTCAACTCATAAATCCCAGTACTTGGGTCCAGCCTCTGAGGTCTCTCGAAATACGCGTTTGTGGTCGGGCGAAATGGCGACGCCAGGTAGCTTTCCCTCTCAATCTCAATCCCTTCTCAATTCCAATGGAATTTGCAGTCGATTTCCGTTTCGTTCTCCACAAATCCACGGAAATCGGATTCATTTCCTAGAGGTAGAAAACAAAACCGTTTTCCGCGGATTCTCACAATCGCTGCTGAAACTTTACGCGCCTAGGAAACTGAAAACCGGAGAAGATGATATCTTCGTCTGTTTTCATTTTCCGCAGAAAGTTGAATCACTGTGAAAATAGAATACCGTGGAAACTCGCGCGTACGGAGATGTCCTTTGATTTCGTGTTCTGATTACTGATTGTGATTGCTGTTAGTTTTGTTTTAGATGTTGATGATGCCACTGGATGCGTTTTGTATGGGAGGATTTTGTTGAGTTTAGATTCTTCAATAAGGGGAAAATAAAGGGTACTTGTAGTATATGTGAAGAATTTCTGCAAATCTAACTATCCAATCCCTATCAATGATCAGATGGCATGCTAATAAAGCGCTGATCGTGGAACTCTAGTTTCTCATCGTTGAATTTTACCTGAGTGTCATGGCAAAACCCTAGATTTCAATTCCGAAATCGCCCTGATGATATTATGAGAATTGTGCAATTGAAACCCTAGAAAAGAGGTGATTTGTAAGGCAGGAAAGGACAATTCAATATGAGAGAGAGAGAGAGAGAGAGAGAGAGAGAGAGAGAGAGAGAGAGATTCTGACCATCTTACTGGGAAAAAAGTATTTAGAAGATATTTCATAAAGGCAAAGACTTGTTATTGAATAGTTAAATGTCAATTTTTATTAAAATAAATAAATTTCACTAGAGAGAGTGCGCACGTGCGTTTACGCCTAGTGTGGGAAAATCTTTTCTACCACTTTTTTTTCTAAGAGTTGGTTAAGAATTGCTTTTTTCAAGTGTTTTGAGTGGTCAACAAGTAGTTTCTAACATACTATTCAAAAAAAACAAAAAAAAAAAAAAAACAAAAATAGTTTCTAAGATCAGTAGGTCCATGGTGAAAGAGGAAAATATTCAAATCCAATCCTCTAACCCAACACCAAGCAGAAGGGCACAACCAGAAGGAGCAATAGATAGAGGACAACACTTGCAGATGCATGTCAACTCAACTGTCAATAGCTTAATCAATTTAATTAGAAGGCTGACCATCTTCTCGTCACCGGTATGCGATCATTTCATGTGAGTGTCTGCGCATTTTAGGGCATGTCCTGACTCTCTACCCTGGGTACCTCCCCCTTCTAGGCCAGTTCAAACTGAACTTTGATGGTATTATTTTGGCTAATCTTGGAATTAGCAGTCCTAGTGGGTTGATTCAAGGTTGCATGGCAAGTATAAGGTGAAATTTCTCCAATCCAGGGACCTTTTGGGGCACCAGATAACCTGAGCCCCTTGCCTTCTAGATTTGGATGCAAGAGGCTGGCAATATGGTCCTCTTTCATATGGAGTGTAGAAGGCAACTTGGCCTGTGCCATTTGGTGGGTGGAGGAAAGATGCATTGGTTCTTGGAAAATAGGTCCATTGTTGGATGAGCTAAGTGATTTCTTGGTTGGCTGCAATGTTTCCTCCAACGTGTCAAGACTGGATAACTCTGGAGCTGATGGACTAGCCTTTTTTTTTTTGATAACCCGATGCACTAGCCATTTTGAATGATGCATTGATGTTTGACTTGTAAAGAGACAAGATTTTGATCTCTTCACTTGTGTGGGTTTGGTAGTTGCTTCCTCATGATATCTCTGTTGTGGTTTTGCTTGCTGTTTCATTCATTCTTTTTTTAATGATGTCACTATTACTTTTTAAAAACAAAACATAAAAGAAGAAAAGGTTGGCCTGTGGCTGTATATGATTACTGTATAATTTGATTTAGGTAAGATTCAAACAAATTGATTTAGCTCATCACTAGAGATTGATATAAATTCGAAAAAGAAAGGGCTGGCGGCCTCTCTTGTTAGCTGTTCTTTCATGCATAAAAATAGTTTCATGAATTTAGCTGAGGAGATAATAACCAGCAAAGTGAGATTGCTGTGAAACTGTAACAAAATATTGTGACAACCAGTTGTAGTTGATGCAAGATCAACTGTATATTCATATTTTTTTGGAGCAACGTTTCCAATCACAAATGATTAGATCAATGTAATGTTCCATCAGTTGAATAGTTGAGAAGATTCCATAGGAACAACAGCCTATTGTCTGAAGGGGATTACAAGTGGTATTGACCTTGATTAGAAAAACAAAAGAGAAACTTCTATCTGAGTTGCAGCCGCTTATTGCCTCGGTTGAGTGCTTGATGGGCAGCAGTGATAAAGCAAAAGGATAGTTTAAAAACTAAGGATGGGGAAGAAGATGATAGAAACAACCAGACATAATTATATTAGGAAAGGGAATCATATAAACTAATCAGTACTTTTGCAAATGGTACTTGTAGTAGCAAACCAACTCCTCTACGCAACTCTTTAAATAACCATATCTCATGCCTGCTTCCACAATCACACGCCCAACTCAATTTACACTCCCAAAAGAGAGAAAGAAGAGAGAGAAAGTGAAGAGGAAGAAAAATAATTGGGATTTAAAGCTTGATTAAAGCTGATAGATCTTACTTCTTGATGCTGGCCGGACCATGGGTTGGCCAATCCATTGGGCCCTGTCCATAGGCCCAACTGGATATCCAATTAATTAGGAATCTTATTTTGAGAATTGATTTATTTAGTAGTATTTAAAATTAAGAGTTTTGTTTAATTTGAATGATTAAGAAAGTTTAGTGATTTAGTTTCCTTTATTATTTAGGAAAGTCTTGGTGTCTAAGCTATAGAGAGGACTGATCCTACTCAATATATCTGGATGGACATCCTCAGTGTAATTAATGTTTATTACAATTAGCCAAAGATTTCTTTGAGTTTTTTTCTCAATTATGGTGTGTTTTATGGTCATGAGTGTTCTGCAGTGGTTGAATCTGTCTTTGGATTCGATCAATCCCACGGGAGATTGATCTATTTTTTCGATGGAGGACCCAACTGCTCCAATTTGGTATCAGGGCTAAATGCAAACATCAGAAGAAGCAACACGTCCGTTCTACTTATAGATGGAGGAAAGGATTGAGTCAAGCTTCCAAATCATGTTAAGAGAATGAAGATCATAAGAAAAATCCCAAATTTGTGCGATTGATTTTAGCCCAAGGATGATATTTACCAAACTTGAGGTTGAGTTCTCTCTGGTATTATCAAGCTATTAACTCAGCCGAAGTCGAGTTTTTCCAAGCCGAGGAGAGAGCTGATGCGGGCTAGCCCATGACTTATTTGTATTTTTATCTTTTCGATTTGATGTATGATGGCTTTTATCTTGATTCTCAAACAACTTACGTAGATGTCATAGGATTTATGTTTTTTGATTCATCCAGTGGTTTTGGTTAAGATGTCGAAACATAGGATAAAAGCAGGATGGTTGAAGTGAAAACTTGCTTTTAGAGTGTTTTGTGACCGATGAATACCAACAAGATCGAATGGGAATTTTATAGGATAGCAATTAGACTAGCTATGACCTATGGCGTAGAATGTTGTCCAATCAAGAAGCAACATGTGCACAAAATGAATGTAGCAAGGATGAGAATGTTGAGGTGGATGTGTGGTAAAATTAGGTAGGATAAAATTTGAAATGAGTGCTTTTGAGAGCATTTAGGGGTAGCATCAATAGGGGATAAAATTAGAAAAACCCGATTGAGATGGGTTGGGCATGTCCAACGCAAGAAGGTAATCGCGCAGGTAAGGAAAAGGTTGGTTATGCAAGTTGATGGCCCACCAAGGGGAAGGGGTAGGCCGAAAAGGATGTGGATAAAGGTAGTAAAAATAGATATGAAGAAGTACAACTTATCTGAGAATTTGGCTCAAGATAAATTGGAATGGAGAAACATAATTCACGTAGCCGACCCCAACATAGTTGGGACAAGGCTTTGATTATGATGATGATGGTTGTTGAATTCTTAAATTCATGTATATCCTTCTATTTGATCATGTTTGTGTGTGTTCAAGTTAGGCTCATGTAGTTCTTGAATTCTTTCGTGTTGTTCATACTCGAGTCATATTCAATGTCTGTGTGATCTGTGTCATATTCCTTGGATTTTGTGCAATCCTATATTAAGGATGTTAGTTTTATGTAAATTTGAGATTTGTCATTAATGGGGATGTGTTTAGATTCAATTCATGGTGTTGGAGAAATTTTTTAATCATGTTAATGGTGTTTTATGTTGTTTTACAGAGCACAATTTTATCTTAAAAAAACTGTGATTAAAAACCCTATTATGTAAAGTTGATGTTTTCAAAAAATTCTAGAGAATTTATATTTGGAATCCTTTTCTTGTTCTTCCCTAAAAGCATATATAAACTTCCCCAAAACTCCATCTGAAAGTGGAGTTAGAGGTTGTTCTTTACAGGCAGTCAACATTGCCAAAAACAGACCATGATTTCTGTATTGAATAATTTCTTGAGGTTGAATGAGTTTGTTCTGTGGCATTGCCCCGGATCTGCGATCGAGGGATTGATCGAATCCAAGATGGATTCCAGCCACCAAAGCACAAGCAAGACACTGGAACAGCCCATAAACTCACATGGAACTCAGAAAATTCTCTTATTAATTGAAATTAAGCATGCCCAATTACAATGGAGGGCTTAATATATATATATATGTATGTATGTATGTATGTATGTGTACACATCCATACATACACATACATACATACATACATACATAGGCAGTGTTATTAACCACTAAGAAATCCAAAATGGAAAGCTACTAACTCTAATAAAAAACAAAACAAGAAATTATTCCCTAATTCGACTTGAGATATAATTAGCATGCTACAGTAGCTTCTCAGCCAATTGGGCCTGTGTGCTAAACCCAATGGACTAGATTGGATGACTAGGTCAATCATGTGGGCCCACGGACCTTCTTGGGCTTCCGTACTGCATCATTATGGATTTGGGCTATTTCATGAGAGTTGTTTTTCAAGTTAGCTTTCGAACAAAATTGGTTTCAATTAAATTGGTGTTCTGTAGAATATTTTATAAATTTTTTTTTTTTCATAACAGTAAAATTTGTTTCATCAAAAAAGAAAAACAAAGATTACATAGGAGAGAAACCGCTGAAACCTAGCCGAAACTCAAACGAAAAGAGAAGCGAAGGAAAGAAAAACACTAGACATAAAAAAGAATAGAAGAGCGTAAAACTCCCTCCTTAGCAATAGCATCTGCCATGACATTTGCCTCCCCATGAACATGATGATATGAGGCTCCAAGCTTTTTAGCAATATCCTTCAAAATACACTGTTTTCCATAAACTCTTCCGAAATTCATGAATGGAATTAAATGGTCAAATTTTCAGGGTTTGTTCACATTTTTATCAGAAATCTATGAAAAATATTTTTGTAACCATTTGATTTCCAGAAGCAAAATGAAAAATACAATACCAACAATTTTTTAAAGTGATCTCTGTATAACTGAAAATCTCAGCACCAATGAGTTGAGTTTAAGCACGTTTCCAAGGGTCTATTGTTGGAAATAATTTCTGATAAAATTTGGGAATATTATCCTATATGTCTACAGTACGTGGTTCAAGTTTGGTGATGATATGAGTTACTGATATTCCATGATGTTCCTTACATTATTTGACGGTCGAGTTAATAAGTTGTCAACTGTTTTTTATGTGTTCCAGACTATGATGTGACTTCACAACAACCTATGATGTGTATATGTGCTTCAATGTGATTCAAAAGAAATCAAAATGCAGTTTGCCCATGTGATGTTTATGTGACTTGTGATTTATTTGATTCCCCTTTCAAGCCCAGATGCACTTGACCTTTTTCCAGTGAAGGACGCACTTGGCCAATGCGAGTGAGGGATTCACTCGACTGTGTTTGTGTGCCATAATAATATTGATGTTATGTAATTCATATAAATAAATGACGTGTCTGATACATATTCATGTGTCAGATCTTCATATTGCAAGTTATGCTCTTTAGGATGCATTGTTATGCATGGAACTGAATTGACCTTTATGTATGCATTTCAATTTAAGTACCCTATCTATTGAGTTCGTCTTGTTCTTATCTCACTCATGGACCCTTTTTAGGTAATGATGAAATGTAGAAGCTGACAATGATGATGATGCGGGTGGGAGATTTGACATCTACATAGACGATTAGTTGAATTTAGTATTTCAGCCTATTAAGTTTAGATTGAATTTAGAGATAGTTCGATATGGTTGTAATAACTTTAAGTTATTTTGAATTTATTACATTAGTTGACAATTTAAGTTTAATTAATGAAGTTAGAATTAAACTTACCTTGTGGTGAATGAAAATTCCGCTGCCATGATTTGACTTATATATATATATATAGAGAGAGAGAGAGATATCTCACCTTGCTATGAGAGATATGGTGGGGGCCCTCACATTTAAGTTGTTGGCATTGGATATGGATGTGAGGGCCCCTACCTTATCTCTCATAATAAAGTGAGAGCATCTCCCTATATATATTTATATAGGGCAGCTCTAGACAACGCTTGGGCATTTTTTTTATAAGAAAAATGTCCATCCTAGTTGGCCCCACTGGGATGCATGATGATCACGGAAGTTCATTGGATGGAAAGATCTATATGAGATCTACCAATTTGCAAAATCTCAAACTCCATAAGATCATCCTAACCCTTTGATCTATGGCCTAAAATCTAATGGTTTTAGAGGCATCGTTTTCTTGTGATTTCAATCCAATGGTGGGGAAAAGTTGGATGAAATGTCAAATTTGGACTTGTGACTATTCATGTGTGTGTGTGGGTGGGGGTTATGAAAAGATAAGATTGACTCAAGGTGGGCAAAAAATGAGGGGTGGAAAAAGGGGCGTTTTGGAGAATTACCCATATATATATAAACGGAATTTGAAGGCCACAAATTTCGGGTTGTGACAAGTGTCTCCCTCCAACATGAGAGCATTGCTGCTACACAGGAAGAGGTGATTACCATTTTGACAAAACGTGATGTTTGGTGATATGCATTATCCTCAGCTATGGTTAATGATGGTAGCCAATTTATGAGCTTTAGTTGATTTAATGAGCAGATGGAAATTGGAAACTGGTAGACTAATGTATACGTTGACTTATTTATGGCAAGCTTGGCTAGATTTGCATAAAGGTTAGTTGGAATTGATTTAAAAAAAAAAGAAAAAAAAAGACCCAAGGAGACCCCCATCAATAGGGGCCTGGAACACTTTCCAGCCTTGACCACATGGTTTGGACTACAATGAGGGTTCACGTTGCCATAAACTACACCGAAGAACGGAAAGCTGCAAGATCACCTCGGAAGAGAGGAAACATGAAAGAGAGGAGGGGTGTGGGGTGGGGGGGAGGGGTTGGTCTGAAAGAAACAGCCAGCACTGTAGAGGGGGATGGCAGTAATGGGAACAATGGCCTTCAATGGGTCTAGAGGAAACAGGAAATAGTATAGGCAAAAGCCAAGAACATTTATGTCTTAATATATAAAAATTTACCATCCATGGCCAAATTTCTCAGAAAGTAGAATTATTGCCTTGCCTTTCCATGTAGTTGTCCTTCACAATATAATGGCAGTTTCTATTGCTTGTCTCAAGTACTCTTGGAGATGTTTAAAGGTGCAAGATTAACATATCTCCTTTTTCCTTCTGTAATAAATGAAACATGTTTCTGCAATTTTTACTCTCCATTCTGTTTCATTGCAACTACTGTATTCTCATGGGAGTGTGACTTGCTTAAGGTAGCCACTTCTCATCTAATTAGTGACGCCTGCATAGATTAATGAGGATTAAGTCAGCGTGGCCGTTGGTTATGAAAACTTGCCTGAGCAAACCTTCAGTTGTACATTGAGAATGTAGCACTAATCTGAACCAAATTAGATGGCATATGGTTTATGAGCATTTTCTAGACTATTAGCAATTAGGTCTCAACCAGCGTAGACCTGGATCTGACCCAAAAATGTTATGGTTCCATGAGCTGGACCTGGACCAGAATATCAATCAGGCTTAAAAACTAGACCTGCTCCTGGATTTTTCACGTCAGATCCATTTGGCAATTGAGGAAATGGATACCCACAGCCATCATTTGGCGTATCATAATGACCTTTCCTAGTCACTGGATCAAAATCATCCTTGAATTGTGAATGGCTTGATTACTGCTCAGATTGGAGTGGCATTAACCGTTGGCTTCACAACCTCTGACTCTCAAACTGCTATTATTTTTGTTGAGTGCATTGTCAAACTAATGTTGTACCTATTCTGAGTGACATTTTGTTCAACATCCTATTCTTGCGAGATGAGAATGGAAGATTGAGAACTTGAGAAATATCTTTCATCAAGCACATTGTTAAGCTAATGTTGTCCAGATTCTGTTATAATTTATGAAAGCAGGCCATGTTCCAAGGATGCACATAAGACTTATGATTAGTTGAGCCTATTTACGGAAAAAGGACAGAATTATATACTAAAGTTGTGTGATTATGATGTTGTTCAAAGTAGCCCACATGAGATATTGACTTTCTGGTTTTGTTAGAATAGCATCTTTGTAGAATGTTATTTTAATTTTACACTTTTCGCACTTTTGGATTTTTTTTCTGACTCAGGTAATCCACGACCAAAGCCTTACGAAGAAGCTAGGACCTCAACCCCTCCTACGCCTTTTAAACCCCCATCCGGCGGTCGGACAAGTGATGTTGTCGAGAGCTCTGGGACTGCAAAACCTGGAGAAATTGTTCCTAACACTCAGAGGAATTCTACTGTAAACAGAAATTCTCTTGGCAGGCCTTTACCCACAAGGACTTGGGAGCAGAACTATGGGAACAACTATGGGGTTAATGCAGGGTATGGCTCAGGTCTAAACTACAATTCAGGTTATGGCTTTGGAATGAACAATTCCTATGGTGGACTTGGAGGGTCATATGGGGGTGGTCTCTATGGAAATAGCATGTATCGGAGTCCGTATGGTGGCCAATATGGAGGCTCCAGTTTGTATGGAGGTGGAATGTATAACAATGGATTTGGCGGGCCAATGGGCAGCTATGGGATGGGCATGGGTGGTCCATATGGTAACCAAGACCCAAACAATCCATTTGGTCAACCTCCATCACCACCAGGCTTTTGGATGTCCTTCCTTAATGTGGTGAGGCAGCTTTTCTTAATAAATCTGTCATGAATCTTTTGCAACTCTCACAATTCCATTTGTCATTCGTGTATGGAGATAAAATGAATTGTAGACAATCTACCATTTGCTCCACTTGATTCTGGGCGTCAAATTTGAAGTTCTGATATGGCTGCGTGTGGGGGCCACTTCTTAACCTGTTGGACCAATATTATTGCAAACAACAAGCCTAAATGTCATTGAGATTGGAGAGCTATCATGTTTAGTCCAAGAAAAAAAATGTGATATCACTGTGGAGAACTTCATGATAGCAGGATCCATTTCAACTTGTCATGAGTAGCCCAGATCCAAAGGGGTCTTCCCTGAAAAGTGGCCTCCACAATGCAAATTATACATACCTGAATCAGAAATTGGCTCTAATAAAATCTTAAGGATCCTTCTTCTTTTCCATGAATTAATGGAGCCATTTCTTAATGATGTTAATTGCAGGTGCAAGGTGTTGTATCCTTTTTCGGTCGGATTTCAATCCTGATAGACCAGAATACGCAGGCATTGCATATGTTCATGTCAGCCCTCCTTCAGGTGAACTTCTTGTACATGCTATCATGCCAGGGTTGATATTTTCTTCCCAGCCCATTTAAACTCATGCTTATTATTACAGCTATTTGATCGTTCTGGCGTGTTATATGGTGAGCTTGCAAGGTTTGTATTAAGGTTGCTTGGAATTAAAACAAAATCAAGGAAACCCCACAACCAGGGCCCTGGAGCACTCCCTGGCTCGAATCCACATGGACAGAACTACATTGAGGGTCCACCCGGACAAAACAACATAGAAGGATCGAAGGCAGCAAGTGGCTCATGGGACAACGTTTGGGGGCAGTGATGGGACTTGTAATCGGTAGTCTTTATGGGAACAGCCAGCATTGCCGGCAAAAGGTTTGAACAGTGTCTACTATTGTGCAAAAATTGCCATTCTTGAGGTCAAGTTTCAGAAGAATGTTTGCCTTTCAAAACGCACATCTGTGCATGAGGATGCATCAAATGTTGAAATGGTGTGCAAGATTTACAAGTCACTGTTCTCTTTTGTTACCAGGGAAAACAAGTTTGGACAATGTCTCTTCACTGTTTTGTTTCAGTGCATTCTTTTTTCCTTTTGCCTTGTCAGTCTCAAACTCATGCGCCCTTTAATACTTCATGATGTCCCTAACCAACTGAACTACAATTGAAACTATTGCAGTCTATTTGATTTTAGGGACCTATATGCTTCTCTCTCTCTCTCTCTCTCTCCTCATGTGGGAATCTGACCATACAGCAAGAATGCTGTGCGGCATATACAGTTCAGGGCATCTCCTCTTCCATTGAACTTCACCAATTTTGTAATAAAACTAGGTGAACAGACCATAGCACCCTCTATGTTAGGTGGCATTGTATTTTTCTCATTGTACGGAGCACAAAACAAACCTAGTTGGTGATGGAGGCTTGGAGGGAGGGGTGGAGTCATCAGTCTTCTCAATCTAATAGTCATCACTATCGGCAGCCCATGGAGTAATCACACATGAAGGGGACATACTTAATTGAGTCATCATATCTGAGAGGAAAAAAAAGACACTTCTATTGTATGCACAAATGGGGGAGAATACATAGAATACATAGAAAGACGAAATCTATGGAGTAAGATGGCAGTATTGGCACATTAAATAAAATAAGAATAGGTATGATCATAGAACGATCTCTGACATAAAATGGGAAAAAGAAAGAGGGACTGCTTTATTGTGGATGGGCTTGTCTCCGAACTTTGCAAAATCAGAATATTGAATAGGTACGAACCGGACTCAGCAGAGAATGTTTAAAATATAAGCAATTCAGGCATAATTCGAATGGTTGTCATGAAATTAATGGACAATTCAAAAGATAATGGTTAATGATTCAAGTCTTGTTGAATCAGTTTTAGGGGTGGCAATTGTGCAGGATGTGGTTTAAATGGGTTTGCTGAGATAGAGATTTGAGCATAAACCCATATCCTACCTAATTTTAAATTGGATTAAGTGTGTTCACAAACAACCCGAGCATGGGGATATGGGTTCCACACCAAAAGGAATTCAGATTTTGAAAATTCAGGGATTTTTGTGAAACTTTGATATGGAAAATTTCAGCACCAAGCAGATATCCACACACAACTTTTGGGATTTTTAACAAATATTTCATTGCATAAATGTGCCCCAAGTTGTCCATTGTGTGGGAATAGTCAAGAGTTCCAGTACCTCGTCCATGTGGCCGTGGCACCTTCTAAATAGGAGTCCTGGTCTCTAAATGATCTGAACCATTGGCACCCGAGCACCAATGGTCTACCATACATAGGATTCACTGAGCAATCCTAATAGCTGAATGGTTAGACTTTTGGTCCATGAATGTAGAAATTAACAAGGGCTCAACGGATGAAATGCTACTAATGATGGGTCTATGTTGACTGGAGGTTTCAAGAGCTTCACAAGGGTAGGAAATAGAGCTGGTTAGTTCGGGTCAGTTGTCGTCTTCTTATTCTTCTTTTTTTTTTTGTGGTGGGGGTGGGGGTGTGGGGGCAAATTCCATTAAGAGACCAAACAAAGCAACTACATGAAAGCACCTAAAAAAACATTGGTCCAAGGGGAATGTATCAGGGAGCCATTCTGGATACCATTCATGCTTCCTATTACTCAAAAAACCAAATCTAGCTAATGTGGTTAAAGCAGACCATTGTTCTGCTGGTACTGCCTCCAATATTCCATCCCATCTATAAAAAATAACGACATTGCTTGCACCAAGCCAATCAACAGCAGGAGATTGTCTTATTGTACATCAAATCAAGTTTAGCGTACAGCAAAATAATTACAATATAATTCCACATCACCACCATTATCTTAGCCTTGAACCATTGATCTGGACTGGCTTAAAAGGTTCCACTCATTCAAAGATACAAACTCAAACAAAGACCCAAACTAGGGCTTCATAAATCCCATCTTCCCAACATTTCTGCACGACTGTGTATCACTGTAATTACTCAATGAGTATCTATTCACAAATAATTAAGTTAATGATTACTAGCAGCTTAATCCAGTGTGTACTAAAAACAAAACTGAAATTCCAACTTCTGATATAACACTGCTGAATAAATTTTATTACCTTCCTCCCACTGACATGGAAAGAAGGCGCAACTGAATTTCAAGGAGCTCAGCAAGGAACCAACTGAAAAATAACTTGCCGCCATGAGGAATAAAGGTGACTTCATTTCTCAATGAATGCTGACTCTGCTAGTTCGATTGCAATGGCAAGGGCAGCAGCCTTGTTCTCGCATTCTCTCTGCTCATCATCAGGATCACTGTCGGCCACAATGCCAGCTCCAGCCTGAAGATGTGCAACCCATTCCCTGCGTCTGTTCACATCCCTATAAGAGTACATGGTGTCATAGCGTGCACTGGTTGGGAAAACAATAGTCCGGAGAGCGAGTGCTATATCCATGTCGCCAGTATATGATATTCCTCCAAACCCGCCGCTGTATGGTCCTCGCCTCGTGACTTCCAACTGATCTATTAACTCCATTGCTTTCACCTGCTTTGCCCCAGAAGATGATTTTAAATGGACCAGAGAATTTTATCAAAGGGGGGAAAAAACAAAATGATAAGAGATTCTGTCTTACACAGACCCTGCAGAACTAACACAACTCGTGTGAGATACAAGCTACACAAATGGCAGCCTCACCAAGATGTGCCATCATCTAGAAAACAGATCATGCAAACAATCCAAGCTACTGAGTCCAAGCATAAAATGTAGACTATTGGCCAACCTTTTGTAAATGTTCTATCTTCTTCCTAGGGAACCTTACTGGTGAGTGATATGAAGTGTAGACCCTGGCATTATATGCAACAGTGGAGGCACATGTTACGGACAAGACTAACATCTCCAGCGGCTGGACAGAACCCCCTCATGCCTCGATCTACCTAAAGGTGCAGCCCACAGTCTCATAGTACATATGAATACCTCTTCATTCTAGGTATGTTGTGGCATGGGGCTTCCTTCACTCTAACTGATGTGGGGGTGAGGAGGGGAATCCAAGAATTCCATCCACCAATCTAAGGACCTGAATGGATGAGGAAGAGTCTCAACAAAATCTTTCTCCTCTGAGTATAATAATAATAAATAATAAAAAAACCCAAACCATAGCATCCTAGAGAAGTTGCACTCTTACAAGCATTTCCCCTCAACACCTCCAGCCAAAGCTCTAGCCGCAGCAAACCGTCGCAGGAGCTTATGATTTACACCTATGGGAATATGTGACAGATGTATGGTTTGATTATCTGGATTTGATCAAAGGTATTCATGATCCATGTTAATCGGGGCAAGATCAACAACATTGAGTCAAAACATGGAATGAAGAGCCGAGATGGATGTAAATTGGATTCCAATATGATCAACCCAACCCGCCCACACCTACCAACCTCCAATGAATCAGCACTCACCCAAATCTTGGCATTATATGAATAATAATCACCATTGCAAACCTGGATGTAGGGGAGGCATGTGAGCTCCTATGGTGGGCCATGAACTATGACTTAAAGTTAATGGCCTTCATGGTATTTTCCCCTTAAAACAGTTAATTGGTATCACTGTACCATAGCTTCATCTGGTGTGTTGACGGTTTGGATCGAGTGGTTAGATCTCACATCGACTAGCTATGAAGCACGGACACAGACACGGGACACGGATACGATACGATACGGATACGCAGATACCCCATTTCTCAAAAAACTAGGATACGATACGTCGGGGATACTCTTTCTTTTTTTTATGACTGTAATAAAAATCTAACATTATTTCAATCAAAATAACCATAAAAGTGGGTTGTGAGCGTCTTCTTCAATGACTGGAGAAGACACACTACCACGAGTAGAATCCATATGACCTAAGCTAATATAAACAGAAAATATGTGTAAAAAAAATTTCAGTTGTTTTCCACTCACTGTTTATTCTTAGCACTCAGCACTCAGGAGGTCTTTGTACCTTGTGGGAATAGGCCCATGTGTCCAAACAAATGGACCGGCGAATGAAATAAGATGACCCAGCCCCTTTTTCCTCAATCTGCAAAAATAGATGAACCCAGCCCCTTTTCGACTTGCAGAGATGATACTTTAGCGGACGAACGGCGCCCAGATTTTCCGACGAAGCCTGGAGAGCACTGACGAACTGCTGCCCTCTATTTGTTGCATTGACAAGCAAATCCAGGGCCCAGAGAACATCAACAAATTGCTTCTCTCTCTCTCTGCGTGACTGATGTTGGTGTTGGAGAAGAAAAAAGGTTTTCCCCCTTAAAACGTGCACAACGTTTTCCACTTAAACGTATCCCGTACATGTCTGAAATACAAAAAATAAAAATAAAAATTGCGGATACATTTTTTTACGTATCCCGAACATATTGGGGGCGTATCCGTGTCCGATACGCCCGGGATACGGATTCGTCGCCCATTTCCACGTATCCGTGCTTTGTAGTCGACTAGATCTGTGATGCCCTAATCATCCATTTTGCTAGGCCCTTCTTTGCAAGTGCAAGTCGCTGTGAGAATGAGAGGACGACCCACTACACGGAAACCGATGCAATACAAGCAAAAGGAGGGCTGTTGCTTTTTTGTCGGGCCTTCTCTCCAAAGAGAGCTAGCTACAGCTAGCTTCATCCCTAAGCAATGCCAAGCCAAATAAAAAAAAGAGAAACAAAAGAAAAGAGGAAAAAGAAGTGATGCGGAGAGGGGTAGCAGATGAGAGGTAGGTAGAGGAGGGACAAGATACGGAGGGTGGAAGGTGTAGGTTAGGCATTTGCTTGAAAAATGGCCTCATACCAAACTCCCCATTGCGGGCGAGGAAAAAGAGAGAGCTCGGGAAGCCCCAAAATCACTCTTTTTTTTTTTTTTTTTTATTAATCTTATCTGAATAGCCTAGGGGGCTTTACAATGCGTAAGAATTTTAATCCTATTATAATTAGTATTGGCAAATTCATTGGGTATTGGACAAAGCCTGAGATTTATTTATAATTGTAATTTTAGTGGGACTGCTCAAGGAAGATGGTTACAGGATTTCTATAGTCATCACACGTGGACCACCATTTGGAATTTATCTTTGGACTACCATAAGAGTATAGTTGCTATTGTCAATCCTGGGCCTCCAGGCCCAATATATTAGGCCCATTTGTATACTAGTTAGTTGTTAGCTATTAGTATGGATCTGAACCCAAGTGTAATTAATGGATAAGCATTGTTAGAATGTAATCAGGGATTAAACCCTTTAAATATAGATCTCAGTTGACGATGCAAGGAGGACATTCATCTCCACTTCTCTCTCTCTCTCTCTCTCTCTCTCTCTCTCTCTCATGTCTGTATCACTTCTCCTTTAATGACATGGTATCAGAGACGAGTCGATCATCTGTGATCTTCTCCTAAGTCATGTTCCAAGCATTGGAAACCAGTCTGTGATCATTTGCGATCATCCTCTTCAATCGGATCATCTCTGATCATCGCAGATCACCCGTGGCCCACTGGAGATCATCATATCAGAAACTGACGGAATCAGTCACCAAGCTCGCCTGTTATTCCTCTTATTTATCACTATTTTTCCAGCAATTTTGTCTCATCAAAGGTAGGCCATCTAGCGGATTTTGTGATATTTCAATTTTATTAAGAAGTTTTCATCACAGCTGTCCAAGATTGTGGATTTTGATCCGTTTCTAGTGGAACTTCTTCCAATAGTTGCGAAAAATCCTTGTTTTTTCATCCCCAAACTTTGATCAGCTCTTTGATCATCCACTGGGGCGCACATGGACATTTTTCCACTAACGTCCAAAGACGTGATTCTCCCTGTTGCCGTTTTCTTCTTCCTGTTGCTGCTTTCATCTACTATTTGTTGCTGCCTGCTGCTGTACTGCTATTTCTGCCTGCTTGATTACTGTCAAGTGCTGTGTTACTGCTTGTGACTTTCTATTATCTGCTTTCGACATTTTATCATTGGGTTACTGTTGCTGTTGCTCTCTGCTGTTGCTTGCGTCTTCATCTGGGTTACTTTTACTATTGTTGTTGCTCTTTTTTTTCTTCATCTGGGTTGTTGCTGGTATTTTTTCTGATTCAATACCCTTGCTGTTGTTGCATCTCCACTGCCTTCTGTGATCTGTTCTATTGGTACCTGTTTTCTACTGCTGGTTTCTGGAGAATACACTCCTCGGCTATTATGGATAAAACTGAAAAATCAGATCCCTCTATTGTTAGATTTAATGGCAAAAACTGTGTCTTGGGCATTTCAATTTCAGTTATACCTTGAAGGAAAAGAACTGTGGGCCCATATTGATGGATCTGAAACAATCCCTGCTGATGATGCCAAGAAAATTCTTTCTTGGAAAACTAAAGATGCAAAGATAAAATCCTGGATTCTTTCTTCTGTAGAACCAAATTTTATTTTGTATCTACAACCATGCAAAATCTCAAAGGAAATGTGGGAATATCTGAAAAAGGTCTATTATCAAAATCACGCTGCTCATCAATTTCAACTGGAATTAGAAATTGCAAATTACTCCCAAGGGACGCTTTCCATCCAGGATTATTACTCAGGATTTCCAATCCTTTGGTCAGAATATGATGAAATCAAGTTTGCTACTGTCTCTGAAGCGCTGCTAGCTGAGTTACTTTCTTTACAGCAAAACAGTCATCGAGACCAATTGCTCATGAAACTACGCCCTGAATATGAGACAATGAGATCCAACTTAATGAGCCGAGCTTCACTCCCCAACGTAGATGACTGTCTTCAAGAACTTCTACGGGAAGAACAACGCCTTGTTACCAAAATTGCAATTGAACAACAGAGCTCCACTGATGCTCCGCTTGCCTATGCTGCTACAACCAGGCCTCCTCGGGACATCAGTAAATTACAGTGTTACAACTGTAAAAAATATGGCCATTATGCACATCAATGTAAGCTGAAAGTCTGTAAATATTGCAAGGCCGTTGGTCACATTCTTGAAGAGTGTCGGAAGAAGGCTCGCAATTTGGCTTCTCGCCCCCCTGTGCAGTCAGCTCCAAGTGCTTACACGGCTACCACCCCACTATATGCATCTTCTGAATTCAGTGGTTCAATGCCTTTTGATTCACCATCACAGCCTGGTTCCTCATCACAAACACAGTCCCCCGCTCCAATTACTCCGGCTATGGTAAATCAAATGATTATCAATGCCCTGTCATCTATGAACATTTCAAGTACTGGTCCGTCCTTTTCTAAAACATGGTATTTAGATTCAGGGGCTAGTAATCACATGACCTCCTCACCTACAAAACTGCATAATGTTGTTCCATACACTGGCACTCATTCTGTTCAAGCTGCCAATGGGGACCACCTTCCCATCGTCTCTGTGGGTGATAACCCTGGCCCTTTTCCATTAACAAATGTTTTTGTGTCCCCTCATCTTGCTACCAATTTAGTTTCTGTGGGTCAATTAGTTGAGAATAATTACAATGTCTCTTTTTCTTCTTCTGGTTGTATCGTGCAGGACCAGGAGTCAGGGGCAGTGATCGCGAGGGGGCCTAAACGTGGCAGACTTTTTACTTTACCGGTCTCTCCATTTATTCAGCATAAACCGTGGCATCAATTGTTTTGTTTTCTACTTCATAATAATTCTCGGTTATGGCATAATAGGCTTGGTCATCCGAATGCTGCTACGTTGTCCACTTTGTTTCAAACTGGAATATTAAATAAACCTTTTGATTCTGTTTCATTTGAGTGTGATGCTTGTAAATTAGGAAAAAGTAAAACATTACCTTTTTCTAACTCTACAACTCGGAGCAATGAATGTTTTGACTTAATCCACAATGATGTTTGGGGCATTGCTTCTACCATTTCTCATGGTCATTTCAAATACTTTGTTACATTTATTGATGATTACAGCCGATTTACTTGGGTTTATTTGTTACAGGCATCTTCTTGATGTCACGAGAACCCTTCTCATTGAATCATCTGTTCCTCCTCGTTTTTGGACTGAAGCTCTCATCACCATAGTGCATCTCATAAACCGTCTTCCATCACCTACCATTGCCCAATTAACACCTTATTTTAAACTTTTTTGTCACCATCCATCGTTTAATCATCTACATACCTTCGGGTGTGTTTGCTTCGTTCATCTGCCTCCCACAGAGCGCACAAAATTAACAGCCCAATCTAGCAGTTGTGTTTTTTTAGGATATGCAACTCACCAAAAGGGTATTGTTTGCTATGATCCAATGGCTCGTCACACCAGGATCTCTCGTAATGTTGTTTTCTTTGAAAATCAATATTTTTTCCAAACCTACTTGGATTGTCCTTCTCCATTTTCCACAACTTTGTTACTTGGGTTTTCCGAAGAAACAACTGGTACATGGTTTAATCCTAATTTTGTGTATCATCAAAGGGAAAGAACTACCACTGCAGATGCCTACCCTCCTGATCCTCCTGCTCCTCTGGCAACTGGTCCCACATCTACTAGTACCTTGCGTCGCTCCTCCAGAATTTCTCGACCTCCTGAGAGGTATGGATTTACCCATGCTTCCTTGATGACAACACTATCTTCCGTTTCCATCCCAAGTTCTTATTTGTAGGCTGTGCAACATGATTGTTGGAACCAGGCCATGAAAGAAGAATTAGATGCATTGACCCAGAATCACACCTGGGATATTGTGGACTGTCCTTCTTCCGTTAAACCCATCGGTTGCAAATGGATCTACTCGATCAAACTAAAATCCGATGGCTCCTTGGATAGACACAAAGCTCGACTTGTGGCACTTGGCAACCGACAAGAGTATGGCATTGACTATGAAGAGACATTTGCGCCAGTTGCAAAAATGACAACTGTTTGGCTCCTTCTCGCCATTACTGCTTCTCAATCTTGGCCATTATACCAAATGGATGTCAAGAATGCCTTTCTACATGGGGACTTGAAAGAAGAGGTCTATATGCGGATACCACAAGGAGTCACCTCTCTGTCTAAGAAGTCTGTATGTCACTTACGCAGATCTCTTTACGGTCTCAAGCAAGCTCCCCGAGCGTGGTTTGAAACATTCGGAGATCATTTAGGCACGATTGGCTTTACTCAAAGTCCGTACGATCCATCTCTTTTTCTAAGCCACGCATCTACTGGCTTTACTATTCTCCTTGTATATGTTGATGATATCATTATCATCGGCACTGATGATGCTCTGATCAAATCACTCCAAGCCTCTCTTCGAGATTCATTCCATATGAAGGATTTGGGTCCTCTACATTATTTTTTGGGCTTAGAGATACATCAGTCTCCAAAAGGCCTGTTTATAAATCAACACAAATATGTGACAGATCTTATTGAGCTTGCTGATCTCGATGAATCTTCCTCAGTTGATACGCCGCTTGAAGTCAATCTTAAGTTGAATAAAGATGATGGAGATCTTCTTCCTGATCCACATACATACCGGAGACTCGTCGGAAGTCTTGTCTATCTCACCATCACCAGGCCTGACATATCTTATGCTGTCAATCTCGTCAGCCAATTCATGACGTCTCCTCGTCACCTTCATCTGACAGCAGTGAAGCAAATTATTTGGTATTTATTGGGTACTAGAGCTCGTGGTTTATATTATCCAAAGGATAATCGTCTACTTCTGATTGCTTATGTAGATGCTGACTGGGCAAGATATCCAGATACCAGACGGTCCACCACTGGTTGGTGTATGTACCTCGGTCAATCTCTCATCTCTTGGAAATGCAAGAAACAAGAACGGGTCTCCAAATCTTCCATAGAGGCTGAATATCGGGCTATGTCCTCTGCTTGTTCTAAAATCCTATGGCTTCGGGGACTTCTTTTGGAACTTGGATTTGCACAGGCCTCTCCCACTTCCTTGCATGCAGATAATACTGGGGCAATCAGAATCACTGAAAATCCTGTTCTTCATGAACGCACCAAACATATAGAAGTTGATTGCCACTTTATTCGAGACGAATACAAGCGTAATGTTATCGGTCTACCTCATGTCCCTACAGAGTTTCAGTTTGCAGATATCTTCACTAAGGGACTTCCTCGGCCTCGACATCAATTTCTTGTCTCCAAATTGCTACTTTATGACACTCCCGCATCAATTTGAGGGGGGGTGTCAATCCTGGGCCTCCAGCCCCAATATATCAGGCCCATCTGTATACTAGTTAGTTGTTAGCTATTAGTATGGATCTGAACCCAATTGTAATTAATGGATAAACGTTGTTAGAATGTAATCAGGGATTAAACCCTTTAAATATAGATCTCAGTCGACGATGCAAGGACATTCATCTCCACTTCTCTCTCTCTCTCTCTTTCTCTCTCTCTCTCTCTCATGTCTATATCACTTCTCCTTTAATGACAGCTATCACACGTTGTGTCTTGCCATCACGTGGTTGAAGTCTTTGTGTTTTGATGACATCATGAGCCCTCACTTCTGTCTCATCTATTGTCATGATGGTAAAAGACTTATAAGTCAATGCATCAGGCTTTGTCTCCAACGTGTCTTTATGTAAGTTAACAATGGAAAAGAGTTATGAAGACTATTGTAATGAATTGGGATCCATGCAACAACAGTGGATGGGTCGCTCAAGCCATTGTTTGGTCGCTTGAGCAGACCACAGGCGGTAAGCCATCCGCTCAAGTGCACATTTATTCGCTCGAGCGGTCAATGTGCAGAAAGTCCGTTTTGAGTAGGAAACTGCCTTCTAATTTGGTTCAACTTACTTCTTTGAGTCATACTTGTCCTACAACTATTGAGGCACGAATAAAAGCCTATATATGGCCTTCATCTCTCAACTCTAGGGTACCACTCTCCCATTCAAAAATCTAGAGATCTATTGAGAGATTATTTTCTTCTCCAAAGTTTCAAGTTGCTGCGCTGAAGTTCAAGTCTTTGGAGATTTTTCTGCTACTTTTCTGAAGTGGATTCATCTTGAAGAGGCATTCAAGGTGGTTGGTTCAAACGCGGTGAAGGTGCATGGCGAGCAGTCGGCAAGATCAAAGCAGTCCTTAAATTGAGTTAGCAACTAGGGAAGGGTTGTAAGTTTTCTTGTAACTTTCGATTTATAGTGCTTGATTATCTGTTGGCCTAGACGATAAGGCCCGCGGTTTTTTCCCGCGTAGGGTTTTCCATATATAAATTCTGTGTCCTTCTCTTTGTGTGGATTGCTTTCTTTTAATCGGTTCTAGGATTAATTACTATTTTAATCATTGTCTTTGAAATCTAGTAAAGATCAGTTGTTTGGGACTCGAGCCTGTGTTAAGGCCGAAAGTTTTCACAATGCTTAAATATGAGAAAACAAAACCCTAAAGCTAATATGGACCATCCAAATACACTCATGGCTAGGATTAAAACATCTACCTAAATACAATTTAAAACATAAATAAGTAAATGAACCTCTAAATAGACTAAGATAGGTGAGCTGGACCCAAAGAATTGGTCGCGATGATGGGTTGGGCCCACTGGCGGGTCGACCAATGGGGACCATGGGTCTGTCCTGCATCAAGAAGGCCTACAGCAACCAAAGTTGAAGTTGAGCCTAAGTTGCCTAAGCTAACAGCCTGCCTGATAGTGCCAATGCTTTTCAAACTCGTTGCCTACCATTACCAGCACCCTATGATACTTGGATACTTGTACAAGCCCCACGTATCAGTATCGAACCGATATGACACTTGTATTGTAATACCCAGGGCCCCACTATAGTGGCTGGATTATTTAAGTATATATCTATGATTACTTACTTAGGTGATTTTATTTATAAAATTTTGTGATTTTATATAATAAGTGTAAATACCATAATTAAATATGAGTCTAGTGGGACCCCTTTTATTTTGTAGAGATTGAGATATTAGCCATGGTGTTCGACATCCTTTTCCCATAGGAAACCAAGTCCTCTTTGGGACTGTTTTATGACCAGAAAGAAAGTTCGCATAGTAATAGAAAGTTGACTTGTACAAGGAAGGGAAACCACGTTATATATGAATGTTGCCCCCCTTGAAACCAACACATGACATTCTCTCTTCTTTTTTTTTTTTCTCTTTCCTCCCTTGCATGCCACTCTTGATAACCCAAACCTCTAGTCTAGGAACTAGAAGGAGAAGGACGGAACATCCACTAGGGGCTTTGTGGATGACTTATCTTTTTCCCCAAGTCAATAGAGCGTCAGTGCATTAAACCTGGTATGCTGCTACAGTGTACCCACCCTGCACCTGGTAACTGGGTTGTCGATTCTGTAAACCTCTCATATGGCTTTATTTTTTTTTGTTTTACAACTATGTACCATCTAGGTTTCAATAATACCATTAAAAAATAATAAAACCATTAAAAAAAAAGGTTTTAATAATTTCACACCAGTCCATCTCTCACCTTTTTGAGTTATAAAAGGTGTTCGAAAATTGCAAATTGGTCCTGATATTTACTATTTTCACATCTGAAACATTATGCACATCACTTGAGTTTTCAGAATTCTGTAAATTACAAATCAGGGCTTGGTATTTATTGTTTTACACAGCTGGACCTGTTTTGACTAATTTGAGACCATTCCTTGAATTTCAGACTTTCTGAAATTTCAAATAGACCCCTGATAATCTCCAAATATATATAGCTAAGCCTGTTATCTTTCTATTTCTTTGCATTCTAAGTTTGTGCATATTACAAATAAGGGCATTTGATTCATTGTTATTATATTTGCAAACTGTTTTGAGTTGTTTCTTTTAATTATTGACTCAGGACCCTATTACTTATTAATGGTAATAGAAATATGTTTGTGGATTAAAATACATAGTACATGTTTTTGTTATTAGGGGATTTCACATGTGTATTCCAATGATAGATTATGTGATTTGTGAGTATTTGTTGTGATTAATTTGGTAATTGGATAATTTCCTCAAAATTGTAAAGGGTGAGTTAGGTAATTGAACTCTGACACCTCAGATACCAATTTTGATTCAGATTGGGGCATGTTAAATCCACATAATTTGAGGGGTTGATTATGGAATTTGCCCATTACAGATGTTGAGGACATGTTAAATATCAGATTTTGAAGAGAGATTTATTATTTGAATTTGGAAAGCTGATGTCGGATGACTTGGTGGTTTTGGAGGAACCTTGTGGATACCCTTAGACAAGTAGCAGTGCATGGGATGATGTCCCATTTAGGGATGCAAATGGCCAATTTTGGGCAGGTTTATTTTTTACTTTGAATAATTTGGGAGAATTGATTTTGTGGTATCATTTTGATAGTTTTGGACCTTGCGGTCAATTTTTCTTAGGACAAAAAAGAATGATTCTGTGATGTGCAGAAAGGAATTTTGAGAACTATTTTGTTATATGTGATATCTTTGTGGAACATAAACTTTGGGCCTGTGCTATCAGGTGGTTAGGAGGTTGTGGTTAGTTTTGACCCAATTCCAACCTTGACCATGAGTGCGACGTATTGGTTTTTTTTTTTTTTTTTTTTTAAATAGTAAAATTTATTAATAAGAGGGGACGACCCAAAAGAACAAAAAACAGGAGAAAACTCAATACAAACTATACATCAAAGGAAAGAAGAACGAAGCACCCCTTAGCGAGTTTATCCGCTGAAACATTAGCCTCATGTAACACATGATGGACATCATCCAATTGACAAAAAAAATATCCTACACCTCCTCCACCACATCAGCCAACATCCAAGGATAAGAACAACTACTTAAACTCCACTGAATGGTAGAAAAACAATCTCCTTCAATGATAACTATAAAACCTTCCAACTTACGCAACTCGCGACAACGAACCAAAAGAGCATTAATTTCAGATTCATTAGCATCTAAAGAATCCACCGGCCTAGAGAAATTCCTTACAGCAACGCCATTCTAGTCTCTAATGACACCTCCAATACCACCTCTTCCAATAGCTTGAACATAATTCCATCAAAGTTTAATTTGAGAAAACCCGTAGGAGGACATTCCCAGAAAACACCGTTTAAAGATTTAGAGACCCATCCACCTTGAAAATGAGCTGCCCAATATCTACTTAAATCCTCCAAACACACTCCTTTAAACTCTTTTCTTGAAAGCACCCACTCTGAAATAGACCAGATAATAGATGCAACAACATCCTCCACTGAGTTACTCTTATTCTTGAAAACACGAATATTCCTTGCCAGCCAAATTTTCCAACAAACTGGGTACAACACCACCTTCCAAAGAATTATGACGTGAACATATTTGGTTCTCAGGTGCCATTGATGAAAAAGATCCGCTACTTTCAAGGGCATGACCCATTACATATCAAACACATTAAGAATTGCAGACCGCACTTTATGAGCAAAAACACAATGGATAAGCAAATGATGCACTGATTCCTCAACCTTTAAACACATAGGGCACCCATTGATAATAATATGCTTACGCCTCCACAACTTGTCTAAAGTAAGAATTTTATGAGACCTCACCACCCAACAAAAGGCTAATACTCGACGTGGTATTGTAGAGTCCCAAAACCATTTCCCCTCTTGAATAGAATGAGATGAATCAAGCAGAGCATTGTAAAACGATTTAACTGAGAAATTACTTTTAACCGCCAGCTTCCAAATTCTAACATCACATCCTCCACCATTAACGTAAACGTTGTCTGATAAGGCCAGCATGCGAGTGAAGTCAACTTCTCTATCAGTCATATCTCAACGAAAATTAAAATCCCACACCACTTGACCACCAGTAATAAGGAAATTATCTGCAAGAATAGCCTGTTGTCTCCTATCTAACAAGTAAAAGTTAGAAAAGAGTAATAAATGCCAACTGCCCACATCATTCATCATACCAAATCTAACCCGACGCCCATCAGGCACTCTAGAGCAAATCCATGGAAAGAAAGCATCCTTAACTGAAAGAATTGATTTCCAAAAACCAAAGGCCCTGAACATTTGACTTGGTATGCACCACCCATCATTATCCAACTTATACTTAGAAATAAGGATTTGTCTCCACAACCCTTGAACTAATTCCCCTATCCTCCATAACCACTTTCCCAATAGAGCTTTATTAACTTTCTCAATAGATCGGATCCCCAACCCTCCTTGCTCAATAGGATTGCAAACCACATGCCACCTAACCAAGTGATACTTCCTCCTGTCAACATGATCATTCGAAAGAAAATCTCGTTGGAGCTTTTCTATTCGACGCAGCACACTTTTAAGGCACTTGAAAAAAGAGAGATAATAAATAGGAATGCTTTGCATGACAGACTCAATCAAAGTCATTCTCCCTCCCAAAGATAACATCTTACCTTTCCAAGAACTCAGCCTTTCATCTACATGCTCCAAAACTGAACTCCGCATTGAACTCTTGGGAATCCCCAAACATAAGGGCATCCCCAGATAATTGGAAGGCAATTTGCCAACTTTGCAACCAAAAGCATTAGCCAAAGTAGCAGCCTGACTAGCTGCTAACCGGACACCTATAAACTCACATTTGCCATAATTGATTCGAAGCCCCGAAAATAGTTCAAACCATTTCAAAAACAGTTTCAAATTGTTAACCACAACTAGTGAAGCATTGCAGAAAATAATAGAATCATATGCAAATTGCAAGTGAGTTACCTCCAAAGCAGAATCATCAATAGAAAATCATGTAATTAACCCCATCCGTCTAGCTTTCTCCATTAAGACATTCAAGGCTTCCACAACAAGAATAAAAAGCATAGGAGACAAAGGATCACCTTGCCGGATACCGTGAGAACTCTTGAAATAACCTTTAGGAGAACCATTCACCATTATAGAAAAATGAGCTGAAGAGACACAACTCTGAATCCATTTACGCCATTTATATCCAAACCCCATTCTTTCCATCATATATTGAAGGAATCCCCAATCTACCATATCATAAGCTTTTTCTAAACCCAACTTACAAATAAATCCCGAACGATTTTGTCGATTCCGAGAATCCACACATTCATGAGCAACGACACTATCAAGAATTTGGCGTCCATCAACAAATGCAGCTTGTTTATCAGATATAACCTCAAAAAGCACCTTTCGCAGAAGATTAGCAAGAACCTTGGCTAAAATCTTATAAAGACTCCCAATCAAACTTATTGGTCGGAACTCCTTAATTGAGATAGCACCATCTTTCTTTGGAATCAAAGCAATGAAAGACGCTCCAAGCTCCCTTGCTATAACACCATTTTTGTGGAATTCATTAAAAAACACTAGCATTTCATCATCAAACATATCCCAAAAATAGTGGAAAAATGCTATCGGAAAACCATTAGGGCCCGGAGCTCGATCTTCCCCCATACCAAACACAACTTCTCTAATCTCTTCTTTAGAAAATTGAGCTTCAAGAGAAGAAGCAGTAGAAGTGGAAAGCTGACTACCAAAATTCCCATCCATCCGAGGCCCTAACTTATACCTATGGATGTTAATTTAATTTATTGTATAATTTTCTCTAATCATTTGTTTTAATGCACAAAAAAGATTAGAATATCTATTCACTCGGTTGTACTGATATTTTTGTGGATTTGCCCCAATCCAGGTAATCGTAACTTAGAGATAAAGGAATACTGAGAGGATCAAAAGATAGACTTCGGATGCGCACTTGAGCATCAGAGCCACCTAGCTGAAGAGAACTAGATTTATTAGCTTGTTTAGTTTATTTTATTGAATTTTAAAGACAATGTAGTTATTTTATTTTTATTGGACAATGTTACCTTTATTGATTAGATTTGGATTTTGAATAGAAGTTTGTTTAAGTAGGTAAGCGCCTCAATCTTTATGTGATTTTGATTTAACATATGCGTGTATGATGCTTATGAGTCACGATCTGGAATCGTGATAGGGCCCCGGATTTTGGGGTGTGACATGTATTGGTACCTGATACTACACTAATACTTGGAACAAGTTTAACATATCCTACTTATAAAGTCCTTTATTTCATATACTTCTTTTAATATTTTTACTTCTCACCATAAAAAATGCTGGAAAGGGACGAAAACAATGATAATTTCATTGATTCAAAAGTTATCTAAAGAAAAATTAGAACACCCATACCCGTATGTGTCTTGGATTTTCAAAAGTGAGGAGTCGTATCCCCGATCCTCATATCAATGTCCATATCCATATCTGCATCTGAGCATCGTAACCTGCGCCCGTGCTTTTCAAACTTGTCGCATGCCATTACCTCGGCAAATGAGTCCACCTCATTTAGAATTCCCGCCTACCTTACCTACTTTTCATACCTCATGCTTTTGCTTTTTTTATTGCTATTTTTTTATTTCAGGCATTGAATGGCCTGTTTCACAAATTTGAAAGGTGGTCACACCGCTCTCCGGGTTTTATTTATTTATTTATTTTGTGTGTGTGGGGGGGTGGGGGTGATTTGGAGGTTTGAGGGTAAATATAATTGATGAAAATGATAATTCTGATTACTGCTTTGATAGTGATATTAGCTAAAAAAAATAGTGGAAAGGGAAAAAAAAAAAAAAACCCAACCTTTGGTGCTCCGCTCACTGTTCCAACAGGCAATGCAGCACGCAGAGCATCCCAACTAGTAAGATGATCAAGTAGCTCTCCTGTAACCTGCAAACAGGACATACTTTAGTTGGATTTGTAACAATAAAATGAACATCCAGCATAAAAGGCTGAGGCTCAATCCCCTAGGTCAAGTGCCATATGGAAGAAATATAAGTAAAAACTAACTAAATCAATGAGAACATAACAGCCAAAAGGGGGACCTAAAACAATCATTATTAATTTTTAAGACAACAGATTAAAGTTTAGTAGAAAAAAGGAAACAGAAGGCAATTAACTTTCAAGGTTCACATCTACAGAAATGCTCATGATCACCAGTATAATTGAGGCACTTGGCAAATTAATGCAGTAGAGACAAGAAACTAAAGCAACTAAAATGAAAGGACATAACTTCTTCCTCATTTAAATTTAAAATGATAAATTCAAACCAAACGACATTTCCACTAAAAAAGATAACACCTAAAAGCAGTGACATAAGTGAATCCGGTTTAAACATTCAACTTACAAGTTGAAAAACTCAAAATAAATGGAAAATCAAGTCATCAACAGAAGACCTAGGCACCTGCATGTTTATTTTAATTAAAAGCAATATTGGAATTGGATCGAAACTGAAGTTCCACAGGAGAAACATATGAGAAATTACAGTGAATGCATCTCATACAAGGTAAACCACCTCTTTAATTTTTTTTCCCCATGAGCCCTATAATTGAAGGACAAGACAACAAGTATAGAAGATAAAAGTTTGTTAAACATTTAATCTGCAACAAGAGTTGAACCAAAAAGTATCAGAGGAAGTTTTCAGATTATCATGAAAGCTAGTGTCACAAGGAAAGTTCTCACCGTTGAGCTGATGTGCATCACATGGGAATATCTTTCAATATTCATAAGCTTCTCCACCTTTACAGAACCGGGCTTTGATACCTGCAACAATAGCCTGCTTAAATAAAAGGGTCCATAGATCCAGTTGATCTTCCTTGTGAAGGTAAAAAAGACACCAAGAAAATGATATAAGCAAGGCAATATCAAAGAAAGAAAAAAAAATGCAAATATGTATTGATGCAGTGAAGGCACAAGATACTAACAAGGATATCTTTCTATTTTTATTTAGCTGCAAGGGACTAAATGATTGATTGTAAAAAGAGGAAAGGATGTTAACTGAAGATGTGAAGACATGGAGCAATCGATGCCACATGTATGCATAAAGATAAAGCATTGAAGGTTCGAACGAAAAACCTTCCCAACATCATTCCGCCCCAAATCGACCAGCATGATATGTTCAGCACATTGCTTCTCATCATTTAGTAGATGCTTTTCCAACATCTGATCCTCTTTCTCTGTCTTGCCTCTTCTAACAGTCCCAGCAAGAGGTCGGTTGATAATCTTCCCCTGTAAACAAAATAAAACATGTTCCATTCCATAAACACCGAAGAATCATCCAATGATGGAAATGATAAAAAAAAAAAAAAAGAATTTCCAAGAAAAGTCCATGATGACTTCTATACAAAACAATATAACAAGCATGTGCCAATTGTTGGGAAAGTCCCACATCGCCCAAGTAATGAGTTTGATTGGGCTTCATATACCTGTTTGGGCCTTCCAACTATTAGCTTAAGCTTTTGGGTTGCTATATGGTATCAGGTTAAAAAAAAAAAAAAAAAAAGGATTTCCAAGAAATGTCCATGATGACTTCTATACAAAACAATATAACAAGCATGTGCCACGTGTTGGGAAAGTCCCACATCGCCCATTTTGATTGGGCTTCATATACCTGTCTGGGCCTTCCACCTATTAGCTTAAGCTTTTGGAATGCTATATGGTATCAGAGCAGGTTTTTGTAGTTTTGTGTAGCCCATGAGGCAGGCCTGTTCATGAAGTCTATTGGGCCTGCACGTGCGGGGGAGTGTGGGAAAGTCCCACATTCCACATCGCTCAAGTAATTGGTTTGACTAGGCTTCATAAACCTGTTTGGGCCTTCCACCTAGCAGCCTAAGCTTTTGGGTTAGTACATGGTATCTTACACCACTTAGCATCAAACTAAAAGAGAAACTTAATCATGGCCTTTGTTGTGATGCATACCCAAAAGCCCTCGACCCACCTTCAACCCAAAAACACCAATAAAAAGAAACCCTCAGCAACCAATTGACCAAATAGTGAAGAAAAAACTATAAACTGGTGATATCCTAGTTGGGGTAAAGTGATCCGGATTTATGAGTTGCTTTTCTTCTTACTATTCATATTCACATTTACAAAACATGAACTTGCATTGACCATTATTTCAGCATAATGAGTTGCATAAGGAAAGAAACAACAACTTGAAAATGTATTTAACTTTTTGAGAATGAATGCAAAAGGTCGGTAAAACCTTACAGCTCTTTACTGGTCCATACAGGGTACATGCATGTACTGGAAAAAAAATATTTATCATAATCAAACCATTTTTCAGGCACCTTCGGAAATGAAGATTTCTTTTGAAATTTGAAAATTGGAATACAAGCAAACAAAACTTGTTGATAAGAGTGTTGGCACTACTTCACAAAGAAAGCTTGATCACTACTTCAGAATCCCTTTGCCAACAGAGCTTCGCTGGATCTATGAACACTCTTTAAGCAATCGTGTTTGCCTGTATTGATAGCTTTCTTCAGCCTGCAAACTTTATCAAAGTGCCGCTGAATTATAAATCCAAGTGTCTCCATATGCAGTAAGAGATCCATCGTAATATAAGCAAAACAAAGCTTATTCTTATTGGAAAGGAACGGGAAGCAGAAAAACATAGCAAACATGAGTTCTGTTGCTTTGAGTCAATGACATGTGGAGAAGATGTAGCGTGATTGTGCAGTGGCGAAAGTATCTCTTTGGGCTAAATTCAACAACAACATAGCTGGTTTTATGCGGAGCTGGGTACCAGGTGTAAGGTGGGTAGAGATGGAAGGCGGAGGGGGTAGGTCGGGCTTTCACCTAGATAATTGGCCTCAGCCAAACTCCCCATCACCGGCGAGGAAGAAGAAAGTGTTGATATGCATTGTTCTGCCTAATAACCAGTAACACCAAAAGCTCGAGCTTGTAGTGAACATCACAACAATGTATATCAACACTCACTCTTGAACGGGAAGCCGTTCAAATTCGAAACCCAACAGATAGACGAAAGAGAGACATGAGGTAGACAGATGGAGGTAACATGCCTTCCAAGGGTTTCGAACTCGTGACCTCCGTCTCTGATAACATGTTAATAACCAGTAACACCAAAAGCCCAAGCTTATAGTGAATGGCACAACAATGTATATCAATAGAGAGAACTCGGAGAACCCCAAAATCGCTCGAGTAACTTTTCATTAATCATTAACTCAATTGAATAGCCAAGGGGCACATAAACTTAAAACTAATCTGAACCATCCAAACACATTGATGGCTAGGATTAAAACATCTAATATAAAAACATC
Organism: Persea americana; assembly: GCA_029852735.1. Classification (NCBI taxonomy): domain Eukaryota; kingdom Viridiplantae; phylum Streptophyta; class Magnoliopsida; order Laurales; family Lauraceae; genus Persea; species Persea americana. Next base: position 28,174,185 of record CM056819.1, read on the forward strand.
TTAAAATATAAATAAAAACTCTAAATATGATAGAATATGTGGGTTGGGCCAAGATGATAGGTTGAGAGGATGGGCTGGGCCCATTGGTTGGTCGACCCATGGGGCCTGTTGGGTTTGTCCTAGATCATTGGTAAAGGTTTCTCCACAATGTGTTGTGCATAAACAAGCCCTAATGCTACTTCCAAGGAAGTGATTGACAAATTGTTAGATAATCAACTTGTATCCACTGTTACCAGAGGTTTTTCGTCAAGTGGAAAGTCAACCAAGATCCGTCAATACATTGGTCACTGTTCGGCTCTTTCCAAAGATCGGATTATGACCTCTACGAGAAATGCTAAGCTCTCCACATGCTGGAGTAGAGTTTCTCAAGACAGGAAGCAACAGCCAAGAGCCCATCAGTCTGTAAAGGAGGACAACACCAAATCGACTGGTTGATCAAGCCAAGGAGGACCACTGGTCACTTTAGTTACGACAGAACATAATTTCTTGTACGACCAGGGTGTATCATAGTAGTTCAAGCTTTGTATATGTTGGGAAAGTCCCATGTCCCACATCGCCCAAGTAATGGGTTTGACATGTCTTTATATACCTGTTTGGGCCTTTCACCTATGAGCTTTAAGCATTTGGGTTGGTACATGGCATCTTACATGGTATCAGAGTCGGTTATGTTCCTGTCGTTTTTGTGTAGCCCACGTGGTAGGCCTGTCCATGAAATCTATTAGGCATGCACCTGAGGGGGAGTGTTGGGAAAGTCCCACGTCCCACATTGCTGAAGTAATGGGTTTGACATGTCTTCATATACCTGTTTGAGCTTCCACTTATAAGTTTAAGCTTTTGGGTTGGTACATGGTATCGTGTATGGTAGTTGTTAGCGAACATCATAACAATGTATATCAACAAGGGGAGTGTTAGAAAAGTCCCAAGTCCCACATCGCCTAAGTATTGGGTTTGACATGTCTTCATATACCTGTTTGAACCTTCTACCTATGAGCTTAAGCTTTTGGGTTGGTACATGGTATCTTACATGGTAACTGTTAGTGAACGTCATAACAATGTATATCAACACCCCCCCTTGAACGGGAAGTGGCGCAGCCAAGCTCCGCGATTGAGCAATAGATCAATCTCCCGAAGGATTGATTGAATCCAAAGATGGATTCCAGCCACTAGGGCACAAACATAACCATGAAACTCACGTGAGCAACTCAGAGAAATCTGTTGATTAATTGAAAATAAGCATAACATTATAATGGAGGCCTTCTCTACTTATAATGTAATAAGGCTACTAAAACAGAAAACTGTAAAAAAATAGAAAGTTACCGATCCTAATAAATTATTAAAATAAGAAACAATTCCTAACTAAACTTAAGATAAATTTTGAAAGCCACAGTAGCCTTCTCAATCAATTTGGGCATGTGGATTGAACCCAAAGGCTAGGTTGGATAGCCTGGTCCACTATGTGGGCCCATGGTTCTTTTAACCATCCATACTGCATCAGGAAGCCGTTATAATTCGAAACCCAACAGACAGACCAGATGGACGTAACATGCCTCCAGGGGTTTCGAACTCGTGACATCTGGCTCTAATACCATGTTAATAACCCGAAACACCAAAAGCTCGAGCTGTTAGTGAACGTTATAACAATGTATATTAATAGAATAAGCATTGCATTATCTCAGGACATGTGAGTAGCAACCTCAAAGGATTGGATAACAACCCTATCAATTTTAAATTTTCTATACTTTGTAATTTTGTATTCTATATAAGAGATTAATTGCTAATGGCCAATCATATTGACAGATAATGCAGCTAACATCTCTATAGAATTGTTTAAGGTATCAAAGCCATGTATCTATGGCTAGTTTGAGGAGGGTCCACTAAAGTGGTAGGATCTGTTTTAGAAGAGATTTATGGAAACATTCCTCTTCAAGACTTCTAGTGGAAACAAGAAAGGGACAATCATTCCCCTTCTTGCATTGCAAATGAAGGTGACCTTGCATTTTGGTTTCCCATCTCATGAATGCTAACCCAATGAATGAAAGAGAACAAGATAAGTGATGAAAAGATATGCATTGGTGGGAAATTCCTGGATACCCTGATCATGGGGTGCTATCCTCCTTTATGATCACTTTGAGTTCTAATCAAGGGACTTCACATCCTATTAATTAGTATGCAATGATTGCTGATAAGCTGCTAATATAAAACATCATAATCACCAAACATTGCTAATCTACACACAATTCAGTGTTTCAAACGCAAGGGGAATGGGCATGTGGCAAGAAACTGCAAAAAAAAGAATTTTTGCAACTACTACAAGCATAATGGTAACATAATTTCTGAATGGAAATAAAACCATAAGAGTACTTATAATACCAGCCATCCATGATATCCAAACAATAAAGAAAGATATTAATAATAGAGTCCTTATTATAATGCCTTTGAATCAAAAGAAAGAACGAAGTGAATACACTTGACTTGGATGTCCTTTCTTTGTTGGGAATGAATCCCACTTCATTCCTTGTTTATCTTTGCCGCTGTATTTTGGAAAGTTTCCCAACTCTTTGAATATTTCCTTGAAACTGCCTGAGTTAAGATGCCTTTAAGGACATGGAATCTTGTTCTCAGAAAGTCAGAAAGTCGCCAATATCAATCATTGCTTGCATGTGAAACTTGACGTTCCATATCGCCGGGGATGTTGTTCTTACCTTTTGGACTTACTGGACCAGTCAAGATGCTTCTAAATGGGTCAGGTATGGGACATCCTATATGGGCTGGATTTGGAATGGAATTGGCCCAATTTGGGTCATAGTTAATGGACCCCAGACAATGTACAGCCCAGCATTTGCTGGACTTTTCATCATGTTTGGGCTTCATTGAGATCAATTAGATGGACCAGTCAAGATACTTCTAAATGGGTCAGGTATGGAACATCCTATATGGGCTGGATTTGGCATGGAATTGGCCCAATTTGGGTCATAGTTAATGGACCCCAGACAATGTACAGCCCAGCATTTGCTGGACTTTTCATCATGTTTGGGCTTCATTGAGATCAATTAGATGGTCCAAAAGGTTCACTAGGGTTTTGTTTTGATCCGTTAAATAATTCTGAATTTTTTGCAATGAACTTGGATTCATCCCAATCATCCAATCAACAATTTAACCCATTTGTTTGATCATTCTCCGATTAGCTCGGAATTTTAGCCCTTCTTTCGATCAAGCCAATCGAGATAATCTATCCACATTCATCCCCAAAAAAAAAAAAAATGGTTACATTTCCAGTTTGGTGCTTCCTTGGGTCTTTTTGAACCCCAGTACGGGAGTCGACCGCGGCTTCTAAACAGCAGTTTTGACTCTGCGGGTCAAATGGTCAGTCACGGTCAACAATGGACGGGCCGTTGGAAGCTCATCTATATATTCTTGAGCTCATTTCAATGGCTAACAAGAGTGTGATTTTGAAAGAGACCTCTTTAAACACAAATTAAGCATCAGTTAAACCCATTTAGAGACCTCAAAATCCTCTTCCACTTATTCCCTTAGGATCAAATTGTTAGATCTAAGAGCATTCAAAGCTAAAGAAAGAGTAGTTAGTGGATCTAGGATCTAGAGCCTTGAAGATAAATTGCTCCACAAAGGCAAAACCTTCATAAGCCTTCAAGACCTTCTTTTACACGCTCTAAGGCCATCATAGGTATATCTTTGAGCATTCTAAGCTCATTAAAGAGTGTTTAGTGGAAAGATCCATATCTAGGGACTTGACTAATCCCATCGGCATACATTAGTCACCCTAGACCTAGACCTAGACCTCCCTCACTTGGTTGTGCACACAATGAAAGATCTACTTCACCAAGGAGCATTGCAAGAGGTCAAAACTTGGAGCTTCGGATTCAAGCATCAAGAGCACTCTCAAGACATCATTTCTCGTCTAGAGGCAAGTGTTCTAAGTGTAATTTCATTTCCATATCATTGTAAAGTGGATTAGACCTTCTTGATTGAACTACTACATAAAATAGGTGTTGGTGTACTAGATCTTAGTGATCGAACTACCGTATCAAAAAATTAGGTGTAAAGGTTTTGAGGTGAGCCTTTTAGAAAACTTCCTATTGTGGAACCCAAGGAACCACTGGAGTGTGGTTGGCTTGGGAGTGGATGTAGATCAAGGATCGAACCACTATAAATGATTGTGTGCCTCTTATCTATTGTCTTTCTATTGTCTTACATTTATACATTGAGATACATGTGCTAGATAGGTATATATATTTAACGTTTTGGCATACAACACACATGTGCTAGAATACTTGGCATATCATTGTGTTGTTAGCACATCACTTGTGGTCCACTTCACAATTGATCACTAGATTGCCTTGTTACATTGTTATATATTGTAGTGCAATTTAAGTGAACTTGTGTTTTTTATTAATTAGGCTAAAGTGGTTGATTTAGTTTTAAAAATTAATTAGTCCTACCCAATTGATCAATTTAGCATTGTTGTTCAACGTTTTGGCCCTTTTCCTTGTTACATTGTTATATATTGTAGTGCAATTTAAGTGAACTTGTGTTTTTTTATTAATTAGGCTAAAGTGGTTGATTTAGTTTTAAAAATTAATTAGTCCTACCCAATTGATCAATTTAGCATTGTTGTTCAACGTTTTGGCCCTTTTGGGTATAAACAGAACTTCAATGATTGTGCTTTGCTTTATCATCATTCATCTAAAGGGACAGGTTCTCCATTTACTTTATGTTGACTGGTGGTGACCATGACGGTATTGTTGCTCTTAAGGATTTTCTTCATCAACAGTTTGAGATGAAAGATTGACGCAGAAGCGGATGGCCTAGGTTTCATGGGTCCTTTGATTAAACATGACCTTGATTATGTGAATCGACTTGATCAATCAAATGGCCTTTTGATCCATCTCAATGATGCCCCAATCAAGAAAAGGAACTCAAATAGAACAATGGATAGTCACAATGGGCTTAAGATGGATCTCAAATTGGAAAACAACTATGCTGAAATTAATGGGGAGCCAAATCAATCCCTTAAAAGTGCATTTAGACAATCCAAACAAGTCCAAGTTAAGCCCTAATAAGTAATAAGGCCCATGAAGGACATCTAGAGCTGGCTCATGTTTGCAACTATTGACTAGCTCTACAAACACAACATGGAGCCCACAACCCATAAAATGTGACACTCCCAATGTCTTCCTAAGCAAGCATATGATCATTAGAAACTTTCAAAAGGAAGATCCTAGTGTTGGGGAGCTTTCTAAAATATAGGAGGCAAGGGTAAAAGATCAAGTGAGATCAAACCTTAACCTACATGGGACTTCTGATAAGTCCACAAAAATGCACTTTTAATTCATCATTTGATGTGAATTTGTGGACTTAATTAGGATAAATCGCACTGATTTCACGGAATTTCACAAAATCATGCATTTGTGCTTTCATGTTTGAATTTAAGTCAAAATCATCAAAAATTTCAGAAAATTGCATGTTTTGGTGGAATTATCATTTTTTCATTATCAAACTATCATGGTGACTTATTCACGCGTGAAATGACGTGATTTCTTGGTACCATGGTGTAAAGCACGAAAAATCAATGAACATGGTATATTAATGTGGAATCATACGATGGGAGTTGGGTCCCATACTATACATCATTCTTTTCCTACATGAAAAGATTTTTTCTGATTAATGTTTTATTTTTGTAGGAAATTCAGATTCTTGGGGCCCGCGGATGGAGGAGAATTGAAGAAATTAAGAAGAGCATGAAAGAGGAGAAAACTTTATGAAGAGAGCCACCCATGGGACCCACACCCTATGGGGCATGAATCCCGATGCATGCATGGCCATTATGGGTGCCATTTTGGTGCTAATTTCAGAAATTGCTCTCTAATGGTGTTTCAATATTTTTGGAATTTGAAAATTCAAATCCTATTCAAATCAAGAAAATAAAGAAGATCAAGGAGTCTTGGAGAGCGAGAATTCCAAAGAATGGAGAAGGGAAGAAACTTCTTGCACAATTATTCCACCCTTTTTTTTAATGTTATTATTCCCGTTTTTCTCAGGGCAGCAAACTTGTAACAGCCATAACTTTCAGACCAAAAGTCAGATCGGAGCAATCTACCCACCGTTGGAAAGATCTTTTCAAGTAGATATCCGTAGAGCCCAAGATTACATCGATCGGAGCTGTATTGAGAGATATATGACCTCGGGAAGTAGACTGCTGCAATTCTACGCAGGGTAGCATTATAAAAGGCAAGAAGGCATTCCATTCCAAGCTTCATACGTCCAAGATGGGGCCCACCCCTCTTGCAACAATTCAAAATTTCAGATTTGGCATTTTAAAACCAAGTGGGAGACTCCAAGATTTTTTGCAACAAGACCTACCCAATCCTAATCAAATTTTGGGCCCCAAGTTACAAACCTTCCAAAACCCAAATTCCTTCCAACCCAAGCCTCCAAAATAATTATAAACGAGTCGGGGCTGGACGTCCCATACCCTATCCCTACCCCTACCAACATTGGACGTCCAACCAGCCTCCTTCCATGTCCTCCACCTTTCTCCACCTCTCCTCTTTCCATCATAGTTCACCCAATGGTCTTCACCAAGGCACACCACCACCTCGGGTCCGCTCCACCACCCCTAGCCAGCCACTACCTCATCAAAACCAGCCTCTCCATCATCTCCCCATCCTTAGATTCAGATTGTGAAACCTAAGCCGATTGGATCGCCGTACGAGACCGCAAGGCCCTTTCCTCCATTTAATGTTTCATGTAATTTAGGGCAAGGTTAGATCAGTGTTGAGAAATTTGGTTCGATCACTGTTTTGGTTTGGCCCCCAAATCAAAATAGTTCGGCCGATTCGGGATTTCGCGAAACAATTCGGATTTATATTTTTAAAAAATATAAAAATTCAAATATATATATACATATAGAAAAATACATGAATAATATTAAAAATAAAAAATATGGCTAGGCCCAGTTTGCTAAGAAATGGCTAGACCCAGTTTATATATTATATTTGCTAAGAAAAGGATACATAATATATATTTGTTAGGCCCATTTATTTATTTTTCCCCACACCAGGCTCTACTATGTGTGATAAAACTTGAGGACCCAAGTACTCAACTACAACTATGTAGCCCATTTTACATTTCAATGAGGTGTGCCCCTTGTGGGCTTCTCGAAGCATGGCCCAATTCACCAAATGTAAAAGGCGAAAGTTACTTTCTCTAAGCGTTGCCCCCAAATAGATTCTAGGGCAAGGTAAATGAACGGAAGAAAGATAAAAAAAGGAAAAATAAGAAGAAGAAGAAGGAGAGAGACAGAGAGAGATGGGGGAGAAGAAGGCGATGATGGTGATCGCGATGGTGATGGCATGCGGCAGCGGCTTCGACTGGTGAGCGGCAGCGGCTAGAGGTAGGTACTCTCCTCTCTCTCTCTCTCTCCCCCTCCCTTCCCTCCCTTTCTTTCTCTTTCTTGTCTTCTTTTTATTTCTTTTTCCTGTTACGAGAGGCAAACCCTTTTTTTCCTGCTACCAGCGGCTAGGGCCTTCCAATTTATTTTAAAAAAAAAAAATTCTCACTAAACCTCTAGATTTTGGACAATTCAGCCGAAATCTGGGATTTTTTCCGAATTTCCAGATTTCCGCCAAACTAGTCCGAAATATTGTCCAAATTTTTCTAAAGGGGTGATTCAGTTCGGTTTCATTGCCGAACCAAACTTGTTCAGAGAATTCGGCCGAACCAAAACGGATCTCGAAACTATGGGTCAGATCAATTTTTTTAGTTCAAATAATTTTGTAATTATTATTTTCTTGTAATGGGTCTTTCAATAAGAAATCGAGTTAGTGGGGTGGTTTTTTACCAACGGGTCAACAACGAATGTTTGTGTGTAGTGACTAGTGCACATTTGGTACGGCGGTCTTGGTTTTTCTTGATGGCATCATGCAGAGTTATAATTTCAAATTTCAAGAAATAAAACCCATTTTTCTATTTTCTGATTATTTTATTTTATTTTCTTTTTATGCATAAATTAATAATTGTAATTGGTTTGACTAATGAATCTTATGGTGGATGTAGTAACTAGAATAGGCTTGTTAGACTAGGAATTTTTAGTTAGGATTTTTTTATTGGACTGAAAAAGATAGTAATTAATTATTTTTTGGCAAAAGTTGGATTACCGATTGTATAGATTGGTTAGGTTAGTAGTAGCTTTTCTTTAGGACAGGTTGCAAGAAAGTGCTAGATAGCTCCCTATGGATCGGCCCCATACTCATTGGGATTTTACTGCTTCGCACCCTTGCACTTGGGGGTGACGAACGTCCAATTCAAATTTGAATCTCTTTACAAACTTTCTATTTTGTTCTTTCTTTTAAGTTATTGACTTGTAATAAGGACTTTTATTTTAGTAATCTTTCTTCCTTAGATAGGATGGATTGCTAGGAATAGAAGTAGATTAGGGCTTTTTTTTATGCGAGAAACGCACAAGCATGCGGGACATCCAAGCTAAGTAGGAACTTTGATAATTTTTTCCTCAAAAAAATTGAATGGTTTTGCAATTATCTCTCCTCTTTTCGTTTGAGTGTTTCCCCTATGGATTGAATATCTATCAAGTGGTGGATTAGTGATTTGGGTAATCCTCTACTCCTTGCTTTGCAAATTTGTTTGTTGATCTGGGTAGAGTTGATTTTGGGGTTTTCCAATCAATTAGGATTACCCGTTTGGCTACGATAGATGGTCCAATTTGTGAATCGGGTTAGTCAAAGATTTGGGCAAACTCTGTAACTTTTTTTTGCAATCGAAGTTGCCTATTCTCCTGCTTTCTCAATTCAAGTTCATAACTAATTGCAGCCACCCCTCTTGAATTAAATGTAGATACTCATTCCTATCAATGGGGATCTTTACCTGATCCTATGCAATATAGACAGGTCGTTGGAAGTCTTGTCTATCTTACTATAACTTGGCCTGCTATTCATGGTTTAAAATGGCGGTATCGGTCGCGGTATCGGTCGCGGTATCGGCCGGATCAAAAAAACGATACGATATCGGTATCGGTCGCGGTTATCGGTTCGTCGCGGTCGTCGCGGTGTGAATTTTTTCTTTAATCCAAAAAAATCTACAAAAATATCCAAAAAATCCAAAATATTAGAAAATGCTAGAAAGTAGTATTTTCTTCCATTAGTAGCAACTATAAACCAAAATATCGGTCCCCCTAAGTCACAACATCCTGTATTGTTGTTTGATTTTGAATTATAAAATATGTTAAGTTCTGGTGTTTAATATTTAAGCCTATATGATAATTTATAAATGCATCGATATAGTTCATATTGGCTACTATAAGATATTTTTGTTTTTATTAATATTTTATTTACTTTATATATGTGATCAATATGACTTTGGGTCTAACTTATATTACAATAAAATCTGTTAAGCACCTATTAAGGAGGTTTTCTTTCTAGAAGTTTGGTTTTTTCATAAGTAGACCCAATAAGAAGGGTACAAGTAGAAACAAAAAAATTCACTATACTTTAAGGAATTGGGCCCACCAGTATTTATTGAATAATATAAAACATTATTTTTAATATATTATTCACACAGTGAGCCCAATTTCAATTTGATTGGTGATTTGGTGGCCCAATTTTAATTTGGTGTGCCCACAATTAGGAAGTCTAGGTTTCATATATAAGTGGGCCCCATTGTAGGGACCACAAACATGTTATAAAGATCATCATGCCACACTGAAAAGTCCCTTATGTCCAGACTACATCCCACAGGGGAAAGATAAATGTGGTAAAGATAAATGATGGAGGTAAAAGTTAAAAGGAACTATTGCCACTTTTTCTCACCGACAGAGACCCAAAGAAGAACTAAAAGGAGAGGGAAGGAGGAAAAGAAAGAGGGAAGGAGAAGGTGCAGTCGCCGGCCATCGGTGTTCCTCCCTAGTCCCTACTTCCAGGTACGCTTGTTTGCTTCCTCCCCAGCCCCCTCCTCCCTCTGTTTTCTTGTATTAGTTTTTTTTCCTCTTGTTACAAATGGAAATGGGTTCTGGAGCAGAGCTTCTCTCCTTTTTGCTTCCTCCCCAGCCCCCTCCTCCCTCTGTTTTCTTGTATTAGTTTTTTTTCCTCTTGTTACAAATGGAAATGGGTTCTGGAGCAGAGCTTCTCTCTCCTTTTCACTTCTTTTTTTTCTGTTGTCATTTTCTCTGCAACCGAAAAAAAATCCCCCAAAACCATTCCCCATATGACCGATATTTTGAAAATACCGGCCGATATCGATATTTTGGCCGATATTTTCATAATATCGGCCTATATGACAGATATTTTTGCGATATATTTCAAGCTCGGTCCCAATACCGGTTCACATGAAAATATCGTGGCGGTAGAGGCCGATACCGGTATGTATCGGCCGATACATACCGGTATCGACCGATATTTTAAACCATGCTGCTATTACAATTGCAGTTCGTGTTATGCGTCAATTACTTGCCGCTCCTACATCTCTTCACCTAGTTGCAATGCTTTGGATTCTTCACTATTTTTGAGGAACTATGACTAGAGCTCCTCTTCTATCTTCTAACAATTCTCTTAGCCTTCATGCTTATTCTAATTCCGATTGGGCTGGAGATATCACTCAACAATGCTTCTGCATCTTTCATAGCTTCCCTTTACTCTTGGAAGAGTAAAAACAATCTATTATCTCTCAATCCTCTTCTGATGCAGAGTATCGCACTTTTGCTCACACTACCTCTAAATTGATTTGGCTAAAGTGGTTACTAGATAATATGGGTGATCATGTTACTATCCCACATTTTAAATAGTATGGTTGAGGTACAAAGTCTTAGTTAAAAAAGTTGTAATGATGGTAGAAAAAAGAAGCTTAAAGACCCTGCCAAAGGAGAGGGATGACCACTCTCTTCTACATAAGAATGTAGCCATCTAATATCATCCTCCCTTTTGTGAAGACTCCTTGAAAAACCACTTTGGTGATGACTCTATAGGCTGTAGACCTTAAAGGGCCTGTTGCTAAGCAAGAGTAGAGTAGGAGGGTAAAAAATTAACTAATATGACATAAAGTTTTACTTCATGGGTGTTTGGATGGAAAAAGTAAAAGGAGAATAAAACGGATGTGACATAAAGTTTTACTTCATGAATATTTGGACGGACAAAGAGGGTAGAGTATGTGACATAACGTAGGCGCTTTACCCTACTTTCTCCCCTTTTGTTTCTCTCCCCAACTTGGATAAATTGGGGAGAAGTGAAATTCCGTCTTGTAGTGCCTTTTACTCTAACCTCCTCCTCTTTAATTTTATTCATGATTTGAAACCTACTCTTCTTTTAGTTCTCGCATGTAAACAAATAGGCCCTAAAGGAAAGGTGTCATGACTTTCCCCTTCAACGGAAAACTTTATCCTACGCACCGTGAACATGAGGATTATGGTCCAGACCGTCATTGAGGCAATGCCCACCTCTGAAATTCACTTGTTGTCGATGCGAATGCTAGTTCTTAACGTGCACTATGCACAGGAGAATATTCTCCCCCCCCCCCCCCCCCCCCCCCCGCCTAAATTTAGACAATATCCATAACTTACTAATATATATATGTATGTATATGTATATATATTATTATTCTTTTTTTTTTTGTGGGTGGGTGGTGGTAAAGCCAACAAAATTCAATGAAGTGGGAATTTAGGCCATTAGAAAGGTGGATGGGTCCACTCATGAAGGTCGGCTGATTGTGGAAAGTGATCTACCTGATGGAGTTGGTTAGGTGCATAGATCAAAATAGCGGCCACTACGCAAAATTGAATTTAGCGCCGCTCTCTTCCATAGTAGCCACTAAGAACCATTACGGGGGCCGCTACGGAGTTTGACTAATAGCTACTTTTCAAAAAAAAATTAAATACATAGTAAGGCTTATTTCTTTCCTTTTTCTCTCCAAACAACATTTTTACGCAACTTTTCTACCCTTCTATGCTTAAAATAACACAAAAAAATACTCTTTACGTGAATTTTTTTCATGAAGTTATTAATCATTATGTCATCTCACATTTGTTGTATTGGCTGATGATTGTTGAGTATCAAGCATTGGCCGGTCTCTACCTTGTGATAATGGTTTAAAGTTTAAACCTATGGTTTAGACCATTAGGTCATGGGTTCAAGATATGGCACCAAGCAGAGTATTTCTTAAATTTCTTTAACTAACCATTGCTATCAAAACCTCAGGGCATTGGTAGAGGCAACATAAATACTTTTCAATACTCCCCTCGGGTGGCTCCTCAACACTCCCCCTCAGGTAGAACCCGGTCGGCGCACTTCGACAACTACTTACTCTAAACGCTTAAGCTAATAGAGAACGGTGTAACAATGCATATCAATGCTACAAACCACCCCACCTAGATAAGTGCTTAATTGTTTACAATTAAAGCCTTAATATTTGATTGATCTTGTGCTTGTCATGGTTGTTTTATTTGATTTTACATAGTTTTTGTTAATTTTTATGTAAAAGTCAAAAGGAGTTAAAAAGGAGAAGAATTCATGAAGAATGCTAGGCGTGAATCACTAAAAAGGGGGCCCCATAGTCATTGCAAAAGCTGAAATTCAGAAATCATTAAGTCCTATTCAAGTTCAAGTGGAGCCCAAGAACGGAGAAGAAAAAGGAGAAAAAGAAAGTTTAAAGCAAGAATCCAAGCCAAGTTAGAAGTCTAAAAAGGGGTCCCACACTCATTGTGCACACATCATATGGGCCCACTTTTATTATAAAAGGTTCAGATTTAATCTCTTACAATTAATTCTCAGATTTATGGGTCCATGTGAAGAATTTTCTAGAAGATACAAGTGGGACCAGATTTAGAAAGTCTTGCTAATCAAGAAAGAAGACTCCTATTTCATTCTAATTGAGAAGCCTAATTGGAAAGCAAGATGGAGATCTAAATCTACAAGGATTCTATGCACTAAGAGGGCTGTTGCAATAATTATAAAAGGACATACAAGGGGTAGACGTCCAGCACCCATGACCATCACATGAAATCAGCCAGCATCATCCCATAAATACAGCAGCCGTACTGCCACATTTGGAGCAACTTTGGAGAGCCTTTGGAGGAGAAAAATCCAAGCAATTGCTGGCCAAATTCTTCCTTCTTCTTCATTCTTCAGAGTTCTTAAGAATTAAGTTTTATTAGTTGAGATTCAAAACCATGTTTTTAATTGATGAGTTGTGTATATACCATGCCAACCATGTTATATTCAATTGAATTTAAGAGTAGCTAACTTATGTTTGATTGATCTTGATGATTAAGCATCTAGGGTTTAGAACCATGAATAATCTAAGTATATGCCATGCTTAGACTCATGCATTTTTCCTTCCCATTGTTTTTATGCATAGGACATATGCCATGCTTAGTTTTTACAACATGATGAGCAATTTATGTAGTATGCCACTCATGAATTAGGTTTAGGGGAATAGTAATCTAGATACATATGCCCTGGTCTAGGTTGATAGATGTCACTAATAAATTCTGATTTTTTATTAAGGGATAATAAGGCACATGCATAGGATAGGTCAGGGGAGTAGATGAAACCCCAGTTCATTCATTCTTATTGTTATTAAATTCTAGTAGTAGTATTCTAGTGTGTTAGGTTACTTTTCATTAAGCTTTTGAATTATTTTAATAGTTTAATTTACTGTTTTAGTAGTTTCATTCAACCAATCAGCATTCAATCACTTTTTCATCCATTTAATATTCTGAATTTTTAGTTAATTTTGACATTGTTTTATCACAAGTCTTCATGGGATCGATCTTATACTTACAATTCATTATACTACATAGTGATCTTGTGCGCTTGCGAGTTTTAAGTTGTGTGCATATTAAGTAGCTTATTTCTAAGTTACTTGGTGCATACCACCCCCCCGGAGAGAATACAGGGGCTCCGCACGGGAACCACACCCTCCGTGGGAGAATACAAGGCACAACAGCCTCGGGGATTCTAACACTCAACCTCCCGCTCTGATACCATGTTGACAACCACTTACTCTAAAATTACTCTAAAAGCTTAAGCTAATAGAGAACGGTGTAACAATGTATATCAATGCTACAGAAGTATTGAGCATTGATTGTTCACTATTTAGTGTTTACTATTGAACTCCTAAGTCCTAACTCTTAAGTCTTGAGTTTTCACTTCAAGTTCGGTACATTGTTTATTGTGATGGTGTTTATTGTGATGGTATTTCTTCATGACAATAGTTTTTTTTTTTTTATTATAAGTATTTCATTAGTTCCCAAGTTAGCATAACTACATGAATACATGTGAAAAACAGGATCATTACTATTATTTTCTATTCATATAGCTATATAGGTCCTCATGCAATGAGGGGACCGCTACGCCCCTTTATCTTAGTTACTTTGCAAGAAAAACACATATTTCATCATTTTCCAATATTCTGGATTTTCTAAAAAATATTCAGATTTTTTGTTTACAATTTTTTCAAATCCCATTGCCACGCCACTACCCTACATAGTGTTTCAGTGACGGGCCACTACGCTTCAGCCTTGGTTGGGCGTCAGAGAATTGGACGGGGCCATAGAGGTTAAACTTTATACCAAATGGGATAAAAGAGAACCGAAAGACTGACGATTGAGCACTATTATAGACAAAGAGACGAAGCTTTTGGGACTGCAAAATCACTAGCTAAACATGGAATGGGTAGAGGAGGATTGTACAAGCCCTTTGACATAATGCTTTATATTTTACCTCTTTTCATTTTTGGCTTTAGAAGTATGTATCTCCTACTATCAAAGCCTTTCTATTCTCCCCCTTTAATTAATGAAATTCACCCAGGGACGGACTAGGAAATTGAACCTGCTCTCCATGTAAAAGAAATATTAGAGGAAAGAGCATATATTTATATATATATATATATATATATATAAATTTCCACTATTTGTACGGGGTTTCTTAAAAAATTTAAGCCTTTGAGGTATGGGTGGGGGCTTCAGCCCCCCAGACCCAAATACATGGGCCCGCCCCTGAATTCACCGTTACTGATAATATAATAAAGATGGAAAATTGCTTCTCAGTTGACCAATAGCAAATACATAAGAATCCTGAAATTACACCTAAATATGAATTAAGGTGATAAGTTTACCTTCTTGGCACGAGTAAGAATTTCAGGACTTGAAGCAACCAGAATGCATCCTCTAGCCTGATATAAAGGTGAGTACAGATATAATTCAGAAAAGCCAAAGCATCAAAGAATAAGGTAATAAATTGCTAGAAGAGGATGTCATGTGTTTACAATTAACCATTTTTCCACATAAAGAAAACAAGTAATAGCAGAAACTGATGAGGAATCATAAATCGCAAAGCTTGATGTAGTAACCACACCTGTAAGTAAGTCATATATGGGCTAGGATTTACAACCCTTAGTGCTCTATATACTTCAAAGGGGTCTGCAAATGTCCTCCGCTCAAAACGTTGACTCAATACAATCTGGAAAATATCTCCTGACAGGATATGTTCTTTTGCTTGCAGAACAGCATCCTTATATGCTTCACTTGTCATGGATGACCTCTTCAATGAGGAACCAAAAAGGCGAGCAGATAGTTCCGCAGAACCAGCAGCCAGTCTCGGGCTAAAAGTAGAAAATTATGATTTTGAATAGCTTTAGAACAACAATCAACATGAAGCCAACAAGAATAATGTCAATTAGACATAATAAACAATGGCATTATCACTCACGGTTCGATATTTTGTATCCTGGACACTAAAATTTCCAAACGATCCATTCCATCATTAAAGGCCTTGTCAACTGAAGAGTACTTTTCTAGCCTCACCCAATGAATTGCATAAGCTTTCTGATAGTACAATATCATGCAGTCCGTTAGGTTCATGATACACATAATCAGTCACTGAAAAATTAAAAGCCTATTGTCAAGGCTATGACCAGTCATCATACTGGGAGAAAATAATGCAAAGCAGAAGGATGCTTGCAAACTATGATGCATAGATACTTCAAAATGGGTAACGTATCATCTCATATCGTATCAGATACTTCATTTTTTATGTGTAAAATCTGTGTCCGAATGTCCATGGCGTGTCTCTGCTGAATCCATTCTGTATCTGGGCATTATAGCTTGTAAATAAAAAATGAATTAGCATTTCATGAAAAATCTTTGATAAAGAAACTCAGAGTGTTATAGATACTGCTTTTTATGGACAGGGTACAAAAGATATCTGTAGAATTTACATGTTCATTAAAAACAGTAAAAGAAAATGTGCACTTGATACAAATATTATAAAGTATGATTAGAATTTCACTAAAGATGTCAGTACTTGAATTTGAATCAATTTGAATCCTGAGAACACCCTCACACATGACATCATTGAATTCAAATAGGATACCTTCTCCACATGATCAAATACTATGACATCATCATAAAGCCCTAAATGAACATCTGGGAGGTTCCTGTCATCCTCGGGAGCACTTGAGAATAGCAGCTTTTTCCTCTCTACATATCGCACAGTATCATATGAAAAATAACCCACCCATCCACCTGTACATAGAAAAATACATTAAAAAAATGCCATATATAGAGATTATCCATGCGTTCCTTTTCTTATTTCTTAATCAAATAACAACTCTTTTGTTAAAAAGATAAGTTAAACCATTCCTGCTACAAGGAATACTACCACAAAGAAATGAAAGACATAAAAAAGTATTGCTCCCATTCCAGAGAACAGAATGGAGAACTGCACTCCGGAAGTGAACAACTTCCCAAAAAGTTACATCGAGTTAGGCTGAGTTGGAACAGTTTTAAGTACCTGGGCAAGTTATATTCTGTGACCTTTAAAACTATGCTACACCTTTAGCTAGGGCATCTGCTACAAGATTAGGCTCCCCATGTACTTGTCAATTGTGCAACTCATACAAGCTGGGCTGGGTATTTACCTCGCTCAAGCCCAGCCTGAGTTGCAAGTTGGTTAGCCCAAACTTGAGCCTAGATGCCCAAAAAGTGGAGACTGAACCGGGGAGATGAAGCATGTCACAGTGTATTTATAAACATTAAAGTAATTTGACTACCCGAGCCCAATTCGAGTGCACAAGGCCCAATGCCTAGGCATAGACCAAAATACACTCAAGATTCAAAATCTGGGCCAGAACATGAACCCGAATGAGACCAGTCCCAGTTAGTTTTTCATGCAGGCTCAGGGTTGGCCCATCCCAACTTGCAGCCCTTTACTTCCTCATACAATCATTAGACTAGGGTGGGGGAAGAAGATAACCCTCTTCCCCGCATTCCACAATTAACGTTAAGAAAAATGAAGAAATGGGTAAGAATTCCAATAAACAAAAACCATTCATATTTATTCTTATGCTTCCTTTCTCTATGCACTTAACTGGACCTTCGCATCTCCTATAGTATACTCTAGTGAGAAAACTTTTTAATGAGCACCAACTTAATCATGTCACATCCTGTAGTTTTTATAACTTCTTTTTCATTTCCTCCCAAAATACCACATAAGAACATATGGAAGCAAGCTTGGCAAAATTCTCTGTCATTCAAACAAAAGGATACGTGTGGAAGCAGAGAACCAGTAGTGGGACATGATATGGCAATTTTGTGTGTAAATATGAAAGACTAGATACAAAACAATTAGAACAGTAGTGACACGAGGGTAATGACGTCATCATCAACTTCTATATCTTTTGTTCTCTCATGGAATTGAAGGTTGGCTGTAATTCAAACGCACTAGCTTGCTAGCATGCAAAGGAGTGGCACACAGTGTTGTGGGAAAACCAAGTTCATGGAGTAGTCCCCAGAGGCAAACAATCTCAGAAGAAGTGGAGGACATGGAATCATATTCATCTTTTGTATTAAGATACCCATGTAGACTACCATACTTGAGAAGGACCACTCAAATCTATACACATGATGTATAGCATAATGTATAATATTAGTTCAAACAGTTGGCTTGCAAATAGTTTTGATAACCCCAACTAAGGAGTAATAGGATATAATTGAGATACTGTGATTCTTATGAATGCAATGTATAGGGATGCCTCCCACTCAATTGAGGACAATCCAATTGAAACTCTTGTTTAGAAAGTCTTGAAGATATCTCTGATATTATCTAAGACCTTGATTTCAAGTTCTTTTAGAGACTTCGAAGAAGCCCTTGCTATTTCCCATAGATCTCATTCATTGGCATCACCATTGTGCGTAGGCATGTGAATCTCTGTGGGGCCCACCTGGGGATCATCACTTACTAGATTTCTTCTTCAAGTAGACTCGTCTGACCATCAAATACACCTTAGGCACTAGTGCAATTTAATAATTATCCTCGTGATATGTTAGGATTACTGATTGATTGTGATTCCTTGATTAAGGGATTGTTATTGACTATAATTATCAAACATAGTTGAATGAAGGATTATTAAAGGGGGATCCATTTATAGCAAAGGATCACTACCGTTTTCCCATTTTCTACTATTAGCGCATTTGTCATTAACATGTTCTCCACTGCTTCATTTTATCACCATCAATCTACCACATGTAACTAACATAAAACCGAAATAATTACAAAAACATATCCAATAAATGAGGAGAAATCAATAAACCTTGGTAAAGAATTCAAGTTTGAGTCAAAGAACCAATTTCCATGCCACTCAAAACTGTGCCATAAAACCCAAATGCCAACTACACCAACTTATACAATAGAAGAATAAGTTCCTAACCAGCTTACCGCAAAATGCATCCGGAAGCTCATCAATAATCTGAGGACTCCAATCTTCCATAATTCTCCTTGGAACCCCCATTGGATCTTCCACAAATTCCTCCACCTTCTTCCCTTCCTCATGATCCATGATCGTAACCACATTCTCCTTCGCCACGATCTCCATCGAAGGTTGAGCTCCCACCACACTGTACCGCCCCTAACAAAATCAGCTCACAAAATCAAGGGCCCCTTTGTAAAATTGGTACAGAATTTTTCTATTATTTTCTATGCAAATGCCTTTTTATATCAAAGGAGCTACATATAAAGGGCTAAATGCGATCCATAAGGGGCAATCAAACAAACCCTCCTCTATAATACAATGTTACCATTCAAAAACATTAAAAAATAAAATAAACTCAAAACTCTCCTTTATTAGAAAATGATTACCTAACAATCACTAAAACAAAACTAATCACAATGACCGCACGTCTAGATCTTCACCTTACAACTTTTACTCCTCATTTTCCCCCCTCTTTTCAGCTTTACAAGGGATTCAAACTCACCCACCCACACACTCACACACACCACATGTCCCTAACCAACTAACGAAATAGAAGGGTACCACTCACCTGCTCCTAATTTGACACCCTTTCCAATTTGACACTCATCAAACTAGGGATGTCAAATGGGCCCGCCCAACAGTCAACGGCCCATGGCACGGGGGCTGAGGGAACTGGCACGACCTGCCCGTTTCGGCACGGCATGCTACGGGCCGACCTGTCCATGACGGTCGGCATGCCGAGCACGGCCCGCCTTGGGCTCTATTTTCTAAGTGGACTATGGGCCTTTAAATGTTTAAGGCCTGAATATTAGGCCCAATACTAGATGGTTGGGCTACACAACCTTCAATCTGGCCCATCCTTTCTCATTAACACCTCTATTAACAAATGATCAATATGGATGATTGAGATTTTCAAGTAGGAGAGTGATGGGAAATTTTCTCCCGCAAATGGACTATATATTCCTCATATCCGGTCAAGTTCATGCATGCCACCGAAGGGTAGGGAAGATGAAAAGGTCTTGTTGTAAATAAGGATTAGGCAAATGATTAGCTCCTTTAGATTATCCTAATACTTGATTTAATATCCTTGAAATCTAATCATCTTTTAATAAAATATTTCTTAAGATGCAATCCAACTTTGAGTAATGGTAAGATGAGTCTCGAGTTGATCATAGCGTCAATTCACATATAGGGGAGGAAATAGCTGGATAGACTATCTACAAATGTAACTATTCACGTAGGAGGCATGTTTGTTTCATGTAATTGAATTTCAAGGAATTCTAAGTCTTTGTATTTTTATAAGTATTTTAAAATGAACGATCAATAATAAATATTCAAAATAATCATAAAAAACCTCTTTTTTAATGGAAATGAATATCCAAGTGTCACGGTCCTATCTAAATGTCTTATTTAACTTCTGCGTTAGTGTTTTAATTTTTAATTTTAAATTTAATACCAAAAATGCGAAAATTAAAGAGGCACAGTGAGCACGGGCGGCACGGCCCGGCCCGCCTGCCAGGGCAAAATCCCTGGCGGGCCGGGCCGGAACCATTATCAACCTTTAGTAGTTAAACATAAAAATTATTACACATCCTAATATCAACTCATTATCAACCTTCAATGTTTAACCATAAAAAATTATTACACACCCTAATATCAACCCTAACATCCTCACATGCATCCATGTGGGCCCATCCAAACAAGACTTATATTTATTTTCAAAAATCAAAACAAGGGTTGTTTTAGCAAATTCCCAATCTTTCTGACGAAAATAACAACAACAACGACAATGAAAATAGACAAAATCAGGAAACTCACCACATTCGCGGCACCAAGACCCTGCTCGACGGATTCAAAGAGGAAGCTAGGCGCCTCACGGTCGTCTTCTCTAACCAGACACCGGTACGCCAGCACCGGCGTCAGGTGGTCGGAAAATATGCATCGGTGCAGTGGCACCAGGTTCCCGCTCTTCGCCGCCTCCGCAAATCTCGCCGCATCCTCCGCTGCTTGAAATCCACAGATAAAAATCACACCAGAAGGAATCCGAACTCGAGGAGATTGAGAAAGAGAGTTATCAGCTTCTTTTAAATCATGATTTCATCTGAATATGTAGAGACTAGAGAAAGAGAGAGATAAAGAGTACCGAAAGAGGGAGAGGAAAGAGCAGAGCATTTGAATTTGGGGGCGGAGGCGCGGGAGCAGGGAAGGGTTATGGTAGTCCTTCTAACGGAGGTGACGGAAAACGTTCGGGATAGAGGGGGAGTTGACGGAGCGAGACGGCGAGAGACGGCGAGTGATTCCATTAGCTTATCTTCTTCTCCGTTTAATCCAGCGCATATGCAAAGATAGGTGAGAACGAAATTAATGTTAGGATGGTAATAGGCCTTAGATCCGGTCTGCATAGATCCCGCCTGATTGCCAAAAGTGATGGGGTGGGTCCCAATGTGCTTGACCTGATCTGGACTTTACAAACAAAAGGCTAGTTTGGTAAATTTAAGTAGGGGTGGATTTTAACCTAGAGACTCGAGAGCTGTGAACGCCGCATTCCAAACTTCTCTAACCACGTTCCTTTATTTTAATACAATATATACTCATGTGTAAAATGATCGAAATGAATACCATTCATAGTTTCATACCTCACCCTGTCCTCCCAGATTCTTATCTTTTATCTCTTCTAATCCATATCATGTTCGTTGACACCATTTCCCATATTGTAGTGCATACTGTTGTAACCATCTCTGTATACTTGAGCGCTCAAAAAGCAAGAGGTGTGAGAAATATAATCGATCAATGCAAAGATTTTATGGTATCACAGCCGTGTCTCTCTTAGCTATTTCATTATGCATTTAAAAGCTTGGAATTTGTTAAATCTGTCTATGATGGCTACTGCTTCTTCATCCACTGCTGCTGAACATTCTCCTTTGTTTGTGCTTCCTAACATCTCTCATCTAGTTTTGGTGAAACTTGATAGATCCAACTATCTGCTTATGATCTCTCAATTTTTACCCGTACTACGAAGCCATGATCTATTTGGTATTGTTGATGGGTCTGAACCATGTCCTCCCAAATATATCAAAGACTTAACCAGTGGCAAGGATTCTACACAGATCAACCCAGCTTACCAAATCTGGAATAAGAAGGATCAATATATTCTTAGTTGGCTTAATGCAACACTATCCGAAAGTGTTCTGTCAACAGTGTATGGTATGAACACTGCTCGTCGGGTATGGACCTCCTTGGCCAAAAGCTTTGCATCTCAATCTCATTCAAGAATCAATCAGTTTAAACGTCAATTGCAGAAAATATTAAACAAGGACTTCTTACTTGTTTGGAATTCCTTCATCAAGCCAAGTTTCAGGACCACTTAATTTAAGTATCAGGATCATTCCATTGGAGAAGGCCCATCAGGCCCTGGCCCCTTTTTCAACACAATCAATCCCATGGACACTGCTTAATCCCTTCATCCGACGGCTCCCTCGCAGAGGGCTAGGGGGCCTGTCCCTCTAAGCTGGGACAAAAAATAAAAAAAATAAAAAGGTGTTAAGAGGCTAGATTAAGTTACTTGTAATGTTTTTCATCCTTTCGCATCAGAAATGTAAAGAAGGATACGAACCTTTGCATGATAGGATCAGGACCAGCCAGGTTTAGGACAATAGTGTCGGAAAACTTGTTTCTCAGAAATTATAAATAAATTAAAAATTAAAAAATAAGGAAATGAAAGAAATGACCGAACAATATGGCAGGCGAATCACGTCTTTGAAGACGCTTTCTTTAAGTAGATTTCAACCCCACACAAGTGCAAATGGATTTTCGGATGTCTGCCCCAGGATAAAATGGCTTCCTAATCAAATAATCTCCACCACTCGTACACTCAAATGGATGAGAATCTCAAATCCCAAAAATCACAGTCTTGCAGCAGCTTGAAAAAACTAAAAACCAAATTCTTGAAAGAAAACTCAAAGAACTAGAAGGGAGATGAGAGAGAGAGAAGGAGGAGGATTTGATCCTTTGTTGTAGAAAGCCTACACCCAAACGTCCCTTTTATAGGGCTTTCCGGTGTAGAGATCCGTTGAGGAGTTAATTCCCAACAGATACATCCATTTAAGAGTACACAATAGACACTTCCATGCAATAACTCTTGCACAACGGATACCAACGAGTGCGGAAAAGATGTCTCTAACAGTCACAAGAGAACGGGCTTTGTAGATCCGGGTCAATTCTAGGTCGACCCAAACTCAACCCAACTGAAACCTAAAATAACTCACGCTCGTGTGAGCAGGGCCGGGCCCACCCACCACGCAACTAGTTGGCCGTACGGCGTGCGCTGTGAAAGTGTAGTCACCACTACCTAGGCCTTCTCCCGAGACTTACACTATAGTGATGAGTGTAAACAATAATAAATGACTCTAAGAGAGTTCTCTACAACCGGTGTGCGACTCTCTTAAATAAGAATAAAAATAAAAAACGACAAGAACAAGTGCTTTAATGTACAAAGATACCAACAGTCCCCCACACATTAAAGCACTGAAATAAAATATCGAAAAGGAAAAGTTGTTGCTACAAGACATGCCCAGAGACTATACATAAGTGTAGGTGAACCAAATCTTGAACCTTCACGTAGTGTAATAAGTTTAAAATACCAGAACTCTACGGTAAACTAGGATCTTGAACCAAGAGTTTATTTAGTAAATTGTACCTATTACACACAGTCTTAGAAATTAGGAATTCCTATAAAACCTTGCACATTAACGGCCTTGTGCTATCCCGGTATTCATGAGCGCTCTAGAGAGTAGCCTTATTCTCTCATAGGAAGCGGCTTGACTTCCACACTCATATAGGTGTTCTCTATTAAAGATGCTCTTGTACAACACCCCACTTATAAAAGACAGAGTATCACCGACTAATATACATAATATGAACATTTCACACCATAGGAATGGGTATATACACAAGCAATGAGAATTTTGAAATGTTCCACCTTTGTCACCCAAATATAACTTTGTTTTTCCCATTGAACTCGTCCCATGGGATTTCCAATCAAACGGGTTGGGTGTCAGGTATTGTTGACTTGTCATTTTTAAGCTTAATTCTCATTCCCCTCGATGTAGAGGTTACCCGTTCTCTAGCTAGTCCTCACGAAATCAATTACAATTACTCCTTGCTTGAGTAATTGTCTCAACAAATTGTGCCTCAGACGAATATATCAGGATTTACCATTATAGGTCTCGTTACTTATCTTGTCAATTGTAGACCTTGAGTCGCTATGGAGAGATATGGCTGGTACCAGCTTATTCCACAAGGGAATGTCGGTCAATAGGTTCTTCATCCATTTTGCTTCTTCTCCAGCTAAAGCCATACCAATGATCTTCGAGTCTATAGTGGATCAGGATATACACATTTGCTTTTTAAATTTCCAAGAGACGACTGCAATTCCTAAAGTAAACACATAGCCGCTCGTGGACTTGGATTCTTTTGAATCCGATATCTAGTTAGCATCGCATACCCTTTTAGTACTGCTGGGTATCTCTCATAATGCAAACCATAGTCAATAGTTCTCATCAAGTATTTAAATACCCAGCTAACAGCCATCCAGTGCTCACTGCTGGGATTGCTTGTATACCTGCTCAACTTACTTATTGCATAAGCTATGTCAAGTCTAGTACAGTCCATTATATACATTAAACATCCAATATCTTTGGAATAATTTAATTGAGATACACTATCTCCTTTGTTCTTAGTTAATTTGGCATTTAGATCAAAAGGAGTGGAAACACCATTCCCTCCAAACATGCTAAATCTCTTAAGTACTTTCTCAATGTAGTGAGACTGTGATAGAATAATTCATTCAGAGTGTTTATAAATTCTTATCCCAAGTATCATATCAGCCTCACCCATATCCTTCATGTCAAACTTAGAACATAGGAAGTTCTTAGTGTTCTCTACAGAATATAAATCAGTACCGAAAATAAGCATATCATCAACATATAAGCATATAATGATGCATGAACTACCAATGAGTTTAAAATTGACACACTTGTTTGACTCATTTATTTTAAAACCATCGTTTAATAAAACATGGATGGATAAGTATATTGTCGATGGATGCTATCACTATCAAGATTCTGATGGTTGCGATCCTAGTTACTGGTGCATAGGTATCAAAATAATATAATCCTTCCTTTTGTTTGAATCCCTTTGCAACTAGTCTAGCTTTGATTTTTTCTATAGACCCATCAGTCCTTAATTTCTTTTTGAAAATCCATTTGCAACCCAAATGTTTAGTACCTGGAGAAAGATCTACAAGTTCCCAAGTATGGTTGGATAAGATAGATCCTATCTCACTATTAAGAGCCTCTTTCCAAAAGGCGGCATCAACTACATGGCCTCTTGATAGATTGTGGAGTCACTTTTTAAAATATAAGTTAGAAAATCAAGACCAAAAGAGGCTTCTTTTCTAGGTCTCTTACTCCTACAAGGTTCAACATCTACTGAGTCCTCATATCCTGACTCAATAACTTGGGTAGGTCTTCTATCAGTACAACTAGTACCAAATACAACTTGTTTGAATGGAAAGTAGTCTTCAGATGAAACTGCATCTCTTGACTCAATGATGGAGTCTTTATCTTGTCTAGAGATAACAAGGAATCTATAGGCGTTACTATGGAAAGCATATCCTAAGAAAACACTCTCTTCAGTTCTAGGTCCAAGTTTGGTCCTTTTAGGGCTAGGTACAACCACATGGGCTTAGCACCCTCAAACTTTTAAGTATTCTAATTTAGGGGTTCTACCTTTGCATAACTCATAAGGAGTTTCATTGGCTCTTTTAAAAGGTATCATGTTCAAAATGTGACCGGCTGTAAGGAGAGCTTCCCACCACAAGTTCTTAGGTAGGCCTGAACTATTAAACATGGAATTTACCATTTTTACTAAGGTTCAATTTTTCCTTTCAGCCACACCATTCTGTTGTGAGGAGTAGGGGCTGTCACTTCATGTATTATACCTAGGGTCTTATAGGTCTCTAGCTACAAATTCTTTGGAGAGGTATTCACCTCCTCTATCAAATCTCAAAGTCTTAACCTTTTTCTCTAATTGGTTTTCAACTTCAATTCGAAAAAGGTTGAATTTTTTAAGAGCCTCAGATTTATTTTTAAGTAAATATACATAAGAAAATATGGAAAAATCATTGATAAAAGTTATAAATATTTCTTACCACCTCTAGTGATAATATTGTTTAATTCACAAATACCAGAAGTTCAGAACATCTTTCAACACTTTTGAAAGGTTTTCTTGAAAACTTTGATTGAACACAAATTTCACAAGGATTTGGTTTGAAATCAGCCCTAAGTCCATCATGTTTTTCATATATGAATAATTTACATGTCCTAATCTAGCATTCCATAAATTAGGAGACACAATAATATAAGTAGAAGAAGAGACAGCTTTATTACCAATAGTATTTACATTCAACTTGAAAAGGCCTTCAGATATGCAGCCTTTCCCTGCAAAAACTCCATTTTTTGTAACAACAAATTTATTTGCCTCAAATACTAATTTGAACCCATTTTTTTTTCAACATTGAACCAAAAACCAAGTTCTTTCGCACTTCGGGCACATGGAGAACTTCGGTCAAAATCAGAGACTTGCCTGATGAGAGGTGAATAATGACTTTCCCTTGACCAATTACTTTGGCCGTAAAGGAGTTACTCATGTAGAGCACTTGTCCATCTCCAACCTGCGTGTAGGAGAAGAATGCACTTCTGTCACTTCAGATGTGTCGGGTCGCGCCTGTGTCAACCTACCAATCTCTATAATTGTTGACCAAGTTCACCTCTGTTACTACCGCCACGAAATTTTCTTTCAGAAGATTGGCTTGATTTTTGCCTTTAATGTTTTCCCTGTGGCGGCGTTCCTTTGCATAGTGTCCTTTTTACCCGTAGACAAAACATTCAATATCCTTTCTTTTGACAATATCCTTGCGGGGCTTAAGGGCTTGGTTCTGATTTTTCTTCTAAAATTTCTTACCCTGGAAAAAATTGGGCTTTGGCTTCCTTTGATCATTTTTTTCCTCTATAAAATTGGCCTTACCCATATGTTCAGAATCCTTATTCTTAGAATCACAGTCCCGATGATGTTCTTGGATTCTGAGACGGACTGTGAGATCTTCAAATTTTATCTCATTTTTCTTGTGTTTCAAGGTGGTCCCAAAGTCCTTCCACGATGGTGGGAGTTTTTGAATGGTACTACCAACTACAAATTGTTCAGGTAATTCCATTTCTTCATCTTGGACTACATGAATTATTTTATGAAAATCTCTAACCTATGTTATTACTGATTTTCCTTCTTCCATTTGAAGGTCTAGAAATTGCTCAATGGCATACTTTTTGGTACCCGCATCCTCAGTAGCATATTCTTTTATCAATGCATCTGATAATTCCTTTGCGGTTTTGAGTTTTGATAAGCCATATAATGAATTATCTAAATGGTTTAAAATCTCATTTTTGCAAACAAAATCATTAAATTTCCATTTTTCATTTTCATAGGTACTAGTGGGCCCATTTTTGTATGGTTCCGGACAATTCAGTTAATAGCACATGTAAAATTCTCATAACTTTGAGATATTCCATTTTCATCCTCCACATTTTGAAGTCCTTACCCTCAAAATTGAAAACCGTAGGGTAATATTCCTGGGCAGTCATTTTAAAAAACAATTCTACTGCGAAATCTGCCTAAATTGTTGGAAAAATTATTCCGCAGAAATTATAAATAAATTAAAAATAAAAAATAAATGAGAAAAGGAAAGAAATGACCGAACAATGTGGTAGCTGAATCACGTCTTTAAAGACGCTTTCTTTAGGTAGATTTCGCCCCCACACAGGTAAAGATGGATTTTTGAATGTCTGCCCCAGGATAAAATGGCTTCCTGATCAGATGATCTCCCCCACTCATGCACTCAAATGGATGAGAATCTCGAATCCCAAAAATCGCAATCTTGCACCAGTTTGAAAAAACTAGAAACCAAATTCTAGTTTGGAGAGAGAGAGAGAGAGGAGGATTTGAGAAACGGACTTCACAAATCTTGGTCAATTCCACACAACTAGTTGACCGGATGGTGCGCACAGTGAAAGTGTGTGGTCACCACTACCTAGGCCTTCTCCCAAGACTTACACTTTAGTAATGAGTGTAAACAATAATAAATGACTCTAAGAGAGTTCTCTACAATCGATGTAGGACTCTTTTAAAAGAAAAGAGAAAAACATGTGCTTAAATGCACAAAGATACCAACAAATAGGTATAGGGAGGGAAGGTCGTACTCGAAAGCCAAGAGCTGGGACACTATCTGACAAGCCTAAAAAGAGAATCCAATCCTTATTTCCAGCCTCACATGCCAGAGAATCCAATTCAATTCCATGTGATAATTTCTTAATACCATATTAAAAGGTTTTTCTTTTTTACTTTCTTTTCATATATAAACCTCCTTAATTATAGTTAGAGAGCCTCTAAATGCAACCTCAATTTCACTTTGCACACCCCCTCAAAAGGTTCTTGAGAGAACTTCTTAATATGGTGGGTGTGCAAAGAGAAATGGTGGGTATTCACAGAAACCTCCTTTCCTCACTAGTTTTTATCCTCTAAACAAAGGATGAAAGGAACAATAGGAGGCCAAGCAAGTTGCAACCACTTGATAGAAATTGTCGTCAAAACCTTAAAAGGGGTTTAACAAGAGGGCCTGATTATGGACAACCCTCCACATATCATATTATTCATGTGTACTTCTTTATGAAGCTTGTGGCACTCCCGTCGAAAATCTAAACTCAAGAAAGCTCTCCACTCACATGAGATGCGGGTGAATCCTTTTATGATATAAACTAGCTACAAAGGCTTGTGTTAAGCCCGAACCCTAATAAAAAATTATTTCTGTTTAATGAAATTTAAATATATTCTTTTACATTAGTATAAAATTTGGAGAGTTAAAAAGGCATTAAAACTTTTCACCTGTACAAAATGTGCCTAGGATATAAAATATTCATTAGATTAAAAGAAGGGACAGATGAATAAAATCTTACCAATCTAAATTGATCTAAATCTGAAACAGAGATGATTAAATAGTTACATTATTCGTGTGTGTAGGTTGATGGATTGGATCCAGTGGGTCACAGGTCAATGGATGCTGGAATGAGTGAAGGGCCAGATTATTCGTTTGTCATTGAGTTGCACATGGATAGTTTTATTACATTGGTCCATGTAAATAATGTGAGATGAGTATCATATCTTATCAAGTAGCTCTTGGTTGTAAGATCTTTATCTATTAGGCCCCGCTTCAAAGTGTGTATGGGTCAAATTTAGAGGGTTCCATGTAACGGGCATGATACAAAGATCGATGGATGGTTTAATATTTTAAAAGATTAACATCCAAGACCCTACTTTCAAAAATTGACTTCCCTGTATGCTCAATAGATCCCACCTAGTCCAAACCCAATCCATTCAGAACGGATGCCCTTACCTTCTATGGATTTCCCCCCATCCCAACCGAAAAAAAATAAAAAAATCTCTACATTAGGAGTTGAACCCACCATTAGATTAACCACATGATAAACAACATAATTAATACAATCTTACGCATTAGGGGTCAATAGGTGGGATGTTGTAGGTCCCAAGTAGCCATCAACCCTCTACTGGGTCCCATGGGAGATGTCTCCATGTAGATGCACAAATACAAAGCTTCGCTTGTGGGTTGGTTATTATAGAACTTAGGGTGTAGTTATGATTATAGAATCTTCCTCCATGGGCCATCACAAATACGTGCATAGATTGGTTCTAGTGGGTGCATGGGTAGATAGGCAGGATGGTAGTATGAGTTGATAGTTAAGTTATCATCTATTGATGGGTCCCTTGTATAAGTTTAATCATATGGTCCGTGTAAATAATGTAAGATGAGCATGATCTGTTATCAAGCGAGTAGGATCTTTATAAAATGGGTTCCATCAAATTGTGTATCGGCCAAATTTTGTGGGTTCCATGTAATGAGCATGATGGATGGTTTAATATTTTTATCCATTATGATTTTCCTATACTTTGAAGAGTAAATTAGCGAAAGGTCCCTGAAATGGAACATTTAAAGGCTTTGGTCCACACAAACTTCGTTTAAGGGCAGTAGTCCACGCAGCTAGATATATTTCAGCGAGAGGTCCCGATATACGCCACATCACACATTTCGTGACAGATTTGCCGATGTAACTGCCTAAATACGTTACGCATAAGTGTCTTAACATGTCACGCAAATTAAGCCCTCAAATTAAGGTCATAAGTGATCATTTATGACTAATCTGCCCCTGTAAATCACTATAGATACCGTTTTGAATTTCAAAATAAAATGGCTATCAATATTGATTTTATCAGAGAATATACTTTCTAAAAGAATTCATTTCCACTAGCTCTATTCGTGAAGACAGATTTTGCGAGCCTCTAATTTGCATATCCAATTTTTGCGAAGCATATCTGCAAGGTAAGCGAGGACCTTTGTTCAGAGTAGAGATTCTGCAATCTTCTTTTCTTTTCTTTTTTTGTTTTTGTTTTCTGTTTATTTTATTTGTAAATCTGTATAGTTCTGCTATTCATGATCATTTCGATCTGTATTGATTCAAATTATCTAGACTTTTGATCAATAGCGCGGATTTTTTATTTTTATTTTTCACTTTTTGCATGTAGATGTCTATAGTCTGTTATTCATGACCATTTTGATTTGTATGAATTAAGATGATCTAGATTTTGTTCTATATATTTATGTGTAGATCTTCATGGGTTCAGATTAGTGTGAAGTTGATCTATGTTCTGCAGTCTTCTTTCTTATCTCCATTTCAATCCGGATAACAGTCAGAAGTTTTGTTGAGATCTCGTTTTTTGTGTGCATTGAGGAAGAAGTCATGTCATTCGTTATGAATTTAACTTAGTTATGGAAGATATTTATGTGACTTAAAAATCAAAGTTATCTGACTTTCGTCACAAATTTATCTGACTTTTGTAACAGATATATCTGAGTTGTAAACAACACTATATGAGTTTTGTTCAAATTTATCTAATTTTTTTATCAAATTTATCTCAGTTCTGACCGAATATATCTTAGGTGTCTACAAATTTATCTAAGTTTATGTGAACAAACCCAGATAAATTTACACGTCTTTGGCACAAACTCGGATAAATTTACATGAATCTTGTGAATCTTTTACCTTATGCATAATTTTTTCCATGCTGATGATTCTTGATGTTCCTTCCATTTTGTAGACTTCTATATGACACAGGCGCTCATGCTTCTCTACAAATTTGGCATGTTTATTGCCATCATTCATTTGAGTGAGAACATGAGATATGACGAATTGTTGCGTCAAGTTTGTAACAAATGGAAGAACTTGCCACCCAAAGTGCTTGTTGGATAGTGATTCGGATTTGTTGAGCTGTCCATGTCGGCATCTTCAATGGGAATGGGAGCAGTGAATGTCTTTGTATCTGAATTGTAGGAATCAGAGGACGAGGATCAAGAGAATGATGGGGATGAGTTGGCTGAAGATGCTATGGCATTAGTGGATTATGAGGGTATAGATATGGAGACAAATCTCCTTCTAAGTTTTGTACACACAAAGAAAAGAGTTTGTTGTTTTCGGAGCGGGCAAATGGTATTAGACATGTGGGGTAGAGGTTTGAGGGTGGTGTTGCTGAGTTTAGAAATGTCTTGTGTAGATATTTGATTGAGGTTGGTTTTGAATTCGTATATGTGAAGAACGACA
Organism: Persea americana; assembly: GCA_029852735.1. Lineage (NCBI taxonomy): Eukaryota > Viridiplantae > Streptophyta > Magnoliopsida > Laurales > Lauraceae > Persea > Persea americana. Next base: position 28,205,735 of record CM056819.1, read on the forward strand.
AAGCGAGGGTGACAGCCGAATGCTCTCACAGTCATTCGAAGGGTTGCAAATGGCATGTTCATGCATCGATTGAGAAGTCCACTGGCCATTTTTGTATCAGGACATTAGATAATGAGCATACATGTGGTGCAGCAGTTCGAACGTCGAAGAACAGTTGTATGAACTCTGAAACAGATGCTGATTTGATGATTGATCATATTCATAAGAAGCCGTCGACCAGACCTATTGATGTCGTCCATCACTTTAAGATGAATTACCAGCTTACCATTGCTTACCATCACGCATGGTGGGAGCTGGAAATGGCTAGGAATAAGTTGTATGGGGATATGTTGCTTTCTTTTGACCATCTTTGTTGGTATGTTAAGGTGGCAGAATAGACGAATCCAGGAAGCCTTTTTGTGTTAGATTATGATCAATCAACCATGTGCTTCAAGCGTTTTGTTTGTGTCGTTTTATGCTTCAATCGCTGGTTTTAACCATGTTTGTCCTTTGTTATTTCTGGACGAGACATTTTTTAAAGGCAAATACAAGGGAAATCTGTTGGCAGCAACTGGAAAGGATGGAAATCAAGGTAAAGTGACATTCTGTAGATTCCAATATTCCTGACTTTTTTTTATTAATGATCGCCATATTTTGATATTTTGCTTATTAACTGAAATATAAAAGTTTGTTTATTCATGTGCTAGGTTTGTTTCCTCTTGCTTTCGCAATGGTGGACTCTGAGAAGGAGGACAATTGACATGGTTTTTGCAGAATTTAAAAAAAGTAATGGTTTATGATTGTACTATCACTTTTATTTCCAATAGAAATCCTGGTATCTTAGAGGGTGTTTCACGTGTATTTCCTTTTGCTCATCATGCTTTCTGCCTCAAACACCTGAAGGCAAATTTGAGGGGCAAGTTATCAGGGGATGCACGAATGAATTTAGAGAGAGAATGGTTATGATGCTTTGGGAATGTGTATATGCCCTAACTGTAGCTGCATCCCATGCCAAGCTGTAGGCGTAGAGGCGTGAAGGTAGCTCAAATGTAAATAGATTTCTTTGTGGAATGCCTCACGAAAGGTGGAGCAATGCCTACTTTAAGGGTCAACGGTATGATGAGATGTGTTCGAATGCAGCTGAATCTTTCAACTCTTGGATTAGACAAGCACTCCATCATCCAATTACAAAGATGGTGGACACTATTAGGGTTCAGATAATGAAACGGATGGCCAATAAGAGGGAAGTATCCGGCAGATGGAAGGAAGTCATTTGCTCAGACATGGATAAGAGGTTGGAGGTTTCAATCAAGCTAGGAACGCCATTGATTGTTCGGCATTTGAGTGACATTGTTTATGATGTTCACTCTTACCTCTCAGTCACTGTGGACATTTACAATCGAATTTGTTCCTGCTATCAATGGTAGATCAATGGCTTCCCATGTGCCCATGCTTGTGCTGCGATTGAAAAGAGTGGAAAGGACCAAAGGACCTGAATCTTTTTGTGGGTCACTATTTTCACACTCAGACATATAGGTCTGCATACGAAGAGCAGATATTTCCCATTCCAACTGTGGAGAAGTCGGAGCCAACAATTGCTAAAGTTGTTATTCACTCCCCTATGGTTGGACGACAACTTGGCAAGCAGAAAAAAAAGAAAAGAAAAGAGGATCTTGTCAAGATGGGAGATCACACGGCAGATAAAATGTGGTTAGATTGGCAGTCATAATAAGAAATCATGCAAGGAGCCGATTTCTTAAGTCCTTACTCTCTACAATGGATAATTCATTGAATTTGACGTTGGTTGTACTTTCGATTTAATATTGTTGATTCTTAGCATGTATATAGAATACGATATGAATTCTGATTAGTGATTGATAATTCAAAGTGTTAGTGGCATTATACATTTTAAAGTGTTCTTTCTTTTATAACGAATTTCTTACGAATATGTTTAAAACATATTAAATCTGTTCAAAATTGAGATTGAAAATGTTGTAGAACTGAGATTAACTTGAATCACATGCTTGATAAAGTGATTACAGGACTCAGTTAAATTTGCCTTAAAATCCTGAATAAATTTATGTCAGAACTAAGATAAATTTGTAATAGAACTCAGATAATTTCCTCCAGAACTCCGATAAATTTGTGACAACAATAAATTTGTAATAGAACTCAGATAATTTCCTCCAGAACTCCGATAAATTTGTGACAACTGAGATAAATTTGAGACAGGACTCAGATAAATTTGTGATAGAACTCAGATAACTTTATACTAGAACTCAGATAAATTTAATCCAGAGCTCAGGTACATATATACGACAGAACAAAAACTATCCACAATTACATTCACAAAACACATTCCTTAAACTCATGTGAACCAAAAAAACACATTTATAGTTTTGTTGCATTGGAACTTTTCATATACAGAGATATACATGAATTTGTTTCATCATCATTGTAACATCCAACTTTCCAAACAACTTATGTACACGTTTACGGTTAAACTTTACATCATGTTCTTCAATAGATTGTCACCGTTCAAAATAATCAGCAGCAAGTGGTTGCCTGGCATGGAAGTTTTCGATGCTCCAGCTGTGATGCATGTCATATAAAGAAATTGCTCACTATCTCAGCCCTCAAAGAATCAACAACACTTTGTGGTAGCTTTGAAGTAATTACTTGTCCATGAGTAAGTTGCTTCATTAGATAACAAATGATGACCAACACTACAAAAGAACATGCTGTTGTCATCATAAATAAGGTAGTCTAAAATTAATTGAATAAGTGGATTGGTTCTATGATACTTACGACCCCATTTTCTATTGTGAGGTGTCTTCAACGCTTATTATTGGAGCTTCATAGGGCTGTGTCTCTTCAACATTGACATGATTGTAATCCTCCACATACTGTTGCTGCCAATTAAAAAAAAAAAAAAGAAGAGAATTTTTAGTGGATGTACGTTTACACTTCTAGGGACCATATCAATTGTTTATATCACATACGAAAAATCTGCGATGTCAACTACATAGGAATTTGAAGAGTTTATGTTGACCAATCAGCATCCTAGGGACTGATACACTAAATCTAGTATTTATATGCATATATACTGGGGGTTGAGGATGATTAGATGGACCCTCATGAGCCCAACCCAATGACTGTTACAACTATTTTCTTCTCATCTGTAGCTGGTTAGAATTTTCTGCATTTAGCACCAGACATATCCATACTAGCCCAACTGTGCAAAATAGTTGAATTGGATTAATTGGAAAAAAACAGTACATGAACAAGTTCAGCTAAATGTTAGAGACCTCATAATAGTGTCTTGTATGAATGATTATAACCTACCCGGAAGCATGCAGAATCGTACTAGCCTTTCTATGCTTGGATCTAACACTATATTCATATGGATAGTTGAGTTTTAGAGTGATCCGGGATTTGTATAATCTTAGTCTGGATACTGTCATGTTGAAGTTTAACTGGTTATATGCATTTGCTCTGAATTATGTTCCTTAATAATGTTTACATGCTCAACTTATATCTTTGAAGATCCATGATCCAAAATGTGAGGCTTTCTAGCATGCAATCATCCTAAGGTGGCTTTCTAGCATTGATTGTTCCCAACTGAATTAATCAAAGCTAGTATGACTCTTGTTTTCCTAATTTTAATGAACTCTGATTAGACCTTTGGCAGTGGACCTGTATTTGTAAGGATCTTGACTCAACTCCGATATGAAATGGAGTTGCTTCTAGTCTAGATGAAATAGGGCAGCAAGTGTTTCTTTTATTCATAGCCTTGTGACTATTTGATTTGCGACCCTACAACAAGAACCTGAATTATAGAAATTCTAAGTCACTCACCTTGAAATACTTTGATGTAAGATTACCTATGTATTGATAAGATTTGCCATGAAATCCTTAACAAGAACCTGGAATCCTAGATTTACAATCTTGGAGTATTTGATCTATAGAATTGAATTATATCCCGTTGGGCCTAGACTTAGAACCTGAATGTAATTGTAATTTTTAAATGAGTTTTAAGAAGATTTCCTATATGTTAAATATGAACCTTTGAGCTTGATCTCATAATGAGTAACTTCAAATCTGCACCCAAATCATTATCAGCATTGAACACTGATATTGATTTTGGGACTCTGAGTCCATAAAGCAGCATTCCAGAATGATTATCATAATCACATCTTAAATCTAATCTAATTTAGTTCTACTCACGTCATTAAACCAACTTATCAAACATAATATTATATATGTTAAATCTGTCTATATATATCCCAAAGTTTCCCATGATTCCAAGCACCAAATATCCAGACCCATTAATGCAAAAGAAAAATAAAATAAAAATATTGTTCCCAAAAATCATAAATGCAAATACAATTGCAACAACATACTTCCTTCCATACAACCCCATCTACCTTTTACCAAAGCATGAGCATGACCAGGAGCAAGGCCTTCTACAACAAGATAGTAAACTCACACATCATCATCAACTTCAGGATAATCATTGATAGAGAGAGAATCAAAATAGATGACCTCATTCTTCTCTTGTCTTGTGCTTTTTGAAGAGTGAAATGGAGATAAGGAAGGAGATGCCACTACAATCATGATTGAAAGAGGGCGTCTGCTATTGCATTTCTAACTTCTGACGTCTCCATTTGTTCTGCAATATCCACCACTGCATCGGTGTCGGAGATGCCACTATAATCATTATTACTCGCTTCTAAAGATATGTCTTCATTCTCGTACTGTATAAAGAGTGCATTTGCAATAGCCTCTTTTCTGATAAAGTTGTGCACTGTCATTACCGCGACTACTATGTTCCTTTGTACATGAAATGAGTAGGGAGGCATTCTTTTTAAAATTGGAAAACAAGCTTTCAATACTCCAAAAGAACGCTCTATTACATTCCTCGGCGATGAATGAACATAGTTGAAATGTTCCTTCCTATCACGAGGACAACCTCCAGCCCGAAAATTTGTTAGCTAATATCGAACATTACGGCATGGAGCAAGAAAACCACGCATATTCGTAAACTCAGAGTCAACAATATAATATTTACCTGAAAAGAGAGAAAACATATGTTATGATATAAAATATAATATGATTCATAATTTACTAATCATTAAGTACCTTGACGGGCATGCAGAAAATTCAAATGTGGTTTATAGATAGTATCCAACAAGATGCGTGAATCATGTGCAGTGCCTTCCCACCCAGTAATAACGAAAGTACATAATATATCAAATGAGCAAGCCGCTAGAATATTTTGCTGGCATTCTCCTTTTCTTCCTCTATAAGGCACTTGATTCTCAACAGGGTTCACAACATTCACGAGTGTACCATCTCTTGCCCCAACACAATCCTTCAAAAAAAAAAAAAAAAAAACAACATAAGATTTAAAAAAAATTTTAAAGCTCCCTTTATTGGTAAATCCTTGCAAGTATTATTGAGAGCAGGATTATACCTTTAGATATGGATAAAAGCGAGGGTTATGCAATATCTCCTTTGGTGTTTGGTCATATGATGGGGGCTTTATAATATCTATTGAGAGGTGAATCACTGCTACTAAAACCGCATGAAAGTGACGATGGATAGTTTCACTTGAGTGTTGAAATCTATCTTGCAAAATTATATTCCTATGATTTTGCCCAACTGTCATTAGAAATATAGCGACTTACTCCTCTACTGTAACATATCGGCTATTTTCAAGTAGCATCTTCTCTTGTAAAACCACACACAATCGCAAGAAAACATGTTTCTCCATACGCAATAACTCGAAACATACTCTTCAATTAGCTTCTAAAATGCCTTGAACGAAAACATGACCTGATAGAATTGAAATCCTGCATGGCTCCTTAGATATGCACATCTCTCGTTTCTTTAGAAGCAATAAAGCAAGAAATGCTATAATTCTTTGTTTCCTTGATGTCATAATCTCCTACATTCATTCAATCCAACAATTAAAAAAAAAAAAAAAGGAAAACCCATCCGTTCATGCATGCATTACATCCTTTCTATTTATTCAAGTCAACACAATGGGATCAAAACCCTCAAATTTTGATATTAGATAAACCTCATATCTGAAATTGATATGGGCATTAAAACATCCAAATGATCAACTCAATGAGATCCATTTGTACACACCCACCCCATTTGGAGAGTTATATAGGCATAATGAACTTCAAGCAACATTATTAAAAAAAACCATGTTGAGCATGTATTGCATTCTCAAGATAAGTAATCGCATCATTATAAACCAGGATATTTCCTACGGTATCCACCGGACTTATTCCTCTAAGTTGCAGTGTGGCACCAAGGAAATGCAGTTCTGCCTTGGTGTCATAATCTCCTACATTCATTCAATCCAACAAAAAAAAAGAAGAAGAGGAAAACACATCTGTTCATATATTCATTCCATCTCATAATTAAAAAAGAAAATCAAAAGCTTCTACATCCATTCTCACAAGAACAAAGAAAATCTTAAGTTCCTACATTCATTCCATCGCACAATAACAAAGAAAGAGATAAGTTCCTACATCATTTCATCTCATAATAAAAAGGAAAAGTCATAAGTTCATATATTCATTCCCGCCCCCACCCCCGCCCCCCACCATAATTAAAAAAAAAGAACAAAAAAGAAAGACACAAAAGTGATGAGTCATATGTTCTTACATTCAGCCCATAATATTCAAATAAAACTGATCAAGGCCCATGCTTTATTATCATATTCAGCCAGTACAGGCGGGCATCATTACTTTCGAATGACATGAAAATCTCTCTATGGTCCTTATCTTTAAATGCCCTTGTGCCAAAAAAATACAATTCTGAGGTTGCTTGGACATTTGGTATTTGCTTTAAAATATCAATACATTTCTACATAGTAGGACCTTGTTTCCTCTCTTCTTCTTTCCTCTCTTCTTCTTTATGCTATTCTCTTTTCCTCCCTTCTTCTTTCCTATCATCTTCAAGTATAATTACTAGGTGCTCAAAATTCTCATCAATTTGATTCTTCCTTACATCCCTCCTACTTTGTGAAGGACAAGGACGTTTCCTCCTTGCATTTGTCATTAGCTCTTCTATCGAGATATACTCAAAAGTTTCTTCTTGCGCATTATTCTGGGTATTGTCTATATGAGGTGGCGGAGAGGGCATCTGTGTATTCAAATCTTTTGGAAATGAGGTAGAAGATGCTACCCAAGTCTCTTCTCCCCTAGCCTGGGTTCCACCAAAGATAATTCCCATTTCATCTGAGAACGACAAAGGTCTAGTCCTAAAAAATTTTGCTTCGGGGTGCCCCTGTATTAGATGGTAAAAATTTACTTCTTATATAACAAGTAATATATACTATAAAATGTCAAATGACATTACCTTTAGCTATTCATCCCATCTCTCGGGATCCATTGTAATTGTTTGAGTTGCTTCATTGAGCCCCACACCGGTTTGCCCACATAATGTTATCCAAGCATTGTATTGTTTTCTCATCCCATCCCATTAATTCTTTAATTGTTTTTACCCATACAAAATCCCGGTTTTCTCCTTAATACCCTCGATAACTCTTGTCCATGACTGTGTTTTTAAATTTGAGCCCGGTCTTCCGCCTCGTAATACTTTCACAATGCATAAGTCAATGAAAATCTTCTTCATATTATCTGACCAAACAGCCCTACTCATCTCCACCTTGTCCTTACCCTTTTGAGATGGAACCCTTGACTTGTCCATCTATACCTTGCTAAAATATTTTATCAAGAGAATAACGAATAAATCAATGTCAAATAAATCATAAGAAAATAAGAAAATAAGTCCAATAGTGGCCCTTCTAGTCAGGAAAATTCAACTTGAAAAAAACCTCTATATTCCTTAGAAATAGTAGGCATTGAATTTTCCACAAAGCATAATACCATCAAGTTCTAAGAAATTGAAAATACAAACTAAGATACGTTTTAACATAAGTAAATTTGTAGTTTTACCACAAAAAAAAAAAGAGTTAACTAGTAATTTATGAGACACTTTAAGGAGATCACATCATGTAGTTAGCTAAATCCACATATACAACAAAAAAAAAAAAAAAGAGTCACCAGCTCGTAGCCTTATTTAAATGCTCCACAAACCATCAAGATCACTTTAGATTTAGGAACACTATCACCTAAGACAAGCATATTTGATAGACATTGAGAACTGGCCCAAGAATCCCAATGACAATTCGCACATATAACAAGTTTTTTCCTTCCAATTAACAGGTGTGAAGATGTCTATTATCCAAGGTCCAAAGTGCCAAGGCAGTATCCTTATATCTCAACTGACCTTACCAAGAAGGGGGATAACCCTTTGTACTCCATGCAGCCCAAAGTCGAGTAGAGTATCTGGACACTTGGCATGGTTTAGATACTAAAAAGAAAAAAAGAAAAAGAAAATGAAAAAAACCCTGCCCACCCTGTCAATGCATTTGTTGATGTTGCTTACCCATTAACATCTAATTAGCAGCTCACATTCTCAAAGGTGTTGAAAGCTATTTTACGGGGCACAAGGCTATGTGAGTGTCAATAACAGTAACTAGGGTATGCAATGGTACAGATAAGAGCCCCCTTGCACCACTAGTCAACACATCCAAGCACACAAAATAACAAATAGCAGTGCAATGCCTGTGTGATAAATCAATAATTCATGGCCATTCAAAAAAAAAAAAAAAACTAACTAGCTGCATAAGCCAATCCCTAAAATAAACAACAAAAGAGAAAACCCCAAATCATAAAATGCACAAAAGAAAAACACTTCAACTCACAAAATCATACCCAAGTTCGCCAATACCATGGTTGGCAATCCTCTAGACACACGAAAAAAAAACCTTCCAAACCTAATAACACAAATGAAGAGAGGAATAGAGAGAGATGCATAGAAAATCACATAGACAAAAAGCGCACATTAGGAGAGAAGTACCTTATGGATCTTGATAGAGGATTGGCGAAGAGGTGGAGGAAGGACGAAGACACTCTACTAGGGTTTTTCGCAAATGGATCGAGAGCTTAAAGAAGACACGCTGCTAGGGTTTTTTGCAAATGGATCGAGAGCCCTCTTTGTTACAAAAGACAAGTGTGGTTAAGCTTGTAAATCCCAGAAAGATAAGAGGGCAAGCTTGTCCAAAAAACAAGAAAAATGGGCTACCCGCTTCAAACATATTTGTCTGCCCAAAAAAGCATCATTTCTGGGCCTTATTGAGATAGACAAAAAATGTATGTTCTCTGGTTTAAACAGACATCATTTCTAGAGGCTTGCTCATTTGATATGTTATTTACTTTCGTTATTGCTGGGTGGGAAGGCACTGCACACGATTCACGCATCTTGTTGGATACTATCTATAAACCACATTTGAATTTTCCACATGCCTGTCAAGGCACTTAATGATTAGTAAATTATGAATCATATTACATTTTCTATCATAATATATGTTTTATCTCTTTTCAGGTTAATATTATATTGTTGACTCTGGGTTTACGAATATGCATGGTTTTCTTACTCCATACCGTAATGTTCGGTATTGGCTAACAAATTTTTGGGCTGGAGGTTGTCCTCGTGATAGGAAGGAACATTTAAACTATGTTCATTCATCGCTGAGGAATGTAATAGAGCGTTCTTTTGGAGTATTGAAAGCTCGTTTTCCAATTTTAAAAAGAATGCCTCCCTACTCATTTCATGTACAAAGGAGCATAGTAGTCGCGGCAATGACAGTGCACAACTTTATCAGAAAAGAGGCTATTGCAAATGCACTCTTTATACAGTACGAGAATGAAGACATATCTTTAGAAGCGAGTAATAATGATTATAGTTGCATCTCCGACACCGCTGCAGTGGTGGATATTGCAGAACAAATGGAGATGTCAGAAGTTAGAAATGCAATAGCAGACGCCCTCTTTCAATCATGATGGTAGTGGCATCTCCTTCCTTATCTCCATTTCACTCTTCAAAAAGCACAAGACAAGAGAAGAATGAGGTCATCTATTTTGATTCTCTCTCTATCAATGATTATCCTGAAGTAGATGATGATGTGTGATTTTACTATCTTGTTGTAGAAGGCCTTGCTCCTGGTCATGCTCATGCTTTGGTAAAAGGTAGATGGGCTTGTATGGAAGGAAGTATGTTGTTGCAATTGTATTTGCATTTATGATTTTTGGGAACAATATTTTTATTTTATTTTTCTTTTGCATTAATGGGTTTGGATATTTGGTGCTTGGAATCATGGGAAACTTTGGGATATATATAGACAGATTTAACATATACAATATTATGTTTGATAAGTTGGTTTAATGACGTGAGTAGAACTAAATTAGATTAGATTTAAGATGTGATTATGATAATCATTCTGGAATGCTGCTTTATGGACTCAAGAGTCCCAAAATCAATATCAGTGTTCAGTGCTGATAATGATTTGGGTGCAAATTTGAAGTTACTCATGACATACCATCGCCCATGGAATGCTTAGTTATACCCTTCTATAAGAATACTTGACAGTTTCCAATTCTGGTGTACATCTCAAACCTGATGAAATCCCGGTCTTCCTACCTTTTTGTACATCTTTTCTTCTTGAAAAACCAATGCAAGAACAACCATGTTTCTTATTCTTGAAAGGTTTAAAGAGTGCAGTACCATATTGGTGGAAGTAGCTATACTATTGAATTGCTGATTGTAGAAATCTGACTTGGAATAATATATCTGTGTGGTTGCTATTTGTACTAGTTCATGTGCTGAAGACTTGTAGTAGTAATGATTAGGGTCCAGGTCAATAGTTGAATTGAGTTTAAAAATAACACAATCTCCTGCTATTATATTGTATATGTGGTGTTCATTTATCATTTCTTGATGGATATCATCTGTCTGTACTCCATGGCATTTTAGCATGCTTAGTGGTACCTTCAATGTGATCTGTTGATCTACTATAAGAATTGACGTCTGGAAGCTTTTGGGCTATAATAATTTGGTTGTGGAGTTGTGGATATTGATTATTATTATTATTAGTATTAGTATTTGATACCAGTGCCCCAGTTGGATAGATGAGCTCTGATGGGTAGCCAATTGAGTAGTAGGAGCCAGCAGAAAATTTTCAGTTTCTGAGAAAGATTCAGCTTCCATAATTTATGTCAAGGAAAAACAGGGCAAAGATTCAGCTTCCATAATTTATGTCAAGCTAAAACAGGGCCCATTGGGCAGGGGAAAAGGTGTTGATATAGAGACCAGAAATGGCATGTTCCAGCCGGATTGTTCTTCCAGCAGGGAAGGTCTCTGGAACCCAGAGGGATAGGTTAGATAGGTTGCCTATAATTGGACTTCTAATGCAAAACTACTTTAATATTTGGCCAACTACTAAGCAATTGGACTTCAAACTTGGGTGAGCTTTTGCTTGGCCCAGCCCAACCCATATGATCCAATAATTCATTGGATAGTGTACAGACTGTGGTTCCCAGTGACAAAATTTAGAAGAGGAGATCAATATGGATAAATTGAACGTTACAATCGTGGGGCATCATCTTTTGACACCAAAAATTCATTTTATGAATTTTATATGGCCTGGTTGAATTTAAAAATAATTTGTAATGGATGTCAGATTGAATTTATACCATTAATTGGACTTTTTTGGAAAAGACAAGAAACACCCCTGGAATAAAGTCATCTTTGTATGTTTACTAAACAAGTTTTATCAAATAGATCTATTTGAATTAGATATAAGACAAGTGTTACCAAACGGTCTATTTATAGAAGAGTCTATTTGAATTAGATCTATTTCACACAGATCTATTTGAGCCAGATCTGTTTCAAACATATAAGATTCGCCAAACAACGAGGTGGGGATTAGGGGGGGCTTGTTGCGGGACGACTGTGATGCAACATGTGCTTCTCTTTCCTTTTATTATCTATCTTCTCTATTCTTCTACTTTTTTTTTTCTGGGTTCAGGATTTGGATTTGATGGGGGTACGATAATGGGCTTTCGCAGAGGCTGGGTTTGGGGTTTGATGCGTTGCTGGGAGTGGGATCTGGGTTCTATGTGCTTCGATTGAGGGGGATTGAGTTTTGGGAGAGATGGGATTTGAGTATTCGATGTGGCTGGGCTTGGATCATGGGGCAAGGATCTTAGGTGATTGGTGTTTGGATATGATGGACAATGGAAATCGAGTGGGTTTCTTGCAGGGTAGAGAACTGGGGTTCTTTGAGTTGGGTCGGCCAGAGTAGGAATGTGGTATGCACTAAGCAACCTAGAAATAGGCTACTAGTATGCACACAATTAAAACTCGCAAGCGCACAAGATCACTAAATAGTGTAGTGAATTGTAAGTGCGAGGTCGATCCCACGAAGACTTGTGATAAAATTATGTCAAAAACAACTAAAAATCAGAATATTAAAAGAACAATTAAATGATGACAGGTTGAATTAAACTACTAAAAACAGTAACTTAAACTATTAAAAACTAAATGGAAAATAATCTAAAACACACAACTAGTATTAAAATTGAAAAATAGTAATAATGAATGAACTAGGGTTTCATCTACTCCCCTAACCAACCCTATGCATGTCCCTTATTATCCCTTAATAAAAAAATCAGAATTATTAGTGACATCTATCAACCTAGACCATGGCATATGCGTCTAGATTACTATTCCCCTAAACCTAATTCATGAGTGGCATACTACATGAATTGTTCATTATGATGCAAAAACTAAGCATGGCATATGTCCTAGTCAAAACACACATAATGCATAAAAACAATGGGAATGATAAATGCATGGGTCTAAGCATGGCATATACTTAGATTATTCATGGTTCTAAACTCTAGATGCTTAATATCAAGATCAATCAAAATTAAGTTAGCTACTCTTAAAATTAATTGAACATGGCATGGTTGGCATGGCATATACACAACTCATCAATTGAAAACATGGTTTAGAATCTCAACTAATAAAACTGAAATTTGAATTAAAAGATGCCAAGAGAGATAGAACTAGGCTAGGGTTTCAACTACACCCTAGCCCCAAAAAGTTTAGCTACTCATGTATAGAATTGAAAACAAAATAGAAAATAGAGCCATAAGAAAAACTCTGAATATTGAAGAAGAAGAAGAAGTTGTCCAGCAACTTTTTCTCCTTTTCCTCGCTCCAAAAGCTCTCCAAGATGCTCCAAAGAATGCTCCACTTGTACATGAAGAAGACTTTCTAATTTCTGAAATTTCACTTTTGTAATGGCTGTGGGCCCCCTTTTTGGCGTATAACCCTAGATTAGGTTTCTTCTTTCTTTTACTTTTCTTCTTTGATTAGAATTGTAAGTTGTCCAAAGAATTAGAAAGTAGTCTTGAAATCTGAAATAACTTGGATGGGACCCACCTTGGCGCTACTTGATGATTTACGCCCATCACTCTTCATGAAATCTTCTCTTTTTGTTCCTTTTTACCTTTGCATACAAATTAACAAAGAATATGTAAAATCAAATAAAATAAACATGACTAGCATAAGATAATTCAAATATTAGGGCTTAGATTGTAAACAATTAAGCACTTATCAGAAGGGATAGGAGAGGATCGGTAGGAGGGTTTGGGGCTAGGCTATGGTTCTGGACTAACGTACGGTTTGTGCAAGGATGGTAGGAATGATGGATAGGATAGACAAGCGATAGATGATAATCATGCCGATGAATCAATATCGTCGTGAGGGATCAATTTGCTCAGGTACCAATTGATGCACAACCCGAGGGCTTGTTTGGCAACTCTACTAAATTAAAGTTTCCCACCGTACTTAAAAAAAAAAGTCAAAAAATTACCTCATTTCTCCATTAAAAAACAAAAAAGCTCCACAATCAGTACAAAAAGTAAAAAAGATTCCATAATAAACAACTAAAAACAAAATACCATTATATAACCCACTTATATTTTATTCTTTCTTCAAAATAATTTTTACTTCACTTAACTCCATCCTAAACAACCCCCTAGGGGTTAGGGCTTGCGTAGGAAGTGCTAAAAGCACAGTGGGTACTGAGCATATGTCCGAAGACACGATAAGTCTCCACAGAGATGATAAACAAGTACCCATCTTAATGGGAAAACCAAATTTTCATTAATCAACTCTCTCTAAAAATAATCTCTTACAATGTCATATAAATAAGAAAAAAAAATCTTAATTCTTAGGGCCTGAGAAACCTAAACAAACTATGAAGCTAGAATCTTATCCTAATTACAATAAAATTAGAAACTTAATTCTAAACGCAATTCATCAAATAATCTAGTAAATAATAACAATTAGATAAATAGAAAACTTCATGAATCTATTTGGGCCATACACGTGTGGCCTTAGGTAAGAATTAGTTGGGTTAGGTGGGATGGACTGTTGAGAGCGAGTTGGGTTGTGCACTATAGGCAACTTGTCTAGACTCAGCGTTGACCCAACTCATTCATTAATCGGGTTGAAAATGTCAACCTGAACCCAATCGTATGGTGAAAAAGATTCAGTCCAAATCTTGATTAACAAATTGAAGTGGTGGGTCATAACACAATTAGTTAGTTTTAGGTTAGAGTATGCATAAAAAAGCATGAAAACTCCAAATGCGAAAGACTATGCCTAAGTCATGGATTGGAACTTCGCAGTGGAGCCCACCTATTTAAAACTTGAGCCAGTCAAAATAAACCCCCGCAACATGTATGGAACCCTCCTAGGGTCATTTAAGGGTCATCATAGTCCGGGTCCAGCTCGCTTGGACAAGGCTTGGTTATGTAATCTTGGATTGTTTAACTTTTGAGCCGAGCTTAGATTGAGCTATCAAAAGCTTAAAGCCTACCTCGATTTGGCCCAGATTGATTAACCAAATGGTGGATTTGGGCCTGACATTTACAGCCCATGTTGGGCTTGGCCCAAAATGGGCCTATATTTCTTAAGCCCAGACCAGCCTGTATATGCCTCAACCCATCCCAATACCACCCACGAACCCCCCGAGATTGTCCCAGATTTTACTCCAATAGGTGTCACCCAACTGGAAGATTGGACTAGAAGATGAATAACTTGATTAACACTACCTTATGCAGGGTTTAAAATCGCGGTATCGGCCGGGATAAAAAACCGATATTTTATTGTTATCGGTCCGTCGCAGTCGTTGCGATGTGAATTTTTCTTTTAATCCAAAAAAATTAGAAAAATATTCAAAAAATCCAGAATATTAGAAAATGCTGGAAAACAATATTTTTTTTTCCATTAGTAACAACAATAAATTAAAATATCGGTTACCTTAAGTTATGAGTCATGTCTGTGTCGCAGTTCGCTGTCTTCTCCAGTATTTCATATAATGCAACTATTATTTTGGCTCATGGTCAATTTGTTAGTGTAAAATATAAGAAAACAAAGATAACATAACAAGTATCTATACACTATTAATAAGCTATTAGTATGTACTATTTAGTATCATAAATAATCCAACAATTTTTTTTTAAAAAGTAGAAGATTTAAAAAACACCATTTTTCTACACCCAAAATCATGTTTAAAAGTAGGTCTAGCATCAAAGTGTGTAGATCTAAGTGAAAAACACAACACAAACCCAAAAATGACATGCCAATGATCTTTTCATTCATTTTTATGCGTTATCTAAAAGTAAAAAATGAAAAACACATAATAGTAAAAATAAGAGAGTTAAGTTGATTTTCTATTACTAAATAAAATGATTTCTTTAAGAAATAGTGTTGGAATTTGGAAATATGTAAGAGAATGAGCTATGGAGACATGGTTGCTCTAAGGAGATGAGGGGAGAGGAGAAGAAAATGAGGGAATAGGGAAAAAGTTAAAAAAAATTAGGGTTTTTGACCAATACTCCATCTCGGTCCATCTCGGCCGATATTTTCAAAGTATCGGCTAAGATATCGATAAAACCGATATTTTGACCATATCGGCCGAGATGAACTGATATTTTGGGGATATTTTGCCTGACTCGGTATCGGCGCAAAATATCGTCGCGGTATGGGCCGATACCGGTTCATATCGGCATCGGCTGAGATTTTAAACCATGATCTTATGAACATTGAGCATATTTTTTAATCATGTTATTCTCATATGATTAGTCTTACGGTGGGGCCAATTCCTGTTAGAGTGAAATTCGGGAACATCTCATACATGTTTCGACCTTTCATTTTGAACAGCTCGGATTTCAGTAGGCGAGCCCCACTGTGGAGTTAGACTCCTTGAACCCGGTAATTCTCTAAGTTGAGAGAACTCAGTCTCCCTTTAAAAGATCCAACTGAACAAATTGATTCGGATAACGGTGGAAATTACCTAATGAACGGTGTAGATCACTAGATCTCATTCAAATGATCCATAAGCATGGGGATTAAGTATTAATACCCACTATACGTTTTATCATGTTATTGATAAAATTTAATCAATAAAATTGTTAGGGTAAAATTGTCTAATCTAATATATATATTTTTTGGTTAATTAATTAATGTATATATTAATATATATATATTAGTTAATTAATTGTTAGCTACTTATTATTGACTTATATGTTATTGCGTGATAATACTTATATTTCTAAGATGCCCAATTCCTAGTTCCTAATCCTTGAATCTGAGATCAATGCAACCTGAGATCGAATCTTAGTAAGCATTCGATTGGACCAAAATAATTTATTGTAGTAACTAATAAAAGCTAGTGGGACCAATATGCATTTTTTTAAATTAAGATCATCAAATATAAATTATAAACACGAGCATTTGTGCATTGTAATTTCGTTTCGATTATTGTAAATGATCCTTCTATTTTATATGCCCTTACAAAATTTCATTGCAATAGAAGATGGGTGACTATCAACTTGAACAATAAAACATTAGAAATCACTATAGCATTTTGTTCATGGTCTTTTGCATAGCATTCTATTACTAAATTTAGTAATTAATTTAAGCCTTCTTTTCCTAAACACCCCCCCCCCCCCCCCCACCCGCCCCCCACTTTCTTGTTTTTCTTTTTTTTTTTTTTTTTTAATTTTAATCACATTTGTGAAGGATTATTTGAAATAGGTGGTTTCCATTTCAATTCAAGGTGGTATAGTTGTAGAAGGAAAAGTTTAATTTGAATGGTTTACATTTGGAGAGATGGGGACTATTCATATAATTTTGGGAATTTTACCAAAAAAGTGTCCCAAAACATGTATTTTCCCATTTAAATCATAAATACACATAAATGCTCGTATTGGAGTTCGTACAGCCTTTTTGGACGATTTTACCCCCTCTTTGTGCGAACGACATCGTCATGGAATTATAACCTAACACCCCCTCAATCGAGTGATTTCGTACTCCTTCTCTTCCCCAAATCTCTCCTATATCCTCTGCTCCCTCCTCTCTCTTTCCCTCATCCTGCCTATGGCTTTGGTTCTCTCTTTCCCTCTCCCTCTCCGCTCGCTGCATTTTCTTTCCTTTTCCCTCTCCGCTCGCTGCGTTCTCCTCGCTGTACAATACCTGCTCTCTATTTCCCTCTCCCTCTCCGCTGCTACTCTCTCTTTCCCTCTCTCTGACGTCCTAGCTCCTTCTCTCCCCTCCGCTTCCTGCTGTCTAAGCAATTCTGGCCAGATCCTTTAACGAAACTCCCACGACTCCTGCAACGTCATCTTCCATTTGAGATTTCAATTAAGGTGATTTTCTCTATTCTTCTCTTTTCCATATTGTTTGTTTTCTTGTTTTCTTTTCATTTTCAGTTTCTATAACTGTTGGAACTGTGCTATTCTGGAGAGGGGATCTTGTTTGGGGTATTTGCAGAAACCTCTTATTTCGAACCTCTTATTTGGGGTAAGAGGTTGTAACTATAAGTGGTCTCTTCGAATCCTTTTTAGTTTCTACAATCGTTTCTATAATTGTTGACAAATTCTTATTTCCAACCTCTTATATTTGGAACCTCTTATAATTATGTTTGGGTGGGTTCTCTCCAAAACTCCCAAAATCATCATACAAATAGGGAGGTTGTTCAGGAAGGAGTCCATTGGGAGGCAGTTGAGGAAGCACTCCATTGGCAGGCATTTAAGGAAAGAGTTGTTGGAAGTGGGCGGACCTCTTGGATAGGTTTCAAAAACTTTTCACCAACTAGAAGTGATGAATACTTATCCAAAAGCCATCAAAACACAATCCAGGATCTATGTCCTCTTTCTCATGATCATGTACAGTAGAAAACTCTATCTAGATGATAGAAACAACACCCAACAAGCAACCACGAAATTCCACAACATACAAGGAGTATCAAATACCTATAGAGCTTGGTTGTGCTCTAATGGAGAACTTGATTAAACTCTTTGATGAAGAGCTCTTCCACAATCAGAATCTCCAATGCCCAATTGTCTTCCACGCTATGACCCGCTTCAGATCTCTTTCCTCAAGAGAGATGGTGGAATCTCCAAGAGAAAGACTAACTAGAATCACTAAGCAGACTAGAAGGGAACTAGAAGAGAGAGAGGGGAAGAAGAAGAAGTGCAACTCTTGCACAAGGGGATGATGGGCGTGAATCTCCACTTGGAATAATGGGATGGACGTCCAAGGCCTCCCTTGGCCTCCTATTTATAGCCTTGCAACTCCTCTCTTTCTCAATTTAATTAGAAGTCCAACTTCTAGATTAATTAGTAACCCTTCATTCCACTATTACCACTATTGGAAGTCTCACTTCAAATAAAAATAGTAACTTTCCTTTTTTAGTTCAAATAGAATTAGTAAAGATCCAATCTTGGGCTAGCGTGGGGACCACTAGGGATTCCATAGAAAGCTAGCTCCAACTAGGACACCGCGACCCCACATCTCATGTGCAATTCGGGCCTGCAGTTAATTGCAAATAACTCTACTAAATAAATGCAATTGAACTCCAGTCTTAGGAATAAATTACATGAAGACCCTAAACTTCCCAATGTCCACAAGTAGGCCCCTCCATCAACATCCATGGATCAATTGGACCTGTCTTCCAAACTTAGATCCATATCTTATTATCCTTGAGCCCCAATTAATTATAATTATCATTTGGTACCGATCCAATTAACTCTTAATCGGAATGGGTGCGCACTTACCAATGATAAATCCATTAATTGGCACAAGGGGATATTAAAGATAGATTCCATGTTGACCATTGAATGTTCATACAACTCTACTACCACGTACCTAAATCACCGAGGTGTTGACCTACAATTGGCCTCACTCATTGGTGACTCAAAGCAAATGAATAGATAGAAACTTGAGTTCATTAATGTTTTAGGATTGAGAGCCTATTGCTAGGGAATTATGAGAGTAGACCTTAAAGTAAAGACAGTGTTCATAAGGTGCTTCTCATAGTCCCTCAATACATCCAATGTACCAGCACTATGATCCAGAATCTTACATTCTGATGATCGAAACAAATCACACTATCTCATAGTAATCAAAGTACTGCAACCTTGTCAGATGAGATGTCCAATCTCATCACTGGTTGCGAAGATATTCAAGTATAAGATTTGCTATACATGTCTCCCGTATGTGGATTTTATCCATACACATGTATTGCATCTAGTATACTTATGGACTCTGGTTCATCTCATGAACCATCATGTCATTCGTATTGGTTATGTGCATTTAAGTAATAAACACCATTCATCTCATGAAATGATAACATGAATATATTGATAAATAAATAAATTAATCAATTTATTACATCAATCTTAATGGATTGAGACCATAAAACCAACAGGAGCATAACTAGAGAATCCTACTTCTACTGCTCTTCTGGATTCTTGAAACAGTTGCTATTGTCAAGATTTTTTCTTCTTTTCTTTTCTTTCTAGAATTTTACTCTTGTGTATAATGTAAACTTGCATTTGATATGTTTCTAAATTGTCTAACGTTAATTATTCTTCAAAGGTATGATGTTTTCTTTTGATTATTGATGAAAAGAAAATGATTTTGTTCAATTCATTTCGCTTTTTATTCCTAACCTATTTGCTATAATTTTCTCCCTCTTCGGAGATTGCCCAGTTGTTATATCAAAGTCACCTAAAATTTTTGCTAAGTCCCCACGTGCAATGATCATTAATTATTTTTCTTCTTTATTGCTATTTTTATAGTTTATAGATGTTTAATTGGCAATGTATGGACATACTGTTAGGGATTTTGTGTTTTGCAATTTGATGAATGCATTATCATTTTAGCATCATTCAAATTTTCACATGAGCATTGAATTTGAGAGACTTTGAATCTTATTTTTCACATGCATTGTTTTTAAGCTTTTTGAACTTATGTTACATGCATGTTTTGTATTTTAAACTTGGATGCATTAAGTTTTGGAAAGAAGATTTTCGAATCATGCAAGCCTTTGGATCTAGAGTTTTAAATCATCTTAGGCTTTGATAGGTTCATGTTTTGGAAAACACTTTTAGATTGACTAAAACATGAGTCTAAGCATGATTTCCTTGGCCCAGAACTCCCTCTAGCAAATTACTTTGGTGTAGCTTTCTACTTAATCTTTATAGAGGGCAAAACGTCTTTGGTGCTACAGTGTTTTTGCTACCGTGTTTTGCTACAGTGACTTCAGTCAACTGAACTAGATGTCAGTCAACCGAAATTAAGATGTTGGTTAACCGAATCTTGACCGAACCCGCTTCGATTCGCGTTCTACAATGGTCAAAACTAGCCGTTTTTTTACCATTGGGAGTTCAATTAACCGAACCTAAAGTCGGTTAACAAACAAGCTAGCCGTTGGACCACTTTTTCTATATAAACAACTCATTCCTGAGCCAAATTTAAGGAATCAAGAGACCCTCCTAGAAGTGTTTTGAGGCCAAACAAAGGGGAATGAGCTAAGGGAGGTTAGAGGGTCATAAAAGGAAGTTAAAGCTTGGAATCATGAGTTAATCATCTACGTAAGCTTAGTTTTCCTTATCATATGTTTTCATGCTTTATTTAAATATTTGAAAAATCTATTGTAGCATGCTAACTATGATGTGTTGAATCCATTACTTACATTTAATCTTTTATCTTAGTTGTATTGGATTCTTCACCATGATTCAAACCAAGTTTGTTTTAAATTTCATAAATCATGCTTTGCTAAAATCTTTGATTTCTTTTATAGCATGAATTATTTACTTAGTTGAATCTACATATGTTGTTTTCAATCACATAAGAACAATGGTTAACCTAGTTGGTTTTTGAAAACAACATTATACATACATCACATGATTAGTCTTAAATAGTTTCATACAACTTGGGAGCCTTTGATTTTCATGTCATCAACAAGTTAGTATTTATACATGTGAGTTGCATTTCACTTCAATCAAATCTTTTTGTGTGCCTTAAACTTTTAAATGCTTTGAGCATATATTCATTGGGCTTAATGTTTAAACTTGATTGAAGTTTTCACACAAACACCATCCAAGCCACCTCCTGGGGGTATAAGTGACGTCCAAGCCGACTACGAACACCCAAAGTCCGGCTCTAAAGGGATCGTAGCTCCCAGTCTTAGGAACAGCAGTACGGTTCGAGCCCGCTCCCAACTATTCACACCATGGACGTCGTCCAAAGCCAACTGCCCACCCTAGTGTCCAAGTAATCGACCCACTCAAGAATCATCAGTCTGCAGCTGGCCATGAATGCAAGATGATGGTGATAGTTTGTATATGACACCAGTTCCAAAACAATACATGTGGATAGATTTCCAAGTACTAGATAGCAAGCCGAGGGCTACTCCAAGTCAAGCCAAGATACAAGTCAAGTTCCAAGTTCTATGAGTAGTCCTCTTTCAAGTCTATCCACACGTGTCCATCAATACAAGACAAGGTACCTAAGGATACACTCTAAGTCCGGTCAAACCCTAATTTTACAAGTTAAATTGCAATTTATACAAGTATACAAGATAGAGTATATAAGATACGACAAGCTACGGATACAAGATTCACGAGTCAAGAGCGAAGGAACAAGCCAGTCCTAGGTCAAGAGTTGTCTTCCGTGTACCGAGCATATCCCCAAAGGAGTACGTGTGGAGAATGAGTCAATGGTGTCTTAATTTGGTGGGCCCATGGTGTATAGAAGTTGTGGGCACCAATTAACTCAATTCCACACCCATTCGACTAAGTTACATCAATATACGGAAAATTCCGTACAACCAACGAAGCACACCAAGCCAATCATGCTTCGTTTTTATTTTCCCCAATTGGTCATGCAAGGGTAGGGTCAAGGGGTCCAACATATAAGGTCAAACCTAAGGAAGAAATCCCATTTTAAAAATTAGGATTTGGTTCAGGCGGCGCCTGGCTGACCGCCAGGTCGCCGAGTGGTGACCGACAGGTCACCGCGTGCAGTTCAAAAACTACTCGCACAAGATTTCGTCAGGTTGGCCAGCCGCGGGGTGACCGTGGGGTAACTGTGTGTATAAAACAGAACCTACCTCGGTTTTCTTCTGATCAGGCGGTCAGCAAGGTGACCGCCTGTGTAGAACTGTGAAGTTCTGAAGCCATTTTAGTCAAATTTCGAGACACAATCCACTAGCTTTAGAAATCACACATTCTACACCTGCAAACAACTTATTTCATTCACCAAGAACACCCATCCCATTCCATTTAAGTCCATTAACATAATTTACCTAATAAACATGTGGAATCCAACATTTGTAATCAAGCCTGGCATTTGATGGAAATCTAAGCAATACATTAACAAGAATGAAGTAAATATACATGCATGATCAACACATAATGCTATTCTACTTGCCTTCACCAAAGAGAGTGAAAGAGAAGAAGATTTGAGAGAGAAATTGAGGAGGAAGAGCTCCTACACATACTCTAGCCAAACCACCACTCCAAAGTCTCTCCCCTACACTCAAAGAACACCAAGGAAGAAAAAGAGAGGAATCCATTAACATGCAACCCATTTACAGCCATGAGAACCGAAATTAGAAGGGAAGGAGAAGAGAAGATTTACCAAATTTGGATCGAGATGTAGAAGAAGAGGAGAGGAAGAAGATGTTGAGCTTGGTTTCTTGAAAACTCCCTTTTTGATAGCACATGCAAGAAGGGAGATGAAGAGGAGTGAAGAAGAAGAAGAAGCTACAGCCGTTATGAAACAAAGGATGAAGAAACGAAATTGTAGTTAGGTTGGGGTTTAAAAATGAGGGATGGAGGAGAGAATGACCAAAATGCCCATTTTGAGTGAAATGACAGAAATGTGATTATTTGAGGGTCTTCAAAGCGTTGAATCATAACGAGTCAAGAATGAAAGATGACGAGTGCGACAAGACCTTTCCAACGAACCCAAATTCGGTGAAAACGGAATTTTTTGGAAAGATACCCAATTTTCCTATTAATCACAACCAAACCCCCTATTAAGGTTAATCGCACTCGGAATCAATCGAAACTTTGAGAACATCTTTCTAATGATAAAAGAAACTCGCTTAGCCACTAAACCCTCCTAATTAGCTAAAATCACAATTAATTAGGCTAATCGCCAATATTTGGAAATTAAACACCCTATTAAGGTCAGGGACCTTACATTGCTCCTCTGATAAGCCTTCTATTCTCAAATTCTTCAAAAGCAATTTTTGGGTTCTCATGTATTCTCTTCATGATGCCAACCATTCAATCCACAAGGTTTGGTTTCGTGGCACGATTGAGGAAATATGATGAAGGTGGGGAGTAAAAGAAGAGGAGAAATTGAGAATACCCATTTGCAAAAAGATAAACTTTTATTTTAATTCTACCTCACGTTTCCAAACACATATGGAAAGTCAAACTTTCTACTTTATCCCAACTTTTCTCTGTTTTAATTGCCCTTTAAAGTGTTTTTTTATTAAGGATTTTACAGGTAAAAGCCCCATAGGACCTCGTTCCACTGATAAGGTCCTAGAAGCACAGTATAAATGAGAGGGGTCCTCTGGGCGTGTTTTTGTCTTCTTTTTTGTCATTTAGCATACAGTCAATATCGACCATTCTATGGTAGTTGCTCTCGGTTTGCAGAACCCAAATAGAAAGTGAGTTTTTCTCTCTTTGTTTCTGGTGCAAAAGTCTCCCATGCCTTGTCGTCTTCAGTAGTGTCATAAGCACTCTTGATGGTCTTCCACCATCCTTCTGCTGTTCCGAGAAACATGTGAGCTGCCAACTGAACCTGCTGCTTGCCGGTGTACTTGAACAGTTTGAAGATCTTCTTAATCTGTATGGCCCACTCATCTGCCTCTACAGGACCCTCTACCCCATTGAAGTTTGGGGGAAATCTCTTCACGAACTTCTCAACTAAGTCATTGAGATCTCATTCTTTGGCCCGGGGCTCAGACACCTTTTGCATTACCTCCAGCATCTGAGCTTGAAAGGCAACTTGGTCCTATCTCTGTTTCCTATCACGTTCTGTCTATATAGTCTATGACTGTAGATAAGCATTAAGGTATTGCTGGAATTGGCCATCCGGTATGAAAGGTGTGGAACCCGATCCTGATGGTCCGCTATTAGCCATGTCACTGCAAGAAAATATGAATTAGGCCCTATGCAACCCAAAACTAGCAAACAAGGCTATAAGAACATAGAATAAACTACAAACACTAGACTAACGGAAATCCTCACACGCGCCCTATGGTTTCTATTGATTTTGCCTTAAGAAATCATCTTTTGCTCTGATACCACTCTGTCACGGCCCCGAACCCGATTAGTCATAAAACAGGGTCCGAGGTGTAGAATTTAGGGCTAATTAAAAAAAAATTCTTAATGCCCAAGGATTGAAGTCCACTGTAAGGATTGTGTAGTTGAGCCTCATTAACAAATAATCAATGGAGCTTGTTCGGTAAACACAACATTAAACCTGTAGAAATATCAAAGCAAGTATGGATTTCATTCCATTATATATATTCAAGTTTCAAAAGATAAAACATATAAAGTTTATAAACATCAGGATCATCCCTAAAACCTAGGTCTTGGTACAAAAGATATACAAAAGTATGGTAAGTCCAAAAATATGGAAATCCCCAAAGATGAAAAGAAGTGGCACGATAAGATATTCCGTGTAACGTGCACTAGTGCCCGTAGTGTTGACGCTAAGCTACGTCATCGGCACCCTACTCTCGTACCTCATCCTCCTCCCCCGGTTGAGGATCCTCTAGGATTTCCTTGGCATATGGGTCGGCGTAATAGTGGGTGTTCTCTGCACACTATGGAATAAAGGATCATTAATATGTTAGTAAGGAGAAGAGCAATATACATTATTCATAGCATGTTTCAAATGAGAATAAAGACAAGTACATAATCATGAGATAGCAAGGTACAAGCTAGGCCTAAAGCATGAGCAATACGAGAATCAATTAACAATGTGTAATCCTAGCAAGATAAAACAAGAATAAACATCCATGAAATGCAATGCCAAGCAAGAGGAGACTCCGTCGATGTCCTATCCACCTCATGGGGGTATAAGTGACGTTCGAGCTGACTACGAATACCCAAAGTCCGTCTCTAGGAGGGATCCTAGCTCCCGGTCCTAAGAATAGGAGCACGGTCCTAGCCCGCTCCCAGCTATTTGCACCATGGACGCAGTCCAAAGCCGACTGCCCACCCTAGTGTCCGATAACCAGCCCACTCAGTAATCAACAATCTACAACTGGTCATGAATGCAAGATGATGATGATGATGGTTTGTATACGACATAAGTTTTAAAACAAATACACATGGATAGGTTCCCAAGTACAAGATAACAAGCCGAGGGCTTCTCCAAGTCAAGCCAAGATACAAGTCAAGTTCCAAGTTTCATGAGTAGTCCTCTTTCAAGACTATCCACACGAGTTCATCATTACAAGACGAAGGTACCTAAGGATACACTCTAAGTCCGGTCCAATCCTAATTCTACAAGTTAAGTTACAATTTATACAAGTATACAACATAGAGTGTACAAGGTACGACAAGCTACGGATACAAGATTCGCGAGTCAAGAGTGAAGAACAAACCAATCCTAGGTTAAGGGTTGTGTAATGCCCCAATTCCGAATACCGAAAATAATGCTAAGGTACTCAAATTTGGTGCGCTACTTCCCGGAAAACCCAAGAACTTCCAAGATCGTAGTCCGCAGTGAGGTCAAATTTTTAAAACTATTTAAACAATAATGTAATCAACAGTTGTATTGTGGAAGCGTAAGAAAAGATAGCGGAAGCAATAGTATCATGTAAATGAATCAAATATATCAATGTGGAAGCTTGATAGTAATCTCAAAGTATAGTTATCAATGTTTATACAAAATTGTCTATCTACCCAAACTCACTACATAAAATCCTCTCAAACCCAAAAGAAATAGAACTGCACTCATTCCCCTTGTGCAGGCGCTCCGTCTTCCGGCTCGACCACCTGGTCAGCCGGTCCCCACCCATAGTCACCAACTACAGGTGCCTCGTAGAACGCATCATTTGTGGGATCATGATCGGGACCTAAGCACCAAAGATGGGTTAGATCCAAGGATCTGGCAAGGCACCATATGCAGATAACACAATATGTATACAACAAAAGAGAATAGTGACATGTATATAATCAGAAGAGTGACAATGTATATGATCTAGGCAATTGAGCAGTAATAAAAAATTTAGAATCAGAAATGTAAAGTATCTAATCTAATCAGATAACAAATGGCACATTCACACAAGCTGGATATACCACGGGATATTATGCCGCGACCCTCCCATACTGTAAACATCCCATACTGTAAACAGTTTGCGGTGGGAAAATGGTAATAACCATGCAAGGGGTAACAGCCCTGATAATAATAACATACATAAATATAACACCTATCACACCCTTTTATCGCACCGATCACACCCCTTTATAGCACTGTTCACACCCCTTTATCACACCGTCCATCTAATCACAGCTCATCATGATAGCTCTAAGTAACCAATATAGCCCCTACCAGTGATGATCAGTCAACTGGCTGAGCTTAGAACAACTGAGTGAATGTTTAGTGCCGATCCAGGAAACAAGTACAGGTCTGTGTCAGTTATGCATATCTTGCGTGAGCAAGATCCTAACCAAGTCTCTAAGAGGTTAAGGTACAACAGCATGGAACACAGTCCAATATCCAAGTCCAAGTCCAACATCATTAAATCCACTCCAAGGCCGACAACCGTGGCTCGAGGCAACACAAGTGCAACACCATGATCATTCCACAAGTGATCATGCCATGCTCATACACAATGAGCCAACTATCCATTAAGCCTACCCTCTTCATTCTATGGTTTCACATACCCAACCTTAGGCCGTATGAGGGCCCGCCTAGCCACAAACACGGGTCATTTATCTCCAAACACATCAAAGGGTCACCACTAAGTAATCATAGGTTCAGGTCCTCCAATTTCCATTAATTAACAGGTTTATGACAACAGTAAGGATAGGAGAGAAGAACAATGCATGAAATCCTCTAAGTCATAGAATCAAATGGAAATAGACAAATGTCCAATCCTAGGTAATGGTCCACTCTTGGTTCAGGCCTCATCATGTGATTGGATCTCTAATGGTAGTCTTAGATGTCAAACATAGAAAATCTGGTGTTCCTGAAGTTATGGACATCATGAACTACAATTAAGGGTCGAATCATTGACGATTCAAATCCCAAAACCTCAATTGGTGGACCCCACGAGTCAAGGCTGAGCCATGCCATTGATTCGTGTTTGGCACACTTGATGAAAGCCTATTTGGATGGTCAATGGATCCCACAATCGATCAAACATCAAAGTCACAGAAATTTGGAAAACTCACTGTTCACAGTTTGCCCGATCGACATCATTACCAGGGATGTCGATCGGGTGAACTGGATGTTGATCTCCCAGGTCGACATCCTGCAGTGTCCCCGGTCGACATCATGGCCATGATGACGATCGGGTCCACTGGGACCTGGAGCCAAACAGCTGGGGGGTTCCTCAGGTTTCCCTGTGTATCCAGTCGATATCATGGCCGTGATGGCGAGCGGGTGCACAGGATTTGGACCTGTCTGAGAAAATTCAGGTCTCAGCTATTTCCTGTAGATTCCTGTGTGCCCGGTCGACCGAGACAAGGTCCGGTTGACCAGGTACACTGTCTGTACAACATTTCAGGAAAATAATTAGGACTTGGTTTTTCACCAGTTTCAGTGTGCCCGGTCGACTGGGTACACGTAGAGAGCTGCAATCCCAGAATTTTGGGATTTCTCCTTCTCAACCCATTTGTCATCCAATTCATCCCAAATCTCCTCCATTCATCACAAAAGCATACAAGACACAGAAAGCACTTCTATAATCATCCATCCATCATCAAACCGGGCCATTGATCTTCCAAATGGGAGAACCCATCCATCAAATGGCCATTTTTCCATAAACAAGCTCAAGATGAAGATCTAAACATGCATCTCTACTCAATTAAATTGAAGTTACAGAAACAAGAAAAGAAAGCATGCATAAAGTGAAATTAGCATAGGGTACTTGCCTTTTGTGTAGTAGAAAAGGAAAATTGAAGTGCAAGAAGAGATCCAATAGAGGTGTTGTAGCAAATTGGGCTGGTTTCCTAGCCTCCTTGTGCTGGAACTTAGGGGAATTAGGGTTTGCTTGGGGAGGAAGATAGGGTAAATGAGAGAGGAGAGTGAATTAGGGTTTTAGGTTAATGTTGCAATAGCTAGGCTTATATAGATTAGGGTTTAGGCTAATTACCAAAAGGGTAACTTTGTCGTAAATGAAAAAGCGATGGGGCTATGGGTAATTAGGTCATTAGGTGGAATTCTAGAATGTTCTAAACCCTTAATAGCCCTCCATTTAGTTCTAATAATAGCCAAGTCCTAATCTAATCAAAACCTACTAAAAATTATAAAAAGCACCTAACATCTATTAAGAATATATACAAGCTAATTCTAAAACTTAGGAACATTAGCCATCTATACTACTAATTCCTAATAATTAGCATATTAAAATAGGAAATAGCATATTAATAATTATTTAAATCAAACTGAGGGCCCACAAGGGGTGGGGCCTCACAGGTTGCCCTCCATGTACCGAACGTGTCCCCAACGGAGTACGTATGGAGAATGAGTCAATGTTGTCCTAATTTGGCGGGCCCATGGAGTACGAAAGTTGTTGGGCACAAATTAACTCAATTCCACACGCATTCAGCCAAGTTATGTCAATATACGGAAAATCTCAATCAACCGACAAAGCACACCAAGCCAAACGTGCTCCGTTTCCATTTTCCCCAATTGATCAAGCAAAGGTAGGGTCAAGGAGTCCCACATATAAGGTCACAACAAGAGGTGGAAGTCCCATTTAAAAATCAGAATTTGGTCTTGGCGGCTAGCTGCCCGAACCGCCATGTCGCCGAGTGGTGATTGACAGGTCACCATGCGTAGTAAAGATACTACTTAGAATTTATTTCGTCAGTGTCGCGTCCCCCGAACCCGATTAGAAAATAAACCGAATCCGGAGAGTGAAATTTAGGGATAATTAAAATATTTGCCTTTAGGCCCAAGGATCGTAAGTCCGCTGTGAGGATATTGTATTTCTTCACACCTCAAGTAATATACAAGCTGCGGAATTCATACAATTCGAGGCATTTTAAATATCAAGACAATGAATAACAAATTTCAATTATTAATTTCAAGTTGTAAAGAAACAATTAAAGCTAATCAAAGGTTAATTTAATTACAATGGCCAACTCAAAGACTAAGGCCATTAAATAAACTAAAGTCAATGAGATAAAGGTCGAACGATGAAATAATAAATGAATAAATAAAATCTAGCGGAATCCCCATGAGGCTCTCTAGTGCCAGGTATGATGAAGCTACTCTACGTCATCGGCACACCAGTCTCGCTCCTCCTCAGCTGGTTGGAGATCTTCTAGGATCTCCTCACCTGCCTACTCCTCATAGTAGTCACCTGGGGTGTCTGCACACCAAGGAACAGAGTCAACGACATGTTGAGCAATAGATAAATAAAGTACAATAAAACATAACATGCATCAAGTGTAGGAGTAGAGACGAGTACAAGATCATAAGGATACAAGGAAACAATACTAGGCATACCGCATGAATAATAACCAACAGAATCAATAATAAGAAATCTAGCATCATCTAACAATCACCACTATCCAAACCATACAAATGCAAGAACCAAGAGGGAGACTCCGAGGATGTCCAAGCCACCTCCTGGGGTACCAGTAACAATCCCAATCCGGACTACTGATACCAAAGTCCAACTCCAGGGGGATCCAACTCCTGGTCCTAGAAATAGTAGCACGGTCCAAGCCCGCTCCCAACTATTCAATGCCATGGACACTGTCCAAAGCCAACTGCCCACTCCGATATCCGAGTAACCGGCCCATCAATAAAAACCCCAAACTGCAGTTGGCCATGACATGCAAACAACAATAAAGTGGTGCTGACATGAGGGAAATCCAAGACAAGCAAGTCTGGCTAGTTTAACAAGCATGATGTGATCATAGGGATTATCTCTTCCAAAACAGTACAAGACAAATCAAGCACACCTGATAATCCCTTATAACTAGCCAGTCATGCTTATCAATACTTGACACAGGATCCTAAGGTACACTTTAAGTCAGGTCCAAGTCCTAATCTACAAGGATTTAAGTTTCATAATTCATTAGGTGTATTATGCCAAGAGAGTGTACAAGGAAGAACAACAATGGATACAGTTAACAAGTCAAGGAAGATGTTATAATCCAATCCTAGGCAAGTGGTGTCATCCCTGTATTCTACATGTTCTAACGGAGTACGTATGGAATTGGATCAACGATGCTTCTAAAGAATCCTTTGGTGTACAATCATGTCAGGCATCTATTGATTCAATTCCATACGCATTCAGTTACCCCATATTTTGTACACGAATACCTAGACACCCATCAAAGCATACCAAGCCACATGCTTTGATTCAATTCCATTAATGGTCACATAAAGTGGGTTAAGGGTTTCCAGCCTCTAAGTCCCCAAACCTAGGTTAACAGTCTTGTTTCCAATGAAACATGGTCTGAATTATTAATCTCCATCATTTCCTCATTTCTCAATCTCCAATCATCGCGAAACATGTACCATTGGATTCTACATTCAATGAGCTTTCCAACAGTATATGGTTCACGAAAATCCGACGAGTGGTTCAAAAGTTATGGCCTTGGAAACCTGCCCAAACATCAGTCAAATGGAGAAAGTTCGAACTCTTAGAGGAAGAGTTCAAACTCTCAGAGGGAGAGTTCGAACTCTCGTGCTCCAGGCCAACACACCGGCGTAGTCAAACGTTCGAACGTATGAGAGGAGCGTTCAAACGTTTGACGTCTCACTCCAGACGCCCGAAATCCCCAACGTTCGAACGTTCAGAATGAACGTTCGAACATTTAACACATCCATGCCAATCACCCAAATATGCCCACGTTCGAACGTTTAGAAGGAACGTTCGAACATTCATCGTCAGTCATTCATCTGCGAGTTCCAACGTTCGAACGTTCGTGCACAGAAACCCAAATTTTGAGGCTCTTTCATTCTGAATCATCTCCAATCCATTCCAAACCATTCCAAACCCTTCCAATGGTTATACCTGCATGAAATTGAGCCACCATGCTCTCCCAACCATCCATTCCATTCATTCCAAATTATTAATCATAAATTAAACATTCAAGGCTATTACCAAAAACCTAATCTAGCATATTATGCTTCAATTCAAATCCATACAACTTGGCATTAGGGTATCCTATCATATGATCAACAGCAATCAATAAAACAAGCATCCATATTAAATTGTAAATTGCATATCTACTTGCCTCAACCAAGAAGATAGTAGAAATTGGGAAAAGTACGAGGAGAAGCCTTCTACCACGAAATCTACGAATCTAACGCAACTAAACGCAACCTAAAATGCAAAGGAGAAGAAAAGAGAGGGAAAGATAGAGATCAAACCTAAATCTAACCAAAAGAGAAGATGATAGAAGGATGAGGGTGAGAGAAATCTTACCAAACTAAAACCAATGGAAAGAGGAGATTGCAAGGAAGAAGATGTGCGGTTCGGATATTCGAGATAGTCTCTCCCAAGAGTTCTGGGCTTGAGAAGATAAAGAGGAAGAAGAAGAGAGCTGCTGGAGTTCTTGTTGCAGAGAATGAGATTAGGGTTAGGGTTAATCTCTGCTCAAGGGGAAGAAGAGAGGAAAAAGGACAAGTTTACCCTTAAGTGGGTTACCACTTGAAGGGTTTCTTATTGTCGGATCGTGACGAGCCAAAAGACAAATGATCAGCGCGACGAGACCTTTCCAACGAACCCAAAATCACGGCGATTGGAATTTTTTGGAAAAACACTCAATTTTCCCTAATTTGCAAACTACCCCCCTGCTATGATCAAACGAACTCGGAATCGCACGAAACTTCTAGACACTATTCTAATGCTAAAAGAAACTCGTTCATGATCTGAACCCACCTAATTATCTAACAATACATTAATTATAATAAATACAAAATAAACGGATCAACGGACCTACTATTGGGCCCACTAACCCAGTAAGGTCGCGGACTTATAGTCAGGTCGGCCAGTCGCGGGGTGACCGCAGGGTAACCGTGTGTGTACAACAGAACCTATTCAGGTTCTGTTTCTGGGTAGGTAGTCAATTGGCAGGTGGCCGCCCATGCAGAAAATAGAAATTCTAAAGCTGTTTCCATTCAAATTTTGAGGTGCACAATTAAGCATCAGAATTACCACTTCCAGCACTTTGAAACATCCTTTTTTATTCATCAAACCACCCATCCCATTCCATTCAAAGTCCATTAACAAAATCTACCTAATTAACATGTGAAATCCAACAAATATGTAACAAGCTTGGAATTAGGGGTTTCTAACAATTGCATTGTCAAGAGTGAAGATAAACATACATGCATGAACAATAAATAAAGATAATCTACTTGCCTTCACGAAAAAGAGTGAAAGAGATGAAAATTTGAGAGAGAAATTGAGGAGGAGAGCTCTCCACTAACACCCTAGCCAAACTACTTCCAAAAACCCTTCTCCTACATCCAAAGTACACCAAGGAAGAAAAAGAAAAGAGACCTATCAACAAGCAAGGCTTGTACAGCTATGAGAAACGAAATTGGAAGGGAAGGAGAAGAGAAAACTTACCAAATTTTGTGTCCAAAGGTAGAGGAAGAAGAGAGGAGAAAGATAGTGTAGTCTATTTCTTGAGATCTCCCTTTTAAGAAGTCCATGCAAGAAGAGAGATGAAGAGGAGGAAGAGAAGAAGCTACAGCAGTTGCACCCTTGGAGTGAAAATGAGTAGAAATGAATGAAGGCTGGAATGGAGTTAGTTTAAAAATGAAGATGGAGGAAAAGTCAAAAATGCCCATTTGAGTGAAATGAAGGAAATGTGATTATTTGAGGGGTTTCGAGGCATCGAATCGTGATGAATCAAGAACGGAAAATAACGAGCACAATAAGATCTTTCCAACGAACTCAAATTTGGCGAAAATGGAATTTTTCATAAAAATACCAAATTTTCCTATTAATCACAACCTAACCCCTTATTAAGAATAATTGCACTCGCAATCAAACTAAACTTCGGGAACGTCTTTCTAATGATAAAAGAAACTCTCTTAGCCACTAAACCCGCCTAATTAGCTAGAATCACAACTAATTAGCCTAATTGCCAATATTAGAAAATAACCACCCTATTAAGATCGGGGACCTTACAAAAACTGGGAAGCTGTTTGTCTCAACGCATCAACTGGCATCAAAGAAGGACGTGAACCAGATTAAGAGCCAACATGTCATGAAATTAATATGTGCAGTGTAAGAGCTATAATTTTAAACTATGTTCCAATTGGCAATTGCCCTTTCTCTTGGCAACTCTCTGATTAGGCCATATTTGGCAATAGCCAACTAGCCATAGATTTAAAATTTACGGTTTTTTGTTGACATCTTACATCTTCGCTGTAGATTTTGGACTATGGAAAGCAAATCCGTAGAAGAAGTCATGAGCCAACTCCTTTTCAGCAATAAAGTTTTCAAAATAGAGAATATTTTCTACACCAAACATTGGATTAGCATGTATATGTTGAATACTTCTCTAGACAGGAATGGCTGAGGAAAATCAAAGAACATGAAAAAAAGAAAAGAAAAAAGGGAACCCACCTTTTCCCACCATGTCTTCAAGCAAAGCAAGTCCATCATCCAAGTATCCATGAATACAATGCCCCAAAATCATAGCATTCCAGCACACCAAATTCCTCACTAACATTGCATTAAACACTCTTCTCGCAGTTTCATGGAGAAGGATAGGGAGAGAGGGACGGTAAGAGTGAGGGGGAAGAAGAAGAGTGTAAAGAGAAGGTGAGGGGGAGAGGATAGGGTAATTTGGGGGGAAAATGGTGTGTACAGAGAAATCATGTGAATTTTTTGACTTATTTGGGGTATGTGGAGAGAAGGGATTTGCTCATAGAAATTTGGGATGTGACATTAAAAGCTCTTTTTAACCTAATATGTGGTCTGTTAGACAATAATAGGATCCTTTTGCCCACATTTAATAATACAAATGTATTATATGTATTTGGTGAATTGATTATCCACAAGATGAATTTAATCTACTCATATCACATGCAACTCCTTGTGAGTTGGCACACATTTAGAATTAAATCAATTATTGGATTGCTCACATGCAAAAATATATTTCTTCCATTGAAACTAATTATATATTTTAGGCGTGATAAATTTAATATCGTTTTCACCTTGTTGAAGCGAATATTTTTACATGACACCTTTCCAGGAGAATGTTAATGTTCTCTTATGAGATACTTTGATATTCTACAATTAGTATCACAAGCTCATTTGGCTCAACCAATCAGTATTGTCCATTCTTATTCACATTTAACAGGACTTTACTAAATCATAAGGGATAAAACTCTAATTAGTAAGTGACAAAAGTCAACGAAGAATTTAATTTGTCTCAAGTGCACAGAGTACAGATTAGCATATGTTATTGCAATGTCAATCCAAATATAAGAAACATTTTTCAGAAAGATGACATGATGTCATCTAGTCGTTTTGCAAATCGTCAATTTTCAAAAAACTCCTGACAACAAGAAGTTCGTTTTTTCACAAAATTGTTTTGTTACTTTGAAACAACTGATTTTGTAAACCAAGTAGCTAATGACTTCGTAACTCAAGTATGTGGCCAAATGACTGATCTGATTGTGTTGTTGTGACTAATTATGTAATTAACCTTTATTACAGGATAGAAGAATCAATTATAAGGAATTTGCTCTATGTCTTGCAACTAACTGCATAGATGACAAATGGAGTGATATCGTTTTTCTTTTATGAGTCCTCAATCTGAAGGATTTTATGTGGTGCTTATAACGAGAATATTGAATATTAATGTTTTGCAATTCGAAAGAATATAGGGGCTAGAATAATAAGGTATATTTTTGTTATTAATGGTTTATAATTAGTTCAAGGTAGGCCCCTTAGTTCTAAGACTCTTATACATATAGAGGATGGAACCCAACTTCTAGTTCATGTAGGAGTTATGTGTCGCCTTTCTTATATGAAGATATGTGTATCGATTATTGTGTTGCTATGTAAATTTGAGCTGCTTGTTTTCCCAGAACCATTTGAAGCCTTAAATACATGGATAAAGTGAATTTTCCACAGCATATCACATGTTTCAGGATTAGAATGGCAGTGTCAACAAATCCAGATCATGGTTACGGGTCTGGTAACATTCAAGTTCTGCAGGTAGATGTGATGACTGGGGTTCCTATGATTTTGACAATTCCCGATAGTGCAGAAATTGATTTTTCCAGATATTTCTGTCAATAGCATTTTTGGTCGACAAGAGTTGTGGGACCCCATGGCCCACTTGATGAATGACCGGGACCATGGATTTGAAAGGGGGCCCATGGTCAACCACTAAGATGTTGGACCCACCTGGAGTGGGCCCTATTTGACTCACAATCCAAAGACTTCCCATGATTGAGGCGTTAATACTAGGAGAAGATGGATGTTTGATTGACATCCTTTGTGGGGACCACAGGGCCACCTGATCAAGGATCAAGTCCCCACATCTGGAATGGGACGCGGCCGCAGTGGTAATGGTCCCATGTGCAGTGCGTCCCGTTTGGCCCATCATATTCGGGAAGGCCTGAGTTATGTTTGAGTAGGGTGACTGTGTGTAGGCTGTGGGGCTCAAGTGGGACATCTGATGAGCAATCAGATCCAGGGATATGTGAGAACACCCCTAGGCAACTTGGGAAGAGCAAGTCCCATTATAGATTAGGCCAATCGGCCCCACTATCCAATCAGCCTTAACACTACCAGGCATGAACTGGTTATTTCTTCGGAAGAGGAGTTCTGTGTCAACATAATGTGGACTTAAACTTTCGCATATAAACCAAGCTGGTTTAGCATATTTATATTACTCAGACCATCTTTGGACCAAATCCCTTGAGTAGATAATGGAGTGGGAACCACTATTCAGACAGCCATAAAACTGCCAGGTGATAGTTGTTTTTCTTTTGGGGTAGCAAGGTTCTGCTTGGTTTTGTGGAATTTGATATGAAGTTGTAAATTTGCAAAAAGGCCTTATTGTTTTATATAACTCATATATATCCTCCCTGATGATTTATCATGAAGAAGAATCACCGCAATCCATGTTTGGGAACAACAAAGAATTATGGATTCGTATATACTACATCCAACGGTCACAATTTTTTTGCCATTTTCTCATAATTTGCCATGAATCACCCCCTAAATTTTGAACCCTTAGCCATTTATGGCCTTCTAGAGATGATGAATGGTTCCGATTTTCATTGTGGGTCCCATAGAAACTAAAAAGAATCAATGGCTGATATTAAGCTACTACCATTTTCAACTCTCTAAACATGATGGACGGTTCGGATCATGATTGTGGAACCCATAAGGTAGGTTTCCAAACCCTAAAACCATAACCAGTATATTACCCCCATGTTCGTTATTCATGCGATTTTAATTGTTCATGCGCGCTTCAAAAACCAGGATGCCATCAACGATCAATATGTTTACACATTCTTCTCGCGGTCCATGATGAATTGGGATGCAAGATTTGACTCGATAGCCATTGTATGTCTGATGAAGAGACCAAACGGCTCAGACTTCACAAACATGGCCCACAGAAATCTAGATCTCATGATCCAATGGTTTGGACTTTTTCGCAAATATCTAAGAATCTAAGAAGAATCAACGGATGATATTTAATCACAAAGTTGTTTTGGATATTAATAACTTGATTAACGATTTGGATTGGGATTATGGGACTAGAAAATGGGGTTTCCAAAAACAAAACAATAAAAAAATTGGGTAACCCCAAGTTACCGTTCGGTTAACTGTTCATCCGCCTTTCTCTGTAAGAGGAGATTTTTGGAATTTGATGGGGGGGGGGGGGGGGGGGGGGGGAGGTCGGATGATGCTTTTCCTTGGGTTTGAGGACCTTTTATGTATTATGAGAAATCCTCCCATACGATGGGATTGCTTCCCAAACATGGGTTTTCCGTAAGTCCGAGGATAAGTGGCGAGAATTCTATGTTGTGGATGGTTGCCAAACGTGCCCTTATTTGATTAAGTTCCTCGGAGATTCTGGTCCATGTAGGCTAAGTATGGAACTGACGATTTTAGTTAAAGGTTTTATAAAGAGTTTTGTATTTATAAGTAACCCCTTTTATTTTTTGTAAACTTCATAAGAACCCTAGTGCATTATTCATGAGTCTTCTTTGAAATTATGGACCTAAAAGATATTTGATGAGGTGAATTAGATATAATGTCAAGATAGTTTGCTTGGAATGAGTTCTGTTTCGATGGTTCTTGCCTATCATAAGTCCAGTCCTGATATTTATAACATTTACAATGCACTCCTTATGGTTTACTCACTGCACCCATCCTAAGTGTATTGAATACTTGTGTTTTTTAATTTATTTCAATAAGACTGAGTTGGACATATGTTGCTTGAGTTAGTATGACATAAATTGAATGGTTATGTGGATTATGAAATCATTATTCTTTAATATGATATGACGTTGGTATTTCCTTATTATTGTTGTATGATGATGCTATGATGTAATCATCTGTGCACTGTTTCAACTTTGATGAAGTGGCTTATCTTATTAAGATAATTCGGAACATTGTCCTTACAGCGGGTACCAAGATGGCTAGGAAATGGGGCTGATGAAATCCGGAGACAACCGTAAGGACAAAATCTCAAATTATCATGGCATCTATATTGGAAAATATTATTGAAAACTATTTTCAAAATATCATTGGATCTACCCGTTGGACACCCCTAGATGCACCAGCATGAGGCTAAGAGATGGACCATTCTGTCGTGGCTTCTTGGCCATTTGCGTGATTGTTTCGACTCTTATCACTACAAGAAACTGCACCTTTCCCGATACCATTTGCCGACGCAGTGAAAATTTGAGTTGGTAAAAGTCTTATTTCCAACGCATATTTGGACTGCATTGGCAAAAGTCACAAAAATTGCTACTTTTACCAACGCAAGTAAAACCGCGTTGGCAAAAGCTGTGGAAGCCACGTTGGCGCTAACAAAAATTTCCTCCAAAAGAGAGGGAAAGTTTTGCCAATGCCTATTTTTCTAATGGCGACGCAATAATGTGTTGGCAATTATTTTGCCTATTGGCGACGCGCAGGTGTGTGTTGGGAAAACTCTGAATTTTTATTCACACCATTGCCAACGCATGAATTGCGTCCACAAAGCCCCATCTTTGACAACTTATCTTTTCCAACACTATTTGCTGACGCAATAAAAACTTGCGTCAGTAAAAGTCACAGAGAATTGCTACACCTGGTTCAGGCCTCATCACATTATTGGAACCCTATGTGTAGCCTTAAGTGTCCAAAAAGATAATTCTGGTGCTCCTGAGGTTGTGGACACCATGGGCTACAGTTAAGGTTCGAGTCAATGATGATTCGAATTCTGAAT
Organism: Persea americana; assembly: GCA_029852735.1. Taxonomy (NCBI): domain Eukaryota; kingdom Viridiplantae; phylum Streptophyta; class Magnoliopsida; order Laurales; family Lauraceae; genus Persea; species Persea americana. The sequence continues at coordinate 28,244,650 of CM056819.1, forward strand.
CCTCAATAGGTGGACCCCACGAATCAAGGCTGAGCCATGCCATTGATTCGTGGTGTGGCACACTTGATGGGAGGTCATTTGGATGGTCAATGGACCCCACATGTGATCAAACATCACAAGTGTTGAAGTCTGGAAATCTGCCATCCACAGCTTGCTCGATCGACATCATACCCTAGGATGTCGACCGGGTGAACTGGATGTTGACCTCCCAGGTCGACATCCTGCAATGTCCCCGGTCGACATCATGGTCGTGATGTCTACCGGGTCCACTGAGACCTGGTGTCAAGCAGCTAGGGGGTTCTGCAGGAAATCCAGTGTATCCGGTCGACATCATGGCCGTGATGTCGACCGGGCACACTGCATTTCTGCTCTTTTCTGAAACTCCAGGTTTCAGCTATCTCCTGTGTTTTCCTATGTGCCCGGTCGACCGAGACAAGGTCCGGTCAACCGGGTACACTGTCTGTGCATTGTTTCAGGAAATAACTGAGACTTGTGTTTTCAGGCATTTTAGTGTGCCCGGTCGACCGGGTACACGTAAATTGCAGAATTTTAGATTTTCTGGGATTTCCCTTTTTCAATCAATTTTCATCCAATTTCTCCCCAATTCACCTCCAAACATCACAAAAGCATTCAAAACATAGAAAACACTTCTATACTCCATCCCTCCATCAATCCATCAACCCATCTGGGCCATTGATCTTCCAAATGGGAGAACCCATCCATCAATGGCCAATTTCCATTAAAACTAGCTCAAAAGGAAGATCTACACATGTATTATCATCTACTAGAGCTGAAATTACGGAAACAAGAAAGAGAAGCATGCATCTAATGAAATTGCATAAGGTACTTGCCTTAGTGTAGAATTGGTGATATTGTAGAGAGAGAGAAGATAATCCAAGCTTCTAATGGAGTAATAGTTGCAATTGGGGAGAATCTCTAGCCTCCTTTTGCTGGGATTTGGGGGAAATTGAGGTTGCTTGGGGAGGAAGATAGGTTAATTGGGGAAGATGAGAGGCAATTAGGGTTTTAGGCTCTTTTGCAATAGCTTAGGTTTATATAGATTAGGGTTTTCGGCTAATTACCTAAAGGGTATTTTGGTTCTAAATGGAATTGAAATGGGGCCATGGGTAGTTAGGTAATTAGGTGGGTTCTAGAAGGTTCTACTCTCAAGCCCATTCCATTAGTGCTAATTATAATTAAACTCTAATCTAATCAAACCTAACATAAGTTAAATTAAAGCTATATCTAAAACTTAGGGACATTATAAACTATACTACTAATTCCCTATTAAATAGCTTATTAAAGATAGAACATACCTTATTAATTATTATTAAATTCAAACTGAGGGGCCCACCAGGGGTGAGGCCTCACAATATAGGCTAAGGTCCCTTGAATCAATATCTCTATTAGATTTCAACCCTGATTATTAATCTAGTAAATTAAACTAAAAACAATCAATCCACAAGAGTAGGAGATGCAGGATTTTGTACGTGGAAAACCCTGTTCGGGAAAAAACCAAGGGCCTTACCATCTAGGCCAACAGCCAACCAAGCACTAATAATTGAAAGTTACAAAACTCACCACACCCTTTCCAGTTACAACTCAACCTAAGGGCTACTCGATTTGCCGACGCCTTGCCATGAACCTTCACCATGCTTGAAATATAACACCTTGAACGCGTCTTCAAGGTGTGTCTACTGTGAGAGAGTGGACGGATGGAACTCCAAAGCTTTGATCTTCAGCATTGCAGAATAGGCGCTTTGGAGAGGATGATGAATCTTTCAAGTTCTTCTCTAGGGTTTAGAATTTGAGAGAAGTGCAAATGAGTCTTTTTAGGTTGCTAGGGTGCTCAATATACAGGACTTAGCACGTGGATAGGGTTATCTAAAGAGGGTAGGACTCAAACTGGTATGTTGGGGCAAATTTGAAAGACGTTCCTGAAATAACTCAACTTGCTACAGAGCATGCGCTCGAGCGCATTATGGCCCTGCTCAAGTGCGTATGCTCTCTAAAAATTTTGCGCTCGAATGCAGGCTGGTCCGCTCAAGAGGCCAGGCAGGCTCCTGTCTTGAGCATTTCAATCTTGAAACTGTCATCTCGGCAGTCCATCTAAATAATTCAATATAAATTGAATTTTCGGTTTTGTCTATTACCCAATGAATTTGCCAATACTCAAGAATCCTTACAATCTCCCCTTTTGGCAATTCATGGACAAAACTCCTAGTTACCATAAAAATTTACCAAGACAAAATAACCCGATCCAAAAAAAATATTTCAAGAATCCTTCCTTCAGTTCAGCATCATCTTGCAACCCTTGCAAATCTTGTTCATGAAAACTTGAAAAAAGATTCAGTGCATTGTCATCTTGAAATTGAAATCAATCTTCTCCCTTATTTTGTTCATGATAACAAAGGTTATACTCCCCCTTAATCAGATAATTTTTATCCTCAATGTAAAATGCATAGATGCAAAGACTCAATTAGGCCAAAAATGAAAAACCATTGATGATTAAACACGATAATTTGCAATGCACGAGGCAACACAATTTTCAGGAATTTGACATGTGTGAATTGTGTGTGTGGAGGATAATCTCATATGGGAGAAAATACGAAGAAGTCTCAGATCGTCCAGAAATCAACATTTATCAAGTACAAAGCGAAATTCACACCTTTCAAAAAATATTCGACCCAATCAACAATGATTTGTGAAGCTCCCCCTTAATGTCCTCCCCTTTTATTTTATTGACCCAATTCACGATTTTCTCACAATCTTTTGCACATGTAAAAATGTTCAAGTTCGAGTAATATAGGAAAAGTGAAAAACAAGGGAGCAAACCCATTTATTAACATTTTATCTCGCTCATATTTTAAATGTAGAAAGTTCTAAACCCTATAATATATATACAAATAAGACCTATGAGCAGACCTAGTCATTATTCATTTCCACGCGTCGGTCTTCAAAAATCTCTAGGCACATTGGGCCACATATAGTGAGATATATATACATACATACATATATCATTAAGAAGAGAGCATAGGAGAATGGAAAAATCAAGATCGATGCTCCAAAACCACTAAGACCGTGAAACCTGTCAATTATAGTGTCACATTAACCCTAAGTGAGTGTCCAAGTGAGTCATCGTGTACTTGTAGACATTTTCAAAATCCTTAAACCATGAACTAAGAAATTCAGTTCTAAAACCAAACGAATCAAAGTGAATCACATGCCAGATAATCATAAAATTAGCCCGAAAAAGTATGCATGTGCAAATCAGAACATGAATTGAGGATTAGGGGTGTAGGCCAATGCCTAGTGGCTTATGAGGGGGAATAAAACTTAACAGGCTCAATTGATTTTTTGAGTGCATTATGGACCACATTAAAACGCAGGTCGAACTTACGAGCCCAAACAGACTTTGTATTAACCTGTTAAGGAAAGTCATGCTTCTTCCTTCGTTGATTTCTCATATGATTTCTCACTTTATTACAATGTGGTCTGATGTGCCCTTTGATCCCACAAAAGCGACAAGTGGGTGTGAATTTGGGCTTTAGCACGGTCTTATAATTTGCATTCAAACATTTTCTGGGTGGAGCATTATGAGTAATAGGTGTCATGGAGAACATAGTGGGTCCTTGAACAAATACAAATTTATAGGGTAATGAGAGCATTATTGTAAGTATTTTTTAGTGTTGGCAAATTCATTGGGTAACGGACAAATCCGAGAATTCAATTTATATTGTATTTTTTTGATGGACTACCTAAATCACAGTTTCAAGACTAAAATGCTTAAGACAGGAGCCTGCCTGGCCGCTTAAGCGTACCAGCCTGCGCTCAAGCGCAGAATTTTTAGAGAGCATGCGCACTCGAGCAGGGCCATAATGCGCTCGAGCGCATGCTCCGTAGCAAGTTGAGTTATTTCAAGAACGTCTTTCTAATTTGCCCCAGCATACCGGTTTGAGTCCTACCCTCTTTAGATTACCCTATCCACTTTGCAAGTCCTGTATATTGAGCACCCTAGCAACCCTAAAAAGACACACTTGCACAGCTCTCCAATTCTAAACCCTAGAGAAGAACTTGAGAGATTCATCATCCTCTCCAGAGCTCCTATTTTTCAACACTGAAGATCAAAGCTTTGGAGTTCCATCTGTCCACTCTCTTGCAGTAGACACGCCTTGAAGACGCGTTTAAGGTGTTAGATTTTAAGCACGGTGAAGGTTCACGACGAGGCGTCGGCAAATCAAGCAGCCCTTAGGTTGAGTTGTAACTGGAAAAAGGTGTTGTTAGTTTTGTGACTTTCAATTATTAGTGCTTGGTTGGCTGTTAGCCTAGAAGGTAGGGCTCTTGGTTTTTTCCCGAGCAGGGTTTTCCACGTACAAAATCATGCATCTCCTTCTCTCGTGCATTGACTGTTTTTAGTTTAATTAACTAGATTAATAATCGGAGTTGAAATCTAAATAGATATACTGATTCAAGAGAGCTTAGCCTATATTGAGGCTTAAATTAGTGACTTACAAGTGGTAGTAGAGCCACGTAATTGGGGGGGTTGGGGATCGTGCGGGGTTGGTGCGTTGTCCTATGGGACATCACCCACAGTCTAAAATGCTGCTCCCTCAAGTGAATCAGTATAGGCAATGTCGAATGCCTAGACTTTAAAACCTTAAGCGTTGCCTTTTCCATCACCAATTGGTTTTGATCAAAATGGTAGCTCAAGGGTGTGTATATCCTACATACGTTTCTTAGCATTCCTACGAATTCAATGCCATCAAACAAACCACCCTTGACCTGTACGTTTGTTCGATTAACATACATAGGAATGCAGGCCTTAAGGTCGCTACATCAACCTTCTCAAGATATTAATCTCCAGCTCATTAGGTGTTAGTCCTTGTTAAAGATATGATGTTGACATATTCCGCCCATGTGCTATCATTCAAAGGAATATTTTCATCTTTGACAGACATGGTATCTTCCAGCTCTTGGACTCGGTCCCGAACTGGCCCCACTAGACCAAGTCTTTGGAGAATTTTTATTATTATTATTTTTTTTCAATTGATACTAGTAAAGCATGCCTGGTTAGCACGGACAACATAATTCATATTATAAAAAAATATTTTAAAGAATTTATAAAAAATTCAAAATATTATATAGTTCTTTTTTTCTTTCCTTTTTTTATAATCTCAAGTGGTGAAGGTTCATATAATTTGGTCTCAGTTGCAGTTTTGACCTTGCAAATTCAATTTACCATTAATTAATTAGTAGGAATCTTTTGCACATCCTTAATCATCACCACCATCCGTTTCCCATCTTCATTAAAAAAACACAAAATTTACAAATCAAGAAAAATAAGAATAAAAAAGAAGAAGAAACTAACAAGGGGCTGCACAAAAATATCCTGATGAGAAGCCAACAAAAACCTTACCAAAAAAACAAAGGTTAGTGAAATAGAAACAGATGAAAAGACTGAAACAATTAAAGATGCTTGCTTTCAATACAGAAGAACCCTCCTCTTTCAACAATCAATGGAACAGAAATAAATAGAAATAGGTAGAGTGAGAATAGAAAACAAAACTGAGATTTTTGAAGTGTTTTGAACAAATATGGAGTTGAAAAGGCTTTAAATGGAAATAATTCTAGTGGTTGAGGTATTAAATAAATGGTGGTTTGAAAAAGATTTAAATAAAATTGAATTGATGGCTGATGGGCTCAAGGAATTCTCTTTAAAGTGTTTTCAGAAACAGATGAATTCGTGAAAGCTTTAAATGGAATTAACAGCTGCTCTTTAACGTATTAAATAAATGATTATTTGAAAAGAATTTATACAAAATCGAATTGGTCGTTGATGTGGCAAAGAGCTTGATGTGGCCATCTTTAAGATATAAGAAAAAGGAGCCGTTGAGTGGGGGAGATGAAAGGAACAAGTTAGTCAAAATCAAATTCAAAATGGTGAAAAATCAATTGAACACATTGAGGGCTGATTTCTCAGCCTCTTTCGTGTATAAGAATTTGAACCTTCCTTCTCTATGGTTACAACCATGTGTGTGAGAGAGAATAGTCAGGGCAATGCACCCAAAACGTCAAGTCATCATCGTCATCATCAAACCCTGGTCCAGGTTGGGGGCAAGAATTTTTTTCTTGCAGCGAAAACAAAAGGTCTATTCTGGAAATGAAGTAAATTACCTTTGTTTCTAATGTCTTTTTTAGAGTGTTTTACACAGATCAAATCATAAAGTTTAATATATTACCAAGTAAAACATAGTTCTAAAACATTTTACCTATAGGTATTCATGGACTAGGTCGAGCCAGAACTTCTCCGGCCCGGCCCATTTAATCGGCCCTAAAAGTTCAGGGCTGGATCCTTCCCATTGTCCTAGAAGTCAGGCTCAGGCGCATCCAAATTGGGAAAATATACAACTCTTATGTTAAAAAGGTCGGTCCAGGCTAAGCATAAATAGGCTGAGGCCCGGCCTACGCACTCAATAATCAGTTGGGTAAGTTAGGTCCATTAGCAGACCATGGACTTAAATAGACCCCAAATCCAGCCTGGTGAAAGCAAAACTAATGAAAATCTTAATTTTGAGGATTTTCAGATCTGATCTCCCACCATATGATTTGGAAATCCTGACTTTCGTGGATTTGTAGACCCGAACCAATTTTTCTCAGCTTTATGCATCAATGTGCCCCAACATTGATGTAAAATCCTTAGCTCTACAGACCCTCAATGAGAAATTCTTATCCCAAGGGTAGCAAGGAATTCTCAGATCTATAGATTCTTTGCCTCTCACCAAAGCTGCCCTACTTCCCAGACTAGCTAGGAAACTTCCACTTTGCTTCAGGTACCAACTTCCCAGACTAGTAAGCGTTCTCCTTTTGCAATTTGCTGACATGGGTCCTCTTTCAAAATCTCCAGTTAAGTTGACAAAGGCATATACCCTGTCCATTGGGGCATCTGTAGTTTCAGTAGCTGACTAAGAAAAATAAGTCACCGCTGACCAGATCAGTGTTTCAAAAGCTTAAAAAGGCAGGATGACTAGTAGTTTTAAATGAGGGCTTGAAAACATTTTAAAATCACCTGCATGTTTATGGGCCTATAGGGCTATAGGGCCACCAAATGAGGCAATCACAAAATTCAGGCCCTCATAGCTGTACAGTTTGCTGAGTTATATTTTTATTTCAGTTGTCTTTTTCATCATCATCATAAGCATTATATTTGGATCTTGGCTTAATATGTTCTACTTAATAAAAAGAAATATAGGTATAGGTATCTGTATGTGTGGGGAGGGAGCGCACAGGGACAAACTCAAGCAGTTTGGGTTGGGTCTTGGCTCAACCCAAGCCTGATGCAAGCTGTAGGTAGAAGTGGTCACCTCAAACCTGAGCCTAACAATGTCTATTTTGCTCCTAGTTTAAACCAAAAACTTAACTCGAAAGTTGACCCAATGGAGTAATCAGGAAAGCGTGGCCGAGTGCGTGGTCAAACTCAGACTCATTCGAGCTCGTCCGATTGAGCGACTTACCAAGCCAGGTAACTTAGTGAGCTTAAGCCAGCCAGAATATGCTTTTAACTATGATTTTGCTATTGGTAAATTTATGTCTCCTTTCATATTTAATCCTTATGTCTGTGGTAGCTGCTTTCTTTAAGTAGTTGGTAATTTATCCAATTATTCAACTTGAATGAGTAATATTCGAAGAATCAAGGAAAGAAAGACATTGATTCTGATGATTTAAGAATTGTTCTCTTTTGTTTTTAACTTTTTATTGACCTCCACAATTTCTAATTACAAATTCAGTTGGACCCAGATCATCCAAGTTTGGGATCGATGTTGACCTATTCAAATCAATGACATAATCATCACTATTAGTGATTAATTCTAAACAAAAGAGTACAACAACCATAATAACTTCAAAGAAGACCGGCCGAAAAGGCATAGTCCAAATTAAAGGCGCGTGGGATGACTCTCCTCTCTCTATCCAATACACATTGACAACGGTGACATTTCAACTCCATAGTCCATGGACCCACAGACATGACAAAAATTCAAACAAAAGAACAGGTCTTCATAGAAAATTAGCCTAATCAAGCTATCAAGAATCTTCAGAAGAGAAAAAATCAGCATGTAGACTGAGTCGATTATTCAAAAACACCATGCACTCAACTGAAACTATAAATTTGAGTAACCAACTCTAATGAAGTTGTGTGAAAAACAAGAAGAAATGGAACACTACCTGCATCTTTCAGTGCTTCTCCTTCTCCTCCTCTTTTGTTGGTGCTGGATGGGAAGTTCTCTTGACATGTCCACAGACACAGAAACACTTCTCACCTTCAAATCCAAGTACATAAAATCCGACCCGCAAGGTGCTCTCCTCACATGGAACAGCAGCTTCAATGTATGCAGCTGGGCAGGCATCTCCTGCAGGGGTAACCCTTCTCGCGTCACCACTATTGATCTCAAGGGTCTAGACATCATAGGCACCATACCTCCCCACCTCTCCAACCTCTCCTATCTCACTTCCCTCAACCTCTCCAACAACTTCTTCCGTGGTCACCTCCCCCCTCAACTAGGCAAGCTCTCTCTCCTCCAAGATCTCATCCTCGCCAACAACTCCATTCAAGGAACCATTCCCATCAGCCTCTCCAGCTGCTTGAATATCCAACGACTACGTCTCGAATACAACAATCTCTCTGGAAGTATCCCATCTGAACTAGGCCTTCTGACCCAGATCAAAATGTTCGTTGTAACACAAAACAATCTCACTGGTTCCATCCCAACTTCCTTTGGAAATCTCACCTCTCTCACTCGCCTCTACCTTAATATGAATGAGCTTTCGGGTGAGATTCCAAAAGAAATAGGCAGTCTGGGTAACCTTCAAGACCTGCAGCTTACTGATAACCACTTCAGTGGGGAGATTCCTTCCACTATTTACAACATTTCCTCCCTTGTGCTCTTCTCTGTCACATCGAACAGGCTTGTTGGCGAGCTCCCACCCCACATGGGTGTTTCTCTTCCCAATCTTAAACAACTATACATGGCCGGCAACGAGTTCCATGGACCCATTCCACGTTCTTTATCAAACATTTCTGGCATCCAATCGCTTGATTTGGCTGGCAATCAGTTCAATGGGCCATTGCCATTGCTTGGAAGCATGCGTAATCTTTTCAGAGTGAATCTAGCAATAAACAAGCTCTCTTCTACAACAGAAGAAAATATTGAAGTCTTCAGTTCTCTGATGAATTGCACCCAGTTGGAGATATTCTCACTAGCCATGAACCAATTGGCTGGACGGCTTCCAAGCGCAACGGCGAATCTCTCCCTCCATCTTCGCGAATTCTGTGTTGATGATAATCAATTATCAGGGAACTTCCCAGAAGTAATGAGCAGGTATCAGAATCTCTCTGTACTGGCTCTACACACAAATCGCTTCACAGGCACCATTCCTCGCACCATAGGCCTACTTCCTCGTCTGGAGAGATTCCAACTGGATGATAACTTCTTCTCTGGAGAGATACCCGATAACTTCAGCAATCTTCCTAATTTGTATCAGCTGACACTGTCGAATAATCGGTTTTCGGGTAGAATTCCCAAGAGCATAGGGGAGTGTAAACGCCTCCAACACTTGAATCTGTCAATAAACATGCTTAGTGGAAGCATCCCTAAGGAGATCTTCGACCTCTCCGATTCAACACGACAAATCAGTTTAGCGCATAATTTTCTAACTGGTTCTCTTCCCAATGAAGTGGGTGTATTGAAAATGATTTCTTCCTTGGATGTCTCTAACAATGAGATATCAGGAGAAATTCCCTTATCACTTGGTGATTGTTCAAATTTGAAGGAGCTTAATATGGCTAAGAATAAATTTCAAGGCTCAATTCCGAAATCGATAGAAAGATTAACAGTGCTACAGAACTTGGACCTTTCGTCTAATCGCCTTTCTGGTCTAATTCCAGTGAGTTTAGGGAAACTTGCATCTCTGTGGAGATTGAACTTGTCTTTCAATGATCTCCATGGACAAGTTCCAATGGAAGGAGTGTTCATGAACCTCAGCTGGGACTCACTTCAAGGAAATAATCAGCTTTGCAGTGATGGGTACCAGGTGGAAATGCAGAAGCTGAGGTTGCCCAGATGCAATACTAATAAGAGTGACAACAAGGCTTCTCTTGCACTTAAAATTGCAATTCCGATCGTTAGTTGTGCTCTGCTTTTGTGTGTTCTGCTTTCTCTATTTTGTTTAGTGAAGAAGATAAAAGTCAGTAAGAGAGGCATGTCACAAACTTCCTTCGAAGGGAAACACAGGAAAATATCATATGGAGAAATCCTTTCTGCAACTAACGGTTTCGATCCGAAGAATCTCATAGGCAAGGGTGCTTTTGGGTCAGTTTACAGAGGAATCATAGGTGGCACAAATGAGGAGGGAGCTGAAGAAGGAAGTTCCATTGTTGTAGCTATTAAGATGATCAACCTGAAACAAAGCAAAGCTTCTATGGCTTTTGAAGCAGAATGCAAAGCACTGAGGAGCATTCGGCATCGGAACCTCGTGAAGGTGATCACATCCTGCTCAAGCATCGACCACAGCGGAGCAGAATTTAAAGCTCTTGTCATGGAGTTCATGACCAATGGCAATTTGGACGGGTGGCTGTGTCCAGAAAAAGAATCAAGGTTAAGTTTGAGCCTCACTCAAAGATTGAACATCGCCATTGATGTGGCCATGGCCATGGATTATCTGCACAATGACTGTGACCCGCCTATTGCGCACTGTGATCTGAAACCTAGCAATGTGCTTTTGGATGATGAGATGACTGCGCATGTAGCGGACTTTGGACTGGCAAGGTTCCTCTCTCAAAATCCTGCCCAGAGCCAGAGCAGCACAATAGGACTAAAGGGCTCTGTTGGGTACATTGCTCCAGGTATTAGACATAACATGCATTTTTAAATTCCTTAGTAACAAACCATGAAGAATTTCATGTCACATGACCTCCTTTACATAAGAGAATGACTCTAGCATTGTTCCATTTATTCTTCTTCTCTTAAAGCATTTTAACTAGTATGCACACATTTTCTTTAGGACTTCTATATGCTTATAGATAATTCAAGATCTCTTATCAAATCTGCTTTCGTGATGACCAGAGTATGGTTTGGGCAGCAAGGCATCAACAGATGGAGATGCTTACAGTTATGGGATTCTTCTGCTGGAGATGTTCACAGGCAAGAGACCCACTGATGACATGTTCAAGGATGGATTGAACTTGAAAATATTTGCTGGCACAGTGTATGAGAATCGAGTCATGGAAATTGTAGATCCGAAACTGCTTGAAGTAAATCATGAGTCAGAGACCAGTGGTAGCATCAGCGTGAACACCAGGGATAGCAGTTCCTCCGATGGCACTTACCACCACATGAACAATTCATCTGAATCAGATTGGCAACGTAGGAAAGAAGTGTGCCTAGAGGACATAATAAGAGTTGGTTTATCATGTGCAGCTGATGCGCCTAGAGAGCGACTAAACATGAGAGAAGCCCTTAAAAAAATGCATGGGATCAAAGAGACTTTGTTACAAATTCGAGGAAATTGATTCTCCCTATTATGTGTCTTATGTGTAGTTTGTTATTTCATGATAATCACTAAAGTTGTTTCTTTCGCAACCTTATAACAGATGAAGTATAACTTAAATCTAATATATCTTTTTCATGAGACCTTCTAAAGCAGGCCAAATCTGCAATGTGCATTGCGGATAATCAGAAATGCACAATCATCAAAGTTCTTAACACATCGATTGTGTGTTCCACTTTCCACTCAACTCCCATTTATAGTCATGTTCTCTGCAAGTCCACAATCCAACATCTCTTTTTCTCAATAATTCATTCTAGGTGTTTATCATTCTTCCCTTTCCTGGTTTCTTGAACTTATAAGAGTTCAATATTTTGTGGGGCAACTGTTTCAATACTTGAACCTGCATCTTTGTGGTTGAAACAATAAGAACATTCCAACTGTGCCTATACTATCTCAAATTTTTTACTACTATTTTATCCTGTACCGGGGCAATCCTTATATACAGGCTCATGTACTCATTCCTTAAAATTCCATACACCCCTCAACCACATGTACTCGAGGAGACTAAAGAAAGCCAATTAAATGAAACCGGCTCATCTTTCATATCCTTTTGGCTAGACTGGTTAGACTGTTGGTATATTTTTATGTTGGCTAATTCATGGGTTGGACAAAACTCTGGGTCCATTGAGTTGTATTTTCTATTTATTTTAGAATGGATTGTGATTGTGTCATTGGAAGAACTAAAGTGAAGAAGAGAGAAGAAAAAGAAGATTTTCGAAAGACACCATCCACGAAGCCTGATCGATCAGATGTGGGGTACCCGATTGATCGGATCCTCTATCCAATCGATTAGTCATCGGGATTCCAGTTTGGGGCTATGCAGATTTAGTCTCCTATTACAACTGGTGTTTCCCACTTTGAATCTTGTTGGTGTTATAAATATGTATTTTTTCTCAACCCTAAGATACACATCAATTAATTCTCTCATTGATCTGAGGTGAGAATACTCTAGGAGAGATTCTTTGATTCTCTAGAGCTATTGAGAGGTTGTGCTGAAGAGAAAGCTCTATAAGGTTTTTGTTGCTTCTACTCTCTTATAGAAGATAGTTCATCTTAGTTGACAAGGTGGGAGGAGAACAAGTAAGAGGAACGGTGCACAGCGGGAAAGTCATGGCAAAGGGAGTTGTGCAAGAACAATTACAGTCTTTAGGTCAATTACTGAATGAGGGAAAGGAGTTGTGAGTATATTTTTGTAACTGTTCATTAGTTCTTGATTTCTAGATCGTTGTTTTTCTCCCTGGATAGGGTTTCCATGTTAAATATTGTGTCTAACTTCTTTGTGGTGAATGATTGATTAGATTACTAGTTCTATCTTGTTTATTTGTTTACGTCCGCTGCGAGATTAATGGACTCAAGTTTCTATTATACATTTTCTTTGAGTCACCAATGAGTGAGACCAATTGTAGGTCAACACCTCGGTGTCTTGGGTACATTGTACTGGGGTTGTGGAAATATATAATCCTGAAGATGGAATCTATCATCTAAAAGAGAAATATCCCCTTGTGTCAATTAATGAAATTTATTATTGGTAAGTGTGCACCCATCTTGATTAAGAGTTATTCAAATGGTGCTGATGATGACTATGATTAATTGGGTCGATAATAAGAGATGGATCCAATTTGGTTGGAAAGATTAAATCCAATAGATCCATGGAAAATAATTGATGGAGGGGTCTACTTGCAGTAATTGGGAAGATTAGGGTCTTCTTGTAAATATTCCTAAGACTGGAGTTCAATTGCATTTATATAGTGGACTTATTTGTAATTAACTATGGGTCCGGAGTTCACATGAGATGTGGGGTCTAGATTTCCAACTGGAGTCAGATTCTAAGGAAATCCTAGTGGTCCCCATGCTAGCCCTTAAAAGAGAAGGTTACTAATCCAATTGGAACTCTAAGGAAATGAGGAGTAGGACATATACTAAGAATAGAAATAAGACTTCTAATTCTGGACAAAGAGGAGGTGCTTCATAAACTATAAATATGAGGAGAGGGTTAGGGGTCTCTACACACAATCTCATAAGCCCCTTTCTCTCTCCTCTGGTTTTCCTCTATAGTGCCTAGGGTTTTCTTCTCCTCAGAGATCCCATCATTCTCTTTGGGAAGTTCTCTATGAGATAGTCATAGCATGGAAGAACACAAGGCAAAGGAGATCAAATATATGAAAAGGGTTTTCATAGAGAATCAAGTTTTCAAGTCCTCGATTTCAGTACAACCAAGCTCCAAAGATATACAACTAGTTTATATTTTAGTAGATCTTCTAGCTTGTGCTTGTTGGGTTTTCTTGATCTATCTTCTTGATATATCTTTGATCTTAATGCACGAGATTAAGGTTATAGATCTTGAGATTGGGATCTTAGCCTTTTGGGTATTTGATCCCTTCTTTAAATGGGTCAAAAGTTTTTGAAATCCATCTAGAAGGGCCACCTACTTCGAACACTAACAACCTAACAAACTAATAATTTCTAACATCCTAACAAGCTGATAATCTCCAACATCCCCTCTCAATCACATGTTACTTTCAAAGAAACTATCTGTGATTGTAAACATAAAATGTAAAAACCCTCTAATCTCTAAAAAGTAGACAATAAAATATTTTAATAGAAACGATCTTCATGTCTTCCTAGGATCACTATCTGTCCGTGGAGATCCATCACTGTTGCAACCCGCTCCTTTCTGAGTCTGTCAGTGCGGGTGGCCCACTGGATCAGATCTGTCGCGATTTCTTCCAGAAGCTTCGATCGATATTGATAAACAATTTTGATGAAGATGATTAGATCATCGGGCTTAGATGGATGGATAGGGGAAGATGCTCAGCTTTTTTTTTATTGAAATAGAAAAGTCGACGGTGATAATTACGGAAGCGGGATCATACCCGGCTTGATCGCAAGATCATCACTGGGCCCGAGCTCTGATACCATATAGAACTTTAAGAATCACTTATTTCCATAATTTCACCGTAAGTTTCATTAATTGAAAACATTACATTTATAAGCAAATACAAACTAATCTTATCCTTGAGGATAAGGTTAACCTACTAATATTACTAACATCCTAACATCTTAACAAACTGATAATCTCTAACATCCTAACTAGCTTATAATTTCCAACACCTTGTGTATCAGGAGATATGAGACCTTCATCAACCTGCAGTTTCCAAGGAAACAGTAGAAGCAGAGGTAACCGAATAATTTTTTTTTTTGAGAATCATGTTTATTTGGAACCCAAATATATTTCATTACTACTGAGCAAGGTCGCAAGCTTCACTATGGTTAAAGGTTCCACAAGGCCTACAGCCTTGAAAGTCTAAACATCAAAATTCCAAGAACATTCCTCCTTTTGGGAGCTTTGTACCATTTTGGCTCATTTGAAACTACGGTAGCATAGTTGGAAGGTGCTCATTGTCGTAGTCACGAGAGGTTGCAGGCACATATACATCAGGGATTTCGATTTTCATAAATTAACTAAGTATCTTTTCATCAAGAGAAACATCATTTTGGTAGAGTAGTGATGAAATAAAGTAAGATGGCATCTTCCTTTCATTCTTTTGATCACATTAACCCTTATATTGGTGGAGGTCTTGTCAAAAGGTCTATCGTGGAGTCTATGCCCAGCTGTAGAGCTATCAATGTCACATCCCACTCCTTTTAAGTATGTAAAGAGCCAGTGGACCGCTTTTATTTTTATTTAGGTAACCTAGCTCCCTAAGCAGGGGCTGGGACCCCTATAGCCTGGCACATACTAGGAGAAGAACCCACAAACACGGGAGCTAACTCGTACATGCAAGGACACACAAACTCACACATGAGAGAAGAGGGAAACTCGCATATGCAAGAAGAGGGGGGAAGCCAGGGTCGAACCCTGGTTCCCCCCATGAGAACTAGAGTGACTTATCACTCAAGAAACTCACACATGCAAGAAGAGCTGGTGGACCACTTAGATCAGATTTCTTCATTAAGCATACAGAAGATCTACAACTTAACCATAATAGTATAAATAGTATGTATAATATTAACCAGAGCAGGACAATATGTGTAATATATATATATATATAGAGATTTTTACCAAAAATAGAAATAACCTCTCTAATTAGAAAGTAATTATAGAGACATGATATTTTGTCAAACAAAAATATCCAAATCTTAGGTAATTTTTTTTATGGATATCCCCACATAGCTCAGAATATTACCATCTATGTTTGATTCTACATTTGCACACGAACATATCCTTGAATGAAAGGGAATTTAAGTTGTTATCGGTTGGACTGATTTTCACTATTAATGTAAACTACAAAAGTTTGAGAGTTTAGATAGATGACCATCAATATCACCATTGAGTGGGGTTGACCTTCAGTCACTAGCCATTGATTAATGACAATTTCTTTCTATCTCCTTACTTCCATGATTGATGTTTTGTTCAAGTAGACCCCACATTTGGAGATGAAAGGTTGTGACTTTGACCCATGTTCAGATGCATCAAATCATCTTCGTTATTCATCTTAAATAGTCAAAGTTTAATTGCTTCATTATAAAATCTAATGGTGACATTTGAGTTACAAGTTGAGATTAATGCTAGTTCAGAGTGGTCTAATATCTATTTGAACCACCCGTACTAAATAATTTATTTGGAAACGGTCTAATGCTTATTTGAAATATATCTAATTGAATCAGATTAAACTTGTCAAACAAGCTTTGGTCGTCTATACTATTGCTTTATAAAAAAAAAAGTAGTACATGAACAAATAAAAAAAATTACAACTAGAAGAACCTCAACTCTAACATTCTTACTAGTAGCTTGACGACAAACAAAGCTCGGTACATTACTTAAACTATATAACTACTATCAATGTGCTAGTGTCTTTCATGACCTAATTTCATGTCACAATACTATTAGATTAGCTTATTTCATTTAATCCTAAATAATATTTTTATATGAGGACAAAGTAACTTATTCCGTCTATTCTTTAAAAAGTGGCACAAAAATATTGTCTTTTGCATTTGTACCAACCCTAAGCTTAAATAAAGACGGGCTAACATCGTAGTATAAAAAATGGGGCTTTGACATATTAGTCCTCCTTAAACCCATTTTTTCCAATTTCATAACCAAACTTTGGTTAATGTCACCAGAGTCGCTTGAATCTGGTCAACATTTTTTCAAACTTTTTTGCCCCAGAACCCATGATATCATAGGAATAGTGTATGTTACAGAGAATGATAAATCACATGATATTATGCAACTGTCCCATGATGTCGTGACTTTTATGTAGTAGGGAGTGTTTTTTCAAACGATAGCACCTGAAAAATGTTGGTCAGATTTCTATTTACTTTTTACAAAATGTTATTTTTCATGTTTTATAAAAATGAATTTGTTTGCTAGTTGCAGAAAAAAGTTAAAAAAAAAAAAACAAGAAGTAATATTAACTAGTAAAGCGACTCTGGGGACATTATCTGAATTTTTGGGTCATGAAATTGGGAGAATCGGGTTTAAAGAGGATTAACATGTTAAAACCCCTAGAAAAATCACTATATAAAATAATAAATTAATTTCTTTCTGCTTTGACCCGACTCCATCATGGGCCTGACCCTTGGGGGCTGGGTAAGGACTTCGATATTGTAGGCTCGCCGAGGGCTTTGGCTCGACCTAGCTGACCCACATATGCGGGGTAGGGTAAGGTGAAGAACTCTGGGCGTCTTATCCTGATGACCATTTCACTTGTATAAAACCCCATGTCCTCTCTCTTTCATTTTTAAGCCGTCTAGGGTTAGGGTTTTTCTAGGGTTTCAAAACCACTTCCAGAGCTTCTCTTCTGAGGTTAAAGAGACAGTACCTGCCATCTACTGTCCACCTTGACAGAGCATCGCTTCGTCTTGGCCCTCTCTCTCATTTCTAGGGTTTCTTTCCCTTACTTCTAGGTTTTTTTCTTCCCCTAACATCTTCGACTGCTCAGGAAATAATGGCAGTCAAAACATCAAAGGCGGACAAGAAGATCGCATACGACCAGAAGCTGTGCCAGCTTCTAGATCTGTACAGTCAGGTCTTGATCGCGGCAGCTGACAACGTCGGATCGAACCAGCTGCAGAACATTCGAAAGGGTCTGCGTGGCGATTCGATCGTCCTCATGGGGAAGAACACCATGATGAAGAGATCCATTCGTCTCCATGCCGAGAAGACCGGAAACAAGGCCTATCTCAATCTCATCCCTCTCCTTGTGGTAATTCTTCTCTCCCATGCTCTCTTTGCTCCTTTCATTCTAGGGTTTTGATTATGAGCATAATAGAAGAACTGGGGTGTGTTTAGATTTCATGGATTTTTTAGAATTTAATGGGTCCGGCACGTCGATCGGCCGGCCGAAAATGCCAATGTATTGGTGATATGCGGTGTCGTGTATCGGTTTCTTTGTTAAGAAATAATCTTGAAACTGGAAATTGCTTCTTTTAGGACTGATTGCATACTTGGTATTGAGTTCTTGGATATGATAGAAGTGAGGGGTGAAGGATATATATGAGGTGAAGATGTAGATGGGACTCTCACTTTTCCTAGAGTTTGATTATGAAGTTGATTAGATGTTTGAACACTTAAGATGGATTGCCTGATAGGTTGAACACTTAAAAGATTGGTTTTTATAAAATCATGGGCTTTGGAAGTGCACGTTTTCAGGTTTTGAAAGTGAATTGGGATTCCCCCAGTACAGATGGTGCCCTAATTGTGAATTGTGGTTGGAGTAATGTATATATATGCGGCTTTATGTTGGTTTTTAGTTTGAAGGTTTTAAAGAAACTTTGATTTAACATGTTAGTTTAATTGTTTTCATTTGTGTCGAACATAGGAAAATGTGGGATTGATTTTCACTAAGGGAGATTTGAAGGAAGTGAGTGAGGAAGTTAGCAAGTACAAGGTATGAGATTTTTTTTTTTTTTTTTTTTTTGAGCTTTTATGAATATCGTTTTGTATGTTGGTTATTATGATCAAGCTTGTTCCTTTTTTTTTTTTGTGTTCGTGCGCGCGTGCGTGTGTACTACTTGTATTGTTAATGCATTAATTGACCATTATAAAAATGTATTTAATTGATTTGGGCCTTGAGTCTGGAGAATCTCTGTGATTCCTTGACTTTATAGTTTCTTTCTTTATTTCTTTGTTTGTTTCATAGGTGCCACATCCTTTGGTGTTTTAAAATCAATTTTAGGGTTATTTTGGAAGCCATTGTCCCAGCACTGCTGTTTCTCGTGTAGCTTTCAATATCCACTATCCAGTGGGATGTGTATGCATCTGGCTATAAATTGTCAAATCCAGCCTCACAGTTTTATTCATAGTTTCATTTTTTCTCGAGTTATTTTAGTCTAAATAGTTGGGAAATGGACTAATAGAGTCACATTTGATCTAATGGTTGAAATAGTCTAATTCATAATGGGTAATACATGCAGTTGTTAGTTTCTGAAATGGTTTTATGGATTATTCTGTATGCACGAACTCACTCTTTCAATCATTGTTTTCTAGCATGGGTTCCATAGACTAATCAGTTTTTACGTTAATACTTTTGCATGGGTTGGTTTTGGAGCAGGAACCTTTTATGGACGATCGGAATATTGAGATTTTACCTTCCTCTTGTTCCTTAAGAAAACTATGATATTGACACTTATGAGAAAGCAAATATTTGTGAGTTACATGGGCAGATTAGTATATCCTCTTGTGGAAAAATGACGTTAATTCATGCTAGTTGTGCAGTCGGTTTGTGCTCTTGCTGGTTTACCTGACACATCTTTATTGCCTTTATGAAATCAGGTTGGAGCTCCTGCACGGGTTGGACTTGTTGCACCAATTGATGTCATTGTCCCCCCTGGCAACACAGGATTAGACCCTTCCCAGACTTCCTTCTTTCAGGTTGGATTTTGGAAGGCCAGCTTTTTAATTTATTATTTGTATCTTCTCCATGTTTAACACTTCATCCAATTTTTTCCAGGTGCTTAATATTCCCACCAAGATTAACAAGGGTACTGTGGAAATTATCACACCAGTAGAACTGATCAAGAGAGGAGAGAAGGTGGGTTCATCCGAGGCTGCCTTGCTTGCGAAGCTTGGGATAAGGCCTTTCTCTTATGGTCTCGTCGTGTTGACTGTGTACGACAATGGCTCTGTTTTCAGCCCAGAGGTGCTTGACCTTACAGAGGATGATCTTGTTGAGAAGTTTGCAGCTGGTGTCTCAATGGTTACTTCATTGGCACTGGCCCTTTCCTACCCGACGCTGGCAGCGGCACCCCACATGTTTATCAATGCCTACAAGAATGTACTGGCCATCGCACTTGCCACCGAGTACTCCTTCCCACAAGCTGAAAAAGTGAAAGAATTCCTGAAGGTGACATAGGAGGCCTTTCCATATATATATATATATATATTTTTTTTCAATTAATTACTTCTATGAAAGGGTGTCTTTGGTTATTTTAAATGATGTAACTGATTTTGTGCACTGCAGGATCCGAGCAAGTTTGCTGTTGCTGCCACTCCAGTTGCGGATGCAGAAAGCGCTGCTCCGGCTGCAGCTGCGGCTGTGGAAGAGAAGGAAGAACCAGCAGAGGCGTCCGATGAAGACATGGGCTTCAGCTTGTTTGATTAGAAAAAACTTGTAGAAGTGGAGGTTGCTATCTTAGAGTTTTGGAGCACTAATATATTCTATGTTTCAGTTTTGAAATAGAATAATTGATAGGAGTGGATTGCTTTTATGAATTTGAGTTGATTTACCTTTATTCCAAAATCGTTTGTGAGAGCTTTGTTTCATCTGAAACCCTCATGCCCTATCTATAGGAATTGGACCAACGTGATATGATTTGAGTTGAATCAATCAAGTTTGTCAGATGCATAAGCTGTGCATTTAGCACCATACAGGTATGCATCCAAGGTTAATGTTTGAATGACTTGTGCTGCATAAACTCATTTTCGATTTGGAGGGGACTAGTTTATTCATTCATCAGGCTTCGAGTCCCACCTTTGACCGAGCTTTGTTTTATAGTAGACATCTGAGCACTGATCCCTGATGTTTCTATATTCATGTTTTAGGATGGGGGAGCAGCAATGGAAAAGCTGGTAGTGACTAGTTTTAACAGGTTGCAAACCATTCATTGTCTGATCAGACCATCCCAAGGTCTTTCTTTATTTTATGACCCCTGAGAATAGAAAATGTCGAAATAGGGATAATGATCCTCCACTGTATTTATGGTTTAGGACTTGTCAAATTGATGATTTTTGAACTGATGGATATGGTTGCAAATTAGTTATAGCATTTTGTTGAAAACCATGTTGTAGTGGATGGGAGAATGTCTTATAAAGGGTACTAGTCCAATAAGAATTCTGTCTCGTGGACTACTCAAATAAGGTTACCTTAGCAAAACTCAACACGGCACATTTTTCTTGTCATTCCTAGCCTATCATGTATCTTTCATCACCTCACTACCGTTTCTTGTTTTCTTTTTTAAATATCGAGGACCAATTTAAGTGTTGGGTTGGGTAACAATCATATGAGATGCATTGGATGTTTCATTTTGTTATTTCACAGCCAAATCTAGTGAGTTTGAGATAGGTAGGTGTGATGGCTGGAGGGTGGGTTAGTTGGATTTTCATCAATATAGTTTGTAGGGTATGGTGGTTCCATATGGTTTATTGGATGGTTGATCTTTTAATCTAATGGATTCCACGTAATTTGGTATATATAAATATATATATGTATTTAGGTAAATGGATCCCACATAATTTGTTCGATCTGGTTAATCTACAAGTACAATATGATGAAAAATCTAACAATATGACTCTGTGTACTCATTCTACCCAACATGCTTGCCAACCTCAAATTCACTAAATCTAATCAATCCACCCATCCACCTTTGTATATCTACCAGAAGCCACTAGATAAATATCATATGCATCTTTTGCATCTTATTTAATGGGTCCTACCATATCCAACCAATTTACCCATCTATTTTTTTCTTATCTAGGTAGGACTCACCATATATAGTTCACATAGGAGATTTCTCATGGGACCTACTTAATTAGTAAATGGTCAAATATTTCCTGTAGTGGGTCCTATATAGATGGATGGACTAATTTGATCTAATCCCATGTTCCACAGAGTTATGTAGATAAGCTTTATTTACAGCGTCCACAGTCATTACATCATTGCAGAGTCATATTATGTTCTGTTATTTATATGAGTCTACTTTAATCCTTTACTAGTGCAATAGGCTTGTGCACAATTAAAATATCATTAAAATTTCTAATTAGAAATATTTCTAAATATTTAAATGAATTATAAATGAATATTAGTATATAATTCATAATAAAGATGGAAACTCATTAGAGGAATTTTAGATAGCTGAAAATATTTTGTGAAAGATCAAAAAAATAGTAAAGATTTTAGGACCTTGATTTGATTATATTTATGCTTAGCCATAAATTGAGTGCCATTTCAGAATTAAATGTGGATTTTGGAATTAATTGGCTTCCACAATGGGCCCCACATATTAATCTTATTGAATATTGAAAGGAGAATAAGGAGAAAAACAAATAGCATAATCTAAGGTGAACACCTATTCAATAAATATTATTTTACTAAATATTATTGTGTGCTATGTTCTTAGGTAAGGGATAAGTATCTTATTTTAAAAATATCTTAGATTTGCATTGAGATATTTTTTGTGATGAAATTGGATTAGAAGGGTAATTCCGGAATGTAGTATTGTAAAAAGTTTGAGAATGCACCACGTGTCGCTCTGTCATGAAAAGGGTGCTGTCTTTTATTATATAACTAGCGTTTTAGGGCCCGCGAAACCTAAAATTGGTTGGAAACTATAAACCCAATGCCCTTTAATATATGGGTGAGGCTTAGGTTAGTAAAGAATAAACCTAAACCTAAGTATTAGACCCGACTTTCTATAGAATGCGGTAATTAAATAAAAAGTAAAAGAGAAAATTTCAAAATAATAAGGGGAACTTTCAAAAAAGAATAAAACCTATAGTTTATTTTCAAGAAAGTACAATCTATTGAAAAATGACAAAGTTTCAGAACATATTAAACAAAATATAACAAAAGAAAACAAATTAAAAATGAAAAAAAATTCATTTTAGTTTATTTTAAAAACTTCTTGGGCCACCATATCCTACATTTTCATATATTCATATCCATCATGCAACCATGGTTGTCTCTTCCTAATTGTGGAGACTGAAGACCATGTACAATGACTGTTCTCTCTTTTTTATTATTTTTCTATTTTTCTAAAGAGAAGAAGATAACTCTAATTTCCTAAGATCAAAACCATTCATTTTAGTTTATTTTAAAAACTGCTTGGGCCACCATATACTACATTTTCCTCTCCTCATATCCATCATGCAACCACGGTTGTTTGTTCCTAATTGTGGAGATCGGAGACCATGAGCAATGCTTGAAAGGGAATAAAGAAAAGCAGTCAAAGGATAATTACTAATTAAATTCAAGAGGATAATATCCAAATAGGACTAATTTGAAAAAAAAAATGAAGATATCTTTAATAAAGAACAAAGAGAAAACATTGATTGATGATAGAAGTAGAAAATAAAATTAGCAATCTCACATTGATGGGATGATGCTAAGACCTCAAAGATGATATTGGGGAGACCCCTTATCCAAACATTCAAATTGACCCATTCCTCAAACCCTTTTTTGTAACGGAACATCCTAGCCATCACTTCCACATGAATAGGGCATTATTTTATTTTATTAAAAAAAAAAAAAAACCCTCAAGGAGTTGACATTTTGTTTGAAAAGAAAACTGGCAATTTCTACTTGGTCTCATTGAACAAAAAAAAAAAATGAATTCTTCTGATTCATGACCCAAGCATATGAAGGCTTCATTCTATTTTGCAATGAAAATTGTTATAAAAAAAAACATGATATTTCCTTATTCATGACCCAAGTATGTGAAGGCTACATTCTATTTTGCAATGAAAATTGGTAAAATACAATCCTAATTCTGAAGGCTAGAGGTGTTGGATTGTGGTGGAACTTGATTCACCACCTAATTTACATGATAAAAGAAAATGATTAATTTTGCATTGAGATTCAAAATTCAAAATTGGAGAGTTGGCTTTTGGAGATTCTTAAGATCCTATTTTGTAGGAAAATTAGAGAATAGTGATCTGTTGAGATTAGACGAGAAGGGCAATTCCGGAATGTGGCATTACAAAAAGTCTGAGGATGCGTCACTTGTCGCTCCCCCATGAAATCACAAGTCTGAGGATGTGCCACGTGTCATCCTCCCACGAACTCAACTGCTGTCTTTTATTATATATAGTGCTTCAGGGCCCGCGCCCAACGCGAGCCTTTAATTCATCGAAGAAAAACCCAATTTAAATTGAAAGTAGATACCCAGTAAACGAACAAATTACATTTAATACAATCATATTGGAAATTGATATTTGATAGAGAGATAGTTCAGTTAAAAGTAAATTTAAATATAAATAGGAAGTAATTGTTGGTCAAATGCGTATGGGAGGCATGATTCTTTTACATAAAGGAAGATATTTTAAAAGAATCTTATATATAAATCTAAATCAATTGTCAAAAGGAAAACATCGAATCATGTTCAAGTCAAACTTACTGTGTTCTTTATGGTATTAATGGCGACGATGCTAGAGCTGTATTTGCTATGTAACATATCATTGGATGCAGTTAGAGAGGAGGCTGATGTTGACGCTCCATCATACAATGGAATAACTAAAATTTCTACTTCCATATACCATGCATGAATGTTGTATGAACCTTATAAGAATGAAAAAGAGAAAGCAAAATTATGAGCAGAAATAAGAAATAAAACTATTTAAAAGAAAATATTTTAAAGATTTATTAAATAGAATAAGTATATAAAAAAGCATATAAAATAACTCTGATATTAAGGGCCAATGTATTAGAATAAAACAGGACAAATGCTTATAAGTCTCCATCATTAAATTCATGATCTTTCTTCTGCGAATTTAGTGTGTTAGCTGTACAAATCGAACTATGGATAGTTTTCTCCACCTCCATTTCCTCAAAATTTTCTTCTCATCCACACGGGATACTAAAAGTCTTAGTTTTATCCTAATTGTATGATATCGCCACTTCACTTGGATCTCTATTTGGATAGTATCCGACATTAGTTGAAAACAGATACAAGAAATAATAGATACTATTGTAGTTTCAAATTAAAGAAAAAAAGAGAAAATATTACGGCCGTTCGTATCATAAAATTAATTACCGCTACCATTCTGTACCCTAAGAATTGGTTTTGTTTTGCTGGTTTTGGGCAACCAATGTGTTTGCTGGTCACCCTTCCCATTCATAATTGTGGATACTGCCATCTTTTACTCCGATCTTTAAAATCAAATCTCATCCCCGAGGAATGAGCACCTGATGACTGTCATTCGCTGGATATGGATCTTATGTATAAATATACCTACCCAGGTGTGTTAGAACTTGATCCGACCCACTAACTTAACCCACATCTAATTCAGATTTGACTTGCCAACCTCAACTGTTAATATATATAGGTCTGTTATGTGCTAGGAAAACCTAACCCCACATTTAAATGAGTTGAAACTTTCTTTGGAAATATGGTGGCCATCTCCTACCTTCATGAAGCTTTCATATTTGACTTTCTTTGATCGCCACTTCACCTGGATCTCTATTTGGATAGTATGCGACATTAGTTGAAAACAGATACAACAAATAACAGATACTATTGTAGTTTCAAATAAAAAAAAAAAAGAGAAAATATTACAGCTGTTCATATCATAAAATTAATTACTGCTACCATTCTGTACCCTATGAATTGGATCTGCTCTGTTAGTTATGGGCAACCAATGTGTTTGCTGGTCAACCTTCCCATTCATGATTGTGGATACTGCCATCTTTTACTCCGATCTTTAAAATCAAATCTCATCCCCATGGAATGAACACCAAATGACTATCATCCGCTAGATATGGATCTTGTGTATAAATATACCTACCCAGGTGCGGAATAACTTGATCCGACCCAATAACTCGACCCACATCTTATTCAGATTTGACTTGCCAACCTCAACTGTTAATATATACAGGTTTGTTATGTGCCAAGAAAACTTGACCCCACATTTAAATGGGTTGAAACTTTCTTTGGGTATATGGTGGCCATCTCCTACCTTCATGAAGCTTTCAGATTTGACTTTCTTTGGCTATATGGGTTGAAACTTTCTTTGGGGCCCATTGATCATGGCCCAAGATCAACCCCCACCAACATGGTCGCCCAGGCCCCCACTACCAAATCTATGGGCCTGATCTGCCATCGGCCCCACAGTCCCAAAAATGGATAGTGCCCCTTTCTTCCTGAATGGGCCCACTGATCATGGCCCAAGATCAGCCCCCACCAACATGGTCGAAGGGTTTAGGCTCATGGGCTTACCTGTGGAGCTCGGCTAAATCGAGATACAAGACATTAGCCCAACACTTTGATGGGAAAGATTTCATGCTAGGTTTAAATTTCTATTTGGTTTGATGATGATAACCTTTGAATCAAGTGCACGTAAAATGAACGGTTGAGATATTGGATATACAGTTTAACAGTTTATTTTAAAGGTTCTATATGAATTTTGATTTTGATTATTGAATGAGGGGTAACATCTTGGGCCATATGGAATCTAGGCAAAGCCCTTCTAATCGAATAATTTCCGTCATGGCTGATATGAACCCTAGCAAGTTGCACTTGGTTGGACTTTATTATATGATCTCACTACATATAAAATTGTGTTTTCTAAGTGGCTGAGATGGACCCACAAGATGCACCTGGTTGGAGACGATGATATAATAATCTGTTAGTCGCATACCATGTTCAATACTGTATGTTACGTTTTATTTATGGTAGCATCGTGCATAATATAAAAGGCTTGCTGACGAAAGTATAAAAAGGAGAGGGAATAAATCACACACACACAGTCACAACCCCACCACACAGAGAATCAAAGAAGAGAGAGAGAGAGATTTTAGGATAATTATTGTTGGTGATAGGGATCTCATTGAGGGATTTTAGGGTAATTCAAAGGAAATAATTTGCTTTGAGCGCAAATGATTTCGTGTGCCACGTGTCCCTCTCTAAGGGATTCTCATGCCACCACGTGTCACTCTCCAAGAGATTTTCATGCTGCCACATGTCGCTCTCCTAGGAATTCACCAATTGTCTTTTATATTATAATTAAGTGGGCCATACTATTACATCATTAGTGGCACGCTCAAATCTTACTTTCTCCATAGAAACTACTAAAATGGAGAGATAATGAGAAATAGAGTGAAAGGCAGATTTGGAATGAAAAAACAAGGGGCTTGCTATTGACACACCAAAAAAAAACTTTTCCCACACAAATTCTCTCCACACACATCACAAAAATTTAAAAATTACATTATTTCTTTCCACACACATCAAAAATCCCTATTTTACCCATCTCCCCATTTCCCTCTTTCTTCTCACACACAGATCAAACTCCCAAAGGCCATCTCCACTTCGAACGGCGACTGTACCTCCGGCATCGTCCTCTGTCTCTCCGGCGTCTCTGTCTCTCTGGCGTTCCTCTACACCATCTCCTCTTCCCTTCCAAAGGTACCATTGTCATTTTATTTTTCTTCACCATCTATTCTTTACCCTTTTCTCCATTTTAGATAACCTTTTTTTTTCATAAAAACTTTTAATGGAGGATAGATTCTCATTCAATGTAAGATTTTACAAATAATAGTAGAGTTTTTTCATGCATTGGGGCTAGTTTTCATCCATAATCGCAAAGTTTTTTTGCCCAGAAATTGCGAACTGTTCGGACCTGAAATCCCGAACAAAATGACTTTGTTCGGAAGTTCAGGTCCGAACAAAGTCATAATGTCCGGACCTTAACATCCGAATAAAGTCATTTTGTTCGGGATTTCAGGTCCGAACATTCTTACTTTGTTCGGACCTGAACTTCCGAACAAAGTCATTTTGTTTGGACCTCACAATGTTTGTATTTTTATTTCAGCTATGGACAGACCGAGCTCTTCTAGGGTGCGACCTACTGCTTCAAATAGAAGGCGCCGCCACCACGTGGAAGAAGTTGTAGAAGAACCGAATCCTAGTGAGGTTAGTGAGGAGGACGTGGTTGGAGAAGAAGCTGAGATGGAAATGCAATCAGGTCCTTGGCCAGAAGATAGGTCATTATTGACCAGCTTTGATACACATATAGCTCGGTATATTTGGAATAGAGAGGTGTGTTTCGTTTGTTTCATATCAAGATTGATTGATTGATTTTGGAGAGAATTTATTCGCTAATGTTTCAATGGTTGAATGCAAGATCGATGACCACTTAAGTGTCTAAGTCACGGTCAGAAAGTGCCATTGTGGTAATGGTAATTGAATGGGTCTGAAAGGTTTAAGGAGTGGATGTCCAGGTCCACATTGGCTCCCTTGGTGACTGCATCATACTGCTCCGTCAATAAGGTTATTGTATCGGGTTTTGTAGAAAGGTGGCAACCTGAGACTAACACCTTTCACATACCATTTGGTGAGATGACCATCACTTTAGATGATGTTGCATCCATCATAGGCATCCCAGTAATGGGGCGGACTGTCTCGTATAATGATAGAATGGCATATGAAGAAGCTCAAGCACTACTTGTTGATGCACTAGGAGTAGAATCCATAGAGGCACATGATGAGCTTATCTAGGTGCGGGGCCAATCTGTTAGATTGGAGTGGTTACGGGAAAAGTTTGGCGGTATAACTGACGATGATGAGGAGGAGATGGTTGATTGTGCAGTTAGAGCTTACCTTCTGTACTTATTGGGTTGTACGTTGTTCACAGACAAGAGTGGGACACGGGTGCCGATCATATTCCTTACACATTTGGTGGATTTGGCTAACGTACATTCATATGCATGGGGTGCTGCTGCACTGGCATACTTATACAGGTAGTTGGGGTTAGCAACCCGGCATGTGTTAAACAAATAGCCGGTTACTTGACTCTATTGGAAGCTTGGGTGTATGAGCACTTCGAATGTTTGGCTCCAACTCCAAACATTCACTATCAGCCCAAACATCCCCGGGTCCATCGATGGATCCCTCGTAGGGAGTCTGCTCCTTTTCAAGCACTACGAGAGAGACTTGATTCCATGAGCACTGACTTGGTAATTACGCATATTTTCATACTCATTTTCTATCACATGAAATTATTATTCTATATTGTGTATTTCCATATCTTAAGTTTGGATTCACTATTTTTAGGTCACTTGGGACCCATATCGTGATGTTAGGCGCTATCACCCTTTCAATGAGGTGGCATACTACTGTGGATGCATCAAGTGCATGGATGTTGTTGATCCTTATCATCCGGATAAGGTGCTCAGATAGTTTAGGAGAGTTCAAACTGTTCATTCATTGCAATTAGCCCCCATTCGCGCTACGCGAGGTCCGACTGCCCATGACTACCATATCGTGTATCAATACATCAATCAAGTTTGGGAGGGATGGCCTAATCACCTATTGTCTGCATTCAATCGTAGTCAACCAATAAGGAGTCCTGCAGATTGCGTACTCGGGTATATGGATTGGTATAAACGACTATCGTGGAGGATTTTACAAAACCCAATCTCTCACTCTAATTTTGCGCCCCTTCCCGAACAAACAGAACCTAGCAGTATGGTGGACTACGAGCAGCGTAATTCGGATGCACTCTTCATTCTCGATGAAGTGATGGAAAGGGGTGAGGAGCATTGGGTTGAAGACCCACGGGGACTATATACCCATGTGAATCAGGTGTCCCATGTGTTACGAGGAATGTCAATTGCCGATGCTCAACGTATAATTCAACATCTGCACATAAGTTCACAAAGCTACACCCGCAGCAGGTCAACAAGGGGAAGGAACAACTAAAGAAATTTTAAGATGTTTGACTAACAAAACCGAAAAATTGTATTTGTTTTTATTTATCTAGTTTGGATGGTTGTTACGAGACTTGGAACCTCTTTTAAGAAGATTTTACTTTGGAATAGATTTTGTACTTTTTTCACCTGTTTATATGCATTTTGTTCTCTTACATGAATTGTTACGAATGTACATGGTGAAATCTTGTGTGGAAACATGTTTAATTGCATTGTTCGGATACACAGTTCCAAACAAAATGATACTGTTCGGAACTGTATGTCCGAACAAAATGATACTGTCCGTCTATTCGGACATACAGTTCTGAACAGTATCATTTTGTTCGGAACTGTGTATCCGAACAAAATTATTATGTTCTGAACATAATGATTTTGTGCTTGAACAATTGTGCTTGAACAGTAGTAATGTGATTTCATGAATGCTCAGAAAGAAATAAAAACAGCATGTCAATGACTCCACGAAGCTCAATGACAACAATAACACAAAAAAACTTGTTACATGCAAACTTGGGTTTTTTTGCGTTTTGTTACATTCAAAATTGTTACATTCAATCAAAATCTGTTGTCTCACATGTTGAGACGTCTGGAGTTACAAGCTCTTTGAATCGTTTGATCCATTCCCTATAATTAAACTCCCAACCATCCGCACAAGAATGATGAAACTGTCTCCACCTATTTGCAATAGGCGGAATTGGATGACCAGGTTCTAAGAACAATTGCACAAAATGATTTCGATTAACAAAACCTATTGTTCTCTCATTCCGGGAAGGCATAGGAACTGGCACATATCGCAATGGGAGGAAAGTCAAACACTGTTCTATGCTCAAGTGATATAACACCAAATTGTAACGAGATGCTATGAGATGCCCCATGTTAGGCATAGTCATCCAATAGTCCACCGATGGGTTGTCATCATAGTATGATAATGTACCAATCAATTCCTCAACTCTATTCTCCACTCCATATAATTGTTTGTAGTTGTCTACATGTGCGAGCAACTCCTGTAATAAATTTTTCCTTACTTGTCTCCATCCATCCTCGGTTAGGCCAACCAATCCAGCGATGGCTCTAAAGCCACAGTTACCATCAGCTGAGACGTCCTTTACATATAGAATGTAAGGTCTCAACCCCACAGGAAATGAGAGCACATAATTATTGATGTTTTTTTATCTCGTACGGACCGCCCTAGCCTTTGTTCTTGTATTCTTGGTGCATTCCAGCCGTCCTTTGTCATTTGCTTCTATCTTTGAAACTGATTTAGGAGAGTAGCTATCCTATGCAGATGGCACCAACTCGAAAGCGCTTGGATCTCGTTGAGTTGATGTGTCAACTTTCATGGTTGATCTACCTCTTGTTCTTGTTTTGACTTCGGGTTCTATCAAATTAGTACTGTCCGGCATAGTCAGCTCTCGTATCTTCTTTAGAAGTTGAAGCTTTCTCGTGGAATCATACTCATTAAACCATTGTTCAAGCAACTCCAAATCTGCCTTACAATCTAACCCCGTAGAAGAACTTTTTGGTGGGACAGTTGGCAACATATCAAGCTTACACCAATGCGGATGTATACAACTTAGAGGAATAGGCCACCCTTGACTTATATATTCTGCAATCTTGTGCGCATAGGGTAATCCATGTGTGTGTCGAATGACACAACCACAAACATTGGCGTCAATTCCAACTAGGTTGGCTCTCTTGGTTTCTGTTAAGATCTTTTCAAGTGCATTTTTGGAGACATTACCGCGAAGCTCCTTGTATTCACCCGGCTTGAAATTATGTTGCACAATTGTCTTACTTTTCTCAAACGAAGCTTTGATACTGGTATGCTGCAACTCAAGCAAACTGTGGATCTTAGTCCAACAAGCTTCAAAATTTCCTTGACTTGATCCAAGTTGCCTCTTGAGCTGTGCATGCGAACTCTCAGCCCTGCATAGAATTGTTAAGATGCGAGGCATAGTAATTAATATGCATAAATCAAACTATTAGTAGTCGTTAAACAATACCTGTTCGACGTAGTATTACCAAAATGGATACATTTGTCTGTCCATGCAGAGACAAATCTTTCCTTGTCTGCATCCAACCAAGTACCTTTCACGTAATTTAGTGCACCGGGATACGTACTGAATTCTTGATTTAGCTTACAGAGTTGTTCACTAAACTCCTCTTTTGTGGATGAAGACACCAGCATATTCCGGCTCATAATAAACCTAACCCATTTTTTTTTCGTTTCGAACAATTTCTTGCATCTCGCCAATACGTTTCTATTAATGTGCCATTGGCATAATAAATGAGTAGCACCAGGGAATACAGTGCTAATGGCTTTCATAAGTGACAATTCTCTGTCCGTCACAATCACATCGGGGAGAATACCATCACCAATAATAGAACGCAAAACACCCAGTGCCCATGCATAATTCTCTTCACGTTTAGCCTGAAGGTAAGCAAAGCATACAGGAAATGTCATGTCTGTGGATGTGACTCCAACAATCTCCAACAGAGGCATGCGATAACGATTGGTCTTCTAAGTACAATCCATTATTAACACGTGTGGAAATGCACGCAACAAATCTATACTGCTTGGGTGCGTCCAAATCAAGTCAGTTATAGTCTCGCTATTCTCACAATTCTTATGCCATTCTATGTAATTGTACTCTGCCAACTTCCCAAGCAGTTGTTGTATCTGACTTCTTCCACCCCGCTCATTAACTTTATATCTATAACGTGCATTGTATATTGTCTTCATTGTGGTTACGTTTAGTTCACTTCTTTGTTTCAACGTAACCAAAATTTCTTTCGGTCTAACCATGCTCTTTGACATATCAACCAGTAACTTTGTTTCCTCCTCTGATAATCTGCTTGCAAATGAAGGCCCCTCTAAATATTCCGCAGCTGAGTGATTATGCACGCCACATACGACCTCCAACATCCAATCATCATTTGAGTCTAACTTTTTGCCCCTTAATGCGAAAGGGCATCCACATTTTTTGGAACCTGTTTGTTTAATCCTTTTTCGCTTCTCACCATGTTCATGCTTATTTTGTCCGCTTCTCTCGCATGCAAGGAGCACTCTAGCTTTGACACCTACCCGAGCGGCATTTGAAACCTTTATGACAATGACAAAACCATTTTTCCTTCCTACACCACGAGCCCAACTAATCAACGAATCCCGACTGTGAAATATCTACAATAAACAAATTTATTACGAAATTAGTAACAACCAATTGTAATTTGAGTAATAAATTCACAATAGGTCTTACCTCTTGAGTTATAAACTCACTGGTATAATCCATGACAAAGTCCGATCCAACCTGACTTTCCTGTGTAGATACCCGCAGAAGAAATATTTGGAGTCAAACACTGTTCGGATACACAGGTCCGAACAAAGGCATTATGTTCGGATCTTTAAGTCTGAACAAAATGATTATGTTCGGACTTGAATTTCCGTACACATCGGGAACTCTAGTAGTTCCCGGGCGAGAAAAATTTCACAAAAATGGTAAAAAAAACGAAAAAATAAACATAGAAACAGACCTTTCCACTGCTGCTCTGATTGAAAGACACCATTTCGTTGTCCTTTTCTTCCTTTATTGCACTTGAGAGATCTAATGAAACAAGTTAACTAGAAGAAGAAGAAAAGATGAAGGAGATGGAGGAAAATGAGTTGGCTAGGAACATCAAGAGCATGGATGAGTTGCCTAAAACAACAATGAAGTGGAGAATGAAAAGTGGAATGAGAAGTGGAGAGTGAGATGGGTGGGAGTTAGTTTAGGGAGGAAGAAGGCACGTTGTGTGTGAGAAGAAATTTTTTTTTGAGTTTTGGTGGGAGATTGGCTATTTTGGTCATTTCATCAAGGGGTTAAAATGTATTAAAAAAAAAGTTAACATCCTTGTGTGGGAAAAGTTTTTTTTTATGTGCCAATAGCAGCACTCAAAAACAAAAGTGCATTATTGGGCTTGAGAGCTTCTAAATGCACCCCTCATTTTTCTTTGCACATGCTCTTTCTATCTAAACCTACCATCAAATTTGAAGATTTTGACTTTTTTTCTTTGCACACCCCCATAATACCTAAAGTAACCTCACCTTAAACCCTACCCCCACCCCAGCCACCACTGCCGCCTTCGGGGAGGGAGGGAGAGGGAGAGGGAGAGGGCGGTGGTGGCTAGGGTGGGGGGTAGGGTTTTGATGTGAGGTTAGAGGGAGAGAGGGAGACAGGGAAGGAGAGAGAGGAAGGGTGGCGGAGGGAGGTGAAGTTGTGGCCGAAGGAGGAGGTAGCAAAAGGAGTGATGGAGAAGATGGAGGTGGAGATGGGAAGAGGGGAGAAGGGTAGTTTGGGGATTTACCGTAAGGGTATATTCGTAATATTTAAAAAAAAAAAAAAGAGAGCTGCTAAATCCCCACTGATTGTTTCTTTCCCCCCACACTGTTTCTCTCTACACCCACCACTTAAGTTAAAATCTTAACAAAATTACTCTCTAAACATCCCATTTTTCCTAAACTACCCTTACCTATTATCTCTCAACTTCTCTTTACACTCCCTCTCCTCCTTTTCCTGCCTCCGCTTGCTGTCTCTGTTCTTGTCTAACTCCCTCTCTCTCTCCCTCTCCCCTTCGCCCTCCACCCACCGCCCGCTCTCCCACTCCCTCTTTCTCTCTCCCTCTCCCCCTCCGTGTCCCTCACCCCCACCCCCTCTTCTTCTCTCCCGCTCTGGCTGTGGTGGGGGTGGGGATGAGGGTGGGTGAGTGAGTCTAGAAAAAAGTTGGTAAGAGAGACTTTTGTTAGATGTCCTTTTAGGTAATTTAAAACAGGGGTATATTGGTCATAAAAAAGTATAGTGTGGGAAAAGAAAAAGAGAGCTGCTAGTCCCACATACCAAGCTTCTCTTTCCACATCCATTTTCTTTCCAAAATTTCTCTCTACACACTCCATTGTCCCCAAAATGCCTCTCTCTCTCTCTCTCTCTCTCTCTCTCTCCGCCCGCCGCCCTTGAGTGGCTGAACGACTGGGAGAGGGAGAGAGACAAGGAAAAGGAGAGGGAGAGGAGGAAGAATGGAGAAGGAGCAAGAGAGGGAGGGCTGGGCGGCTGGGCAGGGTCGGGAGGTGGGCGGCGAGCAGAGGGGGGGAGAGACAGGGAGAGGGAGAGGGTCGGGCACAGGCAGAGGTGGGTGGCGAGCAGGGAAAGGGAGAGAGACAGGGAGGAGATGGAGAGAGGGAGAGGGAGAGGGAGAGGTTCGAGTGAGGGCGGAGATGAGTGGCCAGCAGGGAGAGGGAGAGACATGGAAAAGGAGAGGGGTCGGGCACTGGCGGAGGTGGGTGGCGAGCAGGGAGAGGGAAGGAGAGGGAGATGGGTAGTTTGAGGATTTCTTATAGAGGTATTTTGGTTATGAAAAAAAAAGGCATGTGGAAGGAGAATCTTAGGCTGTGGCACTAGCAACTCTCAAAGAAAAAATCAGTGGATTTAGCAACGCTCTTTTTAAAATGGTGGATTTGCAATTTAAAAAGGAGGATGCATTTACAAGCTCTCGTTGGATTTTCCAAAGTTAATATCCATGCCTCTCTTTTTGGGTAGTCTACGTGGTGGATTCACATAGGCAGAGCCAGGTGCTGCACTGTATTAAAATGCAGCACCATTGCACCGAAGCCAAGCCCAAGTTATTGATCCATAATTACAGGCCTAATAGTCTCTTCTTGCAAGCTACTTTTCAGTTCCCCTCTGACTACCATAAAAATTTGCATTATTTTTATTTTTATTTTTATTTCAGGTACTCCAGCTATTATTTTGGGTACCCCAGCTAAGGGGCCGGGACCCATGAGAGTACCCACACATAAGGGTAAAGAAAGCCACACATGGAAAGAGGTCGCCCACACAGCAGCATACCTAGGGATTTAGCCTTTTATGATGTCCATGACTAGGCTTGAAAGTTTCCACAGGGCACCTCAGACTACCATAAAAATTTGCATTATTTTTATTTTTATTTCGGGTACTCCAGCTAAGGGGCCGGGACCCATGAGAGTACCCGCACATAAGGGTAAAGAAAGCCACACATGGAAAGAGGTCGCCCACACAGCAGCATACCTAGGGATTTAGCCTTTTATGATGTCCATGACTAGGCTTGAAAGTTTCCACAGGGGCACCTCAGATCGCTAAGGCCCACCTGATGGCTGCAGAGGAATTCCACTTGGCACTATAGTATATCTGGGTCGTTCATCATATAATTTCCAATCCTTTGGGAAAATGTTAGGACACTCACCCATGAGTCAAACAGCAAACATGTGCAAAATCTGAGATAAGTAACAACTGGGGTTCACTGACACCCATCCAGCAGAAAAAATGTTTCATTTTGTATTGCCCCACATAAGTGTAATTGACTAACTATTCGCACTAGTATAAATGTTGACCCCTGAGCAGACTTTCAGGAGGCCTAACAAGCGTGCCCAATAACCGGTTGAATAAATTTTGCACTATTTTTGCCAGGTGGGGGATACCCTGGGACATGGAGATTCTGCAAGTAAAATCCGCATTTAAAATCTAGCATGCAAGTATTAAATGGATGACAATGCCTAATAGAATGCTTTTGAAAGTCCAGTGTATTTTTTTGCTCTATATTTATTGTCATTCTCTGCAACTCTACAATCTTGCATCTCTTTTCTTGTTACTCCATCAAAGCCATATTATTTGGTCTCTACCTTAAGAGTTTTCTGAACTCATGTTTTTCTGTTCTGTATGTGTGCCCAAAACAATCACAAATGACATTCTTTGGTTTTATCTTCAGTTGAGGTCGCCATAGATTCCTTTTATGAACTTTTCTCAACTCTCTTCTTTTTTCCTTTTTAATCTCTACACATCCGTCTTAGCATCTTAAGTTCTATAATTCTTGTTTACAAAGCATTATTCAGAACTGCCGTGCTGCCTATTTATGCTAAAAGCTGCACAATTCAGGTAGCCTACTTGATTGGATGCCAGTCACTGAGGGGGCGCCTAAAAGTTGTACTAGGAATAGGCTTAGGGCGTGCCAAAAATTTAGCCATCTGATTTTTCCCAACCCTAGAATAAGGACCTTAAAATCAGACAATTTTCAAACCTTTGTTGAAATGCTTTCTTGGTATGTTTTTTGCATGATCAATCCATTGGTGAGGACAAGTTGGATGCTATGATGCCCGGATACGGCACAGATATGGCAAGGACAAGCCGTGGACACGGATATTATACAAAAAAAGTGAAGTATCAGATATGATACGACACGATATGCTACCCATTTTAAAGTATCCGTGCATCAGAGGTTGGATGAATCCCAAATGGGGTGCCGA
Organism: Persea americana; assembly: GCA_029852735.1. Taxonomy (NCBI): domain Eukaryota; kingdom Viridiplantae; phylum Streptophyta; class Magnoliopsida; order Laurales; family Lauraceae; genus Persea; species Persea americana. The sequence goes on from CM056819.1 coordinate 28,281,478, forward strand.
CCTCATTGGACATCTTTGTTGCTTTAAACACTGATAACCTAGAATAGTGTAAAAATGGCAAGCAGACATTCTGCACGGACAGAGAGCTTAAGACAAGTAGAATATTTGTAACAAATGATGGGTTATTTTAATTAAATCAATGCATTACATAAATGATTTTTTTTTTTTTTTTTTGGTAAAGGCATTACATAAATGATTATATAAATGAATCAATGCTTTCCTTTTTGGACAGAAAATCAAATGCCAAAGCTCATACCATTTAGCTTCCACAAACCCTTCCATAGAATTGCCTTTCACAGAAAAATCTGATCACTTTCAAGGGATTTCCAGTTACTAGATTTGTTTATCCTGAGAAGCTTTGTGAACAGATCTTACCAAGCTCCAATTGCACTCTCAAGTTTATCCATTTTAAGTGGCGACACAGGAGAAGCCATGAGAAAACAGGAGGTATGGGCAATGGAATAATTAACCTACAACCAAAACAGCTTCAGGCAATAGAGTAGGGAAGGGAAACACCAAATGGCTTGACTCACTCAGTGTATGCAGAAAGCTGAAAACAGGGCTCTGACCTTTTAACTGTAGCCCCACGTTGGTGGGGGTAGACGCCTGACTTTATGTTGCAGTCAATCATTGGTAGAGGGAAAACTCAGAAAGGAGTCAAATCCATATGCAGTCAAGTCAAGGCACTATAGAAGGAGGTTTTGGAAGAATCGAATGCCCTGCATTTAATGCAGACTCATCAGATTTAAGTATCTGTAAAATTACAATGAGTACGCTGAACCGCTAGAAATTAGAGGAAACATGAATAAACACAATTAGGCACAGTATATTTTAGATTGAAATATGAAATCATAACACATTATAAGGCTTTCCGACAATTAGGCAGCAAGTACAACAATATTCTCATGCCCTCACCTGCAAGGCAAAAGTAATTTCTCCTTCATCAACCTTTAGTGTTACTCTCTTCTGTCTTTGACCAAGCTTGAGAAGACCCTGCACCATGAAACAACTGGGAATTATCAGTCAAGGATTTTGCTATGCCCACCATGCAGTTCTTCAACCGCACATTCACCAAATGTGCTGGTGTTACATACATGCCAAATGCAAGCCATGCAAGCAGGGCGACCATATGACATGGTCCAAAAATCAGGACTAGTCAGTGAATTTAAATTTAATATGGACCAGCTAACCCTGCATTTAGAGAAGTCAAATGGGCCAGGCCAGCACGGCCTGGCATGGCACGGGACATTTAATATTTTTAGTGATAAATATAAAAAATAGTCTTTTATATTTTTATATTTTTATTATCCAAAAAAATTGTAAAGGTTTCAAAGGTAATCATATTGAAAAATCTTCAAATAGAATAAATCCAAATGGTTCTTTTCTCAATGGAGTAGGTTGAATTTGATAGAACCACTTAAATTTGTGTGCCATACTCTGTGTGTATCTTTTAAATTTTTTAGCATAAGACCTTTGTTTTTTCAGCCAATAAGGTAAGAACCACGCGAAGCCCATGGCACGATAAGCACGGAGGCATGACACGGCCTGGCACGACTCTGGCACGGCCCGTGCCGTGCCATGCCGGCAGGCCGTGCTGGGCGGACCCCCTGGCCAACACGGCCGGGCCATGATTTCGTGGGCCGTGCCGTGCTCTACCTGCATTTGTTTCGTTCATGGGTGGCCCACTTGATGCATTGGCTAACCTTCTTTAGTGCTGGTTCAAAATGATTGCTTGGGCTGTTGCATGGTTTGAATGTGGCATACTTGAGCCATGCTGACATTTTGCCTTGCGTGGATTGTTTACATCTACACGTCTGTGGGCTTAGCAAACCATCATTAATAGAAGCAGATAATGGAGCTTCAAATATAAATGAAACCTATAGTATTTGTTTGAAGGACCTGATCACTAAGAACTCTGCACATGTTTGAAAACTCCAATATGCTAGCCAGAGGAATTCGAGCTGATGTGCAGATGTCGGAGTACGATTTGTTCAGCTGTACCCATATAATGCACTTGACTATCAGGTTCTGCATTCTAAATATGGTATCAGGATAAATCAGATAACTTTGTACAAAAAGTAGCATACCTCTCCAATTGTTGTATCCTTCTTTCCCCGGCGAAAGAGTGTTACTGCAGAGCAAAGTATTATCTGAAATGGAAATAGAGATAAAATGACCGCTGTTTCCTTAACTCAAAATTAACTACTTAACTGCTTAATACTTCAATATATTAAAAACTCACGCCATATAGCTTTCAATATGAGAAGGTACAATTCCACTTGTTTATTTACTGTAATGAGTATTTGGAATTTAGGAATCTATGAAGTTCCTGAAGTCGATCACAATGATTTTTTAATTTCTATTCTTCTTTGACTAAATACTCGGTCGTTTTAACTACAGCTGAGAAACATTTACAATGTGCATATTTAACTCACCCACTGCCTAAGCACATGCATGCACTTGAAATTTCCAATATTCTGACTGATCTAAGGTTCATTTTCCACGTAGATAACCCAGGCAGCCTGTGGTGTGGTTCTGAATCTGAAGCATAGAAGCCTTGTGGCTTAATGAATACATAGAATAAAAGGACAGCCTTTCCTAAACAGATGGTGTAGCATACAATTTAATAAAATAAATTGCATAGTAAAACTTCAGCCAACATGTGCTACTCATAAAATTTTCACCAAGGACGCCAAACTATCCTGGAAGACCTAAAGAAAATTGCAGCATCATCTAGGATCTCACTTCGAGTCTAGGTTATGAAGCACTGGACAACTAAAGACAGACTAAGATTAACTGTTATGCATGAAACAAGATTTACTGTAAAAGATGTCGCCAAAAAAGATACCACAAGTAACATTCAAAATGTAGAGTGCTTAAGAGACCAGATAACAGTATTAAACCATGACTGCAAAAACACTACCTGTTGATGTTGTGGAAGAGACTGGATAGTGTCCACTACTGCCGATTTGAATGCTTTTGAACAAGCAAGCACCATATGATCAAACCTTACCTGCAATGAGTTCAACAAAATGCTGAGATGATACAGTACAAAAAGAATGCGGAAAAACTGACATCAATTCATGGAAAAATTGCTTTCTGACGAAAATTCAAATATCCATAGCTTTTTTATTGTATCATTTTCCCTAAATATTATCCACCTCTTCTGATTGTCCATTCATAGCATTAGATTGGACAATTGAAAACACCTATTAATCTTATTATCTTGCAGATGGCTAAATCCCAAAGCAGTCTTATTTATAATATGGCTAGTGGGGCCCATCACAACTTGTCACTTTTCTTACAATAAAGAATAGTAGTAGGGAGAGCATCATTTAGTCCAATAGTATAGGATTGACTCCAATAGAAAAAGAAGCAATCCTGTGCTGTATACGTCTATTGCGAAAAAGATGGAGAGAAGAGGAAGAGGAAGAAAGGAGGGGGAAGAAGCCACAATAACTCTCTCTCTCTCTCTCTGCCTTTTTTTTTTTCAAAAACAAAAGAAAGTCTTGTAAAAAAACCTCAGCCTATATCAGTCACATCGGTCAATATATGTGATATGGGCCAATACTGATAAAAGATAAAGGATATTGCAAAGTTTGGACCTGTAATTGGTAAGCATCAACTTATATTTTAAACCATGTATGCATGCCTTCCGTGTACTAAAACAACCCAATCTTAGTTTCTTTTCTCTTTTTTATTTTAATCATCTTTACATAATGATGCTGATGCATCAGAATAGAGGAATCATATATATCTTAAAAGAAAAACTCCAAAGGATTATATCAATAGCTAGCTACTACTTTAATAACAAAAGATAATAAATGTAAGCATGCATTGATTTTTCTTTTAAGGATTGCATTTTCCCCCCACATAAATGCCATGCAGTACCATTACCAGACTTTGTGCTAACAATTTGCTATAGCAATTATGCCTGTAATTCTAGTTGCATATTCTGTAACACCCCGTACCTTAACCCCGTATTAATTATAATTAATTGCTTGATTAGTTAGTAAGTGTGTTTAGAGTCTTAGCGAGTCGGGTTTGGCGTGTGGATTGCGCGTGTGAAGTCTCGCGTGAGTCCGAGTACGTTTGGATAGAGTAGGGGGTTGGTTTGCAATTTCGGGAAGTTTTCAGGGGTTTTTATGAGATTATGAGTTTTTGTGAGTTTGGGTGCATCAGGTAGGTCTTGTCATTTCATGAACTTTAGTCTTCTATCGCGTTTCGATTGGATGCGTAGGAGAGGCCCGAATATCCATAGTTAGCAAACCAGGGGCTTAACCCAAATTTCCACTTATCCTAACCTAAGTATAAAGACTCAAACGGATGACTCATTCCCCACCCTTCTTCATCTCTTATCTCATTTCACTGTGCCTCTCCAAGCTTCTTCTCTTCTCACTGCCTCCTTGCCAACGACGACCGCTGGAGCTCCATCTTCGCCGGCCAAGCCACTCACCTTCTTCCTCAAGCTTCCAAGAACTCAACCATCCATTTTTCTAAGCTTTTCATCAACAACCCATTACAAGGTAGGCTCTCCAAGCTACTAGACCTAGCTACTTATCTTCCTTTTGACTACAAATGGACTAGGGAGACTCATAGCAGCCCTTTGCATTCATTTTGTAGAGAGGTTTTGGGTTTGGAAGCCTTTTCATCTCATTTTGAGCTCTAGAGGAATTTTCTCCAAATTTCTTCTTGATTTCATTAAGCTCTCCATCAAGGCAAGTTAATGTATATGTTTATGATTTGATATGTTTTGTTTCTCCTTTGACTGATGATTGATGATGTTTAGATGACCGATTGCTCATTTGATTCGTTTTGAATGAAAACATGATAATTAGGCCTAATTGTACCTTGGATTGGATTTTGATTTAGATAGATAGATTGACTTGATTGTGGGATTTGAAAGGGAGAGGCTTTTACTCTTCATATGCTTGATTCAGGTTACAGGGACCGGAATTGGGTTTTCACCCTTCTCACTCCAGTTACAGAACCTCGGTTCTGTAACTGTAGTGTACCCGGTCAACCGGCCAGGGGGGCCCGGTCGACTGGCCACATTGCGTCAGGTGCAAGGCACCTGACGAAAACACTGTTGTCCCTTTTTCACTTATAATTGCCGGTCGACTGGACCTTGACCAGGTCGACCGGGCACATAGGAAGATGTCGATCTGCTCCTTTCAGGTTGATGGGGTTCGATGTGTGGGCGGTCAACCGGCCAAGACCGGCCAAGGGCCCGGTTGACCGGGTAGACTGTGTATGCGGTCGACCAGCCAAGGGCCAGGTCGACCGGGTCAACTGTGGAAACCAAGGAATAAAAAATCGTCCGAGTCCGAGTCGACTCGGCCGAGTCGACTCGGACTCGGCAGGGACCGATCCGAGTCCCCTGGACTCGGTACAGGTCCAGGGGGACTCGTCCGAGTCCCCCTTTTGACGAAGTGGGGGGCTTTTAAAGCCCCCCAAAACCCTAAAATGCTCATTTTTTTCCCATTCTACTTTGTGGAGAGTGAAGGAGACTACTTCCAAATTGTGTTTCAAGCATCAAACATCATCAAATCCATCCATTTTTGAAGATCAAGCCTACCAAAGAATCCAACCACTATTCACATCAAAGAGGGTTTTTTTATTTCTCAACTTTGAGGTTTGTTTTCTTGATTCTACATGCATATATGGTTTAGAGAAGATGCTAAGATGAAGATATTGCTTGAAGATGGTTTGGAGGATCATTATTTTTTCTAAAAATGCATTTTTTTTAATTTTTGGGTCTTTTTTTTCAAAAAAAATTAAGAAATCCGAATTTTTTTTTGTTATTTACTTATGTTCTTTGTATGAAATTATTATTTTGGGTTTGTATAACATGGATCTATGGTTCTAACACTAGATCTATGCATATATGTGCAATAATAATATTTTCCTTACTTTTTCTTGTAAAAATAATTATTAATAATATGGATTTTTTGCATTTTACATTCTTAAATTATGTAGAGTAGATGATTACATGTGTGGGTTGTTTGTAGATGAAATTTCAACTATTTTTTTGTTAAAAGAATGTGATTTTCATGATTATGATGTAATTTTAAAAAGAAATAATGAGAAATCCGAATTTTTTTTTGTTATTTACTTATGTTCTTTGTATGAAATTATTATTTTGGGTTTGTATAACATGGATCTATGGTTCTAACACTAGATCTATGCATATATGTGCAATAATAATATTTTCCTTACTTTTTCTTGTAAAAATAATTATTAATAATATGGATTTTTTGCATTTTACATTCTTAAATTATGTAGAGTAGATGATTACATGTGTGGGTTGTTTGTAGATGAAATTTCAACTATTTTTTGGTTAAAAGAATGTGATTTTCATGATTGTGCAGATTACTATTACTCAGATAGTTAGATTATATCACAAATGGCCCCAAAAAATAAAGAGAAAGAAGTTGACCCCGGATGGGAACATGGGGAGATGGTTGCAGGAGACCGTCATAAGGTCAAATGCAAATGGTGTCATAAGATTCTCAGTGGTGGGATCCACAGATTTAAACAACACCTAGCAGGTATACAAGGGGAAGCTAGACCATGTGCAAATGTCCCCACTGAAGTGAGGAAAGAAATGAGAGACGTGTTGCTTGAAAAGAAGAATGAGAAAGAAAAGAAGAAAAAATTTGATGAGAGGGTTGTAAATATGCAGAGGATTGACACTTCTGATTCTGAGGATGACTCTGACGGTGATGGTGATGTTGAGGCGAGGGAGTTAAGAAGGGCTTTTAGAGCGAGCCGTGAACAATTTGCTTCTGAGCAGGCTCGTATGGATGAGACACGGGCTGGGGCTGGTTCTTCTAGAGCTCCTCCTGACCCTTATCGGGACACAGCAAGGAGAGGGACAATGGATCCATTCTTACATCGGTCTCAAAGTACAAAACAACCAAAGATTAGTAGCTCTATCATGGGCGATATGAAAGTTAGAGCCACGAAAATGGGGAGAGCCATCTCAAAGTTCTTCCATTATAATCGGATTCCACCGAATGTTGCTAATTCACCATACTATCGCTCCATGGTTGATACTATAGCTGAGGTGGGGCCCGGAGTTAAACCTCCATCCGCTTATGAGATTGGCGGAAAGTATCTTGACATGGAAGTTTCTGATTATTGGAGATACTTGGAAGATCACTTCAAAACTTGGGAGGAGTATGGGTGCACGCTTATGTGTGATGGGTGGACAAGCAACAATAGGCGGCACATTATTAATTTCATGGCTTACTGTGTAACGGGAACAGTTTTTATCAGGTCTGTAGATACAAGCGGACATAGAATGGATGCTGAATATTTGTACAGTTTAATTGATGATACATTGGCCATGGTTAACAATTGGCACAAATATGTTGTTGCAATTGTGACAGATAATGCGCCTAACTTTAAGGCCGCAGCGAAGAAATTGCGTGAAAAGGGTAAGGGTATTATTTGGGTGCCGTGCGCGGCACATTGTATTGATCTCATGCTGGAGGACATTGGCAAATTAGATGATGTCCGTGAGACTATTGATGAGGGAAAGATGGTGACATCTTTGATCTATAACCATCAGTTCATGACAGATCTACTAAGAGAAATGAACGAAGGTCGTGAGATTTTGAGGCCCGGTATCACACGCTTTGCTACGCACTTCGTAGCCCTTGAGAGTCTTTGTCGTGCCAAGGCTAACATAATGCAGATGTGGACCAGTACAGCATATGTGAAATCAAAATTTTCACGTCAACCTTTGGCACGCAAAGTACAACAGATTGTCCTTGGGGAGGATTTTTGGAAGAGGGCAGAACGAATTACTGACTTACTCGAGCCTCTTGTCTTGGTTTTGAAACTAGTGGATGCTGATACGAAGCCCACAATGGGCTTTGTGTATGATGCCATGGATAGAGCAAAGCTAGCTATAGAGCAAAGGTCCAGAGGAAAGTATGGGACTTATTATAAGAAGATATGGAAAATCATTGATAATCGATGGGACAACCAGATGCATCAAGACATACATGCGGCAGGTAATTTTTGACTATTAATTTATTATGGTTATTATAAATAGAATACTAACTAGTTATTGTTTATTACTTTATTTTGGAATCTAATAATCAATACTTATTACTTAATGACGTCATGGCATGCAGCGTACTACTTGAACCCAAGCTGCTTCTATAGCAAACACTTTTCTAACCATGAAGAAGTTTTCCGTGGCTTGAAAAAAACGTTAGAGGCTATGACAAATAACGCGCAACATCAAGTTACAATTCTTAACCAGGTAAAGATGTCATAGATCATGACATTATTATTCACAAATTAGTTGAAATTTGAAAAAGTGCTAACTGCTAGGTGCTAACTTCTAAATCTTAACTTTTATAGTTGAAAAACTACAAGGGCGCTCTAGGTAGTTTTGGATCAGACGCAGCCATATTGGGTCGTAAGCAGATGGATCCAGGTATTATTCTCAAATTTCAGTACTTAAATTAGATGAAATATAGTTTTTTATGAATTATAACAAACAATTGATTTTATTGTTTTGGTCTTTTAACACAGCTGAATGGTGGGCTACATTTGGTGATGAGGTTCCCCATTTAAGATCTTTTGCAAAAAGAATATTGAGCCAAACAGCCTCATCTTCGGGATGTGAAAGGAATTGGAGCACATTCAGCTTGATACACACTAAGACCCGTAATCGCCTTACTATGGCTAAGTTGGAGAAGTTGGTATTTGTCCATTACAACATGAGGTTACGGGCAAGGAACCTGATGAGAAGAGACAACGGCGACTACGAACCAATTAATTTGGATTATATATTCGAGGAAGATGACCCTCTTGATGAATGGTTGGCTGAAAGAGAGGAGCCAGTATTAAATGATACAACATTCCTCGATGAAGCAATGGCTGATGTTGAAGAATTTCAGTCGAATGAAGCACATATTTCCCCACCGCAGCAGCCGAGTTCCAGATCTGCTACGGCTACTTCTACAGCGCGATCAGCGCGCGATAAGGGTAAGGGTGTAGCAACCTCGTCATTGCAAGGCTCGGGACGTGGTCATAACCGTGGTCCAGAGTTGACACGTTCTACTTCAGAACATGTCGAGGGGGCTAGAGAAAGATCAAAACCAACTTTCCAATACACGCGAAAGTCAAAGGATAAGACTAAGAGCACTCATGCAAAGACAAGACAAGGCCAAAGGTTGGCCACTTATGAAGAAGAAGTGGAACAGCATAAAACATCATCTTCTAGCAAGAGTGGCTCACGAGAAGGAGGTGAACAGGGCCAGAACGAGGAGGCATACGAAGGTAGTGATGATAGACGTGGTGGTGGACATGACAACATTAATGTATATTATAGTCCAAGTGAGCCTACTGGTGGGTCACGTGAGGGGGGCAGAGGTGAAGGAAAAGGAAGTGAGCCAACGGATGAATATCCTCAGCCGCATCAAATGGCATCAAGCCCTTGGATCACAAGTTCTGATAGTTCATACCAAGGTGAGCAACAATATGGAGATCAATTTCATGATCCTTCGTCTGAGTATGGACTGCCGCATCAGTATGGTGGATACGGTGGTCCTTCGCATGGGTATGGGCAACAACAGTATGGAGTAACACCCCCACAAGTGCAACCGCCATATGAATATCCTCAACTTCAAGTTATGGCTCCATCATCAAACTATGGAGAAGGTCCTATAACTCCAAGAGCGGGGCAAGGGTTTTTTCATTTTGATGTTGCTCAATACTATCGTCAAAGTCAAAATAACGACGAAGATGAAGATCCAGAACCCGCAAGGCATTCAACATGGAATTAGCATTTAAATTTTAACAAGAAAGAGCTAAGGTATACTATGGTTTTACATTTTTATATGCTATAAATATAATTGAAATTTGAAGCTTAGTTACATCTTTGATGATTAATCTTACTAGTTGACTTGATAATTGACTAAATTGAGACTTGAGAGTGGATATTGAAAGTTGGAAACATGTACATTGTATTTTTTACTTTTTAGTTTTAAATTTTAAATTTTAATTGCAATTAAATTATAAAATGGCTTGCGATTTTGTTATTATTATTCTATATTTCTATCCTTAAATAACGTATTAGAATGATCAATGAAGAGAGTGAAACTTTATATATGGAATTATGAATGGATTGGATGGAAAAAAGGAGAAACAAAATTTTTCCTTTCTTTTTTTTTTTTTTTTTTTACTAAATATGGGGACTCGGCCGAGTCCCATGCGACTCGGCCGAGTCGGCCGAGTCGACTCGGACTCGGCCCGAGCCGAGTCCGAGTCCGAGTCCGATACTTTAAACCCTGGTGGAAACCCTTTTTCAGGGGTTCTTTTCACCATGTTTGGAGGACTTTAGGTGGGACTTTGGCTACCCTTTTTAGGATTCATTGGACTATATGTGAGGATGTTTTGAGCCAATGTTCTTCACGTTATTCCGGTTGTATCGGAAATCAATTTCACTCAATCTTGAACGGTACGGGACAACGGGATACCTTCTCTATATATCTATGCACAAAGACTATACCTGCAGGTATCACGAACCCTAAACCCTTTTGTTCACTGAGTAGGATTGTACGATGCTTCGGGTTTAACAATTGACTTAGGATTGGATTGTTTATTGCCTTGGATTCTAAATTGTATTGTCTGGTACTATTTACATGAAATGTTCATGTTCATTAGCTCCGTTTATTTGCTTTGTTTTGGGATTACTTTTGAGAACTTAGATGATGGATTTAGGATGCCCTTCGATGTTCTGTTTGTTTCGAAGTTTGATGATGTGTTGAGGTTAGGCGGCTTCGATTGCAGAAGCTTGTTGAGAACTACCTATTATGAGGTTTGAAGAAGTTTGATGTTTGATGCTTTGACTTGATGATAGAAAGGTAGTTTCTCTTTGACTGATGAATCTTGTTCACGCAAGAAAGTCTAGCCCTTCACGATCGTTTGTTTAGGACTCTTTGTGTCAGGCACCACTCAACTGTTAACGCCCAACATAGATAGGGCACCATTCTGATTGAGGACTTTGGATTGAACGTCTGCGCAGTACGACTTTTTACATTTTGATGGATGTACACCATCGGATACATATTGAACGCTTGACTTTGATGACTCATGGCCTTTTGGTATCCATTTTGCTTGCTTGCTTGCCGGGTTTCATCCCGTGCCACTCTACCACAGCTCTTATGTTGAGCTAGGAGGGTCATGTGAAACTATCCCGTGGTGTATTAGTTTATGTGGGTTGCCTATTTGTTAGATGTTTATGTTAGATTGTTTTTTACTCAAATGCTATGCATTTCTTACTATCAAGATGCTACGCATGTATGATAATCTTGTCTATCACCTCTTCTGATTCGTTCTACATATTTGGATGATTTATATATATATATATATATATATTGCTTGCCGACCTTCGTGTCTGATGATGCTACTCTTGGTGCATAGGTACCGAGCCCTTCTTTACCGATTAGGAGACGACGGAAGAAGTTCAGGCGAATCAGCCTGATAACTTCCTAGATTACAGTATGGACGGCGTTGTATAGCCGTAATGACCCCGTACATGAGAGCCTTCATGTTATATTTGTTTAGCTTCATCTTTTGGTTTCTTTATCTTTTGATTAGGCCCGAGTTTTGGGTGTGGCCTATTGTTGTAATTAATACTTTTGTTTAACTGTTTCAAACTTGAATTCTAGTTAATATATTCCAGTCTTTGCTCTTAACTATACCTCGAGATACCATTTGTACTATGAAGCTTCCGCTATACGTATTATGTATTCGAGGAAATGTTTATACCTCACATCGATCTTCGATCCATATTGGGACATGATTGGGGCCAAGTGTTGTTATTAATGTTGAAAAATTTTAATTGGCCCTAATCTCACGTATAAACCCCGGTTTCACGATCCAGGGCGTGACATATTCAATGCAAATCATGGCAATGGAACTAAATTTACAATCATATATGAAAAGGTTAACGTGAAATAGTATTTATCCAAAAGAAAAGCTGATGCCCTTGATCATAAAGGACTTAACTGTGCAAACAAGAGGATTCTATGCTCCACTGATTTTTGTTTCCATGGGAGCGAAATCTTTCATTCCTACCCATCCCATAGGAAATCAAAATCCTGTCTATCAAGAAATCAGTACATTTCCCTCCCTTTTCTACAAGGAAATGTGTTACACCAAACAACAAAACAATGGGCAGCATGGAAAATTGGAACAATTTTCCTTTTATTAAAAAATCCTCTTATCGCATGAACACACTATATGTAAACGAAACAAAACAACACTCCTTTAGAGGGGGAAGGGATCAAGAGACTGTGATGCTCAAAGTTATAGACTATGGTGTGGCATCAACAGAGAAATCACTTACAATGTTCATTTCTTGTTTTGTCTGGATTTTTTTGGCAAGAACAAATGTCTCAGTAGGTAATGTTTTCTCTGGCAAGGAAAAACCTAGCGTTCCAATGGTATCCCTCATCTCTGCCTCTAGCATCTCAATAGCACTCCTGAAACAAAACAAGAAGCGATCCAAGTGAAGTTTCCCTTTCATGCTAGTGCAATGCAAGATTCAGAAGCATAAAAGAAGTAGAAGAGAAAAACCAGAACCAAGGATAAAAAACCGCAGGTGTCTATGCATAAGAAAGCTCAATGCATGTAGTGATTGAAGTTTATAAAAGGGCTTTTTTTTAACTATATGATAATCGAGTTTCTTAACTTGGAAACATAAGTGCAAAAATCAGCAACAATATATCAACCCCCTGCACATCCATAGAAGCATTTTTTATTGTCTGGATCACAAATTTTTTCTTGACTATTTCCATTGTTGGAAATAGTCCACAGATTTTCACTATTTGAGCTTTTTTGCCCTCTTAATACATATGAGAAATTCTCTCAAAAAGTAATTATAAAACTTAAAAGGTAGAAAAGTTTCTAAAGACAGAAAATAGAAGCAATTCAATGGTGAGTGTGTTGGATAGGTCTGATGAACTAATAACACTGTTGTTTTAACCCACCCTAGTTTTTCACTATTAGATCTTTCCCTTGTTGTACTTGTTTATACCTGGCATCCCATAAGGGAGGTATGATTGTATGTGATGTTATGATAGGTTGTTTATCCACTGAGTTTTGCTATAACTTATCCCAATACATGGAACATTTTTCTAGATAACGAGGTAGAGCCTGAACCTGTTGGTAAAGTGTATGTGGACAAACCACAAGGGGAAAAAGAATGGAGTGTCAATGACATTATCCAGGCAGCTAATTTAGACAGTCGAGAACATTTATTTGGTTTAGTAGTTTTGGATTGTAATGACACCATTGAATTGGTCAAAGTTTATTATTCATTTATTTAGTTGGTTGGATAGTTTAATTTTGTTAGATAGTTCTAGATTCAATTAATAAATTAGGATTTGTTAATACCTTGTTCTCTGTTGATTGATGTTTAAAATATCTATATTCTGTCGCAAATAATTTGACCAATTCTCACATTGTGGAAATTACCTATGAACTTCAAATTTTTAGGAAATCCTGGGCTCGGGTCGCGACATATTGTCGGTGTATCATAGCAAGCAACTCTTTACTAGATCACCATGCCATTGGTCCCACATATGAAAATAGGGATGATCTGGCGGCACATTTGATGTGGGTCATGACAATTCCCATGATGCGCTCATTTATACACAGCAAAATCACATGTTTTAACAAACAACATGAGTTCTGTGTTAATAAGGCACCTCCCACTAGGGGAAGGTGCTGGGTTGCTCATCGCTTCACGGCTTTTGCATTGCCTAAACTGATTATATCCCACCTAAAACTAAAGGAAAAAACTAAAGGTTTTACATAATGTGACTTTATGCATTAGTAGCCAGCACTCACCTGCACACACTAAGGGCTTTTCTCATATCTCCGGATGCAGCAGCGACTTTCTGGTATAAATGCAACCCTGTTAGAGTTTCTTCCACATAAACTAAAATATCATGTTCAAAATGCCATAACTTCGTCAAAATACATGGGTTTCATAAAATGGTATCAGGTTAATGTACTAATGTTAGTCCAAATGTATGGTGTCCACAACATCCATGCAGGAAACATACAAAATTACAAAAAACTGTCTCCAAAGATGATTAGTATATTAAAAAAAATACATAAAAAAAAGATGTATTATTATCATTATTTTTTTGAAAACATCAAAAAAAGATTTATTACACAATCCAAACAGAAAAAAATGAAACAAAATTTAGAGACTCCCTCTTTTTTGCATAGAACTCATAAATATAATAGTATGATGGGAAGACTACACGAGAACCCGTAAAAATTAATATCTTATGATTTTGCCTTGCATATTAGTTACAGATGATAGGTGGACCATGGACAACACATCGAAGCAATGATAGAGCATCCGTTTTATCTCTAACACTTTTAGGGGCAACTATGCCATTAATCACAATGATGGAATGATATTATCCATCCTACATGTCCCTTTCTCCCAGCCATCCATTTTCAGTGCCATATATGAAATGGTTATAACAGTAGCCGATGATAGTCTCAATCAAAAGGGGCAAAAGTAACATGTTTATGTAGCTATTGGTTAAAGAGCATCTTCCATGGCTCAGGTAGTGACCACTTTCTAGTAACAAGGGGAGATGGGATGCACTATGGTAACTGAAACAGAAGCATTCACCGGCTACATTACAATGCCTCCAACATTCATAGGTGGGGCCGGAGCTGAATATTTTATTTACCTTGAGCAACATTCTTCAATAATTTATGATAATCCCTCTAAACAAGCACAAGCTTGCCATCAAAATACTGCCCTGTTGCTAAGCTTATCCAGGAGAAGTCTTTTTTAGTTGCATTCATTCCTTTTGGAAAAGACACAAGTTCTTGTTTAGGTAAAGGAAATAGGATTGTCCAAAAGAAGAATAGGCAATCTAAGCTGCAATCCATAAATGGATGTTTCAGATTGTTCTCCTTTTCTAATCAATACCTGTTCAAATTGATTTCTTAGATGTATCATTCTATTAACAATCGTGTGTGTTCATTTTTTGACATTTGATCAAATGGATGTGCGCACTACCAAAAAATTGAAGTGGTTTTTGCTTTAGTTGACCTATAAACGGTGGGACAGAGGAAACAAACAGGCATTGCACACAAATCAAAATGCAACTCCTTCCAAAAGCAAATCAATTACAAGGAAAATGTATGGTAAAATTTGTTCCTTGTATACAGGTGAAAGAAGTGTGAATTTTAGGAAGGCACATAAAATCTGCACTGTTTGGTGCAGTTGATGTGAAACACAGACCGTTAATTTGAACAAATTCCTGTGATTTGCAAGTGTCACAATAGCACTCAAGTCAAAGAGCTATTCAGTGTTGATTCCAAGTCGTCTTCATATAGTGATCTCAGAATATTTTTTGTGCAGTTTGGGTTAATACGATGCTTACGGAACAGCAATGTGTCATGGTCAGCAAAATGTAGATTTTATCCGCTTGCATTAAAAACACTGGACCTATTTCCTCTATAGAATCATTTCAAAATACTGCTGTATAAAATATATCAACAATAGCTTTAAAACGGTAGGATATGGCTCTGTGTATCCCCAGTTGTATCAGTATCATCTAATTGCAGGTACTCAAAAGGCTCATACAAGTATCCAGTCATCACAATTCAAACAGAGTCAAGTGTTGTATGTGTAGAAGCACAAACAAAGCAGGCCCTGCAGAAGGCCCATCTCAGAATCAGAAGGCCCATGACCAAGAGGCCCAAAGCTCAAACATGGACACACCCACGTGAGGGATCTCTTAGATTTGGTCAAACATTATACAGTTGTATAACAGCAATCACAATTATATTCTTTCCTTTCTTAGTTGTATACACATGTAATTAGGAATCAATCATAGGCTATAATTAACAATACTGTGTATAAGAGCAACGGTTGATCCTCTCTTTGGGACAAGACAGATTTCACAAATTTTCTCTTTTTTGATCTTTTTCTTCTTTCAATACAAGGACCTGTTGTTCCTTACATGGTATTAGAGCGGGTTCTGATCCTATTGTTCTTTTGTAGCCTACGTGACAGGCTCGTCCATGAAATCTGTTGGGCCTGCACTTGAGGGGGAGTGTTGGGAAATCCCACATCCCACATCGCCTAAGTAATAGGCTTGACATGTCTTAATATATCCGTATGGGCCTTCCACCTATCAGCTTAAGCTTTTGGGTTGGCACATGGTTTCTTACATGGTATTAAAGGCTTTCAGTGCTATGATTCCAAAGAACACTGAATAAGGATTCTCGAATGTTGTTTTCTTGGAACACGTTCCGTTTTATTCACAGTCACCAAGTTCTTCTAATATCCAAGTATCTTACCTTCCTCATTTTTTTATCTCCCGATTCACCTCCTACAGTTACATAGGTCTATAGTCGTCGTCCAAGACAACTACCTCCTACTGCTCCACCTACAGATACACCTACCCTACTGGTTCCTGAAGGCAATGATATTGCTGGAGGTAACACTTCTGCACGTTACCTACGGCGCTCTAGTCGTATTTCGGTTCAACCTGATAGATATGGATTTGCAGCACTTCTTACCTCTTTGGACCCAATTCCTAGCCCAACATCTTATAAACAGGCCACTAATATACCATGTTGGCAAGATGCAATGACAGATGAATTACTTACCCTCGAAGCTAACAAAACTTGGGACTTAGTGCCTCTTCCAACAAATACAACCATCATTGGAAGCAAATAGGTCTACTCCATTAAACATAGATCTAATGGCAGTATTGATAGATACAAGGCCCGCCTAGTTGCCCAAGTTATAAGCAAGAGTACGGCATTGACTATGAGGAAACCTTTGCCCTAGTTGCCAAAATGACTACAGTTCGGTGTTTACTAGTAGTCGCCATGTCTCGCAACTGGCCCCTCTAGCAGATGGATGTCAAGAACGCATTTCTACATGGGGATCTCGATCTGCTATCCTTCAGGCCCGCTTCTATCAAAGCTCAAACGACAGCTCTCTCTTCATTCGAAGATCCTCTCGTGGCTATACAATTTTATTGATATATGTTAATGATATGATAATTTGTGGGAATGATCATGCTTGGATCACTGAACTTAAATCTCACCTCATGAGTACCTTTAAAATGAAGGACCTTGGTTCCTTAACCTACTTTCTAGTTCTGGAGGTTCAACGAAACAAAGATGGTATTCAAATCACTCAATCAAATTATGCTGATGACTTGATTCATTCTGCCCGACTTGACGATGCCAAAACATTGGCCAATCCCATAGAGCTTAATGTCAAGATCATCAGAGAAGATAGGCATCCTCTCCCAGATCCTACCCTATTTCGTCGTTTGGTTGGTTGCCTTCTCTACTTCACCATGACGCAGCCTAATATATCACATGCTATGTAGACTGTCAGCCAATTTATAGGCAGTCCTCATAAACCACATCTTCAAGCTGTTTATCGAATTCTCCGATATGTCAAGGGTACTCAAGATCGTGGTTTGCTTTACCTTTCCACATCTTCATTACAATTGACAGCATATGCTGATGCGGATTGGGCTGGATGTCCCGACACTTATCGCTCGATGACTAGTTGGTGCATGTTCTTAGGCCCCTCTCTCATCTCATGGAAAAGCAAGAAACAAAGCACAATTTCCAAATCGTCGGCCAAGGCCGAATATCATTCCATGTCTTCTGCCTGCAGCGAAGTCATAAGGTTGCGTCTTCTTCAAGAATTAAGCGTCTTCATCAAAGACCCTACGCCGCTGTATGCAGATAACACAAGTGCTATTCGGATTGCAAAGAATACCATTTTCCATGAGCGCACTAAGCACACTGAAATTGACTGTCACTTTATTCGTCAGCACTTTGTCTGTGACAATATCTATCTTCCTTATATCTCTTCATCTGAACAACTGGCAAATGTGTTCACCAAGGGCTTGCCCCACGATCGTCATGATTCAATTCTTTCCAAATTGATGCTTCTTGGCAAACAACCGCATCAGTTTGAGGAGCAGTGTAGAAGCACAAACAAAGTATGCCCTGCAGAAGGCCCATGACCATGAGGCCCAAAGCTCAAACATGGACACACCAACGTGTGGGATCTCTTAGATTTGGTCAAACATTATACAATTGTATAACATCAATCACAATTATATTCTCTCCTTTCTTACTTGTATACACATGTAATTAGGAATCAATCATAGGCAGTAATTAGCAATACTTTGTGTATAAGAGAAAAGGTCAATCCTCTCTTTGGGATACAACAGATTTCACAATTTCTCTCTCTTTTGATCTTCTTCTTTCAATACAAGGATCTCTTGATCCTTACAGAATGTGTAGCCAAATAAAGTGAAAGAAAGGTTGCAACCATTGAGCAAGCAAAATTTGGATTAATAAGGAAACCGAGGTGAGAGGAACTTGTAAATAGATCCCGTGGTTATTGGACAGAAAGGATCTGTTTTTATAAAAAAAAATTCATGCTGCTATGCAAAGAGAGAATGCAACTGGAAGAAGACGTGAAACTGAACTTACTCTAGCGCATAACTCCAATGCTTGAGGTTGAAACACATCATACCCAAGAGCCTGGTGAAACAATATAAGAATTAGCAACAAAAACCTTGAAAACGCTCTCATTTAGACATTATAGATTCAAGGATTGCATCAATTAGCTGTTTCCATGTTGGCAATTCAAAGCGAGAGACTTAAGAACATTTTATGATTAAAATTTGAAATTTTGAAGACAAAGAAACAAACTATGAGTGTTATCCATTACTAGGAGTGATCTGTTAATAAGGACCATCACCGTATGTGATAGGCATTCAATTGAAGAAAACAAGTTTCTCAATTAATGAAGTACAAGCACTGTGGATAAAAATATGTCAGCAATGTTTCTGGATGGACATGAGCCACAAATCTCATAAATAAGAAAATCTGCCAACCAAGGCAATACTCCAGCATTGCAATTATATAGGACTTAGTGACTGCCCATGGAAATAAAGAGATATATCCAAAAGAGACATCTTTACTCTTGTTTCTCCATTTTTGTTGTCTAATGGAGTTCGTGTTTCACTAAGAAGCTTGCTAACACTCATTCTTCATATTGATAAATAATTGTGTATATGTTGATAATATCTTGATTGGACTCGTTATTTCCATACTTGCGTTTTTTTTTTCTTTTTTCCAATAAAATTTTTCCTATTTTGTCAACAAAGAATATAGCCCCATAAGGGTGGAAAAGTATTACTCAAGAGGCCAATCCCAAATGAAAGGGGTAATGCTTTTATGAATTATGATGACAATGATTACCATGACAACAGTGATGGTAATTCAATTTTATACAACAACACCATTCCAAAACCTCATTTATAGTGATGTTGTACATAAAAACTCTCTCCTTTATCAGGCCATTCTCTTTTCTTTCACTGTTTGATAATCCCTCCCACATCAATCGTACACAACTTCGTAGTTATGTGCTAATATACAAAGAAAGAAGGCAATTGTTAAAGAAACGGTTTAACTTTAAAATACAAACCAGGCTCTCCTTCAAAATGGGGCAAGTACCACTCAATTCCCCACCGGGAAAAAAAGGCTCTCCAACAACGGCCTTTGCGCACGTGGCAAATAGTTGAGATAGCAGAGCAAACATTGCCACAATGATCTACTCCCGTGAGATCAATCCAAATTACTATTTGGTGGCATCCCAGAGGTAGATATTGAGTAACATTCACTGGGAAAAAGTCAGCGACAACAGCCTTCACGCCGAAGAAAACTGGTCTGATTGATTAACTTTGAGACAAGTTCAAACTCAATTGAGATGAGTATGACCAAATCCTCATTGAGGGGCAAAACGTTGGTCAATGACAATGACCACAGGGCTTGGGAATATTTAGCCCAAATTGGTTAATGCACCACCAGGTAAATGCGGTTCAACCCTCCTTAACAGTTAGAACCAACTCAACCCTCTATGGATATAAGTAAATGCATACAAGAAAGACAATCATGCTTATGGCCGAAAGAATTGAGGAAATATAAAAACTACCAGAAGCCTCTGTTGAAGAATCCTAAGTATTTGATCTTTGGAGTAAGCTTGAAAAGTCACAACCATAGGCTTGCCTGAGATCAGAAAGAATGTAGAGAAGATGAATACTCACGACCAGTTCTAGAAATCATACAAAAAGGTTTTTAGATTTTAAGAAAGAACATAAGAGGAAACATTTCACAATGAATTTTGATAGTTGCTAAGCAGGTATTGACATCTTAAACTGGCTTAACCAACTTTCTTTTTCCTTTTCCCCCCTTTTTGAGAGAAGATTTAACTAGATATTGAAAAGTTTTGGGGTAAGTGTAAGGTGCAACCCTCATCATAAATGATTTTTGAGCTACAGCTTTTATCTCCACATCCAAGGAAGCTGACAAGTCTAGACATATATTTCAATAGCAACTATTTACAATACTTGTAAATGCCTAATGCACTAGAGTGGACTAGATATGATAATGATAATAATGATACGTGACATTTCACTGACATATGATACAATTTCATTGAATCATAAGATATTGAGTTTCATTAATTTTCTTTACAAAAAACAGTTCCATTAATTTTATAGTTCTCATTTTTAACACAATGTTTAAAATAAAAGTAGATGGTAGTCATTCAATCTATCACATTTAGGAATCTCATTCCTTTGGAATTCTTAGGAAAAGAGAATCTATAATTTTGAAAAATAAGGACTGTGTTGTAAAATAGGAAAAGTGAGGGGTTTTTTGTAATTCTCAGAAATACAATAAAGTATATTTAGGTGAGGTCACCCAGCCCTAAGCACCACAACTAGAGATGGTTTTCCTCAATTCAGTTTACTTTTGTAGAAACTTAGGGTTTTCTAGACCTTATGGGAGAAAACCCTAGAAATCATCATTACATGTTATCGGAGCCAAAACAAAGTTCTAAAACCTCTCTTTTCCATTTTCAAGTAGTCCGGCTGGCTCAAATCTTGTCCCATATCATCTTTAGCCCAACATTGTTTGGCATTTTGCTTAGGTTCTATTTAGGGGAAGATCTTCACTTGCAGAATAATTCCGAGATATCTATCCTGATTTTGGCTTCTTCCAATGGGCCTCGCAACAATTACATCTTTAGCATACAGGTTATCTACTCTATATTTCCCAATCTGTAGCCGAAAGGACATAAAACCTTTCGAGATTAGATCTGGAATTCGATCCAAGCACTTCTTCCTAGACATTTTGATCCGATCTCTCTTCTCCAACCTCGTATCATCTCCCAGAAGGTATACAAGCCAGAAATTAACTGTTTTTGTTATATACACTAGAGCATCAATTCCTTTACGACTTGGTTTAGACCCTATTTTTACATAATGATCCAGTGGTGGGTCTCACTTTTGCTAGCCTTATCATTGCCAAGTTACAGGCCCTGGATCACTCCATACATCAAAGGATACTGGTGATTTGGGCTCAATCCACCTTCCAGAATTTCAATTCTTTTGGTTCCACTTTGGTAATAAGCATCTATTTAAATATAACCTATGCTTTTTGTTATACCCCGACCCAAGTTAATTAAGTTTATTCCTACTTAATTCTGTTTTTATAAATTAAATGTGCTTAGATCCTAGTTAAGCTATTTTAGTGTAAATTAGTCTTGTTCTAGCATTTTAGTTAGACCTTTAGTCTTGGGTAGGTAGATGGATCTTTTATTAGCTCCTTTTAGATAGAACCAGGGACTTTTTCGTAAAGTTAGATTTTCTGATTTTGCATCATATGCACATCATTTGATACCATCACGTGTTCATCTTGATACCATCACGTGTATTTCGCCGAGCCCGTCATCTTTTGTATTAGACCGACTTCATTTGACTTCAAATAAGAATACATGACCTTCATTTGACCTAAAATGACAATACATAGAAGTAGTTGGGCCTTTTTATAAAGTTATGAGAACTTCACTTAAAAACCCACTTCCCCTTCATTCATACTGTTACAGCAATCCTCAAGAGGCAGAGCGTTCTTCTCCTCCCATCACTTCTTTCTTCTTTCTTGATTTTCTGTGAATTGAGAGCTTGCATGTGAGTTTGGACAGTGGATTGTGTTCCTCCTTCATCCCCTCTACTCACCCATCTTACCTTCTTGACGAGAACTTTCCTTCCATTCAACCAATTGCTACCATAGGTGAGAAACCCATTTTTCTTTGGATTTTGTTTTACTAATGAGTCAAGGAGAGCCATTTCAGTCATGCATGACATCTTATGGCATCTTATCTTCTTCTTTGCACAAATTTCTTGGTTAGGTTTTGATTGGGGGTTTTTACTTGGTTGTGCTCTTTGAGAGATTTGAGTGTGTGAAAGCTTGGAAACAAGGCAAGTATAAACCCTAATCTCTCATTCATGTTGTGGTTATTAATTGATTCTATAATTCTGATTTCATTTTGTTATTTCTTAGCTTCTTGCATGTGAAATAAATGTAAATGGAACTCTTTCAAATGTGTATCTTGAAGTAGAGATGGCGGAATGGTTTTCATTTATGTAAATGGAGTGAAATAGGTTCAGTTATGTGGATTTTATAAATGGAGAAGTGCTGGAAATGTATGAAAAAGAATGAGCTTTAAAAAAATATATATCTATATATATATAAAAGTCCTTAAACCCACCATTTCTCATGCCCAACGATCTGTGCACCATTTGAGATGAAAGAACCTCTTTCCCATTTCTTCATTCTCTTTTCTCCATCCATCCAAGAGAGGATTGCATGTGAGTTTGGGAGTAAAATCTTGCTTCTCCACCTTTTCATTCCATTAAATTGACGAGAACTCCAAGCTCAGATCTCAATAGAATTGGTTGATTTGTGATGCACATGACCAAATGAGTGCATGTGAGTTCCAATTACTTACAGTGATGTGGCTGTAGTTGAGTTCTAGCCAAGTTATGGTATTAAAGAGAATCACAAAATGGGGAAAAGAGAACCACTGGACAGAACCAGAAATTCCAAATTTTCTGACCAAAGTTCTACCTATTGTAATCTAGGAGGGACCTTATAGGGCTTTCCCTTGTGAAACCCTTCACTACTATGGAACACTGGAAATTACTTGATCATGAAAGACCTTTTGAGGCAAGGATCCTTATATGATTATTCGCCCTTTCATCGCTACACTAACATTATTTAGTTGTGGTAATTCAATGTACCTTGAAAATACAATGTAGCACCAATTAGAGGATAGCAATACATTGAATTCTATGATTCTTATAATATAATGGACAGTGATGAGAGGCAAATACTTAGATTAGCTTGGTTAGTAAACTTCCTTGATTCCTCAAATTTCAGTGCATGTACATCTTGTTTTAATATATTCACGACTTCATACACTAAATTAGTGTTCATATACATAGACTGTATTTCCTAATTTAATTGTCATTCTATCGTTATTCGTACTATTAATTTGAGAAGTCTTGAGTAGAATTGTGAATGTACATGTATGAAATGAATTGTATCATATGAAATGATTAGTGTGGTCTACTCAAGTTCAGTTTGCTAATTGATTCGAATGAGTCAGTACTACTGAGCTTCGACCGGATGATACCCGACGGGGTTGACTCTAGTTTTAGTATTGTGAAAGTCACTGCGCAGTTGACAGTCTAGAGCACCGGAACTCTAGAATCGGGTAACCAGTTGAACCTTTGGCCGGGCCACTAGTGACATCCCAACATGATTCCCTCTCTAATTGAGAGGAAGGATTAGCTCATGTAGAACCAACTAGATTGTATTGTTCATTTATTATTGATTCATCAAAACACGATTTATTCAATTGCACAAATTGCCTAGTTCAACTTTATATGCCCTCTTTCAATCACTCGTCATTAATTCTAAATTGATATGATATGCATAGATTATTATTGTTTATACTTCTTGAATCGTCGTATTCACCGGCTATTCTTGGTGTTACAGACACAAATCCTGCTCCCGGTCTTGAGGAGACCACGGAGGGAGAGGAGGAGGCCAATGAGGTACCGGCAGGCCTAGAGGAGTGGACAGTTGAGGGTGCTGTCTAGCTATGTTTTCGGAGAGCGTCTTGAGTTTGTTCTTTTGAGAGCTATCTAGAAAATCTTCTCTTGTGATTTTGAAGTTGAATAGTATGTTTATGGTGATAGAATACTTTTGGGAAAATACTTTCTTTTAAATGTACTTTTGTAATTGCGAGGTAGAGTAAGTTTTATATCTCTACTTCTTACTAGTAAATGAAATCAACTTTTGTTTAATGAACTTGAACGATTGGACAGCTCATAATATGGTACCTATTAATATATTGTTTTAGATGCTTCCGCTTTGAAATGTACAGAAACAGGTGTTGGTGAGCATGTCTCACAACCAAAAAGTGGAATTAATCCTTAGTGGCTCGTGCTTGGCCCAAGACAGGTGCAAAAGCCACGGGAGAACGCGTGTCATACCTCAGGGATTACCCTTGGCCAGGTAATTTCGGGACTGGGATTTGACACTTTTCATTTGGCGGGCCCAAATGCAGCAACCTCATCAGCAAGGACTCTGTCATGCCATTTGCAAGGTGATTTTTGGTGAAGATTAGGGGACTGTTTCTTTAATAGTCAAGGTGCTTTAATTCAAAGCTCAACATGGAACCTAAAATAAGGGGAGAAAGCCCTACTGGGACCCATGTATGGGGAAATACAAGCTCCAATTCCGAAATATCCATAAATCTCCTTAATGAGATTACAACACTTCATCAAAAGTTATAAGTGCTTGAGAGTATTGCTTCATTATCCACTACCAATATGGCCACACAAAAGATTATTATCCACTCCATAACGTAAATTTGGTGCACACGACATCTAAGTTCTCTCCTAGCTCCACTTAGGTAATTGACTGGAGAGCCCCAAACCATATGATATGTATACAATCAGAATTTAGACCATATAAGCCCCTCAATGCATGGCAAAGTTTGTGTTGCAGAGGGAAATTATACTCTGGTTATGGACAAGACTCAGTTCATGTTTCTCCTAATTTATTCTTGCCTTTTGAGTGAAATATCCCACAAACCGCTCATAATCTTGTTTCAGTCGATTCTCTCACCAGTTTTCAGAGCAATAACATCATATTTTATCCAACATATTGCTGTTGGAGGAATTTCTACAAACACTTAATAGGCAATGTGGTTCTCCAACTCCAACCACCAACTAAATGTTATGGCAATGCAATGAAGGCAAACATACATCAAACTACCATCATGTAGAGAAATCAAACAAGACAAGAAACACACAAGGCACAAGATTTTCGTGGTTCGGTCACAAAGTGTGACCTACATCCACGGGAGAACAATGCAAAGCTTTCTCTATACCTTTAATTGAGATTACAAGCCAACTACCAAGTGAATCTCTAAGAACCCACTTACAAGTTACAAGCTTTCAAAGAATTCTTTCATCCCCGTTTTCTTAGTCTTCTTGGAGAAACTCTTCTCTTGACGCTTCTCCCAATCTCTACACTCTCTCTACCAAGGAATGCAAAAGAAAACAATAGAATGCACCCTCACTTTTCTCTTAGGATTTTCTTAAAAGAAAGAAGCTCCACAACCATTGGATTGACCCAATCTAATGGCTCATAACAAAAGAGCATAAAGAGAGAGTAAAAATAGAATAAAGAAAGGTACAAAGGAGGAAAGCAAATAAAGGAGATTTGGCTTCACACATGTGTTGCACACACACACACGACACATATAAAACAATCTCCCACTTGAACGCAAATCACCAACCCTCAAGCCAACGACCAAGCATGCATTGTCCTCCAACTCGAAGCTCACGTCCTTTCCATGCTCAGATCCTTTCGGCACATTCGATTCTTTTCAGCTGAAAAAACACTTATCAACATGCCAACAAGGTTCTTGTCAGTGTGGATTTTGTCTACTTGCAAATCACTGCGTTCCAACGCCAATCAAATGAAATGATACTGAACTTCTATATGCTTCGTCTTGAAGCCATAGACTGCATTCTTTGAAAGATCAATTGCACTTTGACTGTCACAATGCATAACATAGTTTTCTTGTTTCACTCCAAACTCACCAATCAATCTCTTCAACCAAATAACTTCTTTTGCTGCTTCTGTCAAAGCAATATACTCAGCTTTAGTTGTAGACAAAGTAACAATATCCTACAACCTTGACATCCAACTAACAACACCACTACCCACTTTGAAGACATAGCCAGTAGTGGACATTCGCATTTATCAACAACCCGCATAATCAGCATCCACAAAACCAACAACTTCTAATGGAAAGCCTCCAAAGCATAAGCATGCATCCCATGTCCCCTTTAAATATCGAAGAATCTACTTTACTGCTTGCCAATGATCCCATCCTAGATTGGACATGTATTGTGAAACAACTCCCACTGCATGAACAATATTAGGCCTTGTACAGACCATAGCATACATTAAACTACCCACTGCAGAAGTATACGGAGCATTGTGCATCTTGATTCTGTCTGCCATATTCTTTGGAGAGTCTTGTTTGGACAACTTAAAATGATCAGTCAATGGTGTGGAAACTGGTTTACAATCATTCATATTGAAATGCTCAAGCACTTTAGAAATGTGCTGAGATTGGCTTAACCAAAGCTCACCGTGCTTTCTATCTATTTCACTGTTCATGCCTAGGATCTTCTTGGCTGGTCCAAGATCCTTTATAGCAAAGTATTTAGACATGTGGAGCTTCAAGCTGTTCACTTCATTCACATCATTCCTTGCAATCAACATATCATCAACATAAAGCAATAAAACAGTAAAAGTAGTGCCATATGCCGATCCCTTAAAATATACCACTGTCTGGATGCATGCCTCAATCCATACAACCCCCCTTTCAACTTGCGAACCAAGTTAGGATTAGTTTTGTCCACAAAACCTTCAGGTTTAGACATAAATTTCTTCATCCAAATCACCACGCAAAAATGTAGTATTAATATCAAGTTGCTCAAGCACTAGATTCAAACTTGCAACCAAAGACAAAACAACTCTAATAGAGCTATGCTTAACAACAGGAGAGAAAATCTCACTGAAGTCAATACCTGCCTTTTGTCCATACCCTTTCACCACAGAGTTTAGCATTATACTGCTTAGAGCCATCAGCCTCCCACTTAATGACATACACCCATTTTATTCTCCAATGCTTTCTTTCCTTGTGGAAGTTCAACCAACTCCTATGTGCCATGCTAATGCAAAGAGTCAATTTCATCTTCCATTGCTCTTATCCATTTATCAGCATCACTACAATCTGTAACCTCCTGAAAAGATTCAGGTTCACCAACATCAGTAGATAAAGCATAATATAATGAAGGAGAATATCCGTGCAGGTTACGAGGCCGTGTTGATCTCCTTAATTCTTGCACAAGTCTAGTCGATGAGCATTCTCCATCTTCCATGGAACTGTCATGGTCATGTTCCACTGATTTTGTTTCTTCATCATGAACATAAGGCTGAATTTCTTGCACTTGTTGTGGAGGAATGGATGAAGTTTCAACTTGCATATCAACAAGTTTCTCTTTCTTTCCCTTTTCATGCTCATTTTTTCGCAAACATCACATCCTCATTAAATACAACACCGCGGCTCCTTATCGTCTTCTTAGCAATAGGATCCCAAAGCCTATAGCATCTGTCATCACCCTCATAACCAAGAAAAGCACGTCTTCTTGACTTGGCATCTAGCTTAGTTCAATTTTATTTTGGTACATGAACATAAGCTTCACACCCAAATGTTCTCAAGCAGTTGTATGAAACATTCCTACCACGCCAAAGAACTTCTGGTTCTTCACCAGTCAAGGGTGCACTCGGTGATCTATTAATCAAGTATGCAACTGCATTTGTAGTTTCAACTCAAAATGGCTTGCTAAGGCCTGATTGTGACAACATGCTTCTGGCATGTTCCAAAATGGTTCTATTCATTCTTTCAACGACACCATTTTTTTGTGGCATTCTAGGAACCGTCTTTATCCTATGAATTCCATTTTCTTTGCAAAAACAATCAAAAGCCATGGATCAAAATTTACCACCATTGTTAGTTTGCAATCATTTAATATATAACTTTCAGTCTATTTCTCCACTCCACTTTTAAAGATTTCAAAAGTATCAAAGACTTGGTCCTTAAATGCTGAAGGATACATCCAACACTTTCTAGAATAATCATCTAAAAAGGTGACATTATTGAGCTCCTCTAAGAGATTTAACATCTATAGGGCCCAAAACAACAAAATAAGCCAATTCTAATGTTTTACTTTTTCTATGGGATTCATTTCTTTTGAAACTAACTCTTCATTGTTTACCCATAATGCAATGATCACAAAACTCAAGAAAAGAATGCACAAAAGTAGAAATGCCACGCTCACTAAGGTGACCAAGCCAAAATTGAATATCCTTGCGTTTACTAGTTGTTGCAACCATGTCCTACGTGCCACCATTCTTTTGAGTTGTCTCATGAAGAATGTTAGATTATATGGTCTCAATCTAGTAGATGATGTAATAAATTGATTTATTTCAATATAATCTGGCTTTCTTTTCATGAGATGAATAGTGTTTTATTACTTGTTTGCACATAACCAGTATGAATGACATGATGGTTCATGAGATGAACCGGGAGTCCATAAGTATACTAGATGCAATACTTGTGTATAATAGATGAGATCCACATACGGGAGACATGTATAGAAAATCTTATACTTAAATATCTTCACAACCAGTGATGAGACTGGACATCTCATCTGACAAGGTTGCAGTACTTTGATTACTATGAGATAGTGTGATTTGTCTCGATCATCAAAATGTAAGGTTCAGGATCTCATAGTGCTGGTACATTGGATGTATTGAAGGACCATGAGAAGCACCTTATGGACATTGTCTTTACTTTAAGGTCTGCTCTCATAATTCCCTAGCAATAGGCTCTCAATCCTGAGACATTAATGAACTCAAGTTTCTATCTATTCATTTGCTTTGAGTCACTAATGAGTGAGGCCAACTGTAGGTCAACACCTCGGTGTCTTGGGTACATGGTAGTAGGACTGTGGGAACATTTAATTGTCAAGATGGAATCTATCCTAATTATCCCCTTGTGCCAGTTAATGGATTTATCATCGGTAAGTGTACACCCATCTCAATTAAGAGTTAATTGGATGGTACTAATGATCACTGTAATTAATTGGGTCTCAAGGATAATAAGATATGGATCTAAATTGGTGGGACAGTTTATCCAATTAATCCATGGATATTGATGGAGGGGCCTACTTGTGGTGATAGGAAAGTTTAGAGTCTTCATGTAATTTATTCCTAAGACTAGAGTTCAATTGCATTTATATAGTGGAGTTAATAGCAATTAATTGTGGGCCCGGATTGCACAAGAGATGTGGGGTAGCGGTGTCCCGGTAGTGGTCCCCACGCTAGCCCAAGATTGGATCATTACTAATTCTTTTTGAACTCAAAAGGAAAGTTACTATTTCTATTTGAAGTGAGACTTTTAATAGTGGTAATAGTAAGAATAGAGAGTTACTAATTATTATGGAAGTGGGACTTCTAATAATAAACAAAGAAGAGGTGGCTTTGAGCTATAAATAAGAGAGGAAGGAGGGCTGGACATCCCATGCATAATTCCTCCTTGGAATCCACGCCCAAGCCTCCCCTTGTGCAAGAGTTGCACATCTCTCTCTCTCTCTCTCTCTCTCTCTCTCTCTCTCTCTCTCTCTCTCTCTCTCCTTCTTCTAGTTTCTCTTCCAGTTTCCCTTGAGTTTCTAGTTGGTTTTCTCTTGGAGATCCCACCATCTTCCTTGAGGAAAGAGATTTGATTCGGATCATAGCGTAGAAGGCTAAAAGGTCTTGGAGATCTTGATTCACTTTGAAAAAGAAATCAAATTCTCCATTAGAGCACAACCGAGCTCCGAAGGTATAATCTACTTTCTTGTTTGTTGTAGATTTTTTGTAGCATGCATGGTGCTGTTTTCTATCTACTAGATAGATTGTTTTACTGATCATGATGACTGAGATTGAGGACATGGATCATGGATTGGGTTTTGTAGCCTTCTGGATAGTTGATTACTGCATCAAGTTGGTCAAAAGTTTTTGAAACCTATCCTAGAGGGCCACCTATTTCCAACAAAGAACATATAGACTGCCATCTTTTTGCCCATTCAAGATTGTCATGCAACCTCTTGAAATCTTCCATGACCCTTTACCAAAGGTCACTGTCAATCCAGAGTCATCCAATTGCCCTGTTGAAATGAGGTTCTCATGCCTTACATCTTTTTAATGTGTGCTTCTTCCCATCTACTTGTTTTATCACAACATCACCAATGCCATGAATTTTACAAGTACGATCATTACCAAGATAAACAAAGTCATTTTCCACATTTCTATATGATGAGAAACACAACTTATCTGGACAAATACAGAATGATGCACCCAAGTCTAAAATCCAAGTGTCTTCAGTAAAAGAAACCGAACGTGCAACACTTAAAGTCACCCCTTCTCCTTTGGAAATAGAGTGTGCATCTCCATGGTCAATCTTGCCTTTGTTCTTTTGCTTGTTTTTCAAAGTCAAACAATCCTTTCTTGTATGCTCATCCTTCTCGCAATACCAACGAGTCATTTTTCTTCCTCGTGACTTTGATCTTCCTTTGCTTTGTGATCCATACCTAATAAATCCAAAAGATTGGACTCCATGTTGTGAACTTCCTCTATCCTCAATTGCCGAAGCCTAGCTAAAACTCATCGGACAATTGTGACAATGCCTTTCTTGTTTCTTCATTCACCAATAAAGCAATAACATCTTGCAATTTAAATTCGTTTCCAATAGTATTTGATACCATTTAAGTGGTTGCTCCTGCTCTTTCCCAACAAATAAATCTTCCATCATAATCTTCCATATGGGCCAATTACTATCATTTAATTTTTCGAACTCCATTGACTTCTCCACTGCCTTTTCCATTGCCTAAAATGTAGTAAATCAACAAATTCCCCTTTTTCTCACACAATAGTGAAGCAACAACCCAAGCTCGGACGCCAATTGTTGTTGGGGAATTTCTACAAACATTTAGTAGGCAATCTGATTCTCCAACACCAATCACCAACTAAACGCTATGGCAACGCAATAAAGGCAAACATACATCAAACCACCATTATGTAGAGAAATCAAACAAGACAAGAAACACACAAGACACAAGATTTACATGGTTCGGTCACAATGTGTGACCTACATCTACGGGAAAACAATGCAAAACTTTCTCTATACCATTTATGAAGATTACAAGCCAACAATCAAGTGAAGCTATGAAAACCCACTTACAAGTTACGAGCTTTCAAAGCTTTCTTTCCAACCCTTTTTCTGAGTCTTCTTGGAGAAACTCTTCTATTGCCTCTTCTCCCAATCTCTACACTCTCTCTACCAAGGAATGAAAAAGGATACAGTAGAATGCACCTTCACTTTTCTCTTAGGGGCTGTTTGGGGGCTTTGCTAATTATTTTGAAGAAAGAATAAAATATAAGTGGGTTATGACGGTATTTTGTTTTTAGTTGTTTGTGATGGAATCTTTTTTGACTTTTTGTACTGAAAAGTTGAGTTTTTTGTCTTTTAATGGAGAAAGGGGGTTGCTTTTTTACTTTTTTTTTTTTTAAATATGGCGGGAAAATTGAATTAAAGTGCTTTTGATGTGACTTTTTTTTTTTTTTTTGAGAAATGGGGGCTTTATTTTACTTGCCTCAATTAGTAGAGTTGCCAAACAAGCCCTTTTAGGGTTTTCTAAAAAGAAAGAAGCTGTACAACGATTGGATTGACTCAATCCAATGGCACATAACAAAAGAGTCAAAAGAGAGTAAAAATAGAACAAAGAAAAGTACATGTGGGAAAAGCAAATAAAGGGGATTTGGCTTCAAACGTGTTGCACACACACAACACATATACAACACATAGTGTTTTTAAGACTTGAAGATATGATAGACAATAGATTTGCTATTTTGCTAAGCAATTTGTAATTTGTTCTATCATGCCATATTGGCTCTTTTGATTATGTAACTCTACTCTTGCTCCTAATCTAGCATTGTTATCCTTGCCTTGACTTCATACCATCATTATTTGTCTATACTCCTATTTGCATGATTGTGTATGATATTTTGAAGGCTTGTTTACTTGCTAGGTTTTCGGAAACCTAACCCACACTTTATGGGTGAGGAAGTAGTACTTGATCCCGAGGCTCACACACACACACAAACGTGAACCTCAAAAGGTTAAAGAGTAGAGTGTGGATGACATAATCTAACAGTTAGTTTTGGACACTTTACAAAAGTTTAGTTTTGCTTTGGTTTCTTTTAAATTGGATTATTGTAATAAGACCCTAGAATTAGTCAAGGTTTATGATGGTTCGATTTAGTTTCATATTTAGTTAGACATTGAATTTAATTAATAAATTATGATTTATTAATGTGTGCTGTATTATGCATGCGATTTGACCTAATCTCACAAATGCAGAAAAATTGCCTTCACGACACAAAAGGACTGGTTTCAGGTTGTGATAATCACATTGTCCATTGATATGACTATGCTTTGGCATGGGCCTATCCTCAGACTTGAAGATGAAGTCCCCCTGGGGGACTTCATTGGTCCAAATGTTTTGATAATCCCAGGTGACACCACAAGATAGTGGAAAAATACGTAGTATTGAGTTCATCGCAAGTGGATGTAAAGATGCCCAGATGTAGTCCAACACGAATGGGAGCTAGTTCTCACTTTAGATAATTATGAAACAATTAAGTCCTGCGTGCAGGCAAATTTTTGTCAAAAGAATTTTTTCATAAAAAAGTATATTTTGCGACTACTTTTAAACGAAACCTAAAACATTAGGCAAGTGCAAGCTTCAAAAATTATATTTTGAGCCTTTGTTTATTATTTTTTAAAATGTAGTGCTTACTATTTGATTGAATTTCTATGGCTAAATTTTGTGATTTTTTGTAAGTAATGATGTGAGTTTGTCAGCCTTAAGTTGCAAACCAATGCACCCAAAATGCCTAGGCACTAAGTTGTGGCAAATTAACTACTTAAGCGCCCCCTCCCCCGCCCCCCTGGCAGGACACCACTCGGACTCAAAGCAAGCGCCCGAACAAAATGCTTGACGTGGCATGGGGCCTTTTTGCCTTGTGTACATGCGCCCGCACATGTCAACAATTTTAACATTTCAACGGGGCGTAGGCCTTTTTTTTTTTTTTTTGCCCTATGTGGATTCAAACCGTGGACGCCTTTGATACCATCTCAAGTTACTAACCAATATACCCAAAAAATGCCTAGGCAATAGAGGTGCGAAAATTAACTACTTAACAGTTAGGGGATGGACACGAAAGACGCTTTGTGTGGCTAAGATAAAATGTCATTAGGGGTTCTTAGATCACCTAATGTTGTATAGTGCATTTCATCATGTGGGACTTATTGTAGATCCTGTTTAAACATACACAAGCATTATGGGACTTGTAGAGATTCACATTGTTATCTTGGGGAGGTACTTATATTTTCTGCAAAATCTCTCTCTCTCTCTCTCTCTCTCTCTCTCTCTCTCTCTCTCTCTCTCTCTCTGTTTTGTTGGAATCCTTTTCTTCTATTTTTTTTAACGGGCTTTGCGTTTGCAATTTGACGAGGCATTAGTATTTTAATGCATGAAAGGCTTCTCCCTCTATCACAATACTCACTTTTCTATGGATGGATATTGTTGTTTGTGTAAAAGAAGAAAAAGGGGAATTGGTGAAGTAGCGCAGGGAACCAAGGAGGTAACCAACGGGCTATTCTCCAAGCCAAACGACTTAGGATAGGATGTCTTGGTCTCACACCACAGACAAGAGAGAAACACACGATTGAGAATTCTCAATTTTCATTAAATTTCTGTTTATCCCAAGAGAAGGGATTACATCCTTTATATAATAGAGTCTCAACATAATTTTAGTAATCAAGCTATATAATTTTAGAAACTCCCTAATTCTACTAAATCATATCAATTATTAGAAATCTAATAAATCTACTAAATTTGAGAAATCATCTAGAAGATTTAAATCTAGAAACTGCCATGGGAGAATCCAAGATTCTGTCATGGCTGGGCCTTGTGGGCTTTGGGCCTTCTAGAGTAAACTTTCAAACGTGGTCCCGTGGTTTGGCCTGCATCAGCTCTCCCCGGCTTGGAGAAACTTGACTCCGGCGAGTTATCAGCTTGGTACCTCTCGAACAAATCCGGATTGAGTCGCTCAAAATCTGTTGCGGCGATCCATGTAGCTTCAGAAAATGGTTTACCTTTCCATTTGACCAAAAACTTATGATATCCGCCAGTCTTGAGGAGCTAGAACTAACGGAAGCCGTATATCTTGCTCTTCAAACGATTCATCTTGATAATGCCAAGGGCAAAAGGTGGAATTCCGCATGCTACAAGGTGGGATTTACAGTGGAAACGTGCATTGAGTGTGAACAGCTAATTGCATTGAAATACTACAATATCAAAACTTGTCCAAAAGCACTCAAAATCAAACAAGAGAGAAAAAAAAACATAAAAACAGAGCGAGGAGATAGAGAAGAAAAGCACTTGCAGAGAGAACCCAGAAGAAATCCTTTCTCGATAACCTTATGTAGTAGAAAACCCTAATCACTTCGCCATTTGTGGGAAGAAAAAAAGAAAGTACCTATAGCTATTGGGACTACGCAGAAAACCCCATTTCAACTCAAAAGACAACAGCATTCAAACATTAAAGCTTCAAAAGGCAGGGAAGTAGATCTTACCTTCTTCTTCTTCTTCTTGTATGGGAGATGTCGATCAGATCTGAAACATCAAAGCTGGAAGCTCCAAACAAAGACCTCAGAGCTCGAAGTTCTGAAACCATATACGTAAGGGTTTTGGGGAAGAGAGATCTCAGAGATCGAAAATCGAAGATCGGAAAATGCAGCGAAAACGAAAATGCATATGGCTCGTCTTACTGTTGCTCGCTGCTCTGGCTTCTGCTTCTTCTCCGCTGTCGATCAAGCCTGAAACCTCAATGCTGCTGGAAGCTCCAAACAAATCAAACCTCAAAGCTGCTGTAGATTAGGGTTTTAGGGAAGAGAGATCTCAGAGATTAGGGTTTTAGGGAAGATGAAAAGAGGTTTTGGGACTGGACGACAATGAGATGTGGGTTTTGGGTTTGGTTTTGGGATTGGACGATGATATAAGAGGAGGTGGGTTTAGGGTGTTGGATGAGGAGTATAACAACGGAACATATTTTCCGCTGTAGTATATATGCAGTGACAGAATATACTTTCCACTACTATATGAATATAAATATACATAATATGTATTTATATTTGACCTTTATAGTGACATAATACATTTTCTGCTGCTATATGTATAATACATGTACTATACATTTATAGTGGCATAATACATTTTTTGCTGCTATATGTATTAAGTAAATGATGTAGCGACGGACTATACTTTACGCTACTATACGTTCTATTTCAATGTATAGCGTAAGTGTGGTGTTTATAGTGGCATAATACGTTTTCCGCTGCTTTATGTTCTGTTTATAGTGGCATAATACGTTTTCCGCTACTATACATATGTATGAATACGTTTATAGCAGTAAAATTCAATTTCTGCCACTGTATGTGTAGTGATACTTAGATGTAGTGACGGATACATAAACCGCCGCTAATTGTCCCTTTTCTTGTAGTGACTTCTTCTTTTTCTCCATCATTCTAGCCCTCCATGGACATCATTTTTGTACAAAACCAAGATGGGCAGCCCCTTCTCCAAGTTTCTTCTTGTTGAGTGATGGTCTTGGAGGTATGAGCCTCCTTCCCATTTTCTATTTTGTGCAATGGCATCCCCTTAAGTCCTATTTCTTAGCTTTGTTTGAACCCATTCCTTGTCTTTCTTGATTTTCCATTTTAGGGTTCTAAGTTTGGTTTATTTTTGGTGTTTCTTGTATTAGGTGTGCTAAGGTCTAATTTGAAGGATTAGAGGCTAATTGGAGAGCTTTGGAGACCAAGGCAAGTGACTGAAATGTGATTTGGTTTAAGCATACTAAATTTTCTTGAATCTCCTAGTTTTCATTTCTACATTTATATTGATCTCATGGCTTCATTCATCTTGGATTTCTTCCTATTGTTTCAATTGATTTTGGTAAAAGCCTGTTTGATGAATTTCTTCTTTTAGTTGAGCCTATTTAAAGTGTTAAATTTTGTTTATATTCAAGGACATTTTCTCTTACAAATGGCCCTTATGTATGATGGGTTAGTGATGAATGAAGTTGGAATGAGATGATTACATCTGTTTTGTGGAATGATTGATGGTGGAATAAGTGTGGTTTGATAGAGCAAGGAGACCCACAATTTTGGTGTCAAGGAAGGGGTTAAAAGGGGTTTTGGAAGAAAAAAATGTATGAGCCCGAAATGCACAAATGAGCAGTTTCTAAAGCTATCCGCTCGAGCATACACAAGTGCGCTCGGGCGGACCCCATGCAGAAGCATGTTGGCTCGAGCCAACCTTTAGGTTCGCTTAAGCCAACCCTCCTAAAGACCAGTTCGCTCGAACGGACCCATGTTCGCTTGAGCAGACCCCTCTCCTGGGTTTGCTCTAGAAACTTGAAAGATGATGTTTTAATGCTTGGGGAGGTTTGTTTGGAGCCCCAACACAATGGTGAGACCTGGGAAGCGATGAATGGAGCCCGGTTGAGAAAGGAACCCCAGCACGGAGATAAATTGAGGACTCTTTGACTTACCAAAGTGTATATGACACTTGGAATGCCTTGATCTTCAGGAGCACCAAGCCAAAAACAAAACTTGGCATACGGGTGTCTTGTACACCTTGATTTAAATCTTGAAGCCTCAATGTATGGACCAAAATTATGTGGAAACCCATCGTGTTTGTTTTTACTCGAATCATGTATGTTCTCGTATGTTTTCATGTGTCATTTCTAGCTTTTGCCTTGAAACTATTGATACCTGCTCTTGATGTGTTTTGCCAGCCCCGTATATGCATGACCATCTACTGATGTGAAATATGTGCCTATGAGCACCCTGTCCAGCTTGCTTGGGTGTTATACACCATCATAGATATGTATATGTCTTGATTTTTCGTGTGACTTATGTATCGGCACCACTATGCTTGGACGACCTTGTCGGCTTGATCCACCGACTTTGAGGTCCCCACCAATTGTTCCTACCAACTGCAATCTGGGTCCTGTCCTGCCCCCCCCCCCCCCCTCGCTACCCGGTTCCACAGCCATGGTCTTATCTAACTATATGTATATGTATGTATTTCGTTAGCCCTCGTCACTTCGCGTGTCTGAGCCCAACGCCCCAAATGTGCTCTCTTCACACTTGTGATGGAGGATTTAGCCGGTGTGGTTGCCAATTTGTCCCCACAATTGTGGCTCCCCTAAAGAAGGGCAAATTACAGGGTCCACATAGGACTGGGTTTGCAATGTGAGGAATACCTGTTTTACACTTGTTTTAAATGAATAAATGATTTGTTAGATATCCATGTTTTATACCTGTTTTAAATATATGCAACTTTTGATCAAAAACAATGATTTATCACATGTTTTATTATTCAAAATATTTATTATCCATCTCAGTCACCTGCCAGACCGTCGCGGCTGACCCTGTTTGTTTGGTGCTCTAGGTAATAGGTTCTTCGCCCAAACTGAGTGCATGTTTCGGCTGTGGAGCCATGAGTTTGCAGGTTGTAGTGTCGGCTATGTCATGTAGACATTGAGCTTGACATTGGAGCTACATCACATTAGGGGTAGTGTTTATTTAGCTTGATATTTGTATGGCTTTCATTAGCCTTTTTCTTGGGATATTTAATTATTACACATTGTTATTTGTAACTTGAACATATGTGGGAATGAAATATCCTGTTACTATTAGCTTTGTATTTTATTGTAGTGGTTTGTTCCAGTCTAGTATGGGCCTTGATATGATAACTATTTGCAAGTGGTTGAGTGCGACGCGGAATCCAATGGTCACGGAATCCGAATCGTAATGCCACGTAAGCTTCCGCAAAATATTCAGAGTGTGTTGGAATTTGTCATCCTCACACACGTAGATCTTGGGAGAAATATAATTGTTACTTAAAATCTCATTCGCGCTCCCCGAGGTTGGGCCACTGTAGAGACCGGGTTCATGGGCGTGACACAAATGTTCTCCTTCATTCCTACAATCAATAAAAAAAAGCAGATAAGTGCCTCTCATTGCACATTTGACCGTGAAATTCAAGAGGGGTCCTGCCTTATGGATAATTGGGATGGGAGCTCCCACTAAGCACTGCGTATGGGAGAATAGTTTTCCATTGTAAATAGTTTCCATTGTACCTCTATTTTATTGAAGTAAAGTCGCGGTTTCAAGAAAATATTCACAAAAATTAATATTTTTCGATGACGTGGGTGTCATTGAGGTCTTTGACCTAACAAGACTAATACACTGGGTGGCACCCGCTAAACCCACACAAATATACTCTAGGTAAATTTGGGCTGGGTTTTGAATAAAAGACGTGGGAGCAAAGCCACTATTTATGCGACTCCACCAACTTCGATGATGCAGAGTTGAATACTTTCTATGTTGACTTATTAGTCATTAGAAGCCATCCTATTTAGCCGTCAGCATAATATTCAGGCTTGAATCTAGCCCATAGGTAAGAAAGTTAGGCCTAAATCCCTTGAAAAACACCATAATAATATATTAAAGCCAACGTTTTTTGCTTTAATTTTGAAGCAGATGGTGATTATTTGGATGTTTTCATTCAGAAGGTAATGAATCTATTAGTTGATTTTTTTTTTATGTCCCTTTTTATGATAATTTGATTTTTTTTTTTTTTTGCAATTATTTAGTCTTTTTATACATGAATGTTTAGTTTGCAATGTTTGGACCCACTTGTGCTGAGCACGAGTTATTGTAATAGTGTAATAATTAAACATGCATCATTTTGGCAACAAAATTTTGCATTGTAAAAATGCAATATATTAAAGCATGATGTTTTCTATAGCATCGGAGATTTTTTTTTTTTTTTACTTATAAATATGCGTGCATGTTTCAAACTTTAAGACAGATTATACGGAAAACATATCACAAATTGAAAAGACATGATTGATGTCTAGGTTTGGAATTTCGAATGAGCTTTAAAAAAAAGTATTATAAATAATACAAAGTGTAGTTTGCACCCTAGGGCCACTACGTGGCTCAAGGTCATAAAACAGAAGGGAAGTTTATTTTACAGTCCCTAACAACTTTTTTCCCCTTAAACATTAGTCTTTTATCCCAGCCTTAAGTTTGGATGTAATTTTTCAAATTTGTAAACTAAATCTTGGGTGAAATCTTTTTTTTTAATTATTTTTATC
Source organism: Persea americana (assembly GCA_029852735.1). Classification (NCBI taxonomy): domain Eukaryota; kingdom Viridiplantae; phylum Streptophyta; class Magnoliopsida; order Laurales; family Lauraceae; genus Persea; species Persea americana. The sequence continues at coordinate 28,320,871 of CM056819.1, forward strand.
ATTTCATGGATTTGTCATATTATATGATGTAACTGGCAGGATAGTGCAAGTCTTCACGGTTAGCCACTTAAAGGATTCTTAAATACCTTCCAACTGTCTTTGTAACCAAAGTTTCTTGAAAACTTGAATTCCTTGTTATTAATATAAAATCAAGCTGAACTTCTGTGGAAGGTTCACATGAGGACCAAGGAATTTAGATTCCATTAACATCAATTGATAAAAGGAGGCAGTGTTTTTTTATCTCAGGATGACCATAACTTTTCTATCATAAAACTATAGTACTTTGCCTAAACAATATATTAAACTGACAGTGGTCTTTTGTGTTTGGTATGAGACCTAAAATATATTGGAACTTCATTATTATCATCTTTATATTCTATTTTGCTATTTTACTTATGTCCATTTGTAGGACTCTAATATAATCAACAAATGGTTAAGTCCATTTGTAGGACTCTAATATAATCAACAAATGGTTAAGTCCATTTGTAGGACTCTAATAGAATCAGCAGATTGTTAAGCCAAGGCATTTGGGGACGAGTACATAAGTGGGCTATTTCTCAACTGCCCCAACTGCATATCTCATGGAACCTGAGAGAGACAAGGGAAGAAAAATCTTGTCATGACTTCAAATCTAACAGAAAGCATACAATTGGAATTACAATGTGCTGAGTTTCTTGGAAAATCATAACATATGCACCAACAACTAAAGCACTGATAGGCTTATATCTTGCCACTGCTTGGTTTTTTAGGCAGTTGGCACTCTTCTGCCCATGAAACAACTGAGTTTTAATCAATTTTATGTGAAACTGTGCCTGTGTTAAACAGTGTGTAAAGTCTATTAATTTATTTAAAAAATTATATGAGAAAGGTGCATCGCATAAAAATGCCCATTCCAAGGTTGGTTATTTCAATTCATCGGGAATTTCTTGTTTCAGCGAAGCCTAAATTCAACTTTTCAATTTCAGGCTCACTAAATCTTACTACTTTTTTTTTACTCCATTATAAACTATTGTTTGTATTAATAAGCATATTGCATATTTCAGTGTATATTGGAGAGTGTATTTCTAGATATATCGGAGTTGAGTAGGACATTAATGTATTGCATAATCTTCTCCAGTATTCTCAAGTTTAGAAATGACTCTCATTCCAAAATGTTAATGTGAACAACAAAATAATGACTGGCGTTTTTCAACTGACCATTGTTAGCCCCCATAAAAAAAATCTTGGGTTTGTCACAGGTAGGCTTTTCAAAATCGGGTCCTAACTACCCTCAATTTTAGGGCAAAATAGAAAGACTATGGGCAATTTACTGACAATGATTGTGACTTGGTTTTCACTTCATCTGGTTTCTATGTGAAGGAAAACAGAACGGGGAAGATCCTTTTCTACAGAGTGACGAGTAATGGTCTTTATCCGCTCCATCTCAACCAATGCATCAAGAATAAGTTGTCTGCTTCTCCATCTGCTTTAAGCAGCCCTCAAGTCTCTCACGATCTATGGAATCACAGATTGGGTTACCCCACATCAAATCCTTCAACAACTTGCAACATCTTTCTCTATCCAAGGGACATCCAAGCCTGACTTTGTGTGCACTGCTTGTCAAATGGGGAAACAGTCAAGATTACCTTTTCAACCTTCCACTTCTACTTCATCTTTTCCTTTATTGTTGGTTCATTCAAATGTTTGGGGATATTCTTCCGCATCGTCCCTAAGTGAGGCTAGATTTTTTGTGACTTTTATTGATTATTTTAGTAGATATTGTTGGTTTTTCCCGCTTCAATCCAAGTCTCAAGGATTTGATGTGTTTTTTAACTTTAAATCTTTGGTTGAGAATATGTTTGATCATAAAATCAATTCATTGCAGTCTAATGGGGGTGGCGAGTTTACTAGCACTCGATTTAAGAATTTTCTAATTCAACATGGTATCTCTCACCGTATTTCTTGCCCACATACACCGGAACAAACTGGATTAAGAAAACATCAACACATCGTTAAAACATGGCTATCTCTTTTGGCCCATTCTGGTGTTCCATTATCATTTTGGGATGCTGCGTTTGATACTGCAGTATTTTTGATCAACAGGATGCCAATCTGCGTGCTTTATCATATTTCTCCGTATGAGAAATTATTGCAAAAGTCTCCAAATTATACAATTTCACGAACATTTGGTTGTGTTTGTTTTCCCTACCTTAGGCCTTACACATCTGGTAAATTGTCTTTTCTAACTAGTCCCTGTGTTTTTCTTGGCTATGGGCACAACCACAAAGGATATAAATGTTTTGATCCTATTACCCAACAAACTTACATAGTAGACATGTGGTGTTTGATGAGATAGTCTATCCTTTTATTACTAACCATTTGCAGGGTACTACTCCACAACTTGTTTTACATGAACAAATTATATTTGGTCACCGTGATGTTCATAATGCTCCTAGCTTGCCTCATTCTACTGAGGCCACTACTATTGCAGTACCATTACGCATGGACGATGGCCCATCTTCAGATGCAGCTTGCTCCATACAATCAGCACATCCATACATGTTGATCGATCAAACCCATCACAACCATTGCCGTGGCAGCCAAATCAGACACTCCTGGATTCGGACTCTCAGCGCCAAGAAAGCTCTGAACGTGGTCATTAATGTCACTTTGATGCTATCTATGAGCATCCAGCATGTCATGATGATGCCCAAGTGGAACTACCACGTTCTACTAGTGCTCCACATTTAGACCACGCGGCCGGCGCACAGCATGTGCAATCTAGACCTCGTATGGATACTGCCATTGGGTACCACTCAGCTGACTCTACACTACATGTATCTAATGCCTTGACAAAAAATTAGCAAGCTGCCTATTCATGGGCTCTTTGCCACATGTCTCTATGGAGCCCGAGCCAACACATGAGACAACTGCCACCATAACAGACCCATTGCCACTTGCTCAGCACACTCACACTATGCGAACCCGGGCAATTAATGGTATTTTTAAGCCCAAAATATTGCTTGCCACTAAACACCCTTTACCAAAGGTTTTTCAAACTGCACTTATACCTAGTGAACCCACATGCAATTCCCAAGCTGTTAAATCATTAGAGTGGCGAGCGGCTATGCCACTCGAAATTGATGCTCTTCATCAACAAGGTATATGGACCTAGTTCCTCTACCACCCGGACAAAATGTTGTAGGGTGTCGCTGGGTTTATAAAATTAAACAAAGAGCAGATGACACTATAGAGCAACATAAAGCACAACTAGTTGCAAAGGGGTTCCGTCAACCAAGATTGGACTATAGTGACACATTTAGTCTAGTAGTTAAACACACTACAATCAGACTTGTTCGTTTGTTTGCCCTTCAACTTGGATGGCCAATTCAACTAACGACTTGATGTTCACAATGCGTTTCTACATGGTGTACTATCTGAGGAAGTCTATATAGACCAGCCCCACGGCTTTGTTGATCCTAACCATCCAACTTATGTTTGTAAGCTTCATAAAGCTATTTATGGATTGAAACAAGCCCCACGTGAGTGGTATCTTCGGCTTACAAATTATCTTCAAAGTCTAGGGTTCACTTGTTCATCCACAGATACATTCTTATTTGTTTTTAATTTTGGAGATGAATTTATAATCTTGTTGATTTAAATTGATGGCATAGTGGTTAACAGCCACAATACGTGTGCCTTATCTAAATTATTTTGGGAGCTCAGTTGGTTGTTTGCAATGAAAGACTTGGGGCTGCTACACTGTTTTCTTGGTATTGAGGTCAAAAGATCTCCCACAGATATGTACCTCACACAAACTAAGTATGTGTTGGACCTACTTCACCGCACCAACATGCATGATGCCAAACCACTTAAATCACTAGTGCAAATTGGGTTGAGACTGTCTCGATATGATGGTGATCCTCTCTCAAATGCTCAAGAGTGTCGTAGTGTCGTTGGAGCTCTTTAATATGTCACTTTGACTTGGCCAGACATAGCCTTTGCGGTGAACCAAGTTTGCTAATCTATGCATGATCCTCATTCCACTCATTGGGTGGCGGTCAAACGCATTCTTCGTTTTCTAAAAGGGACGGTTACACATGGATTACACTTCCATAAAGGTTCCTTGATAGTCATTGCGTACTTTGATGCAGACTGGGCTGGAGACCCAGATGATCGGCGCTCAACATCTGGTTATGCCATATTCATTGGTCCTAATATCATATCATGAAATGCCAAGAAGCAGCCGACTGTTTCTAGATCAAGTACAGAATCCGAGTATAGGTCTTTAGCTCTTATCGCTGTGGAGTTATTTTGGGTTCGCATGTTGATGAAAGATCTAGGAATTTATCTTAAAATTCCTCCCATAATTTATTATGACAACATAAGTGCGATTGCTTTAGCGTCAAATCCAGTTTATCATGCTCGCACCAAGCACATCGAGGTCGATTATTATTTTATTAAAGAGAAAGTTCTACGAGAAAACATTCAAGTTTGATTCGTTAATTCTATGGATCAATTGGCAGACGTTTTTACAAAAGGGCTAAGCTCAGCAATATTTGCTTTATTAAAGAACAAGCTCCACATCACTGATCGGTCGCTCGGCTTGCGGGGGGCTGTTAGCCAATCTAATCACATGATCATTGTGGCCCACTTAGCATATCAAACCAACAATAATGATAGATAATGATGTCTCTCTCTATGTTCGGACGATCTCATTGTATCTAAATGTCATGTAGGATCCCTAACCTGTAGGATCTTGATGAGATCCCTTTGTACACATTTCTATTGTATAGGATCATAGGTTCGTATAGATCTTCAATACGGTATTATAAATAATCAATCAATAAACATCTCTGTGTTCGGATCAAGAAGTCTTTCATTTGGTACCCATAAACTCTTATATTTAAGAATTGTGGTAAGATGTTGCATCTCAAGTTTTTATAATTTGATGTAAATTATCAGTTTCTACATTGTATCTTGAATACATTATTATATAGTTTTTAAAGAAGTGTTGTAGAATACATCCTAAGTTAGTCCAACCTCTTTTTTTTTTTTTTAATAGTTGAGTAGATTATATTGAGATAAATTAAATAATATGTCAAAATCTCTAAAAAAGATTCTCCCAGCACTGCCCCGATTTTGAAGCCCTTTAACTATGGACAACAGTAATTTGATTGGATTGACACTGTGCAGCCCCTAATTAACTTCAAAATCTATCCATCCGCCTACTCCCTTGGGTTTTATTTAATTTCGCGCTTATGTTAAAAAGATAAATGTGTGCTTGTAAATGGGGTAATTGATTCCTATTTATGTTTTTTACTGTCTAAGCAAGCAAATAATATGAAAAATTATTTAAGTAGACAATTCTAACTGCGAGAAGCATCATTGAAGAAGATTACCCAAGTTGCAATTAACGACCTCAATCTGGCCATCAGTCTGAGGATGGTAGGCACTGGAGTATTGGAGCTTTGTCTTCATCATATGCCATAAAGTTTTCCAGAAGAAGCTCATGAACTTAGTATCTCTGTCCGACACTATAGTCTTGGGTAGGCCATGAAGACGAACAATCTCTTTAAAGAAAAGGGTGGCAACCTTTCTTGCATCTGCTGTGTTTGCATAAGAGATAAAGTGTGCCATTTTGGAAAAGCTGTCCACCACAACAAAAATAGATACTACCCTTCTTGTAGTCTTTGGTAAGCCCAAGACAAAATCCATGCTTAGATCTTGCCAAGGCTCATGTGGAATAGGAAGGGGCTGATACAATCCTGTGTTCTTCTTTTGTCCCTTTGCAAGCTGGCATACCCTACATAGTTCACAAATTCGAACAACATCTGTTTTCAGGCGGGGCCAAAAGAAGCGGTCTTCCACAAGTGCCAAAGTCCTATCTCGCCCTAGATGTCCACTGCCTCCACCTCCATGCAACTCTCAGAGGACAAACTCACGGATGGAAGTGGCTGGCAAATACAACTGATTTCCACGAAACAAATAACCATCATGGATAGAAAATTTGGGATGGTCAGAACACTTTAAGAAGAGCTTTGTAGATGCGGCCAAAGTCATGATCATCAGGATATTCTCTGCAAATCTCTTCAAAGCCTGTAACTGTGACGGAAATGGGCGTGAGCAGGTGAAAACGATGAAGGCATCTGCAACCTTATTTTCCGTTCCAGACCTATGACGCAACACAAATGTGAATTCCTGCAAATATGCGCTCCACTTGACACGGTTAGCGCTCATCTTCTTCTGTGAGTTCAAATGCTGTAAAGCTTCATGGTCGGAGTACAACACAAATTCTTTCTCGGTCAAATAATGACACCAATGATGAAGAGCTTGTACAGCTGCATAATATTCCAAGTCATATGGCGAATACTTCTTGCGAGAGTCATTTAATTTCTCGCTAAAATAAGCAACTAGGTGGCCATCTTGACTTAAGACTCCGCAACACCAACTTGTTAAGTGTCACAACTGACTTCAAATACCTTGTCAGAATCTGGAAGTTCCAAAACAGGTGCCTCTGTCATTTTCTGCTTGTTTGTTCAAAAGCACGAGTGTCTGCCTTGGTACAATTTTACTCACCTTTCTTCATGCAATCAGTTATAGGAGTCATAATGGTGCTGAAATTGAGAATAAATCTCCTATAGAAAGTGGCCAACCCATGGAAACTTCGTACTTCATTGATAGTTTTGGGAATGGGCCAGTCAACAATTGCATTGATATTCTCTAGATCAGCTTCTACTCCTTGGGCAGGGACAACAAATCCCAAGAATATAACTTTGGAACTTAAGAATGTACACTTCTTCAAATTAATGTAAAACTTCTTTTTGCGAAGTGCACGCATCACTCACCTAAGGTGATCAAGGTGTGCATCTTTGGACTTGCTGAAGATCAAGATGTCGTCAAAATACACAACGACGAATTTACCAAGGAAAGGCCGTAGAAGCTGAGTCATAACTCTCACGAAAGCACTGGGAGCATTGGATAAGCCGAACGGCATGACTAACCATTCGTATAATCCATCTTTGGTCTTGAAAGCTGTCTTCCATTCATCTCCTGTACAAATACGGATTTGATGATATCCGCTTCTATGATCAATTTTGGAGAAGATGGAAGATCCGGCCATCATATCAAGCATGTCATCCAACCGAGGTATCGGAAACCAGTACTTAATGGTGATCTTGTTAATTGCTCAGCTATCGACACACATTTTCTAGGAACCATCTTTCTTGGGTGTCAAAAGGGCTGGTACCACACAAGGACTCATGATGGAGGATGTGGGGCGTTGGGGTAGTTAGGGTTTCTGGGAAAGGATGTGGATGGGGCTGGTTTTGGCAGCTACTGGGAAGAGAGGACGGGGAATGGTGGTGCTGGCTGGGGCATGATTTGGGAAATTGGGTTCCGTTTGGGATTTTTTTGGGATGGCTTCAGTCGTAGTGATGGGCGAAGGAGAAGGCTCAGGTGTAATGATGGATGGTGGGGATTTCCTCGGATCGGCGATCGGAACCGGAGATCTGGGACGGATCTTCACTCTGATACCAATTGAAGCAGCACAGGGAACAAAGGAGGTAGCCAACGGGCTATTCTCCAAGCCAAATGGCTTATAATAGGATGTCTTGGTCTCACACCACAAACAAGAGAGAAACACACGATTGGGAATTCTCAATTTTCATTAAATTTCTGTATATCCCAAGAGAAGGGATTACATCCTTTATATAATAGAGTCTCAACATAATTTTAGTAATCAAGCTATATAATTTTAGAAACTCCCTAATTCTGCTAAATCATATCAATTATTAGAAATCTAATAAATCTACTAAATTTGAGAAATCATCTAGAAGATTTAAATCTAGAAACTGCCGTGGGAGAATCCAAGATTCTGTCATGGCTGGGCCTTGTGGGCTTTGGGCCTTATGGAGTAAACTTTCAAACGTGGTTTGGCCAGCATCAATTGGGTTCTAATTTAGAGTTCTTTTTCTAAATATTCCTCTCCCTCCTTTTCTAAATAGACTTTTTTTTTAGAGAGATCATAATTTGCAAGAAGAGATGGATGTGATTTCCGGTCCCGAAGAGGGTGAAAACATTGTGTCGCATAGAGCGAGATTGAGAAGTATCATCCAATTCCATGGATTCCTGATTAATCCTAGGAAAACAAAAATGTTTGTGATTGCTAGTCATGGGAAACGGCCATGGCTCCGTGTGATCGCCTCCAAGGTGGAAGAAAGCGGTTTACCACTCATCACAATGCCACCAGCGACGCACAATGGTCTCATCCTTATTAATTCAGGTCATTTTAGGGGGGTCAATCCATCTTAAAATGTTGAGACGGATGAAAAACATTAAGTTCCATACTTCCGTGCATGGAGAAGAAAGAAAGAAAACGCACACAAGAAACCAAAAATGAAGTAGGTAATACAATCCTGAATCTTGAGAGTGAGTTGCAGGCAAACTCACTGCCTGATTTTTCATAAATTTTCTATGACTCCAATTGGTCTCAAATTTTTATGGGCAATTAGTAGACATAATGATAGAATCCCATATTTATTTCTGGATTTTTCTGATGGTTGGAACCTTATGGAATAGCACACACAAATCCAACTAAACATGCTGAAATTTCTGCACTGCAGAATTTTGCACATGACACAGGCCCACTGTCTGAATTTTAACAATTTTTAGAAAAATTGAAATCAGTTGAAACCATAGCTCACTGAAAGGTTACTGGCATGAGAATATTGGTAAAAATCAGTGAATTTTAATTCAATCTGAAAATCATTAAAACAGATTTTTGAAAACAGGGGACAGGCTGCAGCGCAGTTTGTAGGTTTTGACTGGTTCATTCCAGAACTTTTAGAAAATTCATTTTAAATAAAAACTGTATGATTCTGAAATCATTCGAAAGACAATTTAGAGATGCATGAGGCCTACAATGATGCTATTATCCCTAGAATGTGCATGATGATGAATTGACCTTTAGATTTTCAGTTATTTATTCAAAATTGTCTGAATGGTGCAAGATTTAGCCATCAACAGTATGGGCATTGGAACTTGTGCATGGGGGTGCCAAAATGGGGTCTACAAGAGGAAGAAGGGATATTTTGAACATGATATCTCCGATATGAATATTGAATACTACATCAAGTGTAGACATCATATTCCATACTGGGTATTCAATACTAGATCAAGTGTGGGCATCATATTCCATACCCGCGTGGGTATGGGTACAGATGTGCATTATTCAATTCAGTTACATGCACAGGTCCACTAGGATCCGCCCCGAACCCAACCAATTTTCAGCTTAACAGCATAAATGGGCCATTAGGCCAGCCTGAAGAATAGATGCCCTTCTATCCCTCTATTCCTTAATAAAATGCTGAAGGGATATGATTAAAACATCTTTATCCATGGTTTTGTTAGATGAATGGCATGGATGTAAGCGAGGGCTCATAGCAAGACTATTATCATATTTAATTAAAACATCACAGTTTACCAATGTGGATTTGAGTGTTCACAACTTTCGAAGAGAATATCTCTGTTTTGAGATTTGTGCTAATGAGGTGGGTTTGGCCTTCCAGAGTGATTTGCCATAGGATTGTGGTGATTTTTGTGGTTTTGTCTTCTTTTCGCCTACTACTTTCTCAAGGAGATCTAGTCCTCTAGCTGCAACTCAGTAACTACACAGTAGCAGTCATGATGCAGGCCAGATCTGTGATCGGCCAGCCCTTTGGGCCCAAGCCCACTAAGGTTCATAAAGAGAATCCTCAGATCGTGCAAGACTTTTCCTATTTTTAGGAGTAGCTGAATTTTAGGGATAGCTATGAGATTAATTAGAAAGTTTAGGGGGCATTTGGAAATCAAATATTTCTAAAGATTTTGCTATATTATCTCCTACTTTAGAATGTGATCTACACACCTAAAAACTAGGTGGTTGGATAACTTAGAAAGTATCCTACAATATCTCACTTTCTTATAAAAACCTTCATATTATAATATTCAAGTATATGCAGTATAAAACAATCTTTCGTTAAGAAAACTAACCAAAACAAGGGTCAAGAGTATTTTCAAACAGGAGTGGAAGTTTATGAGAAACTACTACCATGGTGGCCCACTACATTTTTTTAATATTGATGGTTTCTATAAGAATCCTACTATGACTCTCAATCTTATATGGCCCTTCAATGTTTATAAATTTTATGTAGGTCACGTAGACCTATCATAATTACATAGTTTCTTTATTGGTTACTAATATTAGGTGGGTCCTATAAATATCAGTTTCTTTATTGATTACTAAATAAGGTGGGTCCTACAAATATCACATAAGGCAACTCCGACCATGATTACCAACATTAATGGCCCCCTAGTAATTACTATAATTAACTTGGTTAATATGACTGTTAAGATCAAATGGGTCCCACATTGATTTTTCATAAATGGATTCTTTAATGATGTTTAATACTCGATAGGGCTCTCTGCTATAATCAACATTGGATATATTACATTATGGTTATTAACATTTGGCGGACCCACATTGATTAAAATACATTGCTCATGGTTTTTAACATTCAGTCTAATGGTTTTAAATTAAATGGGCCCTACCATGGTTACCAATATTAAATCACTCTAGTATGACTACTAATTAGTGGGATCCCATTGGGTCAATCATCCTAGTTTCTCTTTCGGAGCATCTAGTGAGAATTTTACAAATTGCCAAACACTTCAAGCCTTCAAGGTATATTGAAATTTGTAGAAATCGCCAAACACCATAAGTGACACAATATTATAATATGACACTATTTTATTCTATCATAATGAAATCTTACAATATCAAAATTTGATGATTTTATGTTCTTCTCTTATCCAAACACCCCCGTTATCTTATTTGATTTAGAGTTTATTTTAATTAGAATTGTTTCCAAGAATAGATTAGGGTTAGCCTTTATAAAGAGATGTAATTCCTCTCATTCACATAAGTCCATTCACCTATAATATTTCTTCTTAAGTTTTCTCTCAGCTGTGTGTCTTGTGTAAGACCAAGACATTTTCAATCCTATAGATCCCTATCCCTAAGCCATTGGCTTGAAGATTAGCCCATTGACTGTCCTTCCCTGCTCGTGCTGTGTCAAGTCAGACTTCTACGTCTTTTACTACATCAGAACAAGTAGTTACATCTCCACTCACTGGATCTGGTCCATATTAGAGCCCCACTGCCCATTGGCACTCCAGGATTGAAAAGGAATCATGTCTGTTCAGGTTATCCCTATTCCAACCCCTACACCCTTCTATTTTTTAAGGTTCAAATTTGGTGCAGTTTGAACTGAAGCTTTGCAATTTAGAAAATAAGACCTCAAACTTGAACCTGAACAACCCTGTCTCTCTTGTGACGGTTAAGGCATTATATAAATGGTTTAGATAACAACCAAATGAATAATAATATTATTGTTATTAGAATTATTTGCAAATAAAAATACAGAAAATATTGGTAAATTAAAGTAGTTAATGTGCAATGTGAATAATCGGGTGCAGTCATGTAGCAACTAGCAATTACTATAAGGGCCTAACCTGAGTCTGTCACTGTTTGAATTTGTCCTTTAAACCGGAACCAGAACCCAAAACCGCATTGCAGATTCTAGGGTGGTGCCGGAAACAAAAATACAATGGGTGTTGGAACAGTGAATTTGACAAAGAATTAGAAATTTATTACACTATAGCTCAAAACTGTTATTACATTATAATGGGTATAAAAAGTTATGGACAAGCTACTACATTATACCCCAAAAATATTAAAAAAGATAAATTTAGATTGCTCTTTATATCCAACAATGATAAAAATGGGTACGAAAGACTAAAGAAGAATTGTAAATTACATAATTTTAGAATTTTTACTCATGAGCATGTGATTTTAATTAAAAATTAAATAATTGTATGGATCGTATTATGGGATTGACGTTTATAAAAAGCCTTTATCTTTGGTCCATTGTTTAGAGGCCAAATTATTTCTTAAACTTTAATAAAACCACTAGCCTTAATGGAACATTTGATATGTAATTAGTATAGAAAAATTAAGCATCTTTAAAACAAATTGGGATTTCTTATAAATTAAATTAGATTTAATTTAATCTAGATTTTGAAGTGAAATGTTAAAAACATTTTTTTTTTTTTTTTGAATGGTTACTTTCATTAAAAGGAGCAAGCAGGACAAGAGAAAAGTACTAAAAGAAGAAGAACACAAAACAGAACAAACTAAGGCCCTGTCATAGAAAAGGCCACCTCTTTACAATGATACACAATTTGATCTAAAGAGTATCCCGTGAAAGAAGGGAGACTAGACACTCAAAAAGCTACCAAAAACTTCGTTTTCTCCACCAGTTTGCTTTCACTAACTGTAATTCCTTGAAAACATCTTTAGTTTCTTTCCTTCCAAATCGTCCAGATCACCGCTAGGAAAGACAACCGCCACATCATTTTGCCTCTAGGGTCCCCAATTGGAACCTTCCAAGCCTGGAAACGCTCGGTGAGAGAATGAGGAAGAGCCCAATAGCAACCAAACCCTCATATTAAAGCCATCCATATAGTCTAAGTTGATTTACAATTAGCAAGAGATGGTCCACGGATTCTTCGTCCTTCAAGCACATCGGGCATCCATTCGCTATCGCCATCCCTCTCCTCCTCAAAAGGTCCATAGTAGGGATCCCTTTCCTAAGAGCAATCCACCCAAAGACAAGCACCCTAGGAGGAGCTTTCATCTTCCAAATGCCATACACCCCGCTCCTATCCCTGGGATTATTTAGGATACTCTTAAAGAAAGAAGACACTGAAAAGGAACCATTCTTAGAGGCAATCCACACCCTATCATCTACTATGCTGTCTTGAATGATAACACTGTTCAAGGAATTAAGGAGATCAAAAAACTGGGATTCTTCGTTGTCCTTCAAGTTCCCTCTAAAGATGGGACACCAAACTCTCTGGTCTCCAGTAGTACTCATATAAGAGCTGGCTGTTGCTTCCTTGTCTTGTGCACACCTAAACAAGTATGGGAATTGAACACAGAAAGCCCTCTCACCTACCCAACTATCTTTCCAAAAAAGGATCCTCTCCCCCGATCCAATTTGGTATCTGATGTTCTCCATGAAAAGTCCCTTAACTGAGAGGATTCCTTTCCATATAGCAGATGAATTCCAAGGGGGATCCTGAACATCCCACCCATGTCTTGGAAGTTTGTATTTCTTTTCCAACACCTGCCTCCAAAGACCTTGTGAACCGTCTCCAATCCTCCATAGCCATTTCCCTAGAAGGGCTTTATTCATCTTCTTAAGGGGTATAATTCCCAAGCCTCCTTCTTCCTTTGGCTTACATATGGATTCCCAATCTACCAAGTCAATCTTCTTCTCAGAGCTTGTGCCATGCCATAAGAACTCTCTCTGCAATCTTTCGAGCCTCTTTATAATTGAGATCGGGCATCTAAAGATGGAGAAGTAATAGACTGGCAAGTTGGAGAGGACAAATTTGATGAGGATTACCCTTCCACCTATAGATAGGTCATTTGCTTTCCATGTAGATAGCTTCCTCTCTACCCTCTCCACAACTGGGTTCCAGAGAGATTTAGTAACCCGCCCCAAGCACAGTGGCATTCCTAAGTACGAAATAGGAAGATCCCTAGTCTTGCAGCCCATAATACCTGAAATTTTTAGGAGAAGAGGCCTCTCTGTTCGTAGACCAATCACCTCACTCTTGAAGAAGTTGACTTTTAGCCCTGAAACTGCTTCAAAGCATAGGACAGTGGCTTTAACATTTCTAACCTGAGCTTCCTCTGCTCCACAGACTATGAGAGTATCATTAGCACATTGCCAGTGGCTGATGACTGGGAAATTTCTAGCCACTCTGAAGCCTTCGAACATTCTTGCATTCACAGCTTTTTTTTATCATTCTTCCCAACGCTTCTGCTACAATTAGAAAGAGAAAAGGAGAGGGGGGGTCCCCTTGACGGAGCCCCCTTTTAGCCTGGAAGTAGCCCTTTGGTGACCCATTTACCAAAATTGAGAACCAAGCTGACAAGACACACTCCTGAATCCACCTCCATTTTTCCCCAAACCCCATTCTTCCTAACATGTATTGAAGGAATTTCCAGTTCACCCTATCATAAGCTTTCTCCAGGTCTAACTTGCAGATGATTCCCAGAGCCCTCTCCTTAAGTCTTGAATGCACACATTCAATGGCCACCAAGATGTCATCTAAGATTTGCCTTCCCTATACAAAAGCTCCATGATCACTGGAAATAATCTTTGGCAGAACCTTTAGAATTCTCCCTGCTAGAACTTTGGTTAGGATTTTATAGAGGCTTCCCAGAAGACTAATGGGTCTGTAATCTATGATGCCAAGTTCTCTTGACTTCTTTGGGATTAACGCGATGAAAGAGGCCCCCAATCCTTTGGACAATTTACCCCTTTCGGAGAATTCCTCTAGGAATTCCATGACATCCTTCTTCACCATTTTCCAAAAGCGTTGAAAGAAAGCCATCAGAAAGCCATCTGGGCCTGGAGCCTTATCTCCTGCTAGATCGGAGACTGCCCGACGAACTTCCTCCTCTTCAAAGTTCCTCTCCAACCACTTCATCTCTTTTTAACCAATAACTTCGAAGGCTATATTTCCCAGAAGAGGTCTTTCCTAGCCCTCATCAGCATAGAGTGATTGAAGATATTCTATTATGTGAGATAGAATCTCCTATTTTTTCTCCAACCTTATCCTCCCATCCATTATGCTAACAATCCTATTAGCCCTTCTTCTCGAAGATGCCATGCTATGAAAAAACTTTGTATTTTTATCCCCTTCATCTAGCCAATTGCATCTCAATCTTTGTTTCCATCTAATCTCCTCCTTCCTCAAGTTTCTTTGTAACTCTTCTTTTAAGTCCAGTCTCTTCTTTTCTTCTTCCGATGACAGATGATCAGTCTCCTCCTTGCCATCTAAAGATTGGACTTCTGCTAGAATTTTAGACTTTTGGTGCTTCACTTTCTCAAAGTGCTCCTTTGCCCATTCCTTCAATTTGGTTTTCAGCAACTTCAGTTTTGTGCCCAGCCTATGACCCGCCCATCCATCCACCCTTATCTCCTCCCACCACTTCTGAACCAGCTTAGTGAAGTTCTCTTCCTGAAGCCACATAAGTTCGAAGCGAAAAGGCGAAGGTCCCCATCTTTCAGACTCCGAGTCTAGCATAATCGAGCAATGATTTGAAACTGGCTTAGGCAAAGCAGTCTGGATAACCTCTGGGTAGGTTTCTAGCCAATCTGAAGAGACTAAGAACCTATCCAGCCTAGACATAGCAGGATTGGTCTGATGATTAGACCAAGTAAACGAAGCTCCCCCCATTTGCAAGTCCACCAAAGAATGAGAGTTGATCCAATCAGAGAAGCGCCTCATTTCTCCTATAAGCTTGCTACCTCCCAATTTTTCACTTGGAAATCTAATTATATTCCAGTCCCCCTCAATACACCATGGCCAACTCCATCTTCCCCTTATCATGTCCAACTCTTTCCAAAACTCTTCTCCTCTTTGGCTGTTATTAGGACCATAAACTGAAGTAAGGAGCCATTTTTTATTGTTCTGAAGGTCTTCCACCAACACTCAGAGGGAAAAGACATCCACCCAGCCTCATTCCACTGAAACTATTCTTGTGTCCCATAGAGTCAGCAGCCCACCTACAGCACCCACTACTTCTACTGCAACCCACTTTACTTGCCTTCTTTCCCAGACCTCTTTTACCACCCTTTCATAGACTTCTTTCAATTTTGATTCTTGTAGGATTACAATTTGAGTCTTTTGATTCCTGATCATCTCTTTCACCACTAGCCTATGCATGGCTCCCCCCAGACCACGAACATTCCGTGAGAGCACCTTCATTTAAAATTTGGAAGACCCCCCTGACTTATCCCACCTTTGTTCTGAATAGTATTATCCTGTCTCCTTTGATTTGGCTTTCTCATAATTAATTGAGCAGTTCAAATTGTTCAACTCCCTAACCCCTTTCCTTGTGGACTTGCTGCCCTTCCTATCTAGTTTATTCTAGTTGTCCCTGCTTTGAAAAAACTTCACTAACGGATCCCATCCATCTGCTGTCCCCTCTACTCTTACTCTAGTAGCCTTGGCACAATGAACAATTCTCTGAGGTGACCAAAGCATGTTGCCAACCTCCTCTTCCCCATAGGATCTCCCCTCATGGCTATAGTGATCATCCTCTGTCCCAAAAAACTCTCCAAAACCCTTCATCCCTGGGCCCGTATCATGAGTATGCCACTGCTTTTGTCTGACGGTTGTTGTCCTCTCCACTCCCCCCCCCCCCCCCTGGTTGCAGAAGCCTTGCTCCTTCTAGACCCAAAGGAGGAGCTGACCTGGCACCCCATTTCGCAAGGAAGGGCTGGTGGCCTTTACCCTTCTGCCGGACAAAAATCTATCCCTTTGAATCTCTGGTAGGAGTTTTGACACGGGCATTGTAGCCATCCACCTTCGTTGGAGTCACTGTAGCTACTCCCTTTCCCCGACATCCCCTTTCCTTGGCGTTGAAGCTATCTCCCATTCCTATCTCTTCTTCTCCATATTGGCAGCGCATCTCACTGACTTCCTTCTCCTTTCCTTCTCCAATTTCTTCACCTCTGTGCTCCTCTTCTACTTTTCCTTCCCCGAAAGAGAAGCTAGGTGTCTTTGCCCTTCCCCTTGATCCCCCCACCTCCCCAGTGAGCATTTAACTGTTTCTTCCCTCTCCCCAGTGTCCCTGACTTCCTGCTCACTGTTTTCGCCGTCGGAAGAGCTTTCCCAGCTGCTGTCCTCCTCTGCGTCTAAGTCCTCTTCTGGCTCGCTCGCTGGCTCCGGGAGAGATTTCGCTTTGATTCGCAGAGGCTCCAGGAGAGCTTTCGCGTTGTTTTGCAAAGGCTCCAGCTCTCCATCTTAGCCTCTGCTCTGCGTTTCCTCTTCAGCTTCAACATAAGGCTTTGAGAGGTGCCCTAGCCCTTTAAGACATTTTCCTCTTGAGTTGGATCCTCCAGGCCTAACACGACATAAGCCATGGGCTTTAAGTAAACTACAGCCCAGGCAGCAATCCTGTAGTACCCAAGTTTGACGCTAGCCCATCTCTGTTCACTAAATGGGTGGCCGATTTGAAATTTGAAGTGGGGCTGCTGGCGCCATCGTCTTCCTCCCTCTGTCCTTGTTGGGCTCTGCAACTACACCTTGTTGCCTTCTTCTTCTCCTTCGTTCTGAGCCCATTACTTCCTTCTTCTCCCATTAGTTTTTCTACTTCCTCCCTTTCCACTGTGACCAAGAATTTCAAGTCATCCACCCATATTGGTATCAGCAGAGGTAGAGTAGTTGAACTGTTGAGCATAACCTGCACCGTCCCCTCCTTGAGAACCTCTTTCTCTCTGGTTCTTACATCCACCTCCACAGTCTTGCCAGCGCAGTCACCTATTAGCCTGAACACATCTTCATTCCAAGCCTGAAGTGAAACTCCTTTAACTTTAACCCATATAGGGTTTGGTGGTGTACCCAAAACTTCCATCCAATCTCTCGATCATTGAGAATGGAACTGATGAGCCTCCTGTTGCTGCTATTTTGAGGAGGAACTCATCAACTTCACAAGAAGAAGATAGCTGCAGCCATACCACCTGTTCATCTAGCTTTTGCAACTTGAAAGGTAGCTAGCCACAAGACTCTTGGATCCGGGATTCTATATGTTTAGTGCTGGCTGATTTTTCTTTCAAGAATCCCACCAGGCTATTGACAAGAGATCTCTTCTGTTGCGTGACTACCCATTGTGCTACTCACACACTTTAACAATGTCTTCTTCCACTATCCATCCAGCAACTCCTCAACCTGGTTTGCCACCCCTTTCTCCTTTCCCTTTCTTACTACTATGATCTTGGACATCTCCTGTGTAGTACTCCCCCGGCCAGAAAGAGGACTGCCTGAAGGCCTTCCACTCCCTCTTGGATGTTTCCTCACCCCTGCTCTTTCTGGTGTTGGTGCTCAACCTAGCCAAGTTGGCCTGTAGCTTCATACCTCCCCATACTCTGCCTTCTGCCATTTCAGCTGCTTTCTCTGCTTCTTTTAGGGTTGCAAATCTGACAAATGTAAAACCCCTATTGCCACTGTCCCTCTTATCTTTAGGTATGAAAACATCTTTTATTCTTCTTGCTCTGCAGAAGATAGCTTCAATCTCAGCTTTGGAAATCTGTTGAGGGATTTTGATAAAAAGACTGAGTGGGTTTCCTCCTTGATCTTCCTTATCTCTTCTGGAAGAGGCTCCTTGTTAGACTGCCTCCTGCCTGCACTCCAAGAGGCTTCCCTTCTCTCTCTCTCAAACATTTTTTTTCTAATGTTAAAAACTCAAAATGTGATAATAATTAAATCAGCTATGGTGATTGTGAATTTCAAACTTTGAGACGATTAGGATTCTAGGCTCAATCATGGGAAAGAAAAAGAAAGAATAAAAGGAGAAAAACCACAGCATAATGCATACGTTACTGGTGATTTGATGAGTTGTCTTTTATATGAGTAAAAGACCAAATCCCCTTAAGTGTTTTAAAAGTTCCACTCTTTACTAAGAGGGAAAAAAGATTGCTAAGGGGCAAAAATGTGAACAAGAAAAGTTGAGGAGGGCAATAGGATAGGATCAAAATATATCTTTCTCCCGATTTAAAGGGAAGGAACAAGTTGAGAGGGGGCAATCTCTTGAAAAACCTTCACCTGAATCGGTCACAGTAAGCTCGAATTGGAAAGGAACACTTCATTTCGTCGGGAGATAGATCCTGCTTTAGCCAAATCTTCAGCCACCCCTTTTTTTCCCAGAATGTGTGAGATATAGAGATCTGCAGTTCATCCACAAGCTTCCAAATTTCCTGCCAGTAACACCATAAGGTCCAAACCGGCTGAACCCTTTTTTAGAGCATGTGCACCAGAAGCAACGGGTCACTTTCCACCTCAAACCCAAAAATATACAGCTCCTTACCAATTATTTTTCCGCCCAAAAGTGCTCTCGCCTCAGCTATTGTTATCGTACATAAACCAACATAATGGGAAAAGGCTGCAATAACCCTGCCTTCATGGTTTCTGAAAACACCACCACCTCCTCCTTATTTTAGTAGGCGCCAGGATTACCCCTGGAAGCTCCATCAATATTTTATTTGAACTTGTCTCTATGAGGCTTTAGCCACCTAATGAAGATCACACTAGGGGAAGTCACTTCAACGTCATTTATTCCCATTTGAGATAAAGATAGATTCTCTTGAAAGTTGCATATCCGTTTAACCACACAAAAAAGAGCTAACTCCTTTAACCATCTTATCACTTTCCTGGTCACTTCCGAAGGAGATAGAAAGATATTCTCATGATTTCTTCGATTTCTCTCCAGCCATACCTACCACAATATCAACATAGGTACCATCTTCATCAGATAGTGGAAAAAAGGCCTACCTTTCGAATTAGTAAACCAAAGACTTGCTGAGGTGGCCCAGCCCAGCATTCATTCGCGAATCCTATAGTGAAATTGAGAATGCTCGACCTCAGAAGCTAATTCGCGTGTAGGCAGCACTGTTTGTCATACCGTTGACTCTATATATTTATTGATCCGGCAACACGGCTCGGCCAAAAAGCCGTGTCGTGCAAGAGCAGCAAGCGTAGGCCCCCTAAAAAAAAGAAGGCAGAAGCTACAAAGGCATCAAGTGTAGGCGACCTTAAGGGAGCAAACGAAGGTTGAGAGCCATTTGGCTTGAAAGCCGGAGTGCGCGCCCAAAAATTCATGAGCCACTCGGAAAAAGCCTTCCATTTCAGTCAAATGACCCGGCCTCCCCTGGCTCCCTTTCCTCCCTATGCTATGCTCCCCCGGCGCAAGCCTACCACGCTTCGCGCCTGCAGCATTTTCACTAGACGGTCTTTGCCAGTAGTGCCATCCTCCCCGCTGGCAGTATGGGTGGGTTGTCCCTCGCTGCTTCGTTCTGTTAGGCTATGAAAGGAACAAGTGTAGTTAAATGGGACAGCAGGCTGGTTACAGTTCCATTGTGCCAAGATGTGAGGTGCAGGTGGTGATGACCACCCCGGGGTATGTGCTAGCGCCCTTGACGGGCAATCAAGGACCCGCCAACGCTTGTGAAAACCCGGGCCCTTACGTAATAGGCGGTCCTCCATTCATCCTTCCGGAGGTGTGGATAACAAGGCCACCTTCACAACCTTCTCTCTTCTGCCCCTATTAAGTAGTAAGGTAGGGCAGTTCGCTTGAGTTACTCAACCGCCCCGCCTTTTGCTCGATGCTCATGACGCGTTACGGAACCTCCACCGTACCGGGGGACCAGGCATAGCTAGCGGCATAGGAGCTGACTCAGCGTCAGCGGCTTCGTGCCGCACTAGACTGATCCACGTTGATCCTATCATGTTTTATAACCCTCCCAATAATCTCCTATCTCTATTCCCTTCCCACCTAGTGAGGTGGTTATGGCGATCTGATTGAATGATCCACCTGACCTTTTATTACCACCTCAAATGGGACCGCATAGTCGGGGAGCCGCAACACCGGCTCACTGATTATGGCCTTCTTAAAATCAGCAAGATGAAACGAAAGACTGATGGGACTCCGGATCTGATGCTGAGTCCCAGGGCTGGTTCAGTTTGGCCACCATGTTACTTGGCTTGCTAAGAGAGTGCAGCCATAACAGTAGAGAGAAAAGGAGCAGAAACAGAGATTTGAGAAAGCTGCCCTGTAGTTGTGTAGATCTGCAGAGCAGAATTCGAAAATAAGAGACCGAAGAGAGATGATGACAGACAAGAATGGCCCACTCAGCCCCCCAGCGAGAAAGAGGGACAAGGCTCTCAGGTTGGACCCCTAAAACCTCAATGATTACCAACCAGTTTTCACCATCAGACTAGAGTTATGCGGTTTCATTGAAACATGAAATAAATCAGGCAATATAGCATTCATAAAGTTATAAAAGCTAAATTCAAAATGAAGAGAAATTGGCAAGCTTACAATTCAGTGATTGAAGTTTTGGAATAAAATGATCTGCTAGGTCTATCGCATTTGCTATCCCTGCAAAGATGAAAATACTCTTCTAGTGGTAAGGCTGGAGCTACAAATTCACTTCTTTTTTTCTCAAAGTATTTAAATTAGGCAAAATTAAATGCCAATGTGGTGACCCTTAGACTGTATGAGAAAAACTGATTCTAGATTCTTTGAAAGTCATACCTATCAATATAAATCTGGAGAATGGATAAGTTGTAAGCATGAAAAGATTATGAAGCACAGCCCTATCTTTAGTAATTAAGTAATCCATCTCATCAATAATGATCAGCCTGCACTCAGAACAATTCTAGATAAAGAACCCATAAAACAGGCACCCTTCATATCAGAAAATATGCACATCATGGTTCAAAAAGACTAGGCAATACTGCCAACATCAACAACATTAGGAATTGAGAACAAATTCTTTGAGACAAAAGGGATCATTTCAAGAACAAAGCTTTCAAAGATATATAATGCACATAGCGCAAGGAGACGTTTCTTACATCATCTTTCTAACCGACAGCAGTTTCTCTTGCGAGAAAATTTTCTGCAGGTGCTGAAGAGGCAGGCAATTGCTATTTTCCTTCTTTCTTGGGCAATATCTTTCAAGTATCTGGAAAGGAAAACAGTAGCAAGTCAAAATATATTGTTCTGAAATTTACTACTCTGGGAGACTTCAGTGAAATACCTTGCTGAAAATTTCAGAAGTGCTTGCAAGTAAGGTACAGTTTATAGCTAGCACATCTGGTGGCTGCAATCCCTCCTGGCCAAGGTCATTACAGAAACCTCTGTAAGTGTGTGAGTGTGAAAAATAACTGTAGATCAAGAGAAATTTAAAACCTGCATGAATAAATAAATTAGACCAACTGAGGATAATACAACCCAACAAGCTAGCATGATTACACAGTCTTCTATCTGTTAGTTATTTACTATATCACATCTGTTATTCCAGAGTACCTTCCTCGTTTGGAGTAAAGGATGGTGATCATCATACATGTATTTCAAATTGCGAACAAGTATTTTGCATTGTTTCTCATTATAGTAATTACCTAGCATGTTTTGCATGTATAAGGGCAACAATGATGAACCACTGATGTAACAGGAAGTTGTCACAATAACACAGATAAAACTGTTATTTATGGTCCTCAGCTGTTGCTTAACTGATTAGCCCAGGATACACTGGAATGCAACACAGAATTCAAGTAGCTGACCCAACATAGTTGGGACAAGGCTTTGCTGATGATGCTGATCAGTTGTTTGATTAACTGGCTGGGGACATGTATTGTGCATGGGTGCATAAGCTCGAATCTCCTTAAAAGCAAAAGAAGAATTTGCTATTGATGATCTCTGTTTACTTTATTGTGGATGGTGAAGATGCATCCTGTTTGATACTACTGATGAGAAACCTAAGAAATTCAGAGTGCAACTTTAGGGACTCATGAGTAATCCTTCTCCAACAGGAATCAATAGTAAATAGTAGAAGCTTTTTCTGTGGGTAATTAGTATTGTTAATATCTCAATGACTTCAAAGCATTTCCTTAATTCTCATTTCCTTCAAGAACTTGTAACTAGATAAGGTCCTGAAAGACACCACCTACGTAATCTACATGGGTTCATTCAGGTTCTTTTTGGAGAGCCAAACTGTCAAGACCTTTTGATATACATTGTTTTGTCATTCACTACCAGCTCGAGGTTTTGGTGTTTCTAGTTATTAACACAGTAGCAGAGTCAGGGGTCATGTGTTTGAATCCCTAGGGACTTGTTTCTATCCACATAGGTCATTTGGCGTGTTTTTTCGCACATGCGGAACCCCACACGTGAGGGGGGCTGTCAGGACCCTTTGATATACATTGTTCTGTCATTCACTAACAGCTTGAGCTTTTGGTGTTTCTAGTTATTAACACAAACCTCTCAACAATCCATTAACTCAATAAGCAGTTCTCTAAGGACTGTCAACCCATTTTGTTCAACTTCATGGGATGCATGTTTGAAAAAATAGAATGAAAATGACAAAAGGAAGAAAAGAAAATCATAAGGATTCTTATCTCCAGTTCGAAGACCGTAGAGAAGTAATTGACTTACATCTTGTGCCCATGTCACCAAGGCCACTTTAACTTTATCTATTGACAACGTCTTCCCAGTCCCTGGACATCCGCATACATACAAACTCCCTGCTTTATCCTGTTCAACACATGCCTTGCAAAATTCAAACACCCTTTTCTGCTCCTCTTCTCTACATAAAATAGAAGATGGTTCCATGGATACATGCAATGCTTCCTTCACAGCATTAATCTGTACAGAATCTACATATGAAATGAAAGGAGAATTTCAATTGTAATCAACTTAACTGATCTCTTAAATATCATGAGAGAGAGAAAGAGAGAGAGAGAGAGAGAGAGAGAGAGATGGGGGGGTGTGGGTCTACTTGTAGAACTAAATGTAACACTTGATCAAGAAGTATAATCCAACATTGGCGAAATTTAATTCATAGAGCTAACTTCTTGGATAGGTTGCACTTCTTCGGATCTAGTATTACTGCTACCATCCATGTCCTCTTCTGCCTTCCCCTTCTCTATGGTAAGCCATCAACCTGCATATTTTATGGGTTTTTGGGCTCCAAGGTTGGACTCAGTTCGACTCATCTTAGTCCCATGCGACTTGGCAGGACAACTCGGCTCAAGGTGGACCGACTGACCGAGTATCCCCCCTAGTCCTAGTTTTAAAACCTTTGTCTAGAATCTGGACCACAGGACCACATGCATACTTTCCATATCACAGGCCATGGGCATAGACTCATCCATTTCTATCCATGCATTGAATCTAAGCATAGGCCTAGCATACGACACCTAAGTGATGAATCCTATTGCAGGCCCATACACACAACAATACAACTACCACATCCAATAAAAATCTGGTTAGAAGATGCATACAAGCCACAAGCCAGAAAGATGCATTTGGTAAAAATACAATCAAATAAACTGCATAAAATCATACCTCAAAAAGCTATGATCATTAAAATTGATATGGCACTTACTTTACAGGGCCCAAACTATCAATCTAAGCCGATATCTCTCTCTCTCTTATCACTCAATTATAACGCTTGAGATGATGAAGCCTATAGGGGATCTATGTATGAACCAAGGGAGGGGGCCCTAAAGAACTCCTTACATAGACCACATGGAGATTTCTATCAAATCCTTTCTCTGAGAAACACTAATAGTTGTGAGCACTTCCAAGCAGATTTGTGTGATCCCATGAGTTTCTAAAATGGATCTAAGGGTGAGCAGGTGGATCAAATGAGCCCCACGATCCTAATGGCCAGACAAGCCCAGATTACTGGCCACTTCACGCAAACAAAGCAATCGGAGAAACTTGTAAACTCATTCAATCAAAGAAATTCTCTTTCAAGAGAGGACAATCTAGATTAGGCATTAGATGGATGGATGGGGATTTCGCATAATAAAAATGATGGATACAGATCGGGAAAATGACAAGTTACTAGCCAGTAATCCCAAAACCAATTGGTGATAGGGAACTACACAATCAACCACTTAACACCCCCCTTGGGGCGGGACACCACCCGATCCAACCACCCCCCGCCCGGATCCGAAGCACACGCCCGCACAAGACTACAACAAGGCATGGGGCCTTTTTGCCCTGCGCACTTGCCCCCGCACAAACACACAAAGCGGCATGGGGCATTTTTGCCCTGCGTGGTTTCGAACCCGTGATGTGTTGACTCTGATACCATGACAAAGTTGCTAGCCAGTAATCCCAAAACCAATTGGTGATAGGAAACTATACAAACAACTACTTAAAAAACAACAACGGACGGAGAACCTTGCAAGTGGGATCTATGTAATGGACCAAGAATGCAGATAGTGAAATAGTATACAGTGGTTCTGCAGTGAACAAATGTGGGATGGCCAAAAGCAAGACCCAGCAGGTGTGCACTACAGAGCCCAGGGGCAGGTGGGCGAGAAGACAGATTGGTGTGCTAATCAAATGGTGGGTTTATCAGTTTGGTTTTGTTTCTCATTTGAGTTTGAGCTAGCCGATACTGGGCACAGGTTGTGTCTACAGCTGAATGGTTGGCCATAGAAGGGCAAGCAGACAGCCATTGTGGGTCAAGGAGAAAGCCAAAGGATACATATGAATCAAGGATTAGATGATTGAAGGTGCCAAGCAGCTGCTGCAGTTGCGGGATTCTGCCAGCAAGAAGATAGAGACTGCAATTAGGTGAGGAAGAGGCTGGCATACTCTACCCATATGTACGCCCTTTCTGTTTCTTTCTTAATCCTACACAAAATGCCTTAAAACAGGGATGTAGTGCGACCTTTTTGCAGATAAAATAAAGGAACTGCACTTACAGAAAGTCAACATATGGGGGTATAAGAGAACACCAACGACCATTTACGGAATGTATATCCCCATATGAATCGAAATAAAGATTAACTGTTTGAATCGAAATAAAGGTTAACTGTATCAAGAAATGAGCATAGCAATGCAATAAAGAGAAGCAAAAAAAAAAAGAAAACCATGCTTACCTCTGGGATTCCATTTGTGTTTATGAGAGAATTGGTCCAACAACCTCTTCCGTGGAGATTTAGGTGACCTCATGACTCCATTCTCAAAATCTTTATGAGGTCCCTGCCATCATGAAAATAAGAAATCAAATGAAAGTCAAATTGAAAATAAAAAGGAACAGAGTTAGGAAATTATTAATATAAAACTCACACTTCCATTGCTTTTCTGTCTTTCATTCGAGCATCTGCGAGGCGACCTCCATTTAACCGGAGACTGCGGTGGCGTCTCACCTTTTCGGGTTTCATTCAAGCACCTGCGAGGCGATTTCCATTTTATAGGAGACTTTGGTGGCTTTGGCGGACTCTCTGGGATTGCTTCGCTATCTTCACAAAGTCCCTGCAATTAAAAGCATCAATCAATCAAATTGTAACCAGATTGAGAAGGAAAACAAACAAATTTAAGAAATGACAGGTCCAAAACTCACATTTTCATTGCCTATATTCAAGCACCTACGAGGCGATCTCCAATTCACTGCACTATCTGGCATCAATTGGGTATCTTTAAAATGTCCCTGCAATTACAAGCATCAATCAACCAAATGAAAAAACAGATAGCGATGAAAGAAGACACAGTAAAAATCGTTTGAAAGCTCACATTTCCATTTCCATCTTCCTTTTGGCCTTCATTCAAGCATCTGCGAGGTGATCTCCATTTCACGGGAGTCTGCAGTGGCGACTTTGGGGGATGATGGGACGGACTCTCCCGCATCGATTCATCATCTTTACAAAGTCCCTAAAATCACAAGCAAGCATCAATCATCCAAATGAAGATAAAATGGGGACGAAAGAAGAAACAGATTCAAAGAAATGAATGACTGAAAACTCACAAGTTCATCGTCCATTTGGCTTTCGATCGAGCATCTTCTAGGCGATGTCCTTTTCACTGGAGACTGCGGTGGCTTCGTCAGACTCTCTAGCATTGATTCGGATCTGGTTCTCTTTTGGATCTTGGTATCTCCATTACCGGAATTTGCAGAGGATCCGATTTCGGATCTCCTTGTCCGCATTCTAAGATTAGGGTTTGAAGAAGGTAGGGTTTCTTGAAAGAGAGGACGGGGAGGTAGCGTTTCAGATGTTGGGAGTTTTGTATGACTTCGGGGTTCTTTTAGCGGGAAAAGACTGAACTAACCGATGGAGTTCGCGCCAATTCTCTTCTTCGATAAATCTCGTGGGAGCCACCTTGTAAGGCTATCTGCCGATGGGATATAAATTCGTGATAAAATAAAGAGGATTTTACCCAAAAAAACCACTTCCATTTTTCCAGTGAAATCAGGATTGTGTCCACATCGACCAACCCAAAAATAAGGGTAGGTGGATATCGATCCTCCGCTTGTTCATTTAAAACCTGAAAACTTAGTTTCTTCCTAATTTTCTTTTCTCCAAACAGTGATTGCAACGTTGAGGTTTTCCTCTCCTCGGTCAGCCGTAGTCCAAGGTGATCATAGACCATTCGTTTTGGTTTGTGGTCCCCCTATTCAGTTTCGTTTTCAACTTTTAAAGCAACGTAATGTTATTTGTCGTCATCTTTCTTCGCATTGCGCCTCACATGGAGTTTTTTTTTTTTTTTTTTAGTAACCCAGCCAAGGGGGCTGAGACAAAACTGAGAGCTCAGACATACACCAAAAGATAGCATGCACAAGCGGGAAGGACTCCCACACAAGTGGGAAATGAGCCCGCATAAGCTAGAAGAAAGCCTACGCACAAGATGGAAGAAAGCCCACACGAGTGGGGAAGGAGCCTGCATAAGTGGGAAGAAAGCCCACACAAGTTGATAGAGGTGACATACCCAGGGCTCAAACCCTGGGTAAGCAAGTGAGAACTATTGCCACTTACCAATAAGGCAAGTGGTTGTTCTCCTCACATGAGTTATTTTGTGTTTTTTTTTTTTTCTCCCTCTTCCATCATCCCTCTTGCGATATCAAAATGGAAAGGACAAGTTAACATTGCTACTGAGTAGCATCGTGCACTCATTTAGTCTAAGAATCCAACAATGTTATTTCACCATTTTATTTTTTTTCAATGCGATGAGTTCATTCATTTATTAATTGTAAGATTTTGATTTTATGTGTGACTGCAATCCTGATGAAATGGAGAGAAAATAGGTAAAGTGATACACATTATGTTCGTAAAGTTAGAATACAAGTTGACATTCGAGAGAACCACATTTTGGTCATGTGAAAATCAGTTGGTGTGCATATAGTTTGTCATACATTGTTGAGAAGCTCATTTGGTCTCCCCTAGTCTCATTTGAGTAGTTTTTGTTGGAATACATGATTATAATATATTATTTGCATGCATGTTATAATTTTGCAATGTTTAGATTGGTATTATCTGGGACACGGCGTTGGGTTGAATTGAGAATGCGATGTATGGTTTGTGTTGTAATGCGAAATGCATTTTGCCATTTGCAATGTATATGGTTGTCCACTTATACATTTTTAAGGTAATTTCCATATGTCTAAAGACATCAGCGAAAACGCCGATAACAGGACTTTTTTTATTAGAAGCATCATATATCATCCGCCTTTGAAAATGAAGTGGTATATCCTCAATCCACATATCATACACATTGATAAGAGAAAGACTTTGCATTTATTTGAATTGCTTTTTAATTGCACAAGAACTAGGGACCTTTCGATGCATACCTATTAACCGTAATAATGATAAGTTGTCATTGAATGAAACTCAAATGGGTTATGTAAGACAAACACGATTACACCGTTTGGCAGACATGGAAGATACGAGAATAGACCACGCCTTAATAACCGAGTTGGTAGAAAGGTGGAGCCCTGAGACCAATACTTTTCATTTTTCAACCGGTGACGCGACAGTTACATTGGAGGATGTAGCGTACATTTACAGCCTACCGATTAATGGCATGCTTGTAACTTAACATACTTTTTCCAGAGGCAGTGGTGGGTGAAATGTGTGAAGAGTTGCTTGGGAGATCCCCCTGACCAGGACTAGATTATAACGGGATTTTAATAAAATTTACATGGTTAGAACAACATTTTCTAGCCCAATTGAAACAATAAGAAGAAAACGTTAATAACAATGGAAGAAATATACAACACTATAGCATATTTGTTTTTGTTTTTTTCGGGCCAGATAATGTCAAGTGCTTCTTCTGCTAAAGGACTTGCTTACCTTTTGGAGCTATTTAGAGAATTCTAACCTTATGTTTGGGCCCTACGTATTGAGCCAACTTGTACAGGTTGTTGGCTAAGGCAGTTAGGTGGGCCACCGATAAGAGAGATGAGGCAGGAGAAGAGGTTGAACTTGCAGGGGTTGAGGAGCCATATCAAAGTAAGGCTGCCCCGAAGAAGTTTAGGACATTGACGGGGCCACTACAACTTTTACAAGTGAATCATTTATTTCTGTTAAGTAGCATCAATTATATCTTTGTAGAATGTATGGATACTAACATGCTATTTACATGATTGTTTGCAAATATGAACCTCTTGAAGGATGGAAATAGGCCGATCATTGAAGCCAAGTCAATATGGGAACCAAGAAATCAAATTCCAACTAATGAAGACATAGCAGAACAAGCTGCAAGGGCTGAGGTTCTTGACAACACTGAGAGGTGTTCGTAAACAACTTAATAATCTGCCAGCGGATGGAGTATTGTCTTCTACTATATTTTTCGAAAATACATTCATTTTTTCCTACTATTCAATAACAATTTGGGCTTACTGTGTAAATTTATGCATTACAGTTTAATTGGCAACCTTATATTAAATTTGGGAAGCCATTTTTTAAAAAGGTTTCTAAAGTCGATCGTAATATTTTCACGCCATCAAATATTTTAGTTTTCTATTGGGTGCTTGAGTGTCACTACGCCAACAAGTTATCCCTCCACCCTTTGTTATGTCATTTTTAAGGGAGGAGCGTATTGAAAGAGTGATTGTAGATTATAGCCTATGTCATATAGCAGAACAAGAATTGTGGGAGGTGAGGTTGAATAGTGTTGTTAGAGGAATGAAATCCTCTGGTGAGGAACACGAGGAAGAATACATGGCTTGGTATAGTTTAAATACAATCATGTATATCGGTTGTAGGAATTACGGTGAACCCCCGCCCCCCACGGGAGAGAGGCAAGTAAAGAATTCACTGAACACTCTCAACAACATGATCCTTACGTTGCATAGAAATGGGTAGGTAGTGGGTGATTCAATTATGATTTATATTATTAAGCTTTTTTAATGACAATTGTTTGGTGTCAATTGTAGGTTACCGAATTGTTTGAGCACATCGATAGGTCACGTGATCAAAACTTATCTCATCTTTGCGGAAGAAAATGCGGAAATTCAAAGCTGCATTTGGGAATGCATTTGATTAGTGCATGGAAACATGAAATAGTTTACAATCGGATGATGATGGGAAGTCGATATGGACCATTATAATTGCACACGAAATCTCTCTTTCCTTTACTTAACATTTAAGAGTGGGCATTTAACTCATCATTTTGCAAGTGCTTACACCAAAGAGAACAAAGAAGCCTGAGGTTGAAAGCCAAACAAAGAAGAAAAGGAAACAATCGATGCCTTTACTGATTGAAGGTTCTCCCAACAAGCCATCATCTCCAGGAATCGGGATTGAAGAACTAGACCTACCACCAATTAAAGAATCAAATCTTCCACTAAATGAAAAACTATTCTTGACTTCCCCGAGTTACAACATGCTTTCAACTCCACAACCATACCGAAATCAGGCCATTGTTGTAGCATGTCCACCGGTAGATATCACATCTTTGGTTTGGAGGCTAAAGCACTTACCACGAACAAGGAAAGTCACGTAGAAGTACAATGAATTTGAACATTCCATCATTGAATCATAAATGTTCTTTTTGACTTGGACGGGGAGATAATTGAAGGCTTTTGGAACTGCTATAAAACAAGGTGATAAATCTTATGAAATGCAACTTCACATTGACTTGGTCACAATCAGCAGTCCCAGATTGTAATTTTATATGCCTTTCACTTTTGCAAAAGAAAGCCAGACTTTGATTCCTTATAACGTACATTGGCTGGTAGTGAGGTGCTACACGCAGCACTAGAAGAAGGTACCTGGCTAGATACAAATATCATATACTACTGGTTTGATGTCTTGAGGAACGAATGTCCGAACGCTTACATGGCAGATCCAAGCATATGCGTAAGTAACTACCTTACATACAACACTTATATATTTTATATGAGAAAGCTATTGCTAATTTAACTTAGATGACATATATACGTGGATTGTTTTAGAGTTGGTGGAAAGCAAAGCATAAATTTGGAGAGGAAGCAACATTCAGTCTGGATAGGTCAAGAGTGTGGGATGTGAATGAGTGCAAGACACTCGTATACATTTTACACCAAAGCAGTCGCTTTACTTTGTCGGTAGGGTACACGATGGGAATCGATGGCAATTTTATAATAGCTCAAAGAGTGACCATTATTTGCTGACAACTTGTCATGCTTTTGTAAGTACCCATACAGCTTGTTCATCAAGTTTAATAGTTAAATTAGATGTTATTGTTATGGGAAATTCTATATGCACCCACTTGAACTGTTGAACACACCCACGATTTAAAAAAAATTTAATTACTAAAATGGCCTCAGGTGAAAGGACGAAATCGCCCTTACCATCAACATCCATCTTCCTCCTTTGGTTTAGCAGCAGCAGTGGGTCTCCTAGTCTTTTCTCCTCCTCCTCTTCTTCTTCTTCTTCTTCCTCTTCTTCTTCTTCTTCATTCTCCCTTTTATCCATTCCCTTCTCCACTCCTTCTTCCTTATTGATTTTCATCTCCTTCGTCGTCATTTTCTCCAACTTCTTTCTAGCATATCATCAAATCTCCTCCATTTCTTGAACGAGCTTGGAAATACAAATATCCCTACACCACATTGTGTATTTAAAGTAGGAGATTTGAAATATGGACAAGCAGTTGACGATCTACGAAAACAAGGTATATGTTTTGACTTCGTTTCGTTCGTTTTCTTTATTTTTTCTCCCATCCTGCACGGTTTTCCAGTACCGTGCATTTAATATATGCTCGGTTTTCATAAGCTGTGCAAAATTATATTGCACGGCTTATATATACCGTGCAGTAGAATTTTGAATGGTCTATATATACCGTGCAGTATAAATTTGCACGGCCTATATATACCGTGCAGTATAATTTTGCACGATAATAATTGAGTGTGCAGTTATAATTTAAGAATTCGTGATATATTTGCAAGAGGTTGAATCAACAGGTGCCAGTGAGTGCCTTTTGGATTTTACAAATGTCTTCACCACTGACATGATATTCAAAAGCCAAGTGGGCCTAATCCAATGGACAAGGGATGTTGGAAAGAAACATGGCTTGGTAATTGTAATTAAGACATCGGATGCCGGTGGAGATGGAAGGAAGCCGAGAATCGTTTTTTCTTGTGAGAGAAGTGGTAGTTACAGGAGTCCATCGAAGGTCTTCAAGAAGAAAAAACCTAACAAGGTAACGGGAACGAAGAAGTGTAGTTGCCATTTTGCTTTGAAGGGCCGAAAGTTGGCAACTGACGACGATTGGATGTTAACAGTGGTTTGTGGGGTGCACAATCATCCAAACGCACAGCATCTTGAGGGGCACTCGTTTGTTGGGAGGCTTTTTGCAGAAGAAATCAACGTTTTGATTGATATGTCTAAGAGTTTGGTGAAGCCGAGGAACATCCTTCAAACATTACAGGAAAGGGATGTGCACAATACCACTACGATTAAGAGTATCTACAATTCTCGCCAAAAGTTGAGGGTGACAGAGATGGCCAGTCGATCAGAGATGCAGTAACTCATGATGCATTTGGAACAAAAAAACTACATTGAATATCACACTAGCAATGAACGCTACAGATGTTATCATGAGCCTATTATGGGCACATCCATCATCTATTCAGTTATTACGTGCATTTCCAGAAGTTTTGATAATGGATTCCACGTGCAAGACAAATAGATATCGACTTCTCTTGCTTGAGATTGTTGGTGTCACATCTACTCAAATGACGTTCTCTGTTGCTTTTGTGTACCTTGAATCAGAGAGGGAGGCCAATTATAGATGGGCTTTGGAGAGGCTTAAGGAATTAATGGATGGTTGCACTCTGACCCGTGTAATTGTCACAGACAAAGAATTAGCGCTGATGAATGCAATAAATGTTATTTTTCCGAATGCAGCAAACTTATTATGCATGTGGCATATTTCTAGGAACATCTTATCAAATTGTAAGAAGTGTTTTGAGACCAACGACAGATGGAGTGCATTTATCTCTTGTTGGAACATGTTGGTAGTCTCTCCAACTGAAAGTGACTATACGCAAATGCTAAGTGCTTTGGAACGGGATTACGTAGGGTATCCACATGCTGTTGATTATGTGAAGACCTTGTGGTTGAATAAGCATAAGGAGCAATTTGTGGCTGCATGGACGGATCAGCACATGCACTTTGGGAACGTCACTACTAACAGAGCGGAGAGTGCACATGCAAAATT
Source organism: Persea americana (assembly GCA_029852735.1). Classification (NCBI taxonomy): domain Eukaryota; kingdom Viridiplantae; phylum Streptophyta; class Magnoliopsida; order Laurales; family Lauraceae; genus Persea; species Persea americana. The sequence goes on from CM056819.1 coordinate 28,353,965, forward strand.
AAAGAGACACCTAGGCACATCGAGCTGTAGCTTTGATTCATCTTGGCAGGTTATCCATACCTTGCTAGAGTTGCTCTTTACAGAGATAAAGGCTTCTTTTGAAAAGAGTTTGAACACCGTGCAACATAAGTTCAAACCGGCACTGTTTCGTGAGTTGAGAGGATTTCTATCAAAGAATGCTTTGGGTATAGTGTTAAATGAGTCGTTAAGGGCTGGTGATATTGGTCCAGATTCTGCCGCATGTCTCCATATCATCCGACGGACCTATGGTTTGCCATGTGCACATGAAATTGCCGAGTACATAAGGGTAGGTTCTCATATACCACTGAGTAGTGTCTATCACTTTTGGCGGAAGCTCAATTTAGAAGTCACTATGGTGAACGAAGCCCCTGAGCTGACCACAACTTCAGAGTTCGAGTTGATCAGTAAGAGATTTCACAGTAGTGATAAGAAGGGTAAAATACAAATATTGAGGAAACTTAGAGAATTGGGGAGTCCTTCGTCTACTTCTCTTACTGAACCGGACATAAAATTGAATACCCGTCGTCGATCATCATCGAAAAAGAAGAAGTTGGATCAGTCTACGTGTCGGGAACCATCTGGTTTTGAATACGCAGTGTTGATAAAAGATAGCGTTCCAGCTAGATTAAGCAATACAACTGTAATGAAGAATAAAGAGAAAATCACTGTACGTTGCACTCGGGCATGTATGTTTCTGCATTTGCTTCCTGAGTCTTTGGGTCCCTATATCCTCACTGTTAAGGATATGGCAGCTGATGGTAACTGTGGATTCAGAGCTATAGTAGGTCTTCTAGGCATGGGCGAGGATAGTTGGATGCAGGTTAGAATGGATTTAAGCAATGAATTGCAGAGGTATCAAAATTATTATGCATTGGTCTATGGAGGAGAGGAAAGGGTTGGGGAGCTGTATTACGCATTGTCTTACTTTGAAAGCAATCCTTCATTTGATCGATGGATGACAATGCCGGACATGGGTTACTTGATATCTTCATATTATAACGTTGTATTGGTCCTTCTTTCATTGCAGCAGTGCCTTACTTTCCTGCCTTTGAGATCATCCCCGATTCCATCCAGTTCTCACAAAGTGCTCGCGGTTGGTTTCGTCAATGGAAACCATTTTGTTCAGGTCTTCATGAAACCCAAAGCACCCATGCCTCCCATTGCTACAAATTGGCATAGACACCACCATCCTGATGCAGACGGATGGTAGGTCCTATATGCAAAGAGCATCGGAAAATTTAGAGAATTAATTGGAAATAGTGTCGCAATACAGGAGTCGGTCAATCTTGATAACAATTAATTATTTGCACTCTCGATTTGATGTAAACAAACATATTACTTGTTTTTTAACAGATAGCTGATGAAATCAATGAAAGATTTATGTGTTTATGTTATGTGTTAATTCATTAATAATATTCCATAAAATGTGTTAATGCATTAACCACTGCTCGGTTAAACAGGGTCGTGCAAATGAGGTTCTGCACGGCCAATAGATGACGTGCAAATGTTCCCTGCACGGCGAACATGTTCTGAGCATTTATCATGTGCGCGGTAATATAATGCCGTGCAGAATGGTTTTGCTCATCCTATGCTGGCCGTGCAGTGTTCATTCTTCTCTAACAGAGTTTCATTCCGTTTTGATCAAAATTATACAAATTCCAAGTTCATAAAACCCAGACACATTCAAAGTTCATGAAACCCGTAGTTCTCATAAAACCCACACTTCATATAAATCCAACAATAACATACAAGTCCATCCACCAAAATTCATCAAAAACCCATACAATCTAACATTCCCATAAAAAAAAGGGAAGTGCAACATTCATTTACAGAAGACCGGTACATATCAAACCGATACATATCAACCATTACATATAAATAAATAAATAAAAACCAATCCATAAAGCCCTCATCTCATCATCGGTGCGTGTGTCTATGGTATGTCACCGGCAGGCCATCCAGTATCTCGAGTGTGGTCTGTAATGCCCGGTAATAGAAATCAGTAGGCTGATCCGTTTGCGCAATCGTGGCACGCAGATGGTCCTTCGTGTGAAGGATCTGTAAGAAACAATAAAATATGTCAGTACTTACGATAGTTTGCAAAAATGGAACCATAAAGTATGAAAAGAGTCCACACCCTCACCGTTCTTGCTGTCTGGTCATCTCTACCCTCATTGGGGTCATAGTGGGAATGACGATCGGGGTTTTGTAATCGAGGGTGTGAAATCCTAGAAAACCACTCGAGATAGTCGATTGAACACTCCCATGCATGTTGTGCTCGATGGTCGTGGTGCGCTACAGATAATACATGATCCTCCCAAGTAACCCAGTATTGGTCTAGAAATCTATAGGAGACCCTATATTTTCCAGCTGTAGATCCCCGAGATGCACGAATTAGGGTGAGTGGTGCGGGTGGGATGGTCTGTATATAGCCAAACCGACGGAGAACCCTATGTGGGTGGTAGGGTTCAATGACGTCTAGCGATCTCAAACAACCACAGAAGAAAGCTATCTGATGGAATGGATGCTGAGCCCTGACAGCAGTGTACGGATTCCAAACCACCTGTGCCAAGTAAATGAAATAATACATTAATATAAGAAATTGTATTTTGTTTTAAAAACGTAAAATATATATGAAGGCCTCTATTGGGTGCTCACCTCACTCGCGTGTAGGTCGTCCAACCTCTCACGCAACAGCTGTGTGATCTGCCTCAGAATCCCGGAATCCTGACCAGGATGCCAGCGGCTCGCTAGAGGCTTCTCAGCAATATATCCCCAATATGCAGGAGGACGGACAAATGGGAAGTGCTTGTACACCCAAGCCTGCAAAGGACACCAATTATTAATCCTACAATTTAAATGTTCAATTACGAGGGAACATGTATATATAAAAGGTATACACATTTACCGTAAGCAGTGACAGATATCCAGCAATCTGTCTCACATCTGTCCTCGTGGCGGTCCCCAACTACCGATATAGATATGCCAGTGCGGCAGCCCCCATGCATACTGACGGACCCGTCCCAAGTCCATCAGTAAAGATAGGTAGTAGACGGGGACTCTAGTGGATGACTTATCGGCGAAGAGTGTACAACTTAACAAATACAGAAGATTTCCTCTTGCTGCACACTCTATCTGCTCAACAGACGAACGGGGAGTCACATCGCCGCACACTCTGTAGATCCACCCCATCCTGACTACCCCACCACGCGCCACTCTCAACTCAGCTGACGCAGATGCCCTATCTACACCCAGTCCACGCTCAAGTAAATCTACTTGCTTAGTAAATCCCATACTTGTCGATGCGTGGACAGGAATACCCGTTACTGGGATGCCGAGGAGAGTACCGACATCATCTAAGGTGATCGTCGTCTCACCAAATGGCATGTGGAAGGTATTTGTCTCAGGCTCCCATCTCTCTACAAAGCTAGATACCAAAGGGCCGGAGATATATCGGTAGGCGTATCGCTTCAGGTCTGCCAATCCAGACTCTTCAAGAATAGCACAAAACTGAAGAACATAAATGTCATCCCCATCCCTGCGCTTAGGTATGATCCAATCATTCAGCTTATTCCATTGATTGATACATTTGAGGGGTCACGGTCCTGCACATTATAAGTAAAAATCTTCATTAATATCTGTTATTATAGACTTGAACACATCTTATTTGAAAAACGATTAATCAAAACATTAAAAGAATGCAAATGTACCTCCCCGTTCCATGTGAATACGGCTATGTGCGTCCTAAAACTTTCTAAGACAGATAGATATGCTGGACCACCGAGAATATCATCCTCCTCTGCTGCCTCTCTAGGAGGACTAGACGGTGGCGCCTCCTCGTCTGACGAATTATTGGAAGAACTGTCAACATCCTCCTCTTCCTGCTCCGGGAGTGGATCCTGCTGCAATCGACGTCTTCGTTTAGACGTCGTTAGCCGTGTCTAAGAACTGGCATGGACACCCCGTCCACCGGTCATCTGTGAGCTGGCACCAATACGGCAAGCTGGTCTTCTCGGCATTTCTTCCAATCTGTTAAAAATGAAAAACAGTAAGAAGAAGCAGTTTAATAAAAGTTATTATATTTTTTTGTACTACTCGATTAAAATACACAGTACAAAATGCTTCTGCACGACGCAATGGAACCGTGCATATTCTTTCTACACGATAATATGGAACCGTGCATACTTCATATGTTCGGCCATTACATACCGTGCAAAATATATATGCACGGTTTGTATGTGCTGTGCATATATTTCCTGCACGGTTTCAATCCGCCGTGCATATAATCCCTGCACGTATCTGGATTGCCGAGCAGATCACGAACAGCAACTCATTTTTTCAAAAATGGAAAACAGAGTTCAAAACTATCATCCATCTCTCATTAGGGACTTCCCTATTTGTTGCAAACAACTACACTCACAACTACACTCACAACTAAGCCATGAGTTTTGCACAATGGACAGGATTATCTCATCCACTCAAAATAAGGATGACCATTTACACCATTTTCAGCTACAACCGAGGTATGTGTGTGCTTCATTCCTTTCTCATTGTATCTCTTCTCTCTCTCTCTCTCTCGTCAATGATTTTAGGCCATTTCAATGCACTACTGCTTTTGAAATCAAGAAAGAAGAAGGAAAAATGCAATCTTAGGTTGGCTTCTTCTCCCTCCACCATAGTTAATGTACCCAAGTTAATTGGAATGGTTTCATTGACACAAAAACACAAACAGATGGCGGTTTGTTGAAAACGTCTGTAACCCAAAAAGAATGTGAAAATGATAAACCTATGAACAAGAATAATAATAATAATAATAAACCTATGAAAGAAGAAGAAGAAGAAGAGGAGGAGGAGGAGCTAACCTTGCTTGAAAACAGTCGAAGAGGGAATGGCAATGGAAATGAAACGCCTGTTCTTCTCGTGTGGGTAGTTTGGGTATTATGGTGGGTGTGCTCAGAAAAAACGTTTTATCCAAATATTGGGTCCGGTGAGCTCAGCAAGTGGGTGTATTCATCACTTCCTGTGGGTGCATATAGAATTTCCCTATTGTTATTCCATGTGATAAGTCCTTAAAAATGCATATTTTCATACACAATTTGGACCGTTTTAAGGACTTAACAATTCAAAAGAGCCTCAATTAGTATGAAACTATGTTTTTATGCATTTTGAAATCAATGTAAGGTTTTCATGCATAGTTCTCTCAAAATTCACAGTTTTTGCATAAAATCATGAAATCTGCCATTTTTAGAATTGCATTTTTTGAAAGTTTTATAAAATCATATTTTCCTCATGAAAAAAAATAAAATTTACATCATCATTAGTTCATTCACATAAAATTATGAAAAACAATGTGCATCTTCATTGTCATTTCATGAGAGATGGGCCCACTATCATGCATTTCTTACTTTCTATCAAAAAATGTTATTTTATGTGAAAACAATTTGTCAAGAGAAGAAAGGATCAAGGAAAATAAAGAAAAGAAGAAAATTCAAAGAATTTGCAAGAGAAGGCTCCACACATGCACATGTGTGCACACAAACATGTGTGGGCATCCAAGACCATGGTGCCCACCTCCTATGCATATTTTGGATAATTTCAAGAGAATCTCAAGTGAATTTGAAGAAAATAGATTTTTTTTTGTGAAAAGGCAAGTCAAAGAAGAAAATCTCATGCACGTGTGGAATAATTGCAAAAAATGGAAAGATTTGTATGTGTGTGTGACGTCTCATATCTTGGAATATTTGGGCTAAATTTTCTCTTCAAAATCAAGGAAACTTGATCTCAAGAGTCTCTCTCAAAATTCCAAGTCAACAAGAGATATTTACAAAAATGGAAGAAGGCAATAATCTCTCTTCAGAATCCTAAAGTTTTGCAAAATTTAAGATAAAAAAGGGATGTTTTACCAAAGATAGTGGTTGCATGGCTTCAAAAAAGGATCTATGGAGAAGAATTAGGGTCACCCAAGTGTGCACTTCTCCCTATGATAGGGGACACCACCCTCTAGCAACTCTCATTCACTCTCTCCATCTCTCTCTTCTCCACATACTCTCTTTCTTTTTTCAAAAATGCTTTTTCTCCAACTTGAAGCTACAACTAGAAGGGTCCTTTCATCTTAGTATGTGATTGTTTAACATTTTTAATTAATTATTTATTTTATGAAAAAATATCATATATTAGTAAAAGTGTTTCTTACTCTTTCCAATTTTTTCTTTCTTTTCCTTGGGTGATTGGTTCTTGTTTTTTGTTTCTTTACTTGTTGGTGCTTGGATTGACGACCTAAAGGTCCTAAGAGCATAAATCAAATTATGAACCCACTTAAAAAAGAATTTTGAAAGAGAAGAATACACTTCCACAAATTTAAATTTATATGCTTTCACACATTTAAATTTATGTTCTTCCACACATTTAAATTCTGCTAAAACCACACATGTACTTTTCTTTGCATTTCCACACATGTAAATTCATGGGCATTTGTATATTTTTATGTTCAATTCAATTTTATGTTTACTTTTGCATAGTTTATTGTTGGAATTAATTAGCATTGCATGTATATTCAAATTGGTGGAATATTGACATGTTTAAATTGATGGTTATTTGAGTATTCAAAAATGAATTCAGCAAAAAAATCAGTTATGATGGTTATGTTTTGCGAAGACTATATGATATATGTATTGGTGGAAGTTTGATTGAATGATCACTAGTAATTGATGATTTTACTTATGATTAACTTAAGTAAAATTTAGAATCAGAGTTGTAATTTGAAAGGACGACAAAAATTACTGATTTGTGATTGACACTAAGATATGCAACACTTAACCGTAAGACTACGATGTCGTCAAGTAGTAAAGGAGTCAAGAGTCTGGATTATTGATCCCACGAAGAGAGGATGGAACAAGCAACGAATTCAATTAAAGTAGAATTGGAATAAGATATAGCTAATATAAACAATTGAAGTGAACAATTAAAACTTAATAAACTATGCAATGTAAACAGCTAATTAACAATCTAAAATATGAAATGAATAAGATCTAAGCTAATTTAGCAAACTAAACTAAACTAGTGAATAAATGGTGGTGGAAATAGAAGATTTAAGGTAAAGATGTGGTGTGAAATGTGTATGAATATAAAACAAGGATTCAAATAAACAATAATCAAAAGAAGAGATTAGGCAATCCAAAATTCACTAAGTATGTAATTAATCCAAATAATGCATGTTCTAATTCAACTCGCAAATCTATAATCCAATTAGCAGTCACTAGCCTAATTGAACTAGATGATATGACAATGAAGATCAAAGTAAAAAAAAAAAAAAAAAAGAGCAAAACATAAGATTCTACATCGTCATCTAGCTACCCTAACAATCAATCATAAAAAACAAGCTACAAAAGATCAAAGATAAGGGCTCTAAAGCATGCTACGTGAGAGAACTTAATCCAACTACAAAGCATCAATTGAGATTACCCAAGCATCAGATGTAGAGATAGATCATGAGAAATAAAAGAGATTAACACAATTAGATCTAAAATCTACTAATCAATCAAGACACAATTAGGAAATTTAGACTAAAACATGCATAGAATTGAACTAATTACATTACTTAGCTTCAAAAGGAAAGTTTAATCCAAGAACTTTAGTTACTAAATATCAAGAAAGAGCTCCAAATCTTCATTTATGATCTTCAATTACACACTCTCTCTAAATCAGTTACAATTAAGCTCATAATTATAATCTAAAAGTATAAAGAAAGTTGAATTAAATTGCCAAAAGATTGTCTCTTTTTACAAACACATTCCAAGTAGAATTAACTTGAAGGCTTCTGATTTACTCATTTGCTTTCACATTGATTGCTTCAATTTAATTGGTTGCAACAAACTTTCCTTCTAAAAATCATTTGTGCATGTGGTCCTTCAATTTGGAGGCTACCCACCCAATTGTTGGGATTGGTGGAGAGGTTAGAGTTGGATGGAATATTTTATATGTAAAAAAAATGCAATTGTTGGGATTTGGACCCATAACCTATTTCATACCCACCCAAGCTCTAACTAGTACACCAATCACTCATTTGTACTAGAAAATGACTTCTTTTATTCTTAAAGTCTTATCCTCTTATTTTGAAATTCTTCGACTTTTCCAAAAATTTCTTCACCAAGATTTCTTCATTAAACTTCTTTTTATTAAAATCTCTTCTTGATGCCTTGGGACACTAGCCAGAGGGTTGGGTTAATCACAGGGTCCACCTATACGAGAAATTGAAAGACCAGAATTGAACCCTAGAGGGGGGTTGAATAGGGTGAGCACTAAAACTTAGACCACTTCTTTTTAAAACTTATGTCAATTATGCTTTGAAGTTTTATCATCTTGTTTATAAGAGGGGTTTCTAGTAACAAGTAAAGCACCCAACTAAACATTCAAGATAGACATTTAAAAAGAAACATGATCAAGTATAGCATCCACAATCAATCACCACAACAAGCAAATTTATAGTGGTTCGGCCAAACAAACTTACGTCCACTCTCGGTTTCTAGACCGGTATTTCCACTATCAATTTGAGGTTTAGGCTAACCTCCAACCTTACAATCACATGCTTTTACACAAGGCTAAGCAATAACCTATTACAATCTCATATGTTTTTCAATATGCTGAACATTAACCTTAAAACGTCATATTTTTTTATCTCAATAAATAAGCATAAAATGAGATGTAAATGAATACATGTTGATGCCTCTTAACATAGGTTGATATTGAAATTGACATCCTATCTAAGACATATGCATAATGAATGCAAAGACTTATATGAGATATATATGTCTTAAAGACTTCTTCTACCTCTTTTGAAATTCAATGCTCATAAATGATGCAAATGGGAGATAGAAGAGATTCACACATGTTTTTAAAATAATGACAAACTTGTTTTACAAAGTCTAACATACAACTAGCAAGTTTGCTCTAAAAACATTAAATGACTAACATGCGAAATACTATTCAAATGATAAGGTTTAAAAGTTAAACACATTTTAAAATCAAAGCATGTTTAAAAAATCAACATTTGGACACTTTAATCATGCCATTGAAGAAATCAAAAATTTAAAGACAAGCATGAATAAAATAAGATAAGAGAGGCAAACCCATGGAAGAATCAAAGGTTTGAAATGATTGATTTGCCCCCCTAGCTTCTCTCTAGTCTAGTATGAATGTCCCACCTTCCTTGGCCCTCAAAAGTCTCAAAAGTGTTGGCACGAATCCCAGTGAAGTGTTCTTTTTATAAGATAAATTCTCTCCAACGGATCTATTATCGGTCAGCTGACACTTGGAGTTCGGTCGACCAAACTCCGACGGTCATATTTTTGAAAATTGTGGACCAAACTAAGCCTATCGATTCACCAAACTAAAGTTTGGTCGACTGACAGCTGACTAACACGAGACCGATAGCTGACCGAACTTCCTTGATAAAACATATTTTACATTCTGGAAGCGAAACCGACAGCTGACCGAGCCCAGTTCATCTGACCAAACTTTCCATGTTTTTTAAAGACTTGAAAAATGAATTTTAAAGGGAAACTTGGTCTTGGAGAGCTAGGCTTAATTAGAGGCTAACATGTTTGAAGAAATAAGTTTTTAAAATGCAATTTAAAACATGTTTGAGCATGCCTTTATAAAATCTTTTGATGCTATGATTAAAGACTGATAATGCATGAGCATGAGAGTTCAAGCTAAATAAAAATGAATGCATCCAATCAAATTGCAAACTAATAAAAACCTTAACAGAAATTACATAAATGCGTTATAAAAAATTATCAGATTTATGCATAAAAACTTTGCCGCTTCGTATCTTCCTCATCTGTACTTGTATAAATGCAAATGAGTAGCCAATTCCGCTCAGAATTCAGCATCAATTGTAATGATGCAAAAAACAATGTCATTTTATGAGTTAAAACGAAGTTATAAGCAATGATAATCCAATAATCCGATAATTCAATTGAAGGATAAAATCTCCATGTAAAGCAAATGATATGCGAATGAAATGCTGACAAAACTTAGACTAATGAGGGGTAAAATATGCAATATTTAACACTCATCAATTTGCATGAAGAATTTTGGCCAAACACTTTTTAGAATTCAGATCCCAACATAAAAGTGTATAATTTTGCACATTGTTGCAGAAATCTTAGGACAGATTTCTAGTGAAAAGTTTGCAATTCAAAACCTAATCAACACACATTATTTTTCGATAAAACTTGACAAAATTAAAGTTTGATCAGTGTACTTTCAAACCTCAAAATTCGAAAGAAACCTTTTTTTGGAAAGATGGTGAACCACTGGCTAAAACATGGTTGGTCCAGGCCACCTATGTGCAGAATTTTTGCACAGTTTCTGTTCTTAGGTCATGTTCATGCATTCATATCTCATTCGTTGAAAATCATTTTTCACATCCGTTTATTTTGTTTGATTCATATATCATTCTAGTTTTGATTCCAGCCGTTAAGCTTAATTTTAGGTTTCATTAGGATAGACAAATTCATGCATAAAAATAACCCTGCATACTAGTTTTCCAGAATTAAAATTTTACACCATCTCATGACATACAATGCATTACTAACTTTACGAACTTTCTAACTTTAGGATTAGTTTCTTAATTTTTCTTTTGATTAATCTAGATAATTTTCAGAAATAAAAGATCTTTCTAAATTTTTTTAATTGAAGATTATAACTTGAAATGTTTCTTAAGATTTGGAAATTCTAACATAAGGTAGTATTAACCTAATGTTATCTAAATTTGTTATGATTTGAAAACCTTTATTGATTAGAAAAGTTCTTAACTTTAGGAAGTTGATTAACTTAGTTCATTAATTTAGGATGGTGAATCTAACTTCATTGTCTAACCTAGTTTCCAATTTTAACTTATTTAGTATTTTAATTTAGGAAAGTTTATAACTTAGGTATTTAATTTTAGAAATTGGTTTGGATTTGTGATTTTTTGAGACTTTTCTAACATTTGACCCTAACTTAGATTCTCTATTGATTTATTTTTATTTTTAATATTGTTTTGTTTCCAACTTTAATTAGTTGTTTTGTTTTTGTAAGTTTTGTTTATGGAATTTTCCTAATTTGATGTTCTAATTTGTGTTCTTTTGCAGCAACTTGTGTTCTTTTTTTTTTTCTTTTTTTTTAAATTAGGTTTTTAGATTTAGGAGTTTTTAGTTTTGGGAATATATTTGATTTAAAGTAGGAATGATGATTGTAATTTTTTAGTTTTTTTGGCTAAACCTAGATTTTCTATTAGGGAAGGTAACAAATTGTGGAGTCCTTATTTTCAAAAGCTCCCAGTGGATTGACTTGGTCTTACCAGTATTTACTACGCTCGAAGCTCCGCACTTGGAGCTTGTGATCACCATGCCTTTCCTATTTTTTTTTCCACAGATACATTGGTTGACCCAACAACTTTATGAGTATGGATGGACGGCACCATGGGTATGGACGCTTTTGATCAAGAAAGAACTTCCACATCAAGATAATGAAAATGGTTGTAGGGTATTCATATGTGCGTTTGTCAAGTATTTCATATTCATTGTCCAATCAAATTCACTCAGACAGACATTCCCTACTATGGAAGTAAAATCATGGTTGAGATTTTCAAAAGAAGCTGGGTATTGAAAGCGAATAGGCTAAATCTCCCTCCTTTGTTGTAGTTGACCAATTTTATGGATGTATGGTGTCGATGTTGTGATCAGTATATACATGTCTTCTTTTCCTTTTTTGGAATGTAAGAAGTCAATTGTGCTGTGTATATAAACATGTCTCTGGATGTCACGTCAATGTTTGCCACTGTGCCAGGGTTGATCCTTTACAACTCTATGCAATAAAGTGATAGTAACTGCAATGACTCATAAACTCCACGAACTTTACGCAATGCCAACTCCCTAGCCATACGTGCGCTCCTATAGGTAATATGGGTACAAAACTCCATCTGGTATTAATTGATTATCTCTTTTGGTCTCAAGTTATTATTGTATCGTACCCTATCTTCGATGACCTATGACATCAGCTTTGCGCATGCTTGCTGATGGGCCGTCCCTAGCATTGGCTTCGAGCATCAATGCGTTGGATTGCACTTCCAAAATTCAAATTATGGACCCGATTCAACAATAGAGGCATGTATACGCTACAGACAGTTGTCATCATTGCAACGTGCCGTGACTTTAGTCATGTTATTTCTTAGGTGCTTCATGGTGAAGTTGTTGTAATTTGCAACCTTTTATAGCCTTCTTCTGAAAGTTTCGCGGTCCGGAAATTCACGATGCATCCACATCTCCCTTGAAGAATTGTTTCCAACTTCAGATATGAATCCTATGGGGAACCATCGTATCCACAGATATAGAGATGTCAAACGGCCCGTGTCACGTGTCGTGCCAACACGACACAACTGGCCAGGGAGTCGGCCTAGGACGGCATGGACCGTGCTTGAGTCGTGTTGGGTCATGTCGTGCCTCCGTGTCTATCATGTATTGCCGTGGTGCTAGGCTCATTTGGCTATTTCGGCTTTAAAAACTATGGTCTTACAATAAGAAAATTAAAACATACACACTAAGAAGAGTATGGCACGTACATTTTAAGTGGTTCGGTCAAACTCGACCTACTCCACTAAGAAGAGGATCATTTGGATCATTTCTACTTGAAGGCTTTTCGATAGGATTACCTTCAAAACCTTTATAATCTTTTTGGAAAATAAAAATATAAAAAATGAAAGAATTTTTATATTTACAAATTACAATGAAGAAAAAGAAGAAAAAAAGATTTGTAGACCTCTAATGTATTCAGCTGGATCATAATCTTCAAAATTTTCCAACTCCTGCTTTTTCATGTCAGCCAAATACCAATCCCGTAAGCTAACACAACACTCCACCGTTTCTTCAACTAAATTCGTCCTCGTATCATCCACCACATGTCCACCACACTAAAAGCCTATTCTAATGCTAGAGAAGACATTGGAATAGTTAGTAGATCACGATCCATGGTGGATAACACCGGAAATCTCCTTTCGTATGCTTTCCACCATGCTAAAATGTCAACACTAGATGCATCATGCATCTCTAATACACCGGAGTCAGGATAACAAGATAACTCTGTCACAACTTGACTTGAGCTGGAGGCTTTGCGCAATTTGTTATAAAAGAAATCCCAAGAAACTCCACCTAATTGCTGGATCTGTTAAGGGGCCATACTAGCCCATGTTGTACCCATTTGGTCACAATAAAATTAAAAACGTGTTTATAATTTGTCCTTAAATTTGAAAAAGTATTAAAATCTGTGTTTGACATATTATTATTTATTTCTTTAAGAAAAAATTGTACACTAGTTAATTTTAACCTAGGATCTAATCCAGCAGCCAAAGAAAATGTCATTGGAGCATCTTTCCAATATTTATTAAATCCTCTTCCATTTTTTTTTATTTTTTTTTACAAATGTCACTAAGTAAGACATGATCTCTATATTTTTTAAATTTTAAACTAATTTCAAAAAGAAAGTTTAGAGCTCCGTTAGAGGTGGGATAATACACCCTAGAGAAAAATAATGTTGCATTGTAAATAACTTGTAATAAATCTCTTATTTGGCTACACGACTCCCAATGTGCTTCACTTTTCAAGTATTCTTTTGCATTAAAAGCACAATATTCATTCAAAATTTATTTTCTTAAAATAACCTTATTTAATAAAATATACATAAAATTCCATCTATGTTCAACATCTGAATTAATTTTTATGGGTGATACATTATGCCTCGCACTTATCTTCTTTGTGAGGAGTAGAAACTTCTAATTCTTTTTCACGATTGAAATATGTTTCAAACCAACTTGGGCAATGATATTTAAGATGTGACATACACATCTATTTTGGAAAATAGAACCCTCTATCAAATTTGTAAGTAGCTTATGCAATCTCATTAGATCAATAGCCCCTCGAATATTTGTTGCATTATCTAAAGTTACATCTATGACTTTATCCAAGATTCCATTAAAAAAACTTTATTCCAAATTAAATATTATATTTTTGGAGTTTTTCCAAAATAAGGGACCCTATTCTATGGCCAATGTACGGCCATTCAGGTTTAAAAAAAAATTATTTATTAATAACCCATTTTCCATCTATGTTATGGGCAGTAATACAAAGAAAACTATTATTACTTTTAGATTTCTATAAACCTGGAGTTCTAACTATTTTACAGGGACTGTCTGCAAAGTAATTGTTAATATTCTCCTTCTTGTCAAAGCCTAATAGCATTCATTTCTAGAAATCTTTCTAAATTGTGGGCACAGATTATTTTGGACACATTCTTCAAAAATCTTACTTTTAACGAAAACAAATGGAAATTCAGGTAAGACAATCATTTTAACAAGTGATTGTTTAGCGGCAACAACATTATAAGAAATAAGCCTCAAGCTACTACCACTAGTAGTAGAAATTCAGGTATGTGTCCCAAACCCCCTTCCCCTTGAATCCCCCCAATATGTTTGGGTTCACCTTTCTTTCTTATGCCTTAGCAAATGGCTGGTACCCCCACTTGAATTGACAACATATGCTTCCTAAACTTGAGAAGCTCTGGGTCTCTTAGATGTTCTACGGGCACTAGTAACCTGTACTGGGACTTGTTCCCCTACTTCTTTTTCTTCCAACTTGACATAATTGTCTTCTTTCCCTAAATTAATGGAAGAAGCCTCTCAAGGAATATTTCTTCTAGGCCATCCAGCCATATTCCAAAAATTAAATTTGAAAAAAAAGATATATAATAATAGTAATAAAAACTTTTGTGATGATTAATATAAGAAATGGGAGAAGATGAGAGTTAATATAATATATTATAACCTATATAGAAATATGGAATCTCATATTTAAATCAAACAAGTACCTCAAAAAATTTTAAGGCCCCTTAATCTTGTCTCTTGATGACTTGATCATTGGCCTCCCAAAAACTTCTTAGAAATATGATTAGAGAAAGCTAAATGCTTTGAGAGAGTTAGAGAATGTTGAGAGAGTGAGAGAGTAGGATGATGTTGGTGAGAAATGAGAATGGGAGTCCCCCTATTTATAGACTTTTGAAAATTACAAAAAGATTAAAAAAAAAGCCCCTCATATAACCGTTAGGAGTGGGTAAAATGGTCAAAACAACCCTTATAGCCGTTTTGTGCCCACTAGGGAGGGGGGTAAAATTGTCATTTTAACCCCTATCGATCGTGCTACGCGTGCCATGCCGTGTCTGTACGTACCGTGCTGGGCCGTGTCGCTGATGGGCTGTGTCAAATTGTGCTGGCCTTGCCTGGCACAAAGGCCTAGCACGACCCGTGCCCTGGGCCGTGCCTAGCGGACCGTGCCATTAACCGGGCTGGGCCGTGCTACGACACGTTGACTGTTGTGCTGGCAGTGTCGTGCCGTGCCAACCCTGCCCATTTGACATCTCTACAAGGATAAAATCTAGCATACTACTTAAATTACTCAACTCAGTTGTTGACTTTTCCTCACGTCCCTTTATTCGATGCACATCTATTGAACTTCCTTCTATATGTCTGGAAATGGTGCGAGAACTTCCATATATATGAGCCTTAATTGTTAGATCATTTGTTGCCGATAAGAAGTGCACATCATTATCTTCATTAAGACTAACGGTAGGAGATTCTTTGATATGTGATGGGTCTAGCACCTTTTTTACTTTTTAATCTCTCTTCTCAATGCTCGTAATTTACAGAATAAAGCAATGCATGCGCCTCTTTTCAGGCCTCCATCAATGACAAATATACACTTTGGTTTGAAACTATTATAAAAAAAGGTACAATAAATATTTATCAAAATCACACACCTATTTAGTTGTTCTTGGATAACATTTTCTTCACCATGCCTTCTTGTTACAATTAATAATATCCCATGTATATCAGTTCGTGAAGCTTTGAACACTCCTTTGATATCATTGTCAATGTCTATGTTTATCAATGAAAAAAACTTCCATTATGATGAAGGTACTTTATAGTTAGATCCTCAATTGTTGCCTCCCAGTTTGATGCTTCAAGTGCAACGTTAGTTAACAAACTATATGTTATGTTACTTGAGAGATATCTCATCTTTTGCCTCCCGCCCTTGTATTGAGTAGAATGATATTAAATTCAAACTCACCATCATAGTAAAAGATGGTTAATTAAGACCTGAGCATCTGACATGCTATTATATCATTAAAACCATTTAAATTGCATTAGCAACATAATTAATAGATTTACGTAAAACATAGTGAATCGTTAAACAACTCCATAAACTATTGCAAAATGCATGTTTGTGGGTAAACAACTATTTCTATATTAAGTAAGAATGGTGTGCTATGATAACCTCTTTTTACATCATTAGAGGAATCAAAATAGCTCAACTATATATATGATGTGAGTGTATGCAAGATAGTTGGGTTAGTGGACTCCCATTTCTACTAACCTAATAAAATGACATCATATCTATGCATTGGACTGAGTATGCAACAAAGTTAGGTAAGTGGACTCCCATTGCTGTTAACCATATCTATGCATTTGAAAGTAATAATATGAAAGCAAATGAAAAAAAGGGGAACTTATGATATAGGTTAAACAAAAGAAAACCAAGAAATGGGAGCTCATGATCTAGCAAGGGCGGACCCAAGAAATTTAACTTGGGGCTTCAGCCCCCAGACCCTTGTGCCTGAGTTTGCCACTATGCTCTAGGGTAAAGAAGACAAAACTATAAAGGTGGTGTCTCTACCTTTTTAATGGAGTCCACCAAACAATAGAATCTAGCCTTAAAGGTGTGGTTGAATACCAAATGGTGGAATGGAATGACAAAAGGTGGCTTCTGGACGCTTCATATACAATAAAGTGAATGGTAGATGACTTGGATGGAGAACTGTAATGAGTAAGAAAGAAAAATTGAGTAAAGAAGAGGAAAAGGAGGTCGATATCGACTGTTACTATAGAATACTAGAGTTAATATTGAACCTTGAAAAAGTTGGTGAAAAAATAGATTTTTTTTGCTGGAAGACCGCTTTGGTTAGAGGGAAACTAAGGGGTCCTTTTTGGAAAGGTTCACACCTAAGGTAATTTTTTTGGTAAAATCCTCTAAAATCAATAAGTTGGATACTGAATGATAGACTAGATCTTTGAACATGTGATTTAAATTCCTCCTTTTATTCTTTTAGTATCCAATGATCAATCCAATGGAAAGCATAGTGAAATTCACTTAGCCCCTATTTGGCATCTCTATTTTCAGCCTCTTCTCCTTTAAATCTCTAAAGTGGGCAGAGGTTTTGAAAATAAGGGCGTTTGGAATCTATTTCCAGCCTTTGTCCACTTTAGCGTTTCGAATCTATTTCCAGCCTTTGTCCACTTTAGAGATGTAGAGGCAAAGCCTCTTAAAACCACAACCCCTTTCTCTGCATAGTTGAAAAGTAGAGGGAAAATAAAAGAGACAGATGAACAGTGTTTTGGACATCCACAACGCCCAGTCGTGTTTTTTATTTTTAAACTCGAGAGAGTAAATCAAGATCCAAACCGCTGGAAGTATTCACAAGATCAAACACGTCTATGGAGCCAAATTTCATCCATTGGGTCATTACCAATCTCAAGATATTTGTAAAAAAAGGGATTTAGCCATTTGAGATTATTTTCTAGATTTTGTGGGCCCCAAACACAAGACCCAAACTATTAAGTATCTTTGGAAGGCAAAAGGCTATGGGGTCAAATCTAAAAGCTTGATACCTCGTGGATCATGAGAAATTTGCAAACAAATATCAACCTTTGATGTGCTGTGCTTGGTTCTAGATTTGTCCATAAGCAGTTTGGATTTTCTCTCTGTTTTTTTTTTGTTTTGTTTTTGGGACGGTAAATCACAATCCAAGTTGTTGAAATTGTTCATAACATCAAACATCACTATGGGTCCAAACTCCAGTTGTTGAATCATTACTAATCTCAAGACATTTGCAAAAAAAAGTAATATGTGGACTCTTTGGAAGGTTGAACACAGCCATGGGTCAAATCTCAAAGCTTGATACCTGTGGATTTAGAGGAATTTGTGATGAATTTTCAACCATTTATTTAAAATATATCCTTGCATTACCAAACACTTATTTTGAATCTAGCCTTTTTTACGGCTATTTTCCTTTTGCCCTATTTTGATGGGTCTACAAAAAAAAAAAGAGACTAGGTGAATGTTGAGATGAAGAGGTCCACATTGAGAGCTCTTAAAAGCACCTTGAGGATAGGATAATCGCTCATACGACAATGTTCCAGTGCATATACCTCTCTTTGTATTATGGTGAGAGGTAGCTTAATGAGGCCCACCTGATGCCCCATTGACCCCAGGACTAGAGGGATGGAAAGAGCCATCTTGTATGGTCCCACATATCAAGTTTAGGATCAATTTCGTGCCTCTAACCTCTTCGTCTGTGGCTCACAAGTTTAATGACTTTATATTAAAGAAGAAATTCGACCCTCGATTCAATGGTCTAATCCATTTTGATAGATAAAAACTCGATGGATCCCATATAATTCAGGGGGTCCCGTGTGTGTGGATGGTTCGAATGAATCATAAAGCCGGGCCACTATGTTGCCCTTACCATAATACAATGAGAAGTGTAGGCATATGAAAATGTTTCATATATGGCAATGTTCTTGTGCATACACCTCTCATCATATTATGAGAAGAGGTAGCTTGATGGGACCCGTTGATCATGGGACTAGGGGAGAGCCCAGATATCAAGTTTGGGGTCAATCTCATGCCTTTAACCCCTTCATCCGTGGCCTACAAGCTTAACAACTTTACATGAAAGAAAAAACTTGAGCATTGATCCAACGGTCTAATCCATCCGAATTGATGACCACTCGATGGATCCAGTGTAATGCATGGGTCTCGTGCGTATGGATGGTTTGGTTAGATCATAAGGTCAGCCCCACTATGGTGTCGTCACCATAATATGCTGATAGGTGTATGCATTTGAAAATCCCTCATATGTATATATATGAAGCAAGCTACAAAGCTCAAGGGGCAGTTTTTACACAAAAAAAAAAAAAAAAAAGAACCCTCTTTTAGCGAATTAAAGTGTAACACATGTCATCAATATCATACACCTATCTTTCCATGAGAAAAAAAAAAAAAAAAAGAGGAAGGAAAGGCGTGTGATCCTCCACATAAAAGGCATATCCCACCTGTTTTTTGGTACCCAATTTCATCTCTTAAAAACTAGCTAAACTATCATATTATCTTCTCCTTAAAACTAGGTGTAAGGTCCCCAATCGACCTTAATAAGGTGTTTAGCTTCTAAATATTGGTGATTAGCTTAATTAATTGTGATTCTTGTTAATTAGGTGGGTTTAGTGGCTAAGCAAGTTTCTTTTATCATTAGAAAGTTGTTTGCGAAGTTTCATTTAATTCCAAGTTCGATTAGTCCTAATAAGGGGTTAGGTTGTGATTAATAGGAAAATAGGGTATTTTTTTGGAAAATTCAGTTTTCGTTGAATTTTGGTTCGTTGGAAAGATCTCATCGCGCTCGTCATTTTCCGTTTTGACTTGTCACGATTTGACTCCCTGAAGTCCCTCAAATAATCACTTTTCTCTCATTTCACTCTAGAGGGCATTTTGGACTTTTCCCCCTCCATCCCTCATTCTTAAACCCATATCAGCTACTTCATTTGTTTCATCCCATTTCAAGAGAGTTGCATGCTGCTGGGAGCCTTCTTCTTCTTCACTCCTTTACTCTTTCTTCTTGCATGTGGATCCTAGAGGCCATTCCAAGTGAATCCAAGTCGACTATCTTCTTCCTCTCTTCTTCTTCCCTTGGATCTCAAAATTGTAAGTTTTCCTCAACTCCTTCTTCTCTAATTTCCTTCCTCATTGCTGTAGATACGTTGCATGGTGATGAATTCCTTTCCTTTCCTTTTATTTGTACTCTTTGGGTGTAGGAGAAGCCTTTTGGGGAGTGGATTTGGCTAGGGCGTGTGTGGAGAGCTCTTCCTCCTTAATTTCACCCAAATTCCATTCTCCTTGGTAGAGGCAAGTGGATTAGCTCGATATCTGAAGCATGCATGTGTGTTTATTGTTTCCATTTATTCCATTGCTTAGATTTTCCTAATTCCAAGCTTGTCATGGTTAATTTGATTATATATGCTAAGTGGGTATTATGGGTTGAATGGACCTTAATTGATGGTTAATTTAATTATGGGTGGAAGATTTGATGAATGGATGGATGTGGTTGGAGGAGAGCATGGTGGCTCAATTTTTTTCCGGTTATAGCCTTGGAATGGTTTAGAAAATGGTGGAGATGGTTTGGAACGAATAGAACTCAAAAATTCAAAAAACAACACTTTTTGCACTTGAGAGTTCGAACTCTCCTCCTGAGGGTTCAAACTCTTGGCGTCTTGGGTCATTGGCCTAGAACGAAAGTTTGACCTCTCCTTTTGAGAGTTCGAACTCTTGGTAATTCTGACGGTTGACCAATTTTAGGTAAATTTTTGAACGGGTATAACTTTTGAACTATTCGTCGGATTTTAGAGTTTTATATACCGTTGAAAAGCTCTTGAAGCGTAGAATCCAATGGTCCACTTATCCTAATAATCAGAGGTTGGGAAGGGAAGAAGATATTTGGATCAATGGACCTAGCCCTTATTTCTTTTGGAAATGGACTCTAAACCTAGTTTGGACTCCTATGTTGGAACCCATTGACCTCACCCTTGTATGACCAACTTGGAGAATTGAGAACAGAGCACAATTAGCTTGGTGTGCTTCGTTGGTTGTTCGGGCTTTCGTGTATGGTTGTATCTTAGCCAAATGCATAGGGAATTCAGTCAATTGGTGCTTAATAACTTCTGTACACCAAGGGCTCACCACACTAGCATCGTTGACTCATCCTCCGTAAGCACTCCTTTGAATATATGTGCGGTACACAATGGACAACCCCTGACCTATGATTGGCTTGTTCTTCACTCTTGACTCGTAAATCTTGTATACACAGCCTGATATACCTTGTACACTCTAATCTTGTATACTTGTATAACTTGTAATATAACTTGTAGAATTGCTTTTCCTTTAAAACTTAAATATATAATGGAATGAAATGCATACTTGCTTTGATATTTCTACATGATTAGTAAATGTGTTTATCGGTTAAGTCCCGTTGGTTATTTTGTTAATGAGGCTCAAATACATAATCCTCACAGCGGACTTCGATCCTTGGGCATTAAGGGCAAATTTTTTTAATTAGCCCTAAATTTGAGACCCCGGGTCCGGTTTATTCTCTAATCAGGTTCGGGGCTGTGACACTAGGAGTATTGTAGTGATAACCCAACGAGATGCATGAAGTCAACCCTTGGATTTTCTTTGATGGCAATCATATATTGTGAATCATAGGCCCCACATGTGAGCTTTGTTAATTAATTTCTAGGATTCCCCATAACCCAATGAGATTCAGGAAGAACTTATATTTTCTTTGATGGCGATTACATAGTAAATCCTAGGCCCCACAATGGAGATTATTACTTCACAAATGGTTGAATTCTAATTGAAGTGGCCTGCCAAATGCCATTAATCAATAAAGATTAACCTTGATTCAAGGGGGACCAAGGGAGTTGGATGATCGATGGGAAGGCTTCAACATCTCTCTATGAATTGTAGAAAAAGGTGGAAAAAAACTCTCCAAGATAAAATGGTTGGTAAGGTGGGATTTCATAGTCCTTCTTATGATAAACGCACAATATCCACGAGATCTACATAGGATGAAAGGATAGCACCCTTGTAGAATAATTGCCTTATTGTAGACCATGCCTTGCTTTGGACCGAATTTATCGTGTAATTAGGAGGACATTCATCCTTCCATGTTTTTAGATGGTTAAGAATGATAGGCTTCGTGAATGGCTAAGATGGTCTCTTATATAGGGATGGCAATGGGACAAGTTAGGGTCAAGTCATACTAATTTCATACCTGGCCCGCCCTACAGTGGGTGTCATGTCATTAATTTCTAACCTAAACTCCATGCCCACTTTGACACACCCCATAGGTGATGGGTCGGGTTTGGTGGTACATTCAATGCATATGATGGCACATTCAAAAAAATCAAATTATTAATTTTATGAATATTCAAAAAATTAAAAAATGTAACAACAGTATGCCACCTAAAAAGCGTTTGGCAAGCATCCTTTTTTGTCACACAAAACAATTCTTGAAACTTCAATATTTGGTTGAAGTGAACACCTACCTAACCAATTGTGTGGATCAGTCAGTCATTCAATCAAACCAAGCTTTTTAAGTGATGAGAAGGGCATAAGATAATAAAAGTCCAGAGATTAGATAAGCGATGGAAGAGATTCAAGTAAGCAAACCGTCTTGCTCATGAAGTTGCAATGATTTATATTTTTTTCTTAATATTATTTTTGATGAGTTGCAAGTGTGTGTATTAACAACAAGAACAAAGGCCTCGAAAAGAATAACAGCTTTCAACTGAAGAGGAACTCCAAGACGCTTTTTTTGTACTAGGGTGCGCTTAATTGATTGAAATCTGGGCAACTAAAGTATCCTTTGGAGTTTGATTGTTTCCACTACTCAATTAGTTTCAATTTTCAACATTTATATCTGAAAATATCTATGCCTAGAAAATCTTCTGTATCTTGTTTTGTGTAGGCTTTTGGAAATATCATACATGTGCTAATTAAAGGGTTTTTTTTAGAACTTTTTAGCTCAAGTGGATGTCAGTGGAAAATGCCAGACTCAAAAGTGTTTTGGACAGATGGTGCGAAGGACAAAAACCCATTACCAGAACGATGACAGTTGCAAGATAGAGATGGAGATCATTAAGGAAGGTTTCACAAGGCGCCGGTGAGATCTAAACTCGAGAAGAGAGTCTCTTTTGTCTTGACAGAAGAAAGTTAAGGTTCATTATGTTGCACAGAAAATGCATGCAAAGACGACAACAAATGGTGGGCACTTCGGAAGATCGAGACGGAGGTGTTTAGATTGAAGGAAGCAGCTATGGAGAAATTCAAGTCCGTTGGACTTGATCGACATCGGATAATACTGAGATTGTCGGTGCACGCCGGGCTCGAGGGGTGTAAGGGGCCGTGCCCGATCATAGCAGGTGTGGGGGCATACATTTCTGCAAGGTACGGGAAAACAAAGACATTGCCCGGTATTTTCACAGTGACTCAAGGATTAATGAAATTCCAGCTAAGGTGGAGATTGTTGGGTTTATGTCTTGTATTTCAGGCTAACAAGATTGGTCCATTTGGTTGGTTAGGGACCAGGTTCAGGGTCAGGGGTATTTCAGTACTTGTACCATGGCTTTCTTGGAGGCTAAGAATGTGGAGATTATATATATATATATGATGCAATGTATAACCCTAGATTATGAGAGAGAGGGAGAGGAGAGAAAGAATAAACGTTTTTCTTTCCCGCAAACATAGGCATCATTGCTAAACTACGTAAATATTGTCGTTTTCTTATCTGTGATTGCTTGATGGTTTGTGTTTATGCGTCGTGGTAGACCGTCGATCGCAAGTATTTTCTTTTTCTCCATGCCCAACAGTTTTGAGTTTGCACGAGTCATTTTTATGGTTGATGATGTTTTTTATTTTAGCTTGTTTCTTCTATATATTGAATGGCCATGATCAATTTAGATTAAGGTTCCTTTATGCTAAACCAACATCTAATAACGATTATTATATTGGAAAAAAAAGACTTTTGGAATAGGATTTTATTTTATTTATTTATTTTGGGTATGGGAATTATGGTATTTGTATAAGGTAAATAACTTGAAATTCAATTTGGAGCAGTGGACTTGGGCATGAACCCATTGGATCTTACTTGGGTTTCTCTTTGTATTTTCAATGTGATTAGGGTTGCAAAAGGAATCGTTCTGGGTCTGAACCATATTGGACCCAGACCTAGACCTAGACCTATTTCTAAATAATGGTTTTGGTTCCAACTCGGAATTTGTTTGGTTGGTTCCAGACCCAGTTCTGATAGGAGGACCCAGATCCGGTTTTAGAACGAAGTCCAACTATAGGATCAGAGTCTAGTTCTAAAACCACTTCTAACATTTTTGTTTTTTTTTTTTTTTTTTTTTCAATTCCTCCCCTTAAATTACTAATATTATTCAACTTATAATAATGCATCAAGTCTACTACCTTCAGGATTAAATATAAAAATGTCCAATAAAAGTTGATTTTGAGCTACAGTTTGCAACATTAAAGACTCTTATGCTTGGTCCTAGGTCCACAGGTCAAAATTTTTTTGGACTTATTAATCGGAACCTAAATTGGGTTCCAAACTTAGACCCGTTTATGAACTAGAACTTAAAATAGGCTCCAAACCCCATTTTTTTTATAGGTAGGATCCTCTATATAATCAAAGAATCAGATACCCGCTTGTATCCCTAAATGCGATGCAATTAACATGGCCAAAACGAGGATTAGGAACTCCTCTATCCTTTTTTGAATGACCTCGGGCCTCCTTATTTGCATTAAAATGCATATAAATTGAATACATGGATGGTTAAAAATGAAGATAAAAGGTTAACTTCCGAAAATGAACTTCAAATAACATTTTCTTTTAGAGAAATAGAATAAAAAGAAGACGATAATTGATACTCAACTTTGGAATCCACCTTTGATATTTATTTTTAACCATATGTATTCAATTCCTATATATTCTAATGCAAACAAATTCAGGCTTAGAGAACAATGCTAGTTACATTTGAGGAAAATTGCTCTAATTTTACGTGCAGCCCACTTTTTCATTTTTTGGTGTGACACGTTTTCTCATGTAGGAATAAGAAACATGAATCTATTTTCCTCAACACAGGAGTTCTCCACATCTGAATTGATGATTCATCCACAAATTTTGAGTCCCCTTTACTCCATTGCATCACCCCGCTATTTAACCCCACTCTCCGACTACAGCTATTCTCTGAGTTGGATGTCAACCAAACTCACTTAAAGAATAAGATTAAGGGCGTGTTTGGTAACTCTAAAATTAAGCTCTTGTTTTGTGATTTAAAGCTTATTTACATATTAAAGTGTCTGGTAAACTTCTAATTTTATTTTCTATTTTTAAAACTTATTTGTGAATTAGAGCTTTTGCCTCTAAAAAGAATAAGTTCAAGGGGTCTGCTTTTTTTAGCTAATGCGGATGGGGATAGACAACGCAAAATTTACGACTGTGTAGAACAAAAATAACAAGTGGTGTGTTCTACATAATAATTTTTCAAAGGTGGGCCCTAATTACCATAATTCCTAAAGGTATACCCCAGTTTCCTCATGAAATAGGGTTTTTCTTTTCTTTTACTATAATTTTAACTGAGAGCTTATTAAATCTTTGATTTTAGACCTTAATCTAATTAGCTTTTTTTTAATTAGATGAGAGTTTCCAAATGGACCCTTAAGATGGATTGAGAGATTAACTTTTTTTCTTCCTTTTGGGTTAAAACTTAATCCGGCTGTAGGCCTCCTACCATGATGGGATACACAATTTTGGTGACCATTGGTTTAAAAATTCGTAGAAATCAGCAGAAGAGAAGAGCTTGGGCTTTTTTTTTTTTTTTTTTGGAATTTTTTTTTATTAATAATGTTCTCTGATCCTAAACAAATCTCGAGTTATTTTGATAACTTTATTAAGAACCTAACGAGTCTAAAATTTTTGCTACAAGCTAATGCAATAGTAGCACTTAGCTTTGGCAACAAAGTATTGAGCTTCAAAACTTCATTGCCCAACTGAAAACACAATTTGACTTGCGAGTCAACGTGGTCACTTGGAAGAGTTATTTTTTATTTAATTTTTTTAAAATCTATATTTAGATATAGATTAAAGATTTACAATGTTACAAAAATGTATTAATTTACTTGCACTCATGATAAATAACATAAATTAATAAATTTACATATTAAAAAAAAACTAAATATGAAGAAAAAATAAATGAAAACCATCATCCTAAGGACAATACTTGTAATATATACAAAGTCCCATCCTAGATTTGACTCGAATGAATTGACTCAGATAAATGAAGTCACTAACGACCATGCGTTTGGATCACATGAGCTACCAAACTAACAGTTTGTGTAATAAACTGTAGGAAGCATCATGTGTGCTGGGATAGTTTGGGTCCAACACAAGATGAAAAAATGGGCTGGATTTAGGCTCCTGTACTGGCCCCAGGTGCAGTTTTCCTGAACAGGCTATTATGGATAGTCCTCTGTAAACTATTAAGGCCAGATTGTGGAGCTAATCTGGTCTAGCTTCTTTAGCACAAAAGGGACTATCCGAACATATGTCAAGAACATATGGGTTGGTAAGTTTATGTTATTTCAAATACAGCCAATAAACACCTCTATTTCGTTTTTTTGTTTTTTTTTTTTTTTGTTTTGCTAGATGATGAATGCCCCTAATTAAGACATACATCAACCTGTAAATCCCATACTAAAGAAAGCAACCAGAAACATCAGGCAAAATGATATCAAAGTGGAGATTGTTATTGCCGATGGAACAATTGTGAAAAACTCAAAACTCAATTCAATCATCAGGTCATGATGAAGCCAAGTAACTAAGGCAAGTGCAGCCGAGAGACTTGTGATACGCATCATTTGCAAAGCTGGTTACATTTACAGACAAATTTTCCTGTATAAGAAGCAGTTGCCAATGTAATCAATCTGCAAACCAGGAAAAATATTATCCGCCCATGTGTTTGAAATGTGCATCAGAGGCAAAATATCTGAACTCACAAGAATTCGAACAAAACAGTGTATAATCTAGAGAAACTACGAAGCATTCATCAAAATTCTCTTTAAGCACAAAAGAATAACAAAAAAATAGATAGCCCTTGCATTGTTTTTTTTTTTTTCCTAATGTTTTCCTGATAAAAATATTTGGAGTTGTTACAGATGGAAAGAGTACATTAAATAAAGTGACTGAACTGCTACAGCTGCAAATCACATGAATCTGTGAGCGATTAAAGAAATCAATATGATACAAATAAGGAAAATGTATTGACCACCTGATTCATGGGAAATAAAAAACCCAATGAAGAGAAACTGAATCTGAGATCACCAAAACCAAATGTGCCGGCTGTCAATAGCCTTTACAGAAGTTGATACCAAAGGCATATGTCCATACTCCGAAACAAATCTGTTGACACATTGGGATCTCCGCTCGCTGTGACCTCCCAAGCTACTGATTCCGGTTGAACCGATCTCAAATATCTTGCCTACAAGTATCCAAAAATATATAAAAATGAGTCTTGACCAGTGCAGGTTTTTTTTTTTTTTTTTTCTTTTTTTTGTTTTTGTTTTTACTATTATATCATTTTCTGAAAGGAACAAAATCTATTAAAAAATAAAAAAAATAAAAAGGAAAAGAGGAAAAACAAGATGCCTATTCAAAAACTTTGATGCCAATCTTTTGATGGTTTAGTGGCAAGGCATCTCCCTTTCCATAGGGGTCACCATAAATCAAGTCCCAGCTGGTGCATTAGGGACTAGTGTAGACTATGGGTGGATAAGTATTTATCAGAGCCCAAAAAAAATAAAATCAAACTCTAGTGTATCCAATTCATTTCCAAATTTCACATGGAATACCTGTGAAAAATCCTAAAAAGGTTGCCTTTCATTAGTAAACATAACATTTTTGTTAATTATATGATTATTTATCCCATTTGGAGCCTGTTAAAGCAATACCATTTAAAAGAAAACGGTAAAAAGAAAAGAAATTCCAAAGCATAGGCATAAAAGAAGATCTTGACAAACATTTGGTGCTGGCAGAACATAAACATTGCCTGGTAAAGTATTCAAATTACGCAAAGAGAAGTTAATGCACACAGCAAAATATTGGATGTAATCCAGTAATCAGTATACAAAAATAAAATAAAATAAATAAATAAAATTAAATAAAATAAAATTAAAAAAAATGTAGACAATGGAATTTCAAGTGGGCATAACAGAGAGACTCGATAATATTTGATACGACGGGCCACAACCACTGCATCATAGGTAGAATAAGAACAGTGACCATAAAGCGTTAGATTAAGCAGGAATCACTATCCCAAATTGATGGGATGAGGCTAAGTTTGATGATGATGAATATGAAGAGAGAAGGAAATGTACAAACTGATCAAAGAAAGAAATAAGAAAAAATACGTACAGAAAAGAGTGAGATGCAACCCAACAAACAGTATACATAGCTAAAAATGAAAACAAAGGAATTTCAAGCACGGCAGGTCCATAATACAAAGCCCCTACTTATATTTGATAAAGAGGGCCACAAATGCGCTCCATCACACGCATAATAATTAGATCACTAGTAATGTGAAAAAAGTGCATGCATGTGAAGCAAAGAGATTTCTCATGTGGACGTCTGCACCAGACGTGTGTGAAAATCATACCCTACCTTCAAGTGCTGGAGGGCCCACTCTACATTATCTGATAGGTTTGATTTTCATGCATAGTATTTGGTGTGGACGTCCATGGGGAAAAATTCTGCTATGAAGGAAGATGAGTCCCTTCGAACACGTGCAATAAAAATTCAATATTGCAAATAAGAGCACTTCAAATTTTCGTTTTCTTCATTATTGCAAATATATAGATGGTAATAGAGTAGCATCCTATGATGCGTGGATATGGACATGGGTATGGACATGGGTACGGGATCAGGAATACAACTTTGCACGATTGAATATCTAGGACAAAGGTATGAACACGAGTGTCCTAATTTTTTCTTTACTGATTTTGAATGAATGAATTTATCTTTGTTTATGTTCCATTCTAACATTTTTTTATACTTAGAAGTAAGAAAACTAAAAGAACTATATGAAAAAAATGGAACTGGTATGTACGAGGTGCTAAACTTGTACCCTAGAAGTATCGGTGTAGTATCGTTCCAATATGGATATGTCGGGCTTGTACAAGTATCAGGTACTAAACTCCTGTAAAAGTTCCAATAACCAATTTGAGTTTGTGACGAATAGATTCACAACAATAGAAATTCATTTTGTTTAGACAACTCATGTAAAAGTTCAGAGAGAAGAAAAATTTTAAAGATAGTTTTTATTGATTTAGATAAGGTCTACGACAAAGGGCTGAGGTAGTTAAAGATAATTTTCATTGACTTAGAGAAGGCCTACCACAAAGTAACAAGGTCACTAAAGATTGTTTTTATTGATTTAGAGAAGGCCTACAACTAAGTGCCGGCATAATTAACTTGGCAAACATTAAAGCAAATATGCACCACTAATGGCTACTCTGAGATTATACAATATATCCATGAAGGGTAGTAACAAGTGTAGAACTGCATGAAGAGATATGCAAGTTTCCAATTGGAGTTAGATTGCCCAAAGGATCTGCTTTGTGAAAATAACCTACGTAGTACTGAGGATATATCTCCAGGAGTCATTTCAATGTTGCCCAAGTTAGTGTTTTAAACTACACAGTACCACACAAGTAGGATAAAGAAAATTTGTTTGTACACCATTTGTTTGGACAAGTAGAATTCATGCAGCATAATCGGGATAAGGCTTTGGTGGTGATGATTTAAAAGGAGGTGTACCATAATAAGACAGAAAATCTTCGAGTGCCTCTTTCCAAGATTATAATACCAAAAATATGGGCTGAGATTGATCTTTTGAATTGCATGTATAAAGGCGGACTCTCACATCGAGGGACATAATTCCATTGTTCAAATATTTTGTTTTGTCGTTTTGTGTTAGCATTAGAGCTGTAGCTGATATCATTTAGTCTTGGTAACACATCCAAAGTTCGTTTGAGATTTCAGTTCCTAGTTTTTACTGGCCGTTTAATAAAATTGTATAAGATCATCATCTTCATCATCAAAGCCTTGTCCCCACTATGTTGCGGTTGGCTACATACAATCTGTTTCTCCATTCCGATCTATCTTGAGCCAAATCCTTGGATAGGTTGTATTTTTTAGATCAATCCTTACTACTTCCATCCATCTCCTCTTTCCTTGGTGGACCATCGACTTGCATAGAAAAACTTTTCTTCAATGGTAACATTGTTAGCACGTGTTGGACATGTCCAAACCATCCCAAACAAGTCTCAATTAATTTATCACCTATTAATGCTAGCCCTAAATGCTCACTTCTGATTCTATCTTTCCTATTTTTACCACACATCTATCTCAACATTCTCATCTGTAACACTAATTTTGTGCACGTGTTGGTCCTTGATTAGGTCATAGTTGGTCTAATCATTGTCCTATAAAAACTTCTCTTTAATCTTGGTATGCATTGATCACAAAGTACCCCAAAAGCAAATCTCCACTTCAACCACCTTCATCTCATCCCAAGCTTGCCATCTTCATCAATCTCTCCATCTTTACTAATTATTCAGCCAAGATGTCGGAATGACTCTCTTTATGGCATCTCTTGACTCTTGAGCTGCAATTCTCTTGGTAGTTTCATCTTTTTACACATCCCCACTAAAGTTACAGTTCACATCTTTGCCTTAGTATGACTCTTCCAAAGCCTCCCGTCACCTCTCAACTCATGCTATCTCTTGACTAATTTAACAAACACTGAATCATCAGCAAACAGTCTACACTAAGAGACCTCCTTTTAAATATGACCACTTCACTCATCCATAATTAGTGTAAAGAGAAAAAGGCTTAAAGCTGACCCCTAATACAAACCTATGGTCAATAGAAACTCGCATGTCTCCCCACAGGTAATTCTCATACTTATTACAGCTCTCTCATACATGTCTCTAATGATGTCAATAAAACCTATTGGGACACTCCTTTTATCTACAACTCACTAAATGAAATCTCTAGGTACTTTGGTGTAGCCTCTCGGTCAAACCATATGAAGATTTTTCCTCCTCTTGGTATTTTTCCATTAATTGCCTAAGAGATAAGATAACTTCCATAGTTGACCTCCCTGAAATGAAACAAAATTGCATAAGATATGGAGAAAAATACTGGAGTCAAAGTGAGAAATGTTTATTGAAGACTTGGCTTAAGGTACAAAATCTCATGAGTTACATAAACAGACTATTTCCAATTTTAGAAAATAGTGGCTTATATGTAAAATATCAATAAGCATGGGAGTTTTCAATAAATTTGAAAAATATGGTTTAATTAAAATATGTAGTAATGGTGCATTGGTGGACAGCCAATTTATCTCTGTCTCTCTTTTCTCTTTTCTTCTCTCTTAGGGTTTTTATACCTTATTTTACAAAAGTCAGCCACCAGTTTCACATGATGGATCTACATCTGCCTCCAACTAAGAATACTAATCAAAACTCCTAAAAAAAAAAAAAAAAAATGTAAACAATAAAATTTCTACGGCAAAAAAGGACCCTTTGGATATCCACTCACAAAATACGCTCTATTGGGCCCAAAATTTGGGCCAAAAGCTTGGTGGTATCGACTTACATAACTTGCATTATTAGAGCAATGGCACATGGGTGATGTGAGCTGCTATGATTGAAAATATTACTACAGGAATTGGGATTTAAACAGAGAGGACTGATGCTTCTACATTATGACAGTACTTCAACACCCTACATTGCTAAAACTCAAGTGTATCATTAGCTAACATAGCATATTCGAGTCAATCAGTATTTCAGATGAAAGGTTGCTGAGGACATAGAGTTGGTATACACCTGTACCAGAGATCAAATTAGAGACTTTCTTACAAAAGCAGTGATTAAAAGACAGTTGAGTGATGCTTGGCCCAAGCTGGGCATAGTGAATATATATGCACTAGCTTGAAGGGGAGTGTTTTAAGTTAAAAAGGTGGATCACTTTGTAATTTCAGAAAATATATAAGCTTATATGTAAATATCAATAAGAATAGGGTTTTTTTTATTTATTTATTTATAATTTTGAAAAAAATATGGATTCATATACATATGTGATATTGGTCGTCCTACCTAACTTAGAAAAAGACCATATCCTTCTGTCTCTCAGATTATCTCTCCTTTTTCTTCTTTCACAGGGCGTTTCATACCGTATTTTACAAAACCCGAGAATTCTTCAAATCTATAATTATAATTATTTACCCAAAATATCTATAATAAGTACAATTGAAAAGATGTTGTCTAATTGGGTGGTGTCTTCAATAAGACATTGTGGGTGGGGTATAAGAGGATGCAGTATGATTGGATTTCAGGATTCACCACTTTTCTTCGAAGACTTCATGTGTATCATATCAAGTTGCAAGAGAGCTGTAACAAGAGATAGTAAAAAAGAGGGGTACTAAAAAAGTGTGAAACATTATGTTTGGAAGAGTCCATATATGAAATTGAGTAGTTTGACATTTCCAATGAAGGTGACAAGGATCATGGTGATGACTTTAGAAGAAAAGAATAAAAAAAACTTAGCATCTAGATTCCCCTAGGACCACTTCAACTCTTTTTATTCTCATTAATTGCCCACTAAATAATTTATTTTTTCTTTTATAAATTTATTCAGAGTTCTTTTAAAGTAGGTAGAGCTAAGGCTTTACATGGATGACCATAGCAGAAAAATACTCAACGCTTGAATATACTAAGAAGTCAAAACTTTGACTTTCCAAATATATGTCGTCTGCGTTGGACACCAACCCCCCCCCCCCCCCCCCCCCCCCCCCGGAAAGTTATGAACAGTTTGCAAGTCATTTTTCCTAAAAGGTATGAAGTGCTTGGGAGAATCAGCAACTGCTTGGGACCTTTGCAAGGAAAGAAATAGGAAGACCTTGTTGATGGCAAATGTTTTATATTAGGACGGCTGTGGAAAGAACAAAAGCGGGGCTTATTCATTGGGAGGTATGAGAAAACATTTAGAGGAATTTCTAATGTGGGCAACATCAGTGAAGGGACAAATCCTTTAAGAAAAAAGAAAAAAGGAAAAAGAAAGAGAGGACAAATCCTGGCCAATTTGAAGATTGATTGCACATTCGCAAAACAAGGTTCAGCGAAGATGAATACAGATGGCCAATGCACTATTATAAGCTAAAGTTAAATTTCCATGGACTTATGGTTTGTTTGATATTTCTTGTATTCCTTCCATCTTTGTAGTATTTTCTCACATGAAAAAGCTTTCGTTGTCTCTAAAAGAAAGGCCTTTTCATAGATCAGCCATGATTCAAATTTAGTCCTCAAGGAAACAATCTGACCTTCAATAGACAGCTTGCAGAGACTGTAAAAAGAAATAGCACTGTTCTGCATTCTGAGGGAAAAAGGTGAAGAACATTGGACAGCTAATATCTTTTATCTGGATTATATTTGTGATATGGTCTACCCTTTTGGATCTCAGTAACTCCAAAATTGCAATCATACGAACAGCTTGTTCATCTAAATTAAAAAAAAAAAAAAGCAAGGGCGAGAAATGCACAAATTCAAGGCTTAAAAATACTAAGGTCAAATTTGGCAACCAAATCCTTGGGGATTTCAAACCAGTTTTCCACGTGGATTTGGAAAATTCACATTTGGCAATTGTAAATCATTGAGGATTTGGGCCTGTGGAAATCCTCATTTTTTAGAATTTTCAGGTTCGACCCTCCCCCGTAGGATTTAGAGATTCTCAATTTTGTGGATTTACGTACTGATACAATTTTTCTCAGCTATACATACCACTAGTGATGGGAAATCCTCAGCTATACAAATCCTCACTGACGAATCCCTATTCCAAGGGCAATGAGGAATCCTCACATCTATGGACTCCTCCCCTGTTACCAAACATGCCCTATGAATATCCCCAGCTAACGATCGTATGATCTCTACTGTACCTACATTGATATGATATATGTAGATTATCGAGGTACATTCTCCCATACATTAAGCCCCTTTCTTATGGTAACTTGATATGAGCCTGCAACCTCATAGCTGCAACGAGTACCTTCAAACATGGTTTTAATTAGCAATTACAAGTGGTGCTGCAGTTGATTTGAAATAAATAAATGATATGCCAAAGCAATACGGAATGGTTTGTGGCTGTCGTAGCATGTAATTTTTGTTTGGCAAAAAATAATCTAAAAATATTTTTAAAAATCAGAATATTGAAAAATGATGATGTCTAATATTCTTTTACATTAGTGCATGCCATAACAACATGTGGTGAACCCCTAACTCATATAGGTCCTGTATCATTGCTTTATCTTAAACTGTTAAAGTCAAGTGAATGAACCAAATGCATGGCATCCAAAGTTTGCTTCTTCAACGTGAAATTATAGTGACATGTGTGTGAGACTTTTAAGTAATTCTTCTGATCTTTGATCCATTGTCTCCATTATGCATCATCAACTACACACACAATGCTAGAATATGACTAAAACTATGGTAAGTAGATGCAAAATGATACCTCACAAGCTCCTTCCTTTTTCAATATTTTTGAGCCTCAATTCAAATCTCAGACTCACTTGTGGTTTGCATATTGATTATGACAAAAAATGATATTTGATTAGAGACATTCATTGTTAGATTGATTCATCTTAATTTTACACTATTATATAATTTAGGTCTGTTAATTGATGGCTATAACCATCCACTAGTCAAACCTTAAACATGATGAATCCTTCCCATTCCACTATACTATCAGTGGTGGTAGTCTCGAGTAGGTCCCATAAAGAGAAACGCAATACATCAGATTTAAAACCCCTATGTAGTTTCGATGGGCAACAATATGGGAACATCCAAAGCATTCTGGTTTACTGTTGGAGTAGTACTAGAAAAATGAGGAATAAACTGGCCAGATTCAGCCTTTCATTTTCCTCTCAGATGTTAAATGCATTCCATCCTCCACTGAACACTTAGTTCCTTATATGAAAATATCTGAAAGATATTTGCTGTGTTTGGGCTTGAGATCATAAGATAATGTCATGTCAGCAACAGGTCAGGTTACCATCAGATCTCATTTTACTTGTTTTAAGCTCCTAACTGATGCACTTTCAGCTTTTAAATAGCCACTCTTCAAATAGTTCTCCGTAAAGTACTCTTTTTCCAAACTGAATCTAATCACTTCGGAAAAATGTCCATCACAAAATGATAGATTTGAGGGAATTTCAAGGAAATTAGCTAGAAGTTCAACTTCTTCTTGTAATATATTTTAAAATTCTCATTAAAAAAAAAAAGAATTTCATGGCTGTAGTGACCAATATGTATCGGTCGTATCAGTTGTCTTCCTCATGGGAATATGTAGTGCTAAGTGCTAACCATGTATTCCACCTGTGCTATGGGCACTTGTTAGCCCATATATTGTACTGTTAAAAACTAATATTTACTATAGAAAAATGTTAAGAGCTAAAGAAGAGTGAGACACGAAGATTCAGTGATTTACCTTTGACCCATATAGGAGGAACACCTGTAGCATTTGCAACAAGGAAAGCCATTGCAATGTCTTCACAGTTCCTGGGATATAGATTCCAGTTTAGTTAGAACATTGTTGAATGCAAAAGGTTTGCTGAAAAATGCAATGAAAACCATATTATTACGTAAAGAACATAACACAATGAAAAGGAAATAAAACCTGTTCCTAGATACATAATCCCGGATGGACACTGGCATCTGGTTTGTGTACAGATCGAGATACTTTTTGTGGAAAAAGGCAGCCTTCGAAAGTACCATGCTGTATGTACCCATCCACCAAACAGACCACCAGCCTCCATAAGTGTAGTATTCCCCACTGTCTCTCTGCAAGCAAAAGCTCCACCATAACCATTCATTCAGAACAATTCATGCAAATGACCATATTTGGGGAATGTTTGGATGTCCTAAAATGATGAGTGCATGATGTATTACATTCAAATATACCTATCAGACTAGAGGTAGAAGCTGGATAATATTGATTTGGAGCTAGAAAAGATGGACTACATTGCAGTTCACTTTTTCATTGCCTTTCAATTGCACAGCAGAACAGATAACCATCTGTTGCTCCAAAACAACTGACCTGTTGTAATTTGGGTGGACAGAAATGAACTCCGTGTTGCTTAATCCAACAAATCTTGCTGAACGTAAGCACAAATACAGATCAATGATTGAAGCAAACAACTACTTGTGCCCGAATCAGGTACCAAGATGAATTTAAGATATCAACAATTGAATAAAAAAAAAAATGATAGAATAAAGCATGGACAATGTGGAAGCTTGATTCACATAAACATGAAAATTCCAACAGAGGCTTTCAACAGAATGAGACACAGCATGGAATACAAGATATCAATAACTGAATAACAATTTGACAATTAAACATGAATATCATAGAATGATTCTCACAACCATACACGTAACATACAAAAGCAGCAGGGAAATATACAGAATACAAACAAGCCATCATACTACAAAGTCAAAAGTCCAGCCACTTTACTCCAATATCAGAAGGCCAACACATTAATCTTTTCCTACTGAAAATCTGAGACATACCAAACCTTCTTCGTAATCAAAACCCATGCACAAAATTTTGAATCAATCATACAGTGCAGTTTCTTGTGCAATCAGCCTCTCTCTCTCTCTCTCTCTCTCTCTCTCTCTCTCTCTCTCTCTCTCTCTCTCTCTCTCTCCCCCCTGGATTTATTCATTAAACAAAAAAAAAAAAAAAAAAAAAGTGGGAACATGCCAAGAATACAAAAAACAAATCATCTTTTTTTTTTATCTGTAATAGGTTCAAATTATATGAAAATTAAAGGATGAGTAATCGCAATACAATGGATGCCAAAAGAATAAGATATCATTGCTATAAGAGTGACATACGATATGCTCTAGCATAAAAGAAAACTACAAAATACGAGCGACCAAAACATTTTATGTTACACAAGTTGCAACACATCCTCGATGCCAGTAGTTGACCTAACCACATGCCAACACACCACTAGATTACATGAGGACAGTAGTTTCATCTCATTCAACTAGAATAGAAATTTCAATGGCACTTAAGAGTAGAAGCTAAGGTCCAAGCCCATCACTAGGCAGTAACAACTTGGGACATACACATGGGTTATTCAGTTTCATAATCTAGTAAAGAGTCCTTTCCAGATTATACTACTTTCTGTTGCTCCAAGCAGTCAACATCATTAGTATTATTTCTACTTTGATTTGACCATATGTTGCTAAGGAAATTCATTTATTTTGGAAGTACTTGTGAGGAAATATTCAAGTTATAAATCAGGAAGAACTTCGTCTCATGGAGAAAGCACAAACGCTCTGTATACATATAAATATATACAAGCCCAAAATGGTTTTTTTTTTATTTTTATTTTTGGAATGGTACCCAAAACAGTTTCTTTCCAATGAAATTTGATGTCTTCTATTTCTTTGCAAGCTATTTGTTTGAGTTTTTACAGGTTCCAGCATATTCTTCCCTATCCAAAGATTCCTATACCATATGTCCCATTTTGTTGAAGCGCAGATTCGATAAAAGGCTCTGGTAGCATCAAGAAAGTTAAAATATAGGAGATATATTCATGATCAAGTCAAAATAAAAAAAAAAGAAGGCCATAAAATATTAAAATTCTCCTTCTATTTAGATAGAAGGAAGGGACTTTAATGTTAAACTAGTAAACAGGCTCTACAAATATCAACAGGTGCCCATAACTGCCCAATGAAAAGGTGCCTAGCCATAGGCCTCCACATACGAGTTAACATATCCATTTCATTTACAGACACATCATCATCATCATCAATGATGTCTTATCCCATCTATTCGGGATTGTCTATGTCGTTTTACTTTAATTCATCAAATTTACATAGAATTGGCATCATTAGCAGACACACAACTATGACAAGTTAAATAAACAACACCACACTGGAATCAAGATGAGATCCTACAGTTCTACCATTGCCTGGTGATGAACAGTTATAGAAAGACTGAATAATAATAATAATAATAAAAAAGAAGATAACATTAAGAAATAAAGATGAGTGAAGTCACTAGGTCATACCGATTTATCCACCCAATGCATGCGGGGTACAAATCCCACCATAGTATCAGGTGCGCTTCGCCAAACACTAAAAGCAAACTCCACTGAAGAGCATGGAAATACAACATCATCATCAATTGAGAAGACAGCATCTGTCTTCGTATCCTTGATTTCCTTGAATCTGTTGTTCAGACTGTCTTCCCTGTTGAAGTCAAACTTTAACTCAATCTCATTCCCGTCTTTCGACTTTGACTGTATGACTCTCCGTAAGAATACACGAAGAGAGTCTGAGGGCGGATCCGGCTCACTCCACACAATATGTATAGAATCAACACTAGAACAAGATGTGTAGTGGACAATAGATTGCTTTAGAAGATCATCTCTCTTCCACGTATTAATCAAAATGGTAAATCCTTTCCTATTCAAAAAAAGAAAACCACCAAGTCATATGAGAAAAGTAGCAAAAACAACTCAAACTCACCACAACCATAATAAATAATCTTTCCACATTAAAATTAACACACCATTTCACTCTTTTGCATGGGATGGTTAAACTAGTATTACTAAAATAGAGAAATTGATTAAGTACATGATTCTCTATTTTAATGTTTAAGCAAAACGTACCATTCCAAAAAAAAGGGTTAAAGCAAAACTTCCAAGTGCAAACAACATTAAAATGCCACAAAATTGGTACAACTGCAAAGCTATATAGTAATTCCATGAACTATGATGCAAAAACATTCCATGTGAACCATGGTTCAAAATAGCGACCGCTATGTAGTGTAGCGGCCACATTATCGGCCGTAGTAGTTGAGGCAACTATGCTATGTTGAAAATAGCTGCATTACAGTCTAAACCCTAGTAGAGCCAAGTAATTTTAATTTTAAACATTGTTTTTTCTTATTTCTTCACCTCAACAGCCTTTCCTAAAGTTGTCTCTATGCTTACATGGTTCCAAATTACTAAAAAGCCACAAGATTGGATGCTACACAAGATTCATGTTTTTTTTAGCATTGTTATGCCACTACGTATCACCGCAACCGCTATGACCGCTATGTATTGCCCGCAACATAGCATTTTGGCATTTGTTGCTATGCCTACCACAACCACTATTTTGATCCTTGATGGGAACACAAATTTTACATGGAAACCTTAAGTATTGGAAATGATACCATACACATACTTTGCCTAATTTGAAATATCTAGGTATCATAATAGCCGAGACCGAGGCAATAATATTCCTACAAGAAATGAGTAAGTTGCAACTGATCTTTGAACAATGCACTTGATAGTTATGAAAATTAAATGTATTTAATAATCAGAATAGTCTACATAAACCATGGTTTTAAAATTCATGCAAGTTGGGTCAACTCGAGCTCCTCAATGTTGAATCCCCCCATCCAGTTAATTCCCAAGCCAAGTCCCCTGGGAGAAGCCCTAGATACAGTTTGCCCCATTTCTGTTGGAAGGCATTGGAGGCTTTTTTCTCTCTAATTTTAGAAGATCAAAACTACATTTTGTGGAATATCAATGAATTCAAGGGTTGGATGCACAATTCATTCAATTGAGTGAACAAAACGAGGTAACCTATTTATATTAAAATCATTGAAAATAATTAAGACATGACGAGACTTGAAATTCTAGATTTATACGACACCATTTATAATTTTTTACATTTTTTTCATTTTTTTAAGGCTTGGAGGCTTCCTGTACAACTCAATACAGCTCAACTGTGTCGCCTCAACTCGAAGGCGAATTAGTTTTTTGAAACCTTGATTATAGGAAATGCTAAAAGAGCTTAAGTTGTTCATTTTAAGAGCTTGGATTTTATTCCTCTATCAGTCAATATTTGTTTTACCCTTGAGGATCTTTTTCTTCTTTTTTTTTTTTTTATAACGATAAAATTTTATTAAGCAATGAAAAGAAACAAAACAGGACATAGCCACAACTTGCCAGCTCA
Source organism: Persea americana (assembly GCA_029852735.1). Taxonomy (NCBI): domain Eukaryota; kingdom Viridiplantae; phylum Streptophyta; class Magnoliopsida; order Laurales; family Lauraceae; genus Persea; species Persea americana. The sequence goes on from CM056819.1 coordinate 28,393,819, forward strand.
AACAAAAACTCCAAAAAATAGAACTATGGAACAAAAATGATACTATACATCAAAAGTAAGAGAAGAAGAACTCCCTCCCTTGCAAGAGCATCTGCCATGACATTAGCTTCTCTTAAAATATGATTAAAGCAAGCACCTAATTGAAAAGAAATATCCTACACCTCCTCTACCCAATCCGCCAGCCTCCATGGAAAAGAAGACTTACCAGAACACCACTGAATAACTAAAAATGAATCGCTTTCAAGAATTACATTGACACATCCCATCTTACGCAACTCACGACAACCAATCAAAAGAGCAAAAAGTTTAGCTTCATTACCATCATTTGAATCCATAGGCCCCGAATAGCTTCTAACAACCACACCAAACCAATCTCTAATAATACCCCCAATTCCACCTCTTCTAAGAGAATGAACAAAACTTCCATCAAAATTTAGCTACGCCCAATGGAGGATTCAACCAAAGCACTCTATTCACAGGTTTAATATTCCAACCTCCTCTCAAAACTTCTACCCAAGAAATATTGAGATTGCTCATATTAACACCTTCAAACTCCTTTTTGTCCGTACCCACTCCGAAATAGACCAAACAATAGACCGAACAACTTCATCCACGGAGCTACTTTTATTTCTGAATAATCTATTATTCCTCTCCAGCCAAAGCTTCCAGAGTGTAGCATACAGCACTAATTTCCATAAGATTCTGCCGCAAATATACTTGCACCCAAATCGCCATTGATGAAAAAGGTCATCAACTGCTCTAGGCATGACCCACTGCACACCAAACATGTAAAGGATAGCGATCCACACTCTATAAGAAAAAGGACAATGGATCATCAAATGATGCACCGACTCCTCATCTTTTAAACACATAGGGCACCCATTAACTATAATATGGTTTCGTTGATGTAGTTTGTCAATAGTCAAAATTTTATGCCACCTAGCAATCCAACAAAAACTAAAACTCTTGGAGGAACTGAAGGATCCCAAAAACTTTGCCAACCAGCCTCTCTATCAAAATTTTCAGTGAAGCTATTAAAAAAAGACTTGACCGAAAAGCTACCTTTAACATCAGGCTTCCAAACCCTTTTATCTCCCCCTCCCAATTTATAAATAAATCTTATCTAGCATACCAAGCATACTAGTAAAGATAGAAATTTCTCTATCAGTTAAGTGCCTCCGAAAACAAAAATCCCAAGACATACAATCTCCTGTAACAGCAAATTATCAGCAACAGTCCCTTTTGGCCTTCTATCTAACAAATAAAGATTAGGAAAGAGATGATGCAACACAGTTTGCCCACACCATTCATCATGCCAAAAGCTAACCCGCTAACCATAATGAACCCTATAATGGATTCGTAAATCAAAGTTAGCCTTGACAGAAAGAATGGATTTCCATATTCCCGAAATCTTATAATCCTTATTCTATTTCTGCACACACCATCATTCATTACCCAATTTATTTTACTAATCAAAATTTGTCTCCACAAGCCTCCATCAGATTCTCCCACCCTCCATAACCACTTCCCAAGAAGTGCTTTATTGACTTCGAACGAATACCTAAGCCACCTTGAGAAATAGGAGAACACACAGTTTCACATCTAACCAAATGAAAATTCCTTTTCTCCGCAGCATCATTCCAAAGAAAATCATGCTGGAATTTTTCAATCCGCCGGACCACAATTTTAGGACATTTGAAACAGGACAAATAGTAAATTGGCATACTAGAAAGAACAAACTTTATTAAAGTAATGCGCCCTCCCACAGACAAATACCTCCTCTTCCAAGAGCAAAGCTTTTTATCAATACGCCCAACCACCGAGTCCAATAAACCTTTCTTCGGTAGACCAAAACATAAAGGCACCCCCAAATATTTAGAAGGGAACTTCCCAACTTTACAACCCAAAGCATTTGCCAATGAGAAAAGAAGACTATCCAACCCCCGCACACCAATCAGTTCACATTTCTCATAGTTAATCTTCAGACCTTACAATAGCTCAAACCATTTCAACAAATATTTTAAAGTATCAATCTGGACTGGAGTAGCATCACATAAAATAATAGTATCATCTGCGAATTGTAAATGAGTTACCTCATGATTATAATTTTCAACAGAAAAACCTGAGATTAACCCTGTTTGGTTGGCTCTCTCCATCAAAGCATGCAAAGCCTCCACCACGATAACAAATAACATAGGAGATAATGGATCTCCTTGCCGCAAACCTCTAGAACTCTTGAAATAGCCTTTAGGAGAACCATTGACCATAATTGAAAAATGAGTGGAAGCAATACAACTATAGATCCATTTTTGCCATTTCATTCCAAACCCCATGCGCTCCATCGTATATTGGAGAAACCCCCAATCCACCATATCGTACGCCTTTTCAAAATCCAGCTTGCATACCAATCTGAGTCGCTGCTGCTGATTCCTTGAATCTATACACTCATGAGCTATCAGCAAACTATCAAGAATTTGACGACCATCAACAAAAGCACCCTGAATATCAAAAATCATCTCTGGCAGTAACCTTCGAAGGTGATTAGCAAGAACTTTGGCTAATATCTTGTACAAACCACCAATCAAACTGAGGGGCTGGTAATCCTTGATCAAGATTGCACCATCCCTTTTAGGAATCAATGCAATGAAATTAGCACCCAACTCCCCTGTTATAACTCCATTCTTATGGAATTCATTAAAGAAAATAAGCAAATCATCTAATAGAAGATCCTAAAAGTGCTGAAGAAATGTAATAGGAAAACCATCCGGACCAGGTGCACAATCCCCACCAAAGCCAAACACAGCTTCTTTGATTTCTTCTTTAGAAAAAGTAGCTTCTAAAGATGATGCATTGGAAGTAGAATGCTGTCTAACAGGAATTTCATCCATCCGAGGCCTCGCGCTACTATCACCAGTGTAAACCTCTGGAAAAAAGAAACCACTTCATTTTCTCTGTCAGCTTTTTCGTCCCACAGCCTTCCCCTAGCAATAATAGAGTTCATCTAGTTGACACGATGGTAAGCACTAGCAACCATATGAAAAAATTTTGTATTACGATCACCCGCTTCCAACCATTTATTTCTTGATCGTTGTTTCCATTTAATTTCTTTTTGAAAAATCAACGTGTGGAAATCCTCTTGATATGATTGTCTTCTTAGATGATCGACCCCTTCAAAATTTCCTGCTTCTTCCTTTTCATCTAAAACCTGAATATCAGCAAGCAACTGCAGCTTTCGCACCAGTAAATTACCAAAGACATTCTTTTGCCATCCTTGTATCTTCTTTTTCAGGAATTTGAATTTTCGAGATAACAGACAACCCATCCACCCCTCTACAGATATAGCTTTCCATCAATTTTTAACACCATCTGCAAATCCCATTTCAGAGAGCCACATTAACTCAAATCTGAAAGGTGGAGACCCCCAATCTTCTACTCTTGTTTCCAACAGTAAAGGACAGTGATCTGAAATGGGACGTGGCAATGCTTTCTGAGAAACAGCAAAACAAGTCTCTAGCCAATCTAGTGACACTAAAAATCTATCCAACCTACTCATCACTGCATTTTTTTGCAGGTCAGACCAAGTGAAATCTGCTCCTCTCAATGGTAAGTCAAAGAGATCATGGTGACAAATCCAATCACTAAAATCTCTCATTGCCAGACCGATATTACACCCACCTTTCTTTTCATTCAGAAATCTGATAACATTGAAATCGCCTCCCAACAGCCAAGAGCGATTTCATCTACCTGCCACCTGAGAAAGCTCCACCCATAAATCTACCTTGTCATGCGCATTAGAAGGCCCGTAGACTGAAGTAGCCACCCACTCAGCATTACATCTGGCATCTTTCAACAAAACAGAAACAGAAAATCGTCCTACAAATTCATCCAACTTCGGTCAATAAGCAGCATTCTAATAAAATTCCCCCGGACGCACCTATAGAAGGGCACATAGCAAACTGACAATCTGACCAAGGACATATTTCTCAGATAACTTGAGCATCCAAGATCTCCATTTTTGTCTCCTGAATAAAAACACACTCCCCTTTAAAAGAATGGATCATACTCTTTAACACTGCTCTCTTTGACCAATAATTCATTCCATGAATATTCCAGGAAATTAACTTCATGCTTCCACAACAACTTCATCTTGTTTTCGCACTCCTTTTTTTTTTTGGATTGATAACAAAAGATTTCATTAATGAGAAAAGAGACAAGAGATGCCTATGGGAATAGGCGACAAAGGTATAAACGCATTATAGTAAGGCACCACCAAGATTACAAAGAGAAAACGACAAAAGGAGACGGCCTATCCACCCCTTGCTTGGCTAAGCAATGAGTAAAAGATAGCTGACCGCCCGACAGACTTAAAATATACTTGAACTCAAGAAGGCAATGACCTAATGTCATTAAAAAGAAACTGAAACCTCCAAGGTGATACTGGTAAAGAAGAAACCCAAGAGATCACATTTAAACAGTGACTCCACCGCCAGCTTATCATATAATGAGGCACAAAATTCGAACAGCTTTTAAAATGACCAAACTTCTGCCTTGTTTCTATGATGCCAACATGCTTAGAGAACTTAGCCAACACAATCCCCTCGCCATTCCAAAGCACTCTTCCTATCCCCGTTGGCCCTAGCTTTACCCTAGCGGCACCATCGACATCAAACTTCAACACATTGCTTGGACGAGAAACCTGACTCAACAGCTTCTTATCCTTGCAAGTCTTGCAACCTAGGGTAGTCTCCTAATAATGCAAAATACCATCAACCTTAAGGCAATCAAACTCGCTTCTCAAAGAAGCTCACTTGGCTATTCTCATAATCACAATAGAAAGGATATCTTCAATAATAGGGATGAAGTGCAAGTACTGCATAAGCGTCCAGTTACTTTTGCTGTGGTCTTTGTTTGTTTTTGAAATGATTACTTCCATTAAAGGAGCAAACAGTACAAGAGATTGCTACTGACTGGCTCAAACAGAATCACAAGGACAAAACAAAAAGAAAGAGACCCCTCAGACAATACTACATGGACTCAACAAAAGAAAAAGCTAGCTCCTTCCGATGGTGCATAATCTGATCTATGGAAAAAATCTTTGAATAACGGGCTCATAGACACCCACAAAGAGACCATAAGCTTAGTTTTCTCCACCAAACACCTCTGACGGGTTAGAACCCCTTCAAAACATTTGGAGTTCCTCTTCTTCCATATTGTCCAGAGGACTGCCAGAAAAGACGATCTCTACAATTCCTTGCCTCCAAGGGCCCTAGTAGGGGCCTTCCAAGCTTGAAAAAGATCCTGGAGGGAATGAGGAAAAACCCAAGAGCAGTCGAACCACTCCACCACCAATCTCCAAATAAACTGAGCTGTGTTGCAGTTTAGCAGAAGGTGGTCCACTAATTCCTCGTCTCTTAAACACATGGGACAGCCATTGACCACTATCCTCCATCTCCTCCTAAGATTGTCCATAGTGAGAATTCTTTTCCGAAGGGCCATCCACCCAAAAATAATAACCCTCAGAGGAGCTTTGAGCTTCTAGATACTACTCATTGCGCTTTCTCCCTCCTAGAGGTTGACAAAGCCAAAAAGAAGGAAGAAACTAAGAAGCGGCCATACTTAGAGGCCGTCCACACCCACACCCTCTCATCTGTCCACCACATGAGAGCCCGCTAGGAGGTCAAGGGGTGATAAGAGTTAAGGCAGCTCACGATCCTTTAAGTTCCTCCTAAAGATTGGGCACTAAATCACCTGCCCACCAGCTATTGTCAAATAGGCTTTAGCCCTACCGTCCTTTTCCACTGCACAGTTGAACAAATCCGGAAACTGGGCAGCTAATAGCCTGTCTCCAACCCATCGATCTTTCCAGAAAAGAACCCTCTCCCCCGACCCAATGTGATACTTAATATTGACCATATAGAGGTTTTTGACCAAGGTGATTCCTTTCCATATTACTGATGACTTTTTACTAGCATCCTGTATATCCCATCCATTTCTGGATAGACCCTATTTCGTTTCCAGCACCTGTCTCCAAAGGCCATCCGATCCTTCTCCAATCCTCCATAGCCACTTTCCCAAAAGGGCTTGATTCATTTGCTTGAGAGGTCTGATACCCAAACCCCCTTCTTCCTTTGGTTTGCAAATGGACTCCCAATCAATCAGGTGATACTTCCTCTGAGTGCTGTTACCATACCATAAAAATTCTCTCTGTAACCTCTCTATTCTCTTGATCACTGAAGCTAGGCACTTGAAGAGAGAAAAATAATAGACTAGAAGATTCGATAGAACAGACCTGATGAGAGTGACCCTCCCTCTTATAGACAGGTAGCTAGCTTTCCAAACAGACAATTTTCTTTCAACTCTCTCCACCACCGGGTTCCACATCGATTTAGAAACCGACCCCAAACATAAAGGCAAACCTAGATAAGAAGCGGGTAGATCACCCACCTCTCATCCCAAAATCTCGCATGTTGAAGAAGCTTAGACTTCTCAGTTATTATCCGTATCAGCTCACTTTTGAAAAAGTTCACTTTAAGGTCCGAAACACCTTCAAATCAAAGAAGAGTGGCTTTAACGTTTCTAACCTAATCTTCGTTTTCTCCACAAAAGATGAGGGCGTCATCAGCAAACTGCATGTGGTTCATTGCCGAGGAGTTTCTAGCCACTCTAACGCCTTCAAACAAGCCTGCACTCACTGCCCCTTTAATCATCCTCCCCAGAGCCTCATTCACCACAAGAAATAGAAAAGGAGAAAGGGGGTCCCCTTCTCTAAGCCCTGTTTCAGCAGGAAAGAAACCTTTTGGAGACCCATTTATGATGATAGATACCGCGGCTGAAGAGACACCAGAACCAATTTTCTCCAAAAACCATCCTACAAAAGCATGTACAAAAGGAACTTCCAATCCACCCTATCGTAAGCCTTCTCTAAGTCCAGCTTGCAAATACGTCCTGGAAGCCTTTCCTTGAACCTTGAGTGCACGCACTCGTTAGCCACTTGAAGACTATTAAGGACACAATGTGGTACGATGTAGTACTAATGGATACTAAAGATATTTTACTTGGAAGACCGTGGACGTACGACAATAACGAAATCCATGAGATGTGGGATAATGCTAATAGATTTGTTTATGATGTAAAAACCATCAAACTACATCCCATTAATTTTGAAACTGCCAAGAAAAGGATCAAGGGCCAGTGTTACAAAAGAATTGCTTCAATTACGCCACATCTATAGAGGCAATGAAAATAAAAATCGAGCTCTAACTCTTTTGCAAACTGGAGGGAATGATGCAAAGCCAATGGATTGATGCAGTCAAACCGTGGCACGCATGAGGGACCCAATGAAGTCTAGGATTTTGTTTCTTAATGTACTTTTCTTAATAAGTTGTAAATTAGGAATAGTTTTCTAGTTCTAGAAGGAGTCTTTGTTTAGTTTACTAGCATGGTTGGGAGTATTGGATTGTAGGGTTTATTTTCCTATATATGCATGGGCAATGTAAGAAATCAGACATAGAGTTGAAGATTAAAAAAAATCACCCTTTGTAAGTTTAACTTTCCTTTGTGGTTCGTTTTCCTTGTAAGAGTTTCCTTAAGGCATTGTTTTACGTGCTTCAACACTTTAATCCTCTCTAATCCAAATCCTTCCCTGGGGATAGAATCAAGAACAATGGGAAGATCTTGTCAAAATTAAAAACCTCCTAGCACGACTATGTGAAAGATATATCAGGGGCCGACTATAGACCGAAAGTACAGCCCAATGGCATATAAGACTAGTACATGGGTGATTTGAGACAAGCTAGCCGTGTAGAGTACTTTTCAAGTGCTTCTTGAAGGGGCACTTTTTAAGTAAGAGTTCAGTAACTACCAAATAGGGAAAACCCCTTGAGTACAGAAATGTACAAGGCCTAGACTACCCATCAAAGCTATTTAATACTAGTACCAAGACCAGCTATACAAAGTTTCCGGAATCTTTCTGGAATCTTGCAAGACATTTACAAAAGATCAGGTAAGTCGACCTTATTGCGTAAAAATCCAAGTAACCTATAAAAGGCAGATTGAACAAAAGCCTGAGATCAAGCAAAGTAAAAGCCCAAGTAAAGGATTAACCTATTTAGCTTCGTCGACATCAATTTGCATTGCTACTCCACCTTACACCCTTCACCTCACACTCTCAAATACTTCAATAAAACCTCCTTTACTAAGAATTCATACAAATTCAACATCAAGTAGACAAATTGGTCCAAAGTAAATGATTCTCTTCTCCGCCCCAAAGAAGAAAACTTCACTAAAACAACAAAATAAGGGGGAAATCCCATTGAATTCTGTTTACCAAACTCAGTATCCTGACCATCAATCTAAATTCTCAAAAACTTTAAATAAATAAGAAAATTCATTCAACCTCTTTAACTAATCTACCAAAAAAAAAAAAAAAAAAAAATCAAGAAAAGCAATATCACATCAAGGGGAACTTTCAAGTGGCAAATTCAGAACCAACTGACTAAAACCCACCATAATAATAATAATAATAATAATAAAATAAACTCATTACACTGGGCTTGTCTCTCAAACAATAGAAACGACAAGTAATGAGAGTAAAACTCAATCCCTTCCTCATTTCATACTCCCTTCTAAACCACCCAAACACCACTACTCAACAGATCTAAACTGGGGTTCATCAAGAAATCCAAATTACCCTCCAATCAAAACAAAAACCCAATGTTTCTCCCAACACCCACAATCCAAATTCCAAATCAACCCCACAACCAATTCAAAAAAGAACAACAGATAGGAATCCCCATACTACCGACCTCGGTTCGGAAGGCCTCCCGGCGGCAAGACGGTGCTCCCATCCCATGAAAGAGGCCACCCGGCAACCGATGACGAGCAGCGTGAAGGCGATGCAGAGGGTCAGCAGCAGCTTGATCTTGACAGACCCGACGGACGAGATCGTGATCTGGCGGAGTTTTTGCAGGATCCGACGGCTATTGGAGCTCCCTCTCATCCCAGCGAGTTTTTAGCCCCGGCGCTGAGTCCTGGCCACCGATTCCAACTCGTTGGGCATCTCTCAGAGGCCCGAGTCTCCGGATCGCTCCATGTCTGAACCAATTCCACTCGTCCTCGTTCTCCCTATGACTGTGATCGAGGTCGGAGCCTGCTCGTACTTGACAAGGAGAGGATAACGCACGCGCCCGGCACGCGCCACTGTTGCCCGCTATATACTGCTGCTATTCGGCGATGGAATCGGAAGATGAGTTGCGACCGTAGCGGGAGTATCGGAAGGTTTTGGTAGCGGGTTTCAGAGTGCAAAGAAAGAGAAGGGAGGGAATCAGGGAAATGGATGAGGTGGCGTGCGCAGAGAAGATTTGACCGGCGTTGGTTGAGTGACAAGTAAGAAGTTGATGGATGATCCGTGCAGTGTTTCGCCGGTTTGAAGTTTGAACCAATGACCGAGTTTGGATCATCTGGAGCTTTCACTCGTGAAGATAGTAAAGTGTATCCAGACTAGAAATAAAAAGGGTTCATATTAAAAGTGTGCAATTTTAAAATTATAACAAAAATATAACATTTTTTCTCCACTAAAATATAAAAAAAATTCACTTTTTTATAAAAAAATAAAAAAGATTAAATACAAAACAACTAAAAATAAAATATCATCATAACACCTTATATTTTATTCTCTTTTGATTTGATATTTCAACTTACCAAACTTTAATTTACTATGCATCCAAACAGGCCCCTAACACAATATTTAATGTATAGATTTTTTATTAGTTTATTTTACATAATATGATCAATTTTACGGTGGGAGCAACTTGTATTGTAGGGGAATTTTGACAAATTATACTATATTACGATGGGATGTTTTGGATCTAGTTTGAGTGTATTTTATATTTTGAGTGGAAGTTATGTTAGTTTTAAAACTCTTAACATACTCCTTTTTCCAATTTCTTTACTATACTTTTCCCACTTATGGACTCTCATCTTTTCCGTTTTTAAACATACATAGAATCTTATCTTTTCTGGATGAAGATGGAAGAGTTTTATTCTAGACGATCTAGATTAGATTTTGATAAAGGGTTTTGCTGTAAAAGTTTAATTGTGTGAATGCCACTCATTTATTCTATGGGTGAGAGCTAGGGAGGATCCGTACTCATTTGCTGATTTTTCGTAGCTAAATTGGACTTGTCGTACAAGAACAAACAAGTGGGTCCCATCTGGAATAAGATGGCCTCTATTATTGATTTTCAACTTAGACGGAACCTTGATGATAGTGATATTCAATTTTAGATTGAACCGCTAAAGCTTATTATTTTTTGTGTTTATCTGAGTATAGGTGATAGAAGACAAATTTATAAAAATAAAAAAAAAGAAAAGAAAAAAAGAAAAAAGGCGGGGATGCTTTCAAATTTGTGCATATGAAAGTTATTGCCTCGATTTTACATATTTGATTGTAAAGTTAGACTTTAATTTTGTAATTGATTGGTTGATTTTGATTTTAACTTTGCCACTTTTGATATTGATTATAATTTTAATTTTGAGTGGATTATTTCAATTTAATCAAATCCGAGCTCATGTTGATCTCGTGTGACTCTGTTGAGCTTTCGCAATCAATCAAGTAGGGGGTCTGCTAGAGCAGAAATCAAATGCCCGCCATTATTGATTTTCAACTTAGAGCCCACTTTGACCGTTTGACGATGGTGATGTGGATCTGGGTGGAAACTTCTTACATTTGATTTCTTATGCAAAGAATAGTTGACGTACAAAGCATGGATCCATTCAAATCTAATTGAAGTGAGTATTAATACTTTTGCAGGGGTCGGTTGGGCCGGGGTACATTTCTCTTGTACTGTTGTACCTTTGTACTCTTCTTTCTCTTTCTATTGCTTCTCCTTTTAATGATTTCTTGTTACTATTCAAAAAAAAAAAAACTAATTGAAATGAATTGCAAAATGATGGCAGCATTCGGGTCAAAATAAAAACTTGGACCGACACATGCACATTGGGAGGCTGAAGAAAAATCTCTTCATGGGAGCTTTGTATAAAGAAAAATGTTTTTTGGACTAACTCCTAGCCAGAATTATGGCCCGAATTCCGAAAACAAAAAGGTGAAAAGACATTTGAGTGAGTGAGCGAAGGCCATTTGAGGGTAAATATGGCATTACAATGCAATTCGGGCAAAAGTTCAGGCCAGGAGTCTGTCCATATAGCATTGCTCTTGTGTAAAACAACAATAAAGGGAGTCATGTTTTATAAAAAGTGATTTTTTATGGAAAATTTAAGCAGAAAAACCTTACATGAAAGAGGATTTAACTAGAAAAATCCCTTTAAACTTGTCAAAAGCAAAACACGCGATCAATGCCTTATATAGACCAATTTGGTCTTCCCGCTAGTTTTTTCTTTTTTTCTTTTCTTTGTTTTTTTTTTTTTTTTGCTTTTGGCGCTAAGCGGGAATATCGCAGTTCATTCTAAGTACATGAGTGGGGATATCCCCGTTCATTGTTCATTACTACATAAAGAATGTCAAACTCCCTTTTCACATTTACCTTTTTTGGGATCTGGACGGATCTCTCTGCAACCTTATTCACAACACTAATTTGGGTGGGGATAGCCCCAGCTCAACTGATACAATTTTGAACCATAATTAGTGGGGATACCCCTACTCACAGCACTAATACAGGTAGGGATATCCCCATTCACAACACTAATTTGGGCGAGGCCGACGTCGGCGAAGGTGAAGGGGCCTACTATACTGAGATCCTTCTTTCTATAATTTCAGTCCTTTTTCCATTATGGGTGTATGCCGGTATATACTAGTTATTAGACTTCCTGTGTCTTTCAATTCCAATTCCTATCATCATCGTTGCAACTTGCGACTTTGAGGAGGATAAGGAAAGGGTAGATGAAGTCAAGTTGAATTTGACTTAGGCACCGCCTCGAAGCTTGGGGAGTATTAAAGATCCTTCATCTTGTTCGAGCATCCACACTTTGCTTCTTCTTCTCCAGATCAAGTGCTGTGCACAACACTCTACATAGGGACTTCAATAGACGATTTGCACTCAGATCCACCATTGAGACCCAACAACAAAGAGGAAAACTGCACACCCACCGACAAAATACCAACCACCATCCTCGAACCATGGCTTCCAAAAAGTAAGCTGAGTCATCTGCTCCTTAAGAACAAAACCCCCTGAACTTGCAAATTCCTCAAAGAAGTGACATGGCTAATGATGAAGTGCAGAACGTTGAAGTTCGACACAATCCATTGGTTCCCCCTGGCTACAATCATTATCCCATTGCCATCAGAGGCTACAGAGCGCGATGGCTGAACTATAAGGCCAAGTATTGAGGCTTGAAACGTAAGATGAGGAGGCTCCAACGGATCTTCTGTGATCTCAAACAAAAGGGGAAAACGCCACTTGAAGGGAGCTCCACGAGCTGCAGTGTGTTTGATGTAGTACAGGGATTGGAAGACTTGGATTCAACTTTGGGTTTTAATGGAGCTTCAGATGTGAATCGTTGTAGAAGAGAGAAGAAGATGGGAGAAGAACGAAAAGGGAAAAAAGGGTTTTGAGACTTTTTAAAGTAAAAGGAGCAGGGATATCTCCACTCAGAGAAGAAAAGAAAAAAAAAAAAAAAAAAAACCCCAAACAAAGCCCCTCAGACCACTATAGTCTTTCTAAAATATTAAGGGCATTTTTGGCTTATAACGAGTCTTAGAGGATTTTTCTGATAAAATCCTTTAATTGAAAAGGTTTTATGAAGAAAAACCATAAAATGACATAATATTTGTTCGTGTAATTCTTTTTACGAAATTATCCCTTTGACAGTATCCTCAAAAACTTGCAACTCATCTTCTTTGTCTTTCCTCCCTGCAACTCATCTTCTCTCATAGAAGTCACTTCCTCTTCCCTAACCACACTAATGCACTTCGCCAACCAGCCACCTATCTGCCCGAGTCACCAATCTGTAGTTTAAACAAACTCTTCTTTATCTTCTTCTTCCACTTGTGCCCAATTTACTAGATGGCCAGCGTCACAATCCCCCCATTCCACTCCCTCTACCACTAAATTCCCTTTCTCACCTGGATCCTTTTCTTCACCAACTCTCCTCTCATAACTTTAAAAAACCACATTTATCATCTTCTTCTCTCTTTCACCCTCACCCTCATCATCTCCACTTGTATCACCTCCCATCTCTTCTGAAACCCAGCCTCTAATGGTTTCAGTGGGTTTTTTATTTTTTTATTATGAGGTTTTTAGCAATGGAGGTAGATAATATCGTTAACTGGTTGGCAATATCATCAATGACCTTTACACAAGAAAAAAACCAGAAAGCTTTGTTTTCAGACCCCTACACTTCATCTCCTTCCTCTTGCCACTACACCTCGCTGGGTTGAGAGAGAGAGAGAGAGATGGTGTGGTAGAGGTAGATGGTGAAAAGCATTACGTTGGGAGTATTAGAGAGAAAGAGATGGGTGATGATGAGAGGAAAGTCAAAACGTTGAATAAACTTTCTAATAACCCTTTTGTCTTGAATAAACTTCCTCTATTTAACATGAAGATATAAAGATGGTCAATAAATAAGATTTAAATTGAGAGTTTACATAGAAAGGCAGGAAATCAGGACTGCCAATTGTCCTGATAAGTATCCAAAATTAAAGCATTACAAAGACTTAAAAACATGTTAAAAACCATCCTTGATTGCATGTCCTGATTGCTGGTAATCTTTGACTGAGTCCGTTGGATTGGGTCCCTGGATTGGATTTGCTGAAGTGGGGGTCAGAGTTGGCTCTAGAATCTTTTATTTCTTGATCTTTTCTTTAATATCCTCACTCAAACTGGACTAGGGTGCATGCTACAACCAAGGTAGGTGCGGAATTGATGAAATGCATCATGGGCAAGAGGTTTGGTGAATATGTCAGTGAGTTGCTGAGGATATATCACAAACCTTGTAATCAAAGTCTCAAAAGCCACTGTTTTTCTGATAAAATGGTAGTCCACCTCTATATGTTAAGTTATTGCATGAAAGATGGGATTGACAGTCATGTAAGGCACGAATGTTATCACAAAATAATGTAAGAGGCCAAGGAATGTGAATGACAATATCTCGAAGCAAAAATGTGGTACAAATGAGTTCGGCAATTGTAAAGGTCATATCCGATGCTAAGACTTAGTGCTAAAACGGTGAATTAAAGCACATCCAAGCCAATTTGCATCGAGAAATCTATAAAAATAAAGAGAGCTATTGTGGAGAATCGAATGCCCAAATCCAAAGTCCTTGGACTTATCTTAAAATATTCTTAACTGCTCGAAACTAGCCCATAGTAGGTTTCTACATAAATTGACCTGCATAATTGACTAAAAATGATAGGCCAGACCTAGTGAAAGTAAAATATTGAAGGGCACCCACGATACTATTGTAGTGTGATGGATCAGGGTAAGGGGCATCTTTTTCCTTAATAAAAAGCTTGGTACAGATGGCCATAAGAGTAGCAGCGCTTTGGCACGAATCCATTTTTGACCTGAAAAGTAGATTTTTGGCATATTTTGATTGAGTAAGACAAAGACTAGAAGGACCACTATGAACTTCGACGCCAAGAAAATAATATAAGGGCCTAAGAACTTCCATCTTAAATTTAGTGTATAAGACAACAATGAAGGAGTGTTGCAACTTAGAATTATCTCATTCGAGGATAATCATCATCAACATATTATAATACGAGAGTATCCCCTCTATTGTCTTTCGTACAAATAAAGAAGAATCAACAGTACTACAGTATGAACCCACGATGAACAAGAAAGATACTAAAACGATCAAACAAGGTCAACATGGCTTGCTTTAGTCCAAATAAAGCCCTATTAAGATGACACGCATGTGTAGGTTGATTTTTATCAATAAAACCCGAGGGTTGTTCTATAAATACTTGTTCAGTCAAATGACCATTTAAGAAAGTGTATTTCACACCAAGCTATCTAATAGGTTAATGACAACTATTATGAATGCTACTTGCTCTTGATGGTATTTCACATCAAGATATATGAATGCTACTTGCTTTGATGACAAGACTAAATGTTTCAGAAAAACCTACATCCTCTTGTTGATTGTAGCCTTTTGCTACTAATCAAGCTTTAAGTCATTCTACACTTGCATTGGCTTTTGAGTTTGTCTTAAAGATCCATTTGCATCCAATAACATTCATTGAGGGAGAGCATGAAATAAGGACCCATGTCTAATTAACATTTAGAGCATCAATTTCCTCCAATATGGCAGCATGCCATCCTAGATTTTTAATGACTGATTTACTACTTTTGGGCTCACTAGGTATAACAGTAGACATGTGAGTGTTGGAAGTAGGTGGGCTTCGTTGATAGATATTCAAAACTTTTGACCCACTTGATGCAGGGATCAAATGTCCATGAGGCTAAAAACACAAGCCCCAAGATCTAAAACCCTAATCTCATGCATTAAGATTAAACATCCATCAAGAAGATAGATCAATAAACAACAAGCATAACTAGATCTACTAATTCAAATAGATATTAGATCTATACCTTTGGAGCTTAGTTGTACCCTAATCGAGAACTTGATCTCTATGAAAACTCTTTTCGCAAACTTTTGATCTCCTTTGCCTTTGTGTTTTTCCACGCTATGACCCTCTTAGAGAACTTCTAATGGAGCATGGTGGGATCTCTAAGTAGAAGAAAACCCTAGATCTCTAGTAGGAAACCAGAAAAGAGAGAGGAGGAAGAGAGAGATGAACTTCAGAGATAAATATTGTATCGTAGAGATCTCTAACCCTCACCTCTTATTTATAGTTTATGGCACACCTCCTCTTAGGTCAAGATTATAAGTCTCACTTCTTTTCTTAGTAAGTATTCTACTTTTTCTTTCCTTAAGAGTTCTAATGAGATTAGTAACTTTCTCTTATTAGAGTTAACATGGGGACCGCTAGAGACTCCTTAGAATCTGACTCTAACTAGGAATCTGGGCCCCATATCTCATATGAACTCCGAACCCACAATTAATTGCAAATAAGTCCACCAATTAAATGTAATTGCATTCCAGTCTTAGGAATAATTAAAAGTAAACCTTAAATTTTCCAATTACTACAAATAGGCCCCTCCATCAAATATATCCATGGATCTATTGGAATAAATTTGTCCAACCAAATTAAATCCATATCTGATTATCTTTGTGACCCAATTAATCATAGTAATTTTCAGTACCATCCAATTAACTCTTAATTGAGATGGGTGAGCACTCACTAATGATAAAAACCAGTGATTGGCACAAGGGGATATTTATGAGGATAGATTCCATCTTGAGAATTATATGTTCACACGGCCCCACTACAGCTTACCCAAGACATCAAGGTGTTGACCTACAATTGGCCTCACTCATTGATGACTCAAAGTAAATGTATAATAGAAACTTGAGTCCAATAATCTCTCAGGATTAAGAGCCTATTGCTTGAGAATTATGAGAGCAGTCCTATGATCAAAAGAAAGATTTGTACAAGGTGCTACTCATGTACCTTTAGTACATCCAATGTACCAACACGATGATCTAGAGTCTTACAATATTGAGTGTAGCTGGCGATCATGATCCATCGATTTTGAGAGTAGTCGGAATCCTCATTTTCGATGTAAATTTTAAATAGCATATGTAGATGAATGGAGATTTCCCGTGCCATATCTTCCTTTGTGGGGGTGGGGAGCTCAAAATTCACATCTGACAGCCTGGCGATCGTGATGGGACCTCTTTGTTGTCCTGTCACGAATTTGGGTGTTTTGTAGGTCCCATGATTTCCATGCCAACAGCCTGGCGATCTTGATGGGACCTCTTGTGTTTTGTCCTCGTCTAGCGAACTGAGCGGAGAGTGGTTGACAACCACATCATTAAGTAAGCACGGTGACTCACCACCCCGCACACAAACACTACTCATACAAAAGCCCCGGAGGCAGTCAGGTGCTCTCCAAAGTTCAACTAAAAGGACTAAATGGCTGCAAAAGGGGACTCTGAGGGCTTGACCTCCAAAGGATAGTTAGGGAAGATCACGTCGCCTCCAGGGCGCCGATTATGGATCAAGGGGTTAACCCACCTTCGCACTCTTATCCTCAGCCAAAATATACACCAGTCTTATGCTGGGGCATTTTTATATGTGTAAATGGATTTCTATTTATCTCACGTGGCTTTCTAATCTGGGTCCTCATCGCATACACGATTGCCACGAGCACTCACTAGTCTATACATACTCACCTCATGCATGCTTTCATTACAAATGACTTTTGGTTGAATGCAGGAAAAACATAGATCCTTAAGGTCCCATTCCCGATCTTGTTTTTCTCAAAGGTTGAATGTTAAAACAACCTCTTGACATTTTTACCGAGAAAGAAAAATCTTCAGACAAACCATGCAAGGGACCAAAAATACTATACTCATAGGTTTGTTTTAAGACCTTTGAAGGAAACCCAACTCCGGTCATATTCACAACACCCCTCACGCTGGAGTATTTTTATTTATTCTCTTTGGGATCACATTATGGGTACTATTTTGTGCACAACTACTCCCTATGACTTGAAATCAGATAATGATTGATGGAAATTATGGATCATGTCTAGTTGATGCCGTAGAATGAATTTGATTATTATTATATACCATGGACGCTGTTTGCCATGTGATTTAATGATAAAATATGATGATCGTTAGCGTATGCCTTCATATCTATACTTGATATTATGGATGCCTCAAAACATAGAGTTGCCTAGGTCACAAATGTCACACACTCAAGCACTCTCTGTTGTTTGAGAACCCAATTCTATGTTGCTTATTAAGTTTAGATTGATGTGATACTGTGCTTATATGATTTTTATTATATGAATCTCACTTCATGAACTCCGAACTACTGATGCTTCATTCATGAGACTCTTATGCTTAGCACAAACTTCAAGACTCTAGAAAAATTTCGCCAAAGTCTCCTTTATTTTTTTGACCCTGAGAATCATTGGGTACAAAACCTGTCACCTATAAGGGAAAAACACACTTCATATGATCCCTCGGTGCCCCTCGATTAGGAACTCTATTCCATCATCATACACACAACCAAGGCACTTCTAAGTCAACAAATATCAAACTGCAAAGCATGCACTCACATCATAAATGCTACATGCACTTGTGCGCATCATATATATCATAATTGATGAGTTCACAAAAGATACACTTTTATAGCATTATTTTATGAGTTTTCAAAGATAAAAGAACTCAAAACACTATTTTTTGCATAAAAATCATAAAGTTCATCCCCATCATCTTTGCTCATATCTTTCCATTATAGATGGTCATTTGTATGCATTTATATGAGTTCCAATGGCTTCCATACACTCAATTATATTAATTTCTCTTTGTAGGCGTTAATTGAAGATTAATTTGAAGATTAAAGTTGAGATTCAAGAATTAAAGAGAGTTAGGAAAAGTTTGGAAGGCAATTGGATGAAGAAATGACAAAGTTAGGCCAATAATAAGAAGGAACATGATAGACCTGGGTTAGTATTTTGACCATATCTTTTTACTCGGGTGCCAATTGAGGTGATCTCAGACGCATTGGAAAGCTTGTTTAAAGATATACAAATCATATTTCACAACATTTTTCCCAATTCGGACGTTTCGGGGGTCAAAATCGTACATCAATCCAGAGACTGTTTTCTAATACGGGAATCACATACATATGTTCATATTTCCATTCTTGTGAAGTCCCACATTGGAAAGAAACCAAAAGAGAGCAAGACAAATGTTTCTATATAAAGAAGGGAGCTCTAGGCATTAGAGACACAAGCAAGGAGAGCCTCCTCCTCTTTACTTAAGCTATTCATGTAATTGAGAGCAAATTGTAGAGAGAAAGTGAGGAAAGCCTTGTAAAATTAAAGATTTGGAATGAGATTGAAAGCTTCTTCTCCAATGGGTGACTAATTCCTTTGATTGGATCTTCTAGTGGAAGCTAAGTTGATCCTATTCCTTTTGCTTATGCTCTTTCTTTTAAATTCTCTTGTTTATGTGCTTAATATGTTAGAGTAGATTTTTCTTCATTGCATTGTGCAACCTTCCATGCTTAGTTTCTTTATTAGCATTCCTTTTACTATCTATGCTTAGGTTTGATAAATCATGCTTAGGAGTTAATATCTTTTGATGGTTTATGCTTACTTTTGATAGATAGTCATCAGGAATCTTTTCTTTTATGAAGGGAAGAAAATCTTAGCTATTAGATTGTTAATTTTTATTCTAGAGCTTTAAAGTTATATTTTCCAAATCTAAGCATTGATTTGTAATTAGATTTGAGTATTGTTTTTTTTTGGGAAATGAGAAGAGCATAAGTATTGGATCAGTGTCACTTAGTGGATTCTAGATGATTCAATCTATCCATTAGTATTGCTTGTTGTTTATTTTACTTACTTTAGTTTGATTCTATTCACACTCCCACACACTTATTCACTAGTTTTAATTTTCACACTCCATTTCTCTATTATTCACACCATCAATTCCACATTTGATTTTACACCACTTTAGCATATTTCTTTATCTCCATCCACTCACTTTCTATATTTCACTTGTTATTTTCACACACTTATTCATTTGATCTATCTAACATTTCTCCATTGTTTTTGTATTAATCTTGTTATTTTTCTTTTGTCATTAACTTTGTTACTAACATTGCTCTTGGTTTGTTCTCATTTTCTTTACTAACTTCTCTTTGTTATCTAGTTCTAGATTTCTTTTAGTTTGCATTTTTTATTTTCCTTGTTATTATCTAGTTTCTTATTTCCATTGTTATTTCCATTTGAATTTGTTAGCTATATTTGAGTTGATACTCCTTTTCATAGATCTTTATTATTTTCTTTGTAACGATCCTCGTGGGAACGATATTCGGACTTCCATAGTCTATATTACTTGAGACAACCGTATACTTGCGGGAAAATACGCATCAATAATACATACATTTGAGTGAAAGCGTGGACTTAGAAAAAACATCCCTCCATCATAAATATTATACCAATGATCAACAATAAATAATCAACATCAATAGATAACAAACACAAGTCATAACTACTACAACAATAACAACATAGGCCCTCGATCGTCTCTACACAATTCCCAATAGAATAGGAGGCCTCGCATGAGTACGACTCCGAGAGTATGTACCGGTATGGAAAATCCCTCTAACATCTCATGTAATTTCCTAATACTCCAAATTCGCGCTTAAATCTTTAAGGGATCCATCCTAGATACAATCAACTCATGATAGCATCATCAACCGAAATGACCTTATAATGCCCTAGTTGTCACGCGGCCCTATTAATGACATTCTATAGTGTGTGGAGCCACATATCCTATCAAATAAATAATGTCCCTCCTGCACCTAAATCAACTGTCATTCAAGCCATCTTGATCGGGGCGCCAAATGACCTGTCGTATTAAACTCCATAATAGAAATCAACTCACTAAATGAAAAACTAAAACCAAACTCAAACTTAAAATTAAAACCAAACTTGAACTTAAAACAAAAGACTTAAAATTAAAATTAAACTTAAACTTAAACCTAAATTAAAGACTTAACCCAATTAAGTAGATTAGAAGGATGTACACCTCGTGGTTCCCAAGCTTATTCAAGATAAACTGGTGGCCCTGCTACACTCCTCCTCGCCCCTCCATGCTGAGATTAATTAGGATTGTCGTAGAACGTCCTCTACTCTTCTTTTACTCTGCAAAAATAAAAGATTAACAATCAATAAAATTCATCAACCAACCAATGATAATGAGCTTAATTTAAAAACAAATAGACACAACAAAAAAAAAAGACATAAAAAACCAACTCACCAATGATAAACTAAAAACAAACCCGACAAAAAAAAAAAAGAGCAACGAATAAACAAGCGAACAAACCAACCAACCAACTAAGGCCACATTTAAAAAAAAAATTAACTCACAGCCAAACCAAAACAAACTTAAAACCACATAAAGCATAAAAGTCAAAATAATAAACTGAACAAATTAGATTAAACCTAAATCAACATTTAAAACCAAGCTAATAAAATGAAACCAACAAAAGCAAATTAAAACTAAACAAAACCAATTTTAAAATTCAATTAATCCATAACTAAACTAAAAGACAAAGTTAAAACACACCTCATAAACACAACCAGCAAGAAATGATAATAAAACATTCATATTTAATCCAACTAAAAAAAAAAAAAACACAATCGAACTTAAGTTCAATTTCCAATGGTTTACATGCATACATCATTTATAGGAAGTAGAACTTTACCATTTCTCCACACATCACTTCATCCCGTGTTCCACTTCACCTCGTTATCAGTCCACTCCACAACCTTTACCACTATGCTTCACTCTATTACACCACGCCCACATCTACAATACATCACTCATTTTGCACCACACATCACATATAAACACAAAAAGAAAATGAAGACAAAAACAAAAAAAAAAGGAATCAAAATTGGCCCCCTAAATCCACAAAAATATTAAAACCCTTCTAAAAATCACCAAAACTAAATCTAAATTAACTAAAACACTCAACCAATACGACCACATCCATTAATTCCATTAATTTTCGCAAGTTATACAAACTCTTCTGTTCTGCCCATTCTTGCTCGAACTGGTTTTGGCTTAGACTTTCCCTTATACACAGCCATTTACAATGAAATCAAAGGCTAGGATCTTTATTCCCCAGCTGAAACAAACATCTCCCCCCAATTTTTATGGAGATCCATCTAGCTCCCTTCTTCTAAAAAGAAGAGAGAAGAGAAAAAAAAAAAGATAAAAAAATACAAAAAAAAAAAAAAGGAAAAGAAAGTAGATGGGAATTTGGAGGTCTATGCCATAGAATTTGATTGAGCCTAATCCTCGGCCCACTCTTAAAAATCATCTTTGATAAAAAAAAAAAAAATCCTCCCCACAAAACTAGGACCAAAACACTTGGGTTGATTTTTTGGGCAAAAATGATGAAAAGTGAAAAGAAAAGAAAGGACCATGTCCAATTCAAGAACAAAAACACAAGCAACCTAAAAATCACAAACCAATTCAAAACAATACTAAAATGAAAAACAAGAATTTTAAGGAACTTAAACCTAAACATAAATATGATAAAATCCACCAACACACATCATAAAACAACTAAACAAATGAACTAATTAATCAAACCTAAACAGTTCACTTAAACAAAAGAAACACTCACTTGGCAAAAGAAATATGCAAGAGAAGCAAAAGAAAGCAGCAATGATCCACAACATTAGATTTACGAAAAGCTCTCGAGGTAAGTATCCCTAACTATTATTTTCATGATTTTACCTCACATCTAGAAATTGAGTCACCGTAGGCCTCCCTTAAGCTCTTATATTCGGTATGGCAACCATAATACCATGTGTTTCACTAACTGTGGTGTTTGCCGACTCAAATCTTGACATTGGAATATGGAAATCGTGTAATTCGAAAGTCTCCATGATAAGCACGAAAGAATGATCGAATCCGCTCCCGGGTTCTCATTTAAGCTTGGGTGAAGACCAAGATCCTTAGAGTGCGACGGTTTTTCCGGTGACTATCTTCCATTGATTTATCTTTTTTGATGCATACCTGAGTTTCAAAATCAAATGCCTTTTCGAGAAAATGCATCTCATTCTCACATGCACTCACACTATTGCTTGAACTATGTTTATGATGCCTTCAAGATCCCCATTATTGCTAGTTAGCTTCAACTATGCCTTGAACATTCAATTGCGGATGAAAGTTAAACGCTATATATGACAATTTGAATTGAATTCTATTGCAGGAACAAATGGAACTCTAATATTGACTTAGCCGATCGAAAGATCGACCTCTAATTCAGACAACCGGGACACAGTTCCCACAATCATCTCAAATTAGATAATCGGGGCACAGTTCCGAACCCGCCATGTGGCAATACCACAGGCACCGAGGCACAGATCTCGGGTTCTTAATCAAATTAGTAGGCGCATAACTTCTTCTTTTTTCTTTTTCCCTTGAATCAGGATTGATCCTAGAAAAGTGAACCTCACCTTTAGAACGAGTTTGCAATTGCATACAACTGTAGGTGGCCACTCCCGCGAGCTCAAAAGCTCCCATGAGTCATGAGTGGTGTTTACTTTCTTTGGAGCACAGCCCTCCATGTGTTGTTCTCCAAGGGGCATACTGTAGACACCTCATTTGGCCTCCTATGATAGCCCAAAATACCTATCATATATAGTAGTGCCCCCATTTCACCCGTAATTGAATGATTAATGGCATAATTCAGATTAATTAACGATGATGAACATGCTTGTTGATAATTTTAGACTTAGTTCGATGATTT
Source organism: Persea americana (assembly GCA_029852735.1). NCBI lineage: Eukaryota > Viridiplantae > Streptophyta > Magnoliopsida > Laurales > Lauraceae > Persea > Persea americana. Next base: position 28,417,193 of record CM056819.1, read on the forward strand.
CTAAAAATTCGTGAGAAAAGCCAAATCGTGTTGAGACTCCGAGTCAAACCCACTACTCACTCGAGGAGTGGACTTAGGCACAATTCAAACCTTTTCCAGACCACTAAGGACACATGAGTTGATCCTAGCAAAGATTACATTTAGTTTGCCCAAGTACGATATGATTAGCGTGAATTAGGAGGCTAGAATCATTGACCCATATATCCCTTCCTTTTTCTGACCTTTGATCATTTTGACGCATGGACCAATAAATTCTACGTTTTGAGAGCTTCCCAGCAATATGTAAAATGTTCAAATCCGACGAACGAATCAAAAGATATGGCCCCTGGAAGACTGCCCTAGCGGCCTAGCTAGAAATACACTGGGCGCCACTATAGGTGCGCGCGCCCATGTCCCAAAATACACTTGGGCGCATGCACAAGTGCGCCCAAGTCCCCAGTCACCTTAGAAATGAACTCGGGTGCATACCCAAGTGTGCCCCACTCTACTTTTTACAGTTTTGTCCTGGTCTCAGCCCAAAGACGATCCGAACTAAACCCTAAATACATGAAACCCCAAAAAAAGGACCTGGGCGCACACAAACTCATAGAAACATACTTGGGCGCCACTGTATGTGCGCCCAAGTCACCCAAAACCCTAAATGCACCTTGGGATGCGTGAACCTTCTAGAAACTCCTTGAGAGGCAACCTAATCTCTTTTACATGCCCAAAACCCCTATATAGGGATCTCTTAACCCCATTTGCAAAGGGGGGGCTAACAAAAAGAGAAATAAAATAAAAGTAAAGGGAGAGAAAGAGAGTAGCCACCATAGAGAAAGCTTTAGATCTAGAAGAAAGGAGAAAGAGCATTTTGATTTTCAAGATCAGCAATGGAAAATGCTTTTGGAGGCCATGGATTTTCGTGAGAGCTTTGATTTAGGACTTGAAAGACGTAATCCAAACCAGTATTTTTAGATTTAGTCTTTTTAGCTAATATCCATCACCATTAGTAGTTAGAAACATGCTTAGGATCATGCTTACATCGTAGATATGCATTAATAGTAGTATTCTTATAGTAAATCTGATATTTAGCAATCATCAATCATTAGAAACATGCTTAGGATCATTCGTAGGTTATAGATATGCACCATTTTCATTATCCCGAACTCGTGATTAGAATAGATCCTACATCCATATCATTTTTATCATAAGAATCCGAATCTGAAAAGAGAAAAAGTGCAGAAAGCATGCGCGCCCAAGAATTTGGAGTAGGGTTTCAACCCTGATTTTTGTTTCGTGTGCATTTTATTTCTCAAATCCGGATTCTTCTTCATATAAGTCGACATTAGAGCCCTCGGATTTGTAACTTTCTGTTCTGAATCGCGTGAAAAGCATTGAAAGAATACGCAAGTATATTGCTAAAAAGAAAGAAAAAAAAGAAAGGACAGTGCACTTGGGCGCCACTGTGGGTGCACCCAAGTCCCTGCCAAAGGGATCTGTCCCTTGAATCCCGATCCTCGCGTCATCATTTTCAAATCCGAAAGTTCTGACATCAGTGATCCATATTAGGATCTTGCATTTAGTTGTGAAGTGTCGAAAATTGCGTCGGAACATCATTGAAAATCAAAAGTGCATTTCAATCAATAGGGGAGTAACAGTGGCACCCAAATAGTGTAGAGACACTTCTGTGCCCTTGTATGTACACCCAAGTCCTTAGTTCACCTTTCGGCTCGCATTTCCTACATTTTGCTTCTCATTTAACTTGCTGCTGAATCTCTATGATGATTATGATTGATTGCTGAAATTCTGGACTTTGAATTACTGAATCATCACACTTTAGGTTAGGTTGAATTGATATTGCATAAAATACCAATATATATATATATATATCACAAAAGCATAAAACTCTTCCTTCTCATCTTACTCTTTAGTAATTAGAGAAGTGAACCAAAAAAAAAAAAAAAAGATCAAAAGAAATAGAAAAATCATAAAAGTAGATATTAAGTAGATGATCCTAGGTTATTCTATATGCACCTAAGTAAATTAATAAACTTAATCAACCCTAAATAAAAACACTTAATTTAAAAAACCTAATTAAAACATCTAATCCAAACTTAATTAAAAAACATTGATCTAAATCCTAATTTCCAAACCCTAACTAAAACTATAATTTGGACCCTAATTCAAACCTTAATTCCAACCCTTAATTGAAACATTTGGATAAGATACCAAATTGAACCCTAATTAAACCATAATTAAAATCCCTAATTGACAACCTCTAATCCAAAAACCTTACTCAAGTCCTAATTAAAACCTTAATTAAACGTCTAATCAATCAATCAAAAAAATCATGTTTAAAATTTTAATCAAACTATAATCGACAACACCTAATTTGAACATCTAATGGAAATCCACGACTAAAAGCTTCCAATAAAAGTGATTAATCAAACTCTAGCAATCCCAAATTCAAACCTTAGACCCTAATCAGACCCTAATCAAACCCTAATTACAAATCCCTAATTAAGACCTTTATCAAAGCCTAAGTAAAATGATAGACAAATTACATCCAGAGAATAAAAACATCCCTCAACCAAGACCTGAGTCAAACTTCCCGAACTGACTTAGAAATACCCTAGAATCCAACAGACTCGTAGCTACCCAGTAAACAACCACTTGGGCGCCATTGTAAGTGTGCCCAAGTCACCCAGAACACCTAGGCATCAACACAAGTGCGCCCAACTCACTAGTTCAGCCCCGGGATGCGCTTTGGTTGCGTTTCGACTCCCAAACTCCAACCACTATCTTACTTAGGGTCCAGAGACTAAAAACCAATCCCGGATTCAGGATTTATCAACATAGATCACCTGAAACTCTAAATCTAAGCGAATGAATCCCGAAAATAACCTAAACCTGCGAGACAGATACTTGAGCGCCAATACATGTGCGCCCAAGTCACCTGGAGAGATTTAGGCGCCATAGTGTGTGCGCCCAAGTCTCATTCCAGCCCCGGGACCACTGAATCCCTATTCACTTCAAACCTTGGTCTCAATCAATATCTTAGAACCTTCATAGAACCAATAATAGCCTTGGAATTAAAAATTCAATTAACTTAAACCCATCTGGAACCTTGAATCAAGGTTAGTCAACCAAAGAGTATTGGATTACAACTTGGGCACCACTGCTGGTGCGCCCAAGTGCGCATAATCACTTAGGCTCATATACATGTGTGTCCAAGTCCTCTGTTTGGCCCAAGTTGTGAATTCTGATTGTATTTCGAATTCTGGACTTAAAATTATTACAATAAAATCAACCCAGACCCTAAAGCAATATAAGAATAGAAACCTACCCTAAGCAAAACTCCACGAAATTCCAAAATTAACATCGATACCATCGTCACTAGCCAAACCACATAGAATTTGGTACTTAGGCACCTTTGTATATCGCCCAAGTCACCAGAGTGACCAAGGTACCACTGTGTGTGCGCCCAAGGCCTCTGCCAATGTCTCTTCACTGATTTCGACATCATTTCACCTCTCAAATTAAAACTTGAGATTCCAGAGCCTTAAACAACTTAAAGAAAACCTTAAAACATCCCTAAATCACTCTTAATCAACTCATAACCTTATTAATTAAGGTTTAATTAAGATTTATTAATTAAGGTTTAATTAATAATTTTAAGGTTTAATTCATTTACTCAAATCTTAGCATTTAGCACCGGGGATTTTAACCATTCATAGTTCATAGTTCATTCATATACTCTCTGCCACGCACTCACACCCCAAAAAATTTGATTAGATCATAACCGCATCATTAGGGCATGAGAATCGAGGCCAATTAAAATCTCTCCCTTAAATATATTTGCGGCCCCAATTACGGGTAGATTGAAGTCTATAGTGAGGTTATGAGTGATGATCAGTCACCATAAACAAACCCGGAAGCAATGATTCATACAATCTACGCAGATGGTCACCAATGTAACATATAATAACATCAAAGCTAATACAAGTAACAGAATTGCATTTAATTATATTTCAATTACAAAATGCATTAGAGTTTTAACGAATATCTAAAACACCATAATGACCTGTGCAAGTGGCACCTATGCTCATAGCCGGGGGATGTAAAGTGAGGCTCTCAAGCACCAATCCAGCAACACCACACTGCCGCCACACTCCACTAGGGGTAATCCCTTAACTAGTGAATCTCGTAAGACCGCCACAACCACCTACACAATGGCCCCCACTACCTAAGCACCAAATGTAACAGCATCAAATATATTGGCAAGTAAATAGATATGAGTAACAGTGTAACATGTGCCAACCGAAACCAATATGTCAGAAAGTACGTAAATAATGGATAAACGAAGCATAATTAACTAAAAAAGAAAAATAGACCATCATATGCTATCAGAATGAATGCACCCGGGCGAACCCAATACCCACACAAGCTGGTCAGACAAATGCAACCCAGGAGAACCCGGTCAAACCCAGACAAGCTGGTATGGTGGCATACGTCCACCTCCCGATCTGCAGACGATAAGTACAAAACCATACGCGGACACGCACGCACACATTCAAACCCACATGTACACACACATATTCAAACCACCCCCCCCCCCCCCCCCCCCCCCCCCACACACACACACACACACACACACACACACACACACACAAACCCAAACCTACACATGCAGACAAACTCAAACCTACACACTTGGGCTGTCAAAGGGCTGGGCCTGGGCCGGGCGGAGGTAAGCCCTTATCCTACCCTCACATGTGCAGGCCGGGCCTAAGCGAGCAAAAACCTCGTCTTTTACAGCGGGCATACAATTTTTAGGCCCTTATCCTACCCTCAAGGGCCAGGGCCGAGTTAGGGCCGGGCCAGGGCCAAAAGAAAAGAAGATTTTTTTTCTTTAAAGAAAATAAATATTTCATATGCCACCACTGACTTCCAACTTAATGCTAATCCTCTTATTTTGTCCGGATAAAAGACTGATAATGCAAAGGCAGTTAAGACTTCTGCTGTTTCAGATTTCATACTACTCTTATAATGGTCAAGTACTCTTCCTTCTGTACTAAATACCGATTCAAAAGCAATTGTAGAAACTGAAATTGCTAAAATGTCACGAGCCATTATTGAAATAACTTGATATTTTGCTAAATTAACTTTCCACCAATTCAATATATTAAAATTTATAGATTTATCCCTTAGCTCCTCAAAATAATAATCTAATTCAGATTTTTTCTTCTAAAGCAATTGTTTGAGTCATTTGTTCCTCAAATATTAAAAAATTATCTTCAAACTTAGTAACTTCTACTAAATTAACTTTATCCACATTTGACAATATCATAATATAGGTGTATCATAAATCACGCAACACTCTTTATAAAGATCTCCAAAAGGGTCTAAGAGTATCACCTCGATGAATACTTGTATCTTCACTTGATCCATATAACTTTCTTAAAGCATACCTAAATACAACAACTTACATTGAGGATCAAAGAGTATAACCAATTCAAATACTTTATTATATTGCTCTTAATATTTATCAAAGTTTTTCTTCATTTTTCAAACTATATTTTTACAAAAGATATCTACACTATCTAGGGAGATGCTCCTATGAGAAATACTCTCACTTTACTATGAGAGATAAGGTGGGGGCCCTCATATTCATATCTAATGCCAACAACTTAAATGTGAGGGTCCCCGCCTTACCTCTCATAATAAGGTGAGAGGTGCTCTCATATGAGCATTTCCCCATTATCTAACTTTTATACTAATAAACTATGTATTCTAATCACTTATGGTAAAAATAAATGAATAGATAGGTACTCACTTATTAAGATTTTTAAAGTAACTTCATAAAAACTATTCAAAAACTTACATATTTAATAAACTAAGGGCCGTGCCGGGCCCCCTTAGAGCTGGATGAGTCAAGCCCTAGCTCAGCCCTCAAGATTGCGGGCTTTTCAAAATAGGGCCCTATCCTACCCTCGGGCTTTAGGATAAAAAACGAAGCCCTCGCTTGGAGGCCTTTTGAGGGTCGAGCCGTGCCGGGCCCCCTCGTGAAAGGGCTAGATTGACAGCCCTACACACACACAAACCCATACATACACACACAGACCCAAGCCTACACATACACACAATACACTCTCCTAAACAAGAGGTCCGGTTAATCCTACATAAGGTGCTCCCATTACATTGTCAAAAGAGACACAAGGGAGCCCACCCCGCGAGCATATTAATAAAGGGTATTAGACCGAGTAATGGAATGAGTATATGCTCGTCTTGTAATATTCAGGAAGTCATAAGCTAACCATAGCCTATACAAATCCTATAGTCAAGGGCCAAGGGGAGTGGGCACTAACCAACCTAGGGATAGGGTCATGCATCACATGTAGGGTCCATACCGTCTAACACGGCGGTTACGCAGGTCCGAAATGCCTCCATAATCATTTGGTGCTTTTGAATTGTTGGCACCTCGGAGTTCCACTACGCTACCCACTTAGCCCAATATGGGTCCCACATATACTACCTCACAACCCACAAGGACATGTTAGCCTATACACCCCCTTACTAGAGGTCCAATCATAGGTCAAGTGGGACGAAGGTCCAAGTTTTAAGGGTAAATGGGTCCCAAATCCATTCAATTTAACACCATTTTAATACCCAATAACAACTCCACTATAAATGCATTTTAAATCCACACATATTAACCCAATAATCCAATTTAACACCATTTTAACCACCATTGATAGCTCCACCCTTAATGTGTTTCAAGTCCATACCCACTAATCCAAACAACCCAATTTAAGACAATTTTAACACTCATTAATAGCTCTACCCTTAGTGTATATTAAATCCATACCCACCAACCCAATTATCATAAATGCACATGTTAGAGATATGTAACACATTTAGAGATATTTAACACATTTATAGCATTAGTAGATATATTTAACTCATTTAAGGCATTAGTAGAGGTATTTAGCACATTTCAAGCATTAGTAGAGATATTTAACATATTTAAAGTAGTAGTAGAGATATTTAATATATTTAAAGTAGTAGTAGAGATATTTAACACATCTAAAGCATCTAGTAGAGATATTGAACATATTTAAAGCATCAAAACCAACAAATGTAACATGTACACACTATTATTCATGTCTATCTACTTGCCTTGGCTTGATTGCACAAAATCCCTCTTTTTTGTTGCCTAGGGTTTCCAAATCTTGATCTCCACCACAACCCACGCTAATCCAATGCTTAAAAGCACACCCTACATGCCAAATAAGAAGAAAAACATACCTGAGACATGGATGCAAGGTTCTACAATGAATAGAAACAAATACATGGAGAATGAAAATGGGTATGCTTACCTAAACATTAAAATGGGGAAGGAGATGATGAGGATGAGGATGAGGAAAATGATGCTCTAGGGAAGCTTGGGGAGCCTTGGCTTGGGCTTGGAAACTTGCACAATGGTGGGAAGGGGATGGAGGAAGAAGAGATAATGGGAAGGGAGATGGAAGAGTATAGAATAGAAATGAAGTGTTGTGAATGAAATGAAATGGAGAGAAATGGAGGGGAAATGAAATAAAATGTAAATGTAAAAGAAAGAGAAGTGAAATGAAATGAAATGTAAATGAAAGAGGAGTGAGATGACATGTAATGTAAATAAAAGAGAAGTGAAGGATTTTAGAATTGTAGAGATAGTTTGTGGGGGTTTACTAATAAGGGCCTAGCCAATTTGTTGTGTGGGTTTTAGGATATTAGAAGGGCATAGGATCATTTTGAGGTGAATTTCTAAATGGGTTCTAGGTGGGTTTTGGGCCAATAGTATGATGGGTCTAACACATGAATGCTATGTATGATGAAAGTTACTCAATGCACCTAATTATGCTACAAAACTAGATTAACCAACACTAACCTTAATTAATAGCGCTAACCCCCTTAAGGCCAGGGCCTTACATAAAACTCCAACATTATGGGAGAGAGAGATCTCAACTCTCTCACTCCGAGTCTTGGCATTTGCATTAGTGAGAAAGTACAAGTCTTGGCACTTGCATTAATGAGAAAGTACAGCCCTAGTTGAGCTAATGACCTCTTCCACTTTCCCTAGCTTCTCTCTGTTCCATTTCATCAAATCTTTACTAAAGGAGAATTATGGATGAAAATTATGGATAAGGATGAAAAATACTTATTAATTTCCATTCTTGGCATGAAAGTTATGGATAAGGATGAAAAATACCTTATCCATCAGAAAAAAAGAGGAACTTGAACTTTGAAGCTCTCACTAATAAAGTTAAAAGTAGATTAAGCTCTTGGCAAATTTCAGTGCCTTCTCAAGATGGTAGAAATACTTTAATTAAATATGTAACTTGTGTCATTCCTGTTTATAGCATGTCTACTCCACCTTCCTAGCAAAACCTCAAACTCTATTGATAAAACACCAAGAGCCTTTTGTTGGGGGTGAGAATGACGGTAAAAGAAAGTTCCATACTATCAAATGGGCATAATTGTGTAAGCCAATATCTGATGGGGCTTAGGAGTGAGAGATACCAAAAGTAATAATCTAGCTCTCTTAGCCGGAACATGTTGGTGGTGTTTGAATAATGAGGAACTCCTTTGCTAAAAAACCCTGAGGGCTAAATATTGTCCTAGTAGTAACCTATGGGAGGCAAAGTATAGAAGAGGCAACTCCTGGTTTTAGAAGGTTTTTGTAGAGGGGATGAATTTCATTAATGAAAAGGTAGGATCGATTATCAGTAATGGAGAAAATATGTCTGTGTGAAAGTGAAACTGGATCCCTTGCAAAAAAGGATTGAGAAAGCCCTTCTCTTCTATGACTATCCTGGACCTTAAAGTCAAAGACTTGTGGAATGTGGAAAAGAAATGGGATTTAAATGTTCTCAAAGACCCTTTTAATAACTCTATTGATGTTGAGGATATTGGTAAAATTTATATCCCAAAATGCTTTAGTAAGGATAAAAGGATCTGGCCTTATTCAAAAAATGGTTAGCTCACTACAAAATCACCTTATAGAGTAATTTACTATATAAATGAGTCTAACCCCAATCCGATTGTCAACTGGAAATCTCTTTGGAGACTCCCCTTCCCGGAAAGGGTTCCAATGTATTGGTTGGAAATGCCATCTCGGTAAGAGCTATTATTAAATAAAAAACTAACTCCATGGACAATAAATGTCCTATATGTGAAAAAAAGGAGGACTCAGTTGGGCATGCTCTCATGTTATACAATTATGCTAGGGCGAGTTGCTTTGGCTCACAGTGGGCCCTTCATTCTAATTTTTGGTGCTCTTTGGAGTTATTGGATTGGTGGAAGAACTTATGTGAGCATGGCCATCCTAATCTCTTTCTTGGTGATGATCTCTAAAAAATGTGGGTTCTTTATATGTGGTAATCTATTTGGAAAGCTAGAAATGACTTCCTTCATAAGGGCAAGTCGTTAGACCCCTCTCGTATCGTTGAATTACTCAATAAAATGCTTCAAGACCACATAACCCATGGTATGAACAGTTTTCAACAAAAAGACGGGATTTGTATTGAAATCCTTAAGTTTTATCTAGCAAAGAAGACGTTATGATCTTCTCGGATGCTGCATACAAGGCTAATAATAGAATGACCTTATTTAGTTTTGCTATGATGTTAGATGGAATTGTTGTGGATGCAGGTGCAGTCCAAGAACCAGAAATTGCCTCTTCAAAAGAGGCGGAAGCGAGCGTCGTATTAACTGCGTTTGAAAAGGCAAGGGCAAATGATTTTGATAGGGTTTGTATGTTGATGGATGCTAAAGAAGTGGTTCAAGCTTTAAAGGGAGATCAAGATTGGTTCATCAACCCCATTATCTCAGACGTTAAAGCCTTGGCTACTTTATTTTGTTGTTTAGAATTTAACTATATTCCCAGAGCTCTAAATGTGCAAGCACATATGCTTTCTAAGTCTTATTTTTCTACTAGACAAGATGTAACTTGGGAAACGGCTTGTTTGATTCTTAGGGCAGGGGGTTAAGTCTTTCTTATTTGTAGTTGGACTTTCCTTCATTGGTTGGTGCTTTTTTAATTTAATGTGATCTTATTTACCAAAAAATCAATAACATCCTTTGTTCAAACAATAATCACTCTAAAGTGGTAGTACGCAAAACTTCACACCTGATTAACATCCATTGTTAGATGGACCCAAAAAAAAAAAAAAAAAAAAAAAAAGAAAAACTTAACTAATTCCCATTCAGTTTAAGTCAATCACTTTTTCTTACATATAAGCAATTCAACGGCATTAGTCTTTTCAAACTCATGTGGGGTGGGGGTATATTGATTGGTTGGCTGGTTTGGATTCAAGCAGAGTCGACCCATTACAGCTGAGTGAATGATAGGGAGTCACCATCAAGTATTGTCCTTAGAGTAAAATATGTTAAGAGGAGGTAGATTAGGCTTAACTTCAGGTCCATGAGACATTGTTCTTTGCTAAATCTAAAGCTGTGAAGTAAACAGTTAGAAAAATCACTCAATGACAGTCTTTTTGTGCTTGCACTTCTCTATGGGCCTGGTAGGACCAGGCTAAAGAATGCCCAATCTCTACCCGTTTAGTTATTGGGCCAAATATTTTGCCTGGATATATAGCCCACTAGCCTGAAAAACAGGCACAGTCCCACCTTATTTGAAAGAACGAATGTACCATTTTGTGCAAAATTTATTGGTATGATTCGGCCTCTTAAGAATACATAGGAACAGGGTTAAAATCAGGTCATCAAATTAGGCACATGTTGAGCTCATGGACCTAATATCATGGTCTGAATCCAGGCCGAATATCAGACCCAAAACCTAAGACCAATGCGGGTTGAGCTCAAGTTGGCCCAACTCATGAGCCTCTTCACTCTGGAGGATGCACGGGCTTGAATATGTGTGGGCCATGCTTGTGCTCTCCATATATTTGATTGGGAGGACAATGGGCTGGTTTGGGTAGTTGGGTTGAGCTGTTAGGGCTATTGGGTGCAGAGAAAACATGTGAGAAAGAAAGTGGAGAAAGATTTTTCATGATACAAAGTTGAACTACAAATAGTTTTCTCCACCTTCTCTCCTTGCCCAACAAGACCCTTGGGACATATTTGTGTAATCCAACTTTTATAGAAAAGGAATGAAAAAAATAGTCCTAGCTTTTTACAGACTTCATTTATCATTTGACATCAATATTTTTCCCCGAGGAAAAGCGACTTTTTCAACTTAATTTTCTACAATCCACCAAAAAAGGATGGAGCATTCCGCTGAAATGTAGAGAAAAGTGAGGAGGATAATTTTCTCTTTTGGTGTGTGTTATTTTCCTAGTTCTGGATCACTTTCACCACGTCTGTTTAATGCCAGAATACCTACTTTGAAATTTCTTTTTTCGCGGTAACACGAAAAGCAGGTCCCACATATTAGAATTGGTTTATAGTTGAACTTCAATTTTTTTCTTTCTTTAGGAAAAGTGCCCTCCAAATCCAAAAGTGGTGCCCATGGAAAATCAAAGCCTTTTTCGCAGTATTAAGGGTAAATTGGTCTGGCCCGACACGGCCCAACACGAATAACCCGGCCCATGGGCCGGCACAACCCATTGACCGCGTTAGCTGGGCAGCTTGGCATGACACGACCCAAAGGATGGGCTGTGCTGGGCCATGGAGCCATGGGCAATGGCACGACACATCACGGCCCAGGACCTTGGCCGTGCCGGGCCTAGGAACCTGGGCCGAGGCACGGCCCAACACAGCCTGAAACAACAATTATATATTAAAAGCCCAATTTTTATATAAATAAAATATATAAGTTGAAAGAGTTAAAGATTAATTTTTCATTTCTAAATTAGCATCGATGCTTGTGCATTTATTTTAATAGTTTTAGCCTTATTTTAAGTTGAGAACCCCTAAAAGTCCATAAATTCTCTTTCAATTTATATAAAGACATTATGAAATGTTGAAAAAATTTAGAAAAGGCATGTGGGCCAGCCCATGGTCGGCACTGCCTCGCCCATCTGGGGCATGGCCTAGCCAATGCCGTGTCGTGGGCTGTGATGGGCTGAACTCTTGCAAACTTGGGCACGGCACGGCTGGACCTGCCTGAAAGCGGGCCGTGCCATGCCTTACTCCCCTAATTGAGGTTTCTCTGGTGCTTGCAAACATGTCTTTAACGAAAATGCTAAATTCCTTCTTTAACTATTGCAAAAAGTAAGTGAACAGTATTCTCCTAATGGCCGGGTGGTGAAAACACCTTTTCTTTATGACTTATATTTTTTTTTAATATAAATTAACATAAAACTAAACATATAAAGATTTTATTGATAAAATATCTTTAAGATGGTTTTCTCCAAAATTGTTTTCTTTGTTCAAATCCAAATTAGTGGGAAGTCAATGTAAAGAAAAGTTATTCTCTACGAGAGGTCGTTCATCCCTTGTTTATATACTCAAAGAGATAGGGGTGTACACAGATCGGATTGGTGCGGATTGGGCCAAATCCGTCACCAATCCGTTACTATTGAAATCCGATCCGATCCGATCCGTGGAGGAGTGGATCGGATCGGATTAATCCATTCAATCTGTTACTGTATATTACATAGAAAAAGAAAGAATAAAAAATTCATAAATTTTGAAGCCACTGAATTAAAGGAGCATGAGTTGAGATCTGTATGCTTATTCTATTCATAAGATTAGTGACTCCTTACATTTTTTTTCTTATTACATATATTTATGTTTTAATTTATATTTAATGACAACGGATCAGATCGGATTGAATCCGCGGATTAAGGGTGAAATTCGCCACCGATCTGTTGCCAACAGATTACACAATTTCCAATCCGTCACCAATCCGTTGGCCTTCAAATCGGATCAAAATCCGCGGATCGGATCGGATCGACGGATTGACGGATTCTTTGTACACCCCTACAATGAGACCACTTACACACCTAAGGATGCGTGGAAACCACTTTCACACATCCTCTTGCAAAAGGAGGCACTAGTACAGTTATTACATAGTGATTGCATTCCCATGGCCCCTATCAAGTGTTCTTTTTTCATTCCTATGGGTCTCATATTGATAATTCAAACTGTTTTATTTGTTTATTGAACCAAGAGACCCTAAGAGCTTGTAGTTGATTATCTTAAGATTTTATATATTTTGAGTAATTTGTTGAAAACTCCCAACCTTTGGAGATATATATATATATATATATATATATTTCTTGCACTCTTATTGGCTCTCAACTCATGATCCAAATAGTTCAATGTTCTTGAATTTATGATAATCACTAAGACATTTAGTTTCATTTCTCAAATCTTTATGAGTTTTGAGAAATTCGTGAAAAAGTTCTAAAACATCCAAATACATCTAAAACCATTAGATGCACTCATTTACTCATGAAAATGAAGATCTTGACAAACATGATAATGTGTTTCATGTGTGTAACATTTGTATAATGTAAAACTCATCTTCCCATCCCATGCTTAAAAGGAAAATGACCCCTTGGTGGTTAAAAGCTTCTTTTCCTCTATAGGGATATATAATTAGGGATTAATCTTGCATGGGTGATGGACTTGGGTAGTGCGCGCGTGTGATGGACTGTGCCAGTGTCCACCATAAAAAGAAAAAGGTAAAGTTTAGCATGGGCATGTTAGTTGAAGTTGTATCCCAATAGGGTTCATGGGTGAGTATATGGAGCAGCCGAGCAGCATGCATAGCCTCTCGAACCAATTATTAATGGGGGTGAAAACGTCAACCCAGAAACTAAAGTCGTAGAAAATTTGGCTTGGGAGGGGGGGGATGCACTTCCATCATTTTCAAAGCAGTATCCATCAATCCCCACCGAGCGTTCCATAACTTATGACACTGGTTCAGGAAGTGACCGGGGGGCGTTCACTGATGAGTCGGGTCAGCTAAAGCCTGATAATTATTCGTTAAGTGTTAAAACTTTGATCCAGACCCCGATCCTAAAGACGGCTCAAATCGAGCAAAATGAGCTCTATCTAAAGACGAGGGATACAAAGGGGTTGGATCCGAACTCACATTCATATTTATAGATCTAGATTTTGAATCCTACATAAAATCTAGGTGTTGTATTTGGAACTGGCATCAACTTTGAAAAACGCATCTGAGAGGTGGAGTGCATTAGTATAATTAGATAAAAGAGGTTCAAAATTATATTTAAAATATAATAGCGGGGCTATTAATTTTCATATGATTAAACCTAAGTAAAAGACTCAATTTATGTTTTAAATAAATAAATAAATAAATATATATATATTAGTTATCGGGTGCACCCAGTGCCATCTTGTGCACCGAGGGTGGGGCCCATTTGATGGTCCATCTGAATGGACCACACACACACTCACCCTGAATTTCACATGAGGCCCATCTTTTGCACCCATCCGATATACTATATACCGTTGGGTCGATTGCACACCCATTCGAATGGATTGTACACCGTTAAATTTGTAAGGCCTCGATGGAGGTGATGATGATCAGGGATGGAGCTGGTTTTTTTGCAAAGATGAAGGGTCATGGGGGATCTTTCAATCCCCCCGGTCGTAGTCCGAGGTGGGGCCACATGGGGGTCCCGTGTTGAGGAGCAGGCATTGGTCCATCGCGCACTGGATTAGTGTGTGTGTGTGTTAGCGCGTGTGTAATGTGTAAATGTAATCATCTTCGGTCTGGATCCTGTGTAAATGTAATAATCTTGGGTATGGATCCTCTGGTCGAAACATACCAGGGTCCATTTTAATATGAATCTTCTTGATCTTATATGCATGGATCCAAATTCAGATATGAATTTCCCCCAAATCCAAAAACAAATTATATATGTGCTTTATTTGGAATTGAAGAGTTCGGATACTTTGGATAATCGGATATTCATTTAGAACCCTACCTAAGCTAAATCAAACTAAGATTTATGTGAGTTTGATTAGTTCACATGGTGAGGTCTAGCTCGAGCTCAACTTGTTTTGATTTTGTGTTACATATGTTTTATATAATAACTTATATTATATATTTTAATAAGGTTGTGCTCACCTATGGATGTCTCCCATCGTTTCTATGTGTGGCTCCCTTGCTAAGCCCACGTTAGGCCACACCAATCATGGGGAAGTTGGGGGATCTAAAGATCTGAGATCTAATGTGTGCAAAATTTTTAACTCTATTGGATCATCCTAACCCTTAAACTATGCACCACACCCCGCTCCGAGTTTAATTGTTTTAGAAAGCATCAAAATTTTTTAAGATTTTAATCTAATGGTGAGTAATAGCTTGATAAATGTCAAATTTGGGCTCGCCACTTCATTTGGGAGGTGGTATTGTGTGTGATGGGTCATATTGAACATAAGGAGTCCCACGGATTGAAAAAAAAGAGGAACATGTGGAGCCTCTCAAGAGAAAAAGGTTCCATTAAGAAGGGCCCACATATGATTAGGTACATAGTGGGATTATCACTCATGGGAGTCCCACACTTGTACACTGCACTATCTTCAGAGAGTCCTGTTATGTACATAATGTTAAACATAATTTTTATATATAAATATTTAGATTACATATAATTCTTGAGGGAAATTGAAGCTTAACTAGGTTCAACTCTGATGATAGTAACTTTTGCATCTAGCAGCTCAATGAATGACTCCTTCCATTCTACAAAAATGGCTAGGGATCAATCTCTTATCTTAGTATTAATGTTAAGGGACTTGGGGTAGTGTGTGTGTAAATACTTACCTTAAAATTAGAAAGAAAAATGATGTAAAGTAGATTTGGCAAAGCTTGAGCTGGGCTTGTTAAGCTTGAATCGAGCTGGAACCGAAATCGCTTGATTGGAGCTCGATTTCGGGCTCGGCTCTGCTGCCCATAATAAATTCCACCTTGTGCCCATTCATATGAATGCTTCCACCGTCGGTCAAACTCTAGGAAAATGTTAAATTCAATCCAACGTGCAAATAAGCGTGCGGCGGCAATAGTCGGTTGTCGGGACGGCTGAGATTGGCTCACCGACAGTACTCATCTTCCATTATGTGGCTGGAAATCGTGGACAGGCAAACGGACTTTGATATAGAGAAGAATTATAATAAAAGACAAAAAAAGGTCTCACCCACCCAAGCAGCCACCCGCCACCCAGCACCGCCACAAAATAGACTACTACTTTCTAGTGTTTTGTAAAAAGGAGAATTTAAAAAAGGTTATTTAGTTTTGGTCTTATTTAAAAAAAGACATAAATTTCAAAGCTTTTCAAATTAGTCACCAAATTTTTCATGAAGGTTTCAATTAAGGTCATCCATCTATTTTTAGTTATTTTTTGACAACTTATTTTCTCTTTTTTTTTTTTAAGTACGCAAATTACCCTTCATTGTAATAAAATTATCATTCACTTCCTCTATATTCTCCTCATTTTCCTCGCCGGTGTCCTCATGGTGATCAAGGACACCTAGTATTCCCATAGCAATGAGCTACATGTAGTGGTTGCCGAAACCATTTCATGGCTTTAAACGAAGCGTAATTTAGGTATTTTCAAAATTTTGAGGGAAAAAGTCACCAGAAAATACCTTTAAGTGGCCGGATGTCATTAATTAAAAATTTACTGGAAAGCTTACGGACTAATTTGAAAAGTTTCAAAACTTGTGTCCTTTTTTAAAATAAGGCAAAAACTTAAGGCCATATTTAAAAATTTCCCTTTGTAAAAGAGACACCTACTTAAAAAAGTGTCTAAGAATAGCCATCCTCAGGGCCGTGTTACCTCACCTGAGGTCTTCTTCGCTCACCTAAGGGCTCCCGTACCTCACCTGAGGTCTATTCTCTCACCAGAGGACTTGGGTCCCAGCTCCCTAAATTGAGTACCAAAAAGAAAAAGAAATCTACATCCCTCCCTTAATTTCATTAAAAAAATAAATGAAGTAAGGTAATAACTTATTTAGTAGAATATTTAATTCCAATATCGTATAAAAAGAGTTTGTTAAATTAGATATTCAGAATGACTTATTTATCTGCATTACATTACAAAGAAATAGAAATCATGAGAATTTATGGTGATGTGAATTCTACCAAAGGATTATTGAAGTAGTGAAGGGTGAATTATGGTGATGTGAATTCTACCAAAGGATTATTGAAGTAGTGAAGGGTGAAGGATATTAGGTGAAGATGGAGATAAGACATTCACTTTCCTATGTATTGAATTACTAGGGTGGTGGGGCATTCTTTTCTAATCTTCTTTTATTTCTATTTCCCACAAAGAATAGGTAATTTGATGCTCATTTTTTTTATATTCACCTTTAATCTTCATTTTTAACAACTTATGATATTATGTATTTAATTTCTATGTATTCTAACACAAACAAACAGGCCCTAAAAGATTGTGAGGTTCTTCTCATTACTGAAATCAAGCAATTTATTCCTTTAATGTTTTTTGTGTCTGTACTTTTTTTATGTTTATAATGCTTTTTAATTTTAACTTCCAATTGTTCAGTTAATGGCATCTATGACAATTAATGAGGTTGAATGTTTGTGTCTAGATGGCAAGCAAAGGCTCTTCTATATAATGATAGGTTTGCCGGACCACACCTCAGTTCTTTTTGTCCAGCATTTGGCTGTCATCAACGAATTGACAAAATGCCTGTCATTGTTCTCGTACAATTCTTAACAAGAATCTTCTTTCCACAAAGTATAAAATACATTATCATCAACCATGATGTATTACATCTTTGCTAATCGCTTCATTAATTAACATGCAATATATGATGCTGCATTTAGTAAACTAATCTGTTTGGTTGTAGACATGCGTCATTGAATTATTTTCTGCGTGGTTAGTTAACAGTAATCAATCATTAAGGTTTAATATTTCATTCACTACACATAAATGATATAGTTTGCGTTATTAAAATTAAATGTCTTGACAAGCTGGTTGGGGATCTGGACATGGAATTATAAGTTCTTTATTAAAGATGACTTGCAATTGGTTATCTACCAAAGTCAGCTTTACTAAAGACACTTATCATGAATCAAAACCGCATTTTTGACTTGTGGAACTTGCAAAGATTAGGCAGAGCCCAAATCTATACTGTGTGACCAACCTTGTAAAAATTAGGTCCTGTACTATTAGGCTTACAATTAATTTGACTTGAATTCTAGTCAGGATTGGATTTGCTTTAATGTCGCTGTGTACTAATTTTCTTGTGTTTATATTTGAGTTATATTGAATCCAATTAAAGTTCCTATTGTATGAGATATAAACTATGCGCCATGTTGATCTTTGTCTAGGTGAAATTTCAAGTACTTGCACCACAATAGTTGCAGGGAGGGGAAAATCGCCTTAAGGGGCCACTGTTATTATTAGTTTCTTACATTTTGATTGAAATTCTGGCTCCATTAAGAACTCAGGTTTTTAGAGATATTTTGGGAAATTTGTATTAAATGTAATTATTTTCTAAGCGGATTTTCTTAAGGTTAACAAAGGAAGAAGGGCAACAAAAATTATATTATGTCTAATGGGTAACCCTAACTTTCAAGGGTGAATAAATAGTGAAAATTTGATGTCTTTACGTAGGCACACTGTCAAATCACATCTTATTTTGCCCTTCTTGTTTTGCGGTTGAATGTGGTTGATTCCATTGCATATGGCAACCACTAAGTAAGAAAAATGTCTGATATATACAGAAGGTTTTAATGATGAAATTATAATGTGTTTATTTGTGAGGAAATCTAATTAATGTAAGATCCTATCGCTTTTGATAGTTCTAATTCATCCATTTTATGCATTAAAATATAGGTTGCTGGCTAATTTTGTAGTAGAGTTGGCTTGAATGTGCTGCTTCTCAAAGATCTTGGTGCTTTTTATGATCAACACCAACAATCTGGTATGAAGATACTGACCGTAAATCCAATGTTTTATCCAGTACTGGCAAATTATGTGGAGGTCGGGTGCAATATTGCGTGAGAAATTTGTTTGTTATGATTTTATCTCCATTTTTCATGAAATATACCTTATTTTTAGATAATGGAAAAGCCTTGGAGTATTTGGATGCACATTTCCAACCACATTTTGTACTTTCGCTATAGTACTTCCTTTCAATTAGTTAAAATAAGTAAAAGGAGAGTATTTTTAGTTTTATGAATGTAGAATTGGAGTTTTCTTTTCTAAAGAAGATGGAGAAGAAAAGAAGAGAATAACAGAGGGCTTCGGTTTGGAGTCAAAATTTGAGCATCCTTTAGTCTTACGATGATTGTAATTGACGTTAAGATCCTATTTGTTTGCATTAGAATGCATAGAGTGGTTGAAAATGAAGATTAAATATGAATTTCCAAAAATGAAAATCAAATAAAAAAAAAGAGATGTTATTTTAGGCTCATTTTTGGAGATTCACCTATGAACTACATTTTTAATTACGTGTGTATTTAAATTATATATATTATAATGCAAACAAATGAGGCCTAAAGACGAAATTCAATATATCATATGTTTCTTTAAAGCGATCTTGAGATTGATCTATGGTGATAGAGTGGGTTTTGGATAGTTGCTAAAGAGAAAACATTATGTCTTATTTGATGTAATATCTTTGATATTGGATATAAAGTTGAGAAGAATGAAACATCGTTACTCGCTTACCATTCTACTTCAATTTTTCATGTAAATCCTGTATTTTGAATTCTTATCTTGACATGACTTGATATTTCTTTGAAAACTTTCAGATTCTAATGGGTTTCAGCTTGTGGGTTTATTTCTCCTCATTTGATTCACATAATCATAAGAGTTTGCTTTCCAGCATTCTAATGGAGCCTTTGAAGTTCATGAAACAAGTGCAATTTCTTGAGATTTCATCAATGCGTTTAAGTTATTCATGGCCATACTCAACATGAAATATCAGCGCTACTAATTTGAGGCGTTAATTTACTATTTGTTATAATTACAATCCATCGACACAACCTAAAGACAGATAGGAAAAGGCCTTTCCAATGAAGGGGATTTCGATCTTTCCATATCTAAACTAATGGATTGTACTAAAAATGAAGTTATTATGTCATTTTTATCATTGTGTAGTACTAAAATACAAAATCAAGGCCACAGCATCTCATCCCATATTGAGATGCGGAAATTCTCTATTATAATCTCTAATCGAAACCTTTTTATCCTCTTTCCTTCAAAGGAAGACTTAAAAGGAAAAGAACTTTTGTTTTTCCTCTCTACTTAAGTGCGTGTTTGTGCAGAGCCGTGGAAGAGAAAACCCGGCTGCGGCTCTGGGTTTCCGGTGGGGGTAGATTGAAAAATCGTCTACTCTCTAGCGATGAAACAAGCAGTAAACTTGCAAAAAATCCAACATTTTCTTCGCTACACGAAACAAGAAGAAGAAGGCGCCGGATTATCAACACCCGGTTTCCGTTGAAACCCTGCCTACACAAACAGCTCCTAAAAGTACCCGTTGCTTTTCCATGATGACAACTTAGAGAATGGAAAATGAAATTACCGCTACCTTGAAAACAAAAAAATGCAATACAAATTAATAAGTAGGTTTAAAAGATTAACATTCTTGAAAAAGAGTTGAAGCATGGTCAACTTTTTCGAAACCTCTGATTGGCATGCCATTCATGACTTGAAGCCATTCATGTCACATCCCAGTGAAATTCAATTGAAGTGGGAACCACCTTTAGATTGATACATGTAAAACACTTGATTAGCTCCAATGGAATAAGGAGTTATGTGTTTTATATGTAATCATTCTAGCATGCTCCACTTTTTAAAATTGGAGCTAAACTCATATTCACCCCAAATATTGGGCGTCTGAAATTTCTTTTGCTGATGTCAAATGTAGATGATGCTAATAATCTTAGTGTTTAAGAAGATGATCTTAATTAGATATGAGCTATGAAAACATAAAAACTATTTCAGCACTTCTAGCCAACAAAATCATTTTTTTTAATTTCTTTTTTAATGTTTTTGCTTGTATATGGGAGGAATGGTGAACTATCCTAATCTTAAACTAGCGTAATCTAGTGTGCTCTTGAATGTGCTCCATCATGTAGTACCTCTGCACTGGTGCTCCACCAGAGTGAGAAGCTTACCCCTTGGTTGTCTTGTGATCCTCAATGAAGTCATCTACTTTCATTTATCTCCATATGTTTGACCATACACGAAATATGTAAATCATTTCCAATAAATTATTAGAAGAAGAGTGAGGTGTACAACGTTAAAGATTAGGTTTAGGTTGTTAGAAACTCTGGGGATAGATTAAGTGTTTGAATTTTAACTTATTATCTTATTAGTGTATCTCTCTTGTATAAATTGAGAAGTTTAGAAGTCAATGAAGTCTACCATGACTTCATGGAAATTATTTGAAAGTCTTTATGGTATCAGAACTGGGCCCAGTGATGATCTTACGATCAAGCTAGGGCATGGTCTTATAGTCCACAATAATCACCATCAATTTTATGTTTTCAATAAATTCAATCAAACGCCCTCTTTTTCATCCATCCATTCAAGCATTTAAGCCTTACGATCTCATCATTTTCATCAAATCTTCATCGATCAAAGCTTCTGGAGTAGATCGAGTTAGATCTGATCTACTGGACCACCGGCACCGACATACTTGAGAGGAGCGGATAGCGACAATGATGGATCCACAGACAGACGGAGATCCCCATAAAGACTTACAGTTCATTTCTATTAAAAAGAATTATCATTTATTTCTCAGGGATAACAAATGGTTTTATTTTATTTTTCTTAACAATTAGTGATCCTTTTCAAAAAGGAACCATCTAATTGAGGGGGAATATTAGAGATTAGGTTTAGGTTGTCAGAAATTCTAGGGATAGATTTAGGGTTTGAATTTTAATTACTTATTATCTTATCAATGTATTTCTCTTGTATAAATTGAGAGTCTAGATGTCAATGAATTCTATGGTGATTTTATGAAAATTATTTGAAAGTCTTTATATAGGTGTATATGGGACAAGTTTATCCAACCTTTGGGCAAGCTGGATTGCCTGATTAAAAAATCGAGCTCAAGTCAAGCTCGATCGAGCTGCATGTCCCCTCTTTATAGAGCTCAAACTTAAGCTTAATTGGGATTGGCTTGTCTGCTTCGTACTTAATTATATAAATTGATGAAGTCACGCTTGGGCTTCAATTTGGACTTAGGCTCATCCCTAAGGTTAATTAATTAAGCCTTGGATTCAGTGGAGCTCATGCCAAAACCTTAATCATGTCAAGCTCAAGACAAGTTGAGGTAACCAACCTGATTTCAAGTTTGGCTCAATTATCTCATTAATCGATCTTGAGCCCGAGATTGTTAGTCTTGAATTGAGCAAACTCAACTCAACTACGGCCTTAATTGAGGTGGAGTTAATTCATGCATTATGAGTGATGATAATATGATAATTTACCTTCCACAGTATGTGGCAAAGCAAGATGGCAGAATTAGAGATTGTTTATTGACTTCTTTTATTAAAATGGTTTGGAGCCTATCCTTTTAGCTCAGCTGCATCTTTCTTTATGTACTTGTTGTAGTAATAATAACATGGATGAAAACAATAGGCCTCCAAAGAAATGAAAGAAGGAGCTGTCTGCCACCGACCCATGTTACTTTTATTCATATTTGAAGAATATTCTAGGGGGTTGGTTAGGTGATCATGAAATAAGATGACACCAATACCATATTATAAATTCTCCAACGCTAGGGGCTACCATTACTTATTCAACTTACATGTTAGAAAAAATATGAGAGCTCATGAGGTTGTTTGGAAAACTTACTAATAGAGTGGAGTGAAATAAAGATTATTTTGAGGAAAGAACAAAATATAAGTGGGTTATGATGGTATTTTATTTTTAGCTATTGGGTATATATTTTTTTTTTGACTTTTTGTATAGAAGTGAAGAGTTTTTTGTTTTTTATTTTTTTTGTCTTTTAGTGGAGAATAGATGTTGCTTTATTTGCTTTATTTTGAAAAAAATGGTGGGAATTTTGAATTAAAATGCTTTTGATGTGACTTTTTTTTTCTTTTAGAAATGAGAGCTTTATTTCTCTTGACGCTTTAGGTCCTCTGTATTCTATGTAAACAAGTAGGCCAATGGATTTCTTTTTTTTTATTTGTCCGATGAAGTATAAGGGCACATACGTGTAATGAACCACGTCGGGAGAAAAAAGATCTTATGTTTTATGTAGGCCAGATTTGCAGCATTTGTGGGATGCATTTCTCATTGAAAGTGCCTTTTTTCTACTTCAATTTTCACAATTGGGAAGGAAACATTTTGATGGGTCATGGGAAGAGGCCCCTAGATCATGAAAATCTCCCTGTTATAATAAGAAAATCTATGTATAGCATAGAATTCTCATTCTACACAAACAATTCCTTAAGATTTCATGGAATATACAGGGATTTTATTTTATTTTACTTTATTGATTTGACTCTTCAGTGGGAGACAAGCACAAGGCAATTGAGTTGTTAACAACTTGTCCTCACCGTAAGTTGGACATACGATATAAATCAAAACTTTTGTTTTTGTCTGGAGTCTTAAATATGTATGTATATGAAAGAAGATGTATGGTGTATCAAAATTGTCAGGAAAGCTCCAACATTATTGCCTCGAGTTTTTGATAGAAATGGTTAGCTAAGAAAATTTAATATAGTATCAGAGCTAATCGATCGTGAGTTCGAGTTTGTTAGGGATAGTGGGGCAGTGGAAAAATGCCCGTGATTGACGGTCTACCATGATGAGCAAACACAATCAAGCAATCACACGTATAAATACAATGATTACACATGGTTTGGCAACGTTGCCTACGTCCACAAGGAAGAGAAATAGTCTATCATTCTCCCTTCTTAATCCCATGAGTTAGGGTTACAATACATCATTATATATAATCCCTACTTTCTTGGCCTCCAAAAAAATCTTTCTTAGCCCCCAAGAAAATCTCAAACATAATGACTAAAATACCCATGACCTTATTCCTAGGTCCTGACTAACCCAGATGAACCGACCCAGCTAAACTGGGATACAATATAATAACCCAACAGAATCCCAGAAGGAATGACTTGACTCTAGAAAAAATGCGACTCCGCCTCCGAGTATTAAAAAGTATTTTCACTACCTCTACTAGCGCTTATTATCACCAAAAGTGAGTATTAAAACCTCAAGGTTTTAGTAGGACTAAATCGAAGCCATTTATTATTTTATAAGAAATGATCATACGCTAACTTCCACATGGAAACTCCCTTGTGGTAAACTTATATAGGGCTCACTTTTGACTGATCCAATCAATTATGATCACGCCTTATCTAGTGAATAAGCATTAATCTAAACTTCATAGCCGTTGAATTGATATACATTGTTGGATTGATTAATGAGTATGGAAAATTGAATTTTAGAAAATTTTCACAAAAAGTAAAAATCTTTAGGCTCATTTTAAAAAAAGTACAAGAAGTTTTAAATGTTTCATAAAAATATAAAGTTTTCCAAAAAATTTTAAGTCAAGTCGTCTTCATAAATTTCTTGAGAAATGATAAAAATGCCATTCTCTTACAAAAGAATTTTGTCTTTTCTCAACCTCTTTCTTCTCTAAAATTGGTCACTTTGATTTTTATGATCATAACCAATTAATAAAGAATTTAAAAAAAAAAAATTTGAATCCCTTTTTTTAACCATTCATGAATAAAGGTAGTTGGAGTTGGCCACACTAGGTTATTTGAGTTGGCTTCATCATTTCTCTTAAATAATTTATTAAAAAAAAATCTTGAAAAATGATATAAGAGTATGTCATTTCTCATGATTTTTTATGACGAGAACTTGATTAAAAGAATTGTGCGAAACTTTTATAATGCTTTGAATGCTCAAATATTTATCTACTTTTTTCTAAATGAGCAAAAAGTTTTATACTTTTTTAAAATTCTTCCCTTTGTTTTTTATTTTTTTATTTTTTATTTTTTAATTTTTTTTTAAGATTAGCTCTTCAAATCTGCTCATCGAACGTTTTCTGAGTGGTCCTCTTATGAGTGGGAGAAAAGAGATTCCTCTGGATGTACAACAACACGTGTCTAAATATAAGAAAACTTTCGGTCAGACGAAATAATCTTATTGGTCCGTTTTGTTCATGCAAGTTCTGGATCCACAACACGTGTAGCAATACAGTCAAACTTTCGGCCAAATGAAATTCCAAATCTACCCTTCTGAAACAAAGGACTAAGATAACATGAGCCACGGGTTTGTTAAACTGGAAGGGTGATTTTGGCAATTAAAATGGAAGGAGCCAAGATGACCGACATTTCTTTTTAATATTTAAGTTTCATTTTCTATGAAAAATTAGTACTTTTTTTTGTGTGTGTGTGGGGGGTGGGGGGGGGGGGGGGGGGGGGGGGTGTTTTGTTTTGGGGTTTTCACTATTTTGGCGAGGGACACTTCTATTAATGAAGGGTTTTAAGTATAAAAGTCATTTTTCAAGTACATGGGTGTTGACTTTTATACTTGAAACCTCCCATTCATGGAAGTGTCATTCACCAAATAGTGAGGGATGGATGCATAAAAAGACCCCTATTTTATATGAGAGTTTTCTTGGAATTTTTTATGTGTTTACACCAACCGTCGTAATATTAGGATTGCACCCAATTTGGCCCCATCCAAAATACAGCCAAAAGCACAATGGCAAGATCCGTTGAGAATGGCCGGTCAAGTCCATGGCTTGAGTCCTAGTCGAGCTCAAAGAACCATGGTTGAGCTCAAGCTGTTATCTTTTAATATTTCGAGCTCGAGCTCCCAGCTTAAAGGCAAGAAAGCAAGACAGAGAAATTGGGTTGGGTCGGGCTGTGTCGGATCAGTTCAAATTTTCTTCTACAGCAACGAGGCAAGCTCGGGCTTAAGCGCTCAAGGTTGAGCCAAGTCTTTAATTGAGCCAATTCAAGGTTAAAAAGGCTTTATCTTAAACTTAGATCGTGAGATGATGGACCCAAGGTAAGGCTTGATTTATTTATCCTACAAGTAGTGCTCAAGCTTAATCCCCATCAAATTGAGATGCAAAACTTGGACTTGTGCCCTATTTCAACGGGCTTGATTGGACTTAGACCCAACACAAAACCAATATTAGATTACAAAAAAGTAGCAAACATGTTGGTCTCTTGCAACATCAAACCTTCTATCATTAATTTGACCCTCTTATATATTGTTGGATAAAATAATATTAATTGCATATATATGTATGTATATATATGTAATTATAATTATATATATGTATATATAAATATATATATATATATATATATGTATGTATGTATGTATATATGTATAGTTGATTTTATGTAATTTATAGTAATTTTAGATATCACTTGGGTAATTGAACATTGAAGTGTGTACAAAGCCCTGGGCCTTTAGTATATAGAGTGTTTGTGTTTGGTGGTTTGGTCACTCAACACCGAGTTGAGTCAAGCTGGCTTGCCTGCATACATTGATGAGGCTAATTGAAGTTTTAAACACTAATCTCTTCCTAAATGGTCGGTCAAGTAGCCATCAATCACACTCCCATGGGCCCCACCCAGTACTCCATCATGCCTGCTCCAATCCTATATAAATATAGTCTTACATCCCACCCACCAAAGCATCAAGGAAAACACAAACAGAGTGAGATAAGAGAGTGCAATTGTGGTCCCATGGAAGGCAAAGAAGAAGATGTCAACCTCGGCGCGAACAAGTTCCCAGAGCGCCAGCCACTCGGCACCGCCGCTCAGACCAAGGACTACACCGAGCCCCCTGCGGCACCCCTCTTCGAGCCCGGAGAGCTGACCTCCTGGTCCTTCTACAGGGCCGGTATCGCCGAGTTCGTGGCTACCTTCCTCTTCCTCTACATCACAATTCTCACTGTCATGGGCCTCAAGCGGTCCAGCTCAATCTGCTCTACCGTGGGCATCCAAGGCATTGCATGGGCCTTCGGCGGCATGATCTTCGCCCTGGTCTACTGCACTGCCGGAATATCGGGCGGTCACATAAACCCGGCGGTGACGTTCGGGCTACTCCTGGCGCGGAAGCTGTCGCTTGTGCGGGCGGTGTACTACATGGTGATGCAGTGCTTGGGGGCTATATGTGGAGCTGGGGTGGTGAAGGGATTTCAGAAGAAAGAGTATCAGCTGTATGGGGGAGGTGCAAACAGTGTTAACCCTGGGTATACTAAGGGAGATGGGCTTGGGGCTGAGATTGTGGGCACCTTTGTTCTTGTCTACACTGTTTTTTCTGCTACTGATGCCAAGAGGAGTGCTAGAGACTCCCATGTGCCTGTAAGTTTACAAGCACCACCTCTCTCTCTCTCTCTCTCTCTCTCTCTCTCTCCACCTAAACTACAATAGCTTTTAGTATTTTAGGAAATTTTTATACAAATGACCACCTCAATTTCTTAACAACTAAACATAAGATATATGAGAAAACCAACTGCCTTTTTAATTTTTACAAATAACCACTTCTAGTCATTCTAAAATCTTGGCTGAAAAACCTTGATGGGGAGAGTTCATGATCTATATTTGTGCATTGATGCTCAATCTATTTTGCCTGCGTAAAAGTTCCCCTATGTTTAGCACCTTCGAATTAAATTTCGGGTGATGACAGGAGAAGACTTATGAATCAATTTAATTAGAATCGAGTTAGGTCTAAGAAAATATAATCCTTTCTAACAGTAAAATCAACAGATCAAAAGCTAATCTATTGCGAGACTAGGTGGTTGGTGACGGTTTTTTAAATTGATAGAGGTGGTTATTTGTAAGAAAAAATAAATTTAGGTTGTTATTTGTAATTCAGGTAAAGAATTGGTGGTTATATGTAAGTTTTTCCCGTTTTTAACCTTGACCAATTCTGTACGGCTTCACAGCTGGAAGTTCTCTATCTAGAGCAGTTTTATATACAACCTGGACCAAGTCAGGCTCAGGTTAGGTTCCGGGTATGCAAGGAGCATGACACAAATTCAACCCTTTCTCTTTCAACCAATATAGGCACATCTTGTAACCATTGGACCCCAGGTTCAGGTTAAGCTTGACAAAGGTTTTAGCCCCTAAACTTTGGTCTAGATAATGAACATGGCCTTACATCTATAAATTCCTTAAAATTTTCGTTCTTGGTCTACTAATATAGGAGATCTGACTGGCTTGTTTTTTTCTGTGAATGAACAGATCTTGGCTCCTCTGCCTATTGGATTTGCAGTGTTTCTAGTCCATCTGGCTACTATCCCCATTACAGGAACTGGAATAAACCCAGCTAGAAGTCTTGGAGCTGCCATTATCTACAACAAAGATCATGCATGGGATGACCATGTAAGCTTTCATCTTCTCTCACACTCCATATGAATTTTAGTGTTACGGAATTCAACTTGCCCTAGTAACTCAGAAGGACACTGAGTCAAGTGACTTGATTGAGTCTGACCCATTTTTTGGTAGAGACGTTCATACTTAGGGGCGGATATACATACAAGCTTTTGGGGGCCGGTTGGACCTGGTCCACTTCCAAAATCCATATGAAAATTTTGGATATTTTTGGGTTCACCCCCAAAATCCTACATGAAAACTCTACGTTTGCCCGCAAACCCGGGAGTGGGGGTGTTTGAATCCCTCGTCCGCTGCTCTCATTTATCTCAATGTACTTCAAATCAAGTTGACTGGGGCAAGTTACCAGTCAGAGGTTTTGACCACTGATATGTGCACTCAAGTGGTTCTCTAATCAATTTTAGCCTGTGAACTCTCATTGAAGAGTGAAAGATGAGTTCTGTTTTCAAGACAAGTCTCTTTTAGTTATTAGGAATTTGGGTCTGATGTTAAAATTCCTGGACCCAGCCATTGAGCCTGAAAATTGGTGCCTGTCCCTGCCTCTTTTGCGACATGAAATATTATGTCTCGTTGAGTCGAATATGTAGGGGCAGGCATGCAGTCCTTCAATCTCAGCCAATCAGTCACATGAGATGTGCCATGTTGATGGAAGACTCCGATAAATGAAAAAAGTGTGGTTGTGAATTAGCCATCAACCAAAAAACAATTTAGAATTTATCACCTTTAATCAAATTGCTAGATGAGAATGCTTTGTAGGGTTGAGTTTTGGTAAATGATTAAAACTCACTGCTAGGCCTTATCAAGATGGGGAAGAGTGCCCTTTCCAACAAGGATAGTCATCACGGCTTCTTCAAAGGACCTGAAATGATTGAATTAAGATCTCCTTCATTTTGAGAACATTGCTGAATCAACCACTGATAATTATTGATTTTGCTTATAACTCCATTTACTATATTTGACTGTTCAATTTTCTCTCTCAGTGGATTTTCTGGGTGGGTCCCTTCATTGGAGCTGCACTCGCTGCCATGTATCATCAGATCGTGATCAGGGCCATTCCATTCAAATCCAAGAGCTAATCCGATCTGGTTTGCTCTGAGTGTGGGCCATGGATATCTTTGATGTTGGAGAATTGGAGATCTTTTTCTGTTCTTTTCTTTTTTTACCTCTGTGTCTTTTTTCCTCCCTTGATGTACTTCATGTTTATCCCAACTAGAGCTATCTGTAAAAATGTAGGTGGGCTGTGGCAGTCACTCTTCTGTGTGGTTGATTTCTGATGGATGTGAAATGTAGACATGAGGGTGCAGCAACCCCACCTCCCCTAAATAACCTCTTGTGAATGAAATTCCAAGATGTTTCTGTTTGCTATCGTTATTTAGCCTTTAATCTAATTTTTCATCAAGTGGTATGCTTTGTGAGCTGAAACGTTGAGTTGTTTGCTTCAAATGCATAAGGTGCTAAGGTCCTTTTTAAAATTCTTTAATTTGGAAAGTTTTATCATTTTTTGGAAGTTAATATCCTTTCCATTTTGGAAAGTAAGTTTTTTAAACTTCAAATGAGAACATTATCAATAGAAGAGATAAACGGTCTACAAATGGCAACCAACAAGGGCTACAAGTCCTCAAGACATTACTCAATATACAAAAGCTCTATAGACCAAGAAAAAGCAGTAGATCCCTAGGCATGTCGGTGAAACCATGGTGCCAAAAACACAACCACGAGTGTGTGGGCATTATCATCAAGCTTTTATTTCATTACAATACCACAAGAAAATGTCTACTTCCAAATAATGCTCCAACATTTCCAAAATATTGCAAGAAAATTGTGAAAAGGTTGTGATATTATCAAAGCAAAATGATATGTATCGTAGAGAAATCAATTTCAATAGTGCTTTAAAGTATTTTTATTCATTTGAAATATCTATTTCTTATGAAAAAACCCTAAACTTGAACCATGGAATCAGATATATGATGCCATCGTTGTTGGCCCACCAAACCACACTAAAACATTATGGTGTATCTTAAATGAGGCCTGCTCAAGGATGATGAAAGGTTATTGCTTAGCCTATTGAAAACCACACATAGTGGAAATTCGGTGGGATAAGACGGTAGTGGATGTAAGCATTGAGGCCGAACTACTATAAATCATTATGTTATGATGAATGAGTTGTGGTGATTGTTTTTGTTAGTTTCCGCACTTTAGTTATATATCATCACTTGTGACTAATTGATTTAAAAAATTTAAAATTTGGCATAATTTGTCACTAATTCAAAGATCACCCTATTCAAAACCTCGTCCTAGGGTTCGAATCCCGGACTTTTAATTGGTATTAAAGCGGGTTACTCCATTTAAGGGCTTAAACACTCGAAAAGTTGATCCTTATTAGCTAGAGTCTAGGTTCCCCAAAATAGAAATCCTATCGGAGTAGGACTTTCAATATCAAGAGCATCAAATCTTGATTGGGTGTAAAAACCTAGAGTTAGAGCCCTAGTGTTGTGTTTTATTTTAGATCTTTTTAATGGATTCCACTATAGTTGAAAATAATATTTCCCTTCCTAGCTTACTCTTTCCCCTAAGAAACAATTTCACCAAACTATGACTTTACAAGTTACATAACCAAGAGTTGGTGGGACCTCAAAGATAAACCTCAACAACAGCCTTATGAAGACCTTAGGTGGATTCTCAAAGGTAGACAAATTAGACAAATGTTAAGGCCTTGAACATCATTAGACCAACCAATTCTTCATATCCATATCATACTGTTGGTCATATTACTTAGCATTTTGATCTTATATAGTTACATTTTCTTAATATGCAATGTTCTTTTTAATCAATTGATCTTGACTTCATGAACCTCTCTAGTTACATCTTATAGTTTTCAAAATCATTTGATTGCAATTTATTTAATTGATTTGCCTTTTGTTCTCATATTGATTTCTCTTTTGAAAATGCATTTCAATGTTTGTGCATCAATTGATTATGGCCTCAAAATCCTTTTTTTAAGTAAAATGTCGTATTCATAATCAATGGATGTTACATATTATGTTTTCAAAGTCATTTGATTTAATGGATATCATAGTTATACCTTTTTGGAAAATTAGATGATTTGAAATATTCATTTTCCATGGACTTTTAAGTTATTTATCTTCAAATGGAAAACTGTTGTTCAACTTGTATGTGTTCCAAATAATAAAATCTTTTGAAATGCAAGTTGAAAAATGTTTTGTGCTTATTTGTACATACTTTTTATTGATATTGGGGGATTGAAATATGTAAAATTGATTTTCATCTTGTACTTGCCTAGTTACATTTCCTTTAAATGAAAATCAATTCAGTTGAGGTATTGTGCTAGATGACTACATGTTTGTAAAATCTCAATTAATTATTAATGGATCTTATAGTTACATATTGTGCTCAATTAATTTGAGTCAAGCATGTTGAATTGAATGTCATTCTTGATGTTTGTTTTCCCCTATGTTCCCCATTTTTGATAAATTCATTTTTCATGTACTTGATGTTTCATAGTTTTCCCCTATGCTCCCTATTTTTGATAAATTCATTTTTCATGTACTTTTAAGCTATATATTTTTTATAGAAAATTATTGTTTTTGAAAGATCAACTTGCATGTTTTCCAAATAAGTTATATTATTTAAAATACAAGTTGAAAAATGATTGTGCAACATAGTTACATTTCTTGATGAGATATGAGGATTGAAATTGATTTTCATTTAATGCTTATTAAGTTAGATTTTTTAAATGAAAATTCAATTTTTCTTTGATATATTTGAGATTCAATTGGTTAAAGCTTTAAAGTTATACTTTTCATTTGAATGTGCTTTTGAATAAGTACTTTTTCTAATTAATATCAAGTCATATATGTTTGAAATCAATTTGTATGAACACTTGTAGTTATATCCTTTAGGATACAAATTGATAATTGATGATGTATTATCTTCAAAACAACTCTTTATTCTCATTGTTGGTTTTTGGTTATTGAAATGATTTGAAGATTGTATGAATGAAAATGTTCTAAAGCTTCATTAGTTATATCTATCAAAACATGTTCCATGTATTCATTTCCTTTTGCATATGGTTATATCATTTTAAATAGAAATGGATATTCTTACAAACAATTTGCAGTTTTGTTCAACTAGTTACATCCTTTCAAATGCAAATTGCTTTTGATGTTATGTCTTACATTGAATGGATGTGAATGGTGTAATTGATTTGCATGTTGTGCCTAACTTTATATATCTTTTCGTTAATGCAAATCGATGTTGTTTATGTTTGTTATAGTAAAATCTTTTGTTTCACAATCATTTGAGCTTCGTAAGTACATATGGAATTTTATGTGCTAAGCTCATTTGGTATTATCTTCATATCCATTTTCCATCGCATTGTAAGTTACGTACATTTGCTAGAGTGAAGATTTTATATATTAATTGACCATGTTAGATGAATTGGTATTAATCTCTTTTGGCATGCTTTTCATATGTTTACATATATATGAGCGCTATTTTCATCACTATGCAATACATGTCACCTTTCTAACTTCATATCTACATGTGCACACATAGTTATATTTTTTTTATTGATGAAATGGCATGAGTTAGATCTTGATTGATGACTGATTCTCTCTATGCAAATATTAAATCGTTCCATGTATGGTTGCATTATTAGTTACATTTGTAGATACCATACTAGAACCCTAAAATCCATCCTCTGTGCTTTATAAGCTTTGCTATAGATGTATGGTTATAATATTGATTTATATATGTTTTCACAGTAATATCACCTTGGTGTAGTTTTCAATCTCATAATTATGGTCTTGCTCATATGAATCTCTTGAAATCCATTCTTCATATTTCATAGTTATGCCTATTGTTTGATGGATTTTATGGATGTAGTTCATATGATTTACACTTTGAAAATTGCATGTGCTTTCAAGTTATATCTATGAAATGTAATATCACAATGTCTATCGTATGGTTCTTAAAATGTAAAATGTATAAATGTGATAGATGACTATGATGTTGATTTATGCATGTTCACTTTCGTAATATCATTCTTGTGCATTTTTCAATGTCATAATTATGTTGATATAAATCTCGTCAAAATCCATTCCTTGTATCTTATAGGCACATCTACTGTTGATGGATATCATTCATGTTGCGTTCATATGATTTTTCAAATTTCATACATCACCAAGTGTCACTTCTTTTCATGCAATCTAACATATTCATCACTATGCTCATTAGTTATATTATTAAAAGTGATGAATATCCATTTATGCTGCTTAGTAGGATTTTGTGTTTGTCACATTTATGCTCTCAATCATGTTTTCATATTCAATTGGTATCATCTTCGATTGGTGTCATATCCAATTGGTGTTATTTCTTGAGCATGTGATAGACCATGTGTACATTGGATTGAACTTGATGGTAATATGTTTCTATTCCATGTCACACTCCATTAGCATCATAAACTTCATGTTTGCCACCTCTCATGCACATCTAGGTAAATCTCTTAATTATTGTTTATACAATCATAATCTTGGTTGGTTAATGCTTGAGGTTGGCTTCATGTTTGAATTTTATTTTATTCACTTTACACTTCGTAGTTATATTTAATGATCCGATGAAATGATTTCAAAATATACATAGCATATGGTCTTCATTGTCATATTAGTTTATGATATGCTATGTAACCCCTATAACATCATGGATATCTCTAATTTGAATTAACCCTAATAGTTATATTCTTCTTAACTCCATTTTAGAGAGATTTAGATTATAGTGATATTCTTTATCTCAATTGGTATCTTTGATTTCAATTGGCATCCATGATCTTATATCTCAAAGACCATGGCCTATTTATTTGATCAAATTGAACTCTATAGTTAAACGTGTCTAATCATTCCCTTGAATTTTACCTTCAATTGGTAAAACCATCCACTCCCTACACCACATAGTTAACTTATTATCAAATTGTTGGCAAAAGGAGAGAATGGATTGAGGGGGAGTGTAGATATTCAAATGAAGTATTACATGGTAACCTGTTATGCATTTCATTTTCAATTTCTCTTGTTAAGAGATGCTACAGAAATGTATTTTTCTTATTTCATGTATGTAGGTACCTTTACAATTTAGTGTCACAGGGGAAAAGAATGTCCAAGTTGTCTAAGGGACATATTGCATAATCTTCCAAAGGGAGAGGGAATGCATATCTTACGCCTTCTTTGAGGGTTACTTCTTCACTCCACTCTGTTGGAGGCCATGTTCATAGCACCTACATATGCTTAATGTCTAACCTGGTCTCCCCCTTCTTCAACTCCTCATTACTACTAACCTTTCAACATGTTGTCCAAGGCTTATTCAAGTTATAAATGCACTTTCATTGCCGTAAAACAGAGGGAAGGAAACAATGGGTCATTGCCAGTATAAGCATTAGATTCTACCACATGAGAAACTGTCCAAGTGACTACAAGAGTTGAGCTTGCCTAAACCATGCAAGTCTAGATCTAGAAGGTTGGCAAACATTCAACAACGGAAGCATGACTGGAAGAGAATAAAGATGCAATGCCTATAAAAGTATTTTCTGGACTAGTCATGGTATCATGCAAAGTTCGTAAACAGTGTTCACTGGAAGTAGGAATCATTATAAAAATACTTTGTTGCAGACTTGTTTAATTTTTCAGAAACTTCTGAGGAAGGCATTAGCATTATTGATAAAAGCAAGTATATAACATAAACCTAGTTAATAGTTGCTGAGAAGCCTGCCCCAAGGGTCCCACAACGTTGAGGCCATGCATCACACGCAAATGAAAAAGAATAATTCAGCTAAATAGGAACGATGGAACAGAAATCCATGTATATTATTGGAGCCGATTGTCAATCTGCAATGACGACTGCAATTTTTTGTATCAAGTTTTATGAACATGAAAAGAAAGCTGTACAGTTAAATGGAAAATTAGCCTATGAGCTAATCATGCATCATCAGCATCACTTCCACCGACATGCGCTTCATGGTTACCCCAGTAGTGGGAACCATCAGGTCCTGACACCTTATACCTGCATGACAACAAAGCCCCCCATCTCATTAACAACCTTAATTCATTGCAAACAATAAATCATTAAACCTAAGTATTATAATAGATAGATTTCTCTGGTTTGTTATTAATTCTCATGGTGGTTATTTCTGGTTCTTAATCATGCCATTACGTAGTGATATGGTCCTGATGGTGGAGGGCGCTTCAATTGTTCCTCCTTTGTCACAAACCAAATTCAATGAATAGGAGACCAGAATTCGAGAGTCCTAATTCATCCTTCAAAACGTCTTACCTCTCACCATATATCTATCTGAAAGATTTGGAATATATCAACCTCCATAACCTCTCCTCTCCCCAAGGAAAGCCTTGAAAAGAGTTGGAACAGTAGGGACACATAGGTGCAGGATTTTTTTCACAAGGCATGGGAGGCAAGGATTGCAAGTCAACTAAATTGAAGGCAAAGTTGTTGGGCCCTATTCAAGTTCCAGCTCTGGTTTCGAGGTGACCAAAAGGCACTAAAGAGACGGAGGTGAGGTTTGAGGTATGGTTCAGGTTGGTCAAGTTCATCAGTTTAAGGTGGGATAAGTTGAAATCATTAGGTCGAATAGAATGGATTCTTTCAAGAAAAAAAAAGAGTGAAGTTTGCCTTCCCTTGCACCATGAGTAATTTATAGGGAACCCATTACATACAAAAGCCCAATGACAAGTAGTCTTAAGATGTTGAATCTTGACCTCCTACGGTATGATTAAGTGCTATCATTTCCACCATGAGCAATAGCAGATGGTGTAAGGCCAGCCCTTATATCTCTCTCCTTAAATCAGCAATAATCCTTCAGAATTCTAGGCGTGGTGTTGTCCCCGTCCAGACAAGTTATAGTCAACACGCGTTTCTTTATACTTTTTAGCTGTTATGATATTTTTTTGGCAGCAACTTACTGGCTGAGATGTTTGCATAGCAATTGGCTGGGAAATAGTACCCAAATCCTCTCTACAGAAGGATTGCCTCTACAACAGCATGTGCCTTAGAAGGCAGCTGTTAGGATTTCAAGAGTGTACTTGTTCGCTTGAGTTCAGCAATTTGCTCCTTTGGGTAAGTTGCTGTAATTCTTGCAGTTGTATAGTGTTTTTAAGATTGTCAGTTCTTCCTGTTCACTTCCTGCCTATAGGAAAAACAGGGTAGGGACCACATCATCCTCATAATCATCAACTGGCAACTATTCTCGACTTCAGGAGGAAGTAGAGTATGGCCTGACCTCTTTAACACTATCATCAAAAGGAATCTGAATAACGGGCCTCATGATTTGTTACTACCTCTCAAGGATGAACTTCCCCTCTTTATATTTCTGGCCTTTCTCATGGGCAGCTTCCTGAAAGCAAATTATCATTGTCACCAGTCATTGCTGAAAAAACACACATGGATTAGAATTCGGAAATTTTGTTTTCTAATCTTACATATTTCCATCCCACAATAGATCCACAGCCAACGCAAAATATGTCAGCTACAGTGTGCATCCCAGTCATCATCTGACGATCTTCCTTCTCTCCAAGTGAGACATTGACACTGTGATAATATCGGAAGAGAATAAAGATAGCTATCACTCACAGCCACTAGGAAAGAAAATGACAGATAACGTCCAAAAGAGATGGGCAGGATCTTAGCAGTATTCCATCACCCAAACCAACTGGGAATGAATCCATGAACACCATCAAACAGTCCTAATACGTGTTGATGAAGATATGTCCGCAAAGTGCAATGCTACTTAACATAATAAACTTACTCCATATTTAATAATAATAATTAAAAAAACACTAAGTGATCACATGATCACTGAAAAAGATATTTCCTATTTCACCTTTTCAAACATTTCGACACTCTTGATGTGGTTCTTTTTCTCTCCTGTTTTGTGGGTGGTATGATAATGTAACGCTATAGAAGATGGACAAGTCAACGCCTCCGGTATTCCAGTGTACAAGAATCTGCCATCGTTTCTTCAAGTTTGAATAATGACATTCATTCATGAACAAAATCTTGCTTTGTGATGAGCAGATTAGCCAGGTCATGCAAGATGGTCTACTGTCTTACATGTCACTATGTATGTATGGGTTGACACAAAATCTTGCTTCATGATGAGCAGGCTAGCCAGGTCATAAAAGTTGGTCTACTTTCTTACACATCACTATGTATGTATGGCTTGATCTCAAGTATATTGTAGATGCATCAGGTCCATGACCAAGTTACTTAAGTTAATGGGTACGAAAGTGCACGCAGGTAGCATGGGTATAGTTGTGGTGTGCCTGTACACATTCAATGTTCTTGTGATTCTCCATTTCCAATCTCTGGAATTTGAAATTTGTTTCATCTTTACCTTTCAACAAATACTTGAATTGGACCAGAATACAGTATCAAAGACAAAAACAACAGAAAGCCATGATGGGTGTTGGACTTCCAACAGATGTCATTTAGCATCCTCATAGAATGATGCAATTGAATTTTATGGAACAAATCTTCCTGCGATAGAGACCAGTCTCAGAACGGAGGAAAAAGCACAAAGGGAAAAAATTAGTGATGTGAAGACAAGTGGAGAGCAGTAGAAGTAGAAACAAAACCTTCTTAGGATCCAAAGCATTTAGGAATCATGATATTCCAAAAAGAAACACTACAGAAAATGAAATTATGACAAATGAAGGAAGCTTAAGCAAAAGCAGATGAACATCTTTCCACAATTATGGAAAATAAAGAACATGTATACTTCCTAACATTCAAATGCCGATTTTCCACAGAACTTCACCAATTTTTACTGCTGTTCCAAAGCCCAAATAAAGCAGGGTATAGAGGATAACGATAAGTGAGCTCACTTGTGGCTACAAGCTCTACTAAATAGGAAAAACCAATGTAAAAAATGGAGTGGGTATAGTAGTAGATAAGGATTTGAAGAAAAAAAATAAATTTGTGGAGGTAAAGAGGTTGGGTGACAGACTTGTAGGAATTAAACTAGTGTTAAAAGAACATATAACGCATACCAATAGTGCCTATGCAGCCCAAGCAAGATTAGATGATAGTGTTAAGAGACAATTTTGGTAGAAGATTAGTTAAATATGAAAAATTCCAACTAATGAAAAGATTTTGCTTGGAGGGATTTAAATAGGCATGAAGGAAAGGATAGTAGAGGGTACGCCATAGTGCATGAAGGACAAGGATTTGGCCAAAGGAATGAGTTACGTGACACTATCTTGGAATTTGCATTGGCATTTTAACTCATAACAGCAATGGTACCATTGCAATGGCCTAGGATTTGACTCATTTGATATGGGTTGGACATGTCCAACACAAGCTAGCAATGGCGTCATTTAATAAAAAAAATTCTATGCAGTTTAATGGCCTACCAAGGAAAAAGGGGTAGGCTAAAAAGGACATGGATGGAAGTAGGAAGGACACATTTAAAATAGTGCAAAATATGTGAGGATTTGGATCAGGATAGATCGAAATGAAAAATCAGAGTTCATGTAGCCGACCCCAACGTAGGTGGGACAGGGCTTTGATGCCGATGATCATGCTAATGAATTTTCACATCCATGTGAACATGAGATAATTAACATGTCCTCTTATGTACTCAGAGAACCCAGTAAAAATATCATATATAATTTCCATGAGTGCAGGACCAAATGTATTGGTATATGACATTGACACTTTTTCATGGCATGTGTACTTGATGTTATAATCTTGCAAGTTTCAAAGACAGACATACAACAATAAGACATGAGAAAGAGCAGTTCTAGTTCTAATTTCTAAAGGAAAAGAAACAGCAATTGAACAAAAAAGAATTTAATATACAAAGTCTCAAGTATATAAAAGAGTGCAGCAGAAAATCAAGAAACTTACACCTTATTGAAGAGATAAGCCTTCCCATGCCTGCAATGAAATGACTGAATCAAAGAACACCAGAACACAGAAAATACCTCTTTATCAGAATGCTTTCTTTTCACATTATCCTGACTTAAAAAATTAACACTATAGCTTCAAAAAGAACTCCAGTATAAATTTTCCTCCAACATGCAAAAACTGTTATCTGGTTCATAACTTTGCATAAGGCATATCTTGCTAAGCATGTGGAAATAAAGACATAGGCCTATGGCACAATGGAAGGTGCTTACTGTTGCGCCCTTTGGGTTGTGGTTCAAGTCATATTTGTTACACATATTTGTTACAATAAAAAAATAAAGAAAAAAAGAAAGGAAGGAAACCACAATAAACAGTCATAGCTTGCTAGTTGAAAATGAGACTTTCTATTCACACTGATGGCGCGAATGGCGTTAGTTTAAAATATCACCAACAATCTTATGATAGAAATTAGAAATTGGGATTCATCCTCGATATGTCAAATAAAACTTAAAAACCTAGTTAAACTACCCAGACTAACATGAGATGCTTAAAAGCATCATCGCTACTTCACATGATCCATGGGAATCTGATTAAAACCCAGTTAAACTAAACATTGATATTTAACAAATTGTGAAATTATCCAGGGTCGATGGGGCACTAATGGAGAAAGGTAATTGCTATCAAGTACAGTATTGATGAGTTAGGTGAGTTCCAGGTAGTTTCTAGGAATAAATTGTCTACAATTGTGACGATAATTCCATGTGAACCTCTTCTTGTAGCTCTCATGAAGAAACGTATTTTTAACATACATCTGATATAAAGGTCATGCAAGATTTGCAAGAAGGGAAAGAATTACTCGTACTTGGTTCAACTTTGCCACTAGGGGAACATTTTGAGGTAGTCCATACCATTTGAGTGAGTGAAACTTTTTTTCCATAATTCTTGCTTTATATCGCTTTAGTTACCTAATTTGTAGTTCAACCATTTGCATTCAAGCTCGTAGCTCGTAGTGTGATAGTTGACCCAATTCGAAAATCCGATGGAAAAGGCCTATTTACTTCACTTTTCAATTCGCTTAATTTGAAATTAGAGTTCGACAAGTTCAATGCCATAACTCGAACTGAAAAAGTTAGTGATGATTCATCTGTCTAATAGTTTTTACATGTAGTCCACTATTCTTTGGGCCACCCGGCCCATATATGATAAAGTTATCCCCTTCACATACCCTACCCCTTTGTATTGCTACAAGCCCAAAATTGACACTTATCGAAATGTCAATTACTCATTGGATTAAGTTATAAAAAAGAAGAAGAAAAAGATGGCTTCTAAAACCATTAAACTTAAGAGCCATAGATTAAGCGGTTATGATGATTTAATGGGGTCGATATATTGCACAACAGTGTCTTATTATTCCCATCCCTACCTCTCCCATGATTGCAGTGGCTCCAGGTACGCCCACGAGGTAATTTTCATGGTACCATGCAAGGAGAGTTTTTGCCTTTTTTTTTTTTAATTTAATAGAAAACACTAGTAAGGAGGTGGCTTAGCATCTTCATCATAAAAATATATATCATTTATCTCTGTGTTAGATTTCACTTCAATAGGCATTAGACACATTGACAGATTGATCAATAATAAGACACTAGAATGGACTCCATTTGCTTTATGTTTTGTTCATATGTTTTATAATGATTAATCCGATGGTGAGCTCAACTATGTTTAGCATGATAAGTTGGCTCATAGATAATACATACAGTGATTAATTTCGAGCAGGTCAGATTTTAGATGGGGCCCCACTAATTAATGAATAGGGCCAAACTCAAAATATTCTCTATAACATGCCAAGAGTGATCAGGACTAAAAAGGAATATAACCCAGTCAATACCGTCTTTTCTGCCCGGTACAAATGTCCAACTGACATCCATGTGTAAAGGCTTCCATACATGCACTTCTCAATAAAAAAATTTCTTGCATAGTTAGATGGTGGACACATAGAATTTAGGAATGGCACAACAGTCTTGCCATATGGAAGAGAGTGTGATGGATTAGCAATATGGAAAAATAGGTGTAATCACACATATCTGGTCATTCAATCAAAGGATATAATTTTTAACCGGACAATGATTCTCTGTCACCCATCCATTTTTCATATGCTTTAATTGGATGATTTAATAATATTAAAAATGGCCGAGTTGTTATTAAAAACTAATCTAACATGCCCCCTTTTTGTGGTGGGCCCACTTGGCCAATCTCTAGTCTGTGTTCAATGTGTTGCCCTGTCACAGGATTCCTCAGAACTTTCATTTCAAATTGTTCCTTTCCTGATGCAATGAAACTCAACTTTTTATTGAACTGCACCGAACTGAAGTCTTTCTAAATCCCAAATTTTAACGAATCAAATCACGAATTGTTTGGGACAAACTATTTGTGATTCAAAACCCAAGGTATCGAATTGGGTAACTATCGTTCCAGGTAGTTTCTAGGAATAAGTTGTCTACAATTGTGACGATAATTCCACGTAAACTTCTTGTAGCTCTCATGAAGAAACATATTTTTAACATCCATAAGATATAAAGGTCATCCAAGGTTTGCAACAAGGGAAAGAATTACTCATACTTAGTTCAACTTTGCCACTAGGGGGAATGTTTCGAGGCAGTCCATACCATATGAGTGAGTGAAACCGTTTTCCATATTTCTTGCTTTATGTCGCTACATTGTATCATTAGGATTATATTTTAGAGTATACACCTATTTGCATCCTACAACATATTTTCCTCTTGAAAGGTCAACAATATCCCATCTTTCATTCTCATCACATGCATGCATCTCTTCCATCATTCCCGCTTTCCACTTTGGATCTTTCAAAGCATTAGATACATGTGTGGTATGTGTTAAGTAGCCATTTGGAACAAAAATGATCTAAATGACGCTCATAAATAGTGATATGACAGAGAATCTTGAATGGGATGTGAGTAACATGAGCATTACGCATTTTTAAGAGTGATGGGGAGATTGGTCATCAACAATCACGGGTAACAATGTTAATGGTCTTTGGATCTTGGACATCCGTCAGT
This sequence comes from Persea americana, assembly GCA_029852735.1. Classification (NCBI taxonomy): domain Eukaryota; kingdom Viridiplantae; phylum Streptophyta; class Magnoliopsida; order Laurales; family Lauraceae; genus Persea; species Persea americana. Next base: position 28,459,460 of record CM056819.1, read on the forward strand.
GATATCTTAGATGAGAACAATGGCCTTGTTGCCACTTGATATTTTCTTTGTGAATAGGCCTTAAGTGCTTGCTCTTTTGGAGTTTTTCCGTATGGAGTTGTTTCTGGAGTTTCTAATCTTTTCCAATAAATTATCTTCTTGAGCAGGGATGAAAATATCGGCCGCTACGTAGCGTAGCGGCCGATATATCAGCTGCCGCCACACTAAATTGAATTTAGCGGCTAACGCACCCGTAGCGGCCGCTACGTGGCGCTGGGGGGTAATAAAACCCCCCTGACGACTTTTCGTTCTACCTTTTCAACTTTTTTCATCTTCCTTCCTCTTTTTTCTCCATTTTTACTGATGTGAGCCCTTTGTGTGTCCCCCTAGTGGTCCCAATTCCATTTTGTCAAGATTTGTTGCTACAAAATCAAGAGATTCAACTATTCTAAGGAATCTAAAGAAGATTCATCATCAAGGACTCATGAATTAAAATAGCGGGTGGCGGCCGATACATATCGGCAGTGTTAAACAAACAACCCCCCCCCCCCCCGACTTTTTCACTTTTTTTCAACTTTTGAGATTATCACTCTCTAACTACTATGAATCACAACTTTTAAGGAGGGGCACAGGTTCTAAAAGTAGAAATTCGATTTCGAATGAAGAACTTCATAAAAAAATTCTGGTCCGGGGGCGCTGCCCCCTGGGCCCCCGCGAGCTGACCGGGCAGCTCGATCCCCACCGGGGGATACCCCCGGACCCTCTTTGCGAAACGCATGTTTTAAAGAAGTGGCAATCATGAAAACAAAAGGATCCTACTTGACCATGATAGCTAGGCCTCTTTTACTAGTTGTCTTTCTTTGTTGTACTTTGATGTCTATTATTATCATTATTTGTTAATATATGATATTAAGCATGTTTAATTATATTTGGAATGTGTGTAGTAGTATAAATATGGTTACCTATTACTACTAAATTTTAAACTGGTCTTAATTTAACTGTTTTAAAAGAACCCTCATTGTTAAATAACTAAGTGGGAGAGGCCTGAGAGGGAACTTCTTAAGTTCCCACGGTCTCCATCATTGTTTTGTAGGAGATGTAATTGATTTATGTGTTGACCTTGGAGTCTTCCTCTTAATCGGATGTGTCATCTTTTGAGAGGACGAGTGTTGACCACTTCATTTCTAAATTAGTGTTGAATGTTGAGTTGTTGAGTGTTGACCACTTCATTCACTTGATTGAATTTGAACCTTTAACCTTGAGGCTTAAAGTATTGACTATTGATTGTTCAATGTTCACTAATGACCTAACTCTTAAGTCTTATGCCTTTATTTCATGTTCTAGTGTTTTTTTTTTTTTTTTTTTAATGAGCTTTTCATTGCTTTCTAAGTTAGCATGACTAAAGAACATGAATACATGTGAAAAAACTAATCATTACTATTATTTTCTATTTATATAGCGATACAGGACCTTATATATTGAGGGCACCGCTACACCCCCTTTTCTTACTTACTTTTGCAAAAGAACCACATTTTCTTTCATTTTACAATTTTCTGGATTTTCTGGAATTTTTTCAGATTTTTTTGGTGAGTATTTCAAATCACACCGCTACGCCGCTACGTATCCCCGCTACGCTACGTATCGCCCGCTTCGTAGCGGTTTGGCGGCGGGCCGCTATGCCCGCCGCCACCGCTATTTTCATCCTTGCTCTTGAGTCTTTCATGTTTTTAACCTTCTGGTGAATAAAAAGGAGTCTATTCGAAGAATGTAACATCCATACTAATAAAGTACACTCTGCCTGTTCCTGGAATCAACACTTATATCTAGCGCTGTCAAATGGCTGGACTCGGGCCGGGCTTGGGTAAGCCTTTACCCTACTCTCACCTATGAGGGCCTGGCCTACAATGCCTAGGCCCTGATCCTACTTTCAAGGGCTAGGGCCGGGCCAGGGCCAAAAGAAAATTAAATTCTTTCTTTTAATACACACATCTATGTATGACCACCACCGACTTTCATCCTGATGTTAACCCTCCGTTGTCTATCTGGGGATTGGCAATGCAATATAAAAGATAACATGTCAAAGTTATAAAACAAAAATGTTTTTTGGGGTTTGTGGGCTGGTGGCGGTAAAACATTTGTTATAAAGTAAAACATAAAGTTGTAAAAAAAAAAAAAAAAAAAGGAAAACAGTTCTTTTAAACTCGGCTAAAACCATGATAATCATCTAATGCTCACAGATCCCGGCCATGACTAATGCATTCTGTGTAATAATTTCAGTCAATAATGTGAAATGTATTGAAACTAATTTCATAATCTTATATAAAAGGTCTTTTCAAATATAGAGAAAAGTCTGAGAAAATGAAGATGAAGAAAACCAACTGCAGTTCAATTTTATATTGCAAACACTTTTCTGCACTTATTTTTTCTATTTTATTCCACCACATCTAAAAAAGTCCTAACACAATTTTAAAAAAAATCAACTCCATCCAAAATATACTTCCGGTACTGCTAGTGCAATTTATCCTTTTAACTATAGTTGCTTGTAAGAGTAAAACATTAACCTCAACTACTAACAACATTAGATAGTATAAATTATAGTTACAGGGAAAATAAGATGGAAGTGAGAAGTTGGTTCTAGAAATAAGTTTCGAAGGGCTGGTTTTGTTTACTAATTTTCTCAAATGATTAAAGAGGTTATATTTTTCAAGTGGGAATAGAAGATTTAAAAGAAAAATACAGCTACATAACCCTATATATATATATATATATCTGTGTGTGTTAATGGAAAGAGGGCCAGGCTGAGCCAGGGTTCGCTTGGTGATGCCCTAGCTAGGTGCGCAAGGACGTAGGCTTTTCAAAAAATCGGGCCGCACCCTACCCTTAGGCTTTAGGACAAAAATAAAAGCCCCCATTTTGCAGGCTTTTACAAGTTGTGGTGAGCTGGCCCCCCTCGTCAAAGGGCTGAACTGACAGCCCTACCTATATCCTTTCTGTGTACTCGAATATCGCTCAAAGATGCATTTCATTGGTTTTTCTTCCTGTTGATCTCATTGTTGCTTTAGAGTATGAACAAAGTAGACATCCAAATATTATTAGTGCTAATTGGTTGAAAACCTATACTGGAGAGTTTCCTCCTTAAGAACTCGACAATGAACAATTGTAGAGAAATGCAGCAGTAAGAATGGTGTCTGACCAAAATGTCATTGGAACATTCATTTGTAATATTTAAGTTCCGCTAATTTCCAACAAATGTTCATTTTTATGTTCTGCACTTCTGCTACACCATTTTGTTCAGAATATAAGCATACAAAGTCTGTGATTCAATTCCATTTACTCTAGGGTATCCTTGAAACATGCTTAATGTGTACTCATCTTCACAATCTGATCATAAAACCTTGATTTTGGCATCAAACAAATTTTCTACCATCTTACGAAACTCCTCAAAGATGGTAGCTCATCACGAAATTTCATCACATATTCTCATATACGTCTAGAAGGATTATCAATAAATGGAGTACAATCACCATGGCCAGAAATAGAAGCAAGAGGAGCATATTAAACATCATTGTGTAAAAAAAAAAGGAACATGATTCTTTTCATTAATACTAAGTGGATATGATGTATTGCATTTCTTTGAGTTGGCAAACTTCACACTAAAGTTCTTTAATACTACTCTTAATGCTTAAGAATGAAAGAAGACTCCGAAGGCTATTTAACTAATAGAGGTCCTAAACAATGACGCATTTTCATACTATCTTTTCTGTACTAGCTGCTGATGATTGGTAGGCTAATGGAAACTTCAAAGTTGAATCGATAAAATATAGACCATTGCCCTAACGGCCACCACCAATTGTCTGTCCTATCTCCAAATCCCAAAAAACACAACATGCTGCAGATGTAGGACTTGGTTAGAGTGATAACAAAAACTAAATTATGAGATGATTGAGGAACATGCAGTGAAGAAGGCAAGGATAAGAATTGGGAAATGTCAGCTAGTTCTTCTCCTACTAGCGATGTGCTGTTCTTATTGGCATGGCAACACAGATGCTGCCATGAGAAGATGGCATGTAATTTTAAACACTCGACAGATGCATACCTGTCATATGATCTGTAGCTCCAAAATTAATTACCCATTCAGAGTTGGTTGAAGAAGTAGATTCCATGTGCTCTAAAGATCTTGTCAATGTAGCCATTCAAGAATAGGATGATGAAGTAGCCAAACCTTCTAATGCTGGTAACTTCTCTCAAAGTATGCGGAGCTCTGTTCTAATGCTCAACTCATTTTATTTACTTTTTTATTTTTTATTTTTTATTTTTTGAGCATTTACCCATTGACTCCATTAAACCATGGCAGCTCCATCGTGGATGTAGAGGGAAAAAATGGTTTTCAATGAAATAACCCTTGTCAATCTTCTTTTTTTCCACAAAGAGAGGCCAAATCAGTCATGAATGCAAACACCCAATGGATCCACAAGTGCAGCAACCTAGCCTCTCTACAGCTCTGCTGCTAATCAACACCATTCACAATCTTTTTTTCACTTTCTAACAAAGCAGACTCCAAGTTATTACCAAAGGAAGCGTCCAGTGTGAAAGGTCTTTTTTCTCTCTGTCGCATGTGTTTGATCGGCTCTCACCCTTTCAGCAGCAGGAAACTTCATTTACCATGGTGGGATTGCTTGAGGCTTGCAAAAATAAACTCCTTCCACCGAGAGGGATTCGCTGAGTGAGATACCCAAGAGAGGAGCAGGACTCTTAACAAACTGATACATTGGAGAAACTGATAGAGGACCTACACGAGGAAGAGAGGAGTGGTAATGCGAGGAAGTGATGGAGGACCTAGACGAGGAAGAGACGAGGAGCGATGCAGAGACAAGCGATGCTAGCGTCGCTCCTCTCAAAATTCTAAAAAAAATGAAAATGGGTTCACAGACCCATTTGTGTGGCACGAACTACAGGGCCTTTTTTGTGCAATGGCCAACTACCAGGTTTTTCCCCCGTAAAATCCTCTCTTTTTTTCACTTGCATTGTTGCTTTTGGCTAGTTTTTTTGTCTCAACTGCTTCTATGGTTGAACTGTACTATTTTTTAGATTAAATCCTAACAATACTCACAAGTATATCGATTTTTCCTACGAAGTGTACAATGCAGCTTAATTTTCCTACAAAGTGGGCCATCCAAGGAAGAAAATATCGGAGCGGCCGATATATCGGGCATGGCGGGTGGTATTTTGCGGCGACCGCACCTGTAGCGGCCCTTAGCGGCCGCTACGCTTTCGTGGCGGCCGCTACGGGCCGCTACATTCCGTAGCAGCCGCTACGTATCGGTGGGGTTATAAAAACCCCACCTGACGATTTCTTTCCACTCTTTCCCCTCTTTTTCCATCTTCTTTTCTCCATTTTTACTGCTGTGAAGCTTCTGTTTGTCCCCCTAGTGGTCCCAACTACATTTTGTCAAGATTTCTTGCTACCAAATCAAGAGATTCAACTATTCTAAGGAATCTAAAGAAGATTCATCATCTAGGATTCTACTATTCAAGCCCTAGGTATGCATTTCTTTGTGATTTTTTTTTTAACTTTTGATATTATCACTCTCTAACTACTATGAATCACAACATAATGGCATCATTGTCTTTTTTTATTGTAGATCCATGCTTCCTTTTGATCTTGCATGCATATTTTTTGTTTTTTTTTATATTTATTGTTAATTTTATTTTCGCATTTATGTTATTTAAAAAAAAAACATTATGGAAATTTCGAAAACTCATGAAACATCTTGAAAATAGCTTGTAATTGTTAGATCTATGTTTTCCATAGATCATTCCAACATATATTGGTTGTTTTTTAATTTTTTTCCGTTTTTTATTTTCGGATTTATGTTATTTAAAAAAAAAAACATTATGAAAATTTGGAAAACCCATGAAACATCTTGAAAATAGCTTCTAATTGTTAGATCTATGTTTTCCATAGATCATTCCAACATATATTGGTTGTTTTTTAATTTTTTTCCTTTTTTTATTTTCGGATTTATGTTATTTAAAAAAAAAAAACATTATGGAAATTTGGAAAACCCATGAAACATCTTGAAAATAGCTTCTAATTGTTAGATCTATGTTTTCCATAGATCATTCCAACATATATTGGTTTTTTTTTAATTTTTTTCCTTTTTTTTATTTTCGGATTTATGTTATTAAGAAAAAAAAACATTATGGAAATTTGGAAAACCCATGAACCATCTTGAAAATAGCTTCTAATTGTTAGATCTATGTTTTCCATAGATCATTCCAACATATATTGGTTGTTTTTTAATTTTTTTCCTTTTTTTATTTTCGGATTTTTTTATTTTTTGGAAAAAAAATTGTGAATACTTATGGACAACCCATGAAACCACTTGGAAATGCATTCTAAATGATAGATCTATGTTTCCCATAGATCAATCCATCACATTTTGAATGTTTATTGATTTTTTTCAATTTTTTAATTTCGGATTTTTGTTATTTTTTGGAAATTTTTTTTTTTAATAATGGAATGCCAATCAAATGTATTGAAAATGCTCCTAAATGCTATATATATGTTTGGCATAGATCAATCCAACATATCTTTGTCTTTTTATAATTCTATTTTATTTTCTTATTTTCAGATTTTTTAAATTTTTGAAAAAAAAATACTTTTTAAATAATGAAATACTACTTAAATGTCAAGAGAATGATTTCTAAGCGTTAGATATATGTTTTCTCTAAGATCATTCTTCTTTTTTTTTTAATTTTTAACATACTACTTGTTCATATTTAATTATTTATAACCAGGTATTCAGTCTTCTATTGATAACTTAAAATGCCTCGTGATATTGATCCCGCATGGAGCTTTGGTGAGGCAGTTGATAATAATAGGTTGAAAATCAAATGCAAGTTTTGTGGGAAAGTGACTAATGGAGGCATTACAAGATTCAAACACCACTTGGGCCACATTTCTGGCAATATTACTGGCTGTACTGAAGTACCAAGGGAAATCAGGAAACAAATGAAAGCTTTGGTTGGCCAAAACAAAGCTAGAAAAGTAGAGATAAAAGAAAAGATGCGGCAAGATGTTGATGCTGCCCGTTATGAAGTATTTGGGGATGAATACTTTGATGAGGAAGATGCACAGATGGAGGCTGCACGCCGAGAGTCCATCATGAGTCAACAAGAAGAACAAGAACGTCATGCATTTGCTGCAAGCAAATATTATGATGCAGGGGGCTCATCTACTGTGCCAAGGCAGCCAAGCAAGGGCACGAGCATTGCGGGGGCCATGCGTAAGGCATTTAGCACCCGGGAACAGGATGTTGATGTAGAAATTATCTCTACTAGAAGAGCTAGAAATTTTCTCTACTAGAAGAGCAGTTACTCCCCTGTTGATCCTCTAGCACAAAGAAAAGAGGGAGATAAACAACCAAAAATATCGAGTGTTATGAAAGGGGTAATGAAGGCTGCAAGAGATAGGTTAGCCAAAGCTACAGCAAAATGGCTAATTCATAAGAACATACCACCTACAGCAGTAGATTCCCCATATTTCCAGACTATTCTTGATGTTGCCGCCGAAGCTGGGCGGGGTATACAGGCGCCCTCCGTATATGATGTCTGCACTAAATACCTTGAAGAAGAATATAGAGAAATAAAAGCTTGGGTGGAACAATTTAAGCCCATTTGGCAACAAAATGGTATTACCATCATGTGTGACGGGTGGACTAGCGGCACCCAAGCACAATTAATAAACTTTTTGGTGTATTCAGTTGCTGGGACCGTCTTTGTGAAGTCCGTTGATGCAACTGAACATAGACGGACGGCCATATATATATACACTCTTATGGATAGAGTTGTAGAAAGTGTGGGAGAGGAGCACATTGTACAGATTGTTACAGACAATGGCGCCAATTTCAAGAAGGCAGGTCAGTTATTAATGGACAAGAGGACCCATTTATTCTGGACCCCCTGTGCAGCACACTGCATAGATCTCATCTTGGAAGAAATTGGAAGGAAGACAAAAGTGGCTTCACTGATCAAGGCATGTAGAGGAATTACAAGATTTATATATGATCATTCATGGGTGTCAGGCTTGATGAAAAGATACACAAATAACCATGCCGTGGTGCGTCCAGGATTAACTAGGTTTGCAACCCATTTTCTAGCTATGGAAAGCCTTGTAAGGTTTAGAACGGAGTTGATTCAGATGTTTGCATCAGAAGAATGGCTTCTTTCGAAATGGGGCAATGCAACTAGTGGTCCGGGGTTTGAAGTCCCAAACCTGATGAGGGACAATAAATTTTGGAAGAAAGTGAGGAAGGTATTACAGGTTTTTGAGCCTTTAGTTAAAGTGTTGAGGCTTGCAGATGGTGATGATAAGCCGACAATGGGCTTTATATATGGGGCAATGGATCGGGCAAAGCAAGCCATTATGGAAAATGTTAGATATCACGAGAAATATATAAAAATTATTGATGCCCGTTGGAACGATCAGTTGCACCATCCATTGCATGCTGCAGGTAATTAATATATATCTTTGATACATTTTATTTTCCTAACTAATGTATTTATTATCTTGTTTGCTCACAGTACATTCTGCATATTTTTAATGTAGGTTATTTTTTAAATCCCGAATTCTATTATCGCAATGCCGAGCTGCATACCGAAGCAATAGATACGGACTTGCGAGTAGGATTACGAGAAGTATTAAAGAGATTGTTGAACCCAGATGATCAAATTGATGCCATACAAGAGGTGAGTGGGTGGTTACTTAAGAGAATTTAATTATGCTGCCAAGTGCCAATTGCCATACTTGCAGTAGGGTTTACTGATTTATTTCTAATTTTCACATCGTAGATATCTATATATACACAAAGGAGAGGAACCTTTGCTGACCCTCTTGTGCAACGATCGATTGGAAGGATGCCACCTGGTATGACTATGAACAAAAGACCCCACCCAATAGTCTTGATTTATATATCTTAATTGATTAGAAGGACTTGAGGGTTACGAATACGGATTACGGAATATTTAATTTTCTTTATTTGTTTTTTGCATTTCAGCTGATTGGTGGATGAATTTTGGAGAGAGTGCTCCACGTCTAAGGAAAGCAGCTGTTCGCATCCTTGGTCAAACTACAACATCTTCCAACTGTGAGAGAAATTGGAGCACTTTCTCCTTGATCCACACGAAGGCCAGGAATCGGCTTACCATGCACAAACTCAACAAGCTTGTTTACTGTCATTACAATTTGAAGTTGAGAAACAGAACTAGGGAGAGAAGGGCAAGGGATGATCCTGCTTATTGTCCTATTAATTTGGATCACATATTCAGAGATGACGATCCCTTACTCCCCTGGCTAGCCGAGATAGAGGATCCACTGCTAGATTCAGATCCGGTTTTTCAGGAAACAGTTCAAGAGTTGATAGATGAGGATATGGGTGAGGCACTTGCAGAAGGTCAGCCACCTCAAGGAGAAGGTACCAGTAGGACTAGGAGGAGTGGGAAAGAACCTGCTCATATTGGATCTTCTGAGAAAGCTAGTTCCACCACCGTCCCTTCCAATAGCCATGGTGGAACTGGAGGAGGAGGAGACAGTGGGACAGGTGGTACTAGTGAATACTATCAACATGATGAAGACGATGACGTTCCTGTAGAGGAAGTACGTGAGTTACCTCAATCTGGAAGATTTGATCCAAGCCGTGATTATCAACGGCGCCGAAGAGACTCGCCACCTGGGGCTGGAGGTAGTAGTGAGCAAGGAAATATGGGTGGAGATGTTGGTGGACAACAAGTAGCATCATGGACTGATTCGTGGGACCCTAGGTACGGTGGACAAGGACTCTCACAATATTTTCCATATGGTCAAGTGCAACAAGGAGAAGAAGAGTCTTCAACTTCAGGGTCCTACTCACATGGATATGCACCATACGGTGACTATGGTGAAATGCAAAGAAATCCACCTCCACCTCCTGTAAGTTCCTATGATGCGGCTGCCTTGTTTGGATTTGTGGATCCCAATTCTCATCAATATCAAATTCAATATGGTGCCAAAAGAAATGATAACAATGATGGGGATGAGGATGACCATGGCACCTTGAATCTTGGTAGACATTCCTTTTGGTGGTGATTAAGGTATTCCTATTTCCTTCACTAACTCTCTAATCTCTACTCTTTGTCATTTCTAAATTGGTGTTGATTGTTGAATGTTAATTGTTGATCACTTCATAGTTCATTCACTTGATTGAATTTGAACCTTGAATGTTGAAGTATTGATATTTGATTGTTCAATGTTCAGTTGTTCACTAATGAGTAATGACCTAACTCTTAAGTCTTATGCCTTTATTTCATGTTCTAATTTTTTTTTTTGACAAACTTTACATTACTTTCTAAGTTAGCATGACTAAGAAACATGAATACATGTGAAAAAACTAATCATTACTATTATTTTTTATTTATACAGCGATACAGGACCTCATATATTGAGAGCACCGCTACGCCCCCTTTTCTTACTTTTGCAAAAGAACCACATTTTCTTTCATTTTACAATTTTCTAGATTTTCTAGAATTTTTTCATATTTTTTAGGCGATTTTTTCGAATCGCACCGCTACGCCGCTACGTATCCCCGCTACGCTACGTATCGCCCGCTTCGTAGCGGTTTGGCGGGGGGCCGCTACGCCCACCGCTACCGCTATTTTCATCCTTGGACTTGCTTGCAATATCTTATATAAATTAAAAAAAATTCTTCTGGAACAACAATTTATTGCTGCCAGTGCTCAAACCATTTCGGAACTGGCCTGAAGTTTAAAACCATGAGTAGGATGCCGCCCTAGTATTTTTGTAAAATGTAAAGCATCACACCGAGTTGCACGGAATTAAACCAAGTCCGATTATTAGTGGTGAAAGAGAATTAGTGAAATGGTGATCAGTTGCCTCCTCTTCCATGTCATACATGCATTAGAAATTCTCATTGAGTATTTTCTCTGGTGCCTGAAGTTGTTCGACAGTAGAAACCATCTTGGACCCTGGAAGCCAGGCAAATAAGTTGACTTTGGGCAGGATGAGGCCTTTTCCAAAATAAAGAGCATGGCTTATAAGACTTGGATTTGGAAACAAAGGCATTAAGGAAAGACTTAGCACACAACCTTGGAGACAGTATATCATCCTCGCAAATAAACACATCGCTAGAAGTTCCAACAAAGACGCATACTCCTCTCTAGTCAGAAAATCTTGGTTATAAATATAACCCCGAACACCACTCTCAACTCTCAACCTTCAAAAACAACTACCAAGGATATTTCCTAACCTTGGATACTAGACTCTCAATGTAACCTCCCAACCTATTCATCTAACTGAAATTGACTTTGTTCCCAACACCTAACTTAAAACCACCCCATTCACAAGTAATCTCCCCACTTTAGAGGACTTATCCCTCATTGCTTAAACAAAGCCCCATGATTACCAACTGTATCCATGTCATATCTGGGCATCATAGTTATAAAATCAAAGTGGCAAGGTGTGTTGATTGAAAAAGGCCATATATGAGCTAAAACAATCTCCTCGAGCTTGGTTTAATAGGTTAAGCAATGCTGAAGAAAGGATATAAAAGGTGTCATGCAGACCACACACCGTATGTGAAGAGAAATGGTTTACACATGACCATCCCCATTGTTTATGTAGATGATGCTATTGTTATATGAAATGATATGATGGAAGTGGAAAATCAGAAGAAACATCAATGCTTGATTTTGAAATTAAAAATTTTAGTGAATTAAGTTACTTCCTAAAATTAAGATTGCAAGATCAAAGAAAGGATCCGAGGACATCAGAGCTCCTCAATACAAAGTCTACCACAGAAGGAAGAAGAAGACTCATGCGCAGGCTTCATTGTGGTTGGATGATCATTGCCCGATTTTAGATCATGCTAATTTTATAGATTGACCATTGGATCTTGATTCTAACAAAGATCGACAGTTGGATCTAGTCCAATCATCCATGTGATCAAGTTAAAGCTTGCATGTGGCCAAATCCGGAAGACCTCACACCGGATGTGCCACACAGGAGGTACCATCAAGATTCAAGAAGACAGAAGTAGAGAAGATAAATAGGGGGCCCATCCAAGAACCGTACCATCATACAGCCATCAGGACTGTACAGCCAGCCCATTTATTGTATTAGATTTATTTTTATTTTATTTTTTTGGGGTTATTTTCATGGTTAATGCAATTATGCTAAGTTATTTTATTTTGGATGTTTTAACATTGATAATTAATGTGTTTAGATGGTTAAGATTAGTTTTACGGTTGATGATTTGCTTATACAAGGATGTAATGCCACTTTTAAAACTTAATGAAGAATAGACAAAGCTTTTGGGTGCTTTTGCTCTCTCTCCCGTAATAGGACTGGTGCAATGAATAGAAAACCGTGATAGGACTGGTGATGCCTAGCAACTCTCTGTCTCTCTCTCTCTCTCTCTCTCTCTCTCTCTCTCTCTCTCTCTCTCTCTCATGGTCCTCCTTTTCCTTTTCCTTTTCTTTTCATTGAAGGTACTGCTGTTTTCTTCTCGGAATCTTCTTTCTCATAATCAAACCAGCCCTCAAAACCCTAAATTCAGTTGGCCATACACCCATCTCCATCAAACCCCAACCTTAATCATATTCTCCACTTGGACGAACCCTGTCCAAGCTCAAACTAGCCTGGGTGAACCCCATATCAGCCCCTCTCCTCTTGGCTGAACCCTATTCTTATACCCATTCAACCATCCTTTCTTGAGTGCTTAATACTTGTGGCTGCTTTTCTCACTACATAGACAATTTTTTTTATCCTTTTGAACATATTGCAACTGCCTGACTGTTCTTTGAATTTGAGCATTAGTTAATCAACACTACTACAGCCCCATATTGCTAACAAAACAACTTTGAGCCTAGCCTTTGTGATATCCCCTATAGGGGGCAACAAATCTGATTGTTGTTGGTTGATCCCTAAGCTAGTGGAAGAGACCTCTTCCATTGAGACTCTCAAATTAGATTTGAGAGGTTCACACTGTGGGATTGTGACAAGGCCTAGGATCATCAATATTTGCTCTAATTGAGATTCGACAAATGTGATCTGAATTTTATTTTACATCTTAATTGTGACTGTCAATCAATTTCTGATCTCACTATCATCATCTAGGCTAGCTTTGCACTGTCCTGAATCAACTTTGGTATCAGAGCTTAGGTCTAGTTTAGGGACTTAGTCTTGCATCTATGACTAGAACTTTCCATAATTGTGTCCATTGCATTTAGATCATTTAGGATTGGCATAGTGCATGCCTACTCGTAGTGCAAAGGATTACAAACCCACAACTCTATCTAGTCAACCCGTCATGCACCGCACAGAAATTGCTGCATTGCTAAAGACCCCTAACTCCCATTTGGTTAGCATTGAAAATAAGATAGAAGAGCAAGCTACTGCAAACAATGTCCTTAACTAACGAGTAGCCGGTCCTGAGGCTACTGATAATGATAGCGATGACCTTGAATCCAACACTGATGGCAGAGGTAGAGATTACGACCAGGGCGTTGGCCCTAGGAAAGGTGGTAGACACGGGGGTGGACCTGACACCATTAAGAGCATGATTTCTATGGTCGAGATGACCGAATCATAAAATCTATGAAGGCAGATGCCCCAAATATTGATAGTCGACTTGACCCAAAGGTTTTTCTTGATTGGTTGTCTGACATGGACAACTATTTTGAATGGTATGACATGTCTAGGGGGCAACAAGTTTGGTTTGCTGAAATGAAACTAGTGGACGCTAGGTTGTTTTGGACCAATATTGAGTATCAACTAGAGAGAGCATGACAAAAACCTCGCCCACAGGGGCGAGATGAAGGAGAAATTCAAGGAAAAATATCTTCCCCAATCCTATTGAGAGACTTCCGCACCAATGGCAGTCCCTTCGGCAAGGGAACATGTTTGTCACTGATTACAGCGCAAAATTTGAAGAATATATGCTGTGATTTAACGTTAGGGAAGACCCTTCTGTAACTGTTTCCAAATTTAGAACAGGTCAATGTCTAGAATTCAAAGGGAGTTGATTCCCCACAATGTGAGTTCCTTGGATCACACTTATCAGGTGGTACAGGATTTAGAGGAATATATGAAACCACCTTTCTTAGGCACTTTAACTCTCATAGTTCTGACCCTCGTCCCACTCTCACGGGCAAAACCAAATTTTGGAAATCAACCAAAGGGTCAATCCAGTGCCCCTCCAATGTTAGGAACCCCAAAGATAAGGGAGCAATTGGCGAGCGTTCCAAGCAGAGCAACCAGACCAAGTGCTTCAGGTGTCAAGGATTTGGGCACTATACCTATGAGTGCCCCACCAAAACTTCTAATTTATACATTTAGGCAATGAGGATGGTGAGTTACCTAAAGATTTGCTCCCTACCATCGCAAAGAAAGTAAAGCCCATATGAGTGCAGGTGAGGTTCCCTGATTAATGGTTGTTAGGTGTGCCCTGACCTTCGAGAAGGGAATTTGGCAATTGGAGTAGGACTACGATTTTCCATAACTACGTCAAATGTGATGAAAAAAGTTGCAAAGTTGTCATTGATAGCAGGAGGTGAACCAATGTGGTTTCCTCCAATATTACCTTCTGCCTAGGAACCCTTAAGCATATCAAGTGTCATGAGTAGATTCTACACCAACTACTGTCACTCAACGTTGTTTGGATCCAATCCAATTTGGACCAATTGTGGAGCAATGTTGTGCCTATGGATGAGGGCCACATCATCTAGGGGAGGGCCTGGTTGTATGACTTGGATGTCACAACTTTTGGGCAATCAAATAATTGCTCCTTCATTTAGAAAGGTAAGAGTATTAAACTGAATCCTCTCCCACCCAAGGACACCACTGAAAAGAAAAGGGCAAAGATAAGGACAAGAGTAGCCAAAAACTTAACATATTCCGTGAGAAGCCATTTCGGAAGGAAGCTAAGAAAGAACGTCTCATCTTTACTCTTGTAGTAAGAGAAAGCTCTTTTGAACAAGTCGTAGAGATTCCACGAGCATGGAGCCTATAATTATAGAGTATCAGGATGTATTTCTAGAGGATTTGCCGAGAGAGGTCCCTCCTATGCGTGACATTCATCACACGAATAATCCTGTTCCTAGCACAACTCTGCCAAATTTACTGCATTATAGGATGAATCCTCCCGAGCAAGCAGAGTTAAAGAAGAAGGTTGACAAGCTTCTTGAAAAGGGTTTTATTAGGATAGCCTATAAGCCCTTGCACCGTACCTACACTCCTCACACCAAATAAGATGGATCTTGGAGAATGTGTGGACAGCAAGGCCATCAACAAGATCATCATCAAGTATTGTTTTCCTATACCGAAACTAGTTGACATGTTGGACATGATGGCTGGTGCCACTTTGTTTTCTAAAATTCATCTCAAGAGTGGCTACCACCAAATCCATATTCGTCCAAGGGACAAATGAAAGACCCTCCTTCAAAACAAAGGATGGAGTGGTTTGCCATGCCCTTTGGTTTAACTAATGCCCTCAACACTTCTATGAGGATCATGACACACGTGTTGAGGCAGTTCATTGACAAGTTCCTGGGTGTGTATTTTGATGATATTCTATAATCAATCCAAAGAACTACACCTAGACCACTTGGGGCAGCTTTGCACAGTCCTTAGGACAGAGAAGTTATTTACTAACTTCAAGAAACTCATGTTTTTGTAAAACAATGTAGTTTTCCCAGGATTTTTCATATCATCTGAGGGGATGTCTACCGATCCCGAAAAGATTAGAGACATTATTGATTGGCCTGAACCGAAGAACATTCATGAGGTTTGTAGCTTCCATGGATTAGCTACATTCTACCGTCAATTCGTTCATGGGTTTAGTTCCATCGTGGTCCTTGTCACCAATTGCATAAAAAAGGGGGAAATTCCGATGGACGAAGGCTGCCGTCAAAGTGTTATAAGAGACGAATTCAAGGGTGACTCATGCTCCGGTCATGTGCCTTCTTGACTTTTCAAAGGTGTTTTTAGTGGTGGGAAATGCATCAGAGGTAGGCATAGGTGGAGTGTTAATCCAGGAGGGCCATCCAATTGCCTATTTTAGTAAGACGCGAAACTAAGGCAAAACAAAAGTGCTCCACTTATGATAGGGAGTCCTATGTGGTAGTGCAAGGTCTAAGGTATTGGAGACATTACCTACTATAGCAGGAGTTTGTCTTATTCTCAGACCATGAGGCTCTAAGACTTCTTAATTCCAATAAGAAAGTTAACCCATGGCATGCAAAGTGGGTCGAATACCTTCAAGAGTGTACTTTTGTGTTGAAGCATAAAGCTGGAGTTAAGAATAAACCTGCAGATGCACTCCACCACGCACTCCACCACAAGGTTGCACTGCTACACTTATGACTGTAGAAGTGACTGGGTTTGACTGGATAAAGGGAGATTATCCGACATGCCCAGATTTTGGGGAGTTGTATACTTCTCTTTTGGAGAATCAATCGAGACGAAACAATGAGTTTGTCCTACAAGAAGGATTTCTGTTTAAAGGCAGGAAACTCTCATTGTGAGAATTCCTCGTTTTAGGAACTGCATGCTGGTGGAGTATCCACTTTGGCCATGAAAAAACCATTGCCCTTGTTGAGAACCGCTTTTATTGGCCAAAGTCTCAAGTGAGACACTACCAAAATTATAGGGCAATGCAGGACTTGCCAATTGGCTAAACAAAGAAAGCAGAATACAGGGTTGTACACTCTGTTGCCTATTCCACACATAGTTGTCAATTCCGCTCCGGTCGCCATTCCGGTTTGACCTTGCAGTGGAACATTTCGGCATTCCGGTCAATTCCGATATTCCATTCCGGAAAAGGCACGATTGAAAACTGAATATATACATATATAGGAATACCTAAAATAAAAAAAATAGTTGAATGCTAAAATAATACTAAAAATGCAAACTTACATCACTTAAACTAAACTACACTCTACAATTGTCTATTTTCTAGTTTTCACTACATATGAATGGAAGTATGAAACCGTGGCCGGAATATGGGCGGAGTTGGTCCGGAATTAGAACCGGAATTGGGACTGGAACAGCCGGAATGGACCGGAATGACCAGGACGGACTGGAACTGAGATTGGAAACTTTTAGGGGGCCATTCGATTTCCGCCCAAGGCCAATTCCAGAACATTCTGGCCAATTCTCGTAGTAACGGAATGTAATTGACAACTATGATTCCACATGCACATGGAAAGACATTAGCATGGACTTTGTTGTTGGACTTCCCAAGACCAACTAACAGCACGATTCCACTTTTGTGATTGTGGAACATTTTTTGAAAATGGCTCATTTCATTCCTTGTTATAAAACCTTCAATGCCTCTAACATTTCGAAGCACTTTTTTGATGAGGTTGTAAGGTTGCATGCATTCGCCTAAAACCATAGCGTCCGATAGGATGTGAAATTTATTTCTAGAAAACCCTATGGCATATGATGGGAACTCGTCTTCAGTTCTCTTCTGCATACTATCTCTTCAATTCTCTTTTGCATACCACCGCAAGCCCCATGTCCACTGCACATAGGCCATCCAAGTCCGCATATGCAATTTTTGCACAACGCATTTATGATTTGCATGCTAAGATCAGGAAACACATTAATATAAGCAATGAAAAAATATAAATAACTGCGAACTCAAACCAATCTCATAAGGAATTCCAAGTAGGGAAATTTGTGGTGGTTCCCATTAGGCCTAAGCGATTTCCGCATGGAGTCACGAAAAAGTTGCAAACCCCTAGTGCTAAACCTTTTAAAATTCTGAAATGGGTAGGTCCCATTCCCAATGCCTATGTAATCGATCGTCCACTTGATATGGGTATCAGTCCAATTTTCAATGTGGAAGATCTTATTCCTTTTCAACGTCCTGCAGTGTTCCTTGATCACCCTTATGACATTAATCTTGATAGCTTTAAGCCAAATAATAGTGTCTGGCCAAACTAATAACCCTTGGGCTTCTTCAACCCAATTCCCTCAATTGAAACCACCACCACCAACTACACCTCACCTCGAAAAAGGGAAGTGGTGGAAGATATCATGGACGAATAGGTGGTATCAACCAGACATGGGGGTACAAAAAGTACCTTGTTGAATGGAAGGACAGGCATGAATCTAATTGCACGTGGATTACAAAGGAAGAGCTACAGCGGCTTAATCTGGATCTCCTGGAGTGGTACTATAGCTTTATATCGCCAGAAGAAATTTCTTCCCAAGCAAGGGGGAATTGATGAGGACATGAGAAGGAAGAAGAAGACTCATACACAGGCTTCATTGTGGTTGGATGATCATTGTCCAATGTTAGATTATGCTAATTCTGAAGATCCACAGTTCGATCTTGATTCTTACAAAGATCAATGTTTGGGTCTACTCCAATCATCCATGTGATCAAGTTGAAGATCCCATGTGGCAAAATCAAGAAGACCCTACCAAATGGAAGGCACCATCGAGACAGAAGCGAAGAAGATCAAGAGGGGGCCCATTTAATTGGGGCTCGTCCCAGAATCATAAGGTCATTCAGCCATGGGGATTGGACAACCCAGCCCATTTCTTTATTTTATTTTTTATTTTTTTATTGTTTTAGTTATTTTTATGGGTTAAGCAATTAGGCTGAGTTATTTTATTTTGGATGTTACCATTCAAAAAGAAAATTATTTTGGATGTTTTAATCTCTTCATCGTTAATGTGTTTAGATGGTTAAGATTAGTTTTAGAGTGGATGCTTTGCTTATATAAGGCTGTAAAACCTCTTTTAAGACCTAAAGATGAATAGAAAAGGATTTGGGTGCTTTTGCTCTCTCTCGCAATAGGACTAATGTGATGCCCATAGGGTGTGATGTCTTGAGACTCCATGTAATCTTCTACTACTCCTTTCCCTTTCACTTAGGTACTGTTGTTTTCTTCTCCAAATATTCTTTCCCGTCATCAAACCAACCCCCAAACCCTAAATCCATTGATCATACACCCATCTCCATCAAACCACAACCCTAATCCTATTCTCCACTTGGCAGAACCCCATCCAAGCCCAAACTCGCCTGACCAAACCCCATATCAGCCCATCTCCCCTTGGTCGAGCCCTATTCTTAGGGTTTTTGACCCATTCAACCATCCTTTCTTGAGTGCTTGATACTTTCAGCTGCTTTTCTCATTACATATACAAATTTTCTTATCCATCACAACAAATTGCAACTGTGGGACTGTTCTTTAAATTTGAACATTAGTTAATCAACACAACAATACCCTCATATTGCTAACAAACCTACTTTGATCCTGACCTTCTGATGAAGATCCACACCTCCGACGGTGAGATCAAGCCCTAAGACTCAAAACCCTAAGATCACTTAGGGGAAAATACCCAAAACTCACCCACGAGAACTTCTAAATTGTATTAAGAATATAGCATAAGCATTACAATAGGGGACTCCTCTAAATATAAAGTAACACTGTTTCTTAATAACCAAGACATCCTAAGATAAGGAACTACCTAATCTTAATCAAAATAGAATTTAGGAAGTAAATATACTAAGCTACTCTACTAATTTAGAAACTATCTAAACTAATGATAAGGACCTCAAAATTAGTCATGTGGACCCCATCAAGCGGGTCCATCAGGGCCTGCGGGTCCTAGTATTGGATAGGCCTGCATCAACTCTCCCCGGCTTTGAAAAACTCGACTCCGGCGAGTTAATGGCCTAATGTCTCTCGTAAAGATCAGGATTAAGACGCTGAAAATCGGTAGTTATAATCCACATGGCAACTGAGATTGGACAGTTCTTACATCGAACAAGAAACTTCTGAAATCCCCTTTGTCTAGTGGAAACAATCTGATCATCAAGCACATCAACAATTTTATCTGCAAGGGCTAGTGAGGGTGGTAGTTGAATCTCTTGTTCTTCTGACGGATTGTCTTGGTCATGGCCCTTATAGAGTGTGAGATGTTCAACGTTGAAGGTAGCATTCAATCCAAGATCTGTTGGGAAAACCAACACATATGCATTAGGACCAATTTTCTTGAGAATCTTGAACAGTCCGGAGTTGCAGGGGTGCAGTTTTTTATTGGCTCCCGGTGGAAGGGGCTCTCGACGATTACGAAGCATAACCATATCTCCTTCGTTAAACTGAACGAAACGACGGCACTTATTTGCATGTTCTTTATATGAATCATTGCTTGCTAAAATATGGCACCGAACTTCTTCATGAACCTGCTGCATATGGTGAATAAAGCTATCCGCATCAGCATTTGGTCTTGCTTCAACAGGGAAGGGAACAAGATCAACTGGTAGACGTGATCTGGTGCCAGTAACTGCTTCAAAAGGAGAAATCCCTGTGGACCGGTTGACAGAGTTATTATATGCAAACTTAGCCATAGGCAGAACCTGATTCCATGTGGTAAGATGGTCTCACACTAAACAACTAATTGTTCACTTGCTTTCCTATTTGACTAAAGCACCAAATGATCCCGGAAGAATATACACCCCGAGACCCATCGTGAATATATGTGGTGAAGTAGTCCATGATCAAGGTAAATATATAGGGGCTCCAAGCGGACCCTTGGTGCAAACCAAATTTGCCTGATGTAGATGCAATCCAGAAAGCTACATAAGTGGCACCACAAATTGTTCCCATGTGCTTAACTACCTCCCGTAATGTCATAAATGATTTTTATACACCCTTTAGGGATCATTTTCTCTTCAATGCCTAGTAAATTAACTGCATTGGCACCAAAAATTACAATATCATCACCATCTCTCTATTTCTCTCAAATAAAGAAAAAAAAAAAGAAAGAAAATTGAGGAGTCGATTTCTCCCTCAAAAGACCACCTTTTTAATCAATCTTTTTCTTCTAGCCTCATTTCAACCTTTTGACTTCTTGATAGTTTCTGCCAAAAAACATTTTATGAAATGATTCTTGCATCTGATTCCATTCTAGCAACTAATAGTGCTAGTAGTGAAAATGCATACAGAAAGTGAACATCAACAGCACATCTGACCACCATAAGAAGCAATGAAGGATCCAAGTGAAAACCAAAACTGAGAAAACACGAGCTGAGTATACGTCAGAGCTGAAAAAACCCCAACCATGTGTGCAAGTCATTCGTCTACAACTGTAAAGAAATTCCTCCAAATAAAAAAGAACGTTGCAAGGGAGCATCAATTCGGATCAAGACAACTGCCACCCATCAGTGCTACCAAAGGCAAATAAACTCAACTGGGAAACCAACGAGTATATCTTGACTCACAAGAACTTCTCCCTATTACAATAGAAATGTACTGAAAATATTGTTTTCAAAGATCCACATGACCAATTCGTTTAGCCATTTAGAACTCATGTAAAAGCCAAGTTCTAAAAGGGTTCTCTCTAATTCGTCACACTCTGCAATGAATTCTTCAAAATGTTATAGATCATTCAAAACCATCAATTTGGAGGGCCATATATCAGAATTGACATATAAGAACACAAATAAGGTTAAAACACCAATTGCGTTATCTTCTAATCTCAACACCAACTCAGACTACACATCATAAAACGTCAAATTAGAGAAAATTGAGCAACGATGGTGACCCACGTGCCCAAATTGTCAAATACGAACCTATAAGAAGATAATTAAAAAAAAAACCCCAAACTGGTTATGACCCAATCTCAATCCTGTTACAAACAACACATAATATAACATCAAACTGAATAAAATCAAGAACAATTGACCAAGATCCACAAACCCAATTGTCAAATAAGAGCACATTAAAAAAAAAAAAAAAAAGATAAAACCCAAATGGGTTATCGTCTAATCCCAACACCAACACAAACAACACACATAATATAACATCAAAGTAGACAAAATAAAAAACAACAAAAATAGCAAGGACAATAAAGGATCCACAGCAACAGATATGGAGATAGATACCTTGGAGACGATGTCCTCGTAGAGCCCGAGATGGGTCTGGCAGTGCTTGCAACTGTAGATCTTTCCCTCCAGATTTATCAAATAAAGCCTCCCCATATCTGCTATCTTCCAATCAAAAAAGCCCCTTTCCACTTCCCTCCCAAACACCCCTCTCTATATTCTGCTCTCTGAAATCTATGAAAGAGGAAAAAGAGAAGACCCAAGAAAGGAAAAGTAGAAGCCTCTCAATTTCATATAAGATGGAAAGTGATTAAAGAATTTGCAGAGAAAAGTGCGTAGATTAGAAATGGGAGAAGGTTGAAAGATGTGAGGAGACAAAGAGAAAGACGTAAAAGGAGACATTTTACCTGCTTTTGGCGTAAAACGTGGCTTGGGTATTGCAGTCGTATTTATCCATTAGAAATGATTACCCGTTCACTGTATCAGCCTCCTGTCTTATTGGAGGCTGCTCGTCCTCCGAGGTTCTCAAGAAAAATATATATACAGGAACATGAAAAGATATATTTTTTTTTAGAGGAATTTACGCCGGAAGACCCTTACGACCATATACCACTTCGGAGGTGTCATATTCACCATAGACACGGATAAGGCCCCTACAGGTGCGTTTTTGTATTTTTTTTTATTATTTAGTAGTATAGTCGATATCGACCATTCCTCAAATTATACCCTTCGCGCAGAGGCTCCTTTTCCCATTCCTATTTACCATTCCTTTCCACCTACTTTCCCCTTTCGCTTTTTTCTCCACGCGGTCGAGGCCCCCTTCCCAGTGGTCCCTGGTAGGTGGTCCTAGGTAGCTTAGCGCCATTTTTCGAACTGGTTCACATGGAGGTGCTTTCATTACTTCCTCTCTTTTTTTTCCAATTTTGTGCCCTAGATTTTGATTGTATTCGTTTTGATGCCTTTGGGTTGTTGTGCTCTAAGTTGTTTTTCGTCTCCTCACCTATCCTAATGGACCCTGCTCATGGACCCCTGCTCATCTTCGTTTTAGATGTTTTGGCTATGAATTCATCTTGAGTGGTACTTTTATAGCATTTGCCATCAAAATGGTCGCCCCAAAAAAGAATAGTTGATTATCTTCGCAATGGGGAAGCATGAACAATGGCTGCTCCTTTGAATGTTGGAGAAACAAGTTGGGAATTTAGAGCTAATACATATAATCTTTAATTTAATTTTAGAGCTACTGGCGTAGACCTAAACATTGCATAATGAGTGTAGTTCCTTATGAAAACCCTATACCTGCTCAGGAAGTTTCAACTACTTCTTTAGACGAATTCCTACAAAGAATTCAAGTTATAATTCTCCGAGGGGGACATAACTTCCTCATCCAAATAGAACATTTAGAGAAACTCTCTAGTCTCCAACTAACCCAACCCATAGGAAATTGTGGTGGATTAATCTCTATTTGTATAGTTTGATGTTTTTTGTGAAGACGAAGTACTCTTTTTACTATATTGTTCTGGAATGGAATCTACTTTTAAACGTTTTACGAGTGAATTTTGAGTTTTTGGGTCTATGATTCTTTGGATTTGGTTTATTTCATCATTTGAAAATTCCTGTTGAAGGGGAATGGAGGTAGTCCAGACTCTAGATCCCAATCTCTCACACTGCCTGCAAGTGAGGAGATAGAATTTCATAGCGGGCCCAGCATTGTAAAATCTATACCATTCAGAATAAAATTAGTTCAATAAGACTTGGTCCCACCATAAGGTTTAGAAAATGATTACCAATGTACAAGGCTGTGTTAATCACTTGTTAATCTCAATCTTACGTTGGAACAACCTTTTATTAAGCGTAAGATTTGGTCACATACCATTTAGGAGAAGGCGCTCATTGTGAGAATTTTTTATTTCTAATGTGTGGGACCTACTGTGGAGTTCCACTCACCTTATCCATACTAATAGGAAGGGTGAGTAAGACAACAGGAATGTATGAATTAGGATTTTATGTCTATGCTGAATGACTCTCTTTTAGGCCTGGTCACTCATTTGCAATTAGAATAATATGTAGCATTGAAATTACAAGTGATATGTTACTATTTAGACTACAACAATGTATAATTATGAACTCTACAAAGTGCAATGTAGAATTGGCCAAATATGTGAGAAAGAACTCTACATTGCGCTTTGTAGAGTTCATAATTTGCAATTAAACCTACCTCAATGGTTCTTCACAATCACAATCATAGTTTTTATTTCTAATTTTACTATTTTTGTAGTACTTATATTTTTGCAATTACTTTCAAATCATTTTTTAAGTTAAACAAAATCACATGCAACTCTCTGAGCAAAGTCCTTGAGCCATCGAGTGGAACCCACTCCTGAGCTTGGCGAGTGGAGCACAAGTTTTAATTTGGGAGGATATCGGTTGGGTTGGCCTACCAATTTATTATTAAGTGGGATCAAGACAAGGTAAACTAGGATGAATATTTTAACATGAAGCAGCTATTATGAAATTGTACTTTAAAAGGTAATTTGTTTCATTTCACACCACTTAAACTTAGTTTTATTATGCCCATCTAACCCATTACGTATATTTAGATGAAAATGAACAAATAATTACATATCAATAATTACTTAACTTTTTTAACTAAGAGAGGACAAACTAGGGAAAAAGGCCTAAGAATACACATTAAATTCTCTTTGAATACTTTAGCCACACAAATGTTTGGTGAATAGGCAGATTGTGAAAAGGATATGGTTTCAAATTTCTGAAAACTCCAATCACATCATCATAATCATGTATGGTTCTTCATTGTCCCATCAATCTAGGTTGGTTAGAAATGTTCTACTTAAACCCAATCAAAACTATGGCCACATTCATTATGGTATAAAAAAAAAAAAAAAAGAAAGTAAGATGTATCTCACTCTCAAAATAAATAAATAAATAAACAAATAAAGATCTCTTTCTCATACATTTGACCAAGTAACATCATTTTCTTTTATTATTATTGTTGTTGTTGCCTTCACCTAAAGCTCAAAGAAGAGGGGCACGAACATTCTACCAACTCCAATAAGTATTTGTTATTGTGGGGGAAAAAATGAAGGGACTAAGGAAAAACAAAAAAAAAACTTGCATTGAATGGTTTAATATGTCTAATTCTATAATTGAATCTTAAAACTCAACTTGACTGGAAGTTGATACGTGCGTTTCAATCTCTGCCAATATGTGATTAGAAATTGCAATAAATTATTATGAGAACAATCTTCAAGTTGTTCATCATGCATAAAATATTTGCCTTTTGTTTTGCTCTTATGATTCCTTTTACGGGCTTTGTGTTAATAGAGAGAAAAATAAAAAAAGGAGTGCGACTCAATCCAACTCAAATTGATACAACATGAATGAGCAACTAAACTTTATTTCGACAACAAAACTCAGATAATTGTCATTGTCAGATTACAGAGAATTGCTTGCTTTGCTACTATATAGCGCTGAGAAACTTCAAAACTCACTTGAATCGACTCGACAACTGTTCGGGTGATCATCAAGTTGAGAAACTGCAATGAGTTGACAAAGCACTTAACATATTCGTTTCACTGGCCAATTCACAAAAAAAAAAAAAAAAAAAAAAAAAGACCTATCGAGTCGAGTTGTGAATACAAATTTTAAGACATCGGTTGTGGGACATGGAGTTTAGTAATGCACAGTCATAGGCCACCACACCCCAAAATCCTGTTGAGGCCCAGTACTTTTATATCAAAACCATGTTTCTGACCAGGTCCAGTTTAGGGGTTTAAAAGTCAGGCTCGGCCCCGCCTTTAAGGAAACTATAGTAAGCCCATTCGTGTAGATTATTCGGCTAGCCTAGTTCATCTAGAGTGATTTTAACAAGAACTGGCTCAAGAATCATTCATCTCCGAGAATCATTAAAAAAGGTTGGAATAGGACTCAGAAAGCCATCATAGCTATGCAGAGTTGTCTAGGGAAGGCATTGTGCAAAGCTATATTAAGTTTCTTATGAAAGGAACTTCCCCAAAACATAGGACTATATTTCCTATTTACTGTTGCCTGATTCTATTTCCTGTCCAATGTGTATACTCATGTTTCCTAATGTCTTTGATCTAAGTGGACAAATGTAGAACAAGCCCCCGAAGCGCCGGAAACACTCCTATACAACCAACGGTTTCATGGAGATGTATATTCCCTTATTTACATACTTCCGTAATCACATCATCAAGTTACTTTCTTATCGTATGTCATCATCTACATTCTAATGAACTTTTCATAATATTGTGAACACTAGGAGTTCGGGAGGCTGAGGTGCATACCAACAAATCCAGACAAGTATATTTGGTCGCTGACAAAGCAATAAAAGGATTATGTGAGGCGGACAGGCGTCCACCATCTAGTAGAAATAGATCGCATGGTCATAGATCATGCTCTGATCATTGCTCTAGTGGAGAGGTGGCGTCCAGAGACAAACTCATTCAACTTTCCATCGGGCAAAGCAACTATCATGCTAGAAGACGTTACATATATATACGGCCTACTTATTGACGGGCCGTTGGTGGCTAGACGTATGTTCCCGGGGAAGTTAGTAGCCCCAGTGTGTGAGGAGGTCCTTGGGATTACTCCAGAGAAGAAGACTGATTACGTGGGCATAACAGTGAAATTTAAGTGGCTTGAAGACAACTTCAAGGCTATAGAACTAGAGAATAAGAAGAAGCACAAGAATTACAAAGAGTTGGGGAGCCGTGCAACACAGGCCTACCTATTCTTCTTGGTTTCCGATCAGATTGTTACGCAGACTTGTGGTGCCCGTGGACTGGCTTACTTACTCGAGCTCTTCAAAGAGTTTAAACCCTACGCATGGGCACCGGCTTGTCTTGCTAATCTATACAGGATGTTGACCAGTGCCTACTATTGGAATCAAGAGAAGAAGATGGATGGAGATCAGAAGGATGATCCCAAGGGAGAGGATGAAGGTCACCAACTGAGGACACCAACCGGGCCTCTACAGCTATTACAAGTGATTGGAAAGTGTTCTAATATAATTTCCGTAGTTTTACTAATATAATTTTCGTAGTTAATGATAGTGTACGTAACTCATTATCTTTTATGATGTGGTGCAACTATGGGCTTACGATAGGATGTCGATCGGAAAGTGTCCGAAACTATAAGATAGTTGGAAGTATGATGTGAAGTTCTCACTTTTTAAGACTTGGCAAAAGAGACTGCCTAAAACCCCAGCCCTCTCCACAGTGAAGAAAATGAGAAGGCAGCTAAACAATCAGAAACCTGATGGGGTAATCATCGGAAAACATATATTTTGTACATATTTGCATTTGAAGTTATTATACTAGCTTTTCGATATCGACCTTATGATCCCTTACTTACGTCAATTGCAGTTCATCTGGCAAATTTATTCTGGGTACAACAAGAAGTTCCATTCGAAGCTTTTAAAGTCGACCACGGTCTCATTGGTTCTTCTACCGTCCTAGTTTTCTATTGGATCGTCGAGCGGCACAATACATGGCGGGTGATGAAACAGTTTGGACTAAAGCAGCTAGTCCCGCCGCCATTCGAAATGCCAATTCTGATATGGGAAAGGACATTCAGGGCTATTGTTGATTACAACAAAAAGATGGCTGAAGAGGTTACATTACAGTGGGCTGCAAGAGCCCAGCTTCGCCTGCGTGGTGAGGACTGTATTGCAGCCGAGCATTTAGCAGAGTATATGGAATGGTACAGTCAAAACACAATCATGTTCATTGGGAGGACAGAGGAAATGAAGCAGCCCGCAGCGAATGAGCAAGCGGCTACCCAGGCGGAGGGATCCGGCAAACAAATGAACCCACCATCCCACTGAAACATGTACAGCTCACATTATACTATATTAAGCTAGTATTTTTCTACAGTGGATGTTCAAACGCATTATTCATTACAAAAATCTGATATTGAGCCTTTTCTGTTTATCTTTTTAGGCTCAAGATTTGGTTGATCGGATAGAACGCTCTTTCAAATGGGTTGTGCACCGGAACACTCCATTTGAGAAGTTGGCCATCTCAGTTGGGAAGAAATTGGAGAAGTTTAGGGCCGGTTTTAAGACCAATTGGGATGACTTCTCATTCGATGGCTATAGCAGCTCCTAATCTGATGAAGATGTAGGGAATAAGAAGATTAAAATCACCTTTACACACAAGAAAATGCCCGCTGTAAAGAGCCTGGTGAAAACAAAAAAGAAGACATCAAGAAGAAAAACTCCTATGTTCCAAGAGACACCACTAGTGATGATAGAAGGATCCGGTAGCAGGTCGCAGTCCCCGGTTAAAGTGTCAGAATTTGTCCAGGATTTTGATCCAGAGTCTGTTCAAAGATCTGGTGCCCCACCTGTTCAAGAACCCCATCAAGGATCCGGTGTCTCACCAATTGAAGAACCTGTTCAAGGATCCACCATCCCAACAATTGAGGAGCTTCTTTCTACCCTGCTAATAAGCAGGTATTCAGCTCGCCATTGCCAGTCTCAAGTTCATCCGCTCTTGTGGTTTCAGCCCCTATGGCCACACTTGCTTTACTAGTATGGAGGATAAAACGGCTACCGCGGATGCGCAAGATATCACTCAAGTTTAAAGACTATGCTCGTTCAATTGTTCAAAATGACTACGTATTGTCGGATGGTGACAAGTTCTTTCTCAAAGGGTTTAAAGAATACTATGTGGACATGTATGAAATGGTGAATAACATATGTGTACATATAGAAGTCAACCATTGGAACACGTTTCAATTAATCTTCATCTTCATCTATTGCAGGAAAGATGAGCTGAAACAAATATGCACATTAGTAAAGGCGGCTGATCTGAGGAAGATACTTGATGATGGGACATCGATGGACACGAACATCATGTACTACTACTTTGAGATCTTGAGAGAAGGCTATGACACATGTTTCATTGCCGACCCAAGTGTTTGTGTAAGTAAAATTACGGTATTGCTTTGAGTAGGCAGTGATGTAGACGATGGCGCAATTCAATAAACGTAACTTGTTATTATTGCATGCAGAGCTGGTGGCGTGATGGGAGTGATACTGCGGTGGAAGCCGTATTTGGGAAATTAGTACATAGAGTTTGGGATGCGAAGGAAGCACGCACGCTGGTATTCATCATCTACCACAGGTCTCATTTCACCCCTATTGGCGGGGTACGTTGATGAGAGGATATGGGAGTTCTATAACAGCATGGATAAAGATCGCCGGTCAATGAAACATGCGGAAAAATTTGTAAGCTATTTAATCGTGTTTGTTGTTTTATTGAATTCTTTTTGTTTCTTAAAAGGAAGCATCGGGTTTCGTTGTACAATGATCGGGTTTTCTGAATGTTTACTTTCATGAAATATATATGGCTATGCTCATTCAATCTGTACATTGGCAGATGGGATGGTTGAACGAGAGGTACAGTCACTTCGGTTGGAACGACCCCTTTATGTGGTCATGGCTCGAGAGGGCGGACATCCCTCGTCAGGAGAATTGCAATGACTATGGAGTTTTTGCCATGGTCTTCGCTGCTCACTGTGTGCACCGACTGCCACCTAAATTTACTCAATCTCATATCCCATACTTTTAAAGTAAGATCGTTGTAGAGATCTTCAAAAGGAGTTGGCAGTTGAATGCCAACAGGCTGGGCTTGACTGAATTGATAGAGTCACCATCAGTCTCATGACTGTTCTAACTCCCATCTCTAGTTTTGCTTGATTAGGCTACTGACTCAGTCTGGATGAATTTATTGACACTGTACTTATGGACTTATGTAAATTGTTGAATGGGGCACATTTTAGTCTCTTGAAGTTGTGGGAACTTACAAGTTGTTGGAATTTTTTTGACTTATGAGCTGTGGATAGTATGTTATTAACATATGTACAGTTCAACACCTCAAAATATTTGTACAGTTTACAATTTGTGGACATACATTTCCTCTTTTACTTTTGTGGTGACATTGTTGTGGGCTTGGACTAATTATCATTGTATAGGATGTACATTTTATTTTACAAGTTATTTTACAGGTTTTTTTGTTGCCAACATGGCCCTGATCCAACATCTGTTAGTGTTAGTTGTTATCCCACTAATGGTCGATAGCGACCAGTAACATCGTCGATATCGGCCACAATTGTAAACACATAACAAAGCCTGTAAAATGAGAGTTTCAGTTAAATGGTCGATATCGATCATTATAATAACTGATACCGACTATACTGTAAGCAGTAATGAAAAATTGACTTATAGTTATTTGGTCGATATCAACAATTACTACAAACACACAATAAAGACTGTAAAATGAGAGTTTCAGCTAAATGGTTAATATCGGTAATTATAATGATTGATACCGACTATACTGTAAGTAGTAATGAAAATATGACTTATAGTTATTTGGTCAATATCGACAATTACTGCAAAAACACAACAAACCCTGTAAAATGAGAGTTTCGGTTAAATGGTTGATATTGGTCATTATAATGACCGATACCGACCATACTGTAAGCAGTAATGAAAATTTAACTTACTGT
The DNA here is from genome assembly GCA_029852735.1 of Persea americana. Taxonomy (NCBI): domain Eukaryota; kingdom Viridiplantae; phylum Streptophyta; class Magnoliopsida; order Laurales; family Lauraceae; genus Persea; species Persea americana. The sequence goes on from CM056819.1 coordinate 28,489,891, forward strand.
TATTTGGTTGATATCAACAATTACTGCAAAAACACAACAAAGCCTGCAAGATGAGAGTTTTCATTAAATGGTCGATATCGGTTATTATAATGACCGATATCGACCATACTGTAAGCAGTAATGAAAATACTGTTATTTGGTCTATATCGACAATTACTGTGAGCACTACCCATAGCCTGTAATTTCTAAGTTTCAGTAAAGTTGTCATTATTGACTATTATAATAGTCGATACCGACCATAATGTAAGCATATAATAAAAAGCTGAGTTCAGTGAAATGGTCGGTAACGACTATAAAAATGGTCGCTATCGACCATATTGTAAATAATTTGCATCCACTTACTTACACTTAAATGGTTGCAATCGACTACTTTAATGGTCGATATTCACTATTACCACAGTAAATCACAGAGTAGGATTTTGGCTTTAGTCAATCACCAAGAGAGGATGATCACATTAGATTGGTGACTTAATCACCACTATTTTAACTATTAATCACTAACAATAAATTCAAAAACCACCTTTTTGAGTGTTACTAAAGTAGCCACACGTATTCCTCATCAAAACATAACTACCATACAAATGATCATTAACAGTTGTAGTTTTCCAATATCAATATACATAATAGAACGACAATACAAAACTTTCAAAAGCAGAGATTTGTACTTACAATGGGACTATATGCATCATCTAATACCCCAAAACATTCCCTCACAACTGTTCTTACTTACAACTGTTTTCACTTACAATGGAACAATATGCATCATCTCATAGCTCAAGAAAATTCCCTAACCACTCACAATACTTACAACAGTTTCTATATGCATCATCTGTTCTTACTTTTTAGGCTCTATTCAGTCTATTCTTTACTTACAATAGTCCCTAACTCAAAAAATTCCCCACAAAATACCCCAGACTACTGTTTTTACTTACAATGGGACTATATGCATCATGTTAGGCTTCCCAAAAACATACCACCCAAAAAATTCCATGGTGAAGTACATCAAGTGCATATTGGAGGATTGCGACACCCTCCACGGTTATGCCCTCTCCTTTTGCAATTTGAACACGTTACGACCCTTCTCTGGTGACCATGATCTTTGGTACGAATCCTATTTTTCTTTGGATGTTTGGGCTGTTTAGTGGCTCTCGGTGGAAGAACCCTGACGTCACATGTGTGCTCCCATTGCTTGATGTTGCGAGTAGCATGCACAGTACTTCATTGTACGTGTGATGGTATGTGCTTAAAGAATACGAAAGCTCGCATAATGAATATGGATCGTAATTTCTGACCTTCATTGAGGCCAATGCGTGACAACAGGGGATGCCTAATATTTGCCATTTCCAACATGTGCAGTTTTTCAATTCGATGTCAACAACAACCACGTACTCTGCAGATTGAACCTGAAATTCAATGAGCCTAGGTATTCGCACGTGCACCCGGCGGGCTTCCTCCATTTCTTGGCTCAGAAGTTTCTTCCCGTATAGAGTTAGACAAGTTGTTATGCTTTGAGACAAAAGGTGTCGCTTCTGATAGAACTCCATTAACTTGGCATGTATTTCCTCTACCTGCTTTGTGATGGGCAGGACTCTTGTGTCTCTTAGGAGGCTATTTGTATACTTAGCCGCATTGCTAGTTAGCATGTCATACCGACGGCCTTCTGCATATGCATTCGCCCAACGTTGCCACAAAATTGCTTCAATGTAGTTAAATGCCTCTTGGTTGACTGCACGTATATCCGTTATGTAAGCCTCGTGCTCATAAGGCCTATAGGACTTTATTGCACGCCAGAATTTCAAAACGATTGCCCTATCACTGAAAGCAGCCTTGATGTTTTCAGCTATGTGACGACAGCAATAACAGTGAAATACGGATGGCATTTGGTTCTTCAGCGTTGGAATTAGGCCCTTCTGACGGTTTGAAACAATATTCAAGGTGGCCGGCTCTCCCAACGATATGAACAAATTAGCAAGGAACCACTCCTAGACATCACGGTGCTCGGCTTCTGTAAATGCGAAGGCAATTGGAAGCAACTTTTGGCTGGCATCATGTGTTACTGCTTCAAGCAAGACACTGGGATATTTACCTCATAGTTGTGAATTGTCTACAGCTGTCACTAGTCTCAACGAAGATGTGAAATACCTTAAATAAGGTCCGAATGCCCAAAGAATCTTCTGAAACAGTCCTCCGTTGAGGTGTCTATGTTTGTTACAGTAACAGGGTTGCTCATCTGAAGTTCTTCATAGTAAAGAGGTAGCTACTGGAAGGAGTCTTCATACGAACCACAAATCATATTCAATGCCATCTCCCTTGCTATATAAGTCTTCTTGTAGCTAACGGTCGCCCTAAACTCCATCTGGTAGTCATTCATGATCTCCTTTGGTTTCAATTTGATATTTTGTCTGACTCTATCCATGATGAACTCTGTAATACGCGCCGAAGATGCTTGTCGATGTGCCATGCCCATCATTGGTCTTAAGCATCTATGGTTAGGATTGTACGTCCTTACTCTAAATTGTGGTCCTGATTCGACAATAGAAGCGTGAATACACCATGGACATTCCTGAACTATACAGTGCGCAGTTACTTTGGTCATGTTAGTCTTCAAGGGCCTAAGCGTGAAGTTGCCATAAATTGCGGACTTAGCCAAAGTATTCCGGAACGTCTGTCGATCAGGGATTTCACGCCCACTCCACATTTCCCGTGCCATGTTATTGCCAATATATGTGTTCATGTCCTTGGGCTCCATTTTATCCTCAAGATCAACAGCTGGAGTTTGATTAGAGCGAAATGGCTCAATGAATGGATTGGCTACTTCAACTTCAACTGGAGTTTCATTATAGTAAAATGTCTCATTGATTGGATTGGCTCCTGCAACATCACTTTCGGTCTTGACGATTAGAATTGAATGGATCTGGCATATGGAGGGAGGCCCATCAAGATGGATATCATCACCATGGAATGTCTCAAAGTCCAAACCATCATTGACAATGTCTTGTCCTACCGTCTGACGTGGACTGCAATTGACACGCATAGATGGAAAATACATGTCTTTGTCTTCACGGATGTCAATGGTAGGTACGTTTCTACAACTAGTTGAGTAATTGACTTGTTTTTTGTTGACAGTTCCTGATAAGTTCCTTGATTTTTTCGGACAAGAGCGACGCACAATGCTCCTTTGAAACCTACAAAGCATCATTACACATATAAGCAAGTACGACTGAAATATAGTATTTGGTGATGTACAATGTATAAATGTACCTCCAATTATCTCCTCTTATGCATTGCTCCTTGTTCCGACCGTTAAAGACATATAAATATATCCCATTCGATTCATCACCCGATGCTTTGAACGTACTCCTAACATTGATGTCATCATCAATGTTGGCCATGGAGAATGCCCGTCCGTTGTGATGTAGGTATTGCATGCTTAAATTCTGGATGGATGATTCCCAATTAGATGCTTCGATTGCTTTTTTAACCAGAGCTCCATATGTTATGTCTATCTCTAAAAGTCTCATTTTCTACTTTCCTCCATTGTCCACAGGACGACTTATATCGAATTCAAAATCGCCGTCGCAGTGGAAGATGAACAACACCTCTCCCTATCTGACATGCTGTCATTGAATCATGAGAAAATAATAAAGATATCAGTGGAAATTAGGTACTTTCAGAATGACAGTTAATACAGATCTCTATTGACAGCATTTGTATGTCTCTGAGAGTAGAGAAAATGTCTTCACATTGATAAAAACTCTGTACACCATGCCAAATAAAAAGATTAAACAACTATTCTCAAAAGCTTACCACTGACTAAACATTTAGGACAATAGTTCTATCAACAGGAAGAAAAGGCATTTAGATCAATTGCCTATTTATTAAAAGCTTGGAACAATGATCTTAAACCATGCTACTGAGTGCTATTCCTCACATTATTCCACCCATTCTCCTGTTATTCTAAATAATAAAGAGAACCAACTCTAATTATATGGAAAAACGACGTTAAAGTCTAAAACTTTGTAAGATAAGTCCAAAACAAAACCAATATGCAGATTCAATGTCACTCACACCATCTTATCAAGTTGAATAAACTTGTTGTTGGTTTTATTCTAAAAGTGACAAACACAAGACAAAAGGGACAAAGCAAAAAAAGCCAATTCATGACCAAACAGTTCTCCTATTGCCTAATTTTACAGAACACTATTTAAAATTGGAATGAACGCTCACATACTCACAAAACAAAACAAGCCCTTCAAATCCCATAAACCCCAAGTGCCTAGGGCAGAGAAAAAAGATTTAACATAGTTTCTAGGGTTTCCAACAATTAAATATTGGAGAGGAATCTAGGTGATGGTGTTTTAGGGTACTTAAAGCAGTCTAATGTGGTAGATAATGTATGTACCTTTGCCTTGATGGGGTCCAACCACCATGGAGATGGCGTTTTATGGTGGTTTCTAGAAGAAAAAATATCCAGAGCACTATTGAAGAAGACCCAAATGGAGAAATGCGAAAAGTGGAATCGGGGCGAGATATAACATATACTTGCATAATGATCGATATCGACTAAATTAATTGTTGATATCGAATAAATCGCAAAACGACAAAAAAAGAAGGAAAAAAACCCATATGAGGATCCCTCCCGTATCAGACATGAAAGTGGGACCTGCTGGGACGTATATGGTCCTCGAGGGTCTTCTGGCGTATATTCCTTTTTAGCAGATAAGCTCTATTAGAAAAGGTTATAAATTTTGGGTACGTTCGTATTAAAATATAGAGGGATTAAATTAGTGGGGGTGATGGCTGTATATTTATTTTTCATTTAATTTTATTTTTATTTTTTAAAGGAGTTTTTACCGAAAGCATCATCAAATATCCCTATACCTCCAAAAGTATCTCCAAATACATGTAATGTCCAAACGCATTTTATACAGTATACTTTGTGTTTCCTGGACCAAATTGTCCTTCACTTTATTTCTGGTTTGTTCGAGACATGACACTCGCGAGCTTAAGATATGACTCGCGAGTTCGAGACATAACATTCACAAGCCCAGGATTTTGTGTTTATATATGTGTCAAACACCATTCACGATTTCAAGAAATAACTTGTGATGTTGAGAAAAATAAATATGATTAAGTTAAAGCTAATAAATCATTCCTTCATATTCTGAATTGTTAGTCAATCTAAATGAACCTCTACTAGTCATATTTTTGTTAGCTTTAACTATTGAATTGTTTAGTCTTTTATCGACATTGCAAGTTGTTTATAGACATAATGACTTATTCAAGTAATATTTCTCGACGTCGCAAGTTGTTTCTCGACATCACAAATGGTGTTGGATACACATATAGACTTAAAATTTTGAGCTTGTGAGTGTTATGTCTCAAACTCGCGAGTGTTATGTCTCAAACTCGCGAGTCATATCTCGAACTTGCAAGCATCATGTCTCGAACTCGCGAGAGCTAAAGTGAAGGGCAATTTGGTCTAGAAAAACTTAAGTATGTTGTATAAGATGCTTTGAGCATTATAGGCATTTGAGGATGCTTTTGGAGGCATAATGATATTTGAGGATGCTTTTGGTAAGAACCCCTTTTTTAAAAGTAAAGATGATTTGATTTTTTTCCTAAAAAGAAAAATTATTTTATGCTCGTTTTAAAAAATTCACCTTTGATCTAAACTTTTAACCACTTGTTAAATGAACTACATGTTTAAATCCCTTTTAATGCAAACAAACATGTTGTGTAAGTTTTGGGGCATGAGGATCTAGACCTTTTTTAAACAATCATATTGAACAAAATCTCAATTCAAGCGTACTGCCGTACACCGCCAAATTGCTTATACATAGAACACATTTAAATATTTCACAGGTGACCTAGTTTATAATATCATTATTGAAGTGCCATTTGGACAAACAAACTCACGAAATTGCTTGTGTGTTGTGAGTCGGTTTGGTCACTTTAGGTTTCAGTTGCTGCCAAGTTCATGCTAAATTGCAAACATAATAATATGGATCATTTCTCTTTGTTATGCACTTAAAATAAATGATTTTTTGTTGTGTTTGTCAATATCTAATACATGATTTAACATTTGTAGAGCTTGTCTTTGTTTAAGACAACTTCCTAATATCACATGCCTCTCTTCCAGGGATGGAGTGACATATACCTCTTAGGCTGATTATGCAAGAAGCATAATGGGTTTGACACTTTTGGTTAGAGTGAAATATGTGTCAATTCCTATATAAAGATGTGTCTTTGATATAAGTGATTTTAATAGAGCAAAGACAAACTTCTCATTAGTTAAATTATGTAGATAGCTCCTATTAGTTCTAGTTCGATTGTTGTGCTAACATGGGGTCATGTACCATATTTACATCGGGAGACACTTTTTTTTTTAACCTTTGCATCTACAATTGGCAAAGTACAAAGTGATAAAAGACTTCTCACCCGAAGTGGCCTCAAAGAAATTTATGTGATAACAAATTGTAAAGGGGTCATATGGGGGGGGGGGGGCGGGTGTTGTTTGGGCTTTTGGAAGGGAGGGCGGGGTTGGGTTTGAGTTTTTGCACAAACAACACACCTTTAGTTCCATTTGCTTGATATAAATGGTGCACATTACCACACGTCTAATAATGATAGGGCTCCACTTTAAGTCAATTAATTTTTTTATGAACTTTCTCCTTTAGTTTCGATTTGTACAATTCTAGCCTGGATTCACTTTTAGAAATCTCAATCCATTAGCACTCTTGCTTGAGTAATCAATGAGGAAATTAACAAAACTAATATCTAATAAGATCTCTTTGATTGGAATAAATCTCTTATTATATATAAAAATGGTTTTCCGCTCCTCTCTCTTTACTCAAATCATATTGTATTTCTATAGTATCCATTAGTATATATTATAGGGCTAGGATGCGGTTTTGAAATTGGAGTTCGATTTTGAAATTGATTGATGAATTGGCTCCAATTGAGCAATTGATTGAGAAATTTGCTTCCAATTTTAAATTAATTTTAACTAATCTAAAGAGTCTAATTTAGAGAGAAGTTCCTACTGTAATTCCATCTCTTTCAAGTTTCTCTAAAGGTGCCCTTCCCAAAAAATCCTCCTCAATCTAATAAGATTTTAGAAATTTTGAATTTAAACTTACATAACTATAGTTTAAAACTTTAAATTGAATGAGATGATCACATTGAAATATATAAATGGATAAGTGCATCCATATGAGAAGAATTCATCCTCGATGGAAACTCAACCATACCTTAATAAAACCATCCAAATATTCAAACTCATCAAAGAAACCCGAATTCCTTCATCCTCTCATCTCTTCTTCTTTACTACTCTCCTCACACTTGTTATAATTTCAAAACGTCACTCTTCATTACATGGGTTGAACAGCCCTTTACTTTCTTTTCTTGTTCATATGTTTCGCTTTACTATCGACACTACATGTGATTACTTATGCATGCCAATGGACGTGGAGGATGTAACACCCGACCCTACCCTAATCATGTTTAGTGTCTAATTAATCCTAATTAGATGCCTAATGGATGAATTGAATGTAATTGGGCTTAATTAGGTAGATTAGAAGGGGTTTGACCATTGATTAGGTAACATTATGACTTTTTGGGCATTTTGGGTTTAGTGTGTGCAATTTCATATTTTTGTGCATTTTGGGTGCATTGCATAGAGTATATCATTTGCATTGATTTTTGTGTTTTAATCCAACTCATTTGATCCCATTTAGACTCATTTATGATTTAAAAAGTTCTAAATAGTCAATTCTTATGAGATATTGAACTTTCCTGCAAATAACAGAAATTCATGTCTAAAACCCTAAAACTCATCTCTTCCCTTTTCATCACCATTGCAAGAGGCCACCTAGAGCTCATCTCCCCATCATTTTCCTTTCCATTTCCTTGCTTCCAAACACCAAAAGATAGTTTTAGAGAGATTTATTAGCTTCAAGACTCTCTTCTTCCCCAAGTTCATCTTCTCCAAGCTTCCAACATACCCATTTGCTTTCTACTTGCCCTATTTGGTAAGATATCACTCTCAAACTCTTTCCCTTGGTTGGAATCAATTTCTAGAAGCCTAGATCTAGTAAGGCAAGTTATTTCAATCCCCATTTCCTCACACATGATATGCCATGTATATTTTATTCCTCGAGTCGGCCCCATTTAGCTGTGGTTCTATATCAGTCAGACTCGATTGGGTTTGGATTTAGTAGTTTTCATGGACCTCTGTGGATGACAACTTATGGGAGGTTAAATGGTACTTCATGTTCAAGATGGAGTTTCCGAGCCCTATTCCTCTTAGTGGTACCTCATGTCATGTTATGTATGCTCATGCTCTCATGTAATTTCATGTTTACATGCTTATGTGGAAGAATATGGCTTATGTGGTTGTGCCACCTTGATATGTTATGTTTATGCACTTGTCACTCTTGATCCCTATGTGTCATGCCTATTCGTGCACTAATTATGCCTTCATATTATCTATCTTGTCATTTCTACTCATTTGATACACATGCTCCATTTGATACTTGTTTATCTTGCTTAGCTTACTTTAATGGTACTACACTTGGCATTACAGGGGACGACCACGCGCCACCGCCCAAGAGGTCGTAGAGGAGGAGGAAACTCCTCAACAGTTTATTGAGTTGGTCCCAGAAGATGTCCTTTAGACATTTGCAAGATGGGCTATTGGACGTTATCTTTCCCATGATAGTGGCTTGGATCACCAAATTATTAGACTTTGTTTAGGATATTTTATTTTTGGAGATGTAAACCTTAACTAATATTTTCTTCCATTGCTTTCTCTCTTTTCTTTAACTTTAAAGCTTGAACTCTTAACTGATGCTCATGGACTAGTTGATGCTCTTATATCATGATTAATGTATGATAGATGATGAATATGAATGGATATCTAATGTTGTTGAACTATACAGGTTTATGAAAATTTAACGTCACACATGATATCCTTTGGGAAAACCCAATTGTGGAATTTAGTTGATCATCAAGTTTGGCTCGAATTTCCACACGGGCATACGTCACACCATGAGAGGCGTGAGATCTCGGGCTCAGGGCATGACAGAGAGCGGGCTAGGTCGGCACTTGTGTCGGTTGATGTTTAGTGCATTTGTTAGTATGGTATGTTTTATTTTTAAAATATGGAATGCTGAATTTTCTTGCATCTACCTTTGATTGTGTTTCTTTCCTGACTATGGCTTCATGAGTAACTTTTTTTTTTCTTTATTCCAAACTTGATTGCTTTTTAACATGACAGCTAGGCCATAAAATTTGGTCATCTTAATGTTAGTTTCAAAGATAAATCCTAATCTTAATTTCTATGTTGTTACTGATTTCTTTCTTTTATGGCTTTTTTTTTTATAGTTTTTCTAGTAGTTAGTTTTCATGGATTTAAAGTTTTTTTTTTTTTTCAATTTTTTAGTTTTTGGGTATTGGATCTCACAGATTTCTTTTTAACTTGCTCTCTATCTCAAGCATGCATTTTATTTTAAACAAATTGAACTTCTTTTATTTTGAAACTATCGTTATATATTATTATTGTGATTATTATTATTATTATAGATATTTGCTTTCATTTCAATTTTTATCTTCTCAATATAATTAGATCTTTATTATTTAATTTTTAACGATTTTAATATTAGGATTATAGTGCCCGTGCGAAGATGGGCATGTTTTGCTAGCCCCTTTTTCTTCATGGCCTTCTTTTTCTATGTTACATGAAAGTACGTCTTGTTCCAGTCCCTTTTTCTTCTCTAAGAGAAACTATGATGTCTATATCATCTCTCTCCAATTACATATGATTTTCAATGTATGCTTCTCTTTTTATGTTATTAGATTTTATTCTTCTATATCAACCTTGTATCCTAGAATAAATGGTTGTATCTACTGTGATCATTGTGTTGATTTTGGATATTTCTCTAATAATGGGTGTTGATTTTTCCTGCCATTCCTTTTTTCATGCGAGTGGGGATTTTTTAACTTTGATTTGGAAAGGATTTGCAACAGTAACACATGTTATTCTAGGCTTCAGCAAGCCCCATAAGCCTCTTCTTGTACTTCTCGTTTTCCTTCAAAGTTGTTAGATTTTAGGTTGACTAATTCATTGGGTTATGGACAAAACCGGGTTTCTTTGCAATGTAAGTTTGATTAGAAAAAGGACTGCTAAGATCGTTTTTCTAGTATTCTAGTCTGAACTGGAATTGACATTGGTTGCTCGAGCGAACCCCTCATAGAAGATTCTTCGCTCAAGCCACTCCTTCAGTTCGCCCAACCCATCTTTCAGCGCCAAAGGTAGAATGTAGTTCGCTCGAGCAATCATACATTTGCTCGAGCGAACCCAAGACAGAACGTCCTTCGCTCGACCTATCCTTAATAGTCGCTCGAGACATCCATCGTTTAATGACTATTGCTCGAGCAAAGTCCAAGACCGCTCGAGCGAACTCCAAATAGATGTTGAACTCCAAACAGAATGTTCTTTGCTCAAGCTACCCTTATAGTTCGCTCGAGCCAACAACTGAAGTTCGAAATTCCAAAGACAGAAGCATGGTCGCTCGAGCAAACCTCCTGATGGCTCGAGCGAACTTGGGCGAAAATTTAGAAACTTTCCAGTTTCCTATCCTGATTTGTCTTAAGTTGCCATGCTGATTCTTAATGCAATTAGAACACTTGAGGCACGAATCTAAGGTTATAAATATCTCTCATCTCTCTCTTAAACTTCACCTCTCTATCAAGATAAAACCCTAAAGAGAACTTGAGATATCCATCTTCCCCAAAGGCTATCATCTGAAGTGCTGAAGATCCAAGCTTTGGTTCTGTTCCATTCTACTCCTCTGAAGTAGAGACTCCTTGAAGATGGCTTCGAGGCGTTCGGTTCAAGCACGGTGAAGGTGCACGGCGAGTAGTCGGCAAGATCGCGTAATCCCTAGGTTGAGTTTCGACTGGTAAGGGTTGTGAGTTACTTGTAACTTTCTTTCATTAGTGCTTCGTTGTCTGTTGGCCTAGACATAAGGCCCGTGATTTTTTCCTGAGTAGGGTTTTCCACGTATAAATCCTGTGTCATTCTCTTTGTATGGATTGCTTGATTTTAATCGGATTTAAGATTAATCACTAGTTTAATAACGGTTATTGAAATCCATTAGAGATCGGTTGGTTGGGACCCGAGCCTATGTTAAGGCTGAATTTTTCAATTGGTATTAGAGCGGGTTGCACTAATTTATTATGTAATCTTTAATATTGATCTCTAATGGACTTCAATAGAGAATGAACGTCTACTAATAAGCCTCCTCTTTTAGATGGAACAAACTATCCTTACTGAAAAGTAAGAATGATTGCTTTTCTCAGGATAATAGATGATCAGGTATGGGATACTATAGTGGAGGGATATTCTGATCCCACTGTGACTGTTGATGGCCAAACTGTCAAAAAACCTAAAGCATAATGGACTGCTTATGAGAAGACCAAGTCCAATTGTAATAATAAGGCCATCAATGCAATTTACAATGGAATCACCTCAGCAGAATTCCATAGAACTTCTGCGTGTCCGACTACTAAGGTAGCCTGGGAGTTGCTTCAAACTGTTCATGAAGGAACGGACACGATGAAACAAACTAAGCTCAAGAATTTGCAAATGCCTTTGAGACGATCAGAATGAAGGATTCTAAAACCTTTGATCAGTTCAATACTAAACTAAGTAAAATTGTAAACTCATCTTTTAATCTGGGAGAACCTATACCTCAATCCAAAATCGTTAAGAAAATCTTAAGGTCTCTCTCAGAACGTTTCGTTCTAAAGTGGTTGCTATTGAAGAGCATCTGGATCTTAATTCTCTCACCGTGGAAGAACTTGTTGGTAATCTGCAAACCTTTCAATCGAATCACTTTCAAGCCAAGAAAGGGAAGGACATAGCTCGTGTCCTCTAATTCAGTAGATGATTATCAAAATAGTGATTCAAGCAGTGATTTGGATGATGCCAAATTTGAAGCCTATTTTGCTAGAAAGTTCAAAAAGATGTGGAATAAGAAAAAGATTTTTCCTAAGAAAGAGGCCTTCTTTAAGAAGGATTCCATGAATCCTAAGGCTGTTTCAAAAAAGAAGTTTTTGCCCAAAACATAACGGGATAAAGCTAAGGGTACGAATAAGCCAATTTAGTGCTTTGAATGTCAAGGATTTAGTCATACTGCTGCCAAGTCTGCCAATCGGAAACAAAAAGGCAAAGGTAAAGCTTTGAATGTTGCATGGGATGAGGAATCAGATGATGACACTTCTGAACCCGATTCACCAACTAGTAAGTCAGGGAAATTCGTTGCTTTTATGGCACTTTCTAATGCTTCATCTGTGCAGGAATCTAAGTCTGAAGATGACTTGGATATTAATGAGTTTTCTGATGAAGAACAGGCTGATGAAGACTGTCAGAAACTCTCACAAGAATCCATCAGGATGTCAAAGATCAGCGATAAAAGAGCCTTGAAAATAAAGGCAATGGATGAAAAGAATTCGTCATTGCAAGCAACATTGACTGACTCTCAATCTAAGGTAAAGCAGCTAGAAGATCAACGTGCCATTTTGTCTAATAAATTGATCATTGCAGGTCAAGAGAATGATCGTCTGCTACAGCAATCTCAAAAGATTGAAGCTGAGTTGGTCAACTTGTGAAAAGAGCTGTTGTCTTGCACATCTGATAAGGAAAACTGTGCTGGAAAGTTGGAAATGGCCATTGCAGAACTTGATTCAGCTAAGGCCTCCATCAATCGGATGAACTCAGGATCTATGAAGCTCATTGAAATTTTGGGGAGTCAAAAGTCTGTATCCTTAAAAACAGGTATCAGATATGTTCAAGGGGCATCTTCATCAAAAGACAAGGGTAAGTCAATTTTTGTCTAAGGACCTACAATGACTGCTATGCCTTTAATCATTTCTAATGCTATACACCCGACTTCTAGTCAAAAGTTCAAAAGACATGTGCCAAAACCCAAATTTATCCCCATATGTCACTTCTATGGGATCAAAGGGCACATAAGACCACACTGTAATAAGATGAGAAACTATCAAAGAAATTAGTGGAGGAAGCACTATGTGACTCCTCAATAGGTCAAAACTAAGACCATCTGGGTTTGTAAATCTGACCTACGCTGTCAAGTGGTCTTCACTGCATTAAGTGCTCAAAAATCGGATGTGTGGTATTTAGATAGAGGTTGTTCTAGGCATATGACAGGGAACAAGGCACTTTTCACCCATCTTGAAGATTGCAATGGTGGAAGTGTTCGGTTTGGAGATGGAGGTAAGGCAAAGGTGATTGGAAAAGGTATAGTCTCCATTCTAGGTATGACTAAACTTAAAAATGCTTACCTTGTTGATGGACTAAAAACAAATCTGTTGAGTATAAGTCAACTTTGTGACAACAGTCATGAGGTTCATTTCTCTGCTAATGAATGCATCATCATGGACAAAAAGGGAAAAACAGTGCTCCATGGTATGAGAAATCCTGACAATTGCTATGTGGTGTCCACTGATAATGATATGTCTTGTAATTCTGCTGTAAAAAGTAACATTGATCTTTGGCATCAAAGGCTAGGTTACATCAATCACAATGATATGGAAAAATTGTCAAAACTTGAACTTGTTCGTGGGCTACCCAAGCTTCAAAAGGCCCCGAACAGTGTTTGTAGCCCATGTCAGGTTGGAAAGCAAATAAGAGCTCCTCATAAGAAAGTTGATTCTCTTACCACTAAGAGACCCTTAGAGCTCTTACACATGGATCTCAAGGGACCCACAAAGTTTGAAAGCATCAACGGTAAAAAGTACATTTTTTTAACCGTTGAAGATTTTTCAAGATTGACTTGGGTAAGATTTTTGCATGATAAATTAGAAACTTTTACTTTTTTAAATCATCTGTGGTCTTTACTTGTTGCAGATAAACGACAAGAATTTGGAGGAATTTCACGAATTCGCTCCGATCATGGAATAGAATTTCAGAATTCTAATTTTTCTACTTTCTACACTCTTCATGGCATTAAACATGAGTTTTCCGCACCTAAAACTCCACAACAAAATGGAGTGGTTGAACGGAAGAACAGAATGGTTCAAGAGATGGCACAGGTTATGTTGCATAGCAAAAATATTCCCCAACGCTTTTGGGCTAAAGCAGTTAACACTGCTGTCTATGTCATTAACCATGTCTATCTCAAACCCGGCACTAAAACCACCCCATATGAAATATGGACATGAGTCAAGCCAAACATTAAATATTTCAGAACTTTTGGCAGCAAGTGTTACATCCTGCGGGATCGAGAACATTTAACCAAATTTGACTCCAGAAGTGACGAAGGAATCTTCCTTGGTTACTCCTTGACTAGCAAAGCCTATAGAGTTTTTCATTTGAAAAATTCGGTAGTTATGGAGTCCATAAATGTGGTAGTGGATGATGCAGGAACATCTGATTATTTTTCTGATGATGAAGGTATGACTTTTTCTCCCTCTTCTGAGTAGGGTTTGGACAAAGGCGAGGAAAATCAATCAGATCCTGAATTTGACACTAAGAAGAAAACTCCTACGAAAGGAGACAATGTTGATCAACAGATAACATCCTCAGAAAGCTTAGTCCCTGAAATAATTCGTCAATTTGAAGAAAAGTGTGCTTCAAAAAGCTCAGCATCAGTCTTAAAGTTACAACAAATTGCTTCTTCACCCGTACCTCACCCTCGATCTTGGAAAGCACAAGTTCTGAGAGATCATAACAAAAATACTGTTATCGGACTAATCACAGCTCCTTTGAAAACTAGAACTCAGGTACGCGATGAGGTAAGTGATGTTTGTTATGTCTCTGTGATTCAACCTAAGAATGTTAATGATGCGTTATGTGATGATAGTTGAATTTAATGCTATGCATGATGAACTTGCTTAATTTGAAAGAAACCGTGTGTGGAAGCTTGTTCCTCGACCCCATCACACAAACGTAATCGGCACAAAATGGATCTTTAAAAACAAAACCGATGAGTTTGGACAAGTGATAAGGAACAAAGCACGTCTAGTGGCTCAGGGGTATACTCAAGTTGAGGGTATAGATTTTGATGAAATGTTTGCCCCTATAGCTAGACTTGAGTCAATCAGATTATTGATTGCCATTGCTTGTTTTTAAAATATCAAATTGTTTCAAATGGATGTGAAAAGTGCATTTTTGAATGGTTTTTTAAATGAGGAAGTTTATGTTGAACAACCAAAAGGATCTCAAGATCCTCATTTTCCAGATCATGTCTTTAAATTGCAAAAAGCTCTTTACGCTTTGAAACAAGCACCTAGAGCATAATATGAAAGATTGACAGTGTTTCTAGTTGAGCATGGTTTTCGAAGAGGCAGTGTTGACAATACCTTGTTCATTCAACATGACAAGAAGAAGGTTCTCATTGCACAGGTTTATGTCGATGACATTGTCTTTGGTTCGACTTTTGAATTTCTGTTTGACAAATTCGCTGAAAAAATGGCTAGCGAGTTTGAGATGAGCATGGTGGGTGAACTCTTTTTCTTTTTGGGTTTACAAATTAAGCAAACTGAATCCGGAATCTTTGTTTCTCAACCAAAGTATGCTCGAGAGTTACTCAAGAAATTTGGAATGATATCCTCAAAACACTCGAGGACTCCCATGAGTACAACAGTCAAACTCAGTCTTAATAGTGCTGGAAAGGACTACAATGAGACTCTCTACAAAAGTATGATAGGCAGTCTTCTCTATCTTACTGCCAGTTGTCCTGACATTTCTTATAGTGTGGGTGTTTATGCGAGATATTAGTCTAAACCGAAGGAATCACATGTTAGTGCAGTTAAAAGAATTCTGAAGTACGTCAGTGGTACAGTCGATTACGGAATTTGGATGTTCAAAGATACAAACACTGCCATTGTTGGCTTTTCAGATGCAGATTGGGCTGGATGTGTAGATTATCCGAAAAGTACTTCCGGTGGATATTTCTTTGTTGGAAATAATTTGGTGGCATGGCACAGTAAAAAGAAGACTTCGACATCTCTGTCAATTGCTGAAACAGAGTATATTGCTCTAGGAAGTTGTTGCACATAGCTTCTTTGGATGAAATAAATGATGCAGGATTATGGTATTAAGCAGGATACAATGTCTATGTTTTGTGATAATCAGAGTGCAATCGATATTTCCAAAAATCCGGTACAACACTTTAGGACCAAACATATAGACATTAAGCATCATTTCATTCGTGATTTAGTAGAAGAGAAAATCATATCATTGCATCACATTCATATTGAAAATCAACTGGCGGACATTTTCACAAAACCATTGGATGCAACGCGATTTGAATCCATCCGCAAATCACTAGGGATTTCTCTCATTCCTTAAACTCCATTGATTTTCGTTTATTGAATCGCACATGCACTTTTTCACATGTCCAAATTTTTTTTCGTATGCACTGCACGGGTCATTCTTGATTTTCACACGTTACTCTCCTCCCTTTTTCTTTAAGAGGTGTCACGATCGTCGTCTTGAACTGGAGGATTAGGGCTACCTAAGAATGTGTGTGATAGTTGCCACTTGATTGGTAATTTTCGTTTAGAGAAGGCTACCATGTTCATTAGTGTGAAAGTCACCTATAATGGTTCGCCTCTCTGTCCTGCTTGTGCAAAATAAAAAAATATATAGAAAAAGTCACAAAAAGTGACTGTACAAAGAAATTGAAAAAGTTGATATAAAAAAAAAGGAAAAATATTGCAAAAATTGAGCTATTAAAAAAAAAGGGGACATCATAAACGAGACAAAGATGGATTTTCTAACTTGTGTTTCATCGGTGTGCTCCCTATGTAATAACTAAGTTCATCTCGAGGAGATTCAGGGGGAGTTGTCTACACATAAATTTTGTTTTAATTTTTTAATTTTTTTTGTTTTGTCGTTTTTGGTCATATTGTTCACGTAAACACTGTGCAATTAACTTTAAGAAAATTTTACCTCATTGCTATGTTTTATGGAGTGTTTTGACCAATTAACAGCCGTTGGTGGATTTTTGCGCGCTCCAATTATTGAGTTCAAATTTTAAGGAGTTTGCTCGAACGAACCTTCACTTCGCTCCAGTAAATCAGCGCAATTATTGCTCACCAGCGGTTTCTCTTTTTTTGTTTTCCTTTCCTCTTCTTCGTTTTACTTTTCCTTTCTTCTTCTTTTGCGTTTTTTCTTCTTTGGTTCTTCTCTGCATCTTTCGCCTGGTCTTTCTTTTCGTCTCCCTGCATCACCAGAGTATTCTCCTCATCTTACTCAGTTATTTTGATTTTTTTTCTATTTTCATTCATCCCTCATCATTCATTTGATTCCACTTTAGTTTGATTTAGGGTTTCATTTCGATTCTAATATTTCATCTTTCTCTTGCATTTCTTCATTCCCATTTCACATGATCATCTTTCTGCGTCATATTTTTTTACCATGATTCTGGGATATATGTTGCACTTCAATTTGAATCTGTTGTGTGTTTCTTTGCCTTCGTAAAATCGGAATGAATGAATGGATGTGTTCGTTTTCTTTTACTCATTAGTGGAATGCAATGGTTTGGTGGAACTTTTGGAGATGTATAGGGTCCATGACCTATGTGGTTATCCATTCTTTTGCATGGTTTTGAATGTGGATTTGGATGTGAATTTGGAGGTGGATCTCGGGAGAATGGGATTATATGGATTTGGAGGAAGTTTGTGTGAAATGTGGACATGGGTGGATATACCCAATTTTTCTTACAGGGCTCTGGATAACTTGCTTGTAAGTATGCAATGATTCTATCGCTTTTCTGACATAGGTTTGTTTACACTGATCTTTTCAGACTTCCCAAATGGCTCCCAAAAAGAGATCACATGCTGAGTCATCTTCATCTCAGTCTACTTTTGACCACAATCGGTTCCCTTCTCTGGCCAAAGCCACACAATTCTTTGAACAATTTCTATATAGAAGTATGGAATTTGAAAGAGAAGTAGGTGAGGAATTACATTATAAGCTTGTTTTCAGGAGTCTTGCTACTCACAACTGGTATTCTCTGGTCAAATTTAATTCTTCAAAGATATTTGTGGACTGGGTTCGAGAATTTTATAATATTATAGAGGTTGAAGATAATGGGGCTATCAAGACTTATGTGAGCGGGAAATGGATTACGATCTCTATAGTTGATATCGCGGATTTTCTTGATATTCTTGAAGTCACGAATCCTGACTACCCCATCCCAGCAAATACACAGATTGACTATGACTTGGTGGGTACCACCATTTGTGGGGAACCCACTGCTTGGCCTAGTGGCCTTATCCCTCATGGGAATCTGACAGTTGAGTACCGATTTCTGAACTGGTTCGTTTGTCACAACCTGGAGCCGAGGGGCCATACTTCTGATGTTGCCTAAAAGAATGGATATTTACAGTATTGCATCGGGTTAGGAAAAAGGGTCAACATCCCTCAAATCATTCTGAATGCTATAATCAAGACTTTGACTGCGAAGAAGAATTCAATTCTCCTGTGAGGTCCCACCTCTTGTGGGCCCTCAGTTTGATTTGAATACTTATAGTTATAATATTAGCTATCTTAGTTATGCTATTTAATAGGGCCTAATAGGATAGTTTAATTTTGTTCCTAAGTTTTAGGATCAGGTCTTGTGTATTTCTTATAGATTTAGAAGGGTTTTGTAATTTAATTAGGGTTTTTAAATAGATTGGGACTTAGCTAGTAATTAAATTTTATTAAGGGGGGGGGGGGGGGTTGTTTTAGTTAAGAAGCTTCTAGAATCCCTTCTATTGACCATTTTGCCCATTACCCTATCTTTTCCCCTAATTAAACCTTAAGGGCCTATTAGTAAATAACCACCAACCCCAAATCTATATAAACACTACTATTGCAATGAACTAGCCCTAATTCACTCTCATCTCTCATCTTCCCTATCTTTCTCCCCAAGAAAACCCTAATTCCCCAAATCCCAGCACAAGGAGAAGAAGGAGTCATCGCCAATTGCTTCTTCAGCCATATATTTGTTAATCGGATCTCTTCCTATACTCTAATTTTCCTTTTTACTAATCAAAGGCAAGTACCATATGCTAATATCACAGAATGCATGATTTTCCTTCTCTTGATTCTAAAGTTTCAATTCAATTATGTATTTATGTGTTTAGATCTTTCTTGTTGAGCTAGTCTTTTGGGTTTATGGCCATTTGATGGATGAGTTCTCCCATTTGGAGGCTCAATGGCCCGGTTTAGTGATGGATGGGTGGACTTAGAAGTGTTTTACTGTTTTTATATATTCTTATGAAGAATGGAAGTGATTGAAAGTGGTTTGATTGAAATTCGGGTTGAAAGAGGAAAATTCAAGAAATTTGGAATTTCACTTTAGAGCGTGTACCTGATTGACTGGCCTGCAGCTCGGTCGACCGGGCACACTAAAAATAGAGAAATACAGATCCTAGTTAAATTTCCTGTAAATTACAGACCAGTGTACCCAGTCGATCGGACCCTGTGCTCGGTCGACCGGATACACGGTTTTCTTTAAAAAATAGCTGAGACTGGAATTCTCAATCTGTGCAGGATTCCATGTGGACCCGGTCGACGTCATGGCCGCGATGTCAACCGGGAACACTGTGAAATTTGAGTACACAACATTTAACCCCCCCAGCTGTTTGGCTTTAGGTCTATGTGGACCCGGTCGACATCATGGCTACGATGTCGACCGGGGACATTGCCTGGATGTCGACCTGGGGGTCAACATCCAATGTACCCGGTCAACATCCCTAGGGATGATGTCGACTGTATACACTGTGAAGGGTGAAATTGCAGGCTTCTGCACATATAATGTTTGATCTATTGTGGGGGCCCATTGACCATCTAAATGAGCTTCCATCAAGGTGCCAAACACGAGTCAATGGTGTGGCTCAACATTGACTCATGGGGACCACCAAATGGGTTTTCGGGATTTGAATTGTCAGTAATTCGACCCTTAAATGTAGCCAATGATGTCCGTAACTTCAGGAGCACCAAACATAACATCCCTTGACATCTAAAACTACAACTAAGGATCCAATTACCTGATATGGCCCTGAACCAGAGAGTGGACCATTACTTAGGTTGGACCTTGCCTATTCCACTTGATTCTATTGTTTGGAGGATTTTATATATTGTTCTTCTCTTCTATCTTTATTATTGTTATAAACCTGTTAATTAAAGGGAAATTGGAGGACCTGAACCTAGGATTACTTAGTGGTGACCCAATGATGTAATTGGAGATAAACAACCCGTGTCTGTGGCTAGGCGGGCCCTCATACGACCTAAGATTGGGTGTGTGGAAACCTAGAACGGAGAGGTTGGTCATAATGAGTTGTGTATGAGTATGGACTGATTACCTATATTGTTGTTAACTAAGGCCATGGTTATGGGCCTATTATGGGTCAAATGATTATTGGACTTGGACTTGAATATTGTTGCGATCCATGATATTGTACTTTAACCTCTTAGAGACTTGGTTAGGACCTTACTCACGCAAGACAAGCCTAAACAGACACAGACCCTGTATTTGTTTCTATGAATCGGCACTAGACATTCACTCAGTTGATCTAAACTCAGCCTGTTGACTGATCATCACTGGTAGGAGCTATATTGGTTGTGGCTAGAGCTATCATGATGAGCTGTGATTAGACGGACGGTGTGATACCGGGTCCGATCAAATTTGATAAACGAGTGTGATTGGTGAGATAAAGGGGTGCGATCGATGTTATTTATATATATTGTTATTATCAGGGTTGTTATCCCTTGCATGTTAATTATATTTTCCCCACTGCGACTGTTTACAGTATGGGAGGGTCGCGGCATAATATCCCGTGGTATATCCAGCTTGTGTGAATGTACCATATTGTTATTTGATTTAATTAGATTACTTATATTTCTGATTCTAAAGTGCTATTTACTGCTCAATTGCCTAGTTTGTGTTTCCTCGTTACTCTTATGATTATATGCTCGTCTATATTATCTTTTATTGCATACATCCTATGTTATCTGTATATGGTGCCTTGCCTGATCCTTGGATCTGACCCATCTTTGGTGCTTATGTCTCGACCTTGACCCAGCGGATGACGCGTACCACGAGGTACCTGTAGTCGACGAGTACGGTTGGGGACCTGTTGACCCGGTGGTCGAACCGGAGGATGGAGCGCCTGCATAGGGTGTTTGAGTGCAGTTTATTTTGGCTTTTGAGAGTTTTATGTAGTGAGCAAGGACGTAATTAGTTTTGTATAAACTCCTGATGACTATACTTTGAGATTTTGTTAGACTTCAGCCCTGTTCCATTTGATTCATTTTATATGATACTTATTGCTTCCGCTATCTTTTCTTATGTTTCTACAATACAACTGTTGATTTTATTATCGTTCAAAAAGTTTTAAAAATTTGATCTCACTGCGGACTATGATCTTAAAAGTTCTCGGATTTTTCAGGAAGTAGCACGCAAAATTCGGGTACCTTAGCAGTAACTTCGGTATTCAGAATTGGGGCGTTACATCTTCTGTTTGGCATCCTAATATCTGAGTACCTGTCAAATAATGGGGTCCCGAAGAAGAGCAGTGACGTAACTCAGAAGATACAGAATCCGATCAATGCCCGTACTCTAACACTATTAACTTCTCATGTCCCACCTGCTCCTCAAGGTAATGAAGCTCATGAGGAAATGCTTGCACTTGCTATACCAGTCCAGGGGGAGCTACAGGGACCCCCCAATCAAGTTGCTCAGCTAGCAGCAGAAGTACAGGGCCTGAGAGGTCACATAGATGAGAGATTCGATGCCATGGATGGGACGATGAATGGTTTTGATGGCCGTTTCAATCAGATAGATGAGGCCCTTGCTGCTATCCTATCCCGTCTGGGGAATCAGTGATTAGCTTCTTTATATCTGTCTCTGAACACTTTTGATGGTTGATGTTTTGAATTTTTTTTGACACTGTTTTTTGGATGCTTGTTATGTTCATGATATTTCTTTCTGTCTTAAACTCTTCTGTTTTGGTTTCCTTACTGTTTTGTCGATTCTTGAACAAAAAGGGGGAGTATTATGATTGTTGCAATCTTATTATGCTTATGTCTTGATTTTTAACTTCCTTGATAAATACATTTGATCTTATGACAATCTGAGCAGGTTTTTACAGGCACAGACTCTCTTTTAGGTCCAGTTTATTAGGCTTGGGGTTTGGGTAGAATTTTCTGGTATTTAGGTGTTTGTCCATAAATTGCCAAAGAGGGAGATTGTTAGATTTTAGGTTGGCTAATTCATTTGGTTATGGACAAAACCAGGTTTCTTTACAATGTAAGTTTGATTAGAAAAATGACTGCCAAGATCGTTTTTCAAGTACTCTAGTCTAAACTGGAATTGACATTGGTTGCTCGAGCGAACCTCTATTCGCTCGAGCAAACCCCTCACAGAAGCTTCTTCACTCAAGCCACTCCATCAGTTTGCTCGACCCATCTTTCAGCGCCAAAGGCAGAATGTAGTTCGCTCGAGCGATCATACATTTGCTAGAGCGAACCCAAGACACAATGTCCTTCGCTCGACCTATCCTTAATAGTCGTTCGAGACATCCATCGTTGAAGAATACATAATGACCATCGCTCGAGTGAAGTCCAAGACCGCTCGAGCGAACTCCAAGACCGCTCGAGCGAACTCCAAATAGAATGTTCTTCGCTCAAGCTACCCTTATAGTTCGCTCGAGCCAACAACTGAAGTTCGAAATTCCAAAGATAGAAGCATGGTTGCTCGAGCGAACCTCATGATGGCTCGAGCGAACCTGGGTGAAAATTTAGAAACTTTCTACTTTCCTATTTTGATTTGTCTCAAGTTGCCATGCTGATTCTTAATGCAATTAGAACACTTGAGGCACGAATCTAAGGTTATAAATAGCTCTCATCTCTCTCTTAAACTTCACATCTCTATCAAGATAAAACCCTAGAGAGAACTTGAGAGATCCATCTTCCCCTAAGGCTATCATCTGAAGTGCTGAAGATCCAAGCTTTAGTTATTCTCCATTCCACTCCTCTGAAGTAGAGACTCCTTGAAAACGGCTTCGAGGCGTTCGGTTCAAGTACGGTGAAGGTGCACGACGAGTAGTCGGCCAGATCGCGCAATCCCTTGGTTGAGTTTCGACTGGGAAAGGTTGTGAGTTACTTGTAACTTTCTTTTATTAGTGCTTGGTGTTAGGGTTATTGTATATAGCAATTTGATGGATGAATTATCATTTTAGCATTATTCGAATTTTCACATGAGCATTGATTTTGAAATACTTGAAATCTCGATTTTCACATGCATTGTTTTAAAGCTTTTTGAACTTATATTACATGCATGTTTTGGATTTTAAACTTAGATGCATTAAGTTTTGGAAATCATGCAAGCCTTTGGACCTAGAGTTTTAAAATCATCTCAGGCATTGATAGGTTCATGTTTTGGAAAATATTTTTAGATTGATTAAAACAAGTCTAAGCATGATTTTCATGACCCAGAACTCCCACTAGCAAATTACTTTGGAGTAGCTTTTTACTTAATCTTTTTAGAAGGCAAAACTTTTTTATGCTACAGTGATTTGCTACAGTGTTTTCGCTACAGTGATGTGGGTCAACCGAACTGTTGATGTCGGCTGACCGAACCCTGACCGAACCCACTTCGGTTCGCATTCCAGAATGGTCAAAACTAGCCTTTTTTTATCGTTGGGAGTTAGGTTAACCGAACCTGAAGTCGGTTGACCGAAAAGCTAGCTATTGGAGCATTTTTTCTATATAAAGAAATCATTCCTAGGCCAAATTTGAGGATCCAAGAGGCCCTCCTTAAGGGGTTTTTGAGGTCAAACAAAGGGGAATGAGCTAAGGGAGGCTAATTGGTCATAAAGGGAAGCTAAAGCTTAGAATCTTGAGTAAATCATCTAAGTAAGCTTAGTTTTCCCTATCATATGTTTTCATGCTTTGCTTTAATTATTGGTAAATCTTTTCTAGCATGATAAACTATGATTTGTTGTATTCTTAATAGGTATATGTTTTGAATTGATTTGTTGTTTTGGAAGCATCACCTTGATTCAAACCAAGTAGTACTTAAATTGGTATATCTAAGTAAATCATGTTTTTGCAAACATCTTTGAAATTATATGTAACATGATTCCTATACTTGGTTGAATCTTTGGTTGTCGTTTTTCATCATAAGAAAATTACTTTCAAATCTATCTTATATTTTGGATTCAACAACTTCACAAATTATATGTACTTTTGTTTTAAAGTTTCACAACTTGCTTAGCATTGATAGGTATATCATTTTCAAGTTGAATTTTTAAATGCATATGATTTGTCTCTTTACTTCAATCAAATATCTTTTAGTGTTTTACACTTTCAAATGCTTTTAGCATACATGTATTGAGCTACATTGTTAAATTTGATTGAAGACCTCATGCATCACATGTTTTGTTCTTAAAATTTCACAACTTGTTTAGAATGAATAAGTATATCTTTTACAAGTTATTTTTTAACATGTGATTAGCATTAGCATTCTTTCCTCAATCATAAATGTTTTTATGAACTAAAACTTTTAAAAGCCTTTGGCATACATTTATGAGCTTTTATTTTCAAATTGATTGAGGACATCATACATACACATTGGGCATTCATCTTTGCATTCATATAGTGTTTGTGTGAGTTAGATTTACACTTTCATATCCGCCTAATTAAGAGGCATTGTATTTGAGCTTAAATTTGTATCTCTTTAAGTGTTGTGTAGACACTTCTTTAAGATAACCAATCTTAGGGTTAGAGGTTATTGCTTAGCCTTAGAAAAGCATAAGTGTATGATTAGGGTTGAACCATAAAAACCTAAGAGGTTATTGCTTAGCCTTATAAAGCATGTTGTAAGGTTATTGCTTAGCCTTGAAAAGTATTTTGTAAAGGTTATTGCTTAGCCTATTGAAAAGCATAGATAGTGAAAATCCGGTGGGGTGTAGGATTACAAGCCGGTAGTGAATGTAGACATTGAGGCCGAACCGCTGTAAATCTTTGAGTTGTGGTTGAGTTGTGGTGATTGTTTTTATTAGCTTCCACATTTAGTTTGATAATCATCACTAATGACTAATTTAATTTAACGAAGTTAAAATTGGTCATAATTGGTCACAAATTTGAAACTTACTCTAATTCACCCCCCCTGTAGGGTTCGGATCCCGAACTTTCACTTGGTTGTCTGTTGGCCCAGACATAAGGACTGTGGTTTTTTCCCGAGTAGGGTTTTCCAAATATAAATCTTGTGTCATTCTCTTTGTGTGGATTGCTTGATTTTAATCGAATTTAGGATTAATCACTAGTTTAATCATGGTTATTGAAATCCAGTAGAGATCAGTTGGTTGGGACCCGAGCCTGTGTTAAGGCCGAGTTTTTCAAAAGTCTCCATCTTTCTCTCTATTATTAATGTTTTCCTTTCTTTTATATTCAATAATTATATATTGTACTCACAAAATCTCAAGATATCTGAGTTTCTTTTGGAACTCCAATCATAGAATTCTATATCC
The DNA here is from genome assembly GCA_029852735.1 of Persea americana. Taxonomy (NCBI): domain Eukaryota; kingdom Viridiplantae; phylum Streptophyta; class Magnoliopsida; order Laurales; family Lauraceae; genus Persea; species Persea americana. The sequence continues at coordinate 28,515,445 of CM056819.1, forward strand.
AATTAGGCTCGGTCAAAGGAATTACAGGAATATGTGCACTTGGTTTAAGAGTTGATTGTTACATGTTTTTGTTTTTATATCTTTCTTGAGTTATTTTTGCTGATTTTTTTGTTTCCTGTTGTGATTCTTTTTATCTTCAATTTCATTAGGTTCATTTAGTTTTTCTGGTAATGGATTTATTGGAATTGTGCTTTTTTTTCTCTTTTATGTTTCGGTTTTTTGGTTTTTGCATATTGGATTTTCATGGTTTGTTTGTTTGTTTATTTGTTTTAATCTACTTATATTATGGGATTCTTCTACGGGTTTTCAAACGATGTTGTGCTTTTTTTTTTGTGTGGTTTTTGGCCTTTTATTATGGGTTCATTTTGTTATTTTCTCAGCTTTGTTGGGTTCTTTTAATTTTCTTGTTGACAAATTTTATGGATTTGTGATTTTTTTTCATTTCAGTAACGGCTTTTTATTATGGTATGTTTTTTTTATATTTCTTTATATTTTATAGTTACCTACTTTTTTATAGTTATGAATTTTGTTGCCTTTTTAGAATTATGACGGTTCCTTTAATTTTAGTGGAGATGGGTTTTCATAAATTTGTGGGGTTTTGCTTTCATTTCTTTTTTGTTGCAATTTTTAATTTTTATTATTGGGCCTTACTTTCATTATAATCATTTTTCCATGGCCATCAACTCACCTTCGAAGTAAATCATTAGTTTTAGGATGATAGCAAAAAAAAGTGATCTTATTTTAAATTAACGAGCTAGAAGTTTTTTTTTTTTTTGTTTATATTATAGGTGATTGAATTTGATTGCAATTTCTAATATCTTAATATACTCCAAAACAAAAAATTTATTTTAAATTATTCACTAGTTTTTAATATTGTAAATTAGATTGCCAGCGATACGCGCGAGCATGTTTTGCTAGTTAACTCTCATGCATATTGGACGGAAAAACCTTATCCATACATGGGAGCTAGTGCCCCCTAGGACTTGAAAGGGAAAGGTGCTTAAAATTCTTTAAAAGGCTGACTTGTGAGGCCCCACCTCTTTACTTACCATAGTGGGACCCAATTATATGTAATTATCCTTAATTGCCTTACTTAGTAGGTGATTAGTGAGGGTATTTGGGTAAATTCCTAGTATTGAGACCTAATTTTTGTATGTTAGGGGTCTAATTATGATTTATAGAACAGTGAGGGGGTTAGTTGTATTTATTAGAAATAGTAAGTTAGGTAGAGGCCCTTAGATATAATTCAAAGTTAGAATAGGAGTTTCTCTTGAAGAATTGTGCAACTAAATCTAGAGTTCCCTTATCCCTTCATTGACCAAGCTTCTTGAGAGAGGGCATTTAAGTAAATTGACCCCAAACCAAATGTTATAAATTAAACCCAAGCCTTCCCAACGAATTCCATCTCTCCCTCTCTCTCATGTCATTCCTCTCTTCTCCATCAATTCCGCCCCCCCCCCCCCTTCTCCTCCTCCAAGCTAGGGTTTCTTCTACCTAGATCTAGGGCTCCCATATTCAAGAAGCAAGAGAATTCCTAGAGATCCAGCCATCTACAACAAAGAAGATCCATCTCTCCTCCTAGATCTCTCTTATCTCCAATTCAAGGTAAGTTTCATTCCCAAACCCCAATTATTTGTAGATCTAGCTCCTCTTCTTGAATTTCCTCTTTCTTATACACTTTTCTCCATGGGAATGGGTGTAGGAGATGTGGATCTGACCATTTGGAGAGATTCTAGATATTTGGAGTGGAGCTTAGCCATTTGAGGTAGGGCTGTCAAAGGGCAAGGCTAGGTAAGGCCAAGGGTTGTCCTAGGCCTACCCTTAATATATGCAGGGCTTGGCCTGAGCAGGCCAAAGCCCTCAGAGGGCCTTCACTATCTAGGCCCTTACCCTACCCTCGAGAGCCAAGGCAGGGCTCAGGGCTTCTAAACGAGAAAATTATTTTTTTTTAACATTAATACCAAAATTTGAGTGTGATCAAGCGTTATCTTTTGTTAAACCTCAATTGCAAAGAAACCAATAAAAAAACATCCGTTATCTTATATAATCTAAATTGCAAACAAACCATTAAGAAAACATCGGGAGAATATATGTCATCCCTAAAAACTTTCTTTTATTGGATAAAGTCATACATGCTTTGGCGACTTGGGTTGGGTTCTAGACGTATGACTTTATTTATTTTGACAAAGAAGGAAATGGTTAAAGATAGAGTATGATCTATTTCAAACCTTTAATATGACTTTCATATGAATTTCCACATATGAAATCATTCCAGCAATGTTTTTGCTTTGAGAGTTTTAATCCATTTACACTCACAAACCTTCTATCAATTGACATTATTTTTAATTAAACATTTATCTGACTATCATGCATTCTTGGATTTCAGTCACAAAAATAAATGCACTTAAAAAATACTATTAGTTTAAACTTTAAGAACTGAGAGTTATAACTATCTAATTACAAGGATGTTTGGATCACCCCATATCTTTATAGTTCCATGCACATTCAAACTAACTTTATGAATTGGTTGACATCCCAACCAACTTTATAGAGGAAAAACTGTATTATTATTAATAGAAATGAGTATACCCCCTTTTGCATTAACAATGATTTATAAAAATAATATAAAATGCCTAAATAAGAAGCAATAAAATTAAAAGAAAGGGATTAGAAGCAACCATGTAACACTTATTGATTATATATTAAGTACAATACCTAACTTAAATAATTAAACATAGATTAAATGAACCACGTATATATATATATATATGTATGTATGGATTTTTAGGACAGTTTTTAATGGGTAAGTGGGTATGGAATTGCCTTCATATCCCCCATATTACAACAAAGTCACTATGATAAGGGCATTTTAGTATATATTTGTATATATGTATATATTATATATAAAATAAATAAAAGTAAGAGGGCCGGGGCCATGGCCGGGCCGAGCTAGTACTGTACGTCCAAGCTTGGCCCTCAAATCTTAGGGCTTGCAAAAAATTGTTCAAACTTGGCCCTAGGGCTTTTCGTTAGAAACAAAAGCCCTCATTTTAAGGGCTTTTTGAAGCCGCGCCCCCTTTTTCAAGGCCAAATTGACATGCCTAATTTGAGGAGTTTCTTCTCCAATTAGGCAAGTAGATATGTCTAGATCTCAATGCAAAATCATTACTATGCTTAAGAATGATATTCTTATAGCATGACTGCTTTCATTTTATGGAATTCTGCTTATTGATGTTGATTTGATGATATGAGCTGTAGATAACCCTTTCTAACTCTAATTTTTATGTTTATGGCCATTGATGGATGGAAACCCCATTTGGAAGATCAATGACCCATTAGTGATTAGATGATGATATATGATGAGGATTTCATGTACGGAGATGGATTTATGACGGATTAGGATGGAATTGATGGCTTTAATATGAAAATTGGATGGAAGGAGACAGCTACAGAAACCTGAAATTTTAGTGCCTATGTGTACTAGGTGGACTAGACACCCACCTGGTTGATCGGTGACACTGTAGGTTTCCCCCCACCTAAGAATAGTGTCTGTCGACTTGCTAGAGTCATGATAGTGTAGTCGGTCAACCAGGGTCCTTTGTGGCCGACCGAGTACACTGCATAATCGAGACAACCTTATTCATTGAATCTCAGGCATTCTGGTGTAGTTGGTCGACCGACCCTTCATGCGGCCAACCGCGTATACTGCACAACTGAGACAGGCTGACTATCAGGGTTCTCAGGCAATTTAGTGTACCCGGTTGACTTGCCTCTCACGTGGTCGACCACATACACTGCAGACTGTGTTTTTCAGAAATTGACTATTTTGTGATTTAATCTCAATTGGGCCCCATTAACCTTCCATTTGGACAACCATGGACATGATAAATATGAGTCAAGTGCTGGGCTTAACCTCGACCCATGTAGTCACCTAAAGTAGGATCTAGGGTCATGACATGGAACCCGATCCTGTGTTGATGGATGACCTTGGATGCTAATTACCTTTAGAAACACCAAGAACATCTCAAAGCATCTAAGGTGCCTTTAGCTATTGTCTTGGGTGAAGTGAGACCCTATGTAACGCCCTAATTCCGAATACTGAGTTTACCGCCAAGATACCCAAAGTTGGTGCATTACTTTTCGAATAATACGGGAACTTACAAGATCATAGGTCCGCAGTAAGGTCCAATTTAAAACCTTTTGCCAACATATATAACCAATGGTTAAGTGGGGAAGGATATTGAAATAGAGCGGAAGCATTGACAAAAGATAGCGTAAGCAAGAAAGGTATCAAATCCAACATGTATCAAATGTAGCAAGGCATGAGTCTAAGCTAGTCTCAAAGTATGAATAATATGGGTACATATTAGAGAAATCCCACCCTGCTCACCACAAAGGTCACTAAAAAACCCGAACAAAGTAATCACTCAGTCCCCGGTATTGGCACTCCGAGCTCCGGCTTAGCCTCCAAATCCATCGGTCCCCATGCGTACTCACCTGCTAAGGGCGCATTGAGAAACGCATTGCCCTCGGGGTCAAGGATAATACGTAAGTACCAAATGATGGGTCAAATCTAAGGCTCTGGCAAGGCACAGTATACAAGTAATATATGATGTACGCAAAAGAGAATAAAGACGATGATAAGATCATAAGAGCAACCAATGCACAATATTAGGCTGTTGAGCAAATATAACATTAAGGATCATCATGTACGTAAAAGAGTCTAACTCATCATCTTACAATATGGCACATTCACACGAGTTGGCCACTGCAGGATATTAAGCCGTGGCCTTCAAATACTTTCAACCAATTGCGGCAGGGAAATAAAGTGCAATACAAGGGGATAACAAGCTTTTCCAAATAATAATATAAAAAATCCTAGGAAGTATATATGCCATTACCGGAGTTTGCCAGTCGCGAACGTACCATATATACCTGTGTATGCTATTACCAGAGTCTGCCGGTCGCGAACGAAACATATACTTGCCGGAGTCTGCCAGCCTTCTAATCACATCTCATTATGATAGCTTCATTGACAAGAATTAGCTCTCACCAAGGATGATCAGTCCAATGACTAAGCTTGTATCATCAAATACTGAGAAAGCCAGCATTCGGACTAGGTGCACTATTATGATGAGTACAATGTTTATGATGGGTAATATGATAAGCGTGGTAGGTATTGATGGATACCGAGACAACCAGATGCGGGAGCTAGGTGCACTAGGTGTCTTCAGACATTAAGACAGATATGATGGATACTGGTTATGGATGACGGATGTATGGGTATTGATGGTTATATGATTGATATGGTTATATGGTGGTGCAGAGACCATGGGGTGGCCATTACCCCCCCATTGTTGATGTCCATCAGTTGTTTGTTATATGTATATGGATTTAGATGGATATGGATGTGATAGAATGGTTCTCATATCACTACGGGTATCATTGTTATTTATATGTTCGATGTGTAGCACTTCTAGCATGCTGATAATGGTGATATTATTAGGTCATTGTAATTGGTACCTATTATTATATATTATAGGATAGGATTCGATTTTGAAATGGGAGTCCGATTTCAAAATTAATTGATTAATTGGCTCCAACTAAGCAATTGATTGAGAAATTTGTTTTCAATTTTAAATTAATCTTAACTAATCTAAAGAGTCCAATTTAGAGAAAAGTTCCTATTGTAATTCTATCTCATTCAAATTTCTCTAAATGGTGACCTTCCAAAAAAAAAAACCTCCTTAATCTAATGAAGTTTTATAAATTTTGGATTTAGTTTTTACATAACATATCATTTAAGACTTTAAATTGAATGAGATGATCACATTGAGATATATAAATGGATAAGTGTGTGCATATTTGAAGAAGTCACCCTCGATGGAAATTCAACCATACCTTAATAAAACCATCCAAATATCTAAACTCACCAAAGAAACCCAAATTTCTCCAGCCTCTCATCTCTTCTTCTTTACTACTCTCCTCACACTTGTTATGATTCCGAAATGTCACTCTCCATTACATGGGTTGAACAACCCTTTACTTTCTTTTACTGTTCGTCCGTTTCACTTTACTTTCGACACTGCATGTGATTGCTTATGCATGCCAATGGACGTGGAGAGGGGGCTGGCACTTGCGTGGGCTGATGTTCGGTGCATTTGTTAGTATGGAATGTTTTATTTTTAGAATATGGAATGCTGAATTTTCTTACATCTACCTTTGATTGTTTTTCTTTCCTGACTACGGCTTCATGAGTAACTTCTTTTGTTTTTTTCAAACTTGATTGCTTTGTAACGTGACAGTCATGCCATAAAATTTGGTCATCTTAATGTCATTTTCAAAGATAAATCCTAACCTCAATTTCCACGTTGCTACGATTTTCTTTTCTTTTATGTTTTCTTTTTAATTTTTCTGAGTTTTCATGGATATACCATTTTTGTTTTTCCTTTTTTCAATTTTTTTTAGTTTTTGGGTATCAGATCTCACTAATTTCTTTTTAATTTGCTCTCTATCTCAAGCATGCATTTTATTTAAACAAATTGAACTTCTTTTATTTTGAAACTATCATTCTATATTATTATTATTACTATAGATATTGGCTATCATCTCAAATTTTATCTTCTCAATATAATTAGATCTTTATTATTTAGTTTTTAACAATTTTAATATTAGGATTATAGTGCCCATGCAAAGACGGGCATGTTTTGCTAGCCCCTTTTTCTTCATGGCCTTCTTTTTCTGTGTTACATGAAAGTATGTCTTGTTCCAGTCCCCTTTTCTTCTCTAAGAGAAACTACGATGTCTATATCATCTCTCTCCAATTATATATGATTTTCAATGTATGCTTCTCTTTTTATGTTATTAGATGATTTTACTCTTCTATATCAACCTTGTATCCTAGAATAAATGGTTGTGTCTATTGTGATCATTGTGTTGATTTTGGATATTTCTCTAATAATGGGTGTTGTTTTTTCCTACCATTTCTTTTTTCATGCGAGTGGGGTTTTTTTAACTTTGATCTGGAAAGGATTTGCAGCAGTAACACATGTTATTCTAGGCGTCAGCCATTCCCACAAGCCTCTTCTTGTACTTCTCGTTTTCCTTCAAAGTCTCCATCTTTCTCTCTATTATTAATGTTTTCCTTTATTACACTCACAAAATCTCAAGATATCTGAGTTTCTTTTGGAACTCCAATCACAGATCTCTAGATCCAATTAGGCTCGGTCAAAGGAATTACAACAAACAGTTGGAATGCAGTTCCAAATTTCGTTCTCAATTACAAAATGCAAAGGAAACCAATATCAGTGGGTAAGTCAAAATGAAATCTATCACAAACTAATGGTTGAACTTTGAAAATCTGACCATTATGGAATGCATAACGGAATCAAGCCTAAGGCAATCCAAACGTAGTGAATTATATTATGGAATATAATTAGTTTTCTAAATTATAATTAGTCAAGATGTGCAATATCACTCAAAAGTAAATATTCAGAGCAAATCCAGAATATATAGAAATATAAAAGATAAATCTACTCATTATGGCATTACAACATATAGTCGGAATGCAAAATGAAATAAAGCCTAATGTAAAGTAATATCAGAAAAGCCCATCAGGAAAGCTAAACAAAAGGCACTACAAACAATATAATGAATATCTTTAGTTTATTAATTGAATACAAAGGGCACTGTAAACATAGGCAATTGGCAATACAAAAGCTTTACTATAATGAATATATACTGAAATTTGGCTAAATCATGTAGAATTTGTAGTATTCATGTAAAGGAGTAACACAGTGGCAATTTGAGATTATTTAGGCTATAATTTGGCTGATCTTAAGACAAAAGTTTGTGGAACTCTATCACATGCCAATTCTTGAGAATGTAAGAGTGGTTGGAAAAAAAAATTCTTTATAAATATGACAGGCCAAACTGAGACGTGGTCTCATTTCTTCTCTGTCTGACCATCATACTCTTATTTTTATTCCTTGTTCGGGCAGTTACTTGAAAGGTTCGAAACATCCTTTCCAGGATTGAGTTTTCCTCCACTACCGGATCTAGGCGATTTCAACTTGGAAAATGTTATTGAATTTCCATATTTTTTCAACTGATTCTGTATCTTTAAAGTGTCATCGGCTCCATCCTTGCTTCCATCAGCTTCCATTTTACATCATATGGAGGCACACTTTTCAGAGTGTCAACAGTAGGACAACGACTTTTGCAAATAATAATAAGGATTTCGTGAGGACGAAAACAAAAACATAACATCATTGTTCACAACACCAAGCGACACTGTTCACAACACCATTGTTCTATGCCAAAAACATAACTATTCTTATATATGAAAGCCGCTGTTTCCAATTGTCAATTCAATCGCCAATTTCAAATTTGATTTTGACCATTCTTTGATTTTGACATGTACTAATATCATGCGCACTGATAATAATAATAATATCAGCCAATTGATTTTCATCGTCCATCATTACTCCTTAGTAATTAATTCGTTTCCACAGCGTCTGCTCCTTTCTAACCCCTCTTCTTTACGGAAAAAAAAACTTATCCCCTCTTCGTCTCCCTTTAACTCTTCGCAGCCCTAATTTGCCCCCTTCCGTTACAAAGGCATTTTCCTTCTCTCCCGGGATGGAGAAGCTGCATTTACGTTCTGTTCTTAACTCTCTTCCGTTGCCAGCATTTTCATTCTCTTCCAGAAAATGGAGAAGCTACATTGCCCTTCTCCTCAACGGTTTTGTAACGTGCAAATGGAAATCTTTATGGGTAAATGAATTAAGCGTTTCATCTCTCTTTATAATGTTCTGTTTTTCTTATCGTTCACTTCTCCCATCTATCGTTTTCTCTTCCTTTATTACATTTTTTGTCTTTCAGAATTCTTCTTCATCGTCGTCCCCGCATGTCGCTCCTTGGTCTTCATTGTCCACCAAAACTAGCTCACTGGTGGTCACAGTTCCTTGGTCTTCAGCTGACGCCCCCTTCTAAAGTAGAGGTACCCATTTTGCCCTGGCTTGAGTTAGTGACTGATTTTATTTGCTTTTTATGCAATTGACTATGTTTAAGAAATAGAAGGTCTCACAAAGGTACCCCTCTTCCCTTTCGATTCCCAATCGCCATTGCTTTTTCTTTCCATTTCTTTCATATTCTAGATGTCAATCGCTTTATGATCATAAAATAAGAAATGGGCTTTTCTATTTTTGCGTGATTTTAATGGGAGACCTTCGATTGATGACTATTTCATCCATGGGGGCATTGATTCGATTGCTGTGGTACATGTTCTGTTTGTGGACGATGCAAATCAATTGGCTGATATTATTATTATTATCAGTGCGCATAATATTAGTACATGTCAAAATCAAAGAATGGTCAAAATCAAATTTGAAATTGGCGATTGCATTGGCAATTGGAAACAGCGGCTTTCATATATAAGAATTGTTATATTTGGCCTTACATTCATTACAATCATTTTACCATGGCCATCAACTCACCTTCGAAGTCAATCATTAGTTTTAGGATGATAGCAAAATAAAGTGATCTTATTTTGAATTAACCAGCTTTTTTTTTGTTGATATTATAGGTGATCGAATTTGATTTTAATTTTTAACATCTTACCATAGTCCAAAACAAAAAAATAATTATTTTAAATTATTCACTACTTTTTAATATTGTAAATTAGATTGCCTTCGATAAGCGCGGGCACGTTTTGCTAGTCTCTTTTATCTAGATTGTAACATGGTGACGATACTAATTAGGGGTGTAACGGTTCGGTTAACCGTTCATTTTGGGAGAACCGTTAAATGAACCATGAATCAAGGTTTTCGATTTTAAAAACCGTAACAATAATTGGAAAAATCGTTAAAAACCGAAGCACGATAATCATAAAAACCGTTAAAAACCGTAACCGAGCCGTATCCGGAAAAACCATTAAAAACCGAAGCACGATAACCATAAAAACCGTAACCGAACCGTATCCAGAAAAACCGTTAAAAACCATTAAGAATTATCTACATATTTCATTTAGGCCATTTATTTTTTTATTAGTATAATGATACAGTACCGGTTAACCGAATCGCACTTCACGGTTCGGAGCGGTTAATAACCGTTAGTCAATACTGAAAATCGTAACCGAACTATGAAGTGCGATTTTCTGATTTTAATAACCGTAATCGTAACCGAATCGTGAAACACGGTTATTAACTGCGGTTTGTTCGGTTACATGATTAGACAGTTTTCTTTTACACCCCTAATATTAATGGCTCTATTCTCATTTTGTATCATATATATGCTGTAATTACCGATTGCCCAATATTGTGCCCTATTCCTTATTATCAATAAATCATTGTACATCTCACACTACACTATCATACATTACACTTAGAATCTTCATTCTTATTATTGAGATACTAACCATGTAGGTTTAGCTGGGATCATGTATGATTTTAATTATTATTTATTGTTACATATGATGTTATATATTTATGCCTATTTGCTTGGCTCCATGAGCCTAACCCAATTCTTGGTGCTTGTAGGTGCCTACACTCCTTTGCTTGTGTGGGGGCCGGCTTAGCGGTTGTTTCGATGCCGTAGGGTATTGGAGAGATATGCAGTGGATGCATTAAGAGACCTCCACATTAGAGTTTGTTTTCTGATCATTTTGTCATCTTTAGTTGGCCATGTTGGGCTCAGGGGCTTGCATTAGATTAACGAAAAACATTGCTATAATTTTTTAAGTTGTAAAAAAGGGTTATCTCTGAATTGTTTTGAGAGTATTTGCGGGGGAGCGCCATAGGATGCCATGTGTCGCTCTCCCACAAAAGGGGTTGTTGTCATTATATATAACTAGTGCAATAGGCCTTCGCCCAACGCATGCCATAATTAAATTTTTTTTAAAGTCTCTAATTAGAAATGTTTCTAAATATTTAAATAAATTATAAATGAATATTAATATATAATTCATAATAAATATGGAAACTCATTAGAGAAATTTTAGGTAGCTGAAAATATTTAGGGAAATATCAAGTAAATAATAAAGATTTTAGGACCTTGATTTGATTATATTTGTACTTAGTCATAAATTGAGTGTCATTTCAAAATAAAATGTGGATTTTGGCATTAATTAGCTTTCACAATGAGCACCACAGATTAATTAATCCTACCAAATATAAAAAAAAAAAAATAAGGTGAAAACGTACATAATGGGCCCTACAGATTAATCTTACTGAATATTGAAAGAAAAATAAGGAAAAAAAAGGCAGCAGAATACAGCATATGAAAGTGGCCCCTGCTCTGTAATAAAAAAAGTTCTTCGTGTGTTGGTATAAAAAAAAATGGCCCCCGTAAATAGTGAGTTTGGAAATAAAGAAGACTTGGATTTCATAATGGGACTCTTAGATTTATTTGGCTAACTTAGTAAATATAAATGATTATATATTAAGTGTGGATTTTGAAATTAACTGACTTTCACAATGGTCCTCATGGATTAACCATACCAAATACTAAAAGAAAAAATATGAAAAAAAAGCAGCAAAATACTGCGTGTGAAAGTGCCCCAAATTTCTGCAACTTGGATCTGACATGAGGGTCCTACAAATTGATATGCAACAATATTTAATACATACATGTTCACCGATCACTAAAATCATAGCCAAAGAGCCTTTATTCTTTTTTTGTTAGTTTAATGTTATGTGGGGCCCATTGAAAGTAGCTAATGTTTACCTGTCACGAAAATCATAGCCAAAGAGCCTTTATTCTTTTCTTTTTTTAGTTTAATAATATGTGGGATGTATTGAAAGTAACTAAAGAGAAGCTATTATTGTATGCTATGTTTTACGGAAGGGATAAGTATATTATTTTAAGAATTTTTTAGATTTGCATTGAGATATTTTGGATGATAAGATTAGATTAAAAGGGTAATTCTGGAATATAGCATTGTAAAAAGTTTGAGGATGCGCCACGTATCACTCTCCAAGGGAAGGAGGATGCGCCGCGTGTCGCTCTCCCAGGGAATCACCTACTGTCTTTTATTATATAATTATAGATAATGTTTGGTAGGATAAATCTATGTGTAAAGATTGATTCAGTGAACAACAAGCACACTACAATCTAGATGCAGGTTGTTGGAAATGATTGAGTTGCTTGTTGGAATTAATCCATGAAATCTAAAAGACCCTTCAATATTTCAAACCACAAATGAAGCATCAGCATTGGCAGAACTAGGGGCATTTTCAGATAATCCCTTCGTAGTGTAAGGACCGGATTTCTTAACCCTAGGGTTAGCACTAGTAATTCTGTTGTTAGGATCGCTAAGTGGGGATTAGAGGTCATTTGTGGTGTTTTCTGTGTTAGGATAGTCTTTTATCAGCTTTGATGAATTTTGAGAGTCTTTGAGTCTAGTTTGACTCCTTTTTGGAACCCATTTGTATTTTCGATTGAGACTAGGAGATTATTCATAAATTCTAACAAAATGTTATCCTAAGCTCATTTGACCGAGATTATCATTCCGGACAACTTTTGTATTCAACTCGAATCATTTGAGACCCTGAAACCCTTCGATTGACCAATTCCATCATAAATTGATAGGCTTCGACCGGATAGTTGACTTTTTCCTTGGAACCCTGAATTGAGTGACTCTTGACCTCAAAATCTAGGTATCGACCTGCCTAACAACTTTCATATTTAGCCTGAGCTCATCCGAGGCCTAGAAAGCCCAATTTGACGGCACTCTCTTTGAGGCAAATACCACAGTCTGGAAAATATCAGCTTCTATCATCGATCTCATAAAATTATGATTATTGGCTTGTTGTAAAGCCCTTTCCTAGACATGTAATTCTTCTTTTTTGACCTGATCCGTCCGAGGTCCCGAAGACCTTCGTTTCGCTCCAAGTTCGGCTAAGATGATGGCAAACTCACACATAGGTCCTTGTGCAAAATATCCTACATACCTATCATTTCTCATTGAATGCTCCCACCTACCCCCACTAACTCTTATAACTCTCAGCCACTCTCATTTGCATGTTCATTTCCACCGGCCATCAAACATGAGAGAGTTTCTCTCTTTCTCTCTTCCTTTCTCCTTCTCCTATCCTCCCATGGCAACGTGGAGAACACCTCCGTGGAGGCACCCTTGCAAGATTCGACCGCCCAATCAACTCCCCGTTGTCTCCTTCGCAACATACTCTGTTTTGGCGCGAATCTGACGATGGCAACCCCCTCATGCAACCACCTCTTCTTCCTTGATCTTCAAAGGGTAGGCCCTATTTCTCGTTGGCGAGAACCCATCATCTTCTTCTTCATTGTGCTACTGTTTTGGAGGGTTTTGACTGTGTTTGGGTTTTCCCCTTGAGTATGGATTTATTGGGGTCTTGTTTAGAGGAGAAAGCTCCCCGATAGAGCTTGGCTTGACTGAGGTTTTGAGGTTTGGATTAGCTTCCGATTAGAGGCAAGTATTTAATTAAAATTGCATACTTTGAATGGTCAATCTTGATTTGATTTGATCTTACATGTTAATCCTGTTTAAGGAAAGAAATCAGTTTCGTTAACCCCATCCCATGGATGGATTTGTTTGGGAAAATCGAAATTTAATGGTGTAGATTAAGTCTAAATGGGCCATTAATAATTGGAAAAATGGATTTCCTTTGCTCTGTGAAGCCAGTCATCACCCCAATCTTACTGTGAACCCTTGTCTGAAGAAGCCACCCCCATCTTTGGGGCCCACCATGGGACCCTGCCTCCTGAGATCCAGACCAGCAATAGCTGGGCTGGCCCGTGTCTCAGCCCATTGGCCATCAGGCCCAGCGGCCATTGCCTTTCTTTGTTCTTCTTTTCTTGCCCCAGCCACCTGCTCCCCTGTCCTAGTCTGCAACTCCCCCCCTTCCATTTAACCAAAGGCAACACCACTTGATGCCTTGGCCGCCAGCCGGCGCAGGCTCAACGGCCAGAATCTAGACCAGCACTATTGATGCCGGCCAGCACTAGCCCTGAACTAGCGTCCATCTCTTCTTCTTCACTGTCAGCCGGCCATTGCCGCCTTCTTCCCCAGCGGCCATTGCTACCTTTTTCCCTAACGGCCAACCCTGCGAGCTGCCGGCCATGAAACAACTCAAGCAGCCAGTCCTCTTCCCTGCACTCAGCCGGCCACTTTCTTTGCACTCAGCCAGCGGCCATCTTTTCCCTGCACTCAGCCCGGCCAGTCCTCTTCCCTACAGTTAGCCAGCCACTCTCCCTGCACTCAGCTTATAAGATCCCGGTCCCACATATAATATTTTATTATATTTTAATTAGATATTATTATTATTTTAATTGAATGTATTTTAGTTATTTAAGTGGGTAGGATTAAGTGGGGCACACGTTAGATTAGATGCGTAGATTGATGAGTTAGGTTAATGGGTAGATGGCCTGACCCGTAGTTTGACCCAATGACTTAAGCCCAGTAGTATTCTGTTTAACCTAATCCATTTTTTTAATGAAACCCTTCTTATCTCTACCTACTAATCTCTGCAACACCTCCCGGTTGTCTTCGTCTTCTTCCTCTTTCAACTTCCAAAGCTATACCAGCTTTAGGATCCAGCCATCAGAATCAAGATCAGAGGATACCAGCATTCTTGGTTCAACTTTCTTATCTCAGGTAACCATCTCCTCAAATCATTAGGAGTAGATCTATATTCTTAGGTTATCTTCTTATTCTTTCCGATGTTAGGTTTCGGGTAGGAATACCATAGATCTGTTTATCTGAGCATTTCTTTCCCATATTCTTTGTCAGATCGGTGATAGAATTATTCTCAAGTACTGTGGGAATCGCGGTTTGGGTATTAGTTAGGATATGTGTATTTTTCTTCAATCCCAGTAAAAGGCAAGTACCTAATCCTAGTTTGTAAATTTAATACTTATTTTTCTTGTTGATTTGGCTGTGTATGCATGTAGAAATCCTTTTTATGCCTTTTTCATATGATAATTTGGTAATGCAATTTTGTTTTGAAACGAGATAGAGATTTGGAGATTACCCAATCAATTTTCTTGTATCAATGTTATTGTTGCAAATAGCTACTGCCGCAACACTTTGTTTGGGTTTCAAAACTCGTTTTCCATATTTTGTAGATTTGTATTTTTGGGTTGTGAGACTACAATTTCAAGTGGTCTTGATGGCAAACGGAAGCACATGTTGCAAGGGAGTGAATCTGTGTAACAGGGTATACACAGTTTGGGACCGTCTGTGTTTTTGACCATAGGACCCAGGTGGGCCACCCGATGACCAATCCTGTCCGTGGATCCAGAGGAGGACCCACGGGCGACCCTAAAGAGGCTGGACCGGTAGGCAGCGGACCCCGTTTGGGCCATCATCTTGTAGCCTGATCAGCAGGGGGCGGGTTTTAAGGGAGAAAAATCAATTTGGTCATCAGGCGTGGTGGGACCCGCCGGATGATTTGATTGCAGATCAAATCCCTGCATCTTGTAAAGGGGGCCTGGGCGACCTTGATGGTGTGGGCCGATATTGAGGTGTGATCAGTGGGCCCCACTTCCCAGAGGATCCAGATGCATAGTCGTGGAGCCATTTCGTTTCTGTGTGGGAACGATTTCACAGAAAGAAGGGTTGGAAGAACAAGTGAAAAGAAAAAGAGAGAGTGGACACGTTTTACAAAAAAAATAATAAAAATAAATGGAGGAGAGAGGACGGCTGTAACATCTTGATGGTACTGTGATGTGTTCATTTTTTTTTTATATATACTTATCTTGTGGAGGTCAAGGGTATGACCTGGTGATCCCATGTGTCTTGACATATTTTTTAATAAAGAATGGGAGTTGCTTGACTTAGTAATGTGCTGGGATAGGTATTGTTGGAATGGTACTTCACCTATTAGTTTTTGAGAAATTAAATAAAGTCCTTCATTGTTTTATAAATTTTAATGAGATCCTTTGACTTGTTTTGAATGTGGACAATATTTATGGATGGATCCTTAGGTTTTCTAAAATTATAAATTAAGGATTGTTACTTCTTAGTTTTATTTGCAAATTAATTTTTAATGGTATCTTGGATTTTTAATGTGCTAAAATTATATGTTTGTACTTTATTAATTGGATCATTGGACTGCGTAAATACCGTCTGGGCACACGGTATCTTACTAGCATGGGGTTTAGTGCTTAATATGACTTGGGGGAAATCCTAATGGATTCGAGCTCAACTCATTCCTATTGGAAAACCCTTAATTGGGTCTATGCACAATTGAATTAGAAAGGATGCGTTGATCTTTTATCCATTAGAGATTCCTGAGGTTATTGAGTACGAGACCTTATGTTTGACCTTAGGATTGGCTTGTGATTATCCTTTGACATTCGGGTTTGCATATATAAATGACTATTCGAATATGATATGAAATGTGGAATGGCAAATACTTTATTTTGACTTATGATTCTTGTGTTGGAGCATTATCAATCAGGTCTATTATGAATATATGTTTATGTGTATATGTGGGTCATTTTATGGACGACTGCAGATCGATATATGGACGGTTGATCACCGATGTGACCGGATCACTTATAATCCGCTTTGATTATGGACAGGTAATCCTGATTTTGTTTTGATCGGTTTATGACCACCGACGTTATGGACTGGCTTTCCCTATTTATTTAGGGTTGACCACCCACAACGGGGGCACTTGTCACCGTGTGATTTTATATTGCTCATTTGTGCCATTTGGTTTTATGTCATACATTCGTTATCGTTATTATATTTGCCATTATTTCATTATGATCACACTTGTCTATATTCTTCTCGTTATCGTATTAAATTTTGAATTATGATTATGTTCTTGCTATTTACTTTTTAATATTTGGTGCATAGGTACTGAGCCCTACTTTACCCAGGAGACGGAGGAGGATAAAGCGTTTCAAATGTTTGAGCCAACTGATGAACCCGAGTGGGATGCCGGAGATGGCTTTGGAGCCGTCTAAGCCAGCACAAGAGAGAACGTCATCTTAGAATTATATAAATGAACTTTCTTTTAGTGTTGAGACCTCTTTTAGAAATTTTATAATTCTGCAATTTTAACTATTAATGTTTATTTGATTTTTGTGTTGGGTTTCATTTATGAACATTGATTACCAATTGAATAAAGCTTCCGCTGCATTTAATGAAATTTATTTTGACTCACCACATATTGAAAATTTTTTTGTGGGTCCACTTTTGGAAGCTTGTGTTGTATTAAACACAGGAATTTGAATTTGATTTATTTTTCACGTTTTTCCCTAATTCTTATTTTAGGGGGCGTGACTCAGCCGTGGCCATCATCTCCCTACACTCAGCCGGCCACTCTCCCTGTACTAAGCCCGCGGCCATCTTCTCCCGGCACCCAGCCGGCCACTCTCGCTACCCCAGCTCTCAGCCACTCCTTCTTCTCCGTGCCCAGTGGCTACTCCTTGCCAAAAACTCGCCAGCAGCCAGCTCCCTCCGCCACTCCCAGCGGCTATCACTTGTACAGCTAGCGGCCAGCTTCGCCTGCGGCATGCCAGCTTCTTCTTCCTCCTTTGCTGCACTGCAGCTCCTACATACCTGCGTTGCAGCTCCTCCACAGCCTGCAACTGTCCTCCATTGATCACACACCCGTACTGTCCCAGTCTAGCCACCTGCACTGCCTCCACCTACACTGCCGCAGTCCAACGACCTGTACTGCCACCACCTGCACTGCTCCAGTCCAGCCACCTGCACTGCTCCTTCACATGTACTGCCTTCACCTGCATTGCCCCTCCACCTACACTGCCCAGCCACCTCAAAACAGCTCCACCTGACTTCAGCTCAACCTGAAACCAGCTCCACCTGAAACCAGCTACGCCTGAACCAGCTCCACCTGATTTCAGCTGCAGCTCCACCTGAGTTCAACCAGATATTGTGTAGAACTTGGACTAAAGGGTCCCACCCCGGGACCGCAGAACCCTATCCTTTAGGCCTGTTTATAGCCCCGCGAAAAAAAAATGGAATTTTTAATTAGATCTAATTTGAACCTGTTTATGGCCTAATTTGAACCTGTTTTCGAATCCAATTAATTTCATAATGATTTCTGAATTTTGAACAAAAAATTGGGATATTTTAACCAATGTTTTAAGGAAATTAATGAATTACCCCTGATCTGAAAATAAGGGCTTTTGACTTAAACATCGGGCAATGCAAAGTGTCTTTTCTTGGTAAAAAAAAGACCATGACCTAGATTATGATGAACCCAGTCCCCCTCACTTGGCCGATGTTAATTTTAACTCCGTACTTAGACCCGAACATTTAGGGATGCATATGAAGCATGTTGACTCGTATTTTTATCTGAACTTATGGGTTGGATATTCACACCTTCAGAATGTATCAAGTGTCCAAAATACACCAATGTCCATCCCTTCGGGCATATAACTTTGAGAATCATCATACTTGCATGTTTATGATTATTTAACTAGACTTTATGTATTTTCATCTTACATCTCGTAAAACTTGACTTGTTGTATTTTATTGTGCACTTTATAAATATGATTTTTAGCATCTTGCCACACGGGACTCTGAAGGTCTTAGTGCGTGGTTCTCGCCCTGCTTGACCATTGGATTTACCCGGATCCATAAAGGGTCTTTTGGTTTGTGTGTGAGCTTTTATTGCCTTGTCCTTTCGAGTTACCTGTATCACTTTGTTTTCCGCCATCGGTTTTGGGTTTCCTTATTTCTACGCAAAATGCTGCGCGATTTTCTGTAAAATTCTCGGACTTAGAAAAATATTGTCTTAAAGCCTGTTTTTACCTATTTACTCTTTTTAGCCTGAATTGAAGAAAATATTGTCTCGAAATTTGTTTTGACCCATTTTACCGTTTTCAACCTAAATTGGAAAATATCATTTTGAAGCCTGCTTTAACCTGTTTTATTATTTTAAACCTGAACCGGAAAATTACTGTCTTAAAGACATCCTTTGACTCGTTTTACTATTTTAAACCTGAATAAAAAAATACTGTCTTTTAACCTATTTTGTTATTTTAAACCTAAATCGAAAAATTACTGTCTTAAAAACCTCCTTTGACCCGTTTTACTATTTTAAACTTGAATCAGAAATTACTGTCTTAAAAACCTCCTTTGACTCGTTTTACTATTTTAAACCTGAATCAGAAATTACTGTCTTGAAAACCCGCTTTGACCCGTTTTACTAGTTTAAGCTTGACTTGAAAAAATATTGTCTTGAAACTCGTTTTACTAGTCTTACTGTTTTAAGCCTGAATTACTCGGTTTACTATTTTAAAAGCCGAATCTGCCTTGTTATGCTTTAAGCATTCCGATTGTCTGATAATTTCTTGTTTCATGCGAGTAACTGATTTACTCATTTATTCTGGCTTAGAGTCGGCACCACCAAGCAATTATTGCTCGCCGTGTATTACGGTTTGAGCCCAGTATCTACTATATATGGTTTTATATATATATATATATTGCTCGCTGTAGTTTAGGTTTTGATGTGATGGGTGTACTATAGTACTTTCCCTGACCGGGTTAGACCACTAGGTCCCCCGTAGCAAGGCCTCTGATTTCAGAACAGCCGTGACTCCAGAGTGAGTTTTTGGGTACTCTCAGTTTTGCTCAGTTGGGGCTAGCTGTTACTTCCTCCTCCTTGAGTATATGCCAAGTGGTTGCCAACATTTAATTGTTTTAAATTAATTCTTGTTTATTACATTTTTTGCATCAGTTTGCTCAGCCTGTCTGCATTGATTTCCTGAAATAATCGCCTATATTTATATTTATGATCTGGTAAATCATATTTTCTTGCATCTGTTTGTCTAGCTTTTGTTACTGTTTTCCAGATTTATCGCATGTATTTATGTTCTGCTTTGTACTTGCAAACTATACTTTTTATCTTAAATATTTGCCACGCTTTTGTCTGATCTACGCTTGATGCCGTAGGTTTGTTTTCCCCGACCTATACCCTGATATGTTTTCCGAGGAGGCGATTGTTGAGCAGCGAGAGACGTGCGATTGTTGTGTAGAGGTTGTCATGTAGACTCCGCCCCTTGCACATGAGATGCGAAATATCTGGGAGTATGACTTTACAATTTTTGTATTTTGTTTTACTGACCTTTGTTGGTCTTTTATTTTGGGAATGTAATTAATACAACTTCTTTAATTATAACTGGAAATATGGGAATGAAATCTCATGTTACTTATTTAGCTCTTTTATATTATATTTGATGTACCAGTCTGAGGATATTTTATCTGTGTGACTCTGCTAATAAGACATTAGTGATGCAATACAAAATCTGATGTGCACGAGACTTCTGGTTGTACGACAATGCAAGCTTCTGCTAAATGTTCCATGATGGTGATTGGACCCTGCAACTCTCACCAATGCAGATCTTGGGGATAAATGAAATATTATGCTACAGTAATTCCCCAGTCACGACCCCTTAATCCAGATTAGGGATTTGGGGTCGTGACACATAGGTTATATATTTTTATACATTTTTCACTTATGGCCCCTTTCCCAATTTATTTATTTATTTTACATAGTGCCCCCACCCCCAAAGAACTATTTTCTGGTCCGCCCCTTTATAAGGAGTCAATTATTTGCAGTCATTTACATATGTAAATGATTCCCATATATAATGGATACACATCATCAGATTTGTTTGGTGTGTAAATAAGGCCATGTACACACCAAAATTTACTCACCTAATAAGGTAGTAAATGATCATTTACACACTTCTCCTACAAGAGGCACTGGTATTGTTTGTGTGCAGTGATTTTTTCAATTGTGGGCCTATCAAAGACCTTATATTTTATTCCTATGGGCTCCATATGTGTAATCCAAACTATTCATCTTGTTTATTGAACTATGTGTCCATCATCACTAAAAGAATCCACAGTTTGTTTCAAGAGCATTTCAAGATCTTGTTTATTGGCTAATTTTTACCTAGTAGTTGGAACAAGAAATAAATATATCAAAAAGTTGGTACTCATTCACCAAAAGTAGAACCATACATAATCATCCGTTCCAGTTCTCTTCTTCTCCAAAGCTTCAAGGCAAGCTGTTTGCAGAATCGCAGTATATTCTTCTCACATGCTCTTCTCGTGGTTAGAATAAGTGCAACATCTTCAATGCATCAAACACAACGGTCCATTTAGCTAGAGATGAAGGAATAGGAACTGGTTATAATTTCTTGACTTGTGCTGATTATACATTTATGGTACATCGAAGCCCACAATTGATGAATATGGACTTGGAACTGGAATCTACAAAATAAACCAGCTACTGACAAAGCTTAGAACCAGTCTTGTGGTTAGTGAAAGGAAAAATTAGGTCCCAAATGCTTTAAAGTATTTAAACTAAAAAGTTGGGATTTCAAGTCCATTGCATGAAAACTTCGGCCATACCCAAGGGCCCCAGTACCCGATGCCACAACAAGTTATGCAAGCAATAGTGATTGATAACATCTTACATTTTCTAAAGAAGCAACAGTGGATGCACAAGAAAACACAAAAAAATATATAATATTTACAGAATATAATATTTCATTTTCTAAAGAAGAAAATCTTGTGCGTTTGGTAATACAAGAAAATCTTGAAGAAAAGATTCTTTTCTTTCACAAAGCTCAATATTTTTTCCTACAATTCTACCATGTAGAAAACTTTCTACAAAATAAGAATCTTTCAAAATAAAGATTATAAAGTGGTAGAGTAAAGTAAATACTTTAGTTCACCAAATCCATCATGATGTGTTCGTTTACACATATAGTAAAGTCAAGTAAAAGTAAATGTCATAGCACGGTAAAGGTGGGGGTAAAGTAAAGGTGGGATAAAGTATATAGTGAAGTAAAGTGGGAAGCAATGGTAAAGTAGTTTCCTTTTTTTATTTTTTATTTTTTACTTTACTTTATCACATTTTATCGTAGTTTTATATGGTAAGTAAAAAGTGACTTGTTTACAGGTGTGGTAAAGTAAAATAAAGATTGATGTCAGATCATGATAAAAGGTGAGGTAAAGTAAGGTGAGATGAAGTATGTGGTAGAGCAAATTGGGAAAGAGAATTAAAAAGTAATTATTTTTTGTATACTTAACCATGGTTTTATGTGATAAAAGAAAAGTAACTTATGGTAAAAATCTGATAGTTAAACTTTACTTTATCGCACCGCTTTTTTTCTAGACGTGGTAAATTACATATAAATTAAAATATTTAATAAAAAATTATTCTAATAATGTAATTTATTGTAATCATACCACCTTCCAAACGGCTCAATTTAAAATCTATAATATTCTTCAATGATTGCCAAACAATAAAAATATTATATTATTATAATATTGAATTATTATATTCTATACTGTTTTATTCTTGTAATATTTAAATATGTTAATATTTTATTCTGTAAACATCCAAACGGGCCTTTAATATCTAAAGAAAAACCTTAAATTTGAGAGTACCCCAGATTTTTCTAATATATAATGTCTCAAAACTTTGTGGGGCAGTCAAAATACCAAAATAGTAAGGCTCGGTGTAATTAATTTAAATTTCTTAAAATAATTATTGTCTCCTTATTTTAGCATTGAGAGTTAGTTTTCACTCTAATAACACTTGTGCCAAATCGATTATATGTAAACTCTAATCCATCCATAATTAATGAATGAAAACTAATTGATTAGTTACTTGTGATTATTTGATGGTTCGCGATTCCATGATATGCATTTATAGTTGAAAGGATCAAATCTATTCGTCATGTCATGAAAAGATGAAGTGTAAAAAAAAAATAAAAAAAATGTACTTGAGTGCCTTGTCACACTTTCCACTGGGGGTGTGAAACTAAAGAGTGAAGCCCACCTATTGAAGATTAATGATATAATAAAAAATATTATATGCTCAATCTTACGGTAGGACTAACTCCTATATATTGATATAAAATCTTAAGTCAGTCCATTGAAGGCGGGGGACTTCATTTTTAGTGATTGATTTTCAATGGGTAGCCCACACTATGAAACTCCATTTCTCTTGAAGTAGGATGATAAATTCTACCTGCTTTCGCGCCTGGCCACAACAGCACAATAGACCTTTATATATTCAAAAATACTGAAAATAGTTAGATAACAACCATGTCGTATAGAAAAATATTGAGAATAGTTAGATAACACCCATGTCGTCTTGCTCGTTTTTCAGACTACCGGTTCACCTATGATTAACTTATTAGACAAAAAATGTTCTATCATGACCACACCTCTAACACATTAAGGGCCCCACATATTAGTTGACCTTGAGTGCTTTCCTTTTAGGTATTTTTTTTTAAAATAAAATGTGCTTAGATTTCAATTTTAGGGAGCTTAATCATTATATTCTCTGTTTGGCTAATTGATGGAGGGGATTAAGGGAATATACCATATTTGAGCTTTCTTTTTATGGGAGGAAATCTCTCTAGAATTTCTCCACAAGGGGTTTCTAATCCTTTGTCTGCTATACGCAGTAGGGGAGCACAAAAAAACCGCTAAACCGATCCGAATCGGGCGCTTCGAATCAATTTTGTAGTAGTTCGGTTTGATCACGATTCGAATTTCCTTCAAATTGTTCAGTTCGATTCGATTTTCGATTTGAAGGTGTGGTTAAACCGCTCAAACTGAACCAAGCCGAACCAATTGTATAAATATATATTTTTAATAAAATATATAAAGGAATATGAAAAGTCATTTAAAGAAGACTCGAACCCTCACTCCGTTACTTGAAGTCCAACGTCTCTCACCAATTGAATTGCCATTTTTTGTGAAAATAAAAATTAAAAAAACTGTTCATCAAGATCATGGAGCAATATACGATTTTGGAGCTCATTATAACGTATTATTTAATGCATAAATTTACAACTGTGGGTTTGATTTAATTTGCATAATCTTCATCACCGTAAAACCCAATTGTCACAAACCCAAATTCGACACTTATCAAACCATTACTTAACAACAGATTAAAGTAATATAAAAATCGATGCCTTTTAAAACTACTACAATTGAAGGCCCTAGATTATAGCGTTACTATTATCTGATGAGGTTGATATGTTTATCACCACCAGGTCTCATTTAGATCTATCCATCCCTCCTTTTATTTTGTTTATGCCTTTCATGTAAATTTTGAGTATGGTACGGGTCCTCTAACCTAGATCCAAACCCCCAATTTCAGGTCTTAGGAACCCATATTAGTGTTTTGCGTTTGGCTGCGGATATGCTATGGACCTGACCCAAACCAACCCCTTTCCATTGCTGACTTTGTTTTATAGCTATATGCGCAATAGTTTGGGAGCTTACTTGTTAAGATACCATGACTCCCACTGCTGATGATCCAAGGGTTACAATTGCAGCATCTGCTTGGTCTAGCATTTGCATTCAAGGAGAGAAATGGTTAGGAAGAAGATAATGAGAGCAAGAAACAAGACATTGGAGTTTCTACTTGATCACACACACAGGAATCATAGTAGTTTCTTAGCTACTTACTTGGTGTCGGGGATCTAAGAACAAAAAAGCAAGCGCTGATGACAACGTAGCAAAGGATGAGAACTAGTCCTTTCATGTAGTGAGAAGTTCCATCCTGGATAGAATAAAATGTTGAATAGTAAGATCAATGGCAGATTGTGAAACCTTTTACATATTGGTGATAGCCATCCCAAGTAAGATCTTGAGAACTTCTCACCCCTACAGTTTTCTTTTATTGTCCAGATTTTTCTTAAAATCCATCTTAAATATTGCTACGATTTTATTTTTCTTCTTTTTTTTTAATGGGGACCAGAACTCACACACCCACCACACTACATGTTCCAACCAGCTGACAAACAGCCTAGGACCAATATCACTACGTTTCACCTTTAATTGTTATGAGAATAAACTAATGCCCCTTGGCTCCTTAGCTGTAACTATTGACTAATCAAAAGTAGCTTATCTTAGTGCCTCTACATTCAGCTCATGGCCACATGCCAAGAGAAATTTCCCTTTTTTCTTTAGTTGACTGAAAGCATAAACCTATTGTTTGTTTAGACTAGGTGGCCCACTCCAATCCCGCATGTTTCCACCCAACCAAAAGTGAAATTGGGTTTGGCTCGTTCAGGTTTGGGTGGGCCTATTATTTTGAAACCCTCATGGGATTTGGTGAAGTTAGGGTTTGGTCTTTGGGTACACACAAATTTGACTCTCTCACCATATTTTTTAAGATTACTAGTGAAGCCCTACACGTGCCTTGCACGTGCAGTGTCTAGACAAATTTATGAAAAAAATTACAAGTGATATTACTATTTATTGTATACAAATGCGTAAATCCACGCTGCTAGATTCAAATACGTGATAAGTGTAATGTCTTATGTAAGGTCATCCATTGTGTGTATTTGGTATTATAAATGGGTGGTCCTTGGTTGACGTTTTTTCAGCCTTCGTTTTTTTTTTAATTCAATTGGTTCAACAATGGATGTTGCAAGATAGAATCTATGATTAGCAAGGTTGAGAGTTTAGGTTGTATGGAGCATAGAGGTGGTGCAGGTTTAGCCTCTATCGATACATTTATTAATTAAGTTGAAAATGTCTTAATTTGAAAGGGAGAAGGGTCAGCCGAAACTCTTAATTAACACGTTGGTTTTGGATTGAGTTGGTGTGTAATGTTATTATTATTTGGGTTGAGTTGATTTTAGGTTGAGTTTTTAAGTACTCTACTTCAATGGGAAATAATGACCCACACTCATCACCCAAGTAAAAATCCTAGAAAACAGACGGTGCCATTTACGTATCCACAGCAAACCCTTCATTCCTCACTTTCTAATTACACGTATGATAAAACCAACTCAACGAAATCCAATACCCAAGCATGCAAACAAATATAAATGGTGAATATCCACGAGGCATCAAATATTCTCTCATTTAATAGAAATGATCATTAACTTAAGAAATTAAATCCTACAAAATTGACAGTCCTGTCTAGCTAGAGTTCGACCTCAAATCCCTTCACTTTCATCTCTTCAGACTTCATTCATACAACTAAATGTGAAGATCTACAAAAATCTATGAAATATATGATTACCAAAAGATCACCCGCAAATGAAACCTCATAAATTGATTGTCTCAACTACATCTTCATGTTAGACAGTTCGCTTTTCCCCCATTTTAAAACCATTTCGTTAAACAAAATTTGTTATGAGTTCTTAGAGTACTGCAATCCAATATCTTGTTTATCTTAGTTTACCAGTTTTTTCTTTTTTAAATATAGCTACAACACTATGAATCTTAGACATCGCATACCTCTATGAACTGAGGGTGAAATTCTTCCTTTTTGCTTGCTGTTGATCATTTGGGGAAAATGCAATAAATGAATTGAATATGCAATGAAGAATAATTCTAGAAGGAACGCTCAACATGTCGTTGACAATAAACTGATAAAGTCGGAAAATGCCAAAACAATAAAAGAACATTTGCATGGATTTTAATTTCATGCAAACAAACCGGTCCAATCTCCATCAATAAATTCTCACGTATTATAATTTCATACAAATAAAAAATAAAAAAAAATGGGTCCATTCTCCATGAATGATTCCTATATTTGTAATATCATGCAAAGAAACAAGCTCATTTCAAGAATTCAACTTATTTTAATTGACAAACAAGAAAAGCCCATTTCTTGAATTTCAATGTATATTAGTTCAACACATACAAACAAGCCCATTCCCCAACAATGAATTCATGTGTTCCAAATTCATGGAAAGAAAATGGCTATCTACACAAAATAAACATTAAAAAAAATCAAACGCATAATATACATTTCAAAAAAGGAACATAATTTTCAATTAAAAAAAAAAAATGTCTCTCTACTCAGGAAAAAATCTATGTTGATACATTTACGTTCATCAAGCTCTTCCATTTGTATTAGCATTCCAAATCTAAATTGATACATTTATATTCATAAAATCTACACCGATGCATTTACATTCATAGAGCATATATGAGTAGAATGGTAATGAGTTACGAAAATTATTATTTAATGGCACAAATAGGTTCATTCTCATCAATGAATATCTTATATATTATAGTACCCTATAACAAATAAGCCCATTATATGAGTTCATCAATTTCAGTTCTCAGTAAACTAAACAAACAAGCCCAATCAATGAATTGCCTTGTATTCCAAAATCATAGAAAGATACATCCCCACCTATATGAAATATATATTAAAAAGAAAAAAGGACACACAGCACCTATACAAAAGATTCATTTCAGAGAAAATGATACACTACACAAGATATAAGCTTGACATTTCAAGAGGGAACGTCTCTCCACCCACATAAAGAATATACATTTCTACATTTCTGTTCATCGAGCTCTTTTATTTGTATTAGTATTTCATATCTCTAAGGCAATAAGCAAATTGGCTGTTGGGTTTTTCATTAACCGTGTCATCCTCGGGATTCTACAACTAAGGCCTCAAATCAATTGCAATATGATATATCTATCTACAACGAAGGCCTCAATCCATATGCATGCATCAAATAGTGATATAAAAATTCAAAACTGATGATTGGATTGACTCCATCAGATAGACTTCAATCATTTTATACATGTCTATAGACATCTTCATCTCATTGGATAGTGTAAAAAGAGAATACCCTAATTGAGAAAATGAAGATTCAAGAACTCTCATCTCATTCTCACTAAGTCTTTGCTCAATGAATGCTCCTAACATTAAGCATTAAGAATGATAGGAGAGAATGTACTACCTTCAAACAGGGGTTAAACCCTTCGAAATAATCATGTCACTAAAATTCAATTTCTACCATACTTTTGTTGGTCTGAGTACTTACTGAACTAATGCAATATTTAGGAAACGGATTTACAAAATAAAAAGAATAGAACAGCAGCAATGTAATAACCTTGTAAAGTAAATCCACTTACTGTTTGAAAGCAAAAAAAGAGATCTTTTGTTGGAGTTAAATCCTCAAATGAAAGTTGAACAAGGCTAGTGTCTTACACTATGTTCTTAAGACAAATTTCGCCCTCGCAACGGTGCTAACGAGCTTCAATGGCATCTCCCAGGATACAATGATCGATCCACACAATAGCAGCACTACCAACTATGTGACTGGCAAACCAATTGTGCAACAGAACTCTAACTCTCTTGACTCTGACTGATGACTCGAAATGCAATGCAGTAGTAGCAGTAGCAAAAAATGGATCATCAAACTGGCATGGACAAGATGAATTTATAGCTTGCTTCAGGTCTTTTCATGGGGATGCATCTATACAGAACAGTGACTGTTCACTGAACAGAGGTCTTCTTCTTTGGACACACCTATTTATTAAATAAAATTTCTCCAAAAATATTAAATGGGTAGTGGGCCGAGCCAGGCCCAACTAGTGTGTGAAGCCCAGGCCCGACCCGGTACGGGGCTGGGTGAGGCGGCGCGCGCACGCTTGTGTGGTGGTGACCCCACCTTGGTCTAGGTCCTCCCTCTTCCACAAAAGTGGAATGCCCCTTGGGGCTCATCCTATACTACCAAGGTAAACATATTTATACCCAAAGAATGTTTTGCACCCAAGCAATGTGGGAAGCAAGTTCACCACTTCCTTTTGTTTCCACGTTTAACATGTTCAAGTAGTGGTGTTTAGGAGGCAAATTCTCATTCACTCCTTAATGGATTAGAGCAACCTAATACATGTCCTTAAACTACTCATGGAGTATATTATATTCCTATGTATTCCCACCTAAAAGGATAAGTGGGTCCCACTTTTATTTTGGCTCAAAGTTGACCAAAATAATGGTGCTCTAGGCCATTTTTCCAACAATCCCCCACATGAATGAAATTGACTGAAAGCACTGAAACGATAAGCAGACACAGAGAGAGAGAGAGAGAGTACAATTTGGAAATCCTCTGAATAGAGAAAGGTAGCTGTGGCCTTGAACCCTCTCTTGTGAAATACTATCGGATTTATTGGTTGAACAGTGAGCATGATGTCTTGAACTGCTCAGCCATTTGTGTAAACCAAGACAATAGAGTTCACACAAAATCTTCCCGAACATAATTGGTTCTCATGATTGTGTTCATTTTGGCCCTGAACAATGCTTGGTTTTCATGAGTGCTTTAGAGAATTTAGCCTTATTATTCTCATAGAATCGACCAAGTTCACACTCACATGGGTGATTCTTATTAAGAGTATCCTGCTATACCCCATCTGATTAGCCAAGATAAAAGAATCATTAAAAGCTTTGCTTACCCCAATTACCACTGCAGGTATTGTAATGCCCCACCCTACACGCATGCATGATATTGTCCGCTTTGGCCCACGGGCCTCACGATTTTGTTTTTGATGTGCCAGAACCCATTAAAAGGCCTCATGCAAGGTAATAGTGTAAGTTCTAACATATAAACCCATTCACTTTCCTCTCTATAGTCGAAATGGGACTCTGGGGCGTCACAATCCACCCCCCTTAGGGCTGCACGTCCCTGTGCAGTAGCCTGCCAATCCCTGTAACCTGCCGGCCCTCTTGGCCTGCCCACATGGAAACCCACCCACTTGCACCAGACCATGGCAGGGGACCCACACTCGAACTAGTCGAGAGTCGGCTCTGATACCATTTGTAACGCCCCACCTTACACGCATATATAAACCCATTCACTTTCCTCTCTATAGTCGATGTGGGACTTCGGGGCATCACATGTATCACTATTAATATCATAGGAATGAGCAGGAGATTTTGTCTCCATAGTGATATCGTTAAGTCACACACAATTCGGTTATCCATTTGAACCCAGATCTTGGGATCTCCAGTCAACTAGGTTGGGTTGCCATTATGGCGACTTTTCATTCATAGGCTTTAAACCCATTTCCCTCGATGTACGGTTTACTTGCTCTCCCGCTAATCTTTTGGTAAAGGGATCCGCAATGTTATCTATGGACTTTATGTACTGAATCATCATAATACCATTAGAGAGCAGTTGTCTCATGGTATTATGCCTCCGATGAATATGTCGAGACTTACCGTTTATATTTTACTCTGTGCCCTTCCAATTGCTGATTGGCTATCACAATGAATGCAAATAAGAGGCATAGGTTTTGATCACATTGGAATATCTTCTAGGAAATGACGAAGCCATTCAGCTTCTTCGCCAGCTTTATCCAATGCAATAAATGCAGATTCCATAGTGGATCTAGCAATGCAGGTTTGTTTAAAAGATTTCCATGATACCGCTGCACCACTAAATGTAAATAAATATCCTCTTGTGGACTGTGAATCATTGGCATCTGATATCTAGTTGGCATCACAATAGCCTTCAAGTATTGCTGGATATCTAGAGTAATGCAATCCATAGTTTTGGGTGTATTTTAAATATCTTAAAACCTTGACTATGGCCTTCCAGTGGTCTAATCCTGGGTTACTTATGTATCTACCCAATTTACTAACAGCATATGCAATGTCAGGAGGAGTACAATTCATCAGACACATTAGGCTGCCAATTATTTGTGCCTATTATCATTGTGATATGCCTTTTCCATTATTTTTGGATAAATGGATACTAATATCTATGGGCGTTCTCGCTGGACTGCTATTATCTTGATTATATTTCTTGAGTATTTTCTCAATATAGTGCCATTGAGATAATATTAGTCCATCCGATGATTTAGAAATCTTTATTCCTAGTATGACATCGGCAACACCTAAATCTTTCATGTCAAACTTATTGTTCAACATTCTCTTCGTAGCTTGAATGATATCATCATTACTATCCATAATTAGCAAATCATCAACATATAGGCAAATAATGACACAGCCATTGTTAGTGTTCTTGACATATACACACTTATCACATTCATTGATCTTAAACTCATTTGACATCATCAAACTGTCAAATTTCTCATGCCACTGTTTTGGTGCTTGTTTTAATCCATATAGAGATTTGACAAGCCGACAAACTTTCTGAGTTTGACCTGGAACATTAAACCCTTCTAGTTGTTCCATATATATTTCTTCATCTAATTTGCCATTTAAGAAAGTTTTTTTTACATCCATTTGATGTATCTCGAAATTATATATAACAGCAATTGCAATTAACATTCAAACGGATGTTATCTTCGTAACTAGTGAATAAAAGTCGAAATAGTCTAAGCCTTCCTTTTGTTTGTACCCTTTAACAACAAGCCTGGCCTTGTACTTTTCGATTGATCCATCTGCTTTCATCTTTTTCTTGAATATCCACTTGCATCCAAGAGTTTTGCACCTTGTGGATGATCCACTAGTTCCCATGTATGGTTATGCAAAATGGATTCTATTTCATTATTTATTGCCTCTTTCCAACATGGTGCCTCGGGACTGGGCACTGCTTCTTTAAAGCTTTGAGGCTCATCTTCTAACATAAATGTTAAAAAATCTGAACCAAACGTTTTTTATGTTCTAACCCTCTTATTCCGTTTAGGTTTATCAATCTCTTGTTGGTTTTTATTATTGTTACTGGCAATATCATGAGTTCTTTTAGGAGAACTCGATTCCTGTGAAGGTTTATAAGGAAATACATGTTCAAAGAACGATGCATTCCTTGACTCAATAATAGTGTTAGGATGTATATCGGGAATCTTAGACTTGTGAATTAGAAATCAATACGCACTGCTATTATGAGCATACCCAATGAATACACAGTTAGCTGTTTTTTGTCCTATTTTCATCTTTTTAGCTGTAGGAACCGCCACTTTAGCCAAATACCCCCACATTTTCAAGTATTTGTAAGTAGGCATTCTGCCTTTCCACAATTTGTAGGGGGTCTTATTGGTTTTCTTTTGAGGTATTCGGTTGAGAATATAATTTGCGGAGAGTATAGCATCCCCTCACAAGTTCTGAGGTAATCCAGAACTTATTAACATAGCATTCATTATTTCTTTTAAGGTTTTGTTTTTCCTTTCAGCAACACCATTTTGCTGATGTGAATAAGGAGCAATAGTTTGGTGTATAATACCATGCTGTGAACAGAATTCACCAAAAGGTGATTTGTATTCACCACCTCTATCGCTTCTTATCACCTTGATTTTCTTATCAAGTTGATTCTCAACCTCATTCTTGTAATTTTTGAACATTTCCAAGGCCTCATCTTTACTTCTCAGTAAATAAACATAACAGTATCTTCTGCAGTCGTCAATGAATGTAAGAAAATATTTCTTACTACCTTTAGTTTGAACAAACTTTAGGTCACAAATATCAGAATGAATTAATTGAAGAGGTTCAGAAGTTCTTTCAATAGATGGAAAGGAAGTTCTAGTAAGTCTAGTTTCTACACATGTTTCACATTTGATATTTGAATCAAAACTCCATTTAGGCAAACATTCCATATTAACTAATCTACGTAAAGCATCATAATTAACATGGCCTAATCTACCATGCCACACATTAGAAGACTCGAGCATATAAGCAGAAGACTTATTCTTATTATGAACAATAGTCATTACATTCATTTTAAAGAGGCCATCACTCATATACCCTTTTCCCATGTACATCCCAGATTTAGTGAGGACAAACTTGTCTGATTCAAATACTAGTTTGAAACCCTTCTTACTCAGTAGTGAGCCTGATAACAGATTCTTACGAATATCAGGTACATGCAGCACATTGTTAAGGGTGAGTTCCTTTCCAGAAGTCATTTTCAGAACCACCTGTCCTTGGCTTTCAACCTTAGAGGTGGCAAAGTTGCCCATGAAGAGTTGTTCTCCGTTTGATGCTTGATAAGTGGAGAACATCTCTTTGTTACAGCAGACATGTCTAGTGGCCCCAGTCTTCACCCACCATTCTCTGGTATTACCAACCAAATTGACTTCTGAGACCACAGCAGAAAGATTGATGTCGGAAACATCAATGGAGAGAGTGTCCAATTTTGTCATGTTGGCCTGCACCGGTTTCTTATTTGCCTTAGTCCTTTAACTTACAACAGCCCTTAGCACGGTGGCCCGGTTTGTCGCACACATGGCATTTCCCTTTGAACTTCTTGTTGTCATTAGGACCTTGTTTTTAACCGTTTGAGGGGTTCTTCCTCTTCTTGGGAATCTGCCCATGTTCCACCACATTTGCCTTAGCTTTGGTGAATGTTTTTCCTACTTTCTTTTCAGAAGCATGATTGTCTTCCTCTATCCTCAATCTTACAATCAAGTCTTCAAGTTTCATCTCCTTTCGTTTATGCTTAAGGTAGTTCTTAAAATCCTTCCAAAGTGGTGGCAATTTTTCACTGATTGCTGCCACTTGGAAAGACTCACTAAGAGACATTCCTTTTGCATGAATTTCGTGGAGAATGACTTGAAGTTCCTGAACTTGATTGATTACTACCTTGGAATCGATCATCTTGTAGTCAAGAAATCTGCCAACAACGAATTTCCTCATTCCGGCATCTTCAATCTTGTACTTTTTATCAAGTGAATCCCATAATTCCTTAGCAGTCTTCAATGAATAGTACACATTATATAATGTATTGTCTAGTCCATTGAGAATGTAATTTCGACATAGGAAGTCAAAATGCTTCCAGGCTTCTACAGCAGCAACTACTTGCTTGTCTGTCTCACCTTCTTTCAAAGCAGGAGCTTCTTCATGGAGAAACCCAGCCAAGTTCATGGTAGTGAGATAGAACAACATTTTCTGCTGCCATCTCTTGAGCTCGGTACCATTGAACTTTTCAGGTTTCTCCCCATGATTCACCATAATAGGGGTAGTAAGTGGAGTAGTCTTCTCAATACCCATGTCTGTTTTAACAAACCAGAAATGACTTAATAAAACACAAAGTATATACTGCATAATTAAAATAACAGCACTGTAAACAGTAACTCAAAATATATAGTAACCAGTAACTGATTACTGTATACTGAGGCAAATAAAAAGAAGCACACAGAACAAACGGGAGTTCTGCTACTAGTATGAAATAAAAGAAACTCAGTTATACACTACTAGTTTCAGAAACAGAAAAAGAAAAAACCAGTAGCAAAACTGACAGAGACTGAAACCAGAAATACTAAAGTAAAACTGATAATAGAGTGTACCTAGAAAAGAAAAAAAAATTGTCTTAAGATTGTTAGTCTGAGTACTTACTGAAGTAATTCAATATTTAGGAAACGGATTTATAGAATAAAAATAATCGAACAACAGCAATGAAATAACCTTGTAAAGTAAATCCACTTACTATTTGAAGGCAGAAAAAGAGATCTTTCGTTGGAGTTAAATCCTCAAATGAAAGTTGATCAAGGCTAGTGTCTTACACTATGTCCTTAAGACAAATTTCGCCCTAGCAACGGTGCTAACGAGCTTCAATGGCGTCTGTCTCCCAGGATACAATGATTGATTCACACAGTAGCAGCACTACCAACTAGGTGACTGGCGAACCAATTGTGCAACAGAATCTAACTCTCTTGACTCTGACTGATGACTCGAAATGCAATGCAGCAGTAGCAGCAGCAAAAAATGGATCATCAAACTGGCATGGACAAAATGAATTTATAGCTTGCTTCAGGTCTTTTCATGGGGGATGCATTTGTTTAGAACAGTGACTGTTCACTGAACAGATGCCTTCTTCTTTGGACACACCCATTCAAAAGCAAATGGATACACACCTCTTGGACACACCCCATTGAAAAGAAATTTTATTAAATAAAATTTCTCCAAAAATATTAAATGGGTAGTGGGCCGAGCCAAGCCCAACTCGTGTGTGAAGCCCAGGCCCGACCCGGTACGGGGCGGGGTGAGGCGGCGCGCGCACGCGTGTGTAATGGTGAGCCCACCTTGGTCTAGGTCCTCCCTCTTCCACAAAAGTGGAATGCCCCTTGGGGCTCATCCTATACTACCAAGGTAAACATATTTATACCCAAAGAATATTTTGCACCCAAGCAATGTGGGAAGCAAGTTCACTACTTCCTTTTGTTTCCACGTTTAACATGTTCAAGTAGTGGTGTTTAGGAGGCAATTTCTCATTAACTCCTTAATGGATTAGAGCAACCCAATACATGTCCTTAAACTACCCATGGAGTATATTACATTCCTATGTATTCCCACCTAAAAGGATAAGTGGGTCCCACTTTTATTTTGGCTCAAAGTTGACCAAAATAATGGTGCTCTAGGCCATTTTTCCAACAACTTTTAATCAAACACTTCATGCTCAAATTAGGATTTGTAAAGGAAGCAAAATAAATAAATAAAAAATAACATAAGCCATTGAGATTCAATTTCTATCAGACTTATAATCAAACATTCTCAACGAAAGATTTGTGAATAGGAAGAAGGAAAAAAAGTGCATCATATGCATACATCATAAGAAATAAAATATATATATATATATATTCACCGATACCCATCTCCATCTCTATAAAAGTCAATTGGCATAGTGGGTCAACAAAAGGGGCTGTCGGGACATGAAAAGGTAGGGAGAGGCAGAATCTGGTCTTGCTATAGCGAGACTGTTTCTCGCTATAGCGAGAATGCCAGAAACACCTCTCGCTGTATCGAGGGTGATGCTCGCTATAGCAAGCTAGGGGCAGGAAGCCCAGTTGGATCCAGACTCTTATGAGAAGTTTGACACAAAATGATATTCTTAGTAGATTATGACTAGGAGTTTTAAGCATCAATTTACGGCTATATATTTGGTGTTTTTCACAACCCAAATAGACATAGATTATATCTCGAATTCTGAATTAGTGATCTAATTGAGAGAAATTTTCTCTAGAGACTTTTGAAGAGTTGTGCTGCTAAGTACTCTAGAAAGTCAGGTTCTTCTGCATCCTTTATAGAAGATTATCTTCTTGTAAGAAGATCTAAGGAGTCAAGCACGGGATTGAGTATGTTGCAATCAAAGGTGTGAAGTCGTTGAACCGTGAAGCGACACAAGGTAACTCCAGTCCTTAGGTAGGCAATATCTGGGGAAGAAATCTGAGTTTTTTTAATTGCGAGATTCATAGTGCTTGATTAGATCTAGTTCGGATCCGTAGTTTTTCACCTAGTTAGGGTTTTCCACGTAAAAATCTGGTGTCCTTGTGGTGTGTGATTGTGATTTTATTTCCGCTGTATATTTATTATTTTTGCACACTTTTTTGGTTGATTTATTGAGTAGACTAATCTAGAGTTCTTGTGAACCTTAAACTTTCAATTTGTATCAAAGCGGGTTGCACTTAGTTATTGTGTTTGATCCTGAGAGATCTCTATAATGGTACTCAATCGAGAAGGGATATCAACTTCAAAGCCCCCTTTGCTAGATGGTTCTAATTATGCTTATTGAAAGCAATTGATGATTGGGTTCCTTAAGTCCATCGAGGATAATGTTTAGGATATTGTTGATGAGGGCTACTCTAGACTAACAATTGTGGCTAATGGACAAACTATTCCTAAAGCCCAATGGACTAAGGATGAGAAGCATGCTTCCAATTGTAATAACAAGGAGATGAATGGAATATACAATGGAGTGTCTGCTGAAGAGTTCCATAGGATTTCCACCTGTAAAACAGCAAAAGAAGCATGGGAAGTCTTACAGACAGTGTATGAGGGTACAGACATGGTAAAGCAATCCAAATTGAAAAGGTTGACTAAAGAATTTGAAACCATCGTGATGGAAGTGTAAGACCCCGCCCCGAGAGTTTCCAATTAGTGCTAATTAAGACATGCTTTAGTTATAAGTGTGATTAGTGAGTTTTGGTTTAAGTTTGGTTTAGAAAAGCTCTCTTATAGCTTTGGTTTATTTTGAGAACTCTTTTGATTTAGTGGAACCCTTCGGGGGTTCCTTTACCTTGTCTTGTGTGATTTTTGAAATTTAATTGATAGTCGGAAAAATCTGTATTTTGCCCCGTTTGACTTATCTTATTATTCCCGACAACTTTCGTATTTGTCCCGTTTCCATTCGAGACCTCTAAACCTTACTTTGCTAATGATAGGGGTAAATCAGTCTTTTTGGATAAAAATCTGGACACTATTTTTTATGTCTCCGAAACTCATGAAATATATACTTTTTGGAAACTAGAAATTTCGACAAACAATTCTTCCTTCTTCGTCGAATCCATCTGAAGCCCGGAAAACGATGTTTTAAGCCCAATTAGATTCTTAAGTTGTGGGACCCACCTCTGTTCTCTATAAAAAGAAGACCCATTTGACTTTCCCTTCTTTCTTGTAACTTTCATTGAGAAGAAGTTGAGTTCAAGCCATAGGGTTTCTTACCCTTTCTTCTTGCTTCTTCATCTCTCAATCACTCTCAAACTCTTGCTAAAGGAATAATGAAGGCCTCAATCTTTTTCCTCTCCATGAGTGCTTCCTCTTGATGCCATTTTTAGAGAGAACCCTCCATTCTAAGACCCTCTTTGAGCAAGCTTTGTGCATTTGAAGACCTTCCATGTAAGCTCTTCCTCTTATTTCTTAGATTTGTGTTCTTCTAGTCTTGAAGATGCTTCATTTCCATTATTGGAAGTTATCTCCCTCTATTTCTTGTTTTGCAATTTTAGGGTTTGAAATGAATGTTATTTTGAGGGTTTTTGTGTAGATTGTGGAATTTGAGCTTGGGAGAAGTGCTTAGAGTTTGTTTAGCATATTTGGAGACCAAGGCAAGTGGATGAATAGGTTCCTTTGAATGATTTCATGTTTTTAATGTAATGGTGGATTTTCTTTCATTATTCATCTTGCATGTGTTTTATATTTCAAATTGATTGTTAGAATTTTATGAGTATGAGCATCTTTCTCTTTTAAATGTTCTTCTAAAGTTTTGTACATTAATGTTGTACTTTAGTACGTTTGGATTCTCATTTAGTGGTTGTGCATAGAAGGGGACTTGAAAGGAGGGAGATGTGATTTTGAGCCTTTAATGGATGGTTGTTGGAAGACTTGAATGAGGTGGAAGTGTATGGAAAGTGTGCTATAAATATTGTGCTAAGTGTTGGCTTTAATGAAGTTTTGAAGAGAAGGGGAGATGAGGTTCGGACTGCTGAAACGGTGAGTTTCTGAAGCAGTTCGCTCGAGCGAACCTCCATTCGCTCGAGCGAACCCTTCACAGAACTCCTATCACTTGAGCTAACCATCTTCTTCACTCGAGCCTTCTTGTTCCGGTGCAGTTCACTCGAGCGAACTTAACTTCGCTCGAGCGAACCCCTCACAGAACCTTGGTCGCTCGAGTCTCCCTCTTTCTTCGCTCGACCTTTCCTGAATCGAAGTAGTCCGCTCGAGCGAACTCAACTTCGCTCGAGCGAACCCCTGCAGAGACTTGTTCACTTGAGCCATTCTATCTGTTCGCTCGAGCCTTCCTGACTCGGACTAGTTCGCTTGAGCGAATCCCTCCCAGAATGCTGTTCGCTCAAACGAACCTTTCAATTCGCTCTAGCGAACTGTACATAATCTCTGGGCTAATTCCAAACATGATTAAAAGGTTGTTTAAGGTCCAGTGAGGTTGGTTTGGAGTCATAATATGATGCGGAGGAATAGGAGGTGTTTTAAGGAGACTAATTTGGAAAAGAACCCCAATTCCGGAGACTATTGAGGGTGACGGACTTATCAATTTGTATAGGGACCTCGGGGATGTCCCAAACCTTCCGGAGTACCATGCCATTAACTTTAATCGGCATACGGGACCCTTATACCTATTGTTTAAATCTTGAAACCTCAATGTCTGGTCCGGAATTAGGTGGGGGTTCATAGTGTCTGCTTTTATCGAATATTTGATTAGCTTTATGCGTTTTAATAAGATATTATGGTGTTAAATGCGCTTGCGAGCCTCACGTCAGTTTGTTTTGAGTGTTATACACTTCTTTAGATATGTATATGTTTTGAATGTGTTTTAACCTATGAGCCGGCACCACTAAGCTTGGACGACCTTGTCGGTTTGATCCACCGACTTGGGGGTCCCCCTTTAGCTTCTGTCAGCTGTAGTATGAATTCTATTCTGTTTTGTCACCCGGTTCCGCGGCCGTGGTTTTGCTCAGTATATTATACATGTATTTATAGTTGTTTCTCGTCACCCCGAGGGCTTTGAGATCAACGCCTTTAGTGTGCTCTCATCACGTTGGTGATAGAGGATTCAGCTTAAGTGTGGTTGCCATCTTGTCAGTTCTTGTTCTTTGGTTACCTTCATGATTTACCTTGCATTTGTACTTTATATAAACAATGCATCATGTTTATAATAATAACTTTTTTATTATGATTTCATTATGTTTTAAGTTATATTTTGTTTTCTTAAATTGTATTATCTATTCACCTACCTGCCAAACAGTCGTGTCTGACCCATCTTTGTGGTACTCAGGTCCAGTCCCCGTTATTGCCTTTAAGGAGGAGCAAGAGGAGGCGGTCGGTGGGCCACAACGTTTAGTAGAGTGGCAAGCTAACAATGTCATGTAGACATTGGTTTGAGCTACGAGTTACGTAACATTTTGGGGAAATTATAGAATGACTTTTGACTTATACTTTTGGTTGTACTGGCCTTTGTTGACCATTATTTTTTGGGAATGTTAATTAACTGATCTTTTGTTTAAACTTATAACTTTACATTTTGGGAATGCCAATGAGATCATTGCTTACTCTGACATCATGTCAGTTACATGTGTTATCAGTCTTGTATTGTAGAATGAGTTACCGATTTGATTTGTTACATGCTTCCGCATCAATGTAAATGTTTTGTGAGTGTGTGTGAAATCCTCACCGTGGAAATTACCTGTGGGAAATTAAGTGAGTGTATATCCAAATGTATGATCATTGTTAAGTGTAGGCTTATCACTCATATCACATCCTCAATCGCGGGCCCGGATCTCGGTTCGAGGTCGTGACAGGAAGAAGATGAGACCTTTGATCAATTCTATGCTAAGCTGAATGATATTGTCAACTCTGTTTTCATTCTGGGTGAGGAAATTCCAAAAAACAAGATTGTCAAGAAAATTCTGAGGTCTCTACCTTTGATGTTCGATTTTAGGGTTGATGCTATCGAAAAAAATAAGAATCTTGATACCCTCAAGGTAAACCAACTGGTTGGAAATCTTCAAACCTTTGAAGCAAACCATTTGGATAAAGGAAAACCTAAAGAGAAAGGTATTGCTTTAAAAACTAGCAAAGAATCAAGAAAGAAGCCTGAAAAGAAATTTGAGTCTGATTGTGAATCTGAGGCTAAAGATGATATGGCTGAATTGTTAAATTACTTCAAGAAGTACATGAAGTCAAAACAAGCCAAGTGGAAGAGTTCTAAATCTAAGAAAAATGATTCTGCGAAAGGAACAAAGTACTTTGAGTGCCAAGGCTATGGTCACTATGCTAATGAGTGTGCCAACAAGAAAAATGGTACAAAGCAAAAGGCTCTCAACACAACTTGGGATGAAGAATCTTCCGAAGAAGAAAATGATCATGAGGCTAATTCTTCAGAAAATGTGAATAGAAAGTTTGTGGCTTTCATGGTTAAGTCTCTATCTGACAATAATACTGATGAAGGTCATGATGATGAGACGTTAGACCAAGAGAAAGATTATGAAGAGTTGTATCATACTACATATGCTGATTACGTCAGGATGACAAAGTATAGCAACAAGATTACCATCAAGTTTAAGGCTGTTTAAGAAGAAAATTTTGCAGTGAAGATTAAATTAGAGCAAGTGCTTAAACAGGTTCATCTCTTGGAAAGGCAGAAAAACTGCATAGCTGAAAATTTGACTACTGAGGGTCAGAAATTCAAGAAGGCTGAACAAGAGATTGAGACTCTAAAAATAGAGTTACAGAAGGTGAATTCTGAAAAAGAAGATTTGCAAGGAAGACTGAAGATCACTATGTCTGAACTAGAAGTGAAACAAGCTTCACTAAACAAGATGAACACTGGTTCGAGGACTCTTACAAACATTTTGTGCAGTCAGAAGTCTCCTCTTGACAGAAATGGTCTTGGTTATAATCATGGTGCATCCACTTCAAATGCTAAAGGTAAAACAATTTTTGTTTCAAGTGTTGTACATACTACTCCATAAGCTGCAAATGTTACTAACGTGTCGAGTAGTTTCAGGAAAAAGAATGTGTCACGCGCTACACGCACATCCACTTGTCACCATTGTGGAAAGAAATGACACATTCATCCCCATTGCAAGAAGCTGCAAAGTCTACCCAAGACCAAGCAATGGCGGAAGAATTTTTCTCCACCCAAGACTATTCCGATTTGGTTTAGAAGATCTGATTTGCCAAAAGAGTTTGCTCACACTGTGCTGAAAGCTCAAACTACACAAGTGTGGGTGGCTACATATAAAAAGCCCTAATCAAGGAGGTTCAGCTCCCACCCCCATTGCTGTTACGAAGATACATTCAGGGGGAGTTGAAATTAAGGGGAAGCTACTGCATCCAGATTGACAGAAGCTGCATGATGATATTTATTTGTCAATTATGGACAAATACAGGGGGAGAAGAATGAAGTCAGGGGGAGTTTTACAAGCCAAGGCAATTCATGATCTGAAAAGTTCAAACAGAGGCAATACAAGATCTACAGTACTGATTTTTTTTTTTTAAATTCAATTTATTTTGGGTTTTTCTTATTGGGTAGATCATATTGTATTGTTTTAGGGAGATTTGTTCAATAATTGCCAAAAGGGAGAGATTGTAAAAGTCAATTGGCATAATGGGTCAACAAAAGGGGCTGTCAGGACATAAAAGGGTAGGAAGAAGCAGAACCTGGTCTCGTTTCTCCCTATAGCGAGAATGGCAGAAACACCTCTCACTATAGCAAGGGTGATGCTCGCTATGGCGAGCTAGGTGCAGGAAGCCCAGTTGGATCCGGACTCTTATGAGAAGTTTGACACAAACTGATATTCTTAGTGGATTATGACTAGGAGTCTTAAGCACGGATTTGGGGCTATATATTGGGTGTTTCTCACAACCCAAATAGACACAGATCATCTCTCGAATTCTGAATTAGTGATCTAATTGAGAGAAATATTCTCTAGAGATTTTTGAAGAGTTGTGTTGCCAAGTACTCTAGAGAGTCAGATTCTTCTGCATCCTTTGTAGAAGATTATATTCTTGCAAGAAGATCTGAGGAGTTAAGCGCGGGATTGAGTCTGTTGCAATCAACGGTGTAAAGTCATTGAACCGTGAAGCGACACAAGGTAACTTCAGTCCTTAGGTAGGGAATATCTAGGGAAGATATATGAGTTTCTTGTAATTGCGAGATTCATAGTGCTTAATTAGATCCAGTTCGGATCTGTGGTTTTTCACCCAGTTAGGATTTTCCACTTAAAAATCTAATGTCCTTGTGGTGTGTGCTTGTGATTTTATTTCCGCTGCATATTTATTATTTTTTCACACTTTTTGGACTAATTTATTGAGTGGACCAATCTAGAGATCTTGCGAACCCTAAACTTTCATCTCCATCTCCAATAATAAAGAACATAAGTGTTAAGATGTTTTTAAAGCCAAAGCTTTTTTCCCCCAGTCAGTAAGCTAAATGATGCATTGGGATGTACCCTACCGTTTAGATAATGAGAAAGTAGCCAGTGTGAATTGCCTAACGATTTACACCGTATCACCCCTCTCAAAAAATTTGGCAGAATTAGTAGCTATCAGTTCTATGTTCTATGCATCTGGGACTGGGACAAAGCGCATACATCACAATTGAATCCTGTTTTCCCGAGTGTCTAGCTCCATAATTATTAGCTGCACAAGCTGATAAATCATGTGAAACAGAAATATCAAAATAACAGTATCCATTCCATGTGATTTCAGCACTTCTCCTCTCTATTACCCTTTCCGTTTCTAAACCTATATTAAATCCGTGAGAGATCTTTACACATCCAAATATAGCCTAAATAACTAAAACCATCAATCCACAATAACAAAACCAACCTACAACAGAAAATAACCATTAATTTGAACCATCATATTCAAATCAAACAGGAAGAGAGAGAGAGAGGAAGAGAAACCTGGAAAT
Organism: Persea americana; assembly: GCA_029852735.1. NCBI lineage: Eukaryota > Viridiplantae > Streptophyta > Magnoliopsida > Laurales > Lauraceae > Persea > Persea americana. The sequence continues at coordinate 28,558,306 of CM056819.1, forward strand.
ATAAGATGACCTTAGTATTAGAACATGATTCTATCAGAAAGAATACACCACAAAACCTAACAAGAAATGTATAAGGAGGAAGAAAAGAGAGGCATCGAATCTAACGTTGAAGGAGAGAGATGGAAGGAGAGGAGATATGAAGAGTCGAGGGATATGACATCTTAACACTCTTTCTTTTTTTCAAGCATGACAAGGCAACATGCATCTTAAGTGAGGCCCATGTATTTATTTTGCAAGCATGACAAGGCAAACATGCATCAAACATGCTTCTTAGGTGGAACCCATGAAAGTGTAGAGAAGTAAGCATGACAACTTCTCATCTTTTGTAAGGGCAGAGGTAGATAGATAATAGCATATATGCTATTGACCATGCCATGTATGCATGGGGTATTATGCAGGAAAACATGCATTATTATACTATTCAAAAAGCAAACCAGACCCAAAACTTTCGGTACACCTCACCGGCCCAAGCCAACATAACTCAACCCAGATTGCACTAGGGTGGAGAATTTTAAATTCTAGTTGGGCATTATTAGGTTTCATTTTAGTATGTTTTGGGCTTGGGGTATACATACATGCAATTATAACAAGTCTTGAGCTGAGCCCACATCTGATCTGGCCTACTTGAGTTGCAGCCTAGTTAGGACTAAAGACCCCCTACAGGTAGGGCCCCTTAAAGGTGGTCCAGGTTGTTGACCCAACTAAGATTGGCAAATGGTTTGTGGAACAAATTATCATAATAACATGTCACCTATAAGAAGAATATGTTCATTAAACTGGCTAGTACACACAGAGGATCATACCTGCAAAGTGAAGGCTGTTATCAAGACTGATACGAAAAGAGATCCAGTCTCCAGGAGGTTGAAATCAAGATCCATATGGATGCCCATCATCCATCCCACAATTACTGATAAAGGAACCTAAATTTCATTTGGAGATGATTAGAAAATAATCCACATTTTGAGAAGGTAAGTATCATTGAGCTTTTGGGTAAGTGGTGATCATATTCTCCACCAATGAATCCATACATTTGCGAAATTGTGAAAAATTCATAAACTAGATACAAATCATTCGCAAAGCAAAGTTTGGATCATATTCCCCTTGCATTTGCGTCACTTCAATTTCACTTGAATGGTTGGATATTCACCAATGAGAGTAGTATGTTATTTGTTCAATCTAATTGTAATATCACTCTAATTGAAGAGATAATTTTCTGTGGTGGTAAAGTAGAGTAGGATGGTTTTATTGCAATTAGATGTGAGAAAAGTGGATGCATATGAGAAATATGTATGTCTCTAGACGTGAAAAAGCTTACCACAAACATGGCAATTTGTGTAGAAGAACCCAGTGCAACCCCTAATGATATATCCTGCATTATAATCAAACAGTACTTGGTAAAAACTTACATTTTGTCATAAGTTCTAGAGTAATTATCCATTGTGCACTCCCGGCACACGACCTCGGTCGGAAAAACCTCATTAGGGTTCCGGAAAATCAGCCATATGAGCATCATCATAACCCCCTAATTTATTAATGCATCCCTATTTTGGGTTTTCAATTAACACTGAGCCACTCTTGTATAAGAATCGACTTGGAGGATGGATTATATATAGGCCAGGAGAATGTTGTGGATTGCATGTGCAGTCTAGGGGGTACTTGGGCTCACCTTTGATCAGTGCAACTCCTTTGATACTCTTGTCATCCTAATGATCTGGTAACTAGATCAATTTTACACTTATTGAATCTTTACTCACTGTTGGATTGAATTTCAACAAAAAAAAAATTCCTATGGTTAAGACGCCATTAAACTTTAAGGCCGTTGAATCAAGGGCTAAAATAATCTAATGGGGCTGATTTTTTGGATTCCTCTGGTCTATAATGAGACATTTTCATCTACCATCCTCCCATTGATAGACATGTATCTCAATGAACCCCACGAGCTGGGTTGCATGCTAGCAATGTCAGTTTGCTCGTTATGGCTTGATCTAAGTTGATCGGAGTCACCCATCATCAAGTTATGATAAGGGTCTCCATCCTACCTCTTGGATCATGTGTACTAAACCTGAATGAGACGGATTGACGTCTCGTAATCCATCTCATATTTATCACCACATTAGAAGCCTGATCCAACCCGATATGTGGTACATCATCATATTTGTAGTGGCTAATTCATCTCCAATAAGAGCTTCTGCAGTGTCAAAGGCTAACACGTACTCCAAATCATGAGTCATCAAAATCCAAATGTTTTTGGAAGTTCTGTTTGTGTTGCTTACCAGTTTGTCCCTAATAGCAAATATGACTGCACCCGCGTGTTCTGTTGCATTTCCAACGATCGGCAGCAGAATTATGCTACTAAAACTAACAGAAACACCCCAAGACTTGGATGCATCCTGATTATGCAGGCTTCAGCAGTTAGTAACATTATTTGATCAGTTTGCAGGAGTTGAGAATAAACAGTTCGGATGGACAGAGGCACAAAGATCGAACGACACACCTCTATGGTTCCCACCACATACTCAGATAAGAGCGCGGTGACTGCAGTCATTACAACCAGCCAAGCAAAAGCACTGGGAAATCCTATTACTGGTTCTTCCTCAGAAAGAACATCTCTGACAATTTCTTCCTGATCAGGTTAAGATAATGCTTTAATGAAATAGTAAACAATATGAGGAATGCCCATATCCACATACATATACACAAGTAACAAAAAGAAGAATACATTAAAATTTCATGGTGCTGCAGTGTGCCTACGTCGATGATGACTATAAGAGAAATTCACATTGTCTAATAGAAGTTAAGAGCTGCAACTCTATTAGTGGGTTTCATTCAGTACTCTCAAAATAGATTAATGATTATGTAACCATATAAACAACCCACTCAAAGAATATACAAGAGATTTATAAAAACAGTGTGTCCAATATATCTGAAAACGTTCACATGAATTCATCATAAAATAAAATGCACAGAAGGAGAAACATGTAGTTAACCTTATAGTATAAGGGTGCAACCTATCTTACAAGGATTTTTTTTAAATGAGCAACTGCCCATGTGGTATGCTCTCGCGCATGACACTGCTTGGGATTTTCCAAGAATCTCTCTTACTAATTTAAATATTGTTTTCTATTTGATGAAATATAAAAATTTGAAGTCAACTAAAATTTGAAATCTTTTTTACTTGATTATTTACAGCCAATTTGTTTGTATGGAATTGAATACATATAATTCATGGTTAGAGGGGCTGCAATGGAAGATTATGAAAAACTGATGGTGAAAGATATAAGGTATACATGTAGATAGGACTTTGGCTTACCTAGGATTTGAATCAGTAACATGATGGCAGGGCATTCATTTCCCGCATCTCTCCTTGGTTCATTTTCAATTAGATGAGAGATTATTTGATAGTCAGTATTTGGATATATATCACCTTTGTTACTTCATTTTTACCCACTTCTAAATTTGGATGTGTAAGAATTTAATTACATGAAACTAAGGGTGAGTTCAAGTTTCAGCCTCCTACTACTCTGCCCAATTTATAAATAGAGATATTTTTTGTGGGCCATAAGATATATATCTTGCTAACGTAGTGGTTGGATGGAATGTGAAATATCTAAGTGAAAATTGGCGGGCTCAAATAGTCTAACATGAGAAAATTAATATATAATCTAATTTTTAATATCATAGTTTAAAATAAAAGCATTCTAGTGCCAAATCTTATCTGGCCCATACCCATCACTTGGCATACATAATGGATTCAGGGTCGGCTCGAGACAATTTGAAGCCTAAAGTGAAAATCTTAAATGTAGCATTTTCTATTTTATACTATTATTATAAATATTTTATTTAAAAACTACTTTTCTCGCTTTTTGTGATGCAAAATTACTAATTAAGTTTTTATATTCAAGTTTTGCTAACATATCATTTTCAATTCATAGTATGGCTAATCCACTTAATCTTTCTTGTGACATTGTTGATCGTAGGTAGGACTTTATCAAATTTAATTTTGAAAAACTTTTTTTGTGTAGAAGCAACAATTGCAGGTATTATCAATAATATTTTGTAAGCAATGTATGCATTTGGAAAATAATCTAGTCATTTTATATAATTAAGTACGTCAATTGGAGTGTTTTCTTCTGTTTGTAAAATCTCTTTTAAAACTTTCAATTCTGAAAATAAATCTAAACCATCAATATCAGAACAACTGTCATATTTCAAGGAACATTCGAGATTAAGACAACTTTTTTTCAAACTTTCATTGTCTAGTGATTTTAAAATTAAATAGAAAATATTTTCATATATTTTAAATTATTCAAACCTACTCTAAATTGAAGAAATAGCTTGATCTACTATGTATATAAAATAGTCAATTCTAAATGATTCTTCAACAGATTGTGTTGTCTTGTCATTGACAGTCTCATCAAACTGCTTATTTCTACGAATTATACGTTTTTCATGAAATTTAGGTTCTATTTCCATTTCAGCCACAATCTCTCTAAATGTAATAATAGCATATGTAAATCCATTTTCTCTTTATTTTTCAAAAAAAGAAATAAGATCTTTTAATTGATCTATAGCAATATCAATACGCACGTCTTTTAATTGTAAATTTTTACTAACTGAGTTAACAGTAAATAATATATCATACCAAATTGTCATACCCAATAAAAATTCAAAGTTCTCAATCTCATATGTTACTAAACAGTTAGGTTCACTTTTAGTTTTAGGATCTTTTTGAGATTGAATTAATCCATCTATTCTTCTTCTTCTTCTTCTTTTTTAAGTTTTGAGCACTGGGGTTCGTATTTTCTAGTAGGCATATTTATTATTTATAAATTATAACTAATAACATTTAAAAATAAAATAAACACTAACTATATAATAAACAAAGAGTATGAACTTGGATTTTTTAAAAAAATCTAAAAGCACAGAACAATAGAACCTGATTTAACAATTTATCAGTGTTGGCCACAAATATTATAGAACTTGAAAAAAGAAACATATTATATTTGTGTTAGTGAACCATGATTAACATATATTATCAAGACTATATTATAAAAAGAAGTATCACATAAGAACAAAAAGATGAAGGGAAGAAAAATAATATATAAAATGCATAACTTTTGGCTTCAATTAGAACAAAACCAGTTCCTCTTCTCAACGCCTCCAAGTTGAAGTGCTAGCAATTGTAGAAGTGCAACTAGGAAGGAGTGCAGGGAGAATGGAGTCAGGAGAAAAAAAAAACCCTTAAATTGAAGGGATCCAATAAGAACAGAAACGAGACTGTCTTCTTTGGATTGCAAGAAGATGTAGGAAAAAACTCTATAAATAGGAAGAATTTTAGAACTCAAAAGGAATTCGTTACATGCTGTAATTGCAAGGTTTTCCTTTTTTTTTTTTTTAATGGCTACAACTTTTCTCATGTTTTTGGAATGTGAAAAGGTATAAACAATGAAGAAGTAGTTTGTTCGATTTTTTTGGATTGTGAACGGTTTTAATGGGGCCTTATTTTTTTATGGTGTTTTTGGACTGTGAAAAGATATAAACCGTGAAGGAGTTCGTTCAATTTTTTTGGAATGTGAACGGTTTTTTAGTGGAGCCTTATTTTTTGAGATCAATTGTTATGAGGCCTTCTTTTTTGGGAGAAACAACTGACTTCATTGTTTTTTTTTAGAAGTTGAGAAAATCTCGGGCCTATTTTTTTTTTTTTTTTTTTTTGGGGGGGGGGGGTAAGGGATTTTATTGCCTTATGCTTAAGCCAGCCTGAATGGATTGGGGGGGGTGTTTGTTAGAGTAAGGGATTTTATTGCCTTATGCTTAAGCCAGCCTGAATGGATTGTGGAGTTTCTTTTTGTTTTTTTTTTTTTTTTAATTAAGGCTACTAAACATGATTGCGAATAGTGTTGGATGGGAAAATAAAAAAATAAGGCTTCCATAACACATGATGATGATGTGCACTCACAAGTCACAAATCATGCCAGATGTTTAGGACTCGAATAATAAAATTCACCTCTTGTGCCTCAAAAAACTCTCGATGCGTCTTGAGTTGGAAGAAGAGATAGGCAATGTAAGAGAGAAGCATCACAATGCTACTCACTCTCGACAGTTGGAGAATCTGGTCGTCTGTCTCAGTGCTACTGCTCATTGACTGTCTGAACATCAAAGGAAGCATGTGGCACAACAAACCCAGAAACAATAGGCCTGTATTCACATCGGCTTGCTTCTGCAAAAGCAAGTTTCTCTCTCTCTCTCATCAAAGAACAACGAGACATGCATTATTACTTAGTAGATTGTGTTATCATAAGAGCATGGAGATGGCTTACTCTATCGTATTTTTGTTCCTTTCCAAGGTTGACTAGTCCCCCACAAAAGAGAGAAGTTCCAAGAACAAGTAGAAGATTAGAAAGGACAGAGCCCAAAAGAGAGCATTTCAACACCTCAATCTTCCCTCCATGCAAGGCAAACAGTGCAATGATGAGTTCTGTCACATTCCCGCAGGTTGCGTTGAGAAGTCCTCCAACTGGAAATTTCATGTAAATCTCAAGTTTGTTTAATATGTAGATCACCTTTTAATAAACAGCTAAATATATATATATATATATATAGAGAGAGAGAGAGAGAGAGAGAGAGTACCAGTTGGGCCAGTATAAAATGCAATCTGCCTATATATAGTCAAGTTAGAAGACGTTGAGAAAGATAAGTACGATGTTAGAAGAGCGGTGACATAAAAGATATACAAAAGAACAAATTCCGATTTACTTGCTAAAAATTCACTACTCAACTACCTCTGATTAAAATGCTGGTTATGATAAAACATCCAACTTAAATTCCACATAAGTATTAGATAAATAACAACTAGAGATACCAATTTGATGTCTGTTTACATGTGTGAAGGAGTAAATGTGAGTTATGTCAGTCAAATGATAGAAAAGAAAGAGCTAAGGTATGTTAAAGTAAAAAAGAAGAGGTGTGGTAAGATCCTTATCTGGATAGCATGGGGTGGTGAGAGGAAGTGTGGACTTAAAAGCAATTTTTGTTGTAAAGTTTACGATACCATACTTTATTACACTTTTCAAGATAAAAAGAATAGATAATTAGCGAAAGGTCCCTAAAGTGAAATGTATCCAGCCTCTGGTCCACGCAAATTTTGTTTAAGGGCTCCGGTTCACTCAGCTGGACACTTTGCAGCAAGAGGTCCCTACGTCCACACGATTGCATATTTCATGACTAACTTGCCCTTTCAACCGTTTTAGGCAAAAAAATTTTGAAATTTGGAATTTCAAATCTTCCATTATCCCTCATTAATAGGGCTTGGTGGACGTTGGAGTCACGAGGAGGTTCCAGGGCTGCTGGACGTTGGAATCACGAGGTGGAAACTCCTATTTCATGCTCAATAAAGATCCATAATGCATGTTGTTCTTTTGATAGAAATAAGTAGCGGATAAGTTTTAAGAAAAGACAATAGGTCTTTTGACTTTTGAAAAAAAAAAAAAAGGGAGGTTTGTATCTTGCTGGGTTCTCATCGCAGGAGCCATCGCCGGAAGAGAGAAGGTGCAGAGAATAGATTTCTATGCAAACTGATCACCGGAGAAGGCTGCCTGCACGCCACCATCATCGCTGGACGACGCAGGCCACGACCATCAAAGTTCGCCTGTAGTCGGCGAAGAAGCAGCAAGGTGCTACAGTGTCCACGGTTATGTTGCAAAAACAGAGTCTGTCTAGGGAAGGAGAAGAATTCCTAGGCCAAGTCAAGTCCAAACTTGGGTCAGCTCGGGTCAGGTCCAGCTCGACTCGTTAGACCTGATCTGATCTCCTCTACCCTCCATTGATTTGTCAAATTTATCTGAGTTCTTTGTTTTCGTCAAATTTATTTGACTTTTGCACAAATTAATCTGAGTTCTGTAACAAATTTATCTAAGTTTTGAACAAATCCATCTGAGTTTTTTGCAAATTTATCTGAGTTTTTGGCAAATATGTTTCCGTTTTTTTAAATTTATTTGTAAATAAGAATTTAATTTACGTCTTTTGAAATTTATTTGCACCTTTTGAAATCTATTTACATTTTGTTAATTTTATTTGGATCTTTTGAAGTTTATTTGCGTCTTTTAAAATTTATTTATATATTTTGATATTTATTTGGATCTTTTGAAATTTATTTATGTCTTTTTATTTATGTCTTTTGAAATTTATATTTTGTCTTTTGAAATTTACTTACATTTTTTGAAATTTATTTGCATCTTTTAAAATCTATTTATATTTTTTGAAATTTATTTGCATCTTTTTAAATTTATCTGCGTTCTTTTGAAAAAAAAAATTTTAATTTATTACGTTTTTTGAAATTATTGCATTTTTTAAATTTATTTGCGTTATTTTGAAATGTATTTGCTTGTTTTTAGAATTTATTTGAAAATCCGATTAATGAGATTCCATTAATCGTGACCAATTAAATGGTAGTTAATCATTATTAATGGGATATCCCACCAATCATAGGATATAATTTTAAAAAATGGTAAATTAGACATTTCAGGTATGAGAAAGTGTGATTGACATTTGGCTGCATGAGTTTAGATTGTGGACTATTTACAATAAAGTTATGGATTGAGGAACCTCTAACCAAACGCCCCTAAAAAGAAAGAGGTATGCAGAGGAGTACAAAGTAAGCGGTGTTTGTGGGCACAAAAAAAAAACCTTACTCATCTGGGATAACCAAATCAAACCGGATCATACCAAACCCATGACAACTATACAACCTATAAGGGTTACCCATTTTCAAAAAGATTAAGACTAAAAATGTGTGCTCAACAGCTAGACACTGGGGAATCACTGTACGTCCCTTGCTCATCACCGAAGCCAAGAGAAAAATGTTGGAAAAATGGTTAGAGAACCCATTATTTTGGTCATCTTTGAGCCAAAATAAAAGTGGGACCCACTTATCTTTTTAGGTGGGAATGCATGGGAATGTAATCTACTCTATGAGTAGATTAAGAACATGTGTTGGGTTGCTCTAATCTATTAAGAAGTGAATGAGAAATTGCCTCATAAACACCACTACTTGAACATGTTAAACATGGAAACAAAATGAAGTTGTAAACTTGCTTCCCACATTGCTTGGGAGCGAGCAAAACATTCTTTGGGTATAAATATGTTTACCTTGGTAGTATAGGATGAGCCCCAAGGGGTATTCCACTTTTTGTGGATGAGGGAGGACCTAGACCAAGGTGGGGTCACCACCACACACGCGCGCTGCCCCTGGCTCAGGCTCGGGCTTGGGATTCGGTTTCACGCGCGAGTTGGGCCTAGCTCGGCCCACTACCCATTTTTTTAGAGAAATTTTTCTTTGAATTCCGCCCCTATTCCACCACATTAGCCCTAGCTTCGGTGAAGGTTTTTCATGCTTTCTTCTCAGATGCACGATTGTTTTCCTCTATCCTCAATCTGACAATCAGGTCTTCAAGTTTCATCTCCTTTCGCTAATGCTTAAGGTAGTTCTTAAAATCCTTCCAAAATGGTGGCAATTTTTCTATGATTGCTGCCACTTGGAAAGACTCACTAAGAGACATTCCTTCTGCATGTATTTCATGGAGAATGACCTGAAGTTCCTGAACTTGATTGATTACTGCCTTGGAATCGATCATCTTGTAGTCAAGAAATCTGCCAACAACGAATTTCTTCATTCCGGCATCTTCAGTCGTGTACTTTTTGTCAAGTGAATCCCATAATTCCTTAGCAGTCAGCTTTCTTAAATGGTGAATTAGATGAGGAAATATATATGGAACAACCAAAAGGGTTTAATGTTCCAGGTCAAACTAAGAAAGTTTATTGGCTTGTCAAATCTCTATATGGATTAAAACAAGCACCAAAGCAGTGGCATGAGAAATTTGACAGTTTGATGATGTCAAATGGATTTAAGATCAATGAATGTGACAAATGTGTATATGTCAAGAACACTAACAATGGCTGTGTCATTATTTGCCTATATGTTGATGATTTGCTGATTATGGGTAGTAATAATGATATCATTCAAACTACCAAAAGAATGTTGAACAATAAGTTTGACATGAAAGATCTAGGTGTTGCCGATGTCATACTAGGAATAAAGATTTCTAAATCATCGGATGGACTGATATTATCTGAATCACACTATATTGAGAAAAAACTCAAGAAATATAATCAAGATAATAGCAGTCCAACGAGAACACCCATAGATATTAGTATCCATTTATCCAAGAATAATGGAAAAGGCATATCACAACGAGAATACGCTCAAATAATTGGCAGCATAATGTATGTGATGAATTGTACTCGTCCTGACATTGCATGCTGTTAGTAAATTGAGTAAATACACAAATAACCCAAGATCAGACCACTGGAAGGCCATAATTAGGGTTTTAAGATATTTAAAATATACCCAAAATTATGGATTGCATTACTCTAGATATCCAGCAGTACTTGAAGGCTACTGTAACACCAACTGGATATCAGATACCAATGATTCAAAGTCCACAAGTGGATATCTATTTACACTTGGTAGTGCAGCGGTATCATGGAAATCTTCTAAACAAACTTGCATTGCTAGATCCATTATGAAATTTGAGTTTATTGCATTGGATAAAGCTGGCGAAGAAGCTGAATGGCTTCATCAATTCCTAGAAGATATTCCAATGTGGTAAAAATCTGTTCCTCCTATTTGCATTCATTGCGATAGCTAATCAGCAATTGGAAGGGCACAAAGTAAAATATATAACGGTAAGTCTCGGCATATCCGTTGGAGGCATAATACCGTGAGACAACTGCTCTCTAATGGCATTATGACAATTGAGTACATAAAGTTCATAGATAACATTGCAGATCCCTTTACCAAAGGTTTAGCGAGAGAGCAAGTAAACCGTTCATCGAGGGGAATAGGTTTAAAGCCTATGAATGAAAAGTCGCCATAATGGCAATCCAACCTAGTTGACTGGAGATCCCAAGATCTAGTTTCAAAGGGACAACCGAATTATGTATGACTTAAAGATATCACTATGGAGATACAATCTCCTGCTCATTCCTATGATACTAATAGTGATACCTGCAGTGGTAACTAGGATAAGCAAAGCTTTTAATGATTCTTATATCTTGACTTTCAGATGGGGTATAGCAGGATGCTCTTAATAAGAATCACCTATGTGAGTGTGAACTGGGCCGATTCTATGAGAATAATAAGGCTAAACTCTCTAAAGTACTCATGAAACCAGGCATAATTCAAGGCCAAAATGAACACAATCATGAGAACCAAATGTGTCAGGAAAGATTCTTTGTGAACTCTATTGTCTCGATTTACACAAAAGGCTGAGCAGTTCAAGACATCATGTTCACTGTTCAACCAGTAAATCCAATAGTATTTCACAAGGGAAGGTTCAAGGCCACAAGCTACCTTTCTCTATACAGAGAACTTCCAAATTGTACTCTCTCTCTCTCTGTGTCTGCATACATTTCATTGCTTTCAGTCAATTTCATTCATGTGGGGGATTGTTGGAAAAATGGTTAGAGAACCCATTATTTTGGTCATCTTTGAGCCAAAATAAAAGTGGGACCCACTTATCTTTTTAGGTGGGAATACATGGGAATGTAATATACTCCATGAGTAGATTAAGGACATGTATTGGGTTGCTCTAATCCATTAAGGAGTGAATGAGAAATTGTCTCATAAACACCACTACTTGAATATGTTATGGAAACAAAATGAAGTGGTGAACTTGCTTCCCACATTGCTTGGGAGCAAAACATTCTTTGGGTATAAATATGTTTACCTTGGTAGGATGAGCCCTAAGGGACATTCTACTTTTGTGAATAAGGGAGGACCTAGACCAAGGTGGGGTCACCACCACACACGCGCGCCGCCCCTGGCTCGGGCTTCGGCTTCGGCTTCACGCGCAAGTTGGGCCTGGCTCGGCTCACTACCCATTTTTTTGGAGAAATTTTATTTAATAAAATTTCTTTTTCAATGGGGTGTGTCCTAATTAGTGCCCATTCGCATCTGAAATGGTGTATACAAGAAGTGTGTCCAAAGAAGAAGCATCTGTTCAGTGAACAGGCACTGTTCAGAACAGATACAACCTCATGAACAGACCTGTTAGCACAGTATAAATATGCATCTTGTTAATGTTGTTTGGTCATTCCATTTTCACTGCACTTGCATTAGGTCATCATTCAGAGTCAAGAAGAGAGAGTCCAGCTGTACTAATTGGTTCGACTGTCACACAGTTTGTTGTGTTGCTACTGTGTGTATGATCATTGTATCCTGAGAGACAAGACACCACTGAAGACTCATTAGCACCATTGTGGGGGCGAATTTTGTTTTAAGGACATAGTGTTAAACACTAGCCTTGATCAACTGTTGATTTCTTAATCTTATAACTTCAACAACAGAGTATTGTTTTCTTGCCTTTAAACAATAAGTGCATTTACATTTTATAATTCGGTTATGTACTTATACTGTTTTCACTGTACTGTAAATCTGTTTCCTAAATACTGAAATACTTCTGTAAGTACTCAAACTAACAAAAAATATTTCCTTCATCATTGCCACTCCCATAAGGAGCCTATAAATACAATCCTACTACAGAAAAGGTGATTTTTAGTGGCAAAAATACCTGACTTTCCCACTACTAAAAGTTTGAGTGTCGTTTTTAATGGCAGAACAAAACCACCCCCCCCCCCCCCCCCCCCCGAATGCGCTAGAAAAGCTTAGACAGTGCATGTCTAGGCAAACAACACTTTTAGCGGTGGAAAGAATTTATGTTGCTAAATGCAAATTTTTCCACGGCTAAAAGTCACATTTTTTATAGTCCTTATATTCAAAGTGAGGGTCAGCCTGAATACAGAAAGGAAATTCTCCTTATTTAACTGATTGAGCTAACAGATGACCATTTCTATTCAAGTTGATATTTTTGCATTCCACTAGGTCTCATTGAGATCTTTCCATCCCACCTCCCCATGACTGGCATGGCTCTAGGTGGGCCCCAAAAGTTGTCTCTCATGGCTGTCTCTTAGGAGAGCACGAGCACCCTCACATATATATACCATAATGAGCAATTGTGGTATGCAACTAACGAGTCTTACCGATGATCCCATTTTCTTCCTAACATACATTGCCCCGTGAATTGGCATCTCACTTGATATAAAACTCATTCAAACTATATGAATCAACTATTGGATTTTATGTTTAAAACTCTAGTCTATTTTCCACATTTGTGAACTTGTGCCCATAATATCTATGCCATGGGATTACCAACTAGGCTGATATTTTATCCACCCATTATCAAAGTGTTTCCATTCCCTATTCCTGATCATTAGCATGCAACCAAGTGAGCCACATAGCAGCTGTGCTCACAAAAAGAGTGAGGATGGTTACTCAATTGAACTTCTTTGAATCCCAATAATATAATATAATATAATATGTAGCATTGCTCCAGTGAGCACCATTTGTACATAATATGATCTAAAATTCAGCTCTAAAGCTAACTTGGGTCCATGCGAATCATGGAGGAGATGGTAGATGTAAAGATCTTAATGAGGCTTGAGGATGTTCAATATATCGACCGTATTATATGATCATCCTAACCCCCTGGCCTAAAGGGTGACTGAAGGTTGAATGAGTGTCAGAATTTAGCAACATGGGGGCGAGGGAGGCAAGAAAATAAGTAGATTGCGCATGTGTGCAAATACATGCATGTACGTATATGTCTTCTTAAGTATGAATGTTGAAAAAGAAATGAAGTTTCAAACTTACTCTGTGAGGAAGCTAAGGCGCTCAGCAAGTGGTACGAGCCCAAGCAAGCTCAACACAAAGACCCATACCTATCATAACAAAGATTAGCTCATTTGACTGTCAGAGAAAAATAAAAGAACGGACATAGCTGATGACCTAGCATGAAAGAACCACCCTCAACACTCACACTTCCAAAGTTATAGGATTGAGCCACAATCACCAATGGAATCGCAGGAAAGAGAATGGAGAGCTTGGTCCCTAACACCACTTCTTGAAGGTTGCCCAGTACTTGCCTCAATAGGCCCCAACGCACCTTCGAGACCATAGCAACATTCGACCTCTTCCTGAGTGATGTAGACGACATGGTGTGTGCAGTTCTCCCAAACTTGGTTCCCTTGCTCGAGGCCCTAAAGCTCCCACCGTCTAAGTTCCAATGCTCATATGAAGAACCCATAGATTTGTTACTACAACTAGCAATAGTGTTTGTAGATCCTTTGTTTTTGTAGCCAACTGCAAGGGAGTTAGGGAGTTGCTAGGAGTGAGGGAGCTAGCTCTTTGGCAAAATTTGTTATAACAATAGTGTTGTATATATGTATGTGCCGTGTATTTTTTATGGAGTGTTCTTGAGAAATTATTGTCTCAAGGAAAAAATGGGGAGCACTTCGAATTTGGGGTTCTTAGTGAGAGAAAACTTCACATAAAAATTGAAGAGGAAGCAAAAGAGTACAAGAGAGGGAGACACATGTACATACATACAGATAAGTGAAAACTCGATGTATCCAATATAATTTAGGGGGTCTTGTGTGTGTGGATTGTTCAGATGGATAATAAAGTCAGCCCCACTATGCTGCCATCGCCGTAATATGGTGATGGGTAGATGCACGTGAATATTTCCCCTATCGAGGGACATTCATGTGCATTCACCCGTCACCGTATGGTGAGGGACAAACTTGTTAGGCCCCACTGGTGATGGGACTTGGGGGATGGAAAGAGAAATCTTTGATGAGCCCATTTATTAAGTGTGAGGTTAATCCCATCCCTCCAACCCCTCCATCCGTAGCACACAAACTTAATGAGTTATATTAAAGAGAGAATTTGACTCTCCATCCAACGCTTCAATCCATTCATTTCAGTGAAAACTCGATGTATCCAGTATAATTTAGGGGGTCCCTTGTGTATGGATCGGTCAGATGGACACCTCCACTATGTTGTTGTCACCATAATAGGGCGAAGGATAGATGCAAATAAATATTTTCCATATATATATTAGCCTGGTTTCCATACCTGACCTCGAAGGTGCATTGGGGCCTTGCTGAGATTACATTATCTTGCAAGAGAAAACACCTCAATAGGCCCCAATGCACCTTCAATGCAATGGGGTGTCCAGCCCAATGGTGAACCCACTAGGATCCACATGCTCTTGTGCATTGCTAGTAGTCCAAAAGATATCCGATTATCTAACCATCTTTGACTCAAAATATGAGTTAGGAATCTAATTTTGGTTGAAATAAGGAATCAGATCTAAATCAGGAACCTGTTTTGGGAGCCAGTAAGATATTGATACCGGACTACATCCATACATTCCCACCAGAGGACCCAAAACCAATTTGCAACCCTACGCATTGTGCATGTTGCACAATGTTTGCACACAATGTCTCAAGATCAATAAAGTTAATTATTTTATTTCAATTAATGTCTAAATCTGAACTTTCTTTGATAAGTCGTAAATCAAGGGAAAAAGTATTTAGATCTTCCCTTTAAAGATAATTCGGAAGGAGCATAGATAGATGAGTGTAATAAATAAGGATATAATTAGTACAGTAAACTACAATCTTGAAACTTACTCTATGTTGCTTTTCAAGTAATTAACCAATGTTCAAAAAAGTCCAATTTGCAAGAACAAACACCCCCTGTTTGGATTTTTGCAGAATAACATATCTACAAATTTAAATATTGCAATAATAAAATGCTATGGAAAAAATATTGTAACATTAAAATATTATAATATTTTTTAAGTTTGGTAATTTAAGGAAAATGCAATAGATTCTAAACGAAATAGTTTGGCAATTGCTGCAAATTATATATAATTTATGTAGAAAATAGTACTAGGATGACAGGAATTTCAAAACTCTTGATTAGAATAGAGTTTGTTACGGGATTAATCATCACTTACAAAATATTTTATGTGCGCATAATTCATCTCTTTAAGTCTATCAACGAGTTCTACCTTTGAAACCCAAACTACTCAAATTCACTTTCCCACATTGGCTATCATTAGAAAACCTCACTACAATTAGTCTCATGCCCCATAAGATTGATCACGTCTACGAGTACTTGTGATGAAAGTAAAAATAAATAAATCAAATCATATGCTTTAAATGTCATCAATATGATGTGTGGAATAACTTTGATAGGAGCAAGACTTTAATGACAATATAATAACGTGAAGCACCATCATCACTACCACCACCGTCATCATTATCATCATCATCATCACCAACATCATCATCACACTATCATCATCCTTGTTGTCACCACCATCAGCATTTCTATCACCACCACCATCACCATCAACATTATATATCAACAAGCCATACTTTGAAATCCAAACTACTCAAATTCACTTTTCCTATTTGTTCTATCATTAAAAAGAGGCCACTCTAATTAATCTTATGCCCCACTAAAGGATTGACCACGTCTACAACACATGGTTAAATAAGAAAAAAATCAAATCATATGCATGTCATATTGTCAACCTGATGGCAAGAATAACTTTGGTTGGATTATATTTCCCTTGGTAATATAACAAGGTGGGACATCATTATCATCATTATTATCATCGTCACCACCATCACTATATCATCTTCATCCCCACCACCATCAGTGTCAACATCATCACCACTGTCATTATAGTCACCGCTACCACCACCACCATCATCATGGCCTTAACTAGGTTACTTCTTGGCAAAGGGTGAGAGTTGAGGGTTCTTAAGGAGCAAAACCCCTTGGGTTTAGAGAGATTTTTATCTTGTAAAATAACTTTTTCAAGGGGGAGGTATGGGAGAAAATATTAATTTTCTGAAAGAAAAGAATATTTTCTTTTTACTTTTCTTGGTTTGCCTAATATGAAAGATTCTTAAGTTTAGATAATGAAAGATTATGGTCTATAAGATATTTACCTTTCGTACTTTTTTGTGCATCCAAACATTACTGCTGTACAATGTGTTATAATTTCTTGTAAAACTTTTCATATTACTTTATCAAATGATAAGGTGGAGTAAAATAATCTACCATACAAAAATCTATAAAAACAAGGTTGAAGTTTTAGCACAAATCCCACTATATTTTCAACACATATTATTCTTTTGTGATTAAAATAATAAATGGGTCCCACTGTGACTTCCAAGAGTAGATCGGTCCCATGTAGATTACAAACACTATGCGGGTCCAATCATGATTAATAACATTTATTAAGCCCCACATGATTAATTCCAACACTAGAGGCCCTATTATTGATTTCTAATATTTGGTGGGTTTTACATTAATAAATAGCTGCTGCAGGTTTATCAGTATGATTGGTGGGTCCTATCGGATTTACCATCAAAAGAAGGGTCCCATTATTTTTGCATAGATGATCCACTTGATTGTTAATTTGTGCATCTCACACGGTCAACCGTTTCTTATCTCTTAATTTCTTGCTTTTTTGGCATTATGGCATTATGAAGTACCAGACATTCTACTTTATGGTAGAGAAAACTGACAAATATCACAGTTGTCACAATATTAATATGACAATATTTCTTGTGATGATAAAATTTGACAATATTCAAATTTATTGATATTATATTTTTCATATATCTAAAACACCTATTAAGAAATTATGGGATTTTTATGAAAAAATTATGTTTAAACCCTAATTAAATGGATAAGAGTATAAAAACATAAAAATGATGGATTAAGGTGCTTGTACACAATTACCCCTCTAACGATATTGTTAACCCTATGACGATATCACCACTCATTCATCATTTTTGTCGAAATCTCCAATTCTCCCCTCAGTGTCTCCTTTGCTAGGTCTTTTGGTGAGGGTGTAGATCGTGAGATAATTAAGGCTGAGAAACTGATAAAGTGGGTGAGTAAAGTGTGGGAGGGTGATAATATGTTGTGATAATGGAGATGGGTTGGAGTTGTACAATGACTGTTGTGTGGGTAGATTGATAAAGGATGATGGTGTGCTCGAATTGGTTGGTTGGGTTCGGTGGGGTTGAATGAGTTGGTGAGTGCGATTTGTCGGAGTGATCCATTCTACACTCTCTCTTTTTTACTTTTCAATTGTTTTTCTTCTTCTTCCTCATCTGCTTATTCTACTTTGAAGTTTCAGTTCTTGTTTGTCATTATTCCAATGTGTAGTTTCTCCATTCAAACACCTACAACTTACCACCCATAGTCTTATATTCGGTCACCATCACTGTCTCACTCTCTTCTTCTTCTTCCCCATTATTCTGACCCACCAAACCCATCTCATCACCTCACCACAGCCATACAAATCTCTCTCCGTCTCTCCACACCCTCACCAAACGATCTAAATGAGTAGAGTAAGAGAGTGGAGTTGTAGGTTTCAACAAAAATGGTGAAATGGGTGGTGATATCGTTAGAAGGGTAACATTTTTTATAGAGGGATAATTATGTCCAAAAAAATGTACAACACACTAATCCCTCATTTTTATGTTTTTGTACCCTTATCTGTTTAATCAAACTTTAAGCATAATTTTTTTCGTAAAAATCCCAAACATTATCAAACAATAATAATTATAAATAAATTAGGAAGATAATCTCCAATAGCAGGCTCAAGATTGATCAATGCCTCCAGAAGATTGGCATTGGACAGAATTCCACTCCAAATGGGAGTTGAACCTCCTGCCAAATTGATCGTCTGTAAAAATAAGTGGTTTCACTCTTGTTTTTTTGTGTTTTAATTAAGTTTTTTACACAATCAATTAGATGATGATTTCAACTCAGATTGGAGGAAAATTTGACCCAAAGCCAATATACACCAAGGATGGCGATTTTGAAGATAGCCATAACTAATCGATTTATAGGGCTGGCCTCCAAGAGTTCATCATGCAAGAGTATGCTAATAGAAAATCTGGACCAATGCCAGCTCTATAAACCCAAGTCTAATTGGAGTGAAATCCCACCTTCAAATTGGTAAAGTGTTTTACAAATGATTTCACTTAAATTTTTTTTTTCTGTTTTTAAAAAATCATAATCAAGTGTTTCATATATGATCGATCTAAAGGTGAGTATCTATCAATGGAGTAAAGGCTGACCAGCACTAATACACTCCAGGACATTTATTTCACAGGTGGGCCTCATTGATGGATTTATAGTGGCATCCAGGGCCCAGATTCATGCAAGAGAGCAAGAGTTTATAGCAGCATTTGTATAAAAAGGCTTGGTGGGCCATCTATTTGCAAGTATATGAGTCGATGCCATCCCATAAAGTGGACCCCAATTTCCAGGAGCTCCACGGACCACAATAGGGAACGATGATCATGGGCCGAGTTGTATATATTATCTGGGCCCATTTAATATTTGGGCCATGCTTGGTTTAAGTGATAGAAAGCCCAAAGCCTGGCCAGGCCCAGTCCAAGAAGGAGTGCTTGCAATTTAGTGATTTTTTTTTTCCAAACTATTGCTAGAAAGCCCAAACATGTGATAAAAACCCCGGCACAATTGGCTAAATATATGGGCTCAGGCGTGACACTTAGGACCCATATCGGAGTTGGGCCACAAACAGGTCTGTGTTTTAATCTGGCCAGATATCCCCAGCCCGGCCCATGAACACCCCCAACCACGAGAAACTTTTGAGCTTTGGATTTATGTGAATGAAGAACATGAAGTGGAAACAATTAACGTCCCTATTTCTTAAAGAGAATGCCAAAGAAAGGGAAACAATTAGAACTTACAGAGCTACAGAAGCTTAAATCCCCCAAAAGAATGAGAGGAGATATGTTCTGGACTTTGAGAAATAACTATGAAGATAGACCCCAAAGCAATAGAGATTTCAAGCCCTGATGAAAGAGGACCAAAATCAAAAAAATATTTTGGTCGAATAATCAAATTTTCATTGAATTTCAAAATTAAAAAAAATAATAATTTAGGTTATAAACTATTTGATTGCCGGCATTTCTCATGGGAATTGAGAATCTTAAGAAAGGTGTCTAACAGTCAAAGCATTGTCTTTTCAGATTTGCTAGATTTTCCATTGAAATGAGAGAATTTTGGGCCCATTTGTTTGAACAAAATTGAATTTTTAGAAATTTTAAGAAATGCATTCCCATCAAAGGAACTAAATTGATCAAACCAAGGAAGAACACAAATGACACCAAATAATCTCCCCTTTCATGAAAAATAGGTAATGGGAGACAGAAAATGAATACTCTCCCATCAATCAAATTCTAGTAAGTTTAGGATTTCATCTACATCTCTAACTGATATCATTCATTCCTCGCCTCTTTTATAATCCTCTTTGAAACATGTTTTACCATATAGTCCTAGGAATTCAATTCCATGAGCATTTCATACAAATCGTGGGCCCTTGAAGCTACTGGTGTAAATTACTCTTCTACCTTTCCAAATTTCCTTCAAATTCTGAAAACCAAAATGCTTGGTAGAGAGGCATTGGAACATAGGGATAAATCATGAAAAAATTTGGAATTCTTTCAATATGAATCTCCAACTTCTATAAGTTGATCGTCTGCAATGGCTTTATTAACCTCTTAAAGCCTCCAAAATTTGAAATTCCCAACATGAACTCCCAATCAAACATGCCCTTAAGAACTTGCATTTTCGATGAAGCTTCACATTCTAAAGCTGAAAGAAGATCTTGCAAGAAGGAAGGGTATCTAAAATGGACAGATTCAAAGCGAAATGAAATGACAAAATTTCCAAATACCAAATAGTAAACATTAAAATTTTGAATCAAAAAACATTTCTAAAGAATGGAACGAGGCAGGAATTTCTACCAAAAAGAAGGAAGATAAGGGTAAAAATTCAAACTTTTTACCTTCATGAAATTGATTTGAAAAATAAAAAATGCTTCAAAATAAACCAATCAATTACAAGAATCTATAAATGAGAGATCAAAATAAAGATATATTCGTTATATTCGAATCCAAGCAAAGAAAATGGAAAGGAACTTACAGGATTCCATGGAAAAGCTTATGGTTTCCGTTTAGTGTAGAGAGAGAGAGAGAGAGAGAGAGAGAGAGAGAGGAGCCACAATATTGCAATTTCCATCTTTTAAAAAAGAGAGAAAGGAACAGAAAATATGATGGGTATTTTTAGACTTTTGGAAAATTTCTTAAAGAAGCCCATCCTCTAATGTTTATGCAACAGGAAAATAGCTTGAGCTAAATCTAATGGTGGAGATTGGTTCTGAGTAAGCGGAATAACTCTGATAGAGGTGAAATTTGGTAGAAGATAAAACTATGTGGAGAAAATGATTTTGACCCCTCGTGATTGATCAAATGCTTTTGCATGTGTATAACTTTATTTTCCTTTTTCTTAGGAAAAAATGAGAAAACATGAATGGAGTTAATCATGAGTTGAACATGTAATCAATCCAACAATGAATCTCGAACTAATTCGATGAAAATTTTTATTTAGCGAACTGCGAAGAGGTGAAGTAATGACATGCAGTCATTTTCATGGGAGTCTCCCATGTGGATGAGTTAGTTGGATCCAAGTGGTCCCACTTCCATTTGATCCAAGCAATAAAAACCACATATGCCCTCCTGAATATACTCTCAGCCAAATTTTACTTGATTCATTAGTTAGAAGTAGAGCCTTAGATTAATATTTTTATTTTGCTTTCAGGTATCAATCACTCTTATGGCCTGTTTCTCTGGATGGAACACATAGGAATTCATGCCATGGCTGGTTAAAAACCCAAGGTAGATATATAAAAAAATGATCAAATAACCTCCCTTTAATGGATAGTGAGTAAAGGAAGATGGGAAATGAATACCCAACCAACCATCACCTTGCAATTTAAATCTCAGGAAACCAAGGTCTCATCTATATTGCTACCTTATATCCTTCACCCTCACCTCATATTATTCACACGTCACCTCCGTAACCATCCTTCAATGGAGCTCAGCTGACCATGAATTCCTCTGTATTCAAATAGGCCTTACGAAGGTGATTATTACTTCTATTGGACTGAGATTTGGGCCTGCAACCTGTTCATTATGAGCAGCTTAAAATGGATTGCTTGGATCAAAAGGTTGGGCCAGAATAAGCCAATGCTAATACATATATAGTTGAAATAGTTTACTGATCAGGGCTCATAATTTTCCAGTACAAGTGGGACTCGTAAATCCGACCAATCTGATCAGGGCTGCCTCCACCTTAACTTTTCAGTTTGAAGGATCATGGACTTCCAAAATCTGGCTTTTTCATGATACTCTGTGAAATTTATTTTTCCAATATATCTTCTTCCTGGCTGATGATCTAATGTTAGGATCTCCCAACCTGGACTATTTCCCAAGCATTTTACATCCATAGCACTTACCAATCAGATCAATAATATCATGTGTGCCCTGACCTGATATAAATGTGGACCGTCAATGACCACTTGGTAATCTGGAGAGGGCCACCAGATTGACAGTCCAGATGATGGCCTTGTGGGCTAGTCGTTGGCCATACATTGCAAATTAGGAAGTTCTTTCCTTAACTACCTGGGATGAAATCGTATGCCAGCCTGATTGAAGAGAGAAAGCAAACACAGCAACTCCTCCACAGACAGCTTTGAGGGTCTCTTCTCCTCATACCCACCTGCCCTCAGAACGGTCACAACCTTCTCCTTGAACAGACTCATTTCTGTAACCTCCCCATCTCCCTCTACTTTTACTTCCCCATCATCATCATAGCCTTCTTCATCTTCATCGGAGTCGTCGTTCTCATTATCATTATGTCCATTGTTCTCATTATCACCTTGTCCGCACCCAATATCTGACCATCTCAACAGCTCCAACACCTTCCTTTTCTGCTTAAAAATGGCCCCAAGAGTCTTGTTCTTCTTCCCAAAACAGGTCCGGGTGAAAGCCCACCATTCGTCCAGATCAACATCCGGAATATGACTCTGCGGCTCGATTCTAATGAGAGACGAGTCGACTTTTGGACATGGAACGAAATCCCTCTTGCTTACATCCATGAGGAATTCAACTGTCGCTACCAGCTTCACATTCACAGCAAGGCGGTTGAACTCAGAGTCACCTGGGTTAGCCAGGAGACGGCGAGCAAACTCCTTTTGGAGAAGAAGGGTGGCACTGCGGAATGTACACCCGCCAAAGAGGAGCTTGGCTACGAGAGGCGAGGATATCCCGTATGGGATGTTGGCAATGCAGAGATCAAATTTGGGGAACTGGGTCTTTAGCGCATCTTTACAAATCACCTGAAAGCCAAAGTAAATTTTCACTGTCATCTTACCTTTATCCCATTGATTTGGAGTCTCCTTCACTCACCCTACTCAAAGAAAACAAGAGTAAAAAGTAAACTACTATAATTGTTTATTCCTAATAAAACATGTCATGTAAAGTATTTTAACCTTTTGGTATCATCTCTCTCCTTTATGTAAGGTATCGGTAGAGTTTCAATTGGTAATTACTTTAACAAAGAAACTAATGTAATTCACTAAGTACTGTCAAAGAAAATAATTCCTGGGATGTTTTTATCCTAATAAAAACACTAGCACAATATAAATTTAAATATTCACTCATACAATGCAAATAAAATATTCACGCATGGCAATGAATTTTTATAAAGAAAAAATATATGACTGTACCTATTTTCAGAATTGAAAGTAGGGAGAGTAGAAAGGGAATATGAGAAGTGAGGTAAAAAAAAGTAATGTAGAAATGGAATAGGAGATGTGGGCAAAAAGGTAATTTTGCAGAAATTAAAAGAAGAAAAGAAAAGGTAATGGGTAGTTATAAGAAGTGGGCAGCAGTTATAAGAAGTGAGAAGTTATATTTCAGTTACGGTCAAAATCAAATCAAGTGGTCGAAATTATCTAAAAAGCCTTTAGGTTAATATATAAGAATTGGACACAAGGAATTTTAAAATTTTATTATCATCAATCTCCTTTGTGTAAGACATTAGTAGACTTTCAATATCCATTGTCAATTACTTTTACAAAGAAACCACAAAGCTTTTGCGATGCACATGATCAGGCAGATACAACTCCAGGAAACCAAACCAAGCCAAGGCCAAAGTGCCTATGTTTCTAAATTCTAACATTGATGTCTGGGATCTCTTTCTTGGGTGGGAGAGCACTCTATGTGGGCCATTTGTATATACGGGTGAAACATGGGTCAGGTTAGGAATGACTCCGTGGCATTCAGGACCCATATCTTTACCCGGATTTAAATCAAAGACCTGAACTCTGACCCGGAAAAAGGGTCAATAAACCCAATCATGACTTCTTTGGTTCTATACTAAAACCATGAATACATCATACCCGAACTTTTAGCAGGTCCAAATATCTGGCCTCTACTCTCCATTTTTCAATTTGGGTCATTTGGGTACAATCCATTTTGCATCCTTGTTAATGCCCATATGAGTGTGACATGTGAAAGAATGCACAATGCATGCTTGGACATCATTCTTCTTTTTCACTGAGAAAAAAGCTCAAACAGTTGAAGGTCATGTGACTGTACCGTAAGACGATCTCCCAGCCCGCATTCGGAGACGCGTCTGTTGAGAATTTCGATCATTCGGGTGTCGATCTCGACGGCGACGACCTTGTCTGCAGCCTCCAAGAGCTTGAGAGTGAGATTTCCGGTGCCAGGACCGATCTCAAGAACGGTATCGGTGGGTCGAATGCGAGCTTTTCTGACGATAGCGTCGAGGATTCGTGGATTGGTGAGGATGTGCTGGCCTCTGCTCTTGTATAGGTATATACGGCGGCCTTCTTTTACATCTTCTCGTTTTAGTCTTCTTCTCTCCGCTTTCTCATTTGCTTCTTCTTCTTCGTCCTTGAAGCGAGTTGCTTTTCTGCTGTAGGAAAGAAGAGGAATATAATGGAATGTTTTGGGGAGGTTGGATGAGAAGGATTTCGAGCGGACTAGCATTTTGATTTTGCTTGCATTGAGCTCTTTTTTTGGTAAACTAATCGCTATCAGGGCAGGCCGAGGCAAGCAACACTTGGACCTACTATAAATCTGACCGACTTAACCCAACCAGCCGCCATACCTAATTTCATCATGGCATTATTGTTGCTATGAGATGACCATGCACCAGGGGCTGGCAGGTCGCCATAGGCAGGACTGCTTGTGGTGTGGCCGGTTGGGGGAGGGAAGAGATGGGGTTTAAAAAGATGTCAATGAAATCCTAAAAGCCTAAAAGGGCCCATAGGTCAGATGGCCCATGTCCCATACCAAAAAAAAAAAAGGCACTCACCTTCTCCACAAGCGATAAAATAAAGAAGGAAATTCACTATGGCCATCGTCCACCCCCATCAAATAAGAATCTAAGGTTTGTCACTGCCACCTTGTGATGCATTCAAGTGGACCATAAAACAAGGACCCCTTGGTAGTTACCTATCCAAGGTTTTGCATCCATTTGAATGAATTAGACCGTTTGATTGATTGTATATTTGTTTTGGATCGTGAAGACTTATCGATCGTTAATCAAGTGGTTCAAATGATGATTTGAGCCTCTGTCCCCGCCCGGTTCCATCCATCGATGAGCACCGGTGTTCATGTGAGCAGAACCAATATTTAGATCTATTGAACATATTACAATGTTTGCTAGCAAGCGCCATTTTCTTATCATTTTCACATGTGATATCTAAAAATACAAAAAATTAGAAAGAGTGCTTCCGTTGGCACCACACTTTTGTCTCTCCACACCGCAAAGAAAAAGAAAATCTGTTTCCTAAACTAGCCCTCCTCCCTCCTCCTTTTCCCTCTCTCTCTCCTGCTACCCTTCTTCAACCCCCTCCCCCCAAAAGACGGGGAGGGAGGTCGGGCAACAGTGCTGCAGGGGGCGGAAACCCTGCTGCCCAATCTCCTTCCCCACCGGCGGCTGGGATGGGGGAGGGAGGGAAAGGAAGAGCGGGGGAGGGAAGGAGAGAGGGAGAGAAAATAGAGGAGAAGAAGGGAGGGATGGAGAGAAAATAGAGGAGAGGGGAGGGAGGCCCACTAGCAGGCTGCCGACCCGGGATACCTCCCCACTGGAGACTGGGAGGGCGAGGCGGGGTGGGGGGAGGGAGAGGATGAGGGAAGACTGTGGAGGGAGAGAGGGAAAGGGAGGTGGGGGAGGGGTAGTTTAGGAAAAGAATTTTATTTTTTCTTTTTCTTTTTTCTTCTTTTTTCGGTGTGGAGAGACAAAAATGTAGTGCCAATAGAGGCACTCAATTAGAAATCAATCCATTGGGGTGGGAAGAGGAAGGATATGAAAGGATCTAATTCACTTTCTATTTGATTTATAGAAGAAATAGAGGGTATCAAACACAATGAATGGTTTGGATCATGAATTGGGTGCCAACAAAGTGCAAAATATCATAAAGTGAGATTAATTTGTTCTTTGCATTTTATTTTTACATATTCCTCAAAATCCATGAGGATTTGAGGATCTAAGATATAAATTCCACACCTTAGAATTCATCAAGTCCGTGAGAATATTGAATAGTTTGGCTATAGAATTGGGGGCTCACACGAGTGCTGAAATAAGAGAAAATAGGATTGGTTATTTTTGCATTTCTAACATATTTCTAAAACCCCATCGAGTTATATATGAGACTTCACACTCTAGAATTTATTAGTTCTATAAAATATTGATGAAGAATTTAGATTACAAATAAGACGTAAATCAAATAATGCTAGTAGAATTTGATCTTTCCCAAGGCAAAATAAGCAACTTAACACGCAGGTAACGCCTTTTTATTAGGGTATTTAATATTTAAATATTATGTAAATGACTTTCACACAACAGGAAGTGTGAAAATTTTTGGGTGTAAGTAGGCCTTTTACACATTATTTCTTTTTTCACATGTGATTCATTTATATATGTAAATTATATGAGCTAAATACACGCATTTAACTCTTCCCATTTGAGAACAGCTCCCGACCCAAGTGATAGGGAGTGACAGTTCTACCGGCTGCCCAAGGACTGAACTTTGGGTAAATTGTTTTTTATGCGTGTGCGAGCTCCCTTCTAACTTGTGTGTGCTTTCTTTTTGTGTGTTCGGGTTCATTTTCTAAGTGAATGGGCTATCTTATATGCTTCCTCTTCGGACGGTATAAAAAAGTTACAAAAAAAAAAAAGACTCTTCACATTTGAATAATTAAATCTATCAATTTCCATTTATAACTTTTGGGCCTGAGCCCAATTTCAAACCTAACATTCAATTAACCGGACTTGAGCTTGACATCCAGCCCCATGAACTCATTCGCAGCCCATTCTCTCCCACCAATGACCACCCTGTGATTCTCACCACAAATTACCCAACCCAAAATCCTCCACCACAAAAAAAGAACCAACCAAGAGACAGCAAATAGAGCACTGCCCTGTGGACGACTCGCGACGATAAGGCAAAAGATAAGACCTGCCCATCTTCAGCCGTCAGATGGATTCGCCTACTCCAACCAACGGTCAAGATAAACCCAACCAAATAAACCTCATAGAAAATCCGATATACTTCTCCCACCACCCAACCCTCCCTTCCCAACTCCTCCACACCCAGATCCTACCCAGCGCACGTTAGCCATGTCCAGCACCGCCGCTGCAGCAGCTTCTTCCACATTCTTCGGAGCCTCCCTCCAGAAATGCCACGTGTATGGCGGCAGATTCCAGGCCCGGTTCGGGTTCGGTAAGAAGGCCACAGCGAAGAAGTCCGCGCGCAAAGCGGGTACGGACCGCCCGCTCTGGTACCCGGGTGCGAAGGCTCCTGAGTGGCTGGACGGGAGCTTGGTCGGGGACTACGGGTTCGACCCGTTCGGGTTGGGCAAACCCGCGGAGTACTTGCAGTTCGAACTGGACTCGCTGGACCAGAACCTGTCGAAGAACGAGGCGGGTCAGCTGATTGGGTCCCGGTTCGAGACCGCGGATGTGAAGTCGACGCCGTTTTAGCCGTACGCAGAGGTGTTTGGGTTGCAGAGGTTTAGGGAGTGCGAGTTGATCCATGGGAGGTGGGCCATGCTAGCCACACTGGGTGCGTTGACCGTGGAGTGGCTCACTGGGGTGACCTGGCAGGACGCAGGGAAGGTATAATATTAGCTTCTGACATTGCATTGCATTTTCTGAATTTATGCTGCATGGGGATGAGGATTTTCAATTGAGGGGGGCACCCAAACTGGTAGGTGGATTTTGTGGGGGCAAATCTAGAATTTTTATATGGATTTTAGAGGCGGATCCATAATTTTTATGTGAGTTTTGAAGGCACATCCAAGTCCAATTGGGCAGGTGCCCCCTTGATATCACTAGATCTATCACCATTTTGCGTTCTAGGGCAAAAAAGTCTGAAAAAGATATTGACTAAAGTCAAGCAACTTGGATGTCAGATGACATTATCTGCGGTCTAGAGCCTAAAAGTTTAACATTATCTGAATTTTGGCTATCAAATTGGAAACAATGGATTTAAGGCCCCAATCCCCCAATCATGGGGATTTAGACACTATGATCATCATCCTATTGGAGAGTTTCACATCCCTCATAGTGAGACACTTTAAGTGGTCCTAACTCCTGGCCCAATCCTAGACACTATGATCATCATTTGCACCTTCATCGATCATCCTATCATGACTTGGTGAATGATTGTCAACGTTGCTTCTCAACTAATTGTGCTAACCGTAGCATTGCGGCCCATCAAATGATCATAGCCAACTAATTAATGGATTTTCATTGATTACTAGTGGGTGAATCGTTTTAGATGTGATCCTATTTTGACTGGAGGGGGAGAGAATTCTCAGCGCTAAAATAAGTAGATTTTGAGTGGTTTGGATTCATTATGGTGAGCCTTAGTATTTACATACGTGTTGGGGTTTTACTTGTCAAAATAAAAATATTGGAATTTTCCAAATTGGGGTTGATCTTTGGATACTATTGAAAAACTACTTGAAATAAAAAAAATTAATTTTTAAATAATTAATAATAAATCAACAATATAAAATATTATCTGTCAGTCATCATTCAAAAACCCCAAGCCCCCCGCCCCCACAAAACCCAAAACCAAGAAAATCCTGGCTATGTCACTAGCGGTATTGCATTGTTCATTCATTGTGTAAACAAATTTTCATTTTTGCTTGTGAAGCATATTTGATGATGCATAAAAAGGGCATATTTATCAATGAATTTTCTCATTCTATTGGTATGACTACTAAGTTGGTTAAATAATTTGTAAACTTGCTCTCATTAAACCAAAGTTTTTCTTTTACACAGTGAAAATCCCTTTAAAATAACGCATAAGTGGCATTTTTGTTTTGTCCGATGACCTGAAGGATGAAATGAAAGTTTTTGGTTTAGGTATGTACCATACTCAAACCCAATAAGCGTTCTTAGACACCTAATATAAGGTCATCAAATGGATAGTTGAAATAGAATCTTCTATTTTCTCTACTTACCATTCATTTTATGGCTATGATTGGATGACTGAGGATGATTAGTTTTTTTTTTTTTTTTCTAGATGTCTAATCCACATAACTTTCTACCATGTCGCGCATGAACAATAGGCATGCTACGTTTGCTCTATTTTAATAAACAAAGGATCCAAGCTTTTTTTTTCTTTTTTTACTAAGATACATATTCATAAGACTCATTTGGATGTCCTCTGTTATTGCTGGTCTAGTAAGCAATACATATGATGTCCGTGAGCTGATCTCTTTTAGATGAAGGAAAAGTTAGAAGGGATTTCCTAGTGAGCACATTATGGTAACAAGTGAGGAATTTACCGATCTGAGGATTTCTCATTTGCCCTAGAATGGGGTTCCTCGCTAAGGATTTCACATCGACATCGCTATTGGTTTAAGTGTGGAAATTCTTAATAGAGAGGATTTTCAAATCTTACGAGGGGGAGGTCAGATCTAGAAATCTTCAAGATGAGGATTTTCGTAGGTTTAAATCATGAGGGATTTACAATCTATGATGCCTAGACACAGCAGGGATACACATGGACATAGTAGAGGCACATATTTTACACATAAAAAGTAAAGTATCGAATACGATATGACACAATGCGTTAGCCATGCATCATAGTTTATAATTGCTAAACACGAGTTTGCCATGACCTTATTGAAAGTGAAAATCTTTTCCTCAAGGATTCGGTTGCCAAACATGACCTTAGGACATGTTTGTGCTACGATGTTTCCGCCAAAGAGGAGAGGAAGCTCATCCACTTTTCTCCACTTCCCATCCTTCTTGTGTTTGCCATAATGAGTTTTTAGTGAACAAATTCTATAAAAAAGGCAACTTTTCCGAACCAATAAGGATACCCGATTCCTTAGAATGAGGTAAGAAGTCTGTCACAACCCCAAATTAAATTAAGGGATCACAATGTGCGCGGAAGCGTTCTTGTGAGAACTTTGGGAGAATGATAATTAATAGTTTCCCAAGGATACCCTCAGATCCACGAGGGATGTCATGGTGGAAGCTTGTGTGAGCCATTTCGTATAACAAGACATGGCAACAATCACATGGCATCAAATAGATTGAAAGCGGAACGAAACGAATTCCCATAATTAAAAATAAAGTTTAACAAAGTAAAGGATAATTATGTATTAATTTCATCTCAGTCAAAAGGCCTAAACATTGGCCAAAGAAACATCCTCAAAAGACAATATCCAAAATATGCATGAACTCCCAAAAGACACATAAACTCTCTCAAGAACCCAGCATGATATCGTGAACTCCCACGGCATCGGATGCTCTACTCTACATCATTAGCCGTCCATTGTTGTACAAATGGTGGATCTTGTTGGACCGCCTCAACATCTTGTTCATCGGCAAGGAGTTCGATACCTACAACACCAAGTGTAGGACCAGACACAAATGCTTGACAAGAATCCATAATAAGAGCATAACATATTTATACGATACAATAAAAGCATGTTAAATCATAATTTGAAAAGTATAACATAAAACTAGCATGTTCTTGAAAAGCAAGTAAAGTAGCATGATAATCAATCATTCATGATAATGATAAACCTGTCTTAGTGGCATTCACATGGCTTAATTCCACTTGGTCATCAAACACAAGCATACAACTCGCAACCAGAGTACACGGCGCAATATTATTGGCATACTGTTCATGCAAGTGATGTGAACAGCAACGCGTGTCACGAGCATACTTACTCGTCCTAGAGCAGCAGCGAATGCAGCATAATGAGGGCATACTTACCCGAACTGTGCGCAACAGCGAATGCAATATCACGGGCATACTACCTTTTCCAAGGATAACAACGTAGTAACCCGGTGAGGTTAGGCTGGTGTTGCCAAATTCATATGCATAAATCCATGAATAGAGCTTACACAAGTCTTAAAACTGAGAAATATCTTAAATCATGGTTATAGCTCTGGAAACCAAAGAAATCAAGTAAAAACAATGATTTGAGTAAAACATGATCATACGGGTCCATGATAATGGAAAATACAAGTTTTGAGAGAAAATGAGTTCCGAGTACGAAAAAATTATCAAACTAGTAAGTTTAGGGATTTTAAAATAAAGATCAAGTATCATGAAAATTCTAATGAGAGTCCGGCAACATTTCATTGAAAAATGAGGGCCCGAAATGGGTGAGAAAACAAGTATGTGATCCAGGTAATTCGGAAGGGACAATACAATTGATTGCTCGCACACAACCCAAGAGACCTCCTAAGGATCTGGGTACATCCATCGTCAAAGCAAGGCGTAGACCACACTCTAATTCCAAGGAGTCCCATGGTCAAGACACTAGGGCTGGGTAAGTCCACAATCAAAACAAACAACGATAAAAGAGCAAAGTGATAAAAAGTGTTAAAATCATGAATAACATTATTAGGACATTAATACCAAGTTTAAACATCATTTGGGGTCCCACATTAGTCCCACATTAGTCATCCTACGGCATGGATTGCCTTAGAAATGCAAACAAGATGGCATTCAGTTTTATTCGCTCTTAGGGCTAGAACATCCTATTTTCAACACACTTGGTACGACCGGAAGGTGAAGACATTCACACCCTAAGGTTGGATACAATTGATCGTCATAGTGCTAGTGTGCTACACATGCCTCCGACCTCCGAACAATCCGAAAGTGTTCATTAATTTAAAAATCATGCTTCCAATGAATTTCAAGAAGAAAATGAGTTGGGCAAGGTTACTGCACACGGGCCCACCAAAATCTAGGGTGCGGTCCCCTAAACTAAGGGTGACCATGCTTAGAGGGTTCCAAAGGGACTGAGGATCTCAAAGACCCTCAAATAGGTCTCCCGGAAGTCCACATCAGGTTTTGGAAGTGAATTTCCAAAGGTCCAGTTTGGTTATCCAAGAACTGTCGGGTAATTCTAGGAAAATCCCTCACTTCGGGGGTCTATTTCATGCTATCTGTGATGGTTTTTCACACTTTGGGGGCCACCTATTGAGCCTCTAAGGGCTCAAATGAGGTACAAGTGTATAAGGCTTGAAATACACATGAAAAGGAATGAAAGGGGCTCAAAATGGGTCCACTAGTTATGAAAACTCAGTCCCACCTGAAGTACAAAATAGACCACCGGAAGTCTGCCAGAGTGTACTACGGCTAGCCATAGTGCATTATGCACCACTTTCAGGGCCCACTGGAAGTGCATTGTAGAGTGCACGTATGGGGCAGTTTTTTTACGGCTGTGAAGTGCAGAAATACACTGTTTTGGGCCATTTTTCACCTCTAATCATTTTTCAAAAATGAAGAATAATTCTTGGGGTTTTGGAAAGCCCAAAATCATCATTGTAACCAAGAAAAACACTATCTAACTTGAAGAAATCATGGCCATCACATATACATAACATAAAAACTTGAAATCGTGAAAACACATCAACGCATGGGATGAACTTAAGATAGGCACTTGCATTGGCTCCAAACTCTACCAAAAACCTTCTCACACCCACAAGAAGTTGCAGAAAACCTCTCCACAAGAAATCCCCAAATCCAAACAAGAAAACCCTAGAAATAGAAAAACCCATGCTATACACAATCAAAACCTATACAAATGGAGAGGATGGGTCTCTAATCCCCATTGGAAGCAAATGGGGAAGAAGATCTCACCTCTAAGACTCCCAACAAAGAAGAAGAAGTTCAGATAAGGGGGTTGCCACACATGGATCTTCGCCAAAACAAAGGAGAAGAAGAAGAAGATGATGAGAAACCCTTTTATAGGAGTGGTCTTGATGGAGCAAGGAAAAGGAAGAGAGGAAGAAAAAGAGGCTTCTGCCTAGGGTTTGGTGGTGACTTTTTATATAAAGTGGACCCGGTTACATTGTAAGCCCGCCACAAAACTAGTTTAACTTGTGGTACATAAACGAGGGTCTTCGGGACCTCGAAACCTCAGATGGACTTGGGCAAAAAACGAAAACTGCTGCAAATTAAAAGAGCTTTCCAACAAGCCCACATCCAGAATCTTTGTAGACGAATTGCAAAAAGTCAAATTTTCATAATTACGAATACCCACCTAAAAATGGTGTCAGGCTCAAATATGGGTTTTCGGGATCTCAAGTGGACATGAGCTTAACAAAAAGTTGTTCGGTACGACGAGACCTAAATTTCGGGCCTATTACGCTATTTTTCATGAAATTTCTAATATACCCCTAGTTTTCCCCGAAATCTGAACTAGACCCTTCCAAGTACCAAACTTGGTGTGAAACTTCTCAAATCTCTCCAAAACTTCCTAAACATCATCCTAACCCATAAAGTCACTCGATTAGGGTCCAAAATGCATCGCTAACAGGTAAACATAACTAATTAATGCTAATCGTAGTAATTAAAGATTGGGCTCTTACAAAGCACACTTATTTTTCTGCTTCGACTGCACAAATAAATTCCTAGGGTGTTTGTGCAATTGCATTGCCATGGAAATGGAAAGGAAAGTGGTGCCTCAATTTACGGGCATGGAACAGAAGGTGTTGAGTGCACATCCCTTTTAGCCATGAGAGTATGATTTTTCTTTTTTCTTTTTCTACAATGGGACATAACCGCTGTTCCAATCTCCTAAGTAGGTTTTGAAGAGCGGCATAAGAAGAAACATTGTTTCCTTTACCGCAGCATATGCACAAACGCACCCTTAGTAAGAAACGCAATTCTCCTCTTAACTAGCTTCCATAAAATACAAGAGGAAAAAATTTTCTCTTTTTCTAGTGATAATTGAATTCTTTGTTAATAAGAATTTATTTTAACTATTTAATGATTTTGTTTGTTATTTATAAGTTTTATCAAAATGGTTTTCTCCTATATAGTTTTTCCATTCAAATAAAAAAAATAATGGAGAACCACTAGTCACTACCTATAGAATTTGTGATTCTCCATAAGGAGCTTCTTCTATTCTAGTTTTCTTATTATTTCCCCACTTGATATAGATTCTCCACTAGCCATCTTATGTACATTCTACAAAAAAGATATTCTCCAGATAAAATTCTTTACCCTTGTTTGGATTTATTTTAGGAGGAGAAAATTCATTCTCCTCTTTACTGTTTCTTGCATAAAGTAGAAGAAATGTTTTTTCCTCAATGGGGTAGAGAACACGTCATTTTCTCCAGTGAAATTTTTTTTTATTATTAAAATGATGTTTGACTTTTAAACAATTTTTTTTATTTAAATGAAGGCTTGAAAATTTCTCCTCTTCCATCCCATCCAAATGAGGGGACAAATAGAGGGAGAAAAAATTACTTTTATCTAGAAAACGACTTTTCTTCTATGTTGGTTTACAAAAGTAATTTTCATATTATAACTACTTTTTGCAAAAAAGTGCTAGAAATGGTATTCTCCTCAAGAGGGTGCGAGAAATGTCCTTTTCTATAAAGGACTCTTTTGTGCAAAAGAGAGAATTAGTCCTTGCTCCATGGATCTCTATTTCTATTGGAGAGGGAAATCCTATGTTTTACATCTCCCACATAGAATCAAAATTCTCTCTACTAAGAAAAATCAATTTAGCTTTTCCTTTTCTATAAGAGAAAATTTTCGCACCAAACAATGGAACAATGAATTGAGGCTTGGAGCGATTTTCTCTCCAGTGTGTAATCCTCTAGCCATACAAATCGCCTATGGTGAAAGTAATTTTTTTTATTAAGAAGAATTGATATTTAATAATTATTTTTTGTAAATATATGTTTTTCAAAATGGTTTTCTTGCTTGTACTTTTTTCTATTCTTCTCCAAATATATACAAAATATATTTATCATATGCATTTACTAAGTATGCATTCATATCTTTAAAACTGAAACGTCAAAGCATCTTAATTGACATTTCTTGGTTTTTCCTCTTAGAATGAAGTGTTGCATTTATTCTTAATGTTATCCTTTCTCATCAATCTGCATATCAATCTTAGCATTCAAATTTTCGCTCCACTCCATTCAACATAGTAGTTCTAACTATCATCTTATAAACACGGCCCTTTTATTAATATAATACTCTATGGTCGCATAACATTCTACTAGTCTGTTTCTACTTGATTCACCATGCCCCTTGTATAATTTGCCATATGAACTCAAACTTGCTACCTCATTTTATATAGTAGCTCCTAAATATCAAAACTATCACAGTTGGCACAATGTTACAATCAATTTTACAAACTAATCTTCCTTGCTCTCTAATTCATGTAACTAGCATTCTATATATAATCTATATATTTGTATGCCATTTGACTCAAAAGACTTTATCTAACTTCCATTCATCATTTAGTTGTTTTTCATTTTATTGATAGTATTGAATCATTTGCAAATAACAAATACAAGAGAATTTCAAAGTAATATATAAATATATATATATATATATATATGTATGTGTGTGTGTTTGTTAAGTTATATGCGGGTGCAACTATCAACAACTAATTCTCCCACTTGTTACTATTGCTGCATTTTAAACAGGATTGATGTGACTGAAATTTTCACCTGGGGGAGTCGCACAATCATCTGATCTCTAATCACGCTTTTTAATCCGACATTTAATCTCTTTGATGGGAGTAAGATATATCTCACTTTAGGTTCATCATCTAACACAAGCATAGATAATTTAAAAAAAATAATGATGGTTATCATTTTAAAAAGTTTCCTAGCATTTTAAGACACTTCTTATTTTATTCTTCGAAAGGTTAATAAGAGCTGATGCAACTACCAGGTTGAAATTACTCGGCTTTGTGTTCAAATTGGCTTATCTTTCAAGGGGAAAAAGGAAAGAAAAAAAAAGGGGGGGGGGGGGGGGGGGTGTGGAATCTGCATCTTGAAAGATTATATTAGCCTTCGTTTTATGGTTTCTCCTCTTGTCCAACAAATTTCTTTATCCATGTTGCAAGACCACTGAATAGGAAATGGAAGTGACTCTTTCATAAGGTTTTCTTTTAATCTCCAATATAAAATGATGGCATTCTGTTTCATTCATGTTGGTTTTTATCTTCTCTTTTTTTCTTTTTTCTTTTTCCTTTTTGAGTGTGTTGATTTGGTAGGCACTCATATTTGTGATTTGAATATAATGATGATCCAGACTATATATAATTTGTACCCACACAAACATTTACAATTTTGATTCTTTATTTACACTAATATTCTCTAAATCCCCTAAAAATGGAGATGTCCTTAATCTCTAAAAAGAAAATTGAAATTATTGAGACTTATACGACTTCAGTCCTGATTATTTCAAGTGAAGACCATGTTTTAGAACCATGCTTACCACATGCAAATGTATTTGTATCTGTTTCAGGTAGAGCTGGTTGATGGGTCATCCTACCTTGGGCAACCTCTCCCCTTCTCCATGACTACATTGATCTGGATTGAGGTTCTTGTGATTGGATACATAGAGTTCCAGAGGAATGCAGAGCTGGACCCTGAGAGGAGGTTGTATCCAGGTGGGAAGTTCTTTGACCCACCGGGCTTAGCCGCGGATCCTGAGAAGAAAGCCACCCTCCAATTAGCCGAAATCAAGCATGCCTGCCTCGCTATGGTCGGCTTCTTGGGCTTTGCTGTCCAAGCAACAGCCACTGGTAAGGGCCCACTCAACAACTGGGCTACCCATTTGAGTGACCCACTTCACACTACCATCCTTGACACCTTTAACCTCTTTTCTTAAGCCTCTATGCTATTTATAGCCATGTACTCTATCTACTGGTTTTACCTTGTATAAACTGCTATCAATATTTCCACTTTGTAAAGTCAGACATTGAGAATGGTAGGCTTGATGTTGTTGAGAATATGGGAATTGAAATGCATCCTAGCTGCTGCTGCTTCTTCTTCTTCTTCTTCTTCCTTTTTTTTTTTTTGGCATTGCCATCATCATCATCATCATCATATCAACCTTAACCAACATTAATAGAGAATATTATAAACTATGTTGGATATAGAAATGATGATGTCATTTCATACCATGATTAGATTAGATTTAGGTTATATTAGGCTATTGTTATTTTCTTATTAAAATCTTATTTATAATGTGAGTATGTTTTCAATGAGGGATGAGATTAGATGTTCTAATTTGACTTGGTATTTTGATTGTATTTATAATCTTTTTTTTTTCTCAAGCATCGTAATCCCTATGCTTCTAGGAAA
This sequence comes from Persea americana, assembly GCA_029852735.1. Lineage (NCBI taxonomy): Eukaryota > Viridiplantae > Streptophyta > Magnoliopsida > Laurales > Lauraceae > Persea > Persea americana. The sequence continues at coordinate 28,595,813 of CM056819.1, forward strand.
ATCATGACAATTCTAATCTAATGGGCTATTATCAGCTCCAACATGCTCAAAAAGAAATTGATGCAACAGTGACGAGCTCTGTGGATAGACAATGATCACTAATAAAGATACCATAGACGTTTAGGCAAGATATTAAACTAAGATCAAAGATTAGGTTTATTGTAGCCTATTGTCAATCACATTATTATGTCTTGAAAATACGGCAATTGTGAGGGATTAATAGAGAATACTCTAAACTATATTAGTTACGGAATAGATGACTTCATCTGAGGTTGACTAGATCGTTTGATCATAATTTGTGGTTTGTGGGTTGTGAGTTACAGTTTACTTTATGTCAATGATCTTTGATTTGTTGGGGATATGGGGAGATGGTTCATATGAGGAAATTGCTCAAAAATTCTTTTTGATTTTACTAGCAAGGCTAAATTATAAATTCTAAAACTAATGTTTAAAGCTAGATTTGATTGGCCCATCCCAATTTTGACTCAATTTGCAAGTCCCAATATTTAGATTGTTAAAATTATGAGTCCACATAGATAAAGATTTCAAGTTGTTGATAAAGCTATTAAACCATGAGCCAAAAAACTTGAGATTGTTTAAGGTTGTGACCCAAGGAGAAGTACTGACCCATGATCTAGAATGTTGTGACCCAGATTGTGACTCACAGGGCAGTATAGTGATCTAGGTAGCCATCTTCAACAAAGCAAATAGTTCTCACTGGATTTAGCACATATAAGAGAGTAATGAATCCCAATAGGTTTTTTTAACCTAGCCTAGATTCAATTGGCATTCACCACTGGATTGTAAAAATGAAGATGATGCCATTAACTCAAGGATTGGTCTTTCTTAAACTAATTAGATTTATGACAGGCAAAATTTCGATGGGGGATTGTAACATGTATCATGTCCAAGGTGGTGATCCTACAGGACCACAAAGGCTCCACAAGTTTTGTTTGTAGAATTTTTCAAAAATGGATTCTTGTGAGGCCCCACCCCTTTGTGGACCCTCAATTTGATTTGATTAATTATTAATGTTATAATAGTTACATCATTATACTATTTAATGGGATGGTTTAATTTTGTTCCTAAGTTTTAGAATCAGGTCTTGCGTATTTCTTATAGATTTAGAAGGGTTTTGTAATTTAATTAGGGGTTTTAGATAGATTAGGACTTAGCTAGTAATTAGTCTAATAGGAGGGGTGTTAAGAGTTAAGGAAGCTTCTAGAACCCCTAAAATTGACCAATTTGCCTTTACCCTCATTCCCTATTCTATTTAAACCCCAAGGGTCTTTTAGTAATCATTTACCAACCCTAACCTATTTATACATAGCTATTACAAATGAAACCTAAACCCTAATTCACTCTCACTCATCTCTCACCCCCTTTAACTCACTCTTTAGAACCCTAATTCCCAATTCTAGCAATAAGGAGATTAAGAGATCAGCCCCAATTGTAACACCAACTCTATTTCAACTATTGGATCTTCACTTTTACTCTATTTCCATTTCAATTGATCAAAAGCAAGTACCTTATGCTAATATCACAGAATGCATCATCTCTTTCTCTTGATTCTACTGTTTCAATTTAATTTATGTTCATATGTATTTAGATCTTCCTCTTTGAGATAGTCTTTTGGGTTTTATGGTCATTTGATGGATGAGTTCAATGGCCCGATTTAGTGATGAATGAATGGACTTAGAAGTGTTCTACTTTTTTTTAACATGTTCCTATGATGGATGGAACAAATTGGTGGCGAATTGGATGAAAAATGGGTTGAAAAAGAAGAATCCAAAAAATTGAGTTTCTACTGCGGATACGTGTACTCAGTCGACTGACCTGTGGTTCAGTCGACCGGCGACACTGAAAACCAGGAAATTCAAGTCTCAGTTAAGACTCTGTGAAATTTACAGGAATAGTGTACCCGTCGACTGGACCATGTACTCGGTCGACCGGATACACAGGAGACAGAAAATAACTGGACCTGGAATTTCCTCTTAGACCCAGATTTTAGAGTATGCGGTCGACCAAACCCTGTGCTCTGTCGACCGGATACAAAGGAATTTCTAAAAACCAACTGGAAGCTGGAACATCCATTTTCTCAGGATTTCAATGTGCGCGGTCGACTGCCCAAGCCAGGAGGTCGACCAGACACACTGAATGAATCATGTCCAAGATGTTGCCTGCCATGTGATTGTCTACTGTTCCCAGTGTGCGCGGTTGACCACCCAGGCCAGGAGGTCGACCGGGCACACTGCACAGTGGGTCGACTTGGAAGTCAACACCCTGCCTTTCTAGTGTACCCGGTAGACCGAACCCTGTGCAGGGTCGACCGGGCACACTGTGTACAGTGGGTTTTCCAGCCTTTAGTTTCTGAAGTTGTAATTGTTCGTAGGGCCCATTGACCATCAAATAGGCCTCCATTAATGTGCCAAGCACAAGTCAATGGTGTGGCTCAACCTTGACTCGTAGGGACCACCAAATAGGATTTTAGGATTAGAATTATCAGTGATTCGAACCTTAAACGTAGTCAAGGATGTCCATAACTTCAGGAGCACCAGATATATCATCATTTGACATCTGAGACTACAGTTGGGGATCCAATTACATGATGAGGCCCTGAACCAAGAGTGGACCATTACCTAGGTTGGACCCTTGCCTTATTCAATTTGATTCTTTCGTTTGGAGGATTTTAAACATTGTGCTTCTCTCATATCTTTGTTATTGTTATAACCTATTAATTAAATGAGAATTGGAGGACTTGAACCTAGGATTACTTAGTGGTGACCCAATGATGTAATTGGAGATAAACGACCCGTATCTGTGGCTAGGCGGGCCCTTATACGGCCTAAGTTGGGTGTATGGTACCCTAAAATGAAGAGGTTGGTCATGATGTACGGTTGTAAATGGGTATGAATTAGTTACTTATATTATTATAGACTAAGCCTATGGTTGTGGGCCTAGTGTGGATCCAATGATAATTGGACTTAGACTTGGATATTGGACTGTGTTCCATGATATTGTACTTTAACCTCTTAGAGACTTGGTTAGGACCTTGCTCACGCAAGACAAGCCTAGACAAACACAGACTTGTATTTGTTTCTATGAGTCGGCACTAGACATTCACTCAGTTAATCTAAGCTCAGCCTGTTGACTGATCATCACTAGTAGGAGCTATATTGGTTGTGACTAGAGCTATCATGATGAGCTGTGATTAGACGGATTGTGTGATACCAAGTCCTGTCTAATCTGATAAAGGGGTGTGATCGGTGCGATAAAGGGGTGTGATCGGTGTTATATATATATATATATTGTTATTATCAGGGATGTTATCCCTTACATGTTTATTATACTATCCTCACCGCGACTGTTTACAATATGGGAGGGCTGTTGCATAATATCCCGCGGTATATCCAGCTTGTGTGAATGTGCCATATTGATATCTGTTAGATTAGATTACTTATATTTCTGATTCTAATATGCTATTTACTACCCAATTGCCTAGTTTATGTTCCTTATTACTCTTATGATTACATGTTCGTCTCTATTCTCTTTTGTTGCATACATCATGTGTTATCTGTATATGGTGCCTTGCCAGATCCTTGGATCTGACCCATCTTCGATGCTTAGGTCTCGACCTTGACCCCGCGGGTGACGCATACCACGAGGCGCCTGTAGTTGGCGAGTACGGTTGGGGACCTGTTGACCAGGTGGTTGAACCGGAGGATGAAGCACCTGCACAGGGTGTTTGAGTGCAGTTTATTTTGCGCCTTCGAAAGTTATTGTAGTGAGCATGGTATTATCCAAATATGTAAGTAAACTGGTTAACTATACTTTGAGATTTTGTTAGGCTCAGCCCTGTTCCATTCGATGCATTTTATATTGTACTTATTGCTTCTGCTATCTTTTCTTATGCTTCCGCAATACAACTGTTGATTATATTATTGTTCAAAAAGTTTTAAAATTTTGACATCACTGCGGACTATGATCTTGGAAGTTCTCGGATTTTCCGGAAAGTAGCATGCCAAATTTGGGTACCTTAGCGGCAACTTCGGTATTTGGAATTGGGGCGTTATAATTTTTTGTATCAGAGCAGGCAAGTCTCTAAGAAATAAAACACACTAGAAACTTTAGGACGTGGTGAGGATTTTAGTGTTGGGATACGTGTAAGGACGATGGATTGGGTAGAATTGGTGTAGTCGTAAGTGTTATACTCAAACTGATATAATTACCTTCTCTTGACAGATGTCAGGAGGAGAGGCACCACTTATGACACCAGCGGCAAGCGATCCACCTGATTTTGAGGAGAGATTTCAGCGATTTCTCCCGGCCTTCCTTGTCTCGTAAGAGACATAGGCAGCAGCACATCAGCAGCAGATCGAGGATTTCGCGCAGTTTCGGGTGCAGGTCTTGGATGTCGTTAAGAGAGTGGCTCGTCCAAAGCAAGCAGTCATTCATATTTGGGAGGTGGACCCGAACATCATCTTCGAGAAGTTCCTCAAGAGGCGACTGCCTGAGTTCACAGGCACAAAGGACCCCTTTAGTCTCTGATGACTGGATAGTGCGGATGGAGAAGATCTTCAGGGTCTTCAAGTGTACTGGGCGACAGAGGGTGCAGCTGGTAGCCTACATGTTCCGCAGTATAGCTGAGGATTGGTGGAGGACTATACAACGTCCTTATGAGATGCTTGCCGACGAGATATCATGGACTGCTTTCAGAACAGAGTTTCTGACGAAGTTCATCCCTGTCCATATCAAAGATCAGAAGTTCAGAGAGTTTCACTCTAGTCCAAGGGGATATGACGATCTACCAATATGAGCTTCGCTTCACTCAGCTCTCCAGCTTTGCAGAGGCCCTTATCACACCTAAGTCTCAGAGGATCTAGCGATCGTCGAGGGGTTGAGAGCCGATATCCAGTTACACATGACTTGTGTCGACCATGCTACATATGAGGATGCTGTGCGGAGAGCATATTGGGCCGAGAAGCATCTACAGAGAGTTGAGGCCATGCATTAGTAGAAGCAGGTCAGCACCGCTCCATTTCAACAGCAGCCTATAGTGCAGTAGCAGCAGTAGTTCCGGAGCCATAGACCAGTGGGCCAGATGGTGCAGTAAGTGGAATTTCAATATAAACCTCTTCCTCTAAATCACCATGTAGAAAGCATTATTAACATCAAATTGAGTAATAGACTAGTTTTTCGCGAAAGCAACAGCTAACAAACAACGAATATAAACCATTTTTGCAATAAGTGCAAAAGTTTCATGGTAATCCAAACCTTCTGCCTGAGTATAACCTTTAGCAACAAGACTTGCCGTGTATCTCTCAATGGTGCCATCAGCCTTATATTTTACTTTATAGACCCATTTGTAGCCAATGGCTTTTTTTTATGAATGGGTAGAGCTGTGAGAGAGTCCATGTATTATTTTGTTCAAGAGCCTTAATTTTTGCAGCCATGGCATCACGCCAATGAGGTAACTTCACAGCCTGAGAAAAGGTTTTAGATTCAAAGGTGGAATCAAGAGCAACAAGGAAAGATTTATGAGAGGTAGATAACTTTTCATAAGAAATAAATTTGTGTATAGGAAAATTTGTACAAGAGGAAGGAGAGGAAAATGGCATTGAGTTGGGTGAATGAGTAGCCGCAAAACAGTAATAATCCCGAAGGTAAGGAGGTTGTCAGCATGTTCTAGCAGATCGAGCCAAAGATGAGATTCTTGATGGTGCCTGCTGGGAGGCAAGTGGTGGGACCTCAGTTGCCAAATGAGGTCAATCAATTGGAATTGGAGCAAGAGGGTCATGCTGTATTAATGTTTGGGAACCAAGGGGAACTGGAGCAGGTTGCTGGACATGGGTAGTGGGAGCATGGGTTTTGTCAGGTGCAGTCAGGTGGGTTGGTATTGACTCAAATGTAACCGGCTGGGATGGATTCGGTTATGGTGTGATAGAATGAGATTGGATGTGGGTAGGTGGGTTTGAGTGGTGTGAATAGACATGTGGAGTGGAGTGAGGTTGAATTTTGACACGTGGGATGGGTTTGAATTAGGAAGATAGGTCTGATGGAGGATGAGGGACAAGTGGGTTCATTTGGGTTTGGGTTTGGGCTTGGGCTTGGGAAGGTGGGTTTTGTTCGCATTGTGTAGGTGGGCTGATATCAGTAGATATATGTATAGGTGAAGGTTTTGCTGTGTCAGAGTGGACATGATATAGTGGTTTGGATGAGTGAGTGAAATCTGAAAATGGTAAATCAGGAAGGGGCGAAGGTAGCACAGGTTAGAAAGTAGAGAACTGAAAAGAGAAAGAGGAACCTCTAAATGGAAAAGTTCTTTCATGAAAAACCACATCTCTTGATGTGTAAATGGTCCTAGAAGTAATGCCATATATTTGGGAACCCTTTTGTGCATAGGGATATCCAACAAAGATGCTGGGTTTGGCTCGGGGATCAAATTTGTGCCGATGAGGATCAGTGTTGCGAGAAAAGCAAAGGCAGCCAAAACATGAAGGGAAAAATAATTTGGCTTGGAGTGAAGGAGCATTTCATGAGGTGAACAATTAGAAAGAAGAGGGGTAGGCATTTTGTTAATAAGGAAGGCAGCGGTAAGAATACATTTTCCCCAAAATGATAAAGGCAGATAAGCCTGGAATCAAAGAGCTTGAGCCACCTTAAGAAGGTGTAGATGCTTGCATTTAACAACCCCATTCTATTGGGGAGTGATGAGTTCACGAAAGATACACTTTTATAGCATTATTTTATGAGTTTTCAAAGATAAAAGAACTCAAAACACTATTTTTAGCATAAAAATCATATAGTTCATCCCCATCATCTTTGCTCATATCTTTCCATTATAGATGGTCATTTGTATGCATTTATATGAGTTTCAATGGCTTCCATACTCTCAATTATATTAATTTCTCTTTGTAGGTGTTAATTGAAGATCAATTTGAAGATCAAAGTTGAGATTCAAGAATTAAAGAGAGTTATGGAAAGTTTGGAAGGCAATTGGATGAAGAAATGACAAAGTTAGGCCAATAATAAGAAGGAACATGATAGACCTGGGTTGGTATTTTGACCATATCTTTTTACTCGGGTGTCCGATTGAGGTGATCTCAGAAGCATTGGAAAGCTTATTTAAAGATCTACAAATCATATTTCACAACATTTTTCCCAATTTGGACGTTTCGGGGGTCAAAATCATATATCAATCCAGAGACTGTTTTCTAATACGGGAATCACATACATATGTTCATATTTCCATTCTTGTGAAGTCCCACATTGGAAAGAAACCAAAAGAGAGCAAGACATATGTTTCTATATAAAGGAGGGAGCTCTAGGCATTAGATACACAAGCAAGGAGAGCCTCCTTCTCTTTACTTAAGCTATTCATGTAATTGAGAGCAAATTGTAGAGAGAAAGTGAGGAAAGCCTTGTAAAATTAAAGATTTGGAATGAAATTGAAAGCTTCTTCTCCAATGGGTGGCTAATTCCTTTGATTGGATCTTCTAGGTGAAGCTAAGTTGATTCTATTCCTTTTGCTTATGCTCTTTCTTTTAAATTCCCTTGTTTATGTGCTTAATATGTTAGAGTAGATTTTTCTTCATTGCATTGTGCAACCTTCCATGCTTAGTTTCTTTATTAGCATTCTTTTTACTATCTATGCTTAGGTTTGATAAATCATGCTTAGGAGTTAATATCTTTTGATGGTTTATGCTTACTTTTGATAGATAGTCATTAGGAATCTTTTCTTTTATGAAGGGAAGAAAATCTTAGCTATTAGATTGTTAATTTCTATCTTAGAGCTTTAAAGTTATATTTTCCAAATCTAACATTGATTTGTAATTAGATTTGAGTATTGTTTTTTTTTTTTTGGAAAAGAGAAGAGCATAAGTGTTGGATTAGTGTCACTTAGTGGATTCTAGATGATTCAATCTATCCATTAGTATTGCTTGTTGTTTATTTTACTTACTTTAGTTTGATTCTATTCACACTCCCACACACTTATTCACTAGTTTTAATTTTCACACTCCATTTCTCTATTATTCACACCATCAATTCCACATTTGATTTTACACCACTTTATCATATTTCTTTATCTCCATCCACTCATTTTATATATTTCACTTGTTATTTTCACACACTTATTCATTTGATCTATCTAACATTTCTCCATTGTTTTTGTATTAACCTTGTTATTTTTCTTTTGTCATTAACTTTGTTACTAACATTGCTCTTAGTTTGTTCTCATTTTCTTTACTAACTTCTCTTTGTTATCTAGTTCTAGATTTCTTTTAGTTTGCATTTTTATTTTCCTTGTTATTATCTAGTTTCTTGTTTCCATTGTTATTTTCATTTGAATTTGTTAGCTATATTTGAGTTGATACTCCTTTTCATAGATCATTGTTATTTTCTTTGTAACGATCCTCGTGGGAACGATATTCGAACTTCCATAGTCTATATTACTTGAGACAACCGTATACTTGCGGGAAAATACGCATGAAGTTTTTGGCGCCGTTGCCGGGGATCGGCGTACATAGGATTCCTTGATTTTAAGGATTTTCAACTCTCATATAGCTTGATTGCATTTTTATTCTTTCTTTTAGTTTTCATTACGGATTCTACACATTTTCCTTGTTTGTATTTTCAGGGATTCCGCGGTTGAAGCAAGGAAAGAAGAAAAGTGCAACCAAAGAACTCTAACTTAGGAATTTAATTTGCTTTCTTAGAAAATCTTGTATTAGGATTCATTGCAAGTTTGTAATAAATTTTTAGTTCATTTGAGTTTTCAAAGCATTGTAATAATTAAGGAAGGAAGACGGGTGGACGATACCGTCACGGCCCCCCAAGTTCGTACACCGAAATTGGTGTCTGTGGCTTGGGTCGACTTCAACCGTTCTTCCCCCAATTTAGTTTGGGAGGTGCGTATTTCGATAATACCCACGCATCCCTAGTTAGTGGGTTTATTTTGTTGGTTGTTTGATTGTTTAATTGCTTTGTAGTGCTTAATTATTTTAAAATACACAAAGTAATTTGGAAAGCACACACTTAGTAAGGGCAATCATACCCCCAACAAGATAAGGATTGGATTTCATCACCATTTCCTTGCCCATAGGAACTCATTTTCCTCACTACTTAGGAATCCTTAGCTTTTAATAAAATTTGAGTAGAAACGTGACCTTAGGACACGAGCTCATTAGGAGAAGACCATCAAAGGTTGTACCATTTGCGCTCCTTGACGGAAATCGGTGCCTAGAATAGCTTTGTCCTTTAAGGGAGACAGTTCATCTGTTCTAGGAGTTTGGTATTTAAGCGGAACCTTTGCCACATGCATCGTGATCCCACCAATCCCCTGGGGGCTTGCCTGGCCGACTACGTCTCATAGGACCGGGGTGGAGGCCTAGGTGTACTCTTCACAGTTAGGAGCTGTCTAGTTTAATCTTAGGTAGCCTTAGTTAAGCAAAGTTTAGTTTGGTTTGTTTTTCAAAATAATTTTGTTTTGCTTGTTTGCGTTTAAGAATTAATCCCCGTTCATCATCACTTGATCGGACCATCACTTTTGAAGTTGAGTGGTAGTGTATGCACAATTGGTTACGTGTGCGAGAGCTTCGATTTATTCGATATCCCTGTTGAGAACTTTGTAGACCCCATTACCATTGAGGAAATGGCTGACGGAAATCTACAAACCCAACCCATGACCCTTAGGAAGTACATGTACCCTACCCGATCTACCCAGCCCTCATGCATCGTCATACCCACCACAAATGCCTCATTTGAGCTGAAATCCGGCTTAATCCAGATGTTACCAATTTTCCGAGGGGTGGAAAATGAGAACCCATATCAGCATGTGAGAGAGTTTGAAGAAATCTGTGGGACCATGAAGTATAACCATATGTCTGAAGAGGCCCTCAAGCTTAGGTTATTCCCGTTCTCGCTGAAAGAGAAGGCGAAAGCATGGCTTTACGCCATACAGGCTAATTCCATAAACACATGGGAGGGACTAGTCGAGGCCTTTTATAAAAAGTTTTATTCAAAACAGAAAACGGCCTTTATTAGACATACCCTGAACAGCTTCCACCAACTGGAGGGAGAAACCATGTATGAGTACATGGAAAGGTTCAAAGACTTACTGTTACAATGCCCGCATCACGGATTCGAAAAGATCCGGCTAGTCCAAATCCTTTATGAAGGACTGGACTATCCCACCAAGACTATGGTAGAGTCTTTCTGCAACGGAGTATTCACTCAAAAGACAGCTGACCAAGCCTGGGCATACCTTGAGGAGGTCGCTGAGAACACTCTCCAATGGGAACCTATCAGAGAGGATCCCAAAAGACCCATTGTTGCAGAAAAAAGGGGCATGCATAGAGTGGAACCCAAATTCGAGGCCGAGGCTAAGTTGGCCACGCTTACAAAGAGATTAGAAGCGCTTGAAATGAACCAAACCTGTCAGCAGACCACCCCAAAGACCCTGGAATCATTAAAGATGAGCCAAGCAGTTAGTGACCCTACTACCCCACCCTGCACCAATTGTAGAGATTTTACCCATCCTGGATCCCAATGTAGAGCATTCTTTGGTCAGAGTGAGAGTATGGAGGAGGTGAGTGCACTTTATCAAAATACTAGATATGAGCGACCAAAGTATGATCTGTATTCGAATACATACAATCCTGGTTGGAAGGATAATCCTAATTTTTCATGGACCAAAGGACAACACCAAGGAAACCTTTCTCAGCCAATGGCCCAGCATATGCCACCTCCTGGATACCAAAAGCCTCAAATACCCCAAGTGTCACAGGGACCACCCATGGTCCAAGGTTATCAGAATCTTAATCCCTAGAATCAGCAGATAAGTTCTCTAGAGGACACAATGAAAATGTTGGCCCAAAATACCCTTCAATTCCAGCAAAGCACTACTCAAAATTTGAATGCCAATAGCCCCCTCCTAGAACCTTTGTTCCCAAGGCCCCATACCCTCAGAGGCTAGGTCAAATGAAAAATAATGTCCAGTTGGATAAGATCCTTGAAGTTTTCAAGCAAGTGAGAATTAACATCCCACTGTTAGAAGTCATCCAACAGATCCCGACTTATGCCAAAGTCCTCAAAGATTTGTGCACATTCAAAAGAGCAAACAATGTACCTAAAAAAGCCTTTCTAGCCCAGCAATGCAGTTCCATCATTACCACTTCAACCCCAATAAAATACAAGGACCCTGGGTGTCCTACAATCTCTTGTCAAATAGGGGATCATCATATAGAACAGGCTTTGTTGGACTTAAGTGCAAGTGTCAACCTGCTCCCGTATTCGATATACGAGGAGTTAGGTTTGGGGGAGCTGAAACCGACAGAGGTAACCTTACAACTAGCTGATGCTTCAGTTAGGTACCCCAAAGGTGTTGTTGAGGATGTTTTGATCAAGGTAGGTGAATTTGTTTTCCCGGTGGACTTTGTAGTCCTTGATACCCGACCACCAATCGGAAATGTTGTGAGGATCCCGGTAATTTTAGGGCGACCATTCCTTGCCACTTCTAATGCCCTGATTAATTGCCGAAATGGTGTGATGCACCTATCGTTTGGGAATATGACAGTCTAGATAAACATTTTCAACATTGGCAAGCAACCCAGAGATGAGAGTGATTATGAAATTTGTGAAGTGAGTTACCTAGAAGAGCTTATTGAGAGTGTAGGATCACAGTTAGTTTGTGAGGACCCATTAGAGGCCTGTCTTGCAAATTTTGGAGGTAACATTGATGTTGAGAATAGCATTAAAGAAGTCAATGCGTTATTGGATTCTGCCCCTGCTTTTGAGAGGAGTCAATGGCAACCCAAGCCAGAGATCTTGAGTCCATCGGCTGCCCCACCTGTTCCATCAATTGAGAAACCACCCAAGCTCGACCTAAAACCACTACCTGACACCCTCAAGTATGTGTTTTTGGGCCCAGCTGAGACCCTCCCTGTCATTATAGCCTCAGACCTGGAAAAAGTCCAAGAACAGCAATTGATTGAGATCTTGAAGGATCACAAAGAGGCTATAGGTTGGACAATTGCAGATATAAAAGGAATAAGCCCATCTATGGTTCAACATCGGATCCATTTGGAAGAAAATGCAAAAACTTCCAGAGAACCACAGAGGCGTCTTAATCCATCAATGAAGGATGTCGTAAGAGTGGAGGTTCTGAAATTGTTGGATTCAGGTATCATTTACCCAATTTCAGACAGCTCATGGGTCAGCCCAATCCATGTTGTGCCAAAGAAGTCCGGGATAACTGTTGTGAAGAATGAGGGGAACGAGTTAGTGCCCACAAGGACCCAAACGGGCTGGCGAGTGTGCATTGACTATAGAAAGTTGAACTTGGCCACCCGTAAAGACCATTTTCCCCTCCCATTTATGGACCAGATGCTTGAGAGATTAGCCGGTCATGCATTTTATTGTTTCCTTGACGGATACTCCGGCTATAATCAGATACCCATAGCACCCGAGGACCAGGAAAAAAAAACTTTTACATGTCCTTTCGGAACATTCGCTTACCGGCGCATGCCTTTTGGGCTGTGCAATGCACCTACGACATTTCAAAGGTGTATGATGAGCATATTTTCGGACATGGTCGAGCAATTTTTAGAGGTGTTCTTGGACGATTTTTCGGTCCACGGGAGTAGTTTCCAAGAATGTTTGCATCACCTGAACCTTGTTTTAATGAGATGTCAAGAGAATAATCTTGTTTTGAATTGGGAGAAGTGTCATTTCATGGTGAAAAGAGGAATTGTCCTGGGCCATGTTATTTCTGAGAACGGTATCGAGGTCAACAAGGCTAAAATTGATCTCATTTCCAACCTGCCACTGCCAAAAACAGTGAAGAATATCAGATCTTCCTTGGGTCATGCAGGTTTTTATAGACGGTTCATTAAGAATTTTAGCAAGATAGCTGCACCCTTGTGCAATCTGCTATCAAAGGATGTGCCTTTTGTCTTCAATGAACCTTGCCTACAAGCATTTGAACAATTGAAAAAGGAGTTGACCTCTACCCCAATAATAAAGCCACCTGATTGGACAATTCCCTTCGAACTCATGTGTGATGCTTCAGACCATGCTCTTGGGGCTGTGCTAGGACAGAGAGTGAACAAATTGCCCCATGTCATATATTATGCCAGTAGGACATTGAATGACGCTCAGCTGAATTACACAACCACAGAGAAAGAGCTGTTAGCTGTCGTCTTTGCCTTGGAAAAGTTTAGACCCTACCTGATTGGGTCTAAGGTCATAGTTTATACCGATCATTCGGCCCTTAGGTACCTATTGATGAAAAAAGATGCAAAAGCCCGTCTGATTAGGTGGATTCTATTGTTACAAGAGTTTGACCTTGAGATTCGAGACAAGAAAGGTTCTGAAAATGTTGTAGCTGACCATCTCTCCCGATTACCTACTGACCCTGAGCATGAGAGCATCCCATTGAGTGGGAGTTTTCCGGATGAACAGTTACTGAGTGTCTCCCATTTCCCTTGGATTGCGGATATTGTTAACTATTTGGTTACTGGACAGATGCCCGATCACTGGCCAAACAGGATAGCTCTAAGTTTTTGTCTGAGGTTAAGCATTTCTTCTTTGATGACCCATATCTGTTCAAGTACTGTCCGGACCAGATCATTAGGAGATGCATTCCGGAAGATGACTATTTAAGTGTGATATCCTTCTGCCATGACCACGCCTGTGGTGGGCATTTTAGTTCTAAGAAGACCGCAGCAAAGGTGTTGCAGTGCGGATTTTACTGGCCCACCCTTTTCAAGGATTGTCACACCTTTTGTTTGCACTGTGAGCGTTGTCAGAAATTAGGCAGAATTACACGGAGGAACATGATGCCTTTGAATCCGATGCTTATTGTGGAAATTTTTGATATTTGGGGCATAGACTTCATGGGTCCATTTCTCAGTTCCTTCGGCAACTTATACATTTTGCTTGCTGTAGATTATGTTTCCAAATGGATAGAGGCGATTTCAACCAGAACGAATGATCGTCACGTGGTTATCAAATTTATTAAAGAAAACATCTTCTCTAGATTTGGTACCCCCAGGGCAATTATCAGTGATGGTGGGAGTCATTTTTGTAATAGCACCTTCGAGAATCTCATGAAAAAATATTCTATCACTCATAAGGTTGCTACTCCGTATCACCCACAGACTAGCGGACAGGTGGAAGTGTCCAATAGGCAAATAAAGCAAATTTTGGAAAAGACAGTCAATCCTACCCGGAAAGATTGGTCTTTAAGATTGACAGACGCTTTATGGGCTTATCGAACTGCCTATAAGACCCCAATTGAAATGTCTCCATATCGATTGGTCTTTGGAAAAGCTTGTCATTTGCCGGTAGAATTGGAGCATAATGCTTACTGGGCCATCAAAATGTTCAATTTTGATTTGCCTAAAGCTGGTAACCTACGCAAGTTACATCTCAATGAGCTGGAGGAACTTAGAAATGATGCCTATGAGAATGCCAAGATTTATAAGGATCGGATGAAAAAAAACCATGATCAAACTATTTTGTGGAAATCCTTTGAACCAGGCATGAAAGTTCTTCTGTATAATTCTCGCCTACATCTCTTTCCAGGAAAACTGAGATCCCGTTGGACTGGACCCTTCATTGTGCGCACTGTCTATTTTTATGGGGCAGTTGAGATTGAGAATCCAAAGAATGGGGATGTTTTTAAAGTCAATGGCCAGAGGTTGAAACCTTTTCTGGAACTTAAGGGCAAGGATGTCGAAGAGACCCTTCTTCAGGACCCTATGTATGTTGCATAAGTAATTTTCAGGGTCACATCGGGTGAAACTTAGTGCTGATTAGTAGGCATCCCAATATTCATTTTTGGTATCACCCCATGGTAAGGCATTCCGATTTATTTCCTTGTCCATTTATCATTTCACATTTCGCATTGCATATGATTGAGGACAATGTTTAGTTTAGGTTTGGGGGTGTGGCACTACATTGCACACATGTATTTGCCTGTAAATATTTAGTTAAAAAAAAATCAATCAAAAATTTTTCAAAAAAAAAAAAAAAACCCAAAATTAAAAAAAAATTCAAAATTTTCCATAGGATTTTAGCTTGTTAATAAGTTTTGAAATCTTAGTTTAGCATACTATCCAAATCCTATAAAAAAAAAAAAAAAAGTGTCACAAAGTCAAGTCTTGGATAAATTCTTGCACATTTAGCCACATGAGTATAGTCCAAGTGAAGAGTGGACACATCTGACCGACCCTGACAAATCACTAGTAGAGACTAAACCAATTGAGTGTAGAGCCTTTCTATTCCTCCAGGGTAAGGACTCTTCTGCGCTAATTCCGAGTAGAATGAAGAGCTACTTGTAAGACCCCGCCCCGAGAGTTTCCTTTAGTGTGAATTAAGACGTGTTTTAGCTATAAGTGAGATTAGAGGAAATGGGTTAAATCTGGATTAGAATAGCTTTTTATAGCTTTGAATAATTTTGGGAACTCTTTTGGATCTAGTGGGGCCCTTTGGGGGTTCCTTTTCTTGTGTCTTGATTAGTTTTGGGGATTTAGTTATAATTCTGGAAATCGGTAAATTACTCCTTCTAATGTATTTTATGATTCCCTACAACTTTCGTATTTGCTCCGTTTCCATTCGAGACCTCTAAACCCTACTTTGCCATTGATAGGGGTAAAACAATCTTTTTACACCAAAATCTGGACACTATTTTCAATGTCTCCGAAACTCGTAAAATATATACTTTTTGGAAAGTAGAAATTTCGACGATCAATTCTTCCTTCTTCGTTGAATCCGTCCGAAGCCCGTAGAACGATGTTTTAGCCCATTTTGGACTTTTAAGTTGTGGGACCCATTCAGATTTCTATATAAGGAGAAGCCCTTCTCCCTCTCTTCCTCTTCTTGCAACTTCCTTGAGAACAAGAAATCCCAGCCCAGCCTTGGGTTCTCTCCAACTTCCATTGCTTCTTGCTTCTTCTTCTCTCAATCTCTCTCAAATCTCTTGCTAAAGGAAAAATGGATGCTTCAATCTTCTTCCCCTCCATGAGAGCTCCTTCTTGGTACCATTTTTAGAGAGAAACCACCATTCAAGGACCCTCTTTGAGCAAGCCTTGTGTATTTGGAGAACTTCCATGTAAGCTCTTCTTCTCGTCTTTTAGATTTGGATTATTCTAGTCTTGAAGATGCTTCATTTCCATTATTGGAAGTTATCCCTTTCTATTTCATAGTTTTGCCATTTTAGGGCTTGTAATGAAGGTATTTTTGGGGATTTTGTGTAGATTGTAGATTTTGAGCTTGATAGTGGATTAGAGCTTGTCTAGCATACTTTGGAGACCAAGGCAAGTGGATGAATGGATTCGATTGATTAAGTTCTTATTTTGTTGAAAATGTGAATTTTTACTATTCCTATTTCACTTGGTTCATGATGTTGCATAAGGCTTTTGGAAATGTATTTATTGTCATGGTTTTCTTATAGTTAGTTTTATGAGAATATATGCATGCATTCATGAAAGTTTATTTTGGGTTGGTATGACTTCTTAAATGAGATTTGTATTTGCATTGAATGAGAGTTGCATTGGTAGGAGAAATAAATGCATGGATAAAATGGTGGTTGGTAGAAGGAATTAAATGTTAAATGGAAGGGAATGGATCTATTTCATGTTAGGAAAGGGTTGGAGTTGATGTGAAATAGTTTGGGAAAGAAAAACTGAAATCTGCACCTGATGTGTAGTCCCCGCAGCTGGGCGGTCAGCGGGCGGTCACCTTGGCGGCTAGCCGACAGGTGACCGGCGGCTAGCCGACCCAGATGCGGTTAGAAACACAGAATGCTGTGTTTTGACAGGCGAACCGCGGTCAGCCGCGCGGTCAGCTCGCGGCTAACCGCTGAGCAGAACCCAGTGACCGCGAGGTAGCCGAGATGCGCGGTTAGAAACACAGAATGCTATATTTTAGCAGGGCGAACCGCGGTCAGCCCCGCGGTTAGCCAGCGGCTAACCGCCGATCACATCGACGGCTAACCGCCATCTGACCGACAGGTGACCGAGCTTTACCCAGAATTCCTGAGTCTTTTCCATTGGTTTCAGATATGGTATTTAAAGGTTTGGATGGGTTGTTCTGATGCCCTACCACCTTGGAAAGACCCAGGGGATGACATAAGGAGGTTGACATAGATAGAAACACCATTTCGGAAAAGGTATTGGGACTTTTAGATTCATCAACGTGCATAAGAAAACTTAGTATGTCCTCTATCATTCGAGTACCATATTAGGGTTATATGGACATACAAGACCCTTATACATATTGCTTGAATATGGAAGCCTCAATATTTAGTCCCTAATGATATAAGAAATTATATATGTAATTACCCGATCTTAATGGTTTTATCTCAGATTCCGATTTATACACCGATATGTTTCCCCAGCCCCGTTTATGCATGTACGGATAATAAGATGACATGTGTGCCTACGAGCACCATGCCCCGTTTGCCCGTATGTTTTACATTGATATAGTTTTGTATATGTTTTGATTTATCATGTAACCTAAGAGTCGGCACCACTAAGCTTGGACATCCTTGTCAGTCTGATCAACTGACTTGGGTCTCCCCCTGTGCTCCCGCCAGTTGCAACTTGGATCCCGTACTGTCCCGTTACCCGGTTCCGCGGCCGTGGTCTTGCCTAGCTATATGTATATGTATATGTATATAATATTGGTTCTCGTCACTTCGTGTGATTGAGCCCAATGCACTGAATGTGCTCTCATCACCTTAGTGATGGAGAGGATTTAGCTTTAGTGTGGTTGCC
Source organism: Persea americana (assembly GCA_029852735.1). Classification (NCBI taxonomy): domain Eukaryota; kingdom Viridiplantae; phylum Streptophyta; class Magnoliopsida; order Laurales; family Lauraceae; genus Persea; species Persea americana. Next base: position 28,613,593 of record CM056819.1, read on the forward strand.
ATCTAGTCAGTTCCTGTGCCTTGAATACCCCGCATGATTTATATTGCATCTGTACTTTAAATGAACTTTGCATCCTGTTTTATGACAGTTTTCGTTATAACTATGATATGCTTTGATTTCTTTCTCGGTATTATCTACTCACCCACCTGCCAGACCGTCGTATCTGACTCATTCTTGTGGTACTCAGGTCCAGCTCCCGTTAGTGCCTTTGAGGAGGAGCCAGAGGGGGCGATTGACGAACCACAACGACTAGTGGAGTGGCAAGCTGACGATGTCATTTAGACATTCGGTTTAGCTTTGAGCTGCGAACATTTTGGGAGATTATAGACTGATTTACTGATTTTTACTTTTGGGTTGTACTGGCCTTTGTTGGCCTTTATTTTTGGGGAATGTTAATTTAACTTGAGTTTTGTTTAAACTTTAACTTCATATTTTGGGAATGCTAATGAGTTCATTGCTCACTCTGACATCATGTCATGCCTGTGTATTAACAGTCTTATTTGTTGTGAATGGATTAAAAGTTTGATTTGCTACACGCTTCCGCACCAATATAAATGTTCTATGAGTGTATGAGGAATCCTCACCGCGGAAACCTATGGGAAGTTAAAGAAATGTATAATAATCATCATTATTAAGGGTGTGGTTCATTATTCGCACCGCACCCGTCACGGTCCCGGGGCCCCCGGTCCGGGGTCGCGACACTACTCAAACTCGTAGTTTTCAACACATTTCTTTTATCTCATTAGTGCATTTTTTCCAACCATTGAGGGCATCATCAAAATTGCGAACTAACCTTGACTTGTAGCTTGTGAGCACCTTTCTGGACCTGGTAAAGTGATAATAGGCAATCGAAAATTAAATCCCCATGGCCATTAAAAAACCTACCCATAAAAATATTTCCATAGTAACCATTTTTTAACCTTTATCCTTTATGCATTTTTCCTTAAAAATTCCCAAAGCCTCTACACCCAAATAAAAAGCCTTCATCCCATTGTTTTTGAGAAGTGTTAGGAAAAGATGAAGAAAGAAGGAAGTGTGTATTGTTGATACTTCACATGATCTATCCAAGGAAAAAGTTCTCCAAAAAGAAAAAAAAAAAAAAAAAAAAAGGAGGAAAGTTCGAATTCACGAGAAGAAAAAAAAACAAGAAGAAAAAGAAAAAAAAAAAAAAAAAAGGGGGCTGAAGACGAATCAAAGAAAAATCCTTCAAAGAAAACTTAAGACCTTACTTTCTCAGAAACCCTAAACCTCATTTTCCATATTTTTATCAAACCCTTTCCCCTAACCTCATTACAACCAATAAAAGACCTATTGGATTTCAGGAAAAGTTAGGATGTTAAACAAGTGAGAAGTTGAGTGAGCATTTTCACCCTCAGATAAATGGTTGTTCTTTCCATGAGATAAAATTTCCAAAAATTCTTCGTTCTCAAAATATATGTGAGTGCTTTTTGCCTTACCAATATTCACATATAAGAGTGATAAGTCAAAAAATCTAAGCAATTTTATTTTCGAGAGTATGACTGTGAGGCTGAAGTCAAAACGAATGGATTGAGAAGGTGATCAAAGTTGTGTTTTCTCATAACCCAAAACTGTGTAAGTGTTGGCTAAACTCACTCAAATACACTCCGGGACTTGAGCATCATTGAAAGATTTTTAGCAATTGGATAGTGTTCTAAACTTGCTCTAATTTTTATTAGCTTGCTAAAAACCTGAGGATATCAATAAAAAGAATTTTGTGGGATTTATTCGCTGAAAACCCTCACGAGACAAAACTCGTCCACTAGGGGAAACTTAGGGGTTTAAATGGCTTGTTGCACGAGCTAAGTGCAGCCGCGATTCCTGCGAAAGTGAATTAGGACTTTTTATTATTTTCTGCATATAGTTAGTTTTCTTTTGTTTTGCTCGGGACTAGCAAAATTTAGGTTTGGGGGTGTGATGAGTTCACGAAAGATACACTTTTATAGCATTATTTTATGAGTTTTCAAAGATAAAAGAACTCAAAACACTATTTTTAGCATAAAAATCATAAAGTTCATCCCCATCATCTTTGCTCATATATTTCCATTATAGATGGTCATTTGTATGCATTTATATGAGTTCCAATGGCTTCCATACTCTCAATTATATTAATTTCTCTTTGTAGGTGTTAATTGAAGATTAATTTGAAGATCAAAGTTGAGATTCAAGAATTAAAGAGAGTTATGAAAAGTTTGGAAGGCAATTGGATGAAGAAATGACAATGTTAGGCCAATAATAAGAAGGAACATGATAGACCTGGGTTGGTATTTTGACCATATCTTTTTACTCGGGTGTCCGATTGAGGTGATCTCAGAAGCATTGGAAAGCTTATTTAAAGATCTACAAATCATATTTCACAACATTTTTCCCAATTTGGACGTTTCGGGGGTCAAAATCATATATCAATCCAGAGACTGTTTTCTAATACGGGAATCATATACATATGTTCATATTTCCATTCTTGTGAAGTCCCACATTGGAAAGAAACCAAAAGAGAGCAAGACATATGTTTCTATATAAAGGAGGGAGCTCTAGGCATTAGATACACAAGCAAGGAGAGCCTCCTCCTCTTTACTTAAGCTATTCATGTAATTGAGAGCAAATTGTAGAGAGAAAGTGAGGAAAGCCTTGTAAAATTAAAGATTTGGAATGAAATTGAAAGCTTCTTCTCCAATGGGTGGCTAATTCCTTTGATTGGATCTTCTAGGTGAAGCTAAGTTGATTCTATTCCTTTTGCTTATGCTCTTTCTTTTAAATTCCCTTGTTTATGTGCTTAATATGTTAGAGTAGATTTTTCTTCATTGCATTGTGCAACCTTCCATGCTTAGTTTCTTTATTAGCATTCTTTTTACTATCTATGCTTAGGTTTGATAAATCATGCTTAGGAGTTAATATCTTTTGATGGTTTATGCTTACTTTTGATAGATAGTCATTAGGAATCTTTTCTTTTATGAAGGGAAGAAAATCTTAGCTATTAGATTGTTAATTTCTATCTTAGAGCTTTAAAGTTATATTTTCCAAATCTAAGCATTGATTTGTAATTAGATTTGAGTATTGTTTTTTTTTTGGAAAAGAGAAGAGCATAAGTGTTGGATTAGTGTCACTTAGTGGATTCTAGATGATTCAATCTATCCATTAGTATTGCTTGTTGTTTATTTTACTTACTTTAGTTTGATTCTATTCACACTCCCACACACTTATTCACTAGTTTTAATTTTCACACTCCATTTCTCTATTATTCACACTATCAATTCCACATTTGATTTTACACCACTTTAGCATATTTCTTTATCTCCATCCACTCATTTTATATATTTCACTTGTTATTTTCACACACTTATTCATTTGATCTATCTAACATTTCTCCATTGTTTTTGTATTAACCCTGTTATTTTTCTTTTGTCATTAACTTTGTTACTAACATTGCTCTTAGTTTGTTCTCATTTTCTTTACTAACTTCTCTTTGTTATCTAGTTCTAGATTTCTTTTAGTTTGCATTTTTATTTTCCTTGTTATTATCTAGTTTCTTGTTTCCATTGTTATTTTCATTTGAATTTGTTAGCTATATTTGAGTTGGTACTCCTTTTCATAGATCATTGTTATTTTCTTCGTAACGATCCTCATGGGAACGATATTCGGACTTCCATAGTCTATATTACTTGAGACAACCGTATACTTGCGGGAAAATACGCATCAGGGAGTATAAACACAACTACGCTGATGAACAATGCCATGTTTTTGAAAAAATGATTGCATTTCTTTTGATGAAAATTCAGTTCCATTATCAAAACGAACCTGCCGAACTTGGCAATTATATTGGGTTTGGACAAGAGAAATAAGATTTTTAAGATGAAACTTAGTTTCAGATTTATATTTCATGAAAAAACCCAAGTACAACGAGTATAATCATCAATAATGGTTAAAAAATAATGTGCTCAAGATAAAGACGGAATAGAAAAACTACCTCAAAAGTCACAATGAATTAACTCAAAAGCTGAAGTGGTGTTATTAACACTAGAAGAAAAAGGTAGACGCTATTGCTTGGCAAGTGGGCAAATAGTACATTTGCATTTATTGAAAGAAGAAATAAAGGAAAATTCTTTTGACAATTCCACCAGTCTTGACTGTGCTAAGTGCCCCAACCACCAATGCCAAAGATCAAATGAAGGAGATGAAGTTGCAAGCAAAGCATGAGAAGGTTGGAGAAAATAGAGACCTTCATGCACTTTACCCTGTCCAATCGTCATCTTCGTGGCAAGGTCCTGAAATACACAATGGTTATTAGAAAAGATAACAACACAATTCAAAGACTTTGTGAGTTGACTGATAGAAAACAAGTTGAATTTAAAGGATGGAATATAAAAGACATTATGGAGACAAAGACTATTTGAGAAAGAGACAATGCCGGAGTGTGTAACAGTAGCTTTACTGCCATCTGGTAATTGCACAAATGAAAGAGAGATGCAAGGGTAGGATTCAGAAAATAATGATAGAAATGAACAAATATGATTGGATGCATCGGTATTTATTATCCAAAAATTAGAAGAGAATGAAGAAAGGGCAGTACCTGCGAGGTGAACAGATTATGAAGTACCTGTAGAATTCAAGGCAAGACCATTCTGGTGGTGCTCTTAATTAACCTGATTGGAACGCTGAGATTCAGAAAGGAGTGATCTAGCATCATGAAGAGTGGCGGCAGCTTGATGGGAATTAACAGAGGCAGCAACATGAGTTACACGGTTCTGCAGAGGTTTACCATTGTTGGGTTTGCGCGAGGGATGCCCATGAAGCTTGTAACATTCCTTAATAGTATGGCCATCACGACGACAATAACGACAGTTCTTAATTGAACGAGAAGCAGTATTTTCTTCAGAATTATTACCTAGCCGGCATTGTAAATCAGACGCAGAAGTTCTCTTTATAACCAAAGCGGAGGCCTCTATGGAAGAAAGGTGGGAGATATTAAGTTCCCTTTGTTTTTCTTCTTATGAAACAAGGGAATAAACCTTGTTCATAGAATGGAAAGGCTCAATAAGCAGAATGTTGCTTCGAAGAGTAGAGAAAGATTCATGCAAACCTTGGAGAAATTGCATCACTCTCTCCGTTGGATGAGATCAAAGGCAGAGATATTAAGTTCCCTTTGTTTTTCTTCTTGTGAAACAAGGGAATAAACCTTGTTCATAGAACGGAGAGGCTCAATAAGCAGAATGTTGCTTCAAAGAGTAGAGAAAAATTCATGCAAACCTTGGAGAAATTGCATCACTCTCTCTACTGGATGAGATCAGAGGCAGATTTGACAGTCCCATATGAACAAGGTGGGAAAGAGGTAATGGATGATTGCTCATCCCATTATGCTTTGAGGCGAGTAAAATAGGTAGAGACCGATAGCTTGTCTTGGCACAGGGAAGAAATCTGTTGTTTGATTTGAAACAACCGTGGTGCATTTGGTTAATGAAAACAGTTAGATAAATCATCCCAAACATCTTTGATAGTCTTACCACAAAGGATGCTAGAAGCAAGATAAGGGTTGAGAGAGCACAGAATCCAAGACGTAACGAGATCATTGCATCGTTCCCATTGAGGGATTTGGGAAGGGGAAGAGGGTTTTGTGATATCTCCTGTAACAAAACTGAGTTTGTTCTTCGCGCAGAGCCATATGCATAGTAAGTACCCATGTGCTACAGTTGTCTCCGATCAAGGGTGGAGACACAAGAACAGTCATGAGGCTGTCTGAATGGTGAATATAAAATGGGTTATCCATGGGATCTCCAGCATCATTGCTAGATGTTTTGGCCATATTCTTGGTAGTGTCAGCCATTAAGAGTGACAATATGTTGGTAACAATGAAATGGACAGTACCTTTCGTGAGGTGATGTATGGAGAAAAGGATAACCCATTTAAATAAGACGTACACAAACTATATTCCCTTGATCACAGGGATTGAGATGCACAGTTACAACAAAATAAGATAAGATTTAACTAGTTTCAATTTTGAATGTAATAAAAACCCCAAACCAGCCCACTACATCGTCCTTCATCTCCTCTTTTCTCAATTCCAACTGAGAGCTCTCCTCTCCTTCTTCTTATCTTCTTCATCCTTCCTTCTAATCTCTCCACACCAAGACAAGTGATTTTGCATGTTAGATCTTTGAGAAGCCAAGGCCACCATCTTCCATATTCCCTTCTTCTACAAGCTTACTCTCATCTAGTTTCATTATCAACTTCTCTATTGATAAGTCATATTTCTCTTCACTTCTTCCTCTTGCTTGGATTGGTGATTAGTAGTGTTAAGGACTACATATATCTCCTTCTTTGTCATTCTAGATGTAATCCATTATAGGACATCATTTCTAATTACATCATCATCTTCTTCCTTTTTACTCTAGCGGTAAGATCTATTCTGCCTAATGATCCTCCAATCTTAGAATGGACTGTTTGGATTCAACGAAGTTGCATACATGTTAAATTAGCTCTCATTCTATGCATTCATCATTGTAGGAACTTCACATGGATTGGCAATTGTGGGTTTGGGCTCAATTGAGTCAAGGAAAATTGAGTTGAAAAGAACCAAATGAGGCTAAGTAATGAGCAATTTTAGATTATACATGTGACATTTTCTTGAATGGATGGTATGGATTCAGTTGTGTAGCAACTCAGCCCAATTTACATAAATTTATATGAGTTTGAAATGGGTTATTAGATTTGAAGTTACTAATGTTTAATGTATGGGGATCACGGATGCAATGGAAAGAATTGATGGATAGAATGTATAAATGAATTGATGGAATGTGAAGTGAGAGCATGTAGGCTCCGTTTGTACATGTGAAGGGGTTTGGTAGGCTTTGGAAGGGAGAAAAGAAGTTTTGAATTAGGGCATATGAACCCATGATGACCCGCTCGAGCTTATATGCTCTCGGGATATTATTCGCTCAAGCAGACCTGGCCTTTGTTAGTGACCAGGGCTATTGCAATTAGGCATAACGTTTGATCCGTACGTCAGATTGTGGAGTTCCAAATGCCATTAGAAAGCTCTCAAAATGCAGAATATAGTGGTCCACACATATTAATGATCAAAGGATGGGAGAGGAGGTGAATATGTGGATCAATGAACCAGGCCCTGTTTCTTTTGGAAAAGGGACTTTAAACCTAGTTAGTTTGACCCCTAAACTGGAACCCATTGACCATTAAGGGAGTTAAATCCACTTCAGAAAGGCCTAAACACTCCATAATCAATACATGAGGATGATTGTGATGCAAACACACCAATAAGGTTCTTAGGGTGTGAAAAGACTGACCTTGTAAGTCCACAAATATGAAACCCATAATCGATTTACATGGTCCAATGGAAATCACAACGCATGAGAAATCTTGGGCTAAGATAATCTCGTGTGCTTCATCCAGCTTGTCTAGCACTTCACAATGGGTGTTGGTTTAGGGATTTCGATGTACCTTGCACACACACAAAGTGACACCAACAAAACATTGCACGTGTGATGGACGATTAGAGACAACAAGTAATTAGATTAGGTTTGGCTTGTAAATCACCTTGTCTCCATTAATCAAATTGCATTTACATATTGATATTGACTTAGTTATTACCCTCAAATGTTCAAATAATTATTTATATGTGTTATTCGTATTATTTGTCAATTTGTTATTGCAATTGTATTATAAATGTTATCGTACACTAATGTGATACTTCAGATTGAGTAATCATGTGACTAGATTGATGGAAATGATTCGAAATGAATTGAAATGAGTAGAATGGATTTGCATAGATTTGAAATGAAATGAATTGTACAATTCAAAATGAAATGAATAGTACAGTCTTACTCGCATCCGCTTAATTGATTCGAATGGTTCGGCACTACTTAGCTTTGACCGTACGATACTCAATAGGGTTGAACTTCGTTTTAGTGTATGTGAATGCTACTGCGCAATAAACAGCCCAGAGCACCTGAACTTCAGAACTGGGTAGCCAGGAGAACCTTTCACCGGTTCACTGGTGACATCCCAACATGTGTGCTCTTTATTTAGAGAGGATGAGCAAAGGTAGTAGCCAATTACAAAAGTAAGCTATCAATTATGATTCGAAAAACATGATTTATTTCAAAATGCACAGTGTCCCTAATTGACGATTATTTGGCCTCTCTTAATTATTTTGTCTTTAAATTCGAATTAGAACAGCATGTGTTAATTTATAATTGCTTAATACTTTGCTGAATCATTATATTCATAGTGCTACACTTGGTGTCACAGGAATCCAGAAAACTGAGGAGGAGAACTAGCAATCCCTCCGCGATTAGAGTAAAGGAAACTTAAGGATATCTTCAAGTACTCAATAGTTGGAGAACGTTCAAGAACATAATTGCATTTAAGAATAGTTTATGCATCATGTTATTTTGTACTTAGTTTATGGTTATGCATGTGTTCAGTTAAGAGTTGCCTTCGTCTTAGGACCATGTTCCAGCGAGGTAAGCATCTAGTAACAATCATTAGCATTAAGTACTTTTAGTACCATCTCATGTGAGGGTTTGAATTCTTATTTGCATTAACTAGACTCTTAATGTATGTTTATTGAAATTGTCAAGGACTGTTCAAGATTTGATATTGATAAAGTATAGGTTTCTGCAATAAATGCATATTGATATGTATCAGTGTGTAAACATCACACATGGAAGTGAAATTTTCTCCGCCGTGGATTCAGACTTGGAACAGGTACAAATTCACAAGAGTACACGCCTCACACCATGGTGATCGCCCTAATTGGAAGATTATCGGGCCCGGAATTTGACAGAAACCATGGTCTAGCCCTCGCTCTCATGGATCAATAAGTGCATAGGAGAAGATCTTGCTATTTTATTGAAAATCCAAACTGCTCAAGTTCCAAGTTGTGGGCCCAAAGTATGTTATGCTGGAGTTTACTATTCTTTAATGTGCTTTTAAGGCTCCAAAATCCAACCAAAAGATATTTTAACGAGTTTCAAGATTATAGCTAGTGTCATGGTCCATGGGCTATCTTAATCATCATGCTTTCTGTAAAATATGTTCAATACCATTAGTATAGTAAGAACTTTTCAAATTAATGCCTTTAATAGTATATTTTAGACTTCTAACATATTTAAAAACATTCTTATTTCCTTGTCTTTCACGTTGTTTTGTGTTAGAAATGGGCATTTAGATCTTTTCTCTCTCTTTTTCTCTTTTCTCTTTGTATAATAATGGCTTCTGCTAGAATTAATTACTCTTTTCATTATGGACCGCGTTGGGCATGGCCCCTGTTTCGCTAGTTTACTTATATAACCATCCAACACTCTAAACTTACATGTCCTATTCATCACATACCAAAACGGAGTTGCATCCATTGCAGAATCTTCCCAACAGGCAGGCATTAATTCAAATTCACATGCAATGTGGCAATTTTTAGAGAGAAACCATTTTCTGTTTCAATATATGCCTTGCTTTGAAAGTGGCACATGAGTTGATATATATGTGCTCCATCAATGGCTTCGATGCAATCCTAGTGGACAATGAAGATGTTTAGCAATAGTGAGAATACATTGATACAAACAATACTTAATAAGATTAGACAAAATCTAAAAATATAAAAGGGGGTTAACTTTAAAATATGGGTAGAATCTGATATTTATTAATATTTGGATTAGATCTTGGAATGCAAATATATTTTGGATAAATCTTGCAAATCACTTTTAGGACTTCATGAAAATATTGACAATAGTTTCTCCTGAGTGATTAAATTGATTTGCAGTGACTCGATTAACATTGTATGCTAACATATATAGAAACATAGCTAATAGTTCATTAATTGATAAAACACATCTTGATTGAAGGAGGTGAAGTCACATATATGTGTCAAAAAATATAGCAAAACATTTGAGATTCATGAAAAGGTTCTCATGCCATTGAGGACCCATGCTGGATAAGAGTCCTTTTACTCATGCATCGTTGGGATGGTGATAAAATGCAAGCTTCTTTCTTTTTTTTTCCTTTTCTATTTTCAACCACAACACAACTAACTCACAACACATGACCACGATAGTCACTATGGCATATACTATAAACTATGTCTAATTCTATAGTTGGACGAGTAAATGTTCTCAAATGAAGGATACTCAAAGTAATCAAAATACGAACGGTTAGAAATTGAAAATAAACACTCTAAGATACAAGGTAATATCAATACTTCTAAAGATTCTGAAATCAAAATCAATTGGGAAAATTAATACCTTTGATTGAGTAGGATCTCCATCCAAATACCAATAGGATCGGATTTAGGTCATCCTAAATACAAACCTGCCCCACCCCATTGGCTGCTTGAATCAGAGATGTCCTAAGATAGACATGCTTTCATTTTTTTAAGAAAAATTAAGGTAGATAATCTTGCGCTTCTTTAGTTGCTTTGGACTACTAAAGTCTGTTGCTTACCTTATTACTCTCCCAGACCCACGGCGAGTTTTATGGTTGTCATATAAATCCTCCTCATGATAGTCACAGGTCAGGATGGGTTTGTTAGTGGTTGGTTTAATATTTTTTGAAAAGTATTATTAAGTATATATATTAGAGAAGTTCTAAATCAAAAAAATCTAGCAAATGTCTGTACTTACAACCACCTACACAAATGGAATTAATTTAATATTTAATATTTTATTTTTTTAATAAAAGACATTTGATACTTACTAAATAATACATAAAGTGAGCACATACGGGGCGGGACAGGTTAGACACACCCAAACCCTAAGCCCACTTTGAACTTGACCCGAGTTACTGTGTGAAAAGTCATACCCGACCCGACCCCTACCAATACACTACCAAATCAGCCCCTACAAAGAGCAATTTGGGGCGGGTCCCGTACAAACCGCAACCATTGCACCCCAAGAATATTAAAGGATACAAGAATGGATTATTTGGTGTGAAATGGATTGATTATAATTTGGTTCTTGACCCCTAGCCCGGAAGGGCATAGTTGGGCCCACATATCATATATTTAGCCACTGGTCCAGGGCCAATGGGTCTGAACTAGATTATTATAGAACATTGCCTTTTTTTAATTTGTTAAGTTTTATGTAGTTAAGCCCATGCATAAGTAGGTACAAAAAATAAATAAAAAAAGACAAAAAAGGCTAAGTTTGAATCATTTTGTTGTTTAGATCTTAGTATTGCCACAAAATTAAGAGTTCCCTTTCTCTTCGGTCTTCATTTCTACTAGTAACTCCTACCAAAACATTCCTCTCTATCATACTAAAATTTTCTATCACCTTCGATCGCGGTATCATTCTCTCTTCTTTTGCTTTCTATTATCACAATCATCGTCTGTATAAGCATCTCATATCTTACTTATTATTATTCAACTCTGACATAACACTACAAGAATTTGCACTTTTGCTTGCGTTTTTCCCCAGCGCAATAATTAAATGCCGGGAAAAGTATATCTTATGCCGGTGCAAAAGCTTATTTCGCCTGGAAAAGTAGAGCTTTCCCGATGACATTGTTTTGCCGGCAAAGATTCCATTTTTCCCGGTGCTTTTTTGTTTTCGCCGACAAAGGTTAATTTTTCCCGGCGCATTTTTTTTTCGCCAGCAAAGGTTAGATTTTTGCCGGCTAAGTACATAGTTCGCCGGCAAATTTCCCCCGCCAACACAAGTTTGCATCCGCGCCTTCATTTGGAAGATTTTCTTGCCTATATATTTTCGAAATTACTTTTTCCAGCGCACTATTTGCGCCGGGATTATTATTAATAAGATCTGTATGTTGTAATTGTTTTCGTTGGCGCACTATTCACACCGGTAATGTTAGTACTAATACCAAGCCCATAAAACTTCTCAATCGACCCTCTTTGTGTATTGTAAGTGTCTCCCTCAAGTCAAAAGCCCTTCTGCATCTCCCTCAAATCGCCCTTTGCATCTCCCTCCCGCCCGGTCCCTCTCACTTCCTCTGCATCTCCCTCCCTCTCAACGCACGCAGCGCCAGCCACCCGTCGCCATCTTCGTCTCGTCCAGCCCTGAGCGTGAGCCCATCTCACCTCCATCCCTCATCTCTCTGACCCATCCCTCTCTCGCCCGCCATCCTCTCCATCACCACCCAGGGCAGAGAATCCACGATCCCCATTTCTCTCAATCCCTCCGTCTCCTTGCGTAGAGCAACACCCTTGCAGAATCTTTCAATTCATTCATCAGCTACGTGTTCTTGCCTTTCTATCCATCTCAACTTATCTCGATTACTCTTCCAACAATCAATGGAAAGGTTACCAAATGTGGAAGATTTTGATGTTTTTCGACATGGGTTTTCATCCAAATCGCTCGGGATTTTTGTTTCTTTGTTATTGAGCCGATGCATTCCATTGTACCTCTATTTTTGTGAGGAATTTGTGGCATTTGTTGGAAACAAGAGTGAAAGATTGAAACTTGACATGTTTCATTGATAGCAATTTTAAATCCAAATGGTTTAAAGATTTTTGAGGTTGTGGATTGTTTATTTCGCTATTTATATGTTAATTATGTGGCATTTGAATGACAAACTAGGAAGAATCTGAAAGATTTTTTTGGTTTGATTTGGGGTTTTATCCAAATGGCACATAAATGTATATGTTCTTCGATTGAGTTTTACATTTTTTCGTCTGTATGTTGATTTTTTCTATATTTTGTTTCATGGAAAAATTTGTGTTATTTAACATGGGTTTGATCCAAACAGCTGCAGAGATTCTCCACTTAAGGGCTGAGCTGTTATTTTTGCTGGGAAAAAATTGAAAATTGTTGAATCGCACGCTTCAATGCATTCGAGTGTTACTAGTTTTCTATTTTATAAATGACATAGTTGGTTTCTTGTGGAGTCCCATTTTTTTTTTTTTAAAAGATGAGATGTGTTTTTCAAGTTTTATATCAGCCGCCTTATATCATATGCCTTTTGGGTTTTTATGTTTGGTTTTTGGTTTTATCTCTATTCTGGCGCTTTTGCAGTCATCTCTTTATAGTCTAGGGTTACTCCTCTGGCATTATTTATATAACCTGATCTGCTGAAATTAGGTTTTAAAAAGATATTTAGTACTTTGCTATGTTTGGGGTTCTACGGAATTTTCAAAATGAAGTGCATAGCTTATTTTAGCTTCACAAAAAAAAAAAAAAAAAGAAAAAGAAAAAGATTCATCTGATGAGTTGGGGGTGACACATATCAACCAATTGGTTTGACTATTATCCTCAGACGGTGAAAGGATAAGGGAAGAGAATGAAGACAACTTCTCCACAGGTTAGGCAATGAACAAACAACTTTCTTTGGATGCTCTATATTGAAGAAAACAAACGCCAACAAAAATTTTTCTCTCTATTTATTATTGAAAAATAAACACCTTTTCCCGAAGCAAAAAAAAACTCTGGCAAAAGTTTTTTGAAAATTTATTTTTGGAAAAATAAACCTCTTTTCCCTGCACAAAAAAACGCCGGCAAAAGTTTTTTCTAAATTTATTATTGAAAAAATAAACATCTTTGCTCGGCGATTAAAACCTCCTTTACCGGCGAAATAAAATGCCAACAATGTAGACTTTTTACCGGTGCTACCTATTTTTCGCCGGCAAATGGTATTACTGGCGTACTTTTCCCGGCGACTTACTGGTGCAAGAGAAATTGCCGGTAATAGTTTTTCCCGGCGTTTTCTGGACCTTTACCGGCGCTTATTTAGTGCCGGCAAAAGTGCAGATTGTTGTAATGTAATTTTCATTCCAAAGAATTATAATCTATCCCCTCATGGCATGTTTGTGTAACCACAAGAATTTCTTGTAGAAAATGCCCAAGATTTCCAAGGACAAAAAGTTTTCATGCTGTTTTGAAACCCTTTCCCCTCAAGGAAGAAAAAAGTTTAATTATTCTCAAATCCATGGAAAACTATTTCCTTGATGATTGTTTTTGCAGAGCAACTTTTCTTGAAAAATGAGAAAAAATGAAAATGATTTCAATACAAAATTATTCTTCTATCGTTTCCTTTTAAGCGTTTGCCATGTTTTCATTTTCAATGGTGATAACAATCTATCTTTGTGTGATTTGATTGACTGCTATTTTGTTTATATATGTTTTATGTAATGTAGACTTTAAATATGTGTATAAGTATATGCTACAAGGCTTGGAAGAAACATTGATAACATAAAACATGGTAGTTTTAGCAGTATATGAATTTATTATGCTTATGTTATCAATAACTATGATTTTGGTAAATACATATGCATTACGTGTGAAACAAAACATGCTTTAAGGGTTGTCTACAATGTTGCTTAGTTGTTTAGGGACATGGTTGTAGGCATGTCAAATGGCCTAGCACGGCCCGCCAAAAAATCTAGGCCCAAATGGGCCACGGGCCGGGCCGGCACGGCCCTCCAGGAAAAAACCCTGGTGCGGCACAGCCCGCTATGGGCTGGGCTGGAGCGGGCTGGGCCGTGCCGTGCCTCCGTGCCTGGCGTGCTCGGTGTGCCTCTTTAATTTTTTTTTTCAATTGATTTTTTCGTCTTTTCGGTATTAAAATTAAAAATTATAACATAAGCATGGAGATTGACAAAGATATTTAAGTGGCTCGGTCAAACTCGACCTACTCCACTGAGAAGAGAACCATTTGGATCTTTAACTTCCTGAAGGTTTCTAAATAGGATTACCTTCAAAACCTTACAATCTTTTTAGAAAATAAAAATAAAGAAAAAAATGAAAAACTTGTATATTTACAAATTACAATGAAGGAAAAAGTAAAAAATCAAATGTGTAGTCCACTAATGTATTCTGCTTGATCATTCTTGCTTCCTTTTATCTGCCAAATACCAGCCTCATAGGCAAACATCGTTTCTTCAGTTAGATTTGTTCTTTTGTCATCCACCACACGTCCACCTACACTAAAAACATGTTCAGATGCTATAGAAGACATTGGAATAGTCAATAGATCATGAGCCATGGCGGCCAACATCGAATAAATGCTTTCTTGTTCCTTCTACAAGGCTAAAAGGTCAAAACTAGATACAACTTACACCCGTATTACACCGACGTCAAGATACGTTGATAACTCCGTCACTGTATTACTTGAGGTTGAGCTGGTTGCCATGCCTGTGGACAAGGAAGAATAGCACATATCCCACTCTTCACTTGTTTGCTGGACTTCTAAAGGGGCCATACTAACCCCAGTTGTACCCATTTGCTCACAATAAAATTGAAAAAGTACTTAAAGTTTTTCCCTTATATTTGAAAAAATATTTAAATCTTGATAATTCATATTTTTATTTATTCCATTAATATAAAACTATACACCACTTAATTTCAACCTAGGATCAAATACAGCAGCTAAAGAAAATGTCATTGGAGCCTCTTTCCAATATTTATTAAATTATTCTTCAATGTTTCTAATAGTGTTTTTCAGTAAAAAATGATCTCTAAATCTTTTGAGTTGTAAAGTAATTTTAAAAAGTTTCATTAACGCTTCATTAGATGTGGGATAATATATCCTGGAAAAAAAATAATGTTGAAGTATAAAAAGCTTCAAAGAAATCTCTTATATGGGCACACAACTCCCAATGTTCATCACTCATCAACAAATCTCATGCATGAAAAGCAAAAAACTCATTCAAAACCGTTTTCTGGTCAATTGCCTTATTTAACAAATCATACATAGAATTCCATCTATGTTCTACCTCTTTTAGGCATTTTAATAACTAATACACCTTGCCTCACACATATTTGGGCATACAATTTTCTTTTTTGTGTGGAGCAGAAAATAACTTTAGCAATATCTTTAATAGCATATGTGTAACTTACAATATGCTTTAAACTAACCTTTGCAATGAGATTTAAGATATGACATACACATCTGTTTTGGAAGATAGAGCTATCTCTCAAAGTTGCAAGTGGCACATGCAATCTCATTAGTTCAATAGCCACTGTATTATTACTAGCATTATCTAAAGTAATAGATATAACTTTTTCCTTAATATTGTATTCATATAGTTTTTCCAAAATAAATGTACTTATTCTAGTGCCATTTTGTGGCCATTCAAGACAGCTAAAACTAATTATTCGTTTATTAATAATCCATTTTACATCTATTTTATGTGCAGTAACACAAAGAAAACTATCTCCCTCTTTAGAAGTCTATATATCTGTAGTAATGGGTATTCTACCAGGAATTTCTGCATGTTAATTTTTAATATTTGTTTTCTCTTCCTGCCAGAGTCTAATAGCATCATTTCTAGTTGTATTTCTTAAAATACTGTGAAATTGTGGTTGATAGTATCTTTAGACCCATTCTTCAAAAAATTCATTTTCAACAAATGAAAATGGTAATTCGGATAACACAATCATTTTAACAATATTTTGTCTAGCACTTTGTGCATTAAAAGACAAAAGACTCAAACTATTACTACTACTACCACCACCAATAGTAGAAATTTGGATCTATGAACCAGGCCCCCCTGCCCCTGCATCCATCGGCTTATGTAAGGTTAAATATTTTTGCCTATGTCTTGACAAATGGCCGGTACCCAATTTTGATTCGGCAGTATAAATCTTACTACAAAATTTGCATTTTCCCTTTTTTAACTTTCTTTCTGTCTTCAATAACATAAAACCTTGCATATGTATCCCAAACTATTGAAGTTCTATTCCTCTTGGTTGGTTTACGGGAACTACTAGGGGGGGTGGTAAATCACCTGCTTCATCTTCTAATTCAATAAAATTTTATTCTCCCCCTTAATTAACGGAAGAAGATTATGTGGGCAATCTTCTAGTAGATCGTCCAGCCATATTTCAAAAAATAAAATTTAAAAATAATAACAGTAATAGCCTTCTTTTGTGATAATTAATATCAGAAAGGGGAGAAAATGAGAGTTAATATAATAATTATAAGCTTATATATATGGAATCTCAAATTTAAATAATATAAATACTTCCAAATCTTTGAAGGCCCCTTTAATCTTGTCTCTTGATGACTTGATATTTGGCCCTCCAAAAACTTCTTAGAGAGAGTGAAAGAGTTGAATGCTTTGAGAGGGAGCTAGAGAGTATATAGAGAGTGAGATAGTTGTATAAATTGGTGAGGAATGAGAATGGGAGGGTTAGAGTATTTATAGACTTAGTAAAATTGAAAATGAGACAAAATACCCCTTATATAACCATTTTATAGTTATTGGGAGGGGGGTAAAATGGACTTTTTTTTAAAAAAGTAACCATTTTTGCCCTTTGGGTAGGCTAGGCAGGACGACCCTTATGGATGGGTTAGGGGCCTTGCCGAAACGGGCCTGCCATGCCCGCCACCCTAGGCCCAGCACGGCCCATGGCACGGGCCGTGCCATTGACCAAGCAGGGCCGGGCCGCAGGCCATTAACCGGCACGAGCCGGCCCAGCCCAGTTGACATCTCTACATGGTCGTGTGTGGGACACAATGCATGAGTTCGAATTTTGAGCGTAGTGGAAAAAAAAAGAGAAAAGGAGAAGGAGAAAAAAAGGACGCACTCAATTAGGGTCCTTTTGCAGGCTTCTTATTAATCTTTAAGAAACTCATAGTAATATTGGTTCTAACAAAGGAGCTTTAAGAAATGAAGATCTAAAAAATCTTCAAATATTCCCATCAGGTTTTACCTTATGTTTTCCATTTGATTGGAAATGGAATTAATACTTACTTTTGGTCTAATCCTTGGTTAAGGGTAGGGCTGTCAGTCATGTCATGTTCACGAATTCGTGTTGCGGATTAACGAATTTATGTTAGAATCACCTCAACCCTTATACGACCCATTAAATACACGGGTCCAAAAATCAAACACGAACACGACATGATTATTTAATGGGTTACACGACACGACCCATGTAACCCGTTAAGTATATTAGGTCATTTCGGACCATGTCAGATAACACGCATAATCAGCTACTATCAACCCGTTTAACCCGTTAATTATTTATAAAGTGACTCATTGTCCATCTGATTGTATTAAATAGCCTGAAATCTAAATAGGTGAAAAATAAAGTATCCCCTCAATTTACCGTGAAAAATAAAATAGCCTCTCAATTTGCCACCAATGATCACTAAACAACCCCTATTCCATAGCATACAATAACAACTACAATAAAAATCCAATAACAAAAAAAAGTTAGTAATCATACCGGTTTGGTGGGTTGTTAATCGGTTACCGGTTTTATTCATTAACGGCCCTCTAATTTAACGTGTTCACGAGTCTAACCTATTAAGGACACGAACCCATTAAGAGGCCACTCGAACCGTTAATATTGTGTGGGTCTGTATTGTGTTAACGAGTCGTGTAGCATTTTGATAGCCCTAGTTAAGATATGGACGTCTAAAGGACCAAATTGGTGACTGTGGAATTCATGATCTTGGCATGGGTCCAAATATTCGGGTGGAGTAGTTTGTTAGTGATGGATGTTGGAATCTTCTTCACCCTACTACTGGGAATTTGATTATGGCTTGGAATCAAACTGTTATAGAAATTAAACAAGAGCCATTGTTTAAAGATGAGGTTATGTGGGTCCTTGAGGAAAATGGATGCGATTTGATAAAATTTGCATGTTTTGTTATTTCTAATTTTCAGGCCTATGTGCAACCAGACTGGGTTGAGTTGATTTGGTTCAAGGATTGTATTCGAAAGCATCCACTATGTGCGTGAATGATATTTAAGGGGCGTCTTAAGAGCCTGTTTGGATGCACAAGTAAATACAAGAAAGTAATAGTTTATAGAATACAATCTTTCATTTTCTAATGAGGAAAATCTAGTGCATTTGGTAATCCAAGAAAAATATGAAGAGAAGATCATTTTCTTTTAAAAAGCTCAATATTTTCCCCTACACTCTCCCCTGTAGAAAACTTTATAGAATATAAAAATCTTTCAAAATGAGGTTTACAACGTGGTAGAGTAAAGTAAATAACTTCACCAAACCTATTATGATATACTTATTTACATGTTGGTAAAGTAAGGTAAAGGTAAATGTCACATTATAGTAAAGATGAGGTAAAGTAAAGGTGAGATAAAGTACATGGTGAACTAAAGAATATGGTGAACTAAAGTGGGAGAGAGTGGTAAAGTAGTTTTTTTTTGTTTGAATTTACTCTATCACACTTTACTGTAGTTTATATGGTAAAGAAAAAGTGACTTGTGATAAAGTTTATGGTTAAAAGTGGAAACTAGACTTTACTTTACCACACTATTTTCTCATCTAAACATGATGAAGGGATAATATTCACATATAAGTCAAAACATGTTTGTTTATATGTGTAGTAAAGTAAAATAAATGTTGATGTCACATCATGCTAAAAGATGAGGTAAGATAAGGTAAGATGAAGTATGTGGTGAAGTAAACTACGAGAGAGTTGTAAAGTAGTTGCCCTTTGTTTTGACTTTGCTTTGCTATACCTTATATAGTTTTATGTGATAAAGAAAAGTGTCTTATGGTAAAAAGAAAAATAGCAACTAAACTTTACTTTGCCATACTACTTTTTCATCCATACATGGTAAATTTCATATGAATGTTTATATGTGTAGTAAAGTAAAACAAATGTCGATGTCACATCATGCTAAAAGATGAGGTAAGATAAGGAAAGATAAAGTATGTGATGAAGTAAACTAGGAGAGAGTTGTAAAGTAGTTGCCCTTTGTATTGACTTTGTTTTGCTATACCTTATATAGTTTTATGTGATAAAGAAAAGTGTCTTATGGTAAAAAAAAAAAAAAAGCAACTGAACTTTACTTTGCCATACTACTTTTTCATCCATACATGGTAAATTTCATATGAAATAAGAATTTAATAACAAAATATTCTAATAATGAACTTTAATATAATCAATAATATTAACTTTTTATTTTAGATTTTCTAATATATATTAAAATCATAGTACCTTCCAAACAATTCAATTTAAAATCTGTAATATCCTTCAAATATTATACACTATTCTATTTTATACTATTATATTCTTACAATATTAAAATTTATATATATTGTATTTTGTAAATATCCAAACAAATCCTAAAACAAAGGATTTTTTTCTAAGAAGGAATGTGGATTATGACATATGTTGTGTGCTGAATGTGGATTATGACATATGTTGTGTGCTGTGTGATTATATTTGGGAGACAACAGAACATTTGGTGTTACATTGCCCTTATGCAAAACTTATTTGGCAAGATCTTTTTCCAAAATTCCCTTTGCAGCTGGTGGTTTGCTCTTCTCCGGTGGAGATGATTACATCTGTTAATACTCGTATACTTCCAAATAAAAGGCAGCAAATTTTAGCTAAGCTAGTTTTCCTAGCTTTTGCTTGGCATATATGGAGGGAGCACAATGCCCATATTTTCTCACAAATTTGTAAGAGGCCGAGTCAGATTTTGCATCGGATACTGTTGAGGTCAACGTCTACCCTCGCTCCAAAGCGGTCATAATTGTGGTCGGGCCCTCGCCCTCACCATAAAACTATTATTGTGTCGTTTCCTATCACCAATTAGTTTTGGGATAAATGGTACCTCAATGGAGTGTAAGATCCTACAAATGGTATCAGAGCCTGGTAGGTCGGGTGTTCGAGTCACGGGACACGCGTTTTGCGAGTTCGTAGCAGGAGTCGCGGCGGGTGTGCCATTGAGGGAGGGATTGTTGAGGTCAACGTCTACCCTCGCTCTTGAACTGTCATAATTGTGGTCGAGCCCTCTCCCTCACCATAAAACTATTATTGTGTTGTTTCCTATCACCAATTGGTTTTGAGATAAGTGGTACCTCAATGGGGTGTAAGATCCTACAAATACTTCACCATGTATTTAACATGATTACTTTTTTTTTTTGCATGTTGATATTCCTTCCCCTTTTGTTGCTTCATGGAACCTACATCTCAACGTCATATAGAAATTTTGTTGGTAGAGATATTTGTGAGTGGTGGTGGTTTTCATTCTTCCACTCTCCTCCAATATTAATTGGAGTATTATGGTTTGATCAAAGGCCAAATATGGCTATTTTAAAGAGAGACCAGGAACTGTATTCAATTTTTCGCTCTATGGTGGATAGGATTCCATTTCATATTCATACAATTCATTTTGAACTTGATAGGGTTCTTCGCAAAGAGTTTAGCAATGTTTCGTTATCTCCTTGGACAAAAAAAAAAATGAAGTTCGGCAGGTGGAGCTGAGACTTAGAAGACTCAATATGGTTCACTTTAAGTCGGAAACTAAAGCGATAAGTTTGGTGCCAACCCGTTTGGTGCCATTGGATTTACAAACTATTTCTCCACTTTGGTTTTTCATGTGCCTGGGATGTGGGCAAGTATTTTTATTTTTTTTCTGTCAGGGGTTTGGACTGTATGTAATTTGTGATCCCCTTGTAATCTGATTCTTTATGGGGTATGCCCCATTGGGAGAGTCATAAATGACTTTTACATTCTTAATCTATTCTTTATTGAAAATTGAAATACTTGCTTATCTTTAAAAAAAAAAAAAAAATACTGATTTAGAATGTTTGTTTATTGTTTTAATGAATTAACAATTATGTAAATCCTAGGGTTAGGATTTGATCGTAGGCGTTGCAACATAATGTAAGTTTATGTAAAAACAATTACACGATGAAGACACTCTTCAAAGATAAAACCTCACAAGGAAAAAATTATATAAAAACTCAACTATGATATTCTGATCTCTACAATATAATATAAATAGTAAAACACAACTAACACAACTTAGAGACTAAGACTCTTACTCCTGATCAAATTATGAAACTAGGTAAGGATCCTATAGATATTAAAAAGTCATTCCTAAAAAATAATAATATTCTAAATAATCTTGGGTAGTCCTACCCATGCGCCATGGGTTGCCCCACCCTACACGCATGTATGATATTGTCTGCTTTGGCCCACGGGCCTCACGATTTTATTTATGGTAGGCCTCAACCCACCAAAGGGCCTTATACAAGGTAAAGGTGCAAGCTCTATATATAATCCTAGTCACTTTCCTCTCTATAGTCGATGTGGGACTCCGGGGCATCACAATCCACCCCCGTTAGGGCTGCACGTCCATGTGCAATAGCTTACCAATCCCTATAGCCTGCCAGCTCTCTTGGCTCACCCACATGGAAACCCGCCCTCGGCAGGGACCCACACTTGAACTAGTAGAGAGTTGGCTTTGATACCATTTGTAATGCCCCACCTTACACGCATGCATGATATTGTCTGCTTTGGTCCACGGGCCTCACGGTTTTGGTTCTGGTAGGCTTCAACCTACCAAAAGGCCTCATGCAAGCCAAGGGTGCAAGCTCTACATATAATCCCAGTCACTTTCCTCTGTATAGTTGATGTGCGACTCCAGGGCATCACATGGGCCTTCTTACAACGATCTATTGGTCTCCTGCATCATTTCCCAGGGTTGCAAAAGAGTTCAACTTCAAACTTGGAATTTCTTGGGATTGCTTTTGTAGACATTATGTATTTGAAGCACTTCCTTGGTGATATGGGCTCTTAATCCTTTTTATGGTGATTTATGCTTCATAAGATGGAGTGTGACAAGCTTTCTATTGCTAGCAAACATGTATGTATTGTCGCACGTGCCACGAGTTCCGTCTTTTCATATATCCATGGACCCCAATAATATATCACCATTATCCATTGATAACACATTACACCAAACTAAATCTTTGTAGTCCTCACCAATGGAAAAAAGTAACTTGACATGCACGCATGTCACAATTGCACTTCATCACTTATTGTTAGCCATTGGGCAAGATAGTGGTGATAATGCTTTCAAACCATTAGCTTCAGACAATCCACAAGAATTTAAGATATGATGTTTCCGCAACTACCTCCATCAATCGCAATTGTGCATGCTTGTCCATTCATGGTACTTGTTGAGCCAAAAATATTATTTTGCATTCAATTCTTCTCAATTGTTGATGTAGTCTCTTTTATGATGATTAGAGTTTGACATCCATCACCATCGTAGGGGTTGATGTCTCAAGTTCTTTTGTCTCCCTACCCTTAGTATTATCTAGTGTATCTGACACATCACCTTCACCCTCTAAGGTTTATTATTTCTAGATAATCAAATGATCAATGTCCCTATTGATGATAGTGGAAACACCTAATCTTAGACTGCCTTCAGGCTTGGGGAAAACTTTTTCCAAGGAACTAGCACTTGAATTAGAATCTGATTTTGATAGTCTTTTGTGCAGCTCATTTAGACACATTAAATTTTTTTGGCTTGATAATTTGCAATGACCTAAGCCTTGATGGCATGTTGGATGATCTCATCAATATTATCAAAATTCTTGAATGCAAGAATATATATTGCATGTCTATTCTCAGCTCATGAAAATATCGGTCAACGAAAACATCATTGTCTCATTTAAAGCACATTGAGCTTGCATTGTCATAAACTTTTCAGAATACTCAACAACTAACATTGATCTTTATTTTAAATTGATGAGATGCAATCTTCAAAACACAAATTAATCGTAAGTGCACAATTGCCTTGTTAAAACGGTGACAGATACGGGTCGAACCCATAGTGAGCAAATTAAGAAAAACTTTGAATTGGAAATCCTGGCTTGATAAAGAGATGAATTTGAAACTATGAAAATGAACTAGCTAGGAAAAAAAATCAAGCAATTGACAAGATAAAAACTACCAAATTAATGATACTGATCAAGGCATAGGAATCCACTAAGCAATCAACACCCTTATTGATCAAGAAAAACCCAACTTGTTCCAATTTCTTCTCTTCAATAAAATCAAGATCAAAGCGATGCATCTTGATCTTGTTGATTTAACTTTGAAGTCCTTTTTCTCCCTCATTTTTTAGAGAAATGTTTTTATCAATTAAAATCTCAAATGCCAAGACCTCCTTCACTTCATAAAATTACCAAAACCAATTAAGCATGGCTTGTCAAATATAAGCATGGATGATCAAAAACTAGATTTTAATTTCTTAAGAACTATGCATGGAAGTTACCTATTGGTATGAAGACAAGCCTATTAAATATTAAATCTCAATAACATAGAACAAGAAGAGAACAATTTAATAAAATAAGAGAGAGATACTTAGCAACATCCCAAGCCTCGATCAATCGTCTAGCTGGCCATACAAAATATATAACTTGAATAGCTTTTTCATTAATAGCATCGTTCTTTTACAACTTCTCTTAAGTCAGTTTTACTTGGACAAGGCCCAAAGCTACTTTTTTCTTTTAAAAATCACAAGCGGAGAACTAGAATAGAGGATCCCTAGATCTAGAAGAGAGGGAAGAGAGGAAGAGAGCATAGAGGAGACAGGGAAGGAGACGTCCAACCTAGGAGAAGGCATGAGATGGGACGTCCCCTATGGGCTCCTTTTATAGTTTTTGTGGCCTCTTTGTGATAGTCTATGTTTCCTTCTTGAACTCTATCTGGCTTAGCTTGCACTCTAAGCAATCCTCCCATCTTAGATGATTTGAGCTTTGAATTATTCTCCTGCCAATCTCAGCTTCTTTGTTGTTCAAATCTTTCATCTAGGGCCTCATCAAAGATCTCCATGTAGCAAAGAGATAATTTTTCAAAATCTGAGATTTTGTGGAGATGATGGAGGCCTCCATGTGGGACTTCCAAGGTTGAAGTGGGCCCCCTATTGGACATCCAAGACTCCTTGGAATCTCTCTTGATCAATTTCTTTATCTCTTTCAAATTTGAATTGATACCTTCCTCGGTTTAGAACTCCATCTCTTTGGGTCTGAATTTTTTCAAATCTTCCTCGGAGAGCTTTCCATCTTGAGCTCTACCTCCTTCCTCATCTAGAAATCTGTTTTCTTTAATTTGAATTTCAAATTTTAGAGAAAGAGGAAGCGATTTCTCATCTTTGGAAACTTGGGAGAGAGAGATCTTCAAATTTGAAACTGTGCAACCAAGTGGACCCTACCCTCATTAGGTGTGCATGGGAATCCACGCCCAATAAGGGTGTGGTCCCTATTATTTCTTCTCTTTTCTTTTTCTTCTTTTCTTTTTCTAAGTCTCTCTCTAGTGTGCGCCCCATTTTTATGGTAATTTCCTACAAAGACAAAAAGATTACTTTAATAATATCTAATTGTATGAGATTCTTGCATGCCATGCATGGGACCTAACTTAATAGACCAAATGAGCTAATTGATGCCGCAAGGCTTTGATGCATGTAATTGGTGTGACCTTTGGGTGATGTGGACCATTGATTTCACAAATGTCATGCAAGATCGAGGATTTTAAATGATTTTAACTGAAATTCCAACTTTGATGCCCATATGCATGAAATCATGAAATTATCTAAAATCGAATACAATAGGCCCTAATTAAGTCCATAATCCTACATAAAATTAAGGATTAAGGTGAAATCTTGTGGACTTATCATAAGTCTTGAAAACTTGAACATAAATCTCTTGAGTAATTGATTAGGAGGAACTTTTGTTTTAAAAGACGCTTCATTTCAATCTATGTCTCAACAAGATCTATGTTTTGTCAAAGATAAAATGTGAATAAGAAGAACCTCTATCTCAATGTGAGTATAGAGTATTGTATTTGACTATATTTTATAATGATGTGTACAAGCTGTCAAAATAATGTATAGGCTGATTTTATTTAGTTTACAAGGTGTAATGAGTCTATCTATGCTGCGATGGATAATAAGAATCTTTGATGAGTTGGTTTTAGTCAACAATTATTGATGATTGATTTGTGGGTCGGCTTTACATATGAGTTTTTACACACCCTCAAGCTGTTAGGTCAGGCACAAATTACCAAAAGCTTGTTTTGAAGACATTGAAATCTTTGCTCGGAGAGACATTTTGTGAAAATATTTGCTACTTGATCTTTGGTAGAGACGAACCGACCATCAAGGTCTTTTTGTAGGACCCACTCTCTGACATAATTAATGATAATTGATCTCAGTGTGTTTTGTTCTTGCATGAAACATTAGGTTGGAAGCAAGTACATATATGATCACACCAAATAAATGGAGCAATTAGGAGAGAGATGCAAAGATCTCGAAGTAGCATGCATAGCCAAGAGAGTTCAGTTATAGTATGAGCAAGACTTTTATATTTAGATCCAGTGGAGGAGCATGCTACGTTGGTTGCCTTTTGGAACACCATGACACCAGACTATATCCAAAATAAATGCAAAAGCCTGATATAGATTTGCAATCAATAGGGTCTCCTACCCCATTCAGCATCACAAAAGGCTACTAGTCATAGTGGGCCAGAATACAGATGAAGACCAAATTCTAGAGTGCCTTTCAAAAAACGTAGAATTCTTTTAACTACAGTCAGATGAGATTTAGTAGGAGCATACGTAAATTGATATACTTGGTTAATCACAAAGGAGATATAAGGCCGTGTTAAGGTATGGTATTGAAAACAATGTTGTGGTAGTATGTTGGATCTATGAATTTTTCCCAAGAACCTCAAGATCAACATATCCTTGGGTCTAATTTGAGCAATACAAAAGATAACTAAGTCATCAAAGTAAATCTTATCTCCAGAATCCATAGCTTTGATCTCTGAGATTTACAACTCTTGATCACTTCTCTCTTCTGTCAGATTTGAGTGATGGCTTCCTTACAAGAATTCTAGGTGTCAAGAGTTACACAGTGTGTTTCCCTTTTATAGGCTTTCCCATATGCATCCCTCCCATCAAGATACACGAGCCATTATTATTTTCGAAATGGCAGTGAATATATTGAGAAGATAACACACGGTACAGAAATTCAAAAGGGTCATTCATGTACTTGTCGATTCAATTGGTGAGAGGAACAATCCATTCAATGGTCATGTAGACTACACTAAATGGTGTTCCAACAGTCTCCCACTTAGTCCATGTGACCACATGCATATTCCTCAAATTTTTTTTATTTGAATATTTATATATATAATTTATAAACTGACTTATATTTGAAAACCTTGAAAAGCGACTTTGACTAGTGCACCATTTTGCGAAAAAAAATATACATTCAACTTTTATGCCATTCTATTATTATATATAAAAGAGACTGGTTTCAATTGAAATCAGCCTCAATTGATTTTGACCATATGCTCAATTTATTTTGACATTCCCTCTTCAATGTCTCTGCGGTCCCCACCTCCATATCAATTGTGGAGAGCCTTTCATACCATAACCCCACTTGGATCGTTTCATCACTTTATCAAGTCGTGTGTGGAGAATGGTAACCACCCTCTCTCCAAATTATGTCATATAATTGTCATTTAATATCCTCTTGGGTCCTTACCAATACATTAAGTCGCCCATAAATAAAATGGTAACAGCCCTCTCTCCATTTTAAATTATATAATTGTCGTTTAACATCCTATCATACTAGCCCTTTATCTTCAACTCTATATTAAAATTTTCAATTGTCATTTATCAACCTTAAGTGCCCTTTTTCCTCTTCATTTTATACCGTTCTTCCTGCACCACGGAATTTTCGATTCCCTCTCTAAAGAACTTGGAGAACCCAATGAGAAATCAGAAGCGCACATAGTTGAAATCCCCATTTTGGACTTCCGGTTCCTACCACGAAAAGAATATTATTCCATTGAGATCAGAGTGTAATTTAGTTGACAGTAGAAGTGAGGTGTTGTTAATAAAACTAGAGGGAGGATGAATGATTCATCCTCACTAGATTGGTTATAGACTATAGAGACCATTTGATCATTGTGAAGGAACTACTTGACTACAAGACAAGAAGGTTGTACATGAATGGCGTGGGATGATTCTAACAACCTAGAAGTTTGCTACTGCTGCTATAATGCTTTTACATGCACGGTATTATTTTGAGTGTTAAGCCCTCCATTGTCGACTACAAGCCCAATGCACCGAGATGGTTTGGTGGCTGTGAGGTAAGCCAGGCAGAATATTATCCACTGTTCCAGTAGGTTGAGGAAGTACTTAGTAACAATGAATTGGTATTTTTTTTTTATAGCTGGCATTTGTTCCAGGAGCTCAGCTTGCAACGCAGCCAAGGATTGGATCATTAAGATATATATGAGTTTTTCTGTTTCTTCCTTTTTCTCTTTTTTCTTTTTCTTTTTTTTTTTTGTTCTTTTTTTAAGGTTTTTGTCCTATTTGGGTTTCTGGATTTTGTATTCTTTTTTAAAAAGTCATTTTAGCTTTTGGATTAGTTTTTGAATAATACTTTATGATCAAATGATTGTCTTTTCTTATTCTTTGGCCATTTTTTTGGTAGATCAGTACCTATTAGGGGTCTCTAGATTAAGTTTTTTCATTTTAAAAATATTAATTTTAGTGTTGGGTTCTTTGATACTAGCCATGTGAAAGATATGGGCAGTTCTATAATTTTTTGGTAATAAAAAAATTCCCTTTTTATTGACATCTGGCTTTTTCATTTTTTTAAATTAATTTAGGTCTAGGGTTCTTTTTGAGATGATATTTGCTATTCTCTTAAGATATAGTGGTTAGTGATAGATTTTTCTCCATCCATTTTAGCTTCTGAAGTCATGTGGTGGGTTTGGTTTGGGTAAGGTTTTCAGAATATAAGTTGGGTACAAGGTGGGGAAACTCTGTCGAGTCACCTCATTATGATGAGTACCCAGTTTTGTATTTTATGTTCTTTATGAAATTAAAAAGTTAACTTACCATTATAAAAAAGCGTACTGAGGCAAATAAAGTGAAAATAATGGCCAAGTCGCCTCCTTTTGATGAGGTGTTGCATTTTGGACCATTTGCTACGTTTTGATTCGATTTTAACCAATTGATGTTTATGTTTAAGTAATTAGTACTAGAGGTTTGCGGTTAGCAATTTAAAAATTATTATCACAATATAATTGGAGACCTATATTTGATCTTTTACCATCAATGTTTGCACCTAAAAATTATGTAATATGCAACTTTGTTTTTCTTATTATAGTGTTTATCTTGCACATAAAGATTATTAATTTGAATTGATTATCATAAATAAATATTAAAAAAAGTATATTAGGAATTTTTTTTTGTACAATTAGATTATTTTATTTTTTTTAGTATACACTAATGTTCATACAAATTAAAATATTTTTGTAAAATTTCACATTTCTATATTATCTTCACAAGCAATAGGACACATATCTTAATCTTATGATAATAATAATGATAGTTGGTCATAATATCATTATCATCTTTTAGTAAGTTAGGAAAAACCACAAGTGTGGGTGCACTTAAGAGCCACCTGATGGCTGTATGGGTGATGTGGCTTTCCATCCAGCCATCAGGTGGCTCATGAGAGGGGCCCATTAAGTTATATACTGTATTTTGTATAATATCATATATACATTATATCTTGTTCCATTTTAATATGTCCGTACACAAAATATAATATTTTTTAATTTCCTATAAAATTTTAAAAGTTGGTAGACTTTTTATAATATGAATCATATAGCATGGGCATATTTTGCTAGTAATCTATGATTAGTCAAGTTTACCAATGTGAATCATGGCAATCACATTTTTATTGACATGTTTCCTTCCATAATCACAACATTCTCACCTAATCAAGTCCTAATTAAGTGTCAAAATAGGATCTTAACATGGCAATCCTATTCTAGTTGGGTACTTTAATGCCATAACCTTACATTCTCACTTTATCCACATTAATCACATGTGACAATAAAATATAAAGTAAGAATTAAGAAATCATTTTATTGCAACTATAATGATCAATTTTCATAGTATCAAATAAACATAAATATATAGATCCTAATAACGCAACTCATACAAGCTCATATTTAATTCATGTCCATTATAGGCCTTTGATGGTAATGCCTTCATTAGTGGATTTGCAATCATGAGGTCTGTCGGGCCCCAATGTTTGACACCAAACGATCTCGTACTTTCTCTTTCAAGACAAGATATTTGACTTGCAAGTACTTAGATTTACTAGAACATTTGTCATTCTGGGCAAAACATCTCGCTACATCATTGTCGCAATAAATCTTCAAAGTCCATGACCCAAAGTCCTGAGATGAAATTTCGCAACCACATCATAGGATTGATCGACTCGCTTTTTCGCTCACGGGGCTACTATTAGGGATTTTGTGTTTTGCAATTTGATGGATGCATTATCTTTTTAGCATCATTTGAGTTTTCGCATGACCATTGATTATGAAAAACTTGAAATCTTGATTTTCATATGCACTGCTTTTAAAACTTTTAGAATTTATGTCACATGCATGTTTTGGATTTTAAACTTGAATGCATTAAGTTTTGAAAAGAAGATTTTCGAACCATATGTCACATGCATGTTGTGGATTTTAAACTTGAATGCATTAAGTTTTGAAAAAAAGATTTTCGAATCATGCAAGGCTTTGGACCTAGATTTGTATATCATTTTAGGCATGATAGGTTCATGTTTTGGAAAATACTTTTGGAGATTTAAACATGAGTATAAGTATGATTTCCATGGCCCAGAATTCCCACGAACAAAATACTTTGGAGTAGCTTTTTGCTTAATCTTTTTAGAAGGAAAATTTTTTTTGGTGCTACAGTACTTGTGCTACGGTGTTTTCCTACAATATTTTGCTACAGTAATGTCGGCTAACCAAACTCAAGATATCAGTTAACCGGACCTACCCACTTTGTTTCCTATTCCAGAATATGAGAAATGTTAAAACCTGGAATTTCAGTCTTGCGCCGGTCAGCTGTCAGTTAACCAACATCAGTTCGGTTAACCAACATAAGGAAGTTCGGTCAATCAAATTCAAAGTATTTGACCGTTGGAATATGACCGTTGGGAGTTCGGTTAGCCGAACTTGAAGTCGGTTAACCAACCAACTAGCCGTTGGACAACTTTTTCTATATAAACAGCTCATTCCAAAGCCAAATTAGAGGAATCAAGGGCTACTCCTTGAGTTGTTTTGAGGCTAAACAAAGGGGAATGAGCTAAGAAATGCTAGAGGGTCGTAAAGGGAAGATAAATCTTAGAATCATGAGTAAATCATCTTAGTAAGCTTAGTTTTCCTTATCATATGTTTTCATGATTTGTTTAAATATTTGAAAAAATATTTTTTAGCATGCTAACTATGATTTGATGAATTCATTACATGTATTTCACTTTGAATTTCTTTGTTGTTTTGGATTCTTCATTTAGATTCAGACCAAGTTAGTTTTAACTTTCATATCATAATGGTTCCTACTTGATTTAAAACTTTGATTTCTCTCATAGCATGAATCTCATACTTAGTTGAATCTCTAGCTAATTGTTTTCATTCCATGAACACATAGGCAAGAAAATTTGTTTTGAAAACAACTGTGCCCATGCATCACATGTTTTAGATTTGAAATTTCAATACAACCTGCATAACTTGATAAGTCATATCTTTACAAGTTGTTTATTTAAAGAACATGTTATTAGCATTTTCACTTCAATCAAAACATTTGTGATTTAAACTTTCAAAAGCTTTAAGCTTACATTCATTGAGCTATCATTTTAAAACTTGATTGAAGTTCTCATACATACACAAAGCATTTATCTTTACATTCATAGAGTGAAATTGTATCTCTTTGTGTTGAGTTAGATTTACACTTTCATATCCTCCTAATTAAGAGGCTTTGTAATTTAACTTAAATTGTATATCTTCAAGTGTTTTGTAGACACTTCTTAGAGACAACCATTCTTAGGGTTGCATAGATTATTGCTTAGCCTTAGAAAAGCATAAGTGTATGGTTAGGGGTGAACCATAAAGCCCAAGAGGATATTGCTTAGCCTTTGAAAGCATATTAAAAGGTTATTGCTTAGCCTTGAAAAGCATTTTGTAAAGGTTATCACTTAGTCTATTGAAAAGCATAGATAGTGGAAATCCAGCGGGGTGTAGGATCACAAGCCGGTAGTAGATATAGACATTGAGGCCGAACCACTATAAATCATTGTGTTATGGTTAATGCTTTGTGGTGATTGTGTTTGTCAGTTTCCGCACTTTAGTTTATAATCATTACTAGTGACTAATTAATTTAAAGAATTTTAGAAATTGGCATAATTGGTCACAAAAGTCAAGCTCACCCTAGTCGTCCCCCCCCCCCCCCCCCCCCCTCTAGGGTTCGCATCCCGGACTTTCAACTACGAGGGTCAGTGGATGTGAGAATCCGGGGGGTCCAACCCTTTCTTTACTGGTGACAAAGCGAACATCAACTTCTTTATACGAGTATGCCAAATTTTCTACTATACTTGGAATTCACAAGTGGTGGTCCGTGGATCCACCTTCACAAGTAGAAAAGAAAATTAACTTTTTCTAACTTTCATTGCACATGTGTTAAGAAAAGAGACATGATTTAAATTTGAATACCGTGAAAGGCGATTTTCATTTGTTTGCCATGAAAGGCACTATTTTTTGCCGTGAAAGGCACTGTTTTTGCCGTAAAAGGTAATTTACAACTCCGATCAAAAGAAAAGATAAGACTTGTGCTTTTTGTGTCTCTTTTAAAAGAATAAAGTACAATGAGAAGAAAGAATGGAAAATCTAACTTTACAGGAGATTGCGGGGACTCATTCAGATTGACGATCGCAAGTCATATTTGAACTTCGCCGTCATCCTTCAGATGATAACAGAGGATGCCTTTGATTCTCTTGGCTCGGCTTGAACCTCAAATTTTTAGAGAATAAGGACCAAGAGGAGGTCCTATATCCAATAAAAATGTAAGTAGATGGGCTGAAAAGCCACGTCCAAGCCATGGAGATAGAAGGAGAGGGCCTTGGGGGGGTGGCCTCCCAAGGGACTTTGGTTACCTTATAGTAGTGGTCGCTTTAGAACTTCTTCAACGAAGGAGAGGTCGTCGTTAGAGCGTCGTAGCAGCGTTGCAGAGTTTTTTTCTAGGATTTGCACCTTATTTTTTCCGTCCCTGAAATGGTGGAAATGGCCTCCTTTTATAGGCTTTTGGTGGCCGGGGGGGGGGGGGGGGGGGGGGGTGGTGGTTGGTTTATGGGCTTTAAATGCATTTATTGCATTAATGCTCCATGATGGGAGGAGTTACACATATTCATTTATGCTTTTTGTAACTTCTTTTGTAACTCCTTTTTCTTAGATTTTGAGTGGCCGTTGGAGAATAATAGGCATTTAATTGCATTTCAACTCCATGATGGAAGGAGTAACATGGTTTAATGCCATGATTGCCATGGCTTGTAACTTTCACTCCTTGGCTTCTGATTGGGCCGTCCACAATAATGAGTAATCAACTACATTAATTTGTCATAAAATGAGTCATTAACCGCATTAAGTGGTCGCCAAAGTACTTGAAGAATAGCAGGCCACGCCGCATATTTTGGAATTCTACCCGTGACATAGGAAGCCCTGATCGCTGGTGGATCTTTCATGCCAATTGCTATCAAATGATCGCGCAATTTCAGACATTAATTACTACCAGTGAGCCGGTACCATCTATCCTATCGATTTCTCAATCGGTCCAGTAGAAAGTGTACTTTCTTGGTCAACCAGTTGGCGATTTCAAAATGTCCGATGAAGAACCCATGATTTCGAAAGCGACTCTATGACATTGTCAAAGATTAACGGATTTCGTGCCCCAAAAATCAATTTTTTAGAAAATCATGGAGGCCAAACAGCTCGAAACGCGAAAAGGGACCCAAAAATGGGTTTTCGGTGAAAATCCGGTGACCCAGATTTCCAGGGTCGCCGACGACCATGCACCCATGGTCGTTGGCAACCATGCACCCATGGTCGTCGGCGACCATGAGGCAAGGTTGCCGGCAACCATGGGCCATGGTTGTCGGCGACCATGGGGCTTTTTGCCCCTTTTGGTTGCCGTTTTTCGATTGTTTTCTTGTTTTTTCCCCTTTTTTCTTCTTTGACATTTTTCTTGGTAATTTTGTACATATTTTGGCATGACTTCCTTGCAGAAAACTTGAAGAGAAGCCATGCAGATTAAAGGGCAAAGTTTCTGATTTTCCGGAAAAACCGAAGACTTTGTCGTACAGAGGTGCTAATTTGCCATCAGAAGCCAA
Source organism: Persea americana (assembly GCA_029852735.1). Taxonomy (NCBI): domain Eukaryota; kingdom Viridiplantae; phylum Streptophyta; class Magnoliopsida; order Laurales; family Lauraceae; genus Persea; species Persea americana. The sequence goes on from CM056819.1 coordinate 28,647,554, forward strand.
AACTAGGTCAAACAATGTCGGAATGACCTGAAATTTGAGGTAAAGCTTCGTAGGCTATAAATAAGACCAACCACAAGCTTTCGTTTGAGTTTTGAAGCCGTGTGGGATCCTGTTGCCAGTAGACTTGATTTTGTTGCGAGGAAGACGCCGCACTTTGATGTATAGTCAAATGATGTCCGATTGACCTAAAATTTGATAGGGAGTCTCTTGAAATCATTTTAAGGTGATCCATTATCTCCGATTTGGAAATCATTGTCCTAAGGGGTCTGCTACCGAGAGGCTTGATTTAGCTTTCTTGATATTTCAAAAGGTCTCAAAAGGTATAAAGAGGCAAAGTGACATTTTTTATGTCAACAGTGATCGCAGCTTCAAAGCATGCCACATACTCTACATCAATTGTGGAAGGAGTGACTCTTGTTTACTTCACGCTTCTCCACAAAATAACCCTACCGGATAATAGAAAGTTATATCCTAAAGTTGACTTCTTAGTGTCAATACATCCAGCAAAGTTCGAATCTGAATATCCTAACACCTCCAAATGATCGGATCTCTTATGTGTGAGCATGTATGTGCCAGTACCACGTAGATACCGTAAAACCTTCTTTACCCTTGTCCAATGTGCCATGCCTAGATCACTTTGGAATCTACTTAACATTGTGACTGCAAAGCTAATATCTGGTTTGATATAAGTCTGTGCATACATCAAACTTCCCATTGCAGCAATATAGGGACATTTGTTCATTTGTTTCCTCTCTATTTCATTCCTTGGACGTTGATCCTTACTAAATTTATCTCCCTTATTAATGAGTGCATCATGTGGCCTACACCTTTCCATATGAAATCTCTTAAGAATAGTATTGATGCAGGCTTCCTAAGATAACCCAAGTAATCCTCGAGATCTATCCCAAAATATCTCAATTCCTATTACTAAGGTCGCTTCACCCATGTCTTTCATATCAAAAGTACTCTCAAGATAATCCTTGGTCTCATGAATTAAACCAAGGTCATTACTAGATAGTAGAATGTCATCATAGGACGACCTTAAGATATATACAATGGTCAATAACATTTTCGGTGAAATCGAATGCTGTTATAATGTTACTGAACTTTAGATACCATTGTCTAGAAGCTCGTTTAAGGCTGCATATTTGACTTCTTTAACTTACAAACTAATTTGTTGTTACCTTGTTCTACAAAGCCTTCGGGTTGTTCCATGTAAACATCCTCTTCTAGATTCTCATTTAGGGCCATTTAATGTAACTCTAAGTAAAAATTAGCTTTAAGATCCACCACAAATCTGAGTGAATCTTTCTTTGATACCGGAGAGTAGGTTTCATTATAATCGATACCTTCTCTCCGAGAAAAACCTTTGGCTACTAGTCGGGCTCTGAATCATTCGACTTTTCCTTTGGAGTCCATTTTGATCTTAAAGACCCATTTACATCCAAGAGTTTTGGACACCTTGGGAAGTTCGACAAGATCCCAAACTTTGTTATTAGCCATAGATTTTAATTCATCTTTTTCATAGATTCTATCCATTTATCAGAATTGTCACCATTAATGGCTTCTTTGAATGTTTTATGATCTTCTTTCATTCCAATATTTCCCTCTTGTAACTTAATCATCTAGAACTGTGGGTCTTCTCACTCGAGTTCACCTTCTCAATTCTTCCGAATTTATTTTATTAACACTTGGTTGTGTAATATTTGGAATTTGATTACCTTCAACAGTTTGTTCTGGGAGTGTTTCGTTGTTGACGGGTTGTTGTTCCTCTAGATTATCGCTATTCAATATATCAAAGGGAAAATCTAAGTCATATGGTTCAACTTGTGGTGGTCGTACCTCTTGAATACCAATATAAAGTGGGATAACTATTCCACTTTTATCAGGAAATATCGCATCCCTGATTTCATTATAAGTGATGTTTCTTGTTTCACCAATCCCACTTAGCATTATTGGACTCTACAATCCTAGTGGTATGAGCAGGATAATAAAACCTATACCCTTTAGACCTTTCTTGATAACTGATGGTCCCAGCTTTTTCTCTTGCCTTCCTCCGTCCCGAGTCCGCCGGGGTGCGGCGGGGCGAAGGAGAAAGCGAGCATCAACATTTTGTACGGGTATGCCAGATTTTCTATTCTACTTGGAATTTGAAATGGTGATCCGGAGATTCACCTTCACAAGTAGAAAGGAAATCAAAACTTTTTTTCTAACTTTCCATTGCACATATATTTTAAAGAAAGAGACAAGATTTTTTAATGCCATGAAAGGCGATTTTGTTTAATTTGCCGTGAAAGGCGATTTTGCGCCGTAGAAGGCAATTTCGCCATGAAAGGCGATTTACAAATCTTATCAATAATGAAAGACAAGAATTGTGATTTTTTGTCTCTTTAAAAAAATACGAAATACAACAAAAGAGGAAGAAAGAGGGATCTAACTTCTCAGGAGATCGTGGGGACTCGTTCAGATCGACGGTCGCGAGTCATGTATGGACTCCGCCATCATCCTTCAGATGAGAACACTTGATGCTTTTGATTCACTTGGCTTAGCTTGGACATCGGATTTTTAGAGGACAGAGACCAAGGGAAGGTCCTATATCCAATAAAAAAAAACCAAGTAGACGGGCTAAAAAACCGCATCTAGGCCATGTTGGATAGAAGAAGAGGGGTAACCTTGTGGGGGTGGACCCCCAAGGGACTTCAATCACCTTGTAGTGTTTGCAGCAGAGTTTCTTCAGGGCAGGAGAGTTTCTTTGTGCAGAGAATTCTTCATGATAATTTTTAGGACCCTTTCCCTTTGGAATGACCGCCTATTTATAGGCTTTTGGTAGCCATTAGGAAGGTTTATGGGCATTAATGGCGTTAATGCTCCATGATGGGAGGAGTTACAAGATTTAATTTCATAATTTTGTAACTCCTTTTTCCTTGAATCTGATTGGTCGATGGAGAATAATGGGCATTTAATCTCCATGATGATGGGGGTTTCATGATTAATTACCATGATTAAACTCCATAATGATAGGAGTTACATGGTTAATTACCATGATTAATTGGACTTGTAACTCTCATTTGCTTGCTTCTGATTAGGTCGTCCAGAATAATGAGTTAATGACCGTATTAACTTGTCATAAAAGGGTCAATTAAAAGCATTAATTGGTCGCCGAGTCGCTTGAAGAGTCGCCGGCCGTGCCGCGTCTTTTGGAATTCTTTTTGCGATGATCATTGATGGATCCGCATGCGGTTTGATGTCGGATGACGGTGCAAATTCAGACATTGATTGGTACCAATGGGCCAGCAACATCTGTCCAGTTGATTTCACGATCGGTCAGGCAGAAAGTGTGCTTTCTTGGTCGGCCGGTTGGCGATTTTGGAGTGTCCAATGATGATCGAATGATTTTGATGGTGGATCCGTGATGTTGACGAAGATCGATAGATATCATACCTCAAAAATCATAATTGACAAAATCATAGGGGCCAAACATCGCGAAACGCGAAAAATACCCGAAAAAGTTGGTTTCCAGGCGAACTTTGGCGGCCCAGATCCCTATGGTCGCCGGCGACCATGGGGGACTTGTCCCCTTTCGGTCGCCATTTCTTCGCCGTTTTTTGAGTTTTTTTGCTTCTTTTTTCTCCTGTATTCTTCTTGAGATTTCTCCTCATTTATTAGCTTGATTTCTCTGAAGAAAATCTATCGAGAAGCCATGCAAATCAGAGCACAAAGTTTCCTATTTTTGGAAAAGCCGAAGACTTTGTAGCCGATTGTCCGCCAAGAGTTGTAACTAGGTCAAACGATGTCGGAATGACCTGAAATTTGAGGTGTAGCTTCCTGAGCATTAGATAGGACCAACCATGGGCTTTTATTTGAGTTTTGAAGCCGTTCGGGGTCCCATCGATGCTGACTTGATTTCACCGCGTGGAAGATGTCGAGCTTTGATGTGCGGTCATCCGATGTCCGATTGACTTGAAATTTGGCAGGGAGCCTATTGGAATTATTTTGAGATGATCCATTAGTTCCGACTTGGGTGCCATGGTCCCGGGGAGCTCCATCGCCGGTAGGCTTGATTTTGCTTCGGAGCGTCGAAGCCGGGTCAAACGTCATCGGAATGGCCTGAAATTTGACGTGCAACCCTTTGGAAGCATGTAGAAGCTACTCATGTGCTTTGTTTGATGAGTGGCGGCATCGAGGATTCTCGCCGCCGAGAGGCTTGATTTCGCTGTTCGAGAGTTGATGGAGGGTCAAACGGTGTCGGTTTGACTTGAAGTTCGACATGGGGCCTTTTGGAGGTATTTTGAGACCATCCATAGGCTCTGATCAAAGATTTGATGTCTTTGACACTGTTGCCGCCGAGAGCTCCTACTCAGCCGTTGGACGATTGAAGTTAGGCCAAATGGTGTCGAAATGGCCCGAAACTTCATGTGTACCCTTCTTTTGGCTATTTTGAAGGATCTTGCAGTTTTTGTTTGATTCTGACAAGGTCTGATGCTTGAAGCAGCTTTGCCTGTTTGTAGTAGGATGCGGCTCCTTGTAGCTTTTGATGTTGAGGAGGCAAAGTGACATTTTTTGTGTCAACATATGCCCCCTCGAGGTACAGCGACGAATCGCGTAGCTTTTGCAGTCGATGTGCCTCGAAGAAAACTTTGAATGAGAACTTCTGACTTGACCAAAAGTCTCTGAGCATTTTTCTTTGATAGAATAGCCTTTTGAGTTTCCAAGGGGATTTTATGGCAGTGAGAGAGATCACGTACCATCTCAAGGCAAAATTTTGAAAATGACATTTGGATTGGGTTTTTGGGTTTTGGATTTTCCTTTTTAACCTTGTGAACCTAAAGGCTTTGTGCGGCGCATCAGGCAGTCAAGAAGGTTTTTGGTTTTTGACCTTGTAACCTAACAAGCTGTATGTGGCAGGTTAGGGGGTCGGATTTTGAATTTTGATTTTGGTCTTGTAGCCTAACAAGCTGTATGTGGCAAGTTAGGGGACCAGGATTTGTTTTTTGGTTCTGACCTTGTGACCCAACAAGCTGTATGTGGCAAGTTAGGGGACCATGATTTGGTTTTTTGTCACTTTTAGGACAATTTTGGGTCCATTGAAGTGGTTTGGGTTTTTGTGGAATGTCAATTTCAAGGTTTTGGCTTAATTTGGTTCATGAGGTGGGATGGTTTGGATTTTTGGAAACTCATGAGGCTTGGATTTTTTTTGTATGGTCCAATCGACTCAAAGGAGGCATGGAACCATTTTTGTATGCTCTGGGTAAGAGGAATTTTGACTAAAAACCACTTTTAGTGCCTAGGTGGTCAAACCTGGCTCATGTGGGCTAACCCATGGGATCTTAAGCTTTAAAGAAGACTTAAATCTCATGTGGTGTCATTTTTGTAAAGAATATCTAAAAATATCTTCTTTGGGTAGAGAATATCTAAAAATATTCTTACTTGGAGAGAATCTCTCAAGTTTCCTTCATTTTGTGAGAGATTTTCTCAAAGTATCTTTCTTTGGGAGAAAGTTTCTCATAATCCCTCTCTTTTTGGAGAGAATTTCTCAAAGAATCTTCTCTTTAAGAGAGAATATCTCAAATTTCTCCTTTTTTAGTAAGTTTGCTAATTTTTAGCACTTACCTCCTTTCTTTTCTCCTTCTTTCCTCTTTGGTTTTGCTTTCTTCTATAAAAGCAAGGAGGTTGGATCTCTTGTTGCTATTGCTCTCTTTTTGCAAAAATCTTTAAGAGTGCTCCAAGATCAAGAACACTTCTTCTTCTTTAAGGATCTTCAAGCTTTTTTTTCTTCTTCTCCATCAATGGCTTCAAGTAAGTTTTCTTTTCCTAAGAAACCCCATGTAGAAATAGAAAAATGCTTTCTTTCTTTCCTTTTCTTTTCTTTTTTCTTTCTCTCTTTTTTTTTTTCTTTTTCACGTGCATTCCTTCTTTTTTTCAAGTTTTTTTTTCTTTTTTTTTTCTTTCCTTTCTCTGTCTTTCTCTTTTCCTTTTTCTTTCACGGTTTTCTCTCTTCTTTTTTTTTACCATGTTTTTTTTTTCTTTTCTTTCTTTTTTTGTGTGGCCGTACAGACAAGAGCGTACGGCCACGTGGCCTGTGGGCAAAATTTTTCTTCCCTTTTTTTTTTTTTTTTTTGAAAAGAGATTCTCTTTTTTTTCTTTTTCCTTCTTTCTTTCCCAGATTTTGAGAAGCGCATGCATGACAACTTTCCTGCTATGCATTTTTTTTTTAGAAAATGGAATTGGAAGTATGATAGTGCACACCTGTAAATCTTTTGCAAGTCTTGGGATTTGGAGCTCGCAGCAATGTTGAGCGCTTTCTTGGTCTTGCGGGGATTTTCTGAGGAGCTTTGCAAGTTTTGGATTCTGGAGCTCGCAGAAATGTTGAGCCCTTTTCCAGTCTTGCGGATATTTAAAAAGATTTGGTTTGATCTCGCAACAATGTTTGAGTTCAAGCCTTCTTCGAGAATTTTCCATTGATTATGAGCTTGCAGCGATGTCGAGCCCATCTTCAAGCTCCTATTTCTTTCGGGGTGTTTCCCTTTTCTTCGGAATTGCCCTAGAACTATACCAAAACTTCGCTAGAATTTTTTTAGCAAAATTCTGTCATTTTGATGATTGATTTTTCTCTCTTTCCATCTTTTGCAGGTAGTTCCTCCAGAACAAACAAGGGTAAGGAGCCCGTCAATGATGCGCCTCGCCGTTCTACCAGATCCTCTAATGTGGCTGTACAGCAGGCCTGGGAGGAGGTTCAGTATGTCGAAAGGAACTTGGAAGAGTGTGACTCGCTCAACCGAAATGAGATGGGGCAACGTTTGATCGCCCTCAAGGATGAGGAGTTTTACAAGATTATGGTAAGCAACCGTCCTTGGGTCACGGACGATCAGAGCATTGTGCCCAAGCCTACCTTCTTCTTTGGTAATGCAGTCCCTGACGATTCAACATACCAAAGGAGATGTTTTTAGTTCTCTTACACAGTTGATGGTGAGAAGAGAACTGTTTCTACCCCGTCGACCATCAATCGAACTATCTCGATCATGAGCCTTTCCTCCACATGCTCGAAGAGGGAAGATCCTCCAAGCTGGGTGAAGAGGACAAATGTGATCAAGACCGAGGTTTTTGTTGGTGGCCCTTCTGGTTTTGCAAAGAAGTTGTCTGCCTGTATGGACATTTTGATGCCGACCAGCGGCTACCAAGGTTCGGATTACCCTTCGGTCGATTTGAGACTAGTGGGCCTTAGCATTTTCAAGGGCAATGGCAGCAATTGGGTGAAGCCTTTTCAACTTCATGGCCGTTTCAGTGCTGACTCGAGCTGGGAGTCGTGGACTGATCACGACCTGCAGGTCGGCGGTGCCATTCTGAAGGAGGCAGAGATTTTTGACGCGGTTCGCGCTTTTCGACAAACCGTGGTTTTCTCTGATGAGGCCTTCATGGCCATGCTGGAGTCGTTCCTTCCACAAACCAACACCTTCGTTGTCACGAATAGTGAGATTGGTTTTTCTTTAAAGGAACTGAGCACCATCACTGGGCTGCCTATCCTCGGCAATCTCTATGAGGAGTTCATGCCTATCGACAGCGTCCTTGAGGAGCAGTCTGAGGAGTTCAGGCTTTTGTACTTTCAGCTCGTCGCCTTCTACGATTTTTTGAAGGAAAAGGAGGGCTCGAAAGTCCGGTGTAGCAGTTGGAGGGGTGGTAGCTTTTTGTCTTCCAACTTCTTTGACAGCAGGGAGTCTTCTGAGAGTACGACCCAGGAAACCAGGGCTAAGAACTTGGATTCAAAGAAGATCTCCGCCAAGCGAGAGAATTTGAAGGAACTCTTCGCAATTCATTCTGACATTGCACTGTGGAGAGATCTCGTTGTTTACCTCACTTATTGGTTGGGTGAGGCTGCTTTTACTGGAGGAGATGGTACGCACATCAGGCCGCATTGCATTTTTCCGGCTTGTCAGATGGTGTTTGGAAAGTGACTTGCTTTGGTGCCTGCTCTTTACTCCAATTTATGCACCGAACTGCAGGCTACTGCTTTCCTGGTTCGGCTTGGGCTTCCCATGAATAGGGCATTTTCAGCCCACATTTGATATTCGTGGTATGTATACCACTATCCCAGTTTCCACCGATTGGGTGCTGCACAGGACGATGACCCGTTTATCATTCAGTTGGCTAAAGAGAAGCCTGTTTCCGAATCTCTTTTATCTGCCCATTTGAGGATCAGACGATTTTGGGACGTCAAGATGGGGCAATCTTCAGTGAAGCTTTCTCCAGGTTTGCGGAAGAAGGTTTTTTATTTTGGTGTCTCCCGTGATTCAACCAGGGCAGGGTTAGGGAGACACTATTCTTTGACAAATGCGGAGAGGAGTTGGCTTTTTAACATACGTGTCGGCACGATGGTGTACCGCAAATATCTTTTCGTCGACATCCAGCCGTATGTTCTTTCGCGTTTTGCCATACAGTTGGGCTTCTCCCAAGGCGTTGTTAGAGCGACTTCGAGCAAGGTGAAGCGTTTTGGAGGTCTGCAGGACAGGAGGAATGCATGGGCCTTCTATAGCGCGAAAGACACTACCACCATGATTTCTTATCCTGAGTTGCCCACTTTCCAGACTGCTGGCTTCACGAAGTGGTTCGTGGAGAGCCATTCAGTGTACCGGGGACATTCCAAGAAGGAGCTCGATGTAAAGCAGTCTTTCGGGAAGGGTCTTGGGAAGTCAGATGGCTTCCGCCGAGAAGAAGTTCTGGCTTTCCTTTCTGGAGAAAAGCACATAACAGGTTTTCTCAAGGACCAGGACATCATCGGATCGGGAGCTGCACAAGAAATACTTGGTGAGGTCTTGGAACAACTCGCAAAGGAGGAGGCTAAGGTTGCTGCTTGGATACAAGCCGAGCGAGCAAAGGCTTCCATGGAGTCTACCGGTAAGAGCAGACCATCCAGTGAGGACTCTGGCGAGAGGCCCGATTTCGATGGTAGGGCGGGTACTTCCAGCAATTCGTCCCGTAGGAGCAAGAGGAGAAGAGGACAGAGTCAGAGACGGCACAAAAACTCTCCTGATCTGGAAATTCCTTCCACCACTGTTGAGGAGGCATCAAGGGATGATGATGAGCCTCCAGAGAAGAGAAGCTGGGGAGAAAAGATCGGTAGTGATGGTATGACCCTTTTTCTCTCTTTTTCCGCTTCTTTCTTTTTATGAGGCTTTTATTTTTTATCTACTGTTTTTCTTTCTTTTGGCAGAAGATGATGATATGATGATGCCTAAGGTTCCGGCCGATGAGGTGGTGACGGATCCGATCGTGGCATCTGACGAAAAACCCAGAGACTCTGAAGTAAATCCAGAATCTCCACCTGGTATGATTTCTTTTTTCTTTTCATTTTTCTTTACTGCCATTTACTGACATATATTTTTTTTATTTCTTGCCAGCTGACTTGCCAGAAGATTCCAACGACTTTAAGCCATCCATATATGCGACTTTTGATGATGCTTCGGATGAGCTCATGGAGGCAGAAAGCATTCCGCCAGTCGTCGAAAAAGGTACTTTGTAGTGATAATCTTGATATTTTGATTTTTGACAAGATCATATTCATACATTTTTCATCTTTCATTGGCAAGTTGTGAGGTGACAGAAGAAGTTCCTCTATCTTTCTCAGAGCCAGAGCAGGGGGTACCCGCCGCTGATCCAGGAGTAGGGGCTTCTTCTACTAGTTTCGATAAGGCAGAGGTGAGTCGGCATGCTAATATTCCTTCTCCGGCGGCTCCGATTGGAAAGAGCTTCTTGATTACCCTCCCAACGGTGCCTGACATGGGTAGTCAACCAACGGAGCATGGCGAGTCTTCATCGAAGCCATCCCGTCAGTTTGCGAGGAAGGTGTTGAAGAGAGTCTTGAGCTCATGGGTCGAGACTCCTTCTTCTAGCCATTTGGAGGCTAGTTTCGGCATGGTTAAGCATGTGCAGGACATTCTTGCCGATAGCGAAGAAGTCGGTCTGGACATTACAGATGCCAAGGCTTTTGTTGATGAAGTCATCACTCTAGGCAACAAGTGGAATGAGACCAAGAGCTTTCCAAATGATGACTTCTTCAACGAGATGTTTTTGAAGCCTTCTAGCGAGGTCAAATCTGAACTGAATGAGATCTCGCGGTCTCGAAAGCAGCTCGTTCGGGAGAGGAACGGTACCGAGTTGGCTATTATTGAGTTGACACAGGACTAGCACCCTCTCAATAGGGAGGTCATTGAGGCCAGACAGCACCTTGAGCTATTGGAAGAGCAGGCCGCTGCCAAGTGAGCTGTTACTTTGAAAGCTCGCGATAGAGAGAGGACTCTCATTCGCCAAGTCGAGGAGGCTGAAAGCAATCTCCGGAGGAAGACTCAGGAATATGAACAATGGCAAATTCTCTGGGAAGAGCTTCCTCGTGCTAAAGATGGGTCATGACGGCATACTGCTTTTTATAGGAAAATCCAAAAGAAACGTGGCCTGGAAACTTTGGAGGCTAAGGCCAAGAGTTTGCTTGAGGAGTTAAGTCTTTGGCTGAAGACCATGTCAGACTAGTCTCCTGACTTTGTAGCAAACTTTTCCCCTTTTGCTCTGGCACCTCCATGTAAAAACATTTTTCGGCACCTTTCTTTTTTTGTATCCCCTTATTTCACTTAAATTCACTTTTGATGAAAACATAAGCAAAAATTGAATGGGAATGGTATGTTTGGAAATTTGATCAAAATGTTGTCATTTTGTGAAAATCTTTTGTCAAATGGTTGTTTTAGGCATGAAAGCCAGATTTTGTGGCAAAAAGCTTGATTTTTGGGATGGCGTGAAAGCCGAATTTTGAATGGCGTGAGAGCCAAAATTTTGTTTGTGGCATGGGAGCCGAGTTTTTGGCATGAGAGCCGATTTTTGTGGCGTGAAAGCCAAGTTTTGGTTTTGTGGCATAAGAGCCAAAATTTTTTTTTTTTTTTTTTTTTTGCATGAAAGCCAGATTTTGTGGCATAGAAGCCGATTTTTGTTTGTTTGGCGTGAAAGCCAGATTTTGTGGCAAGGAGGCCGAGTTTTTGAAAACCAAGTTTTGTTTTGTCGGCATAGAATCCAGATTTTTTATTTTTTGGCATGAAAGCCAGGTTTTTGGCATGAAAGCCGGGTTTTGTTTTGTTGGCGTGGAAGCCAGATTTTGAGTTTTCAACATAAAAGCCAGGTTTTTGGCATAAAAGCCGGGGTTTTTTTTTTTTGTTTTCAAAGTGCAAGTATCGACTAAGAGTCGCCTCCCTGCTGAATGGTACTGCAAGTATCGATGGAATGTCGCTTCCTTGCTCATTCGGTTGGGAGTATCGATGAAATGTCGCCTCCTCGCGGATTTTGGTGCAAGTATCGACTGAATGTCGCTTCCCTGCCTTTTTTCAAAAATTTTGTTTTGTGAGTATCAATGGAATGCCGCCTCCCCACGATTTTTGAAATTTGAGGTTTTTTCAAACCTTTGTTTTTGTTCTGAAATTTGGGTTGTGGATATCAACTGAAACGTTGTGTCTCCACGATTTTTGAAATCTTGCAAGTATTGACGAGGTGTCACTTCCTTGCGATTTGGGAAGTATCGAATGGGGTTCGCATCCTTCTGATTTTTGGGTTTTGTGTGAGTATCGACTAAACGTCGCTTCCCCACGGTTTTTCGAAAACCATTTTTGTTTAAAGACACGATGGTCGTAAATTTTGACTCAAAACCATTTTTATGGAAAAAGTCGGGGTGGACTAGGGTGGAAATCTCCGAGTCTTGATTTTTGTTTCAAACCATGAATTTTGGGTTCAAGGATCGAAAGTTTTGGTCAGGTTAGGGAAGAGGCTCCCAAACTTGGATTTTGGGTTTGACTTTTCTCTTCTTTTTTTTTAAACAATGAAACATTGAAAGTAAACATTGTTTTGGGTTTTTAGAAATTTCAACATAGGGATAAAAACTCTAAAAAGGGTGGGTTTGACGAGCAAATACCTAGGAATAGGCTTTGGCCATGCAGGCATCGCTCTGACCCGTTGTAGGAAGTCTTCAAGGGTAGTACCGCTTCAAAAACTTGTCATTGATGGGCAGCATACATCTGTCACCCTCCATGTTTAGAAGAGCATATACGCCATTGGAGAAGACTTTGTCGATGACGAAGGGTCCCTCCCATTTTGGTTCGAATTTGCCTTTGGATTTGTGGGCAAAAACCATTGGCCTTTTCACCGCAAGAACCAAGTCACCCTTTTTGTGGGCGCGTTGCCTGACCTTCTTGTCAAAAGATCCTGTCATGCATGCTTGGTAAAGCTCAACGCTTTGTAGAGCTTCGAGCCATCTTTCATCGAGATTATCCAGTTCTTGGAGTCTCAATTTGACGTTACTTTCTTGCGTCATTTCATTTTGTAGAGATACCCTTAAAGAAAGAATTTGTACTTCTAGAGGAACAACTGCTTCACATCCATAGACCAAGGAGAATGGTGTGCAATGGGTTGGTCCTCGAATGGTAGTCCGGTGGGCCCATAAAGCTTCAGGCAGTTTGTCGCTCCAGTCCCTTTTGTGACTAAAGACAATTTTCTTGAGAATTTTGCAGAGTGTCTTGTTGAAGGCTTCTGCTAGTCCATTTGCTATAGGGTTATACGGAGTCGAATGACAACTTTGAATTTTGTATTTGTCGCAGAACCTGTAGAATCTGTGATCCCAGAATTGTGGCCCGTTATCATGGACGAATCTTTTATGTATGCCGAAGCAACAAATGATGTTGGTTCACAAGAACTGAAAGACTGATAAGGTCTTCATTTCACTGAACGCAAATGCATCTGACCACTTGGAGAAATAATCCGTAGCGGCGAAGATGAAGCGATGGCCTTTGCTTGACGGGGGAGAGATAGAACTTATGATGTCCATACCCCAGGCTTCGAAGGGCCATGAGATCACTGTAGGATGTAGCCATTCTGGAGGCATGTGGACATAATCTCCATGAACTTGGCATTGTTGGCAACGTTTAGCAAATTGTATCGCGTCAGCTACCATAGTAGGCCAATAGTAACCAAACATTTTTATCTGATCATAGAGCTTACGACCAGCCTGATGGGCTTCACAAAGACCAGCATGAACTTCTTTTAGAGTCTCTTCCACCTCTCGTTGTGACAAGCAACGTAGGAGTACTCCATTGAAGGATTTCTGTAAAGCATTTTGAAGGGAATATCCAAATGAAAGTTTGGGGCTCGTCTTTGAATGCTTACCCGCTCTTTTGGATCTTTTGGTAGGATTTCGAACATAATATAATCAATGAACGGATCCCTCCAGTCGCCAATTGGAGGTTTAAGGATGGAAATCCGACTTCCGACCACTCGGTGGCATTCAGCGACTGCTTGGTGTGTGTTGAGAGGAGGGGGAATCTTTCTTTGACACACTGTAATTTTTATGTTTTCCCGTTCTTGGATTGCTATAGATGCAGCGAGTCCAGCCAGGGCATCTGCACGGATGTTTTCACCTCTGCGGATGTGAGTGATCTAACAGACATCAAACTTTTGTCAAAGTGACTGTGCCTTGTTGTAATAAAGTAACAGATCAGGCTTCCTGATTTCATATTTCTGATTCATCTGGTTGACGATCAATTGGGAGTCCCCAAATGCTTCCAGCATGGTGATACCGGATTCAAGGGCGAGTTCCAATCCTATGATCAGAGCTTGGTACTCAGCTGCATTGTTTGAACATGGTTCCAGTAGCGAGAATGCGTGTGGAATCATGTATTTGTCGGGACTAACAAAGAGAATGCCAATTCCCGATATCGGCTTTCCTTTTTCATTTGTCCTGGTCGCACCATCGAAATACATGTTCCAGGAGGCATTTGGTGAGGAAGTCTCCACGTTGTAGACAAGTTCGTCTGGGAGATCATCCCTGAGCGGAGAATCCTTAGGCAGTAGATGTTCTGCAGGAAAATCTGCCAGAGCTTGGCCTTTTATTGCTTTTTGTGGTACATACCTAATATCAAATTGTGACAGAATGATGGATCATTTTGCCAGCCGGGCATTGAGAGAACCTACTTTTGTGACAAGGACCTTTAAGAGATTGATCCTCGATATCAGGTATACTATTTTTAACAGCAAATAGTGACGTAGCTTTTGTACGGCGAAGATCACTGCCAAGTATTCTTTCTCGACTGAAGAGTAGCGATGCTCTACACCTACCAACATGCGACTGAGGTAGTATAGAGCAGCTTCTTTTCCTCCATCATTTTCTTGTGCAAGTAGAGCGCCCAAAGAATAGTCGAGAGCTCTTGTGTACAAGATGAATGGTTTTCTGGTTGTGGGAGCAGCCAACACCGGAGGTTTGGTCAGGTACGACTTGATGTCTTGAAATGCAGCTTCACATTCTGCATCCCAGACAAAGTCTACACCTTTTTTCATTAGGCGAGAAAATGGATGGCACTTCCCTGATAGGTTGGAAATGAACCGTCGGATGTACGCCAACCTCCCTTGAAGCCCTTTCAGTTCTCTCAGGGTTCTTGGAGATGGTATTTCTAGGATAGCCTTGACTTTGATGGGGTCAAGCTCTATTCCAGCTTTCCGAACTATGAATCCGAGGAACTTACCCGATGAGACACCGAAGAAGCATTTGAGGGGATTCATTCGCAGTTTGTGTTTGCGAAGCCGAAGGAAGACTTCACGAAGATCTTTGAGATGGTCTTCTTTTCTTTTGCTTTTGACGGCGAAGTCATCAACATAACATTCGACCGTCTTGTGCTGCATATCTTGGAATATCTTCATCATAACCCTCTCATATGTTGCACCGGCATTTTTCAGACCAAATGGCATGACAGTGTAGCAATACATGCCAAATGGGGTCCGAAATGATGTATGCCTTTCATCTTCGGGATGCATCTTTATCTGGTTGTAGCCAGAGAAGCCATCCATGAAAGTCATTCGCTTAAACCCGCAGGTGTTGTCAATCATTACCTCCGGTATGGGGAGCGGGAATTCATCTTTGGGGCATGTATTATTCAAGTCTCTATAGTCAATACAGACTCTGAGTTGCCCATTTTTCTTTGTCACGGGGACGATGTTGGCCAACCATTCATGATGTTGTTCCTCTTGGATGAAGCCAACGTTTTTGAGTTTCTGGACTTCTTGTTCAATTTTGTCCATCACATCAAGACGGAATCTTCTTTGCCCTTGTTTGACAGGCTTGACATTTTCTTGCAAGTTGAGTTTGTGAACTGCTATTTTGGGATCTAAGCCAGGCATTTCAGCGTAAGACCATGCAAAACAATCAACAAACTCACGAAAAAATGAGATATACTCGGGTAACTCATCATCCTTTATATTCTTACTTATGAATACAGGACGTAGGTTATCAGGTGTTCCCAAGTCTATCTTTTGAACAGAATCTTCTGTTGGAAGGTTTGAAGGTGGTTCCTCCACAATATTTTCGGAGGCTTCCAACTCAACAAGACCTTCTGGATTTCCAAGGGCATTTTCAGACCATGGCTCCGCTTCTGTCCATAAATCTTCTTGATCGGTACTCTTCTCAAGACTTGCTATGAGATGATCCCAATCACCTGCTGAAACTGGGTCGAAGTAAGGCACTTCTTTTGGAGACGGTGGCTCCTCTGAATCAAAGACCAGTGCGTCTGTGTCATCGGACAATTCCTTTTCAGCATCGGAGAAATCATGCCAATTTGATGAGCTTCCTGGGTCTTTGTTGGGTAACTCTTCAAAGAGATATCCAGGGAGATCGATGTCTTCATCAACACGAGATGTTGAGGCCTGGTCGGTAAAACGACTTTGCAGCCTTTGTGTCAGGTGTCTCATCGGAGTGTCAGGATCATACCCCCAATCCGTATGAAGACTTGTCTATGCAACGGTGGAGTGTCCAATCGTCCAGCTGACTTTTGGTCAGGGTGGGTTCCAATGGTATAAGAATACCACGGCCACCTCCCAAACCGATTGGATTTTGAGCGTCGTAGCCCATTTTCTTCATGATAGCTTGTGCCATTGGACTATACAAGGATAGTTAAGGCATACCTTCATTTTGGAAAGGTTCAAGCAAGGAATTTGATGAAGAAGCGTTCGATCTATGGAAGAAGATTGGTTTCTCTTCTGCCGTTGTTGCCGGAACGATGAAGGTAGTAGACGCAGGATTTTCTATGTCAGCAGGAGTCTCCAATGGAGTGAGGGTAGGCTGAACTTGCTGAGTATCAGCTTGACTTGACGATGTATCGTCTTCTTTCTCTGAATCCGAATCTGTGTCTTGTATGATAGACACGATGGAAACAGTGAACTTGCCCCCAGACTTTTGCTTTGTCTTCTTTGCTTTGGTAGTGATTACCAAAGGTTTGGAAGATTTGAAAGAGATAACGAAGGGAGACTAATTGCTCTCTTCGGGTTTGCCGGAAGGTTTGTTTTCTTCCGATGATTACTGAGGAGCCTTGCCTTTATCTTTTTGGAGATTGCCGGCGAATGATGCTATTTTCTCCTCCTTTTCTTCTTTTTCGTCCCTGTACATCTGAGAGTGCGAAATGAACTTCTTTGCCTTTGAAGGGCTTTTTGTCTGCAAACACTCGATGTATCAAGCCGTCATCGCCAACAGACTTGATGCACTGATGTAGAGTCGAAGGAATGACACCGTTCTCGTGTATCCAAGGGCGTCCGAGAAGGATGTTGTAGCATGAAGGGGTTTTTATTGCATACACGGTGACCTCAGAGATAAGATCGCTGATTTGTAACCTAAACCTGATTTTGCCAATGGGCCTTTGAGCACTCCCATCGTATTCAAAGATGGACACAGATGTGTGGCTCAGTTTGCTAGGTGGGATACCCAGCTCTTTGAGTGCCG
The DNA here is from genome assembly GCA_029852735.1 of Persea americana. Lineage (NCBI taxonomy): Eukaryota > Viridiplantae > Streptophyta > Magnoliopsida > Laurales > Lauraceae > Persea > Persea americana. The sequence goes on from CM056819.1 coordinate 28,664,334, forward strand.
TAGTAGAGATGAGGTTAAGTGCAGAACCCGGGTCGATCTGGACTCTGTGTATCGGCATCTCTTTGATGTACCCTGTGAAGTACAAGGGTCGGTTGTGCTTTGTCTCACCTAGCAGGAGGTCTTCCTTATTAAAGGCGATGGTAGCACTTACGGCTTTTTGGACCGAGAGGCATTCAGTGCAAGGTCCTCCAGCTTCTTTCTTTTCTCCCTTTGAGGAGGTTTTTGATTTTTTGACCCTATAGTCCATTTCAATTTGCAGGACTTGTGGGGCATGTTTGTCGACATCCAGATTCAGCCTTTACTGTTTTGAAATGAGACTATCATGAATCTGTGGTGACATTCGTAATAAGTCTAGGATGTGCAGGCGTGCAGGTATGTGTTTGAAGTGCTCGATCAAGTCATACTTAAAAGCCTCATTGGGGCCTGCATTTTCATTATCATTGCCGCTTGGGGCATTTACAGCTTGTTTTCCCGAAGGATTTACATAAGAAGAAGAAGAAGGTTGGTTGTAGTTTTTGTGGTAATCCCGGCCAGAGCAGGTACCTTTCCCAACTTCAAAAGCTTCTAGAGGTGGTTCTTCTTTTGGAAGACCCCCTTCGGGCTCAAGGGGCTGATCCTCCTGATTTGCTGAAAACGCTTCTGCAGCAGCGTTGCCGTCTTCAGTTATTGCGTTGCATGGAGCATTTTCAGGGAACAAGTCCTAAACAGCTTCCAACAACTTTTCTTCTTTGTCCAGTATTTCATCGGTGAAGACATCTCCTATGAGGTTGGGTATCTGAGACCAATTGACTGGGTTTTCTTTGAAGACTTCATCAGCCAGAGCTTCTTCATGGTGATCAGTCGGAAGAGGCTTGAATTCTGATGTCACAGTTTCAGGAGATGAAGGCTAAGAGGATGTTATCTTAGTGGATGTCACCCGTGAATATGTAGCTCCAGAAGATATGCAACCGGATGCATTTTGAGAGTCTGTGGCCTCAGCAGATGAAGCTTCCGAGGCACTATCATCCTGAACTATCATATTGCAGGCAACTTCGATAAAAGATGCCTCCATAATGGACTGTTGGGAATCAGACTCATCTTCCGATGTAAGAGGATCATCAATCCAGCAACTTTCTTCATTTTCTGGAGTCATTGGAGGAGATGCTTGTAGATTCTCCGGGACTTCTAGTTCTGGATTTTGATGAACTGATTGATGCGATCCTGCTCTTGTTCTATGGCAAGACGCTGCAAGATCCTTGCATATTCTTCAAGATCTGGCATAGGAGCCAAGTCTTCTTCTTCATCTGCTCCTTGTGGTTCAACCTCGTCGGGATCCACTAGAGCATTGGCCAGTGCTGGATTGACAGCATTTTCTTGAACAGCCTCTTGGTCTTTATCATCATCAGACCAGGATCCTTGTGGCTGGAAGGGGTTATACCAGATTACCGGCATAAGGTGGGATTCTGGGATCCATTCTTCATCGAAGAGATATTCTCCGGATTCAAGGGATTCCTCCCGTTCATCTATGTCACTGGCAGTGTCACTAAACTCGTATCCATTCATGGAGAATCCAACTACCGAGTTACAAGAGTATGATGCCCCCCGCCCCCCCCCCCCCCCCCCCCCCCGGGGCCTATTTTGAGGGTAATGAAGAAGGCAAAAAGCCATAAAGGTTACAATTATTCTGAAAGCAAGTATGGTCGGCTAGAAATGAGCGTTCCAGTGACTGCTAGAAGCAATTGTTAACCTTAATTCAAGTTACCGAGAAGCGAAGCTCACTCGAGGTAAAATGATATAAGGTTGGAGATACAAATGTGTCGGTCACGAATACAGTAGACCTGAAAGGGCGTACTAGCACCGCTAGGCACAAATGTTGTAAATCGCATCCTTGAAAAGGACACGAGATGGGATTTTTTAAAAGGTCAAGATTGAGTTCGCAAAAGAAAGCAAATGGTATTTCAATCCGAACAAAGACTCAGCGATTTCCGCGAGCCCTAAGTCCAAAGAGGAAGGAACCAGGATTTCTCATATTTGAATCCAATAATGACGGGAGTTTTTTTTTTTTTTAAGTCAAGATTGAATTCATAAAAGAGAGCTAATGGTATTCCAATCCGAACAAAGGCTCAAACATTTCTGCGAGCACTAAATCCGAAAAGGAATGAACCACAATTTCTCAAATTTGAACACAATAATGACAGAAGTTTTTTTTTTTTTTTTTTTTTTTTTAGAGTGCACATAGGTCTTCCAATTCGGTCTTATGAAACCTTAGTGGATAGATTTGCCCCTAGGTAAGGGCAGAGTTACTTAATGAACCCGTTTGAAGGACCCTTGCCTCGAACAGTCTAGCTGCCTCCATACTCTGGACAATGCTTTTCTTAAATTCACTTTGGTCAAAGAACGCAATTGGTGCAACCTCAATGCTTTTTTTTTTTTTTTTAAGATCTCCAATGGACCCATCAAAGAGAAGAACATGGCCCCTCCCAATCCGAACGTTGGCTCAAACATTTCTGCGAGCCAATGTACGAAAAGGAAAAAACCAAAGTTTCTCCAATTTGAATCCAAAAGAAAGAAATTTGAAAACTTTTTTTTTTTAATCTTTTTTTTTTATTTGAAAGATCACCAATGGACCTATCAAAGAGAGGGAAATGGCCCCTCCCAATCCGAACGTTGGCTCAAACATTTCTACGAGCCATTGTACGAAAAGGAAAGAACCAAAGTTTCTCCAATTTGAATCCAAAATAGAGAAATTTGAAACTCTTTTTTTTTTTTTTTGAGAAAAGAAAGAATGGAAACAAGTTCAAAGAAAGAAGTTTCCAAAGAATCTCATCTAATGTTTTTTTTTAGATACAAGATCCAACATAGGCCACCAACTAGGATGGAGCCAAGGATTCTAAGCATCGTGTTCTCAAATGAACGAGGTCCCACCGGGTGTGCCAACTTGATGGTCCCGGCTTTTTCCCTTGCCTTCCTCCGTCCCGGGTCCGCCGGGGTGCAGCGGGGCGAAGGAGAAAGCGAGCATCAACATTTTGTACGGGTATGTCAGATTTTCTGTTCTACTTGGAATTTGAAATGGTGATCCGGAGATTCACCTTCACAAGTAGAAAGGAAATCAAAACTTTTTTCTAACTTTCCATTGCACATATATTTTAAAGAAAAAGACAAGATTTTTTAATGCCGTGAAAGGCGATTTTGTTTAGTTTGCCGTGAAAGGCGATTTTGTGCCGTAGAAGGCAATTTCGCCATGAAAGACGATTTACAAATCTTATCAATAATGAAAGACAAGAATTGTGATTTTTTTGTCTCTTTAAAAAAATACGAAATACAACAGAAGAGGAAGAAAGAAGGATCTAACTTCTCAGGAGATTGTGGGGACTCGTTCAGATCGAAGGTCGCGAGTCATGTATGGACTCCGCCATCGTCTTTCAAATGAGAACACTTGATGCTTTTGATTCACTTGGCTTGGCTTGGACCTCGGATTTTTAGAGGACAAAGACCCAGGGAAGGTCCTATATCTAATAAAAAATCCAAGTAGACGGGCTGAAAAGCTGCATCTAGGCCATGTTGGATAGAAGAAGAGGGGAAACCTTGGGGGGTGGCCCCCCAAAGGGACTTCAATCACCTTGTAATGTTTGCAGCAGAGTTTCTTCAGGGCAGGAGAGCTTCTTTGTGTAGAGAATTCTTCAAGATAATTTTCAGGACTCTTTCCCTTTGGAATGACCGCCTATTTATAGGCTTTTGGTAGCCATTAGGAAGGTTTATGGGCATTAATGGCGTTAATGCTCCATGATGGGAGGAGTTACAAGATTTAATTTCATAATTTTGTAACTCCTTTTTCCTTGAATCTGATTGGTAGATGGAGAATAATGGGCATTTAATCTCCATGATGATGGGGGTTTCATGATTAATTACCATGATTAAACTCCATAATGATAGGAGTTACATGGTTAATTGCCATGATTAATTGGACTTGTAACTCTCATTTGCTTGCTTCTGATTAGGTCGTCCAGAATAATGAGTTAATGACCGTATTAACTTGTCATAAACAGGTCAATTAACAACATTAATTGGTCGCCGAGTCGCTTGAAGAGTCGCGGGCCATGCCGCGTCTTTTGGAATTCTTTTTGCGATGATCATTGATGGATCCGCATGCGGTTTGATGTCGGATGACGATGCAAATTCAGACATTGGTTGGTACCAATGGGCCAATAACATCTGTCCAGTCGATTTCATGATCGGTCGGGCAGAAAGTGTGCTTTCTTGGTCGGCCGGTTGGCGATTTTAGAGTGTCCAATGATGATCGAATGATTTTGATGGTGGATCCGTGATGTTGACGAAGATCGACGGATATCATACCTCGAAAATCAGAATTTGAGAAAATCACAGGGGCCAAACATCGCGAAACGAGAAAAATACCCGAAAAAGTGGGTTTCCGGGCAAACTTTGGTGGCCCGGATCCGTATGGTCGCCGGCGACCATGGGGGATTTGTCCCCTTTCGGTCGCCGTTTCTTCGCCGTTTTTCGAGCTTTTTTGCTTCTTTTTTCTCCTATATTTTTCTTGAAATTTCTCCTTATTTATTGGATTTATTTCTCTAAAGAAAACTTGTCGAGAAGCCATGCAAATCAGAGCACAAAGTTTCCTATTTTTGGAAAAGCCGAAAACTTTGTAGCCGATTTTCCGCCAAGAGTTGAAACTAGGTCAAACGATGTCGGAATGACCTGAAATTTGATGTGTAGCTTCCTGAGCATTAGATAGGACCAACCATGGGCTTTTATTTGAGTTTTGAAGCCGTTTGGGGTCCCGTCGATGTTAGACTTGATTTCACCGCGTGGAAGAAGTCAAGCTTTGATGTGCGGTCATCCGATGTCCGATTGACTTGAAATTTGGCAGGGAGCCTATTGGAATCATTTTAAGATGATCCATTAGTTCTGACTTGGGTGCCATTGTCCCGGGGAGCTCCGCCGCCGGTAGGCTTGATTTTGCTTCGGAGCGTCGAAGCCGCGTCAAACGTCGTCATAATGGCCTAAAATTTGACGTGCAACCCTTTGGAAGCATGTAGAAGCTACTCATGTGCTTTGTTCGATGAGTGGCGGCATCGGGGGTTAACGCCGCCAAGAAGCTTGATTTCGTCGTTCGAGAGTTGATGGAGGGTCAAACGATGTCGGTTTGACTTGAAATTCGACATAGGGCCTTTTGGAGGTATTTTGAGACCATCTATAGGCTCTGATCGAAGATTTGATGTCTTCGACATTGTCGCCGCCAGGAGATCCTACTCAGCTGTTGGAGGATTGAAGTTAGGCCAAATGGTGTCGAAATGGCCTGAAACTTCATGTGTACCCTTCTTTTGGTTATTTTGAAGGATCTTGCAGTTTTTATTTGATTCTGACAAGATCTGATGCTTGAAGCAGCTTTGACTGTTTGTAGTAGGATGCGGCTCCTTGTAGCTTTTGATGTTGAGGAGGCAAAGTGACATTTTTGGTGTCAACAATAACTGATAAAATATCCGCTTACTGTTCTAGGGTTTAATTTCTTTTCTTGTGGGTTAAACACTCTTAACTTCATATGGATATTCCTAAACTCGAAAATGGTTTAAGCTGGGTTTTCTGCTACTCCACAACTCGAAATGAGTTTTTGGAATTGCTTTGGTAGGCACATGGTTTATAATGTATATGGTCATCTTTAGTGCTTCACCCCACGTTGACTCGGTAATAAGGTATTACTAACCATACTCCCAACCATTTCCATTAACATCCTATTTATTCTCTTAGTAACACCATTCTGCTGAGGTGTTCCACACATTGTGTATTGGGCAACAATGCCTTCTTTTTTATCTTGCAAATGGACCGAGATTGAGGCCCGATTCAATGTATCTCCATAATATTCACCACCCTATCAGATCTCACAACTTTAATTCTTTTATCTAATTGCTTTTTTACTTCAGCTTTGAATATTTGAAAAATATTTAAAGCTTTAGATTTCTCTTTAATTAGATAAACGAAACCAGAACGTGAGTAGTAATCTATAATGGTGATGAAATATTCTTCACCCATAAAATAAGGTACATGCATTTTACTACAGATATCTGTATGAATTAATTCGAAAAGTCTATAACTTCTTGTGATAGTATTTTTTATTGTCCTAATTTGTTTACCTTTAATGCAATCAATGCAGACACCAGAATCGGTGAAGTCATGGCTTGGTAATATACCATCTTTCACCAATCTTTCCATTCTCTCTCTTGATGTGTCCTAATCTTTTATGTCACAATTTAGAAGAGTTATCATTTACGACTCCCCTTTTCATACCGATATTCATTCCACAATTAATGTGTTGGGTATAAAGGGATTGTGCATGCGTTTAATTTAACCTTAATCTATACAATCCATCACACAAAAACCCATTCCCAACTAAAACACTTTTTTTATAGAGTTTCAACAAGCCATGTTCAAAATTAAATACAAAACCATAAGGATCCAATTTTGAAATTGAAATTAAATTTCTAGATATAGCCGAGACATAGAAAGTATCATGGAGATCCAACGAGAAACCAGTATCCAGCACATGTTGGTAGGTTCCAATCACCTCAACTCTCAGTTCATATCGGTTCCCCATCATGATGGTGAGTTGACCATCACTTGGATTCCGCCTTGAAAAGAATCCATGAAAACAACCAAATACGTGAACGGTTGCCCTACAATCGACCTACCAGGTATTTGATGGGACTTCTGTTAAATTAGTTTCGGAACAAACAAGAAATAAATTACTATCATTACCCCTTTATTGGAACCAAGTTTTCCTTTTCAAACGGTCCGCCTTGAAGTGACCTTTCTTTCCACAAGAAGCATTTTTTTTTGTAGGCTCCTTTTTCTTACCCAGCTTTCCACCTTCCTTTGAAGTTTTGTTCTTAACATTTTTCTTTCCTTTATATTTCTTTTGGGAGACAATGTTGACTGTAATTTGCCCTTCAGCCTTAACCCTTCGTTCTTCTTGACCATATCTAGCGACCAATTCATTTATAGTCTACGGAGTTGAGTTTTGATTATATACCACCTTATGTTGGAAGTAGGTGGGCCTCGTGGATAGGTTTACAAAACTTTTTATCCAACTTGATCTTGTGATCAACTATCCAGAAGGCTATAAAACTCAATTTAGGATCCATGTCCTCAATCTCAGCTATCACGATCAGTAAATAAATCTATCAAGAAGATAGAACAACATCCAACAAGCATCCATAAAAAATCTACAATATGCAAGGAAGTAGATTATACCTTTGGAGCTCAATTGTGCTCTAATGGAGAAGTTGCGTATTTCTTTGATGATGAAACTCTTTCATGTATCAATAGGAATCTCTAAGACCTTTTGGTCTTCCACGCTATGACCCGTCTCAGATCTCTTTTCTCAATGAAGATGGTGGGATCTCCAAGGGAAAAACCAACTAGAAACTCAAGGGAAACCGGAAGAGAAACTAGAAGAAGGAGGAGAGAGACATGTGCAACGCTTGAACAATGGGGAGGCTTGGGCGTGGATTCTAAGGAGAAATCATGCATAGACGTCCAGCCCTCTTTCCTCTCTTATTTATAGCCTAAAGCATCTCCTCTTTGTTTAATATTAGAAGTCTAACTTCCATAATAATTAGTAACTTTCTTTTCCTACTATTACCACTATTAGAAGTCTCACTTCAAATAGAAATAGTAACTTTCCTTTTGAGTTTAAATAGAATTAACAATGATCCAATCTTGGGCTAGCGTGGGGACCACTAGGGATTCCATAGAAAGCTGGTTCCAACTGGGACACCGCGACCCCACATCTCATGTGCAATCCGGGCCCACAATTAATTGCAAATAACTCCACTATATAAATGCAATTAAACTCCAGTCTTAAGAATAAATTACATGAAGACCTTAAACTTCTTTATCACCACAAGTAGGCTCCTCCATCAATATCCATGGATCAATTGGATAAATTGTCCCACTAATTTAGATCCATATCTTATTATCCTTGAAACCCAATTAATCACAGTGATCATTGATACTATCCAATTAACTCTTAATTGAGATGGGTGTACACTTACCAATGATAAATCCATTAATTGGCACAAGGGGATAACAAAGATAGATCTCATCTTGACCATTCAATGTTCCCACAGTCCTACTACCACGTACCCAAATCACCGAGGTATTGACCTACAGTTGGCTTCACTCATTGGTGACTCAAAGCAAATGAATAGATAGAAACTTGAGTTCATCAATGTCTCAGGATTGAGAACCTATTGTTAGGGAATTATGAGAGCAGACTTTAACGTAAAGACGATGTTCATAAGGAGCTTCTCATGGTCCTTCAACACATCCAATGTACCAGGACTGTGATCCAGAATCTTACATTCTGATGATCGAGACAAATCACACTATCTCATAGTAATCAAAGTACTGCAACCTTGTCAAATGAGATGTCCAGTCTCATCACTGATTGTAAAGATATTTAAATATAAGATTTACTATACATGTCTCCCGTATGTAGATCTCATCCATACACATGTATCACATCTAGTATACTTATGGACTCCGGTTCATCTCATGAATCATCATGTCATTCGTATTAGTTATGTACAAACAAGTAATAAAAAACCATTCATCTCATAAAAGGAAAGCATAAATATATTTATAAATAAAGAAATTAATCAATTTATTACATCAATCTTAATGGATTGAGCCCATAAAACTAACACCTTAAATGGGCCGAAAGAGGGAGGGAGAGAATCAGGGATGAATTGTATCAAATATCCAACAAATATACCCATTTTAACATACTTTAGTTTTGCAACAAGATTCTTCATGGTTAAAATGCTCTCTAACTCCCATAGTCCCACCATATTTCAAAATTTTCAATTGGATTATCGAAGATGCACCAAGAGCTTTATCTATCACTTCAAATTGATTTTCATAGAATCAAAGAGATCCTTTGCTTTATCCTTAATTACAAGTGACCTCCTTATACTTTTAGAAATGAAATTTGAGATAATCTTAAGGCAAATTTTATTACACATTATCCATTTTTCATAATCTGCCTTATCGATGGCTGAACTCGTGTCCGTAGGCTTTGGAGGCATAGGCTGATCAAGAGCCAGGTCCAAATCCAGAAAGGTAAATGTGAGCATTAGCATGTCTAACTAGTCAACAAAGTTCGATCCATCTAGGATGGGAATGAACACTAAGCATGAAGGTAAGGACATCGATTTTGATGCAGTAAAATAAACAAACACATATTACATTTATGCTTTGAATTTAAATAATAATAAAAATAACTTAGGGAGAAATGGTACATTATTGCAATTCCACCTTTGGGTTGAAAAACAACATGTGAATTATCACTCTTCTACAATTTAGTAAAACTATGTTAATAAAATACGCCTCGAATTAGTTGATTGTACCTCCGGGGATAAAATGAACTTACCCGCGACACGTTTATCAAACACATCTTACTCCAATTTCAAGTAATTGAAAAATGATCAAACCCTTGGGTCAATCCTTAATCTCCTATATGAAATTGCCATTAGAGTTATTGTTGTCACACTATGTAATTGGTGATTTCTTTAATTCAATCTTATGAATACATAGTTTATCATAACCATGCCAGTTTGGTGACATCCAAGTCAATAAAAAATATGGATTCAAATTAATAAAGTACAATAACACTAGCTGATCCAATAAGTCCTTTTAGAGCTATCCCATAATTTGAAATTTTTTTAATCTACTAAATTATCAATGCTTTAATGGCCCAAAATACTTTAATATGGGCACATGATCAATCCAAATGATAAATACTTGACTCATTTATTTGGCTAGATCACATTTCCTTCATAGGTATCATTTATATGATTAATGGTCCAAAAATAACTTTAATTTGGGCCATTGATCAAGCCCTAATATCTTTAATTCACTTACCATCACAAAAAACTAGTATAATCATGATAACATTAATTCTTCAATAAATTTGGCATAATATCACATAAACATGCATTTAAACAATAAACATTAACTCTCATCATAATAGCAAGCAAAACTAAATTAAGTATGAAAATTCAACTTTGATGAGTTAAAGTAAAGTTTATAAATTATGCACAAAAAATCTGAATCCATTCATGACTGATCCAAACCGTTCAGATTGAAGATTTCACTAAGACAAACGTATAGGCGAAAACGGATTAAAAATCTTAGCTCAGATGTGTCCATAATTGTTCAAATAAAATTTCAACCATTGGATCTAAGTAAACATGGGTGTTGACTAGTCGTGTCAATAAGTCTCTGTTTAGATGTATAACTTTAACGGTTTGGATTTGTCATATTAGTTTTTTGATGGGCTAGTAAACAGTCCCTAATAAAGCTTATGTACAAACTGTTATGTACTGAGTTTGCACTTGGATTCTGCATGGGTCAAATCAAGTTGGGCCTTTTTACTAGGTAGTTTATAACTATAGGTTAGGGCTCATACCTTAATACCAGGTAGGCAGGACTAATCCACATTAAGTCCAAAACCCAACTGGGCCAAAAGAAAATACCCAACCCAAAACAAATTAGCAGGCTAGGCCTGGACTAAACCCGTCAGGCTAGCCCAGCCTGGCTCGACAACCCAGGCTTGGGCAATGGAGGCGGAAAGAGTAGGTTTTATGCAAAACCTCTGTGTGCGGTGTCGAATGTGAATTTTGATCCCCTGGATAGGGAAATCATCATCAAACTAGATAAGATATCAAAATTTTACAACGGAAATGAGAATTCTGACTATCCTCAAAATCAACGGATCACGATCGCTAGCTACAGATACGACCGTAACACCGTCCTTCAGCGAAAGCCGAAAGAAAGTGGGAGAAAAGTGGGGTGGGTTCTTCTCTCGTCTAATGTGCTACCGGCAACACACGACAATTGTCTTGTCACTTAATTTGGGTCTTTCAACTTGGGTCAAGGGTCAAATTACAGGTCTCAAAGTACGATCATAGTGAACTAGGTAGGGGAGATCAACATTCATGGCGTGTGGGCTAATTAAAATCAAATCCAAGTTTTCTAGGAAATAAATGAAATAAAATGGAAATGAATTGGGAAAATAAGGGGGGAAGGTGCCAAATATTCAGAGGAGGATCAGCCTCGTTCCCGAGTACCCCCTTCAATGTCCTTTGACAACCTCGAGTTTGAAGGCTAATTCTTCGAGTCGAAAGAACGATGCAAACGAGACTTCAAGTTGTGATTTTTGTAGATTTATGTGCGATACACAAATGCTAAAAGTGAATGGTCGATGATGGGCCAGAAGTAAACAAAAATGGTCGATGATTGGCCGGGGTTGATTGAGGGTGGCTGATGATGGGCCGGAAGTAAATAAACTAATATTGAGGGTGTGCGAAATCATTCGTCTGGTCTCGTTACTCTCATTAATTCGGATCTTCAGAATCAGCTTCTATTCCCTTTAATCTTTGAGTTCAAATGAATATTTGGCACTGGAGCTGGAGGAAAAGAGAAGAAAATGTTTGTGGGTTTGATTTGTTAGTTTTATGGGTTTTTTTTTTTGGATTTTTTATAATTGGGGCTAGAATGGCCTAACTTGGGGATTTCCTACTTTGATTTAATCTAACTATTCCATTTCCCTAAATGGATCTCTACCCTATCCTAGGGTCCTAACCGCACTCATTCCGCTCTCTCAGTCCCTTAGTGGGGCTGGCCCGGAGAGAGAGTAGGGCCTAATCAATTAAAGTTAAGAAAACTATGGTAGTCTAACCAGCTGGCTAGGGGGAGACCTAGAGCAGGGTTCGGGGTCTGATCTGGTCAGTCTAAACTACTATTTAATTTCTAACTCTAATTTTATTAATATTTTTGGTTTTTTAATATTTTTTAATTTGTTTTTGGTCTTTTGGGATTTTATTGTTTTTATTTTATTTTTATTTTTTTGTTTGGTTTTATTTTGTTTATCTCTAGAACCTAAAATATCTCTAGCTAGTCTCCCTAATCCCAATGGAAGGCATGATGAGAAGGAAACTTACTAATTTTTATTTATTAATCAACCTAATTAATTTGGAATTTCTTAACTAGCTTCCGTAATCCTAATGAGAGGAGAGGAGGAGAAGGAAATTAATTATGGAACCTAACCTAAATGCCATTTAAGCTCTAATTGATTCTAATTCTAATTTTTGAATTTATTTATTATTATTATTATATTTATTATTTTCTTTTTCTTTTTTTTTGGTTTTGTTATGATTAATTATGTAATTCTAAGTTTTATGAGATGACATAAAGCAAATATAACGTAAATGCAACTAAGTCATGTGATTGCATGGATAGACTAAATGAATATTGCTAGTGCAATGCAAATCTGATTTAATATGATAAACCTGGAAAATACAAACGATGGACTGATCATGACAATGATAATGATATGTGATTAATATTCAAAGCTAGTCATGGATGAGCATATTCAATTATATTTGATCAGCATAAACTATTATAAAGAAGAAGAAAAAGGTACTCCATTAGTATCCGATGCTGGGCTGGACTGGGTTTGATTGAATGGGTCTCGTTCTTTCCTTGGTTGAGGTGTGGGCTGCTACGCTTAGGACTATGGATTGATGGGCTATAAGTGGATTGATAGGTGGATCAATTAGCCTGGCTGGGTTGGACAAGTGGGGTAGATGAGAGTCATGAGACTAAATGAAGTGGGGCACTAGATGGGTTGGAGCGAGGGAAGAAAAAAAGGAAGGGAGGAGAAACAAAAGCAGGGGAAAGAGGAAAACGAAAAGAGGGGGTGCATTGCGCAGTGGGGTGTGCAAGCGAGGAGAGGAGAGGGAGAGAGAGAGACAAAGATAGAGAAGAGGAGAGTACTGCGTAGGGGGGGTGTGCAGGCGAGGAGAGGAGAGGGAGAGACAGAGAGGAGGAGTGTGCTGCGCAGGGGGTGTGCAGGAGAGAAGAGAGGGAGAGGGGGAGTGTGGACGCGAGGGGGTGTGCAGGAGAGGAGGAGTGTGCTACGCAGGGGAAGAGAAGAAGAGAAGAAAGAAAACATGGGAAAGAATAGCAGAGGAAGAGGGAGGAGGAAGAAGGAGGAAGGGAAGGAGGAAAGCACAGGCAAGGTGCACGCACAGGCCGGGGGAAGAGGAAGAAGAGAGGGAGGAAGGAGAGGAGAGAAGGGAGGGAAGGAGAAGGGCGCCTGCGCAGGGGGTGAGCAAGTGAGGAGAGGAGAAGGAGAGGGGGAGTAGAGAGAGAGGAAGAGAAGAAAGAAAATAGGGGAGAGAATAGCAGAGGAAAAAGGAGGAGAGGGAGAAGGAGGAAGGAAAGAGAGGGAGAAGGAGAGCAGACGATGGAGACGAGGAAGAAGAGAGGGAGGAAGAAGGGAAGGGAGAAGGCATGAGAGATTGGTGCAGGTGCAGGATGGAGACAGGGTGTCACATCCCTATCCCGAATCACCCTGGCCTAGGGTAATCCCCGAGGTGCGACACACGTACTCCCGTGATATTATATCCTTCGAGAGTCAAGTACAACTTCACGAAGGAGAAAATTTCGCTTTTCCACTTGTGAGTTTAGCTCACTAACACCTGTCAATAACATTTAATGTAGCGGAAGCTATAAAATATTTCACATCGAAGTATCATTTCCCATTTCAGTCCAAATTTAAGTTCCATATTTATATAGAAGATATATAAACATTGATTAACAAAAAAGGGATTATAAGAATACCCTGTACACTAAGTATCTTGTGAAAAAGCGAAGTATGACCCACACAAAAAGGGGGTTAGTCACACCCTACCATTGAGCTCTCAAAATGTTCACATTGCTCTCCGATGGAAGTAGCTACCTAGGGCCATTTCCCGGCCACTTCTCTAATCCTAGAGAAACCTCTTCAATCTCCTCCTCTTCCTCCTGGGCCTCATCGGGACAGGGAGTTGCACATGCGTCTGTGACACCAAAGGTAGCATCATGAATACGACGATTCAGCAAGTATAGGCATTGATAATAAATCACATGCTGTATCAAATCGAATAAAAGACAATTGATTAAAAGATGTCAATATCAAGTAATAACTAGGCAATTGTGCCAAAATCGAATGATTCATGCCTTACGAATCAATGGGGAATAAAGCACACTAACTGGCTACCACATTAAGCTCATCATCTCAAATAGAGAGCGAATCTAGTTAGGATGTCACCAGCAACCCGGCCAAAGGTTAGCTGGCTACCCGGTTCTGAAGTTTCGGTGCTCCAAATGATCTACTGCAGTGATCTCGAGTAACTCAACAAGTTTAACCATGTCGGGTATCATGAGGTTGAAGCTCAGTGTGCCAGACCAATCAAATCGAATAAATATACACATGAGTAAGACTTTTACTGAATTTCCATCGAATAGATTCGAATCATTAATATCCAGAACATTTCACACATAAACTTACTCATCTCGAATTTCAATTGAATTTAGTATAACTGTACAACAATTATAACGACGAATGGAAATGAAACAACTTATGCATAGAAATTATTGTTTGAGTTCGGAAGTTGAAAGTTGAATAGAAGATAAATCCCAATTTGCACATGCCCTGATTAAGGAGAATCAATGTAATTTACTAGGCTCTCGTCCTTCGCATTCTCAAACGATGAAGTTTGGAGATCCGGTGTATGGCTATCTTTAATTTGGTGCCACTCTATATAAGTGTAGTGCATCGGGTTCTCCGAGCCTCATTCATGACAAGGTGTTAGGCGAAAGATTAAATTCACATGAGATGATCTTAGCCTCAATGATCTCTCACGTGGTTAATTACCATTGGTCCGTTGATCTCGTCAAAGGTGTCATTTTCTAGGGTCCTACAAGTACTTCAGAGTCCAAGATCCTAATTGGTTTCGTAAATACACAATATAAGGTATTCGTCAACTTTTAGTGTGCAAAAGGAAGTATTTTTGTCAAAAATATAGGGCCCAACCAGAACCCATCCTCGCTATAGGATCGCTATAGCGACACAACCCAGAAGTGGGTCTCGCTATAGCGAGGTCCATCCTCGGTATAGCGGGGGACACCTCTATGTGTGTTCGTCAAACCCTTTTTCCATTGTTCATTTTTGTAAGCCTACACCCATTCCATCCAATCACCACCTGTATACAAATCACATGTTTTCATTTTCAAACCTCCACCTGCACATGACTTTGAGTTGAAACATGAGGAATTCTAACCCATGTCTTGAAATAACACATGGGCTTTTAATTCCACCTGCACATGTGTTTCCCACCGTATTCCACCAACACATTCCTTGTATTTAGTATCACCTGCACATGCATGTAGATACAATACTCCACTGGCACATGCATTTACATGCACACCCACATGCACTTTACATACACTAATCACTACTCATTCCTTCCAATGACCACCCAATCCCATGGAATTTGTACACATGCAATTTGTGTTTTACTTTAGTACACTTCTTCACCACTCATTCCAATCTCCTATTTACCTCTCCAAATCAAGACTACTAACACCCGAAAATCAAACCCATACCATAATCATTCTCAAATTATAATCAAAGAGGCTAATCACAGTAAAAAGGAAAATAATAGAATTTGATAATCTAATAAAAGAATATAACAACATGCATTAGTCATTAAAGCTTATACATGCCTCAAATTAGCTTTCCAAACCCTTTCTCTGATCTTGCTCAAAAGACCCCTAAGTCCACAAATATCAAACCCTAACCACAAAAACCAATGAAAAATGCTAATGAATGTTATGTATGACTACCCAAGGGTCTCTTGACTCTATTTCAACTCAAAAACATAAAAAGAATGGGGTTTGATTCTTACCTTGACAACGAATCCGAAATTGGGGAAAAATGAGGTCTTGTCAACAAGCTAGATGAAGATAGGGAATTAGTACTCATCAAGCATAATTCGGGTCGGGGTGTAACACAGGGAGCAGTGGAAGAGAGGGGAGAGAGGGAGGAAGGGAATGAGGAGAGCAAAGGGGGAAGAAGAAGAAGGTGCAGGCGCTGGGAGGAGAGAAGAGGAGGGAAGAGGAAGGTGCAGGCATTGGGCAGAGGAGACAGGGGAGGAAAGGAAGAAGAAGGAGAGAAAGAGAGGAAGAGGGTGCAGGCGGGCACGGGCGTAGGCGCAGGTGGAGGGAGACAGGGATGAGAGGAAGAAGAGGGAGAGAGAGAGAGGAAAAGGGAGAGGAAAGAGGAGAGTGGAAGAGGAGGGAGCAGAGGAAGAAAAGGGAGAGAGACAGAGACGAAGAAGGAGAGGAAGGAGGAGAGAGGAAGAGGAGGAAGGAGAGGAAAAAGAGGAGGGGTGATGCGCTAGGCGGAGGGAGACAGGGAACAGAGGAGGAAGAAGGAGAGGGGAGAGGGAGAGACGGAGGAAAGAAGAAGAGGAAGAGGAATGAGGAAGAGAGTGAGGATGCAGGGAGGCAGAGATGGCTGCAAGCGCAAGAGGAGGGAGACAGGGGAGGAGAGGAAGAAAAGAAGAGGGAGAAAAAGAGGGAGCAGGCGGGCGCAGGGCGGAGGGAGACATGTAACAGAGGAAGAAGAGAGAGAGGGGAGAGAGAGGAAAAGGAAGAAGGAGGAAGGAAAATAGAGAGGATAAGGAGACATGGAAGAGGAAGAAGAGAGGCGCAAGAAGGGGAGAGATAAAGGAAGACGATGTGGGTGCAATAGTGATGCATAGAAGGGGAGAGGGGTGTACCTGGCGAGAAAGGCGGGGCTGCGTCTGGCGGAGGAGATCGGCGCTGGTGCTATAAGGGCGGTGTCTGGAGGAGGTGATGGGCACTGGCGTTGCAAGGGCGGCGTTCTACTATGGGGGAGGAAGAAGAAGTGTTGGATGACGTGGGGGAGAGATGGAGATGAAGAGAGGACATGGGGGAGAGACAGAGATGAGGGAGAGGTGGGGATGAGGGAGTCTAGTTGAAAGAGATGGTTGAGTTCTGAGATGGGGATGAGGGAGGTGGGTGAGAGAGAGTTTTGAGAGGGGTCGAAGTGGTCTGGAGGGAGAGAGTTCTTAGAGATTAGGGAGATGGGCGCAGAAAGAGGTGTGTAAGAGGGAGTCGGCGCGTGAGGGAGAGATAGCTATGGGGGGAGAGATCTTAGGGGGGAGGGGAGAGTCCAGATCTCATGAACTCTCCTCTCCCATGCGGGTGATGGACCTCGCAGGCCAGGTCAGTTTTCGGCCTGGTTTTGGTGGGTCGAGCTAGGTGCGCTTGGTTTAGGTGGGTTTGGGTTAGTTTGGGTTTTGGGTTAGGTAGGTCTAGGTTAGTTGGTTTTGGGTTTGGGTCCAGCCCGGAATGATGGGCTCAGGTCGAGTCTGAAAGAAACAGGTTTGGGCCCAAAAGGCTAGGTCCAGAGGAGTTTGGTCAGGCTATCGTTACCCAGGCCCAAGTTCGTAGATTTCAACCCGCTTGTTGGATTTCGACGTTCTACACATCGGCGAAAAGCTCTCGGCGAGTAGGTCGCGATGAGCCAGCTTTCAGGGCAATCAGAGGTCCAGAAATGATAGCTGATTTTTCACGTTGGCACCCAGAGGGCGTGGGACCCGCTGTTATCGTTTTGTTTTTTTATGCTCGTCGGATCTCAAAGTTCTATATATGGATGGAAAGCTCTCGACAAGCCAACTCCTAGGGTGATCAGAGGTCTAAAAGCGATAGTGACTTTCTCAGTGGGCACCCTGGGGGTGCTGGACCTACTGCTATTATTTTTTATCTACCCGTTGGATTTTGGATTTTATATATGGACAGAAAGCTCTCAACGAGTGGATTGCGATGAGCCAACCTACGGGGTGATCAGAGATCTAAACGCGATAGGTGATTTTTCAAGCGGACGTTCCCACATGGGAGCCACCGTTATTATTTTTAAATTCTGATCTTCACCCCGACAACTAACTCGGGCCTTAACTGCCCTGATTGGTACCATGCACACTTAAGCCAACAACAACTCAATTTTATCACTCATCTACCCATTTGTCTATTTATCTCTACTACTGGATGAGGTCCTTTGATGATCTGTATGGGGTCTAGTTGGTGTCTGGAAAGCTTTGTCACTGGGTAATTTTCAAGGATAGATGCACCCTAATTTCTTCCAATTGTAACCAGTGATTTTTAATTTAAAACCTGATTGGAACAACATTAAATAGGGTGGCCAGAATTACCCCTAATAGGGTGCCAAAATGAGGTGCCTACATGCAGTACTTTCGTGCTCTTTTTTTTTTTTTTTTTTTGGTTCTTTGATTTGCATTTTTTTATAAGCAACCCTTCCTTTCCTATTTCATCTTTCATGAATATGCCTTTCATGGCAGAAACTGTTATCTGACATATTTCAAAGACCTCCAGCTTTCCCAAAACCTCCTCAAACCTAGGAATACATAAATAACAAAGAAAATTTGTGTAGATCTAACATACCCAGATAAAGAAACATTGGATTGAATTTTTGGGTTAAACCAGAAACCAGAGGGTAAAGCCAAATACCTAAAACATAGAAGAAACAACAACGAGAGATTATTCAGATTAAACTCAAATGGTCTAATAGCTCTGATACCAATTGTTAATTATTCCCAAGAACCTCAGGATTAACATATCATTGGATCTAATCTGAACAACACAAAAGATAATTAAATCATCAAAGTAAGTCTTACCTCCAGAATCCATAGCTTTGATCTCTGGGATTTACAACTCTTGATCACTGGATCTTGTAGTGAGTCCCCTTTTGATGTGGACAGTGTATCATGAGTAGAAACTGGTGATGCTATTGGTTTAGCATCGAGCATATTAGTTCGTCGAAGAAGATTTAATATGTACTTTGTTTGTGTGAGGAGCATGCCAATTGGTACGATCAACTTTTATGCCCAAGAAGTAAGTAACAAGTCTAGATCTTTCATTCTAAAATGTAATCGGAGTTTTTTTTTTTTGCTATCGGAGGGTTCCCAACCCTTTGGGCTGAACTAATCCCTCCGGGCCCAGAGGGAAGCCGAGTAAACTCCCCTGTAGCCGAGTAATCAGAATTGATTGATTAACTTTTGGATTAGAAGCCTGTTGCTCCCAATAAGAATTATATCATCCACATATAGTAGTAAATAATTGATATGACCATGCTCACGAGAAATGAAGAGTGAAGTATTAGCTTGAGAGCTGGTGAATCCAATTTGAAGCGGATGAGTCTTGAATTTAGTATACCATGCCCACGGTGCTTGTTTTATCCCATGGATAGATTTGTGCATTTGACACACATGAGTTGGAAATGCAAGGTCCACATACCCTTGAGGTTGGGCCATATAATCTTCTTCAATTAAGCCCCCATGTAGGAATGCACTCTCAACATCAAGCTGTGTAATTTCCCAGTTATAATGCAGTCTTATGGTGAGCACCAAACGGATGGTGGTAGGTTTCACCAAAGGGCTAAATGTATCCGAAAAAGCAATTCCTGGATGTTGGTGGAACCCCTTTGCAACAAGATGGGCCTTGTATCGATTGATAGACCCGTTCACATGGCTTTTAATTTTGTACACATATTTATTTTCCACAATATTCATAGTGGGCTTATAAGGGACCAATGACCAGATCGTGCATTTTTTAAGTGAATTAAACTCAAGATCCATAGCCTGTCTCCATTCAACAATTTTTTAGGCCTGAGTTTAACTGGTGGGCTTCCGAGTCTCCAGAGAGGAAAGTAATGCAGAATGCAGTTGGTGCTTGGAAGAAATAAGAAGGGTCTTTCTTTTAGAAATACCACTTTTGGGCTGAGTTTGCATAGGATTGGATCGGGATATGGGTTGTTGAAGTGTGGGACCAGATGATGCAGGTGATGGATCGGTGGTAGCCGATTCTGTTTGGTCAATGGGTGCAGCCTCATAGTCAGGTGACAGTGCCGAAATGAGTGGTGGCGCAGAGAGGAGTGCAACCATTGGTGCTTGATCTTGATTAGGCAGCAATGAAGAGTCAATTTGGGTTGTCAATTTTGATATAATGGATTGTTGTAATGGTAAATTTTGCTCACTTGGGTTCACTTGAACATGTTGGGATGCACGTTGATATGTAGGATGTTAAGTTGACAAGGGGACATTGCATGTTTGGGAATGGAAATGTATCGTTCCAGTGGGTGAAAGCCAAATAGAGAGTGGACCATATATCTTTTCCTGAACATTCTTGGCATGTCTTGACATAGTCTTATGAAACAGGAAAAATTGTTCATTAAAGACATCATGTCGAGAGGTTTAGACCTTTCCGGTAGATGGATCAAGGCAATGATAGCCTTTATGATTAAGGTTATATACAATGAAAACACATTCAACAGTTCGAAATTCTAATTTGTTGCGAGTGTAGGGGCGAAGCCAAGGGTAGCATTTGCACCAAAAAACTCGGAAAAAGGGTGATTTTTGAAATAATGTCTCCCAAGGGGATGAATTGGAAAGGACCCTCATAGGTAAGCGATTGATTAGAAAAACCACAGTGTAAAGGCTTCAAGCCAATTTGGAGTGGGCATTTTAGCATGTGCTAAGAGAGTTAGCCTGATCTCAACATTATGCCATTGCTTGCACTTAGTTACACCATTTTGTTCTGGCGTATGAGGGCAAGAGAGTTGATGAGTGATTCCACATAAGAGGGATATTTCTTAAAAATAGAACTAGTGAATTCACGCCCTCCATTTGAGCGGAGGACTTTGATTTTATGATCAAGAAGATTTTTAGCATTATTTTTAAAAGAGATGAACATATTATATACATCTAATTTATTATGAAGAGGATAAAGCCAAGAATATCTAGAGAAATCATCAACAAAAATGACAATACCGAACCCACTTATTGATGGGATAGGTGTTGGACCCCACACATCAACGTGAACTAACTGTAATGGTTTGGTGGAGAATGAGGTTGATGTAAAGAAATGAGGCTTCTTGGTCTTGCTAAGTTGACAAGAGCCATAAACAGTAGTGTGAAATGGTCCATCTTGAGGAAGACCAAAGTTGGAGATAAGAGACTAAAGTGTTGAGGAAGGTGGGTGGCCAAGACGAGCATGCCAGATGGAGGAGGAGACATGTTCACTGAGAAGTGTAATTGGGCCGGCTTTATTGACATAGTTTGTGGAGAAATGAAATAAGTAGAGACCATTCTCAGCCCGTCCTTGGAAAAGAATCTTCCCTGAGCATTTGTCCTTTACAACAAATCCGTTAGCATAAAAAACAAAAACACAATTATTATTTGTCTGCTAAAAGATTTTGTAGAAGTCTTGGAGAATGACAACACATTTTTGAATAACTTCAACAAACAAGAAGACACAAGAACAAATTGCACCTAAACATTTTAAAGTGCATGATTATTTCATTCTTGTTTTTATTTTATGTGGGTTTTACACTTCTCACCTCACAGGTACAAGTCATTCACATGCACTTTCACACGACTCCCCCGTTCAATTTAGGAAATCAAACACAAAGAAAATTACAAGAGAAAATACAAGAGGAAGGGAAAATGGAGGACTATTTTACACTGTTGATGGAATTCTGGCTTGCTTGGAAGTGATTGGCAGCATCATGAACTGCCCGGAAGTGATTTGCAAAGTGGTTCTTCTTTATAGAGTTCTTCATATTTTGACAGGTTCACAGTGTTTTGAATCTTAAATACAAGGTATTTGTCTTTTATACAAACTTTGTGATCTATCACGTATTTTCTCAGATACAAGTTTAAAATTCCGAGGGAGGAGTCGCTGTAAATACTGACAGAAGGGACATCCAAGGTAGTGTCACTCTGGGACCTTTGCATGGTACGTCGGAGTAATATACACCATAAACTACATGGATTTTCCCTTTCTCCTAAGTAAAGAAGACAAAGAAAGTAATAGAAGACTCATAACAGTAACACATTATCACTATGAAATCCTGTCATGATCTTCAGTTGTGCTTTTTTAGACCGATTACCTTGCAAGGAGTGAAGTGAAGTTACTGGTAGGATTTCTGTAGAGTTTTTGGCTGAATGCAAGGGAGTTCTTGGTGTGGATCGCTATTTGGACTGCTCTTTTTATATTTTTCAAGAAGGAGGGAGCAATTGCAAATCATAGGAGAGTGGATGCAATTGTAGTAAGTGGGGCAGTTAGGCTTCAAAACGGCACTGTTATCCACTTCCAGACGGTTTCTGGGGCCCATCGGTTGTGAGATTCAATAAAAAAAGGCATGAACGTGGGGTGAGACGTGTGCGAATTGCTGAAAATCGTTCACCAATTGTGAACTTGTCAAAAGCCACCCACTAGTTCCGGTTTTGAATTAACGAAAGCCGTCCACCGGTTGCGGTGTAATGATGCCGTGTGACCCCGGTTGTGGAAACCATTCACGCACTAGAAAGTGGTATCTTTGCTTCGACCGGCTGTGTCCAGAAAGTTTCACTAGAAGTGGAGGCCATCAATCATATCTTGTTCTATTCTTGATGACTTTGACCTTTGGTGGATTCAAAAGTTGGAGCAAAACTTCTTGGTCAAATGTTGGAGCTTCCATTAGCCTTAGTTTTTTCCTTTGACCTTCAGATTTAGTCAAACTTTGACTGTTTTGACATTTGAATCTTCTTGAATTTTTTTTGTGTGTCAACATTATCCTTAAAAATTTGTCAAACAAAGAGAAGATTGGTGGATGCGGAAGGAAAATGCAAAATATTGGTCAAAAGAAAGTTATTTCGAGGGGTTCGAATTTTAGAAGAGCCAAAATGATGAATAGACAAACCTTGACCATTGCCCACTTGAATTTTATTGCCTCCTTGGTATTCTGAGTTGAGTGAGAGATTTGCCAAATCAGAGGTTACATGGTGGGATGCACCAGCGTTGGAGTACCAGGTTTGGTCATTTATGGGGAACTAAGTCATTTGTGGGGAACTAATTTGCAACCATAGCCATCAATTTTTGTAGTGGATGACACCCTTGAAAGGCATAGACCATGCAATGATAGCAATCGACCGCAAGGTGACCCACTTGGTTCAAATTTGACAAGTGGGTCGAGTGAATGAAGATCCTTGATTTTGATATCTTGAATTGGTGTTCTGATTTGGTGAAGTGGGGTTGCTATATCCTCCACGATTAGATCTACCTCGGCCCCTACCGCGACCCCAGTTGTTGGAGGTTCCTCGTTGATTCCCACGATTGTTGGAATTATGTGAGGCAATGAAGGCAGTAAATGGTTCAGTCACAGGGTTCATAGGGGAGTTTCTTCCAGACTCAACTCTTCACATATAAGCAAAGTGTGTAATTCATCTATGGTTACCGGATTAGCCATCGATCGAGTATTAATGGCCGTCTTATAGGGTTGATAGGCCGTAGGGAGACCATCAAGGGTGTGGATAATCAAATCTGAATCATCAATTGTGGCTCCACAGGCAGCAAGCTTATCTATAAGAATTATAATTTGTTGCAAATAATATTCCATAGAAAGAGAGCTTTTCTTCATAGTTTGTAGTTGTTTCTTTACTTGGATGATATGAGAGCAAGTTAGAGATGCATACCGCTTCTCAAGATCATCCCAGATGTCCTTGGATGATTGGAACCCAACAATATAAGGCATCACTCATTTTGATAGAGTTGAGTTGATCAAGGTAAGAAGATTCTGGTCTTGAATGACCCACTCCATGAACGCATGATTAATAGAGGTTGAGACTTTCTCATCCAAGTCTTATGGAAATTTGAGAGGGCAAGGTTTGGAGCCATCAACAAATCCAAGTAAGTTGCGGCTCCTTAATATTGACAAAAACAATGAACGCCATACATGGTAGTTCCCACGTTCCATCTTGATGGGAACGAGATGAGAAATATTGGAGAGGATGAAGATGGACATTAGCTGAAGATGATGGCGTACTGAAACCCATCAAGACCATGAAATCTCATTAGAGTTTAGAGTGCTATGATATCAAAAAACAAAATGTAAATAGGAAGCACCTCTATCTCAACATGAGTATAGAATACTGTATTTGACTATATTTTATAATGATATGTACAAGCTGTCAAAATAATGTATAGGCTAATTTTATGGAGTTTACAAGGTGTAATGAATCTATCTATGCTATGATGCATAACAAGAATCTTTGACGAGTTGTTTTTAGTCAAGAGTTATTGATGCTGATCTTGTGGGTGTGAGATTGATTTTTGGGCCGGCTTTACATATGAGTTATTTTTGTCTACTCCTTTTCTTTTGCAACGTGGCCCACTATATTGTAACATAATTGTGAAAGCTTGTTAGTTGCCACCAGGATGACTATGTGATCCTCAGTTAATGCTTCCTTATGTGTGAAAATACTTTCAACGCACACAAGCCAATGCATAAATTCATTTGGTTTCAATTTTCCATTATATTTGGGAATTATGAGTAATTTTTAAATCTCAATCAACATTATTTTGATCTTGATGATTCCGAACATTTTCTACACCTCGGTAGTTATCCACATGCCAAGTATTTCCACAATTTGTTGGTCTGGTATACATCATTACAAGAGTTGCTTGGAGTTGAGCAATCGCTGCAAATAATTAAGTAACGGTTCCAATTAGTTCCACAATGGCTCTAGCCATTTTCTCCAAAGCCATGGATAAAGCATCTATATCTAATTGACCTTTATTTGCTCTCCACGAATGCATATGAAAAAAGGTATGGGGAGTTCTGTTGGCACCACAATTTTTTCTGTTCCCACCTCAAATATCATGGTTTTTTTTTTACACTAAAATCATTAGTTGAAATGACTAAAATGGACATCTCCCATCCAATAGAAAAAATCAACTCTCTCTTCCCACACAACTCATTTTCTTCTCTTCCGGTCTCTTCTACACAACTCATCTCCTTCTTCCTTCACAGCACTCATTCAGTCCCACATTTCATCATTCCTTCACTTTCTTTACAGTACCACTCTCCCATTGGAAAAAGCGTTCTTCCTCTTGCTCCCATCAAATCCAAACAACTGTTTTTGTAGTTCTCTCGATCAAAATATTGCAATGGAGAAGGAAATTAGAAAGGAAATCATGCCTTCGATTTATAATAGCAGCGAAAAGGTTAGTCTTGTTGATTATTTGAGTTTTTTCACCATTTTTTCGAATTCTGTATAGTAGTTGTTCGCGTTCTGTTCGGACTGGTATAACCACATATATTTGGAATGTTTGACCATACGACACTGAACTATTCACTTATGTTCGGCAATTAAAAACCGATCATTAAAGAAACGTTTGGCAATTTATAACCGAACATTCATGACATGTTCGCTTATAATATGTCGAACATATGATTTTTGTTTAGATATATTTTTTCGAAGGTTCTAAGAAATACACGTTGTCTTTTTTCTCATTGCAAATTTCCACAGAAGAAGCCAAGTTCAGTCAGGCTATTCAATGGACTTTACAAATGTTTTTACCACTGAAGAAATAAGACATATATTAAATTATGATTTTAATAAATATTGTGTGTTACTAATATCTTATTCAATGTTTATGTGTTTAAATATTAAATATTTTACAGCCGTGATGCATTAGTGAACTGGGCTCATGATGTGGGTAAAAGAAACGGTTTCATCATTGCCATAAATGTATCAAATGCAGCAAGGCTTGAAACAAAAGCTAGAGTTGTCCTAGCATGTGAGAGAAGCGGCCATTACAAGCATTGTAAGACCAATGATAAGGGGCCTCTTAAGAAGAAGATAAAGCAAACATGGTCGAAGAAATGTGGATGCCCTTTTACATTAAAGGGCAAACAGTTTGACACTTTTGATTATTGGATGTTGGAAGTTGCATGTGGTGTACATAATCATTATGCATAATCAATCATGTCATCTCTATCCTCATCAGATATGTTTGAGAACATCCCTCTTAGCCACTCCAATCTTATAAATTGGCCCCGAACCTGCTGCAGCTCATCATTTGTCTCATTTGGATCAACTCTCAAAGCGTCAACAAGTAGTGAACGAGCATCTTGAAATGACATTCTACCATTATACATAATAGAACGGCCAGTCACCGGGATCCCAAGTATGGTCGCAACATCATCTAGACTTATGGACATCTCGCCGAACGGCATATGGAAAGTGTTTGTTTCAGGTTTCCACCTTTCTATAAAACAAGAGATAAGGATCTTACTAACAGAGCGGTAGGATGCTGTGATAAGTGAACTCAAATTAGATCTAGCCACTAACTCTCTAAACCTGTCGCTCTCATTCCATTGCCAGTGTGGTATTTTCTATCCATGGCTCAAATACGTCAGCGCAATCCGTTCCTGTATTCCGAAAGTGGTACATTATTGAAGAATGTAACTACTACATCGATCTTGTTGTAAAAAAAATAAAATAAAAAAATACATACCCGTGAATGCCAAATGTATGCAGCTATGTGTGTGTTGAAACTGGGCAATAAAGAACGATCTTTTGGCTTCGCAGTTATTTCTTGTTTAAGAACAACTTCTTCTTCATCAAGATGTTCAACAGGGGCACCTTCTTCTTCATTGCCTTTTTCCAAATCATATTTCGGTTCCTCTACTTCTTCTACAACCTCTTCAATTCTTTGACTATGCCTCCTGTTAGAAACTGTCGGTCTTACTCTAGAACTGCTTGGCCTATCCATTTATGAAACATTGGAAGAATAGTGTAAAAAAAAAAAAAAAAAACTACATTCACCAGGTACTGTTCGACACTCTATATTCGAGCGCATCTGGGACTGTACGGCTTTTAATTCACGAACATTAACCTATTGTTCGGAATCTATTGTTCGAACATTAACGGCATATTCGAACAATAGATTCCGAACATCCATAGGCCTCGAACATCTGATTCTGAACATCCCCAAACCATTCGACAATTAATATTTGAACATTACTCATTTGTCCGAACTTTCAGGATCGATCCTATTGCGGTGAAGGAATTTTTTTTTTTTTTTTTGAAGAACTCACACTAGTGCAAAGACACAGCAAATAAATTCATTATGTTATAACTATCAAAGAATATGTATCCCTTGAACATATTTTTATGCAAAATAGTTGCTACAATGACCTATTTGCAAAAATAACACAATGAGAATGGTGACGAAGGAAGGTGAGCTAACCCTTGATTAAAATGGAGGTTTCGGTGACAGAAGAGGTCGTTGAGGACTATGTGGTTCGATCCCTTCACTTGGCTAATCGTCAAAATGAGTGTAGGTCAGCAAGCTTGGTGACACAGTAGAAGAGGTATCGGTGAAGAATATGTGTGGGTAGAGAGGAGATGAGGTCTAAATGGCCGGGGTAGTTTGGGTATATTGATGGGTGTGGAAAGTAAAACTATAAATTTTCAAATTTTGTACATCGGTGTAGAGAGAAATTTGGTGGGAAGAGAAAAAATTGTGGTGCCAGCAGAACTCTCCAAAAAGTATTCCAATTTCGCATGAACTCCATATCGCGAAAATAAGTTATGGCCTGCCATCTGGTCGAACCCGCCGTTGACCGGATTCTGTTTATGCAATGATTACGTCAGCAGCATCGCTTCCTCTAGGCCCTCTCTATAAACGGGTCCACCTGACCCACAAATGACCCATTTGGCACGTGTTCTTGGGGGACACGTGTGACTGTTTTGATTGAGGCAGACAAGGAGAAA
The DNA here is from genome assembly GCA_029852735.1 of Persea americana. Classification (NCBI taxonomy): domain Eukaryota; kingdom Viridiplantae; phylum Streptophyta; class Magnoliopsida; order Laurales; family Lauraceae; genus Persea; species Persea americana. The sequence continues at coordinate 28,691,864 of CM056819.1, forward strand.
AGAGGGATTCATTTCCAATCCCCCCCTCTTTTTTCTTTCTTGCTGCTTGTCCAACTTAGCCTATGTTTGGTAGCTCCATTTTATGCCTCTAGTTCTCTAAATGTCTAAATTGGACAGAGATGATTAAAATTAGAGCGTTTGGCACAACATTCTGGCCTCTGTCCGTTTTTAGACATTTAGAGACAAATTCTCTAAAATCCAAATGCTCAAAAAGTGTGGATATGAAAAGGGAGCTGCTATTGGCACACAATTTTTCTCCCTTCACACACACTTTTGTTTTTTTTAATTCCTGTGAAATTCCTGTTTTGCCCACTCTCTTCCTTTCTCTCTCCGCACTCCCCCTTTCACCTCCGGCTTTGACTAGGATCGGCGCCGGCCAGGATCCCTCTCCTCCCCTTCTCTCTCTCCCTCTCCTCCCTGCTATTTTCTCTCTCTCCTCCCCTCTCTCCCTTCCTCCCTCTCCCTCCCCACTGTTTTCTCTCTTTCCTCTCTCCCTTCCTCCCTGGTGTAGGGGGAAGCGTAGTGTGAGGCGGAGGAGGGAGATGAAGGCGCTGCGGGCATCCCGGGGGCTGCTGCTTGCGTCTGGCGATGTTGCTGCTGTGTGCGAAGGAGACGAGCGGAGGGTGCGTGGGATGGGTTGCAGGGAGAGGTCGAGGTGAGATGAGTTGCAGGGAGAGAGAAGATGATGGTGGTGCGAGATGGATCCGGGTTGGAGGGAGTGGGCGCTGCGTGCAAAGGGGGGATATGGAGAGAGATGGGTCTGGGGTGGAAGCTCTGAGGGAGATGAAGAGGTTGGATGGGGAGGTGAGCGCATGGATGGATGGGAGAGATGGATGAGTGTGATGGAGGAGGGGAGATGTGAGATGGGTTGGATCTCACAACCGGCGTGCGATCGCTAGGTTGCACGATCTGCCGCCGGTTGGGGAAAGGAAGGGAGAAGGAGAGGGAGAGAGATGGGGAGGGAGAAACAGTGGGGAGAGAGAGAGGATAAGGGAAAACAGTGGGAGGGCCGGCACCAGTCATGGCAGGAGCAGGAGGTGAGAGAGAGAGAGAGAGAGGGGGGGTGGGCAAAAAGGTAAATTTGCAGTTTTTTTTTTTTTAATGTGTGGGGAAGAGAGAAAAAAAACTGCTATTGGCTCTTTAATATACAGTGGCGGATGATATTTTTTATGGCAAAACTGCCCTCAGACTGTGTTTTATTGACAACGTCTGTCCTTTAAACAAAACCCTTCGTTTGTGTTTTTTTTTTTTTTTTCTTTACGTTTCAACACTGGAGACCATACGGCGAGAAGAGGAAGGAGCAAGAAAAGGGAACCGAAAGGGAAGAAAGATCTGCAGGTATTCATCAAACTTCTTGAACTCTCTTTTTTCTTTTCATTTTTCAATCAGAGAGTAATGTTTTGGGATGGATTTCGATTTGAGTCTATGAATGTTGGGAGGACTGGTTCTAGGGCTCGTAATTTTTGGTAGGTTTTTTTGTTGATTTGGAAATGGTTCGGTGTTGTTGGGGTCTGTGGGTGGAAAGGGCAAGAATGGGTAGGGTCTAGGGTTTTGGATGGAAAGGGTTTGGAGTGGGCAGGGTGTTGGTTGGCTCGTATGAGTGACCAAACACAGGAAGTAGGAAAATGGTAGCTTTCTCAGCATTAGAGCTAATTTTTCTGTTGTTTTTGTGCATTTTAGTTGTTATGTTTAGTTTCATGGGAGATTTGAATTTGGGTTTTTTGCTTTCTATAATTCGGGATCTGGTTTTTTTGTTTTGCTTTGTCCATAAAGCTTCAGATGTTTGAAATGATATGGTTATGGTTTCTGAGAGCTCTTTCTAAAGGCAGGGTTTTGCATCTCTGTGGTTAGTCTTTTTCTTTTTGGAAATGTTGCTGTTGGTTTGATTTGTCAGGTGGTTTGGGATCTGGGTTCTGGTTTTTGGATATCTGGAAGTAGAACTGGGAGGTTCTTTTTGTTATTTGTTTTATTTTTCTTGGAAGTGGAAATACTGGTTTGTTTTGGGTCGTGATTTTGGATATGGGTTCCTGTATTCAGATCCCAGGGCCTATGGTGGGCTTGAAGGATTCTTACTGGTATTCTGGTTTTTCCATTTCCGTGGTTTTGTTTGCATATGATGGATAATTGGGCTCTCATTCTAATGATTGGCACTTGTATTTTTATTTGGAGCTTAATGTGTGAAGTGGTTGTTGCTTAGATGTTAGGCACTACTGTGATGACAGGGATGGCACTGGTCATGTTGTAGGTACTGATATGTTTTAGTCGAAGACAAATCTTTTGAATGGATTGATGATGTTGTGCATTCTCAATTGATTCCAGTTTTTTCTTTCCCTTTTTCTTTTTCTAGTCATCTATCTACTTCCAGTTCTTATAGTCCAAATTGCTTCTCCGTTATTTATTATTATAAATGATTGTGAGAACCTGTGTGTACAATCCAGATCTTACTCTGAAACAACCAGAGAACTGTGTCCATTCCACTCTATGCAAGATTCTCTACACTCCTTTGTTATTTACAAAAATAGTTCTGATATTTTTACATGATTTCAGGCTCCTTGTGTAGTGAAATGGACTTAAGCATACACACACTTTGGTAGATCCTTTCTTTCTTCTTTGGGTGTTGGACTAGCATAAAGGATGTACCATTATAATCCCAAATATTATCTTCCTTCATGATTCTTTTTTAATGATTTTGGTCATTTGTAGGGTGGGGACCTCATGAATATTTTAATATATTGGATGAGATGAATGGCAGTGCACAACCAACAAATACTTTGAATCCACTAAGTGCACAAGTGATGGAAGCTGAAACTGTGTACCAACAAGAGGAACATAACGATCAGACAGGATCATATTCCTATGGAGCATATAATGATGGGATAAGTCTACTTGAAATGGAAGCCGGCAGGAAGTAGTGTCATGTTAAAAAAAATCAATGAAATGGTAGAATTCCTGCTGTTGTGTACTACTTCTGCTGATGGTTTGACCTCTCATGTGCATATGCTAGTGTCTTTATACTCTGTTTTCTTGAGAATGCCATTTGAGTTAGAAACAAAAATGTCTGTAAATACAATCTGAAATATCCCAAGTGATGTATTGAATGGAAGAGGACAGAAAACAATATCAGAATACTGGCAGTATCATAATAAAAGGAATTTGGTAGAATTCTTGCGTTCTTATAATAATCCCCAAGAAAGGATATGCGTAGTACCACTAGGCCTGTGGTGTGGTGAAGATGCTATACTGATGATTGATGAAGTGCACCTTGTGTTTCTATATGAGAGGAATAAGATCCTCACACCAATTTTTGTACATGTCAGGAAGTATATTATTATCCTCAACCAGATGATTTTAGTACATGTTCATGCAATGAGATGATTTGCATTTGGGAGTTCTAATTGTTTGTCATCTGTAATTTTTCTTGTGGGTCTTGTATGAATATCTGTGCTCTAATTGAAAATTGAAAAGAAAGATGCTGGAATATTTCAATGCCTTTGCTTTATGCCTACTTCACTCTCACTCTTCAAAACAGAAGAAAATGTTCTCCAACAATTCTCTAGCTTGCCTTCATTTGTTTTGAATGAATCCCACCAGTTTTTGTGGGTTGGATGAAATTGTGCTAGAGCAAAGTGAATGGCTGTCTGTTTTGCAATGCATTCGAGTGTGAAGAAATTAGGATTCACATCATCTGGAATACTATTTTTCTAGTTTTTATGTCCCATACAACCGCAGCCCTGATAATTGGAAGCACATGAAAGCCTTTGATATTGTTGAAATATAGAGAAGTGCACATAGACAAGAACAATCACAAGCACCAGACTGTGATGTTACAGTTACACAGTTGACCACTAATGGCTATGTCCATGTGGTTTTCCACTGTATTGAAAAGGAAACAGGAAAACTCACATGTGCTTCCACATTCCAAGCCCATGAACCTCTTTTCACAATTACTCTTGTACATTCACGCCCTTTTACAAAGCCTCTCTAACTTAGAAGCATATGGATGAACAAAAATCACATTTGCAGTTGTTGCAGTAATTGTAGAATCTCTATGGATATATGGTTGATATGATAGACATGGAGTTTTGCAAATAGGTGGGTCACATCCAGATCATGGTGTTTGCTAGTGGGTCACATCCGATGAACGCTTTAATTTGCTAATTGATGAGGGTGATTTTAATAGTGCCTTAGATGAAGAGGTGACGATCAGCGGTGGTGCCAGGTACTTGTCGAATTCATTCTCCTTCTCACTGCTACTGCTGCTTCTACTGCTCTCCTTATTCTTCTTCTTGTTTTTGCGAATGTTGTTGTTGTGGGGAGGTTGAATCCGGTTGGGCAGGGACAATAATTGATGGGGGTGGTGATTTTGTTTTTGGATTCTTGCAGAACCTTCTACTTTTCTCAAGGACTGTAAAAATGGTCGAGCCGATTGGTGGCGAGGCTGGAGATGGTCCTGCCGTGCTGCGATTGCGAAAATGGGACCAATCACAATTTCAACTCAACCTGTCAGAATTCCGGGAAGCAGTTATCTCTCCCACAAGGGAGGTATTGGTATTGCTTTCATATCAGTCTGAAGCCCTGCTGCTTCCTCTCATTGCGGGTAAATTCTCTCAACTCTTACCAGATCTATCATGGGATAGGCCATGGACAGATTTCAAATTTGCTTATCAGGAATATAGATATTTATTGATATCCAAGGATTCCATCATGGTTTTCAAATTGCGGATTGTTTCGTGTATCATTCAAGGGGTTGAATCGAATCGAATTGCATGATGTTTTCTACTTCATCCATATCAACATCAGTACATGAAAAATATTATCATCTTTGTCTTAGTGAAGAAACCATATGGTTCTTTACATATTGGTTTATTTGTGTTTATCCACATAAGTGAAGTCTTTTTATATGATGTCCTCAGGGAATATGTCTTCATTCATGTCAATGAATAGAGATGATTTTGATGGATGTTCTTCTCAAGATCATCAGAAGGCAAGTGCTTCACTTCTGTCCTCTACAGTATACACAGCTTCAAGCAGGTCAGATTTACCGTCCAGCATAGCGTATAGTTCCCAACATGTAACAATTGAACGTGAGAAGGCTTTTTCACATGAAAGTAGTTCCTCGGCATCTAAGCAATTCCCAGTTCTTTATGGTGTAAAATCATTGGTTTGGGGGCATTGTGGGGATGCATACAAGCAGAGTTTGGGTGCTGTTTTTAAGGAGCTTCTTGTTGTGTCTGGCGATCATGGTGTTACAGTTCATGCTTTCCGCTGCCTGGATAAGTGTGACGAAGGGACCAAGTCACCTGCACCTGATGGAGGGGTTGGACAAGGAAGGTGGGTGGAGTGGGGGCCTTCCAATTGCTCCACTTATAACCCAAATGCACAGCAGCAGTTTAGCTCTTATCCTGAGAGTTCTGAAGATCTCTGTGAAGTAAATAGAAGTAATGGAACTGAGGGAAGTCCATCTGATGTTCATGGATTGCATGCATGTGATGACTCTTCAAGTAGTAGCTGCACATCAAAGAGATGGCTGCGGACTTACCTTACTGAAGCTGAAACTATTGAATCAGAGGGAAAGTTTCTGTTGAGGTTCCCTCCAAAGTCAACCTTTCCTTGTTCTGCTGAGGTTGTTTCATTTGGTATTTCTTTTAATACTTCAATATTTTCTAAGTTGTTTGCTTCTTCCAATCTTCAATTAGATGAAAAGGAGAACAGGAATGGGGTAGTAATCCCAGGAATGGTATCTGAGACACCAAGCTGGGAAACTAATAGTTATTATGGAACTGCCGGTGTTGGTTCTCTGTTGAAATGTTCCAAAGTATTCTCCAGCTCATCACATCGTTTAATTGGTATTGTTTTGACATCAGTAGAACCAGATCCAATTAAAACAAGTGGAGAACATGCACATATTACAAGCAAGACCAGACTGGTGGTTGCTATGGCATACCAGTGGGGATTACAATGGCTTTACTCTGTACGACTCAAGGATACTGATCCGAGTTTGGATTCTGAACCTGATTGGACAGATCTCGGATTTTCTGACAAATTTCTTGTTTGCCTCAATAGATCCGGTTTAATCTCCTTTTGGGGTGTAACAACAGGAAAGTTTGTAGCTTGCATCGATGTTTTACAGTGCTGTGGACTGAATAGAAAACCACAATTCCAGGTGGATCATAAAGAGTTACAGGGTGGTTTTGCTTGTGAAAGTCACCAAGCAGAAGATTATTTTTTTGCCAAAAGAAAATTTAAACATTTGATGGTGACGTTTAACTCTTCCCTTTTGGCAGCTGTTGATGAGTGTGGGGTGGTCTATTTGATTTGCAATGATGACTATATTTTAGAAAATTATAATCTAGATCATAAATTGGTGCCACATGGTAAGCATCATGGGCCAGGAAAATTAGCTGTGTGGCAGGTTGCAGGTTCTGACATAGGTGGTCAGAGGGTTTTACATGATATTTCAAATGGTCATGGTTTGAATGTTTCAATGACACCAAGTGCTAGTTTGTCATGCACAGATAATGACAGCAAGTTTCGGAAATGGAATTTGCAGGGAAGGAGCCAATTTGGTTCTGTTTTGAATGTTTTCTCTAGTGCTTCACATATAAAAGGTTCCCATGTTCCTCCTGGAATGCCATTGGCTCTCTTGGGTAGACTATTTCTTCCTATATCCAAATATAGTAAAGAGGATTCCATTTGTTTTTCTTCCCTTGGAATTACTCGACTCAGTAAGTGCAGCATTGAGGATCGAAAAGGTTTCAAAATCGTTCATACCTGCTTTCACGAGCCTTTATCAGTTCTCGATGAAAGATGCTTGGATATTGGAAAGAAGCTCAGAAAGTCTTGTCACTTTGAGAAGGAACAGGCTTTTTTTGGAGAAGTTATTGGGTGCTCTTTTCAAGGTTGTTTGTATTTGGTGTCCCAAGATGGTGTCTATGTTGTTCTTCCCTCAGTTTCTGTTTCATCGAGCGGCCATTCTGCTGAATCAATTTGCTATTTGCGACCTAGTCTCAGTATATGCAGTTTATCTCAACTGGAGAACTTGTTGGACATGAAAGAATCTAAAGCATTGTGGCAACCCTGGAAAGTAGAGGTTTTGGATAGAGCTCTATTGTATGAAGGGGTAAAAAAGGCGGATCACATATGTTTGGAAAATGGTTAGTTATGTTGGTTCTAGTTGATCTCTCTTTACTAACGGTTCTCCTGTAGGCCATGATCCTGTTTCTTATTTGTTATTTTGCCCAATCTGATGAGAGAGAGAGAGATCACCATCTATATTTATAAATCATCTATATATGTATATAAATATGGACCTCCAATTTAATGGTTTAAGAATGCATCATTTTTTATATTTTTATATTTTATTTTCAATCCAATTATCAGGTCCCATTTGGATCAGTGTAAAAAAGGGTCTGACATTCGGGGAGGTAGTTGTGTGTGTCCCATTAGGAATGATCATAGGAGGTTGGCCCACAAGGGCTATGCTCATCTAAGACATTTGCTGTTGAGCTCAATTGAAAATTCCAACCCCACTTCTCTCTATCTCCTGGCCTTCACCTACGCTCAAGCACTGGATTAAAATTACATGCGATGGGAAATCGTGGCCTTCCAAGTAATCTCAACTTCAGGATGAGAGGTTTATCAAAAGTCATCCTTAAAATATCGGATGGTGTATGAAACCATGCCAAAACGTCCCTCTTCTCCCACGTTCTATCTTTAGAACGTCCCTCTTCCTTGGTGAGCTGTCCATCTCTCCAACCCATCTTTCTCTCTTTTCTCATTCTGTGGTCCTCTTCTTCACTCAAACCAAATGTCCTTTGGATCTCTTCTTTATCCTAACTCTTCGAATAGTCATGTCTCTGCCCTCCATCTCTTCTTCTCTGTTTCTCAAGTCAACCCAAAGAGACTCTCAAATAGAAAGCCATTAATGTTCTAGCTAATTAGTGGTGAAGTGGGAGGCAAAAGTATACCTAGATAAAGGCCAACCAATCATCCTAACCTTAAATTCAAGAGGTTTCGGAGTTGGATGATTCTTATAAATCATTAAATCGTGTAATCTTTTTCTTCTCTAGTTTTCTTTTTTCTTTTTTCCATTCAATTTGACTTTTAGTAATGGTAAGATGATCTGGATGTTGCACTTCAAAGGGGTCTGTTGTAAGCCAGATTCTAACCTAAGTTCATTTCATACAATGAAAATATAACAATATTAATGGATAGAACTTGCAGAAAGAGGTACAGTTCTAATCCTGTTTGCAACCAAACTTCATCCACATGAGCAACTTCCAACTATGTCCTTCTATCTTGTCATAGAACTGTTAAGGAGTTTGTCACATTGGTCGTTGCAATTGATAATATATTAAATAAGCATGAAAATTAACAACTATTTGAAGTTGTTTGTGAGATGGAAGTAGTTGGGTTCTTTAAATTGACTTTCATTCCATTAATCTTTGGATTGATCCATAGAGGGAAAGGGTAGTTTATTGATGGTGTCACAAATAGTCAGCGGATGGTGGAGTTGCTTAAAAAATGGTGGCTTTCATCAGGTTTAGTGAGAGAGGGCCGGGGGGTGGGGGTATCGAGAGATATGGTTGTATGTATCTAGAGAGAGAAATAACTTTTCGAAGAAGAGGAAAAAAAGCATACATGCCATTTTGGCATGGGAAACCCACATCACTCACCTTACACGCCATGCCTCTTCCAATTTTCCAGAAAGGGCATTTAATCAGCGTTTTATCCAAACCGTTGAGATTTTCCATTGTATTACTATCGTGAGAGACTGTTTATATATATATCATCTCTCCCTCTTTCCCTCCCCCCAACCCTCTCTCTCTCTATATATATATATCATTATCATCATCATCAAAGCCTTGTCCCAACGATGTTGGGGTCAGCTACATGAATTCTGTTTCTCCATTCTTATCTATCCTTGAGCCAAATCCTCCGATAAGTTGCTTGCACTTCTTCATATCTACTCTTACTACCTCCACCCACATCTTCTTTAGCCTACTCTTTTCCCTTCGTGAGCCATCAACTTGCATACCCAAAATTTTCCTTACTAATGTAATTGCCAGCCTGCGTTGGACATGCCCAAACCATCTCAAACGAGTTTCTCTAATTTTATCCCCTATTGATGCTGCTCTAAATGCTATCGAAAGTGCTCATTTCTAATTTAATCCTTCCTATTTTTACCACACATCCACCTCAACATTCTCATCTCTGCTATATCCATGTTGTGTATATGTTACTTCTTGATTGGCCAACATTCTACTCCATAGGTCATAGTTAGTCTTATCGTTATCATATAAAATTTTTCCTTCAATCTTATTGGCATTCATCGGTCACAAAGCACTCCAGAATTAGGTCTCCACTTCAACCATCCCGCTTTTATCATTTCTTTTGACATCTGCATCAATTTCCCCATCCTGACTAATTATCGAGCCAAGGTAATAGAATGAATTTCTTTGTGGTATCTCCTGGGCTTCAATTCTCATAGTAGTTTGAGCTCTTTGTATATGCCCACTGAAGTTGCAATATATATATGCAGTCTTTGCATGACTAATTTTAAAGCTTTTCGATTTTAAAGGCTCCCGCCATCTCTTGAGTTTTGCGTTCACACCATCTCTTGATTCGTTCACCAACACTATATCATTTGCAAACAATATAAATCAAGGTACCTCCTCTTAAATATGTGCAGTTAACTCATTCATAATTAGCGCAAAGAGATAAGGGCTTAGAGTTTACGAGTTTTGCGTTCACACCATCTCTTGATTCATTCACTAACACTATATTATCTGCAAATAATATACACCAAGGTACCTTATCTTGAATATGTGCAGTTAACTCATCCATAATCAGTGTAAGGAGATAAGGGCTTAGGGCTGACCCCTAATGCAAACCTATGGTCATTGGGAACTCACCTGTCTTTCTACAGGTAATTCTCACACTTGTTATCACTTTTTCGTACATGTCTTTAATAATTTGAATGTAACCTCTTGGAACATTCCTTTTATTTAATACCTACCAAATTAAATCTCTAGGTACCTTTTCATAAGTTTTTTTTTTTTTAGATCTATGAAAAGACCATATGCAGATTTTTCCACTACGCTCTATATTTTTCCATTAATTGCCTAAGTGAGAAGATAAATTTTATAGTTGAACTACCTGTATAAAACCAAATTGATTTTCAAATATCTTGGTATTCTGTCTAAGTCTTTTCTCCATTACTCTCAGTCTTCCCATAGCTTCGTAGTATGACTCATAATTTTAATTCCACGATAGTTGGTATAATTTTGTATATCTCTCTTGTTTTTATATATAGGCACTACAACACCTCTTCTCCTTTCATCTAGCATTTTCTTTGTCATTAATATCTCATTGAAGAACCTAGTTAACCAAATTCCATTAACCCCTCTTAAACATTTCGAAGCCTCTATCGGAATGTCATCTATATCCTTTCCTGTCTTCATTTGTTTCTGTGCTTTCCTCATTTCCATCATCTTAATTTTATGGAAAAAGTATGTTCTGCTAACGAAGTATCCTCTTTTGTTCTTATGTCTTCTATAGTCTTCATTTAAAAGTTTGTTAAAATATTCTCTCGACCTTTTTTTGCCATCGTTGTCCTTAACTAAAACCTTTTGGTTATTGTTCTTAAATCATTTGATATGATTTAAATCCCTACTTTTCCTTTCCCTTATATTTGCGAGTTTAAAAATATCCTTCCCTCCTTCTCTTGTTCCCAACCTATTATGTAGGTCATCATATGCTTTGAACTTTGCATCACTTACTATGTTCTTAGCTTCTTTATTTGCCTTCTTATACATCTCATACGTTTTCATATCCCTAGTCCCCTACCAAATTTGGTTACAACGTTTCTGCTGCTTCTTTTTTTGAATGGTTATAACCACGTTTCTTCTCTTGAACAGCTTCCAAAACCTCTACCACCACCATGTTTCTTTATTGCGGTGTCTTTACCCTTTCAACGCTCCAAGAACCTCTTTTGCAATCTTCCTAATACAATTAGCCATTTGATCCATATCGTTTTTTTGGTAAAAGATTCTATATCGTTGTAGTTTCTCCCTAAAAATATTTTTCTCCCTCGTCAATCACTTTATCATTAAATATTGTTGCTCTTTCTCCTTTCAAATCCTTCCACCTTGTTTTAGGGCATTTTTTATTTTTACCCCTCTTTCTACTTCTAATGCGAATATCTAAAACTATATAGATGGATAGATAGATAGTCTTTTGCACGACTTAATGTGGGTGACAGTTTATGGGGCCCATCTGTTGATGATTTGGAGGTGTGGGTGGAGGGATGAAAAGTTCTATAGATGAATAAGTTGTGGACAAAAAACTAGGACTACTAGAATTAAAAGCTTTTCGTGTTTAGGCGCCAAGTTAACGTGGAAAAATCATATTTTTTAAATTGAAATCCAACAATAGAAAAGGTCTATGGGATATGTGGTGGACAAAAAACAGGCTGACTGGACTTCAAATGGTCTAGCTTTTAGACCAAAAAGTAAGGGTGGAAAAGTGAACAATTTTCAATGTGAATTCCAACAGTGGATACACTTTGGATGAACGCCAAATTGGCAAGGTGCAAATGCAGATGTTTGATGACTCAGCGGAGTTAAGGTATCTGATACCTGGTTCTTTTATGTGATCATCAAGGTATCGCAATTTTTGCTTCCCTTCAAATACATGTCTTTATAGCTTGATTCTACTCAATAAGATTATTTCCTTCCAAAGTAATTGGCTTAATCTGTACGTGAAGGCTTTTGGAAACTTGGAAATTTCACATTCTTCTTATCAGGAGGATTTCTTGAATGTGACTTCTGCCGCTATTTTATATTAGCAAGATATGGTCCTAATAATTGTGATTCAGCCCACAATCAACTTGATTTGCAAACCAAGTATGACAATGGGCATCCAAATTACCAAACTCGCTGCTGATGAAAAATAATAACCAGTGTCCCCTCCCCTCCAAACAAAATAAAATAAACTTTCAACTCATCACTAGGTATCACTACAGGGGCTGGTTACGTATCAAGAATATTGAGTGGAACTTAAGTGAACACATGAGTGATACTGATGGTTCATATTGTTCTTTATATCTGTTTTGATTTTAAAGCTTATGGGAGTTTTTTTTTTAAATCCTACAATTCAGGGTAAGAATCCTATATTTCATCTGGATAACAATTCCCTTTACAAGTAAATAATTCAAGTGTGAATATTATGATTCAATACTTGTTGCACTGAATCTTACGATTCAAGCGATCTGTCTGGGTGGGAATGGCCATAACTAAATAACTAATTTTAGTAATTCTTTTACCCTTTTTTTTTTTTTTTTTTCTTTTTTGGTGTTTCTATTTTTAACAGATTATCTAGCGATTAAGGAAACCTTTTAAAATAAAAATTTGGGGGAGTTTGGTTTGTTTTTTTTTGGGATGGGTGTTTATAGAGAAATAAGGATTAGAGGTATGACTAGAGTTTTCGACTCTAGATATCGGTTTCATCCTACCTTCTTTGTTTGTTAATTCTTTTTTTTTTTCTATGAATTTTTGTGTGATTTGAATTTTTTTTAAAAGAGAACAAAAAAAATTGCAATTCATTTATTTTTCCTTGTAAAGTTGATATTTTAAAAATATTCAAGTATTGACACATATAATCATCTATGATATATTGATCTATGTTAGTCTTGTTCTTCATATGATTGTATTACAGTTTATCAATACAGTAACACCTATAAGCATTTTGCTAAAACTCAAAATCGCATCACGAATTGTTGAAGGGATTGAATCAAATCAAATTGCATGCCGTTGGTTTGATCTGTTCACGATTTGAGTTGGTTTGACCCCTTGAATGATTTACGATGCAATTTTTATTTTCAGAAAATTGCTAACAGTTGCCATAGTCATTATATATGATGATATAGTGCCAAATGGGTCAAGCAAAGTAGATTTACTGCAGTCAAATATTAATTTTTTATTGGGACATACTAATGATTGTGAGTTAGCTACTGAGCTTGATCCGTTAATAACATGCATTAATCCTTTTTTGACTCTTATATACTTACTGTATGCTTTATGGTAATTCTTTGTAACTTATAGGTTGTGTACTCTATATATTGACAGGATGGGACTTGAAAATTGCTCGGATGCGTCGTCTGCAGTTGGCATTGGACTACTTGAAATATGATGAGATAGAGAAGTAAGATTCTTCATTATTAATGTTGTCGTTAATTTGTTGCGCTTGGACTTCTTTTAGCTAGTCAATTTGATAATATGGATCGTATGCTTAGTTCTTTCTAGAAAGTATTCCCTTGCAGAAAAAATCGAGAAATTAATGAAATGAGCCTGTTATTTATCGTTTGTAAACCATATAATTACATTCATTTATTTAAATGGCCATAGCTGACTAGGGGTGGCAAAACCTGGCTCAACTTGCTATGATACAATTGGTTCTTTGTTCCAAATTCCAATTGTATCATAGCGAGTTGAACCAGAATCTGACCAGGATTTGACATGCAGAACCCGACCCGCAAGTTGTTTACAGGTAAAGAAAACCCGATCTGCATTTAAACTTTGGTTATGGTCGACCAGCATAACCCGTCTGATCTGCATTGGTTAGGATCTAGGGTTATGTTGTCTGGGATTCTAGAGTTGCCTCAGCTGATTTGGAGGTTGGTAGTTGATGGGGTGGCCAATGGCGCTTGTGATGTTGATGAGAATGTCTTTGGAGGACTCATTTGAGGCGGTTTTGTCTGGAAATAGGTCTTCTACAAATTCTTCCATTTTTATGGTAGGGTACCAGAAGATTTTTTTTTTTTCTAGGGTGGGGGGGTTAGAAAGAAGAGTTGAAGTGGAAAGGGGGGTTTATTTCATTAATGGATTGAATTATTTGAGGGTAGAAAGAGGGTTTGAATATGATTTTTCCCCTTTCTCTGAATGTATTTGGGGATGGAAAGAGGGTCTTGAAGAGGATGGATGTTCTCTTCTGGAAGCACTTCTATCTGCAAGTACACAATTCCTTAATAGGTTGAGTTTTTATTGGTGTTTCTTCCTCTAAATAAAGCATAGGTTGTGTTTGAATGTCGCCCAAATTGTTTCACTGTAGGTTGTAGAACACAAGCATCTATTTGACTCGGCAATGCATTCTTTTTGTACTCTTTTTGTATCTGTATTCAACAAGGTGAATCTTGGCACCTTTCTGCCATAGATAAGAACATAGAACAGAGCTACAGTACTGCATGTGCCTCGTGAGGTTGAAGAAATAGGGGATGGAAGTCGTGTAGAGGTGGAATGACAAGGGTGGAAGAAGGTGCGGGTTATCCAGGTCAGGTTGGGATGACCTGAATCGGGTGCAGAATGAACTTGTCTAACCTGTTTTACAAATGGGTCAATACAAGTTGTGCTTCAACCCATATATCCCTTGACCAACCTGACCTGTATCTATCCAATTCCAACCCATTTGCCACTCCTAGAGTTAACACTATTTTTCCCTTGTTGCAAGCTCGAGCAAACTATGCAACAAGACTCAAGTCATTGATTTGTTCAACACATTTCAACCATCTGATTGCCTCCTTAAACCTCTTCACATCATCATGATTGTTATTGTTGACAGTATTGAGTCATTGCATCGAACATGATTTGGAAGAGGCTTTTCAGAGCATGTGACTTTTAGAATGTTCCAGCTGTGATCTACTTTAGGAAACTTTGATATTCATCTGTGTTCTAATATCAGTATGCTATGCAAATATATATTATAAGTGTAATATGGTGTACTTTTTGAATGTATGGGACTGGTTTTGATGAGTTTGATTTTCAGGTTTTGTATTACTCATTGATCAGTACTAGAATAAATTTCTAATTGTGCTTTCAATGAATAGATCATTGGATATGCTTGTGGATGTGAATCTATCAGAAGAAGGAATCTTGAGGTTGCTCTTTACCACTGTTTATCAGATCCTTCGTAAAGTTGGTAATGATAATGAGGTAGCTCTGACATCAAGGTACTCTTTTTCCCTAATTGTCTTATTTTTTCATTTAATTTGAGGCATTGTCGCAGATGATAATACCATTGTCTCAGCCTTGTCCCATCAAACTGTGGGCTGCTCATTATCCCAGTTGTATAGGGGAAATATCTGTTTCATTTTAATGAAGTCTGGTTACTTTTTTTTTTTTCGGTTGCTGAATTTAATTTTGAAAAAATACAACAAAAAGGAAGTATGGACACAATGTTCCCTATGCTTAAATCGAAAAACTAAAACTGCCAGCATGTCATGGTGGAAACTGGTTTCACCAGCGCCTTTTATTTTTGGTAGCCGATGTTTATTTCCATAAAATGATACACTTAAGGAAGATAAGGCAATGATGGCTTCTCTTAAATGTAAAAAGCCAAACCACTAGCCCTGCAATGGAAACTGGATATGCTAATTGCTACCCACCCATAGCCTATAGATTGATTGTCATCCTCTTGTCCGGGAATGCGATAGGTGGAGATGTTATATAATCTACAGTGAGTACTTTGGCTTTTAGTTGGTTTCGCAAGACTCCAATGATACAGAATATTGTCTTGAAACCTCATTAAGATTTTCATACTAATGATTATTATTAATTTTTTCCTTGAGAACATTTCTAAATTAATGAAATCATATCATTTACATCCCCTCTTGAATTAAGGCTACGGGTCCAGGTGACATCCCGATTGAGGTTTGGAAATACTTAGGAGAATTTTGGGAGATTTGGTTAACTAGACTCTTAAATAAGATATTAATGACAAAAAAATGTTGGATGAATGGAGAAGAAGTGCTGTAGTACCTATATATAAGAACAAGGGGGATATACAAAACTGTACCAACTATTGTGGGATTAAACTTGTAAGTCACACTATGAAGCTATGGGAGAGAATAGTGGAGCAAAGACTTAAACAAAAGACCAAGATATCTGAAAATCAAATTGGTTTTATGCTACGGAGGTCAACGATGATAGATATCTTCTCACTTAGGCAATTAATGAAAAAATATCAAGCAAAGAGGTAAAATCTGCATATGGTCTTCATCGATCTAGAAAAAGCCTACGATAGGGTACCTAGAGATTTAATTTGGTGGGTTTTAAATAAAAGGAATGTTCCAAGAGGTAATATTGAAATTATTAAAGACATGTATGAATGAGAAGTGACGAGTGCAAGAATTGCTTTGGAGAGACGGGAGTTCCTAGTTACATAGGTTTGCATTAGGGGTCAGCCCTAAGTCCTTATCTCTTTGCACTTATTATGGATGAGTTAATTGCTCATATTCAAGAAGAGATACCTTGGTGCATGTTATTTGTAGATGATATCGTGTTGGTGGATGAATCAAGACATGGTTTGAATGCAAAACTCGAGAGATGGCGAGAGGCTTTAGAATTGAAAGGTTTTAAAATAAGTGGTATAAAGACGGAATATATGAATTGTAACTTCAGTGGGCATATAAAAAAAAGCTAAAACTACTCTGAAAAACTGAGAATTGAAGACCGGGAGGTACCACAAAGTGATTCTTTCTGCTACCTTGGCTCTATAATTAGTAAGGATAGGGAGATTGATGAACATGTCGAACATAGAATAAAAGCAGGATGGTTGAAGTGGAGACTTGCTTCCATTGTGCTTTGTGACCAACGAATGCCAAAAAGATTTAAGGGAAGATTTTATAGGATAGCGATTAGACCAGCTATACCCTTTGGAGTAGAATGTTGGCCAATCAAGAAGCGACATATGCACAAAATGGATGTAGTAGAGATGAGAATGTTGAGGTGGATGTGTGGTAAAACTAGGAAGGATAAAATTAGAAATGAGCACCTCGAGAGCATTTAGGGGTAGCAACAATAGGGGATAAAATTAGAGAAACCCGTTTGAGATGGTTTGGGTATGTTCAGCATAGGCTGGCAACGGCCCCATTGAGGAAAAGTTTGGCTATGAAGGTTGATGGCCCACCATGGGGAGGGGTAGGCCAAAGAGGATGTGGATGGAGGTAGTAAACATAGATATGAAGAAGTGTTACTTATCTAAGGATTTAACTCAAGATAGATCGGAATGGAGAAACAGAAACGGGTAGCCGACCCAACATAGTTGGGACAAGGCTTTGACGACGACGACAATGATGATTGAAAAGTTAGAAAACTAATAGAACTATATGAAATAATGGACTTGGTATAGTAGGATATGCTAAAACTTGTACATGTAAGTATCAATGTAGCATTGAGGACCAATACAGGTATTGTTATCAGTCAGACATGGGTACGATAGGTACCTCGACATATCCAAGAATAGTTTGAAAGACCAACAGTTTTGGCATAGTTCTTATGTAGTCGCGTTGATACGGACTGCAAAGATAGCCATTCCCGAGTAAGATAATTACCTCTGCATGAAATTTTTCTTAAGAATATCTGTGAGCACAATTCTGTTTGAAGCCAACATTGTTTAGGATTTTTGAAGACTTAAACCTTCTCTGCTAGTTTATTTATCTAAACAAAATTAATGGAATGGTTGTTTTCAATTTTATGTGAAGATGATCTTGGATCTAGACAACAGAAGTAAAACTGTGGCCTGAATGGGGTCGAAATTATGGTGGCTTAGGGATTGCTGGTCCTTGTTTGTCTCTAATCTCTCGCCGATTGTGACAACGAAGATCCTGTTTGATGTTTTTTGGGAGGCAAGACCAGTGTTTGATGTTTTCTTGCCTAAAGACAAGGCATCTGGGAAAGGAAGAGGCTTTGGTTTTGTGCGGTTTAAAACTGAATGGGATGCGAATCGAGCAATCCAAAGATTTGATGGCAGCCTTGTTTATGGTAGGAGGATTTGGGTCCACAAGGCTAGAGTTATTGATCGTATTGCTAAAAAGTTTGGCAGAGTCAAACCAGCTTCAGAGAAGAAGGATCAAATCGTTGTTACAGATTTAAACAGGAGAAGGTTCCATGGCTGATCTCTTTAAGGGAAGTACGGCAAAAAAGGAATTGATCAGGTTTGTATAGAAGACGAAGGAGATTGTAAGGTGGTTAAGCTGGCAGCGTCTTTGGCATCTTCTTTGAGAAAGGAGGTGGATAATTCCTTTGTTGCTACTGTTTACTGTCTGAATGTAAATGAAAATGCTATCCAAGATTGGTTGCTTTCTAGAAGGGGGATTCAAGCGGAAGTGAGGAGACTCAATTCCACTTTGTTTTGGATTATACGTTCTTCGCAAGAAGACTTCTCACAAATGCTTGGACTCGGTTGCTATTTGACTGATTCTGTGATTTGAAGGTTGGATCGATGGACTGAAGTTTTGGGACCTGTTCTACAACCGAGCTGGATCCAGATGAAATGTATTCCTCTTCATGTTTGGGATGAAAGGGTTTTTAGTCGTTTGGGTGAATGCTTGGGGGTAGTGCTGGAGTTTGATGAAGAAGTAAAGAAGAAACTACGAATAGATAGGGTTTGTATTCTTATCTTGAGGGATACTCAGCGACAATTGCCACCAAAACTCGATCTGGAGGTTGAAGCCGTTCGATTTTGTTTTGTTATCAGTATTGCAGAAAGAGGTAGATGCTCAGAAAACAGTCAGATGCTGGAGATTTCTTGTCGGAATCCTGTAATGATGGAAAAATCAGGCGAATCAATGAGGGAGGAAAGGAGTGGAATCAAGGGATTTGGGTTTTCAGTTACCTAAATTACTCGCTCGATATTCAGCAACACTACATGCACAAGAGGAAGGAAGCTTTGAAGTTGCAAAAATCCAGCCGAAAATCTCTGCAAATCCGAAGCATTCTACAGGTACTATGAAGACTAATTTCTTTCGTTGCATATCTGGGAGAGAGAAGAGGGTTTCTAGCTGTCCTATTAAAGGGATTTTCCATAAGTTATTGAATGACTTAAATGCCCCAGGGGAGCTTCAAAATTCCCATGTGAGTCCCATTTTAAATGAAACAACTGACGGGAATTGTGTTTCCCTTCAACTGGACGATTTTGATGGCCGATGTGGGGCCCAGGTGGGCCCAGGTGCTAATATTGATCCTTCTTCCATTAAATCTTGTAATGAAATTGTTTAGAGAACCTCTTATTCCTCTAACAGTGGATCTGAATCTGAATATGGGGATGATAGTAGAAAATGGGGGGATCGTAGCTCAGCTGGGGATGGCTCTTTGAGGGTTAGAAGATAATGAAGATGAGTTAAATCAAAATTTGAATCAAGCTCTGATAGTAGGGACCGATACCATTGCCGCCATTGCTGTGGAGAAAATCAAGGTTCAATTCTGGAGTGAAGACCACTAATGAGTTATTTGAGGAGAAAATGTTTGAAATTGCTAAACTTTTAGGCATTTCTATGGAGGGAAAAATAGAGGACTTTAAGGAGTTTTATTCATGAGATGTTGACAGAAAAACAGAGTTGTAGGAAAGTGGGTATTCAAAGTAGAAAGAAATCAAGAGCACAGAGAGAGATAAGTTGGCTTCTTCTATAAATTATGACTGTCCAACTGGGGATAAGAGATCTGGTGTCAAGTTGTTTGGATTATGGAGGTTCTTTCTTGGAACATTCGTGGTATGAATTCAGTCTCTAAGTGTGCAGTTATGAAAGGCTTGTTTAAGTCAGTGAAAGGTGAATATTTATTTCTTCAGGAGACTAAAATGGAGAGTGTTGATGACCAGTCTTTTAGATCTTTCTGTCCTTGGCCTACCTATCTGTATGTTTTGTGTCCTTCAGTTGGTGCTTCAGGGGGTATTTTACTTGTGTGGAATGCAGCTCTATGGGTTAAGTTGAATGAACACGTGTGGAGATATTCTGTGTCTGCTTTGTTGAGGGATGTTAGATGTGGTCCTGTTTGGGTAGTGACTTCGGTCTATGGTCCCAACCATTCTAGTGACAATAAGGCTTTCTTGGGGGCGCTAAATCTGGGGGCTGGATTCTGGAATCATCCATGGGTTATTGGAGTTGATTTCATTGTCATCAGGTTTCCGCATGAAAAAAAGGAGGTTGTTCTATTAGTGCAGCTATGAGGGAGTTTAATGACTGGATTAATTTTCATGATATTGTAGATTTGCCCTTGAGATGTGCAAAATTTACGTGGTCAAACTTGCAAGAAACTCCTGAGATGAGTCGATTGGATCATTTTTTTAGTTTTGAGTCTTTTGACTGATTGGTTAGTTCTATTTTCAGATTGCATTCAAAGGGCTTTGGCCCGGCCAATCTCTCATCATTGTCCTTTGTTGCTTGAGACAGGAATGGAAGATTGGGGTCGTCCTCCTTTCCATTTTGAAATTTCATGGCTTTATGAGAAGGATTTTGAAGACTTGGTTAAAGAATGGTGGTCTTCTTTCAGTTGAAGGATGGATGGGATATCGCCCCAAAAATTAAAGCTTCTTAAAAGGAAAATGCAATTATGGAGAAAGGAAGTTTTTGGTAGTATTGAGGCAAGAAAGAACTGCCTGTTAGCTGATATTCGGATTATAGATGTCAAAGAAGAAGATGGGTTGCTCTTGGAAGATGATCGTGTCAATAGATCTCTACTCCAAAAAGATCTTCGCAAGCTGATTTTTCAGGAAGAGATTAAATGGAAGCAAAGATCAAGAATTAAGTGGTTAGAGGCATGAGACTGGAATACAAAGTTTTTTCATGCGATTGCTAATGCTCGTCAGCGTGTTAATTGTATGAAAGTCATTTCTGCTAGAGGAAGAATGTGGGAAAGTAGAGCTGATATTGAAATTGGGATTGTTCACTTTTTTTTATCAATTATATTCAGGAGATATGAAGTTGTGACCAAGGATTGATGGGGTTTCTTTTAGATAACTCTCTAACCCAATGGCTCTAGAAGTGTGGTTTACTAAAGTTGAAATCAAACAAGCTGTTTTTGAACTTGGTGGCGACCGTGCTTGGGGTCTGGATGACTTTCCTATAGTGTTCTTTCAAGACTTTTAGGATTTACTAGAAGATGATTTATTTATCTTCTGTAATGAATTCCATGATAATGGTGTCTTAACAGGTGAGTTGGGTGCTTCTTTCATTGCTTTAATCCAAAAAAAAGAAAAGAAAAAGAAGGAGCTATCTCCGTTAAGGATTACATGCCTATTAGTTTGATTGGGAGTTTGTATAAAATTCTTGCGATGGTTCTGGCTAATCATTTAAGGATGGTGCTTCCAAAAATCATTTCAAATATTCAAGGAGCTTTTGTGGATGGTCGTCAAATTTTAGACAGTGTGTTGACTCCCCACGAGTGCATTGATTCAAGGAATTGTCAATGTCGTCCTGGTTTTCTTTGCAAATTGGATTTTGAAAAGGCATACGACATGGTGGATTGTGGGTTTCTTCAGTACCTGATGGAAAGAATGGTTTGGAAAGAAATGGCGTCAGTGGATTCATAGTTGTGTGTCATTTGCTCATTTTTCAATACTTGTGAATGGCTCTTTAAAAGGATATTTTAAAAGTTCAGGAGGTCTTCGACAAGGAGATCCTTTATCTCCGTTGCTCTTTGTTATTGTGGTAGAAGCTTTAAATGGATTGATGGAGAGAGCCAATTCTATGAAGCTCGTTTATGGATTTTCTGTTGGTAATGAAGCACATGAGGTAACACAATTACGGTTTGCAAATGATACTATTATTTTTTGTGATGCTTCTTTGGCCCAAGCGAATAATTTGAAAATTATTTTGAAATGCTTTGAAGTGTTGTCGGGATTGAAAAGTAACTACGAGAAGTGTGAGTTTATTGGGGTGCAGATGGAAGTCAGTCAAGTTGATTTCTTTGCCAATTTTTTTGGCTGTAAAGATGAAAAACTTCCTTCAAAGTATTTGGGGTTGGCTTTATGTTTAGGGATTCCAAAGAAATCTTTATGGGATTCTGTGGTGGAACGGCTTGGGAAAAAATTAAGTTCATGGAATGGTAAAATATTTATCTATGGGAGGTCGCATAACTTTGATTAAATCAGTGTTATCTAGCATTCCGATTTATTTTATTTCTTGTTTCAAATGTCCTATGAATGTTGTGCGGAGGGTTGAAAAAATTCAACGGGACTTCCTTTGGAATGATTCTATTGAGATAAGGAAGTATCACGTAGTGAAGTGGCAGATTGTTTGTAATCCTTTAGCTCAAGGTGGTTTGGGTATTTGGTTGATCGAGAAGGTTAATAAAGCCTTATTGGGGAAATGGTTGTGGAGGATGGGGGGTCCAGGTAACAATTTGTGGAAAAAGATCTCTTGCAAGTATAGGTTGGATAACGGCGGTTGGTGTGTGCCTTGTCAAGTCAAACTTATAATGTTTCTGGCATTTGGAAGTCCATTCTTTCTGTTAAGAAAGAGTTTGATATGTGGATTTGTTGCTGGGTTCATGATGGTAGTCGGGTGTGGTTTTGGCATGATGAATGGTGTGGGCATTCCAATTTGCATAGTCAGTTTCCTTCTTTGTACTATTTGGATTTGAGGCAGCATGCTCTAGTAGCAGATTATTTTTGTTCAGCGGAGAAGGGAGTTATTTGGGACTTTTCTGTTCGAAGAAATTTGATGGATATTGAAATTGCTGATTTTGTTCGATTACTTGGTTGTCTTGACAAGTATTATTTGTCAAGTGGCAAATATGATGTTAGGCTTTGGAAACTAGATGTTAGAGGTCTTTTTTCAGGTAAATCTTTTTACAAGGTTTTGTCTGCATCAGATGTTAGAATGGAAGGTTGGCACAACTTTTGGGTTTCCTATGTTCCACCTAGAGTTTTGGCTTTCTGTTGGGTCGCTAAGAAGCAAAAAATTCTAACTATTGATAATCTTCGAAAACGGAATCATGTTATAATTAATGGTTGTCCTTTATGTTTGAGAGATGAAGAATCGGTGCATCATTTGACTATCCATTGTTTTTTTGCTTACAGAGTTTGGATTGTTTTTATTAATCTGTTTGATGTGAATTGAGCTATGCCAAAGGCGGTGGAAGATCTTTTTCTTCAATGGCGTTTAGGTACCAAGTTTGTTCGTGGAAAGCTTTTATGGAAGGCAGTTCTTTATGCGACTTGTTGGAAGCTTTGGAGGGAAATGAATATGAGTCTTCTGCAATCAAAGTAAATCGGTAAGGAGATTACTCAATCTATTATTGGGATGGTGTCTGAATGGGTTAGTACGCGTAAGGAGTTTGTTGGCGTCTCTCTTGATGATCTTAATAGATCTTGGGATCCTTTCCTGAAGGGATGTTGGCATGATGAAGTAGTGTGAAAAGTTCTTTGGCTGATCCCCCGATTCCCCCCTACTGGTGTCCTTAAGCTGAATTTTGATGATAGTTATTTTCATTATATTCGACAAGGCGGAATTGGTGGAGTAATTCGGGTCTGTGAGGGCAAGGTGATTAGAAACTATTTTTGGCCATAGGACTCTTTGAATGCTAATGCAATTGAAGTCTATGCTCTATTGATTGGTTGTCGTGAGTTGCTTCGCTTGGGTGGTTACAATGCAATTCTTGAAGGTGATTCTTTTTCAGCTATTCAGTGGGTTTCTAAAAAAGGCTTCTCATCCTTGGAGATTGACAGATTTGGTGGAGGAAGTGCAGGATATTGCTAGACATCTTGGAGCCTCATTTCATCATGTTCATAGGGAGGCAAATGTCATGGTAGATGCTCTTGTTAAGGAGGGAGTTCTACGCTCTTCTATTCTTTCTGATGTCTAGTGTTTTCCTTTCCTTCTTTTTCTCTTTTCGTTTGAGTTTTGGCTAAGTTTCTTGGCTTCTCTGCTTGTAATCTTTGTTGTTGTTTTTTGTTGAAATAAAATTTACTCATGGAGATCTACGATGTGTGCTCTCAAGTCACCGTTCTTAATTTATCATCATGGTTTATAGAGAGTCACAAGCTCAATTGGAATGCTGGATTATTAAAATTTTTTTTTTTAACCACCAAATGTAAAATGTTAGCAGATTGGTCATTGATCCTTATTTACTGTTCATCTCATTTTTGGTCTGATCACTTCTCATTTTAATTTATTTTTATTTTTTAAAGTTTTGATCACTTGTCTTGTTTGATTACGAGAAATCTTTTTCCACTGTATCATGTAACTTGCCTTCCATTTTCTGAACTTATTGTTTGCTGTAAAGGATTCGTCCGATAGGATTTGAAGCTATCCCAAGGGTTTAGTTGACCTTTGTACTATCTTATAGCCAATGAATGCTTTTCATTCCGATTTCTTTCAAATTCTTACTTGCCTATAGCCTATAAAAGAATTAGATTGTATGTGACATAGATTTTAGGACATATCAAAATCAATGATGCATGTATTCTAATAATCAATATGAAGTGGGTAGTGTGTTTTGAACCCGCATCGTTAGCTTGGAAGGCTAGGGGTTATAGTAGATGTTGATTTATCATTTTTAACGTCTCTCATCTTTAATGTCTCTAATTCAAAGCCAAACATGTAATTTGGGTTTCATTCGGCTTCTTTATGGGAATGTGTTGAATTTCTTCTACCAGCGATTGTTCATCAAATATGATCCTAAATTGTTTTTGAGCTATGCAAATTAGTTCTATGCCTTGGGCTGTAGAATGAATTGTGAGATTATAGTAAAACAGAAGGATGTGGGACAA
This sequence comes from Persea americana, assembly GCA_029852735.1. Taxonomy (NCBI): domain Eukaryota; kingdom Viridiplantae; phylum Streptophyta; class Magnoliopsida; order Laurales; family Lauraceae; genus Persea; species Persea americana. Next base: position 28,716,407 of record CM056819.1, read on the forward strand.
ATGGAAGAAGAATAGGTAAGCAGTAAAATTAGAAGAAATGGGGAAAACTAACAGAAATAACAAGTCACATTTCTGTTTTAAAAATATATATTCACCATGTGATAGATATTGCCCAAGGATTTTTGCTCTAACTGCTTCTTTACCATGGTTTTGAATTTGAATCATTGGTAGATAGCAGGTGGCCTCTTCCACCTAATCAAACCAGAAAAATGTATTGACAATTCTCTGTGAAGGACATTAATGCACCATAAGTGCATTATATGCTCAATATTTAGCTCATTGTCAGCCGGCCCATTGGGACCAACTGATGGTGGGTCGGCGCGCTGGGCATGAATGCCATTGGGCCAAGCCCTTGCATGACCGATCCATTGGGCCTAACCCATGGACAGGCGGCCCAATAGCCCAACTATGCTTTCTTTCTTAGTTTCTCTAGCTTTTCAAAGTTTCCCAGATCTAAGTTTTTTAGTTTAGAAAGCCCTAGCTTAAATCTAGCACAATATTAATTGACAGGTAATCAAGGATCATTGCTTTGGTGCAATGGTAAAAGTCTCAGGTGTCATGCATGATAACGCAAGTTTGAGACTTGCAAGCAGCCGCTTTGTGCAAAATTGCTAAAAGTTAGGTCTGTCTCCAGTTTGACCCTCCCGAGAGCCTGCTTTGGCGGGACCACACTGGGTGGTGATGACCTTTATTGATTGACATGTAAGCAACAAAAATTGATTGACATGTAATCAATGAAAGAAAAGGAAAGAAAAATCCTAAAGTAGGAGATATTGGCTTGTAATTAATTTCATGGAGGGAGAAGGGGAAATCCTATCTTTTTGAGAAGGAGAAGATGAAGGACTGGCCTCCCCTCCTCTATAAATACCTTGTAATTTCTTATTTGTGAATGAATTAAAAATTCTCTTTCCTGCTCATTATTTTGAGCAAGTGTGTCCCCCATAGTTGTCAATTCCATTCCCGTTCCCATTCCAGTTTGGCCCTATATAGTGGAGCGTTCCAGTGTTCCGATCAATTCTGGTGTTCCAATCTGAAAAGGACACATGAAAAAAAAAAAAAAAAACACCCTTAGATCTTTCTGGGGTCATTTCGTTCCGCCCCAGCCCAATTTTGGAACATTTTAGCTAATTCTGGACAAAACGGAACAGAATCAACAATTATGGTTTTCCCTTGTGTGAAGAAGACTCCTTGAGTTTACCAATGATGATGACTTCAAAAGCCATGCATCTGTGGTGAAGGTGTAAAGACTCCACACATCATCGATACCCTTCATACTTGGTATCAGCGTCTGTGGTGAATGTGTAAAGACTCCATACATCATCGATACCCTTCATACTTGGAATCAGAGCAAGTAAAATCTTTCTATGTTGTCCTTTTCTGCCCCCCCTTTATTAGATTAGTTTTTTCCATTTAGTTTTTATTCAGTTTTTCCTCTTGTAGTCCTAAAGTTCCGCCATCTTAAACCCATTTCTCTCCAATACCCAACCCCACATCCATTAAACATTTTCACCAATCTAAATCCATACCATTGCTCACATCACGGCTTGAAACCCAAGTACCTCAAATTTCAATTTTTTTGACATACGTGCTTGGGTCAAATCATTGCAGCATAATTGATTAACAGAGGATAACTAGCTGGTTCAATTAAATTAATCACTCGTTAGTAGTCTAAACAATTGAAAATAAATGACCTAAGTCTTATAATAATCAAATCAACTAAATTCGAATTTCAATTTTTTTTTTACATATATGCATGGGTCAAATCATTGCAGCGTAATTGATAAACAGAGGATGACTAGCTGGTTCAATTAAATTAATCACTCCTTAGAAGTCTTAAAAATTGTAAAAAAATGACCGAAGTCTTATTAAATAATCATATCAACTAAATAATGGAATCAAAGTAGTTCCTAAGGCAAAACAAATCTTATAATCCAAAGCTTTATCGACATATCCCAGTTCCCAGCAAACAGAAATCAAACAGCAATTCCTAACCTGTACAACTGGTTAGGACAACTGCTCGCATGACTCTCGCAAATGCATCCTTACAGGACTCATTCTTTTGGTTTAATATATTTTTTCTTAACTGTAGAAAATGGTTGTTTCCTATGACAATGCTAGGCAGGCCTATGCTGTGCTTTTATTAACTTAGCACTTGTACTGATTTAAAATATAGAATGAAATAAATGTTCTTAAGAATTTGGCTTAGGATAGATCGGAATGGAGAAGTAGAATTAATGTTGTTGACCCTAATATAGTTGGGACAAGGCTTTGATGATGATGATGATGATTATGAAAATGTTCTTCAGGATCTTCATGTTTTTTATCTTGTTTGAAAGCATGCTTAGTTTCCATCCATTTGTTCTAATTCTTATATTGCATTAACAGATTTTTGGCTTTAGCTGCTTCCTTTGCGATAAAAATGATCCAGAAATATGGGTTACAGGAGCGCAAAGAACATCTATTCATGCTTCATGGTGGCAAGGGTTCTGGAATCTCTTGCCTCCGGGCGGGATTGCAGGATTTGGAAGTGACTGAATCTAGTAATTCAAGAAGGCTTCAAGAAATGGCTCAGTTTTTGGAGATCATCAGAAATTTGCAGTGTCGACTTGTTGCAAAGTACACTAGACCTATGGTATGGTGTTTTATCCTTTGACCCTAGTTTAAAGTTGTCTGTTTTACCATTTAGAGGTTTTGTTTTGGTGGCTTCTTTAGAATCAATTGGCGATTTAGTGTTTACTTCTGTTACAGGTTGATGGTGCAGATGCATTCCGTCGAGCTGATACAAATATATCACAGGTTGATGCCCCTCTTACCCTCCTCGATGCAGACATTCTTTCATCCAGAATGGCAGATTCACTGGAAGGTCAGGATCAGGGTGAACTTGCATTTCCTCCTGATTCGGCATTTGAAAGCACTGACAATCTTGCATTGTCATCCATGGAATCCTTGATCCCTTCGGGCCACTTGGAGTCAGAAAATTTCAGTGGGCATTTGGTACATGACACACAAGGCGGCGCTCAAAGAAGGAAAATGATCCATCCGGAAAATCCAAAGGATATGATTGCGCGTTGGGAAGTAGATAATTTGGACCTAAAAACTGTTGTTAAGGATGCTCTGCGTGCTGGTCGTCTTCCTTTAGCAGTTCTTCAGTTGCACCTTCAACATTTAAAAGATTTTATCACCCCTGATAAAGAGCCTTCTGATACTTTCAATGAAGTCCGCAATGTTGGAAGAGCAATTTCTTATGATCTGTTTCTAAAGGTAGCTTATTGGTGTGTTTTTTGATAGATGAGGTCAACTCCAATTTGATTTTTGTACTAATACTATGATTATTAGGGTGAAACTGCATTAGCTATTGAAACTCTGCAAAGACTTGGAGAGGAAATTGAAGTCAGCCTCAGGCAGTTGGTATTTGGCACTGTTCGGAGATCACTCCGTATTCAAGTTGCAGAGGAAATGAACGTATTTGGATATTTGAGACCACATGAACTGAAGACATTGGAGAGAATCTCTCTTATCGAGGTTTGTCCATTCCCCTTCTAAAAAAGTTTCTGGTTTTGGATTGTTATGATGGTATAGAATCTTTTTATTCGGTTTATTTTCTGATATTTTTACATTCATCTCGACAATATTCTCTGTTTCATTGAGTTGACTTGTGAATCTTTTTTTTTTTTTTTTTTAATGTGGAAAGAGGCTATATCCAAGCGGTAGCTTTTGGGGCACATTTCGCAGCAGGCAGATGCACCTCAACAAAGCTTCCTCAGATTCAACTTTCCCAGAAGGACATAAACTGCAGTTAACATGTCTGCAAGCTCACAACAATGTCACCATTGAATGCGGTGAGATTGATGGAGTTGTGCTAGGTTCTTGGACAAATATAGAAGAAATATCTGCTTTCCCTGTGATTGACGAAGATAACACTCACGCTGGATATTGGGCTGGTGCTGCAGTCTGGTCGGATTCCTGGAATCAAGGGACCGTGGATCGTGTAAGCCACTTTTTCCATTTTTTCTGTCAAGCTGTGAGGCAACATTATGTAGTTAGAGATCCTCAAAAATCCCAATTTAGAATTAGGCTGAAATTTAAATGGCCTGTAGTAAGATGAAACTAAAATTAATAATGAAGACTTTGATTCAATGCTGTTCTCAGCTGCAAAAGAGTTGATGTTTCATTCATAATTTATCATTGATCATATTAGAACAAATACCTGATACCATCTATGAGACTGGTTTAGACATGAATCATCTTCCTTTAGCTTGCACTACTATTCTCGATAGTTCTTTTTAGTTGTATGTGGAAGTGATGTGCGAAACTATTCCCTCTACCTTATTATTGTGTTCGTTGTTTATGGTTGTAACAATCTTACTGTATTGGGGATGTTAAATCTTTATTAAAAATGGATATTTAGTGGTGATCTTCATATAAGGTGAAATTTACTGTCAGCACATTCAGCATTTTGCATTCAGAAGAATTGATTAACTTCTTTGGTAACATAGATAACTTTTGTTTTGCCAATTTTCTACCATTGAAATTCGGAAATATTATTAATAGAACCATGTACTTATACTACTGTAAAGAGAGGACTGATCCTTATATATATATATATATATATAGAGGATGGATATTCTCATTGTAATTCATGCTTGTTACAATTAATCAAAGATTTCTCTGAGTTTTCTATTCAATGATGGTGTTTCACATTGTCTTGAGTGTGCCCTAGTGGCCGAATCCATCTTTGGATTTGATCAATCCTATGGAGGTTGATCTATTTTTGATCGTGGATTCAGGTCTGCACCAATTTGGTATCAGAGTCATAGTCTGATCATCGGGGAGACATCTGTCTTTCATGGATCTTATCCCAGCCATCCATACCATCACCATCACCATCACCCTCGTCCTCATCCCACTTCAACCGAACCCAATCCATCACGAATCCCACCATACCAAACCTAACTCATCACTGCCGAACCCTAATCCACCCAACTCCCTCTCCTGAAACTTAATGGAAACCCAACATCCCTTCGCAGAGAGTCCACTTCCCAAGACTCTTTCACCCAATCCTCTCTGCCGACTCCATAAATCCCTGGGGAAAAAAAAAAACCCTCCCGCCACCCTATTTTCCTGAAACTGAAATCATAGTCTTGACCCCACAGAAACCCAATCACTTCCAACCCTAACCCAATTCCCCAAATTTCCAAGACAACCAAACCCCACTCCAAGTGCCCAGTCTTCAAAATCGACCTCAAAACCACCTGCGCAACACTCAAACCCCAAACCCCTTCACCGACCCGTACACCTTCCATCGAAACCAAATCGACTTCACGTACTCAACTGACAGGCTGACACCCTCAAACCATTCCACTCCACCGAAACCCTTTCTTCAAAACCCATTTTCACTGAAATCCAAACCCAGAAAAAGAGAGTGAGGAGAGAGAAGTCGTGACAATAGAAGAAGGGACTGTGAGAATGCATACCGTGCACCGCAGGCATCCAGCTCCACTCCAACCACATCAAGATCACCATTGCTCCTCGTTTTCTCCTTGCTAGCATCATCTTCACCTGCCACCAGCCTCTGCACTATTGTTGCCTACTTCCATCGTTGTTGCGCCTAATCCCAATGTCATTGTCTTCCAGTACCTTCATCGCAAGCAGTTGCCTCCAGCCATCATCTCCCCCACTCTCTTCTTCATTTCAGCCCGAGACAGCAAGTAAGAGACACAACCCTCTTCCTTTTCTTTTCTTTTCTTTTTTCTCTGCACGAAACCAACACCACGTATCCATCTTTGACACGTGCCGGTCGAGCCCACTTTTGAGCCTGAGTCTGGATTTGACCTGAATCCGATCAAAGCAACAGTTAAAAAAAAAAAAGCCCAAAGAAACAGTCAGGTCAAAATCCAGTTGACCAGATTAGACGGTCCAGATTAATTTTGCTGCTATTGAAAGCTGTTAAAACTCTGTATGACGATCCATCTTTGCCAGCATACTCCAATCAACAAGATCTGCACAGCAGGTAAGTCCAATCTTCACTAGGAGTTAAATTTTACTGTCCTTGCATCCAAATCAATATGAAGATTTTTAGAAACTCCAATGAAATTCAAGGAATTTTGTATCAGGTTAAATATGGCGATTGGTTTTATGAGAATGAAATCTACTCCGAACAATTTCTTAGTTTGAAGCAAGAAAAGTTGACAGTTGCTGAATGTACCCACAAATTTCAAGAGTTGCAAGACGTGTCAACTAGAGGAGGACAAGATACATGATTTGGTTCATTATATTGGAAGATTGTGGCCAGGCATATAGGAGAAAATGAATCACTATCATACCAGTCAAGGGGCATATTTTGAGGCATTCTGTGTTGAGCGGATGCTTAATCAGTCACGCATGTGACAAGGTAAGCCTAAAGAAAAAAAATGTTCGCAACAAAGAACAAGAGCTCAGATTGTTGAGGAAACATTTTGCAAGAGAGGACCAATACTTGTCACTTGTCGACCTCATTTGGAAGTTTAAGGCCCTCCCAAGAGTGGTGATCTTTCGGTGGCTGGCTCTCTGGAGAAGAGTTCTAACTGTATAATCTGAGGAGAGGTAGGATTGTGATCAAAGCTGCCCAATGTGATTAAGAGATGAGGAAACCGTGGACGACCTCATGTTGAATTTGCAAGCAGGGTTTAAAATATTGGCCGTTACCAATTCATAACGGCCGATATGAAACGGTAACAACCCTTACCATGATGATATTTTGCAGATAACAGTCACGTTATGGCCCTTTGCAAAATATCTGCTGATGGCAGTTCAAACCCAAAAACATGTGAACATGTGGATGTTTGCAAAACCTAGCTGCAGTCAAGAGGGAATACAGTTGCAATTTTTTATTTATTTATTTTTACTCCTTCCTAAGTATTTGCTTTGAAAGACTCCCTCATGAATATGCTTTGATTTTGGAAAATGCTAGCCTATGATGGCCAGATACAAGATGGGTCACAGCAAGGACATGACATGAATATGGATGGACATGATTTTACACAATAAGAAAGCACACATCCTCTTTCCTTGGATATTCCTTCATTTAAGTTTTCTTCATGTACAAGGATCTTGCCTTTAGAAAGTTTCCAATTCTCGTGTTGCTCGCAAAAAAATCAATTTGTATGTTCCATGCTGAAGGGCTGTTCGATCATTTGAAGGGGCGTCTAAATGGACCAGTTATAGATATGCAGCCCATGTGGGCTGGATTTGGAATGGAATGGGCCTGATTCGGGTTGTGATTAATGGGCTCCCAATCTAGACAATGTACAGCCCAGTTTTTCTGAACTTTTTGTCATGTTTGGGCTTGATTGGATTGGATTAGATGGTCCAAAAAGGTTACTAAATTGCTATTTTGATCATTTTTGGATCCATCTCAATTCTCAACATCTAATCTAAATTTTGATCCCTTATGTTTAATCCTTCCCCGATTTACATGAAACTTTGGCCCTTTGACTTGTTTAAATCAAGTGGATCAAGATAATCGATGGCTAGATCATTCATATATCCATGTGGATATGTGATCACGAGCTTCTGCATCAAAACATATAGTTGTGTCATCTATATCAATGTGTGGCATAAAAATGCCTTGCACAGGGCAGCTTCTGTTCACATGAAACATAGCAATTGCCTAGTCTAGAAGCATGGCTTCTCGCTGTACAAGTGTCCGTAATGGTGAAAAAGTTATCAATTACATTAAATACTTTTTATCTTTGGATCGGTAGCTTTTCTCTGCTCCCATTTTGCATTGTTACTCATCTATAATATATTTTTAGCGATCTTGTGCTGTGGGACATGTGAATTGTGATTGCTTACTGCATTGAGCATCCACAAGTGAAATTTGGTGCGTGCATGTATATCATTAGATGACATGAGCTGCTTAACACAACCGTCATTTCTCTCTTCGCTTTCTTTTATTGCTAAAATATGACAGCTTCTCATTTATAAAATATTGAATTCATAGATTTAAATTGTTCCTTGTTGTTTGCTATTAAGATTTTGATGCCCAAAAAATGTAGGGTTCCTTCTTAATTCTTTTCCCCGGTCTGGTTGCGTCCTAAATCTTTTTCATACATTTCAAGTGAAATTTTCCATTGGATTGTGTACTTGGATTGGTTAGATGGAACTTCCATCTAGAAGTGAGTGAGTTTTCGGGTATTGAGAAAATACTTAAAGTGAATGTGATTTAAGGCTCCATATATGACATGTTAACTGATTAATCAGAATGATTTTTTTTCCGACACATTAATTACCATATGTTTCTTCAAAATCAATGATGCAATCCTATTGCCAGATCTTCAAGCATTGGGTTCTAGGCTATTTTCCCAGTTTGCAATATTGGGTGTTACTTCAAATATTTGATTGTTTCTGCTTATTTTTATCATTTACGAGTTGCTGAATGGGATACATATAATTTTAGTGGTCTCTTCCGTTGCAGATAGTTTTGGATCAACCATATCTTATGGGAGTGCATGTACTGTGGGAGTCACAACTTGAGTACCATATATGTCACAATGACTGGGAGGAAGTTTCTAAACTTCTTGACATGATTCCTTCAACTTTGTTATCTAATGGAAGCCTCCAAATTAGTTTGGATGGATTGTATCTTTCTGAAAATGTTAAATGTGACAAGAAATTCTCTGATCATATCAAGTATTTCTGCCCTTCTGAAGAATTGGATGATGCATACTTAACTGTTCCAAATATTAAAATTTTCAAGTTTTCAGCTGGTAGCATGTGCTCTTTGTGGATTAGAATGCTCATGGAGGAGGTACTAGCCAGAAAGCTAATTTTCATGAAAGAGTACTGGGAAGGAACCACTGAAATTATGCCACTTCTGGCTCGAGCAGGCTTCATTATTAACACATCACAAGTTTCTACCTTGGCTGAGCCTGATGAGAATTTAGCAGATATGAATACCTCAAATGTCACTGAAGATCTTCACAAAGATACCCTGGAAGCCTTGCACAAACTTGTGATACATCATTGTGTGCATTATAACTTGCCAAATCTTCTGGACCTCTACCTTGACCATCACAACTTGGTTCTGGATAAGGGTTCTCTCAGTTCAATCCAAGAAGCTGCTGTAAGTTCCCATGACTTATGTGCTTTAGTGCTGCATTTGAAGTATACTGTTCAAATTTGTTTTCATTAGAATTGTGTGTTTATGTGTTTCTTAATGTTTTACTAGTTTTTGTAGTATGATGTTTGATATATTTGCAATATATTCGCCATTTTGTTACATATGTTCTTTTCATTGACTTCTGCAGTCCATTATGCAGGGTATGCCATACATATCCACATATATTATTCTTTAATTTAATGAATATTTCTGCATTTTGTTTAGAAAAGAAAAGGTAAGGAAAGAAACTTTTGTTCTGGCACCGCCGCGGCCGCCCCCCGGCACCCACCCACACACACAAAAAAAAGAAAAAAAAGAAAAAACACCAAAAGCACACACAACCACCCACACAAATCTAAGCCCTTCACACTCTACAGTGTAGAGATCAAATTCGTTTCGGTTCGGACGAAATGTCCGAATTTGTTCATTTTGAAGTCAAAACCGAACCGAACATCCTAGTTGAAGATGTTCGGTTCAGATTTCGTTTGATTTCGCCCGAAATATAGGGTTTCCATCCAAAACCATTAATTTCGGACAAAATAGTTCAGAATCTGTTGATTCGGACGAATCGAGGGGGTCAATCAAACATTAGAAGAAGAAAAAATGGATTGGGCATTCGAATGAATCTGAACAAAAATAAAAAAAATCATGGTACATAACTTTTTTCAGGCAATCGTTCGTTCCATCTTCTTCAGTAGCATAGAACCTTCAAAATCTCATTCCATCTATAAATTGGACTCCAAACTGCAAATATCAACCACAAAATCTTCTCTTTCCCTATTTACTTTTGAGATTGTTCACTGCTGAAGCAAAGGTGTGAATCCTTGCCCTAGCTGAGACTATCTAACTGCATTTCCTCCCTCGCCAAAGGTCGTCACTGCTGCCCAAGTCGGATTTCCTTGCAAAAATCTCGTCAGAGCGCCAGGAATGTCAAATCTCGACGTCTTCTTCCATTTCTTCTTTTTTCTACTTTGTTTCTTTCTTTCGTATGTTTTGATAAAGAGGCGAAGCGGGCTAGAACTCGGGATGCTATCTTTATAAAGGCATTTCGATGTTGCCTTTGTGAATGAGGGATTGAGGGGTCGTGATGAGTTCCGGAAAGTGAGGCCCGCTGATTTTTAATTGCTGGAAAATTCTTCAAAGGCCCACTTATATTTAATCGATGATAAGATTGGAACGATCTTACTGTTGAGTATTTAAGAGGCCCACTTAATAAAAAAAATCAAGGGACCAAAAAGAAAATGCCTATGATCAAGGCCCATCATGAGTTACAGTAACGTTTGGTGTTATTAAATATTTTATGAAAACATTTAAAAAAATATCAATCTAAAGCGGGTCATTTAATTTGGGTAGAGTAATAAAGTTTAATTAGTATTGTTTATGCAGAATTAAATTGTTTTGGTTTTATGTAAGTGGCCCACTGAAAAATTCAATTAGCAAATTAAGCAATGGGCCCTGGCTCACCACCTTTTGAATGGAATTTTGTATATATTTTCAATCAATACACACATATGTAAATGAATTTACGAATTGAAAAGCGAAAAGCCCGAATCGGCCGAAATGTTTCACTTTGGAGCCAAACCGAAACGGGGTCCGAAACGAACTTGACAACTATGCTCTACACCCCATGAACTGCCAGAAGCCCAAATTTGACACTCATCTGAACTTTTGCGAGAATGACAGTAAACCACAGGGAACTTTTGGGAAAAAAAACTTTCCTTTGTAATTTACATTTTTTATGTTTGTTTGGTGTAATGGGCAGGACCAGGCGCTTTTGTTTGTTACTTATTAATATCTGGATTTAATTAAAATCTACTGTATCCATTCTCCACTGATTTGATCAAAACTTTGTGCTTTGTCTGCTAGTCTCTTTTTTCTGTTTGGCTACACGATTCAGCACAATATAGAATATAGTATGCTGCTTTTTGTCATGTTTGCGCAATATGTTTTCCAAGTGTTTTTTGAAATTGTTACAGCTTTTTTCAATAATTCAACTTTATTGGGCTAGGTATTTTAACAATGTTGGATTTTGTTTGTAATGCTTTGATGGTCTCCAGGGAGACTGTCAGTGGGCAAAATGGTTGCTCTTGTCAAGGATTAAAGGGTGCGAATATGAAGCATCATTCTCCAATGCACGCTCAATTATGTCCCACAATATAGTTCATAATGGAAGCCTCGGTGTTCAAGAAGTCGATGAAATAATATGCACTGTTGATGATATAGCTGAAGGAGGAGGAGAAATGGCTGCCTTGGCAACCCTTATGTATGCTTCTTCCCCCATTCAACAATGCCTGTCAAGTGGAAGTGTGAAGAGGCATCGTAGCTCTTCAGCCCAATGCACATTTGAGAATCTACGACATGGTTTACAGCAGTTCCCTACCCTGTGGCGCGCCTTTGTCACAGCATCCATTGAACTAGATGGAAATAGCAGTTCCTTGGGCCTCAATGCAAAGAGAGGTACTTCTCTTAACAATTTTCTGTTTCCATTACCATTTCCATTTTTTCTTTCGTATCAGATTTTTTTTTTTTTTTTTGGTAAAATAGTATCTGATGTTAAGACTGTTTAGGGTCTGAACCGAGCCTGTAGCAGTAAAAAGAGGGAGGGAGGGGTTGCATTTGTTGCTGGGTGCATTGGGGTGGTGGTTAGTGTGGGTAGTAGTTAGTGTGTGTGAGGAAACAATATTAGCCCTTTGTTGGTTTTTCTCATTTAGCTTATACAATCTCGATTGATCGGAGCATACAAAGTTTCTTTGCCTGTGTGTCGTTCATCTGATCATTTCCCAATGTATGCATGTCTAACTATGCAGACACGTGAAAAATGATACACTCAAACCTCCTCCCCTTCTCCCAATGAATTGGCAGCTACCCCCAATTTGACTGGACCGTCGTATCTTCAGCATTAGATTGAGTCACCTTCTTTTTTAACATATTTTACTGCTGACATTGTGAGGCCTTAAAATTTGTACCAAAAGGAATTCTGTTCTGGCTGATTTTTGGCTCTAGACTTTTCCATTCCTTCCACACACAACCAAACCCTAAACCCCTCCCTTCCCACTCCTCCCCCACACCCCAAAAAAAAAAGAAGATAAAAAAAAAACTTGATTAGTGATTGGTGTAGGCCTGATGGGGGCCCCACAAAGTGTCGCATGTAGAATTGCCATGCAGGAGATTACTTTAACGTGTGTGTGGAGAGAGAGAGAGAGAGAGAGAGAGAGAGAGAGAGAGAGAGAGAGAGAGTCACTGTCTTATGGTGAGAGAGCATGCGGGACCGTCCCATCACCAATCCGAACCGGCCACGCACACAAGACCCCTCTAAATAACACCGGTGCCCATGGGTTTGCAGTTGCACCCATCCGTATGCACTGGACTATTGGATGGAGGGTCAGTCAAGCATGGGATTGACCTAAAACTTGTTAGCTGAGCCCTTTAAAGATGGCTCTTTCCATCCCCCCTGCTCCCTTCCCCACCCATAAGCGGTTCGTGATAATTGGACCCCAGGTGGGCCTTATCAAGCTGTGTTTCTCATAAGACTTCGAGAGTTAACTCTCATGGGAGCATTTCACATATAGGCATGGGATTGACCTGAAACTTGTTAGCTGGGCCCGTTAAAGATGGCTCTTTCCATCCACCCCGGTTTGTTATCAGCTGTCTCTCTCATAAGACGTTGAGAGTTAACTCTCACAAGAGCATTTCTCATATTGCGATAGGGGAAGAAGATGATCTCACTCGAAAAAGGCTGGACCGATGGAAGAGGAGTGTGACGAGCGATTGTTCCTTCCCGTCAACTCCGAGGTTTGCTGCAAGTGTCAAAGCCACCGACTGGTCTGCCTCCACAAGGAAGTTGTCATCTCCTCTGGCGCCGCTATAGTTGAAGATGACGATTTTGCTACACCAGACCCATGTGCGGAGGGTGGCTGTTGCAGCATTGAAACTCCCTCTGCGTCTTCTCAGGGGAATCTGCTGGTGGTCGAGTCTGTTGGGGGCTTCCAGGTATGTAGCTCAGACTATTGGATTCCTCTCTCCTCTAGCGTTGTCTGCAGGCCCGTTGAGGATTCAAGGAATCTGCTACCAGGTATGCAAGATGAATCGGTGCCAGAGGCTGGAGATCTTCTTGTGTCGGCTGCAGCTGCCTGGGTCTCAACTAGATGACCCAGCTCCTTCTTGGGTTCTACTTCTACGTCAGTACCCCAGTTTGTTCGGTTGTCTGCTTTCCGCGATCGAGATAGAGTTTCTGTTTCAACTCCTGTAGATGGTTCTCCTGTCAGATCAACCTCTGACAGATTTTGTTAGAGCAGAGCACTTTCCTGAAGAGGGCAGGATGGCCAACTGGAAGTTATTGCAGAGAATTTCAGACTGCGGGAGAGCTGTTGGAAGTTCCTTTCAAGGCAACAGAGGTAGCTGGTCAAAACTGGTTGATTTTGCTGTCACCAGAGACAATCAGATTCGAGCTGAGTTTCTTGAAATTAAAAGGAAGAAGAAAGGGGCAAGAGAACTGCAGAGCCTCGTCTCGTCTGTAAAGAACGACAAAGGTACAATAATTTCTTAGTCAGTTGAGGTTCCGGGAAAGAGGAAGATGACTATGGGGGACAAAGCTCAAGTTTGCCAATGAAGGTTATCTCTTGGAATGTCAGAGGGGTTGCGGGGGAGGGTGAAAAGGCTGGTAGTGAAGCGTAGCATCAAGAAGTTTAAAGTGGATATAGTTCTCTTATAAGAGACCAAAATTGATTCCTTGGAGGACAGAATTGTTAGAGATCCGTGGAGTGGAAAATGCACATAATGGATTGCCCTGGATGCTAATGGATCCTCAGGGGAAATTCTAATGCTTTGGAATAGTCGTTTTGGAAATTAAGAACTGGTGGGCTGATTCCTTTTCTCTCTCAGCTGTGCTGCTGGATCTACAGATCCAAAAAGAGTGGATGGTTACTTCTGTTTATGGGCCCAATGACTATAGGTAGCGTGATGTCTTCTGGATTGAATTGAGCACAGTTTGAGCAAGATGGTCTGGTCCTTGGTGTTTGGGAGGAGACTGGAATAGAATTCAAGAGGATAGATTGGGAGGAGACAGAGTTGCGGTTGATATGAGATCTTTCAAGGATTGGATTAACTCTAATTCCCTTATGGATCTGACACTGAATGGGGTTTCGTTCACATGGTCCAATAATCAACATCCTCCATCGATGGCAAGACTGGACAGGTTACTAATATTTGAAGACTGGGCAGAGATATACCCTCATGTCTGTCAGTCTGCACTTCCAAGACCTACGTCTGATCATTGCCCAATCTGTTTGGATTCAAATTTTGATAGATGGGGACCTGCTCCTTTTAGATTTGAGCTAAGTTGGTTGAAGGAGGAAAATTTCCCGAATCTAGTTACGCAATGGTGGATAGAGGAAAGGGTGGATGGATGGGCTGCTTATAAGCTCTCAATAAAATAAAATAAAAAACACCGAAGCTTCTGAAAATGAAAATCAAGGTATGTGACCACTATGGTTCGGTGGAGACTCTAGTTTCTGAACTTCTTCAAAAGATTCAAGAATTAGACATCAAGGAGGAAGCTGGGATTCTTGATGCTGAGGACACGGATCGAAGACTGAATTTGAAGAATTTGTTGCTAGAGGAAGCTGTCTGAGCAAGAAGTCAACTGGAAACAAAGATCAAGGTGTAAATGGCTTAAGAGGGTGATAAAAATGCAAAGTTTTTCCATAGTTTGGCTTCTGCAAGGAATAGGTTCAACAAAATTTCAGTGATGGTCGATGGTAATCAGTGCTTGGAGAAAAGAGAAGACATTGTGGAGCACATAACTCTCTTCTTTGAAAACTTGTACTCTAAGGAGGAGTGGAACCGTCCCTTCTTGGACAATCTTCCTTTCAGCCAAATTGATGCTACAGAGGCTTCATGGATGGAGAGACCTTTTTCTGAAGGCGAGATGAAATTGGCAGTGTTTGATTTGGCTAGGAGTTCCTGGTCCGGATGGATTTCTGATGGCTTTCTTTCAGATTTTCTGTGGGAGGATGTCAAGGTGGGGGTCATGGACTTTGTGTCAAAATTCTTCAATAGGAGCTTTCTCTCAAAAGATATAGGTGCCTCTTTTATTACCTTAATCCCTAAAAAGTCAGGTGCCGAAGGGATTAAAGATTTTCGCCCAATAAGCTTGATTGGTAGCATCTACAAAATTATTACCAAAGTCTTGGCTGGTAGACTTCAAAAGGCATTTGCTTCAATCATATCAAAGAATCAAGCAGCGTTTGTCAAGGGGAGACAAATTCTGGATAGTGTATTAGTGGTTGACGAATGTCTTTAGTTTGGGCACCAATCAAAGAAGCTGGGTCTGATTTGCAAACTAGACTTTGAGAAGCTTTTGACAGGGTGATTCGGATTTCCTGGTTTAATTGCTAGGCCGTATGGGTTTTGGAAATCGGTGGAAGAGATGGATGAGGGCATGTGTGTCATCGGCTCATTTTTCTATTCTCATCAATGGTTCTCCCAAATGCTTCTTCAAAGTTAAGAGAGGAATTAGGCAAGCAATCCCCTATCCCCTTAACTTTTTGTTATTGCGGGTGAAGCTCTAAGCTGGATGATAGACGTCGGAAATTCTGCAAATCTGATTAAAGGTTTTGAAGTAGCTAATGGTGCATTAGTAGCTAGCCACCTGCAATTTGCGGATGATACATTAATTTTCTGTGATGCTGACTTGGATCATATTTTATATCTGAAGGACATCCTGCAGTGCTTCGAAGCTTGCTCAGGCTTGAAAGTGAACTTCTTCAAAAGCGAGGTGATTGGGGTCTGCATGAATGATAGCCAAATGGACGAATTAGCAGATGTCATGGGTTGAAAAATTGGTTCCCTCCCAACTTCCTATCTGGTCCTTCCGCCAACGTCTAGGTCTTTATGGGACCCGATCATTGAAAGGGTCAGTGGCAAACTAGATATATGGAAAGCCAACTATTTATCCCTGAGAGGAAGGATAACCCTTATCAAATCAGTTCTCTCTAATCTTCCCATCTATTTTATGTCGATCTTCAAATGCCCGACGTCAGTCTCTTAACACATTGAAAGACTTCAGCGTAATTTTCTTTGGAGAGGGGTGGCTGAAAGGAGTAGAATACATCTTCTAAATTGGAGCAAGATCTATAAATCTAAAAAGGAAGGAGGTCTTGGTAGTAGACCCTTGAATTTAGTCAATGAAGCTCTTCTTGGAAAATGGTTGAGGTGGCTCGGTGATGGTCAAAACGGTTTATGGAAGTATAATGTTCTTAGAGATGGGTGGGATACCAATAAGACAAAACCTAGCCAATCAAAATTGTGGAGAGACCTGTTGTCTGTTAGGGATTCTTTTGATTCCACGGTTCGCTACAGAGTAGGGACGGGGGACAATATCAAATTTTGGATGGATACCTGTGTGGGGGATTATCCCCTGACATCTCAATTCCCTAATCTTTTTCGTTGTGCTCAAGATGTTTTGGTTTTGGTGAGAGACTACTGCTAAAAAATTGGTGATCAGGTAGTTTGGGCTCCTATGTTTCGAAGAAATCTTGATGAAGGGGAGATCCAAGATTTTGCAGCTCTACTTACTGTGTTGAGTAGTGTCTTTATTGCGGATGGTCAAAAGGATAAGAGAGTCTGGACAGTTACAATTGATGGATCTTTCTCGGTAGCTTCATTTTTCTTGCCCTTGAGAGGTGGTGTTGCTTCAGACTTATCAGAGTTTCTGTTTGAGGAGGTATGGAAGTCTAAAGCTCCTCCCAGGTTAGGGGTCTTCGCTTGGCTGGTCATTTCGAATGCTGTCCTCACTATGGACAATCTTTGCATGCGCAACATTATTATTCTTAACTGCTGTCCTATGTGCTTGAGGGATGCTGAATCAGTAGACCACCTATTTTTGCATTGCCAGGTGGCTAGCTTTTTATGGAGTTAGGCTCTATCATGGTTCGATTGTTGCTGGGTTCCACAAGATTCTCTCAAGGCTTCTTATCAGGCCTGGTCTATGGGAGTTGGCTCTGCTTGAGGAAAGATAATGTGGAAAACATCTTTTTTGGTTGTCATTTGGACCCTTTGGGAAGAAAGAAATTCAAGGTGTTTTAAAGGGGTTTCCTCCTCCATAGACGCCATGGCTTTCAAGGTTAAATACCTCGTCGCTTCTTGGGTCTCTCTCCTTCCTAATTTTCGAGGATACTCTATAGATGATATCAGTAGGTATTGGAAAGAGGTGGCGTTCACACATCCCATTCTTCCTCGGGTCTGCCCTACCTGGAAGTGTCCCCCACTGGGTACCTTAAAGCTTAATTTCGACGGGAGTGCTCTTGGTGACCTAGGCCAATTAGGTATTGGGGGTGTTTTTAGAGATGGTGCTGGCGTTAAGCTTATCTCTTTTTGGAGTTCTTCAGGTTTTAAAATAGTAAATGAGGTTGAGATGATTGCCCTTTAGACATGCCTTTGAGAAGTTGACGAGTTGGGTTTTAGAAAATTCATCGTGGAAGGGGACTCTTTATATACCATAAGATGGGGCCTCTGATTCATCTAATCCGGCCTGGCACCTAGCGGATTTGTGTGATGAGGTGGCGGTATTGGTCTCCAAGCTTGAAGTTTGCTTTAATCACATTAAGTGGTCCACAAACAGGGCGGCTGATGCTCTAGCAAAATTGGGTGTCAGGAGCAGTAATCTTGTAATTGATAATTGTATTTTGCTTGCTGAGTAAGCAACGGCTTTGGGGTTTGGCTTTCTTTTTCCTTTTGCTTCCATTTCTTGCTTCTTAGTTTATGTCTCTTATGCTGATTTGCTTCTAATAAATTTGCATTACCATTCAAAAACATATATATATATATATATGTATATTTGAGAAGCGTGATGGTATCAAGGCATCCATTTGGATTTGGACTTTTGTTAGTTTCATCCTATGGCTTCTTCACTTTACCAGCGTGCTGTCCCAGCTGAACCCGCATCACCTTTCCATCACTATCCATTGTTCGGACCTCTTGTGATACGATCTGAACTTCCTAATCCAACTTCTCATGTTAGCCAATTACCATCTTCGTTGTCGTCTACCTCTCTGTGCATTTATGCAGCCCAGACCTCGTGTCATGATTGCTTTCTTTTCCCCAACCCTGCAGCCCTTCTCGTCTATGTAGGCTCTGTATCATTCACCAGTTAGAGCTTCATCTATTTCAACATTGCCTCCACTGCTTTAGCCCTCCATTGCTGATCTGATTGGCTGCAGCAAACCCCTGATGCAGCCTACTGCTTAGCTTTTAGCTACTCCCTCAGATATTGTTATGCTTGTGCACCTGCGAGTATCCCTACAACAGATGCTGCAAACTCTATATGACCAGCATATAATTCGAGGGATATGGATAGGTTTTTGTTTAAAGTACTAAGGTTTTGTAACGAATCCAGATCTGTCCAATAAGCATTGAGTGGAGATTGAAATGGCAACAAAATATAGGAAACTAGTATCCGACAAAATTGAAGGAGGGTTGTGGATTAACCATGTATCAAAAGTTGATTCAATTGAACATTGTTAGCCATTTGTACTGATTCTTGGGTGATATGTAATGGACAACTCATGATTTATTGGGCCTATGGACCCCAAAGACCACCTATGTTCCATATATTTTGTTGCTGATATAATTCACATGCAATGTGTGATAGATTGATCCAGAAAAGCATTCCAAGAATCAAGATGTAGGTGCATGCCTGACGAACCCGTCACCCTAATATTACCACACACCAATATGTACATATGGTAAACAACCAGGCTATTTCTAATCAAATAGTACGCTTTGTTGTGGGATGTGGGACCATCATTCGGATACATACTAATTGTTGGTGGAGGGGTTGGAAATGTCTATGATTGACCTAGATGTTAAAAAAAGGGACTATTTGATCATTGTAGCTCTTGATAAGGGCCTCAAAGTTGGACATATTTTATCCCATGTATGAGGTTCCTGTAGTCGTGTTTGTACGGGCTTAGGTAGGCCCCATAAGCTACCACGTTTCGCTTAGTAATGAACTGGCAGTTGTTCAAATTTTTTGTGTGAGGGAGGGAGTGAGGGAGATTTGATCATGGGGTAAGGGAGATGGAGGGTAGGGCACAAAATTATGCCCCATCAAATCATCCTAACCATTGATTTAAGTGCGGTAAGTTTAATGGTCCTTTAAGTCTTTTTTTCCTCCTATTATTTTGAAGTTAGATGGGCTTAATGTGGATTCGGGTTGGCGAAAAAAATCAAGCCCATCAAATCCTCCTAAGCTTTGACTTGAGTTCTGTAAGGTTAATGGTCATTTGACCTGTGTTTTTCTGAGAGAGGGGGAGGGATTTGATCATGGGGTAAGGGAGATGGGAGGGTTGGGCACAAAAATTAAGCTTCTTCAAAACATCCTAACCATTGATTTAAGTTCTGTAAGTTAAATTGTCCTTTTAGTGGCTGACGAACAATGGGATGCGAGACTTCCCATACTGGCACACTGGAAGGCGGATCTCTCCCTGAATTTCATACACGGGCCTGTGGTGAAGGCACCAATTCATTTTCCTGCATCCCATTGCTCGTAGAGAACATTTGCCCCTTTAAGGGATAGTTTGAAAGAAAGGTCTTATTGTGGATTAGGGTTGGGAAGAAAAAGTTAGGCCCCATCAAATCATCCTAACCATTGACTTGAGTTCTCTGGTCCTTTAACTTGTGATCTTTTGTTAAAGTTCAGTCCAACTCTTAAATACAGACTGGATGGACTGTCAAATTGAGCTGAATGCCAATTTTTATTATTTAATTTCTTTTTTTTTCATTTTATCTTTTTGCGGCTGATGAGAGTGGGGGTGTTGATGGCAATGTGTTTTTTTTTTTTTTTTTTTACAGGTTGAGGTTTGATCACTTCTTTTAAGATATATATTTTTTCGTTGCTCGTTATATTTTGAATGGGTTAATACTTAATAGAGATTTCTCTGGTGGCTGTTTTAACTTGATCAATTGCCATCGCCAGAGTGAAGGGGCTGGATTGATTACAGGTAGGTCAGGGTGGGCAAGAGATGGAGGCTCAAAACGTTCATAGGTTGTGTGCCCAATCAGATGATTGCCAATTTCTGGGGGTTGTGCAGTGTGCAGGGAAACCACATTGATTTATTTATTTGGGGCACATCGAATAAGACTTAGTCTACAACCAACCCCCACCCCACCCCACACCCCACGCACGCACGCACACACACATCCATGTAGTCATACACATTCCAATCATTCCCATGACTTGTCGCCTTCCTAGTGGTCCCACAGTTCTCATCTTTCCACGACGTCATCGTGCTCAAATCAATTTTCAGTATATAATACTAAATTGGCTACATATGAACTTAAAAATTTGTATGTGGATAAGGAATACCCATTTTGGAGCCAAATTCTGAATCTGAATTAGAATCAGACTTGTGTCTGAATTTGGATCTGACTTCGGATTCAAATCTTTAAATGGCCAGGGATCTTGTATTTACCTTGGGTAAATTGATTCTGTGCCCTTAATCCAAATTGGATGGGTCCCAGTTATGAATGTTGCAAATGTTTTCAGATTCATATCTTGGTCTGGCCTGCAGACAGCATTATCATTTTTTTTTCCTATCTATTGGTTTTTTCTACTGCATGAACCTGAAGAATGCCTTCCATTCTGCAGTATTGGGCAAGTCAGCTTTGTCGGACTATGTGGATTGGCGTGGTAACATTTTCTGTTCTGCTGGGAATGACACTTCATTGGTGCAAATGCTCCCTTGCTGGTTCTCAAAAGCCATACGGAGATTGGTTCAGACATTTGTCCAGGTTATTCTTGGTTATATCAACATTCTGAGTTCTTTATCTTTGTGGGTTTTACTGGATTTACATAATCAATTAGTTGTTTAAGCAAAAGAAAAAAAAAAGAAGGCCAACTGACATGATTGGTAATCGAGTTGAGTTGTACATATCAGTTGCATAATTTTTGAGTGACAGCACATTGTCTTTCTGATTTCATTGTAAACAATAATGTCTGATATGATCAAGGATAAAAATAGTGGTTGCGGTTAGCGTAGCAGCCAGTGGCCAAAACTCTATGTAGCAGGCGATACGTAGTGATTTCGGCAATACGTATCGGCGTACGGTGTGAATTTTGTAAGTGTAAAAAAATATTGAATTTTATGTAGCAGCCAATCTTGTGTTTTTTTTTTTTTTAGTGATTTGGGACCATATAAGAGTAGAGACAACTTTAGGAAAGGCTATTGAGGAGAAGAAATGGGGAAAATAGTGTAGAAATTAGAACTGATTGGCTCTATTAGGCTTTAGACCGTAATGCCGCTATTTTCAAAATAGCGTAGCGACCTCAACCGTCATGGCCGATAATGTGGCCGCTACACTACGTAGCGGTCGCTATTTTTAGAACCATGGATATGATAGGGTCATAAAAAAAAATTGAAAATGAAAGAAGTTTGTTAATTTGTTTCGTTGATATATATATATATATATATTTATATGACTCAGGGTATCTCCCACCCAGCCTAGCCCATGAGCCTTTTGGCCCTAAGCCCGAGAGACACTTGATTCTGGACAGCCGAGAACTAATCCTAGGGGCACATGCAAAATCCACATGCACCAGGTAAAACTATGGGAGGTGGCCAACGAAGGTAGGCGTCAAACACAAGACCTCTCTGCTTCCTGAGGTGTAGAGTCCTTGGCGAACTGAGCTACCATTCATTGCTTGTCTCTTGTTGATATCTTGTTTAACTGGGAAGCATGTGTGGTTTGTTGTCCTTCAAAGAAGAAGATAGTATCTTGGTTCTCTCCCCTTATATGTTGAGATTCAATGTGGATGGCGCAACAAGGGGTAGACCGGGCTGGCGAGTATTCGTGGGGTCTTAATGACAAGGGGGACGTTGTTTGTTTGTTCTTTGAAGGAGTGGTTGGGATTCTAGTGAAGCCAAGGTGTCGTGATTTTAGAGGCTTTGAGAATCTTTTCTTGCCCCTTTTAAGGAAGTTTGGCAGTGGAGAGTGATTCCTTCAATTGTTTCTCATGGCCTCATGGGTTAATCTCGACAAGGGTAAGCTGTGTATCACGACCCCAAAATCAGGGTAGGATTAAGGGGCCGTGATATTGGGGATTACTGTAGCATAATCTTTCTTTTTCCCCAGGATCCGCATGAGTGAGAATTACAAGATCCATCTTCGTTATGGAACGTTTAGCGGAAGCTGGCGAGTATTCGTGGGGTCTTAATGACAAGGTGGATGTTGTTTGTTTGTTCTTTGAAGGAGTGGGGTTAGGGATCCTATTGAAGCCGAGGTGCCGTGATTTTAGAGGGTTTGAGAATCTTTTCTCACTCCTTTTAAGGAAGTTTGGCAGTGGAGAGTGATTCCTTAAATTGTATCTTGTGGGTTAATCTCGACAAGGGCAAGCTGTGTGTCACGACCCCAAATCAGCGTAGGATTAAGGGGCCGTGATATTGGGGATTACTGTAGCATAATCTTTTTTTTCCCCCAAGATCCGCATGGGTGAGAACTACAAGATCCATCTCCATTATGGAACGTTTAGCGGAAGCTTGCATTGCGGTGCAACCAGAAGTCCGGAGCTCATTGAATTCCGTGTTGTATCACTATTGTCTTACTAGGTGAATCATACTGTACTATACATCATCAGACTGGTTTAACATAAACAGAGTATAAGCAAAACTAGACAAGTAAACAAGATAAAAGGCCAAAAGATGTATTAATTACATTCCCCAAAATAAAAGGCCAACAAAGGTCATTACAACATAATACAAAACCCAAAATAATACTCCCAGGTATTTTGCGTCTCATGTGCAAGGAACGGAGTCTACGTGACAACCTTTGCACCTCAATCACATGTCACCTGCGTCTCAGCAACCCCCTCCTTAGAAACCAAACCAAGGTACATGTCAGGAAAACATACCTACGGCACCAAGTAGATCAGATAAATTGCCTGGCAAGTATCCAAAATAAAACGCATAGTTTGCAGGTACAAAGTTTAATATGTATATGATGGGTTAATTAATTATAGGTCAGGTAACAGTATGACTAGGCAAAGTCAGTGCACCATGAGTAAAATAGCAGAGTCAATAATAACAGAACTAGACTACATTTTAATTGGCAACCACGTCGCTTAATCCTTTGAAGGGAATCATTTGCCTGCCCCAAACGATCAGGCTCATAGTACCTTGAACTCACCCGGGAGTTCCTATCACGGAAGTTCCTGGTCTGCCCCGGACAGGGTATGTACATTAGTGACACCGGTCACACACAAGACTAAAAACTGTAGCGAGCTATATATATATGTATATATGAATAATAAAAAACAGTTGGGTGGTGCCGACTCGGGAATCAATGCAAAACTCGAGATTTTAGGTGTAGGACTGTCCAGTGCCCAAGTCAGATTATGATTAGAGGTATTGGAGAAATTCCGGTTCTCACAATGTGTATAAATACAGATACGGGGTAAACAGGTAGTTCAGTGTTCAAGTCAGTGTTCAGTTGGGGGTACATGAGTAATTCCGATACTCTCATTGTATAAATACAAATACGGAAGAGAATAGGTAGTTCTGTCGGGTGTAAACAATTCAAAACTTAAAACAATACAGTTTTGGGCTAGAAAGGCTGTCCATCTAAGTCTAAAAAGTCCTACAGAAAAACGGGCAGCATTTTGGCTAGAAATGGAGACCCCGAACGGGTAGGAAAAGGACAATATAATCCAGGTAACTCGGAAGGGCTGGGCAGCTGAATGCTCCCACATCAATTGAAGAAACCGCCAAAGGATCCAGGCACATCCAGGGTCAAAGCAAGGCGAATACCGCTTGCTAAATCCCAAGGAGTCTCATAGGTCATGATACTAGGGCCGTTTAAGTCTGGGCATGACAGGACGTATAAAACATCGAGATTAAGAGAAATATGCTCCTTGCATATGAATACGGAATAACTGATTAAGACACTATCAAGCCTACAAACAGTCAAGGATCCATTACTAACGTATCTTTTAGTCATTATTGGCCTTGGACATGCAAGGACGATGATATTCAAGACTATACGCACTGAGGGTGGATATCATGATTGGTTCTCCACTTGGTGCATTATGAAGGTAGGGATATCCAAATCCTGAGTCCGGATAGAGCGATAATCACCATGCTCCACATGCCCTCTTAATTTATTCGGATAATTAGAAAACCATGTTTGGTTGGGGTTGGGGTACGAGGTTCATCAATTACCTAAGTTCCAGGTTCCCTTTTTACGAAAGGAAATCCACATTAATCTAGCTCAAGGGGGTTGCTAGGGTCTTAGGGACCTAGAGCCTAAATCCAGGTCCACCAGTTGTTCGGGTTAATATCAATGGGTATCCGGGCTTCCATAACAAAAATCCATATTTTTATGGGGGTTGCACAATTTGGGTACCACCTAATCCCTCATCTCTAAGTTCTAGTTTTGGTCCCAAAAATTTCAGAAATGTTGTTGAGGTGGGTTGGGCATAAACAGTCCCAGACGGGGTCGAAAAACAGGTCAAAATCCAGTTCCGCAGGGCCCACGACGGGGCCTCTGGTCATTGTGCGTCAGCCACGCTGGCTGGCCACGCACTGCTGGCAGGCGGGGTCTGCTGGCCGCTGGGCACCAGCTGCTGGGTGCGCTGGCTGCTGGCTGTTGGCAGCTGCTGCTACTGGGTAGCTGCCTGCTCCCTGTTGGGCAGCTGTCTGCTGCCAGCTGTGACCTGCTGCCTGGCCGGCTGGGTTTCAAGGGGAAAAAGGGGGGTCCCATGGGATTTTCAGGTGGGGTCCATAAGGGAAAACTAAGGGGATTAAATCCACTCTCATCAAGGCACAAATTCAGACTGAATCCCACTAATAACCCATGCTTAAAACACTAATCAATCCATAGGGTGGAGTCAACAAATCAAATGAAAACCTCACATTATGCATCACTAAACAGATTAATTACTCTTAATTTTTTACAAGGATTTTAACAATCTAAACATGATTAAAATCATGCATTTCTCCACATCTAAATCATTGAACAGATTTATGTGAATCAAGAAAACAACCATAACATGCTATGCAATTTAGTTTCGAAACTTGCCTTGGCCTAAGATCGCTCCAAAACAGTCCAAGCACTCTCAGAAGCCCCACATCTCAGCTGGAACACACCCTCATGTCTCTCATAGTCCACCTCCAAAAAGCCCCTCTAAGTGGTTCAAACAAGAAAGTTAATGATGTTGAAGGGGCTGCCACGCATAGATGTTCGCCAAAACGAACTATGTTGCAAGGGAGATGA
Source organism: Persea americana (assembly GCA_029852735.1). Classification (NCBI taxonomy): domain Eukaryota; kingdom Viridiplantae; phylum Streptophyta; class Magnoliopsida; order Laurales; family Lauraceae; genus Persea; species Persea americana. The sequence goes on from CM056819.1 coordinate 28,741,812, forward strand.
TGTAGAATCGATCGTTGGGGCTGGATCTTGCAAATAGAGCCCACCACTAGACGATTTGCACCATGAAATGGCAAGGAAGAGAAAGGGAAGGAGAAGGAGAAGTTCTCCCAGCTGCTGGAACGATGGAGAGAGAGGAGTGAAAGGGGGGAGTTATGGTGGTAGGTGAGATATTTTGTGAGGGTTAGTTTACCACCATTTAACATGACTTTAGGCGTGAAAACGAAGACTGTCGGGTCCTTTGTTGGATTGGATCAAAGAAGAACAATTGTAGATCACGAGGAGGGCTTTCCAAAGCCTAAGATCAGATTTTTCAGATATCGCTGGAGGAAAGTGTGCTTTATAGAACTGCGGTAAACACCTCGAAAAGTGTTAGGGGTCAAACTGGGCTATCGGGGTCTCAAATGGGCTTGGGCTGAATATGAAAGTTGTTGGACAGGTCAAGATCTAATTTTTGAGCTCAAGAGCCACGCATTTCGGGTTTCCAAGGAAAAAATCAACTCTTCGGTCAAAGTTATCAATTTGTGACGGCATTGGTCAATTGAAGGGTTTTAGGGCCTCAAATTGATTTGAGTTGAATACAAAAGTTGTCTGGAATGATAATCTCGATCTAATGAGCTCAAAATGGTAGATTTACAGAATTTATGAATAACCCCTTAGTCTTACCCGAAATTACCGACAGGCTCCAAAAATGGGTCAAACTAGACTCAGAGGCTCTCAGAATTTCTCAAAGCTGTTAAAAAACTATTCTAACACACAAGACATCGCGATTGGCCTCTAATCCCACTTAGTAATCCTTACCATAGAATTAATTAGTACTAATCCTAAGAATAAGAGGTCGGGTTCTTACACTGTGGGAAGTTAATTTTTTCTTTAATGAGATTAATGCTTAAGCTTTTAATCTTTCTGTGATCTTTCGGCGTGAGGTCAGGTCTGCCAATGGTTTAAAGGACTCCTTAGCTAAACAGGTAGTTACTAGTGTGTCTCCTTTGGACGTGTCTTTAGTTTTTTGGTATTCAGGGGTACAAGTCTTTTTTCCCTTTCTCCTTTGAGGCTTTTCTGTATTTCAATCTCCACTAATAAAAGTTATTGTTACTGGGTCCATAAAAAAAAAGGAGGTTGAGGAAGATCATATGGAGATGCAAGTTTATCGTTTATCATTTGTCATCTAGAAGGGCCTCTTAGTGCCAATGCAATCAAACACATGCACAAGGTCAGGTTGTGTCTAATAGCGGTAATGTAAGTGCTGAAAACATTTCATTAGAGCAGCAGGTAAACTAGAGCTGCTAATAATCTGCAGCTACAACTCAGCTGGTTAAGGACGTGTGTGACTAACAGTGGGTGAATTCAAATCCCCATGTTAGCCTAAAGGAGCTAAAGCTGCTAATAGAGATGCCCTTGACATGCTATAGGCTCTCATAAACCTTTCTGGAGTTTTTTTTTTTTCTTTTTATTTAACTTAAAGAAATAAAACGAAAGTATTTAATATGCATAATTTAAAAAATTCTCATAAAGTGATATAAGATTTTTTCACAAAATAAACTGCAAGACACAAATGCTCACATTTGAAATAATATTGAAGATGCCAACTCTAAAAACTTATATAAAGAACAATGTAAAACACTAGTTTCCATAAGACTTCAAGACACATATTTGACACTGGACATATGTATGTCGAGTATTTGGTACTGAACTTTTCAATGAAAACAGTACTATATTCAAATGTATAATGCATCGGACCTTTTGGTGTTTCCCCTTTTATGTCCAAATTTTAATTGTACCATTGATGCCTCAATCTAAACTATACTCAAATGCATCCTGGAGACGTATCATATTTTTACTTGGTGCCAAATGACGAATGCTTTGATGTAAACAGACCGGGTTTGGATCTGGTTTGGTGTAAACCATGCCTAATGTGTTCGTGTTGAGTAAATGGAAACCCACTTACATTCTTATATAATAACTTACTTTTTGTTTTCCTTCATATCGTTTTTCCATAGCAGTATTGTTTTCCAAAATGTATGTTCCTTCTTTAGCTACACCTCATTGTAATAGAGTTACAATGTTACAAGAGTTTAGTTTCTAGCAGAGTTGAAAAGAACTCTTTTCATATTCTGTGGTCTGCTAGGGCTCACGAATTTATCTGGTTTGGCAAATACTGGTTTATCATGTGAGCTACATGGCTACTTGACTATGCTTGAGAATTCTAAACGATCCAGGGAGATTAAGGAAGAATGGTATAGGGTCCATGAGAGAAGCTGCACTTACTATATGGTGGTTATCATGAACTGGAACCTGGGGCCCTGTTGGATTCTGTGGTGCGACTAATAATGTATTACAATCGCCATCATAAATCAAATTAAATGAGCAACAATAATATTTTAGGGCTATCCTAAATAAACCTTTGAATATAAATTAAAATCTAAATCAGTTTGAAACAAATAAACGAGTTCACTAATAAAGAAATAACTACAATCCTAAAGTATCCAACTGTAATAAATTGAAAGAGTAAAATAAAACTAGTCTTCTTGCTCTTCTAGGTGAATCCGTTTGCTCAATGATGCATGCCGAAACCTATCTCTTGTTCATCGTGATCATCTTGCAGTTCAACATTTTGGTTACCTGGATTGGGGCAATCCACTAATCAGTATGAACTGAGTGAATGAATTTCCAAAACTATTTAAGCACTTGTATAGTATTTCACAGTGAATAAACAAAACAGCATAACAAAAAATAACGTATGAGTTTTACATAATTGTCTCTTAAATATGAATTTCCAGTTATGCAAGGAAAATTAGTCTTTCCTCCTTGGACAGCCACTCAACCACCTAGGAGCACAGACCATCCAATTCCAAGGCTCTTGCCCCAAAGGGTGCAGGATAGAACAATGAGTACCATTGATAAACTTTGTGCATATTACGGGGTGACCAACAAGGGCCAAATTTCTCAAAGTGTTAGCTGGAGAACATTCTACTAGCTAGAACTGACCTCTAGTCAGAAACATTGGACCTAGGGACATGGTTGGTGGATGTCATCACCATACTGTGTTGAGCAGTCTAGGGGTTCCAAGGTATTAGTACATCCTCAAGGGTTTTACCAAATCATCATATTTTACAAGGTCTTTCATTCAAAGTTCTCAAACCACAGTGCAATGGTCCCCAACAAATACAACAAGTTAGTTTGCAACCCACCCTTTACACTTAGTCTAGATTTTTATTTATGCCCCGCTCTGATCCACTATTGGTATCTGACGATGTAAAGGCGATTGCATAATCGGCCCATTGCCATACTAAATAGCATAATCATCTCATATCACATAATCCACAACTATCAATCTAGTAGCCAAACACATCATTTGCAATATAATTAATTTGAAATCAATTAAAAGTAATTTAGTACACAAAAACCATACATCAGGTCCCACTTTAACAATTGAAATAATGCAACAATTAAATAACAGTGACGTGCATTAATCCTCACTAAGATTCCTTAGTGCAAATTTAGGAGCTTAAAACAGGTCCAGTTTTAATATTAAGGGATAACAGGGGTCTATTGGTAATTCCCAGTAAGTAAAAATTCAAGAAAACAAAAATGGTGAACAAGTAGTTTGGAGTCCTGTGTTTCGAAGAAATCTTGACGAAGGGGAGATTGAAGATTTTGCTGCTCTTCTTACTGTGTTGGATAGTGTGTTCATTGTGGAAGGACGAAAGGATAAGAGAATCTGGATAGGTACAATTGATGGATCTTTCTCTATTGCTTCTTTCTTCTTGGCCTTGAGAGACTCAATCAGGCTGCATGGTTTTAAAAATCGGCCAAGTTTGAGTATACTTGGCCGAGTCGACTCATACTCGGCAATAAACGAGTTGGGTCCTATGGCACTCGGACTCAAATTGTGGGACTCTGCAGATTACAATGGGACTCAAGCGAGTCACATAACACTCGATTGAGTCCCATGTGACTTGGCTGAGTCGGCCATGCTACTCACCAGAGTCCCGTTTTTATTTTTAAATTTTTTTTTCTATTTAGTTAATTGGGACTCGGCCCTGACCGAGTCAGGTCCTGATTCCAAGGTTTTTTTCACCTTGTTAGGCTGCTACTATTAATTAGAGAAATAATCCCATCAAAGTTAGTGACCAAAATAAATACACACATATATGAACGATAGGAATTATTATCACAATTAGAATATATCGCTATTCAAAACTAATCCAATATTCCAATAAATCCAAGAGAATCAAGGAAAATAATCATATATGTTTATATAAAATAGTAGGAGATATTCTAGCCCCTAAATCGGGTTTTAGGGTATTACAGTGGTCCCATCACCACCACACGGATTCCTGCGTGAATAGGCATCCCTATCCATTGCATCTGATGGGTCAGAGCTTCAGGCCTTTATAGATACTTCTATGTAATGTTTTCATGTTGATTTTAAGTCTTACTTTAGCGGTAGGGTTACTTCAGACATTTTACTTTTTTCTACCTTTGGATGAACATGATTAAAATATCCAATTTTGTGAGATCCGGCAGGCCTAGGCCAAGGTGGCAGATCTGGTTGAAATCCGGCCTGCCCATCACCCACGAAAGAACACCTAGGATACAAGGGACCCCATTTGTCCCACATCGGAAACATCCAACTCTTGACCTTGGGCATATATGTGTGGCCTGGCATTAAACCCCAATTAGGATGCTTTTTAAAGCCGTGAGACTTCGGTGAAAGTGGATAATATTATGTGGATGGTGTGCTCGAGTTGTCACAAGTTTTCACTTTGGTGTTTAGGGCTTCATTTATGACAGAAATCATATAGTTTTTTCTGAACTTATTATCTCATTTACACAATATTCTAGGGTTTGATTGTGTGAATCATGGTTCAAAATAGCGGCCGCTATGTAATGTAGCGGCTGCATTATTGGCCGTAGCAGAAGAGGCCATTACGCTATTTTGAAAGTAGCGGCACTATAGTCTAAAACCTAATAAAGCCAAGCAATTTTAATTTATAACACTGTTTTTTCTATTTATCCTCCTCAATAGCTTTCCCATGGTGTTCTCTACCCTTACATGATTTTATATCACTAAAAAACACAAGATTGGTTTTTACACAAGATTCAAAAAAATTTTAACACTTAAGAATTCACACCGCTATGCATTTACGTATTATCGCAACCACTACGTATTGCCCGCTACTTAGCATTTTGGCCACTGACCGCTACCTCCACCGCAACTGCTATTTTTATCCTTGGTGCGAATCCTGTAATACTTTATCTAGGGTGCGAATCAACAAAAGCAAGTAGTATTTGCATGTATTGCTTAGACCCCTTAATAGTCTTCTCCCTTTGTTTGAGGTGTTGGGAAACCAATCTGTTTGAACTTATAGGTACTGAACTGTATCATTATATCATGCTGATTGCTTGCAGAGAAGCTCTCCTCAGTTAAGAGCACTTTGGAAAGAAACTCAATTTGAAATGGTTAAATCTGCTTAGAGAAAGTTTCTTTCATCCTTGTTCAATGGTAGCTTTGTTTAGCCACTCCTATATCCATATTCAGCTATGATATTTAACTCTTGACTCGGGCCCATTTGCTTTATTTTAGGGCCCACTTGGATGGCAATCTGTTGGAGGTGCTGTCCCTGCTGGAGAATCTATTCCACAAAGAGCTAATTATTTTGATTTTAATGCAAATGGCAATGCTGAGTTCAGTTCCATTTCATGGGAATCAGCTATTCATAAAAGTATCGAAGAGGAACTATTTGCTTCTTCATTTGAGGTAAGATGCTGCTATTTCTTCCTAGTGATAAATATTTGTACTGTATTCGACATATGACGATCTGGTAAATTGTTATCTGACCTTTTGTAGTGATGTAGGATTGATTATGCATACTAATTAAAATGAATGTCTTATGGAGATTATTTATTTTTTTCGCAGTTGCAAATTCACTTGTAACATAGTTTGGAATGAGAGGTTATAAAAAAAAAAAAAAACCAACCGTAGTTTGGAATGAGTCGAATGACTGCCAGTTCTTATACAGTAAAAATTATTTGAAATTGAAGATTCTGCCTCCACCTTTAGGTGCTGACAGGAGCAGATACTGCCTGGCATCGGCCCTAGCCTTCATGTAGGGCTAAAAAGTAAACTTGCACCAGGTACCTGACTTTGATGTTTGTGGCCTCAAAACAGCGCTGCAACACAATCCTTTGATAGAAATCCAGCAAAACACAGTAAATCTCCTTCAACAAAGTCGGCCTTCCTGTATACAGTCGACAGTCCCTTGCTAATCTGAAACTGGATCTTTTTGCTCATCCAATTTTCTAGTTATCTTTGTACAAAAGTCTTCTAGTTGTATGTATGCTCCAATACCAACCTGAGTGGTTTGTTTGAAAGCAATCTAGGGTTTTTTAATCAGAGGATATGAAAAAAACCTAGAGAAGGAGAAGAGAGAGAACTGATACCAACTTGAATTGGTTGAGTGAGCAATCTAGGGTTTTTTAATCGAAGGTATGAGAAACCCTAGAAAAGGAAAAGAGAGAACAGAGAACAAGAGAAGGAATTGAGGAAAAAAGAATTATATGGTTGTGGTCCCTAGGATTTGGGACCACACTCAAATATTTATATATTAAGCTATAAATTTCATATTAAAAAAAGGCCTCTATATTTTCCTAAATGGCATGATAGTCCCTCACTTTTGTATATTTACAGAAAGGTCCAACTATTTTTCTTATCAATTGATAGGCTGCTCTCATCAATATTCATGTCCTACATTTTAGAAATGAGGTGTTATTTCCCCTGTTAATGTTTCTGCATCCTTATCTTTATCTGTGTCCGAACATCTGAGTGTTGTTCCCATTTATCCTTCCAACCGCAAAGTGTCACTCTTATGTGGCCATACTTAGGCTATTTGCATCTACGCTTCCACATTTTTGTTTCTAGCTCTAACCTTGGGTTGCAGTTCTGTTCAGCTTTGTTTTATGGGTTGCAGTAGCTCCTGAAACCAAGGTTTCAAATATCTGCTGCTACTAGTGCGTATCCGTCGATACATATCGGTATCAGTCATGGCCGAACCGATATTTTACTGGGTATCAGTGTCAGTCTCGGCATTGTTACATATCGCTGTAATGTCAATAAATATCACCCACATAATTGGTATTAGCCTATATGTTGATTGTAACGTTTCACAAAAAAAAAAGAAAAAAGATAGAGGGTGGAAGACGCATGATCTCACCTTGGATGTTTACTAAGGAAATAAAAGGGGAAAATAGATCGGCATGCTTACAGTCAGCGAAAAAAAAAAAAAAGAATAAATAAGGAAAAAAGGAGGAAGAGAGAGAGAGGAGGAACAGGAAGAAGCGAAGGAGACGATGTACCTGTGCATGCAGGTGGCAGGTTGGCGGGTGCTCGTTGTCTTCTTCTTCTCCCCTTTCTTCTCTCCCCCTCTTCTCCTTCTCCTTCTCCTCTACTGCTTTTTTCCCCACGTTACTGCTCTGGAATTTGGAAGGCCACAAAGAGCATATGTCCTTTCGTTTCCTGTCTAGTGTAATGTTGGGAAATGGCCCTTTTCTGAATCCACATGAGGTGCAACTTGTGACTGGAGGCTTTTATTCATTATATATATACCCTCATACTATAGGTCTGACGACTCTTAACCTGTCAATTGAATGCCCTACTTTCTTTGATTTACAACTTTTTTGTGGGCTCCACAATGGAACCCCATTCTATAGATCTAACTTTGTCCAATGAATGGCCTACTTATTTTAACTTGTACCGTTCTATTAGAGCCCATTTATAATTTATATATATTTTTATATATATGTGGAAAATATTCATGTGCATTTTTAGCCCTCACCATATTATGGTGAGGGCAACATAATGGGGCCAACTTTATGATCCATCTGAACCATCCACACACATGGGAGACCCTGAATTGCACTAGATCCATCCAGTTTTCACTGATCCGAATGGAGTAGACTATTGGATCAAGGGTCAAATCTCTTTCTTTAATACAAAGTCGTTAAATTTGTGAGCCACGGATGAAGGGTAAGAGGCATGGGATTGACCCCAAACTTGATATATCGGCCCATCCGAAACACCCCTCCACCCAACAAAAAAAAAAAAAGCCTTGTGATTAGTGGGTCCCTAGGTGGGCCCCATCAATTATCCTTCACCATATGGTGTGGGATGGATGCACATGAATGTTTCCCTATGTATGTATGTATGAAAACACTCCTCCTTGTTGGATCCACTGGGGTGCATGATGATCATGGAAGTCAGTAGGATGGAAAGATCTACATGAGACCTACTTATGTTTAAAATTTTGACTCCATAAGATTGTCCTAACCCTTTGATCCATGGCCCTAAAATCTAATGGTATTAGAGACATCATTTTCTTATGGTTTCAATCCAATGGTGAGGAAAAGTTGGATGAGTGTCAAATTTGGACTTTTGGCTATTCATGGGGTTTAGTGTGTGTGAAAAGACTGGATTGACTTAAGGTGGGCCCCATGACAAAAAAAAAGGGGCAGGAAAAGGGGCAATAGGAATCATACCATTATTGCATTAGTTATTTAAAATGCACGTGAATAAAATTTTAAAAATTTAGGTTTTAAATAATGGACAATCCAGAGGATAAAAAATTAATTAATGAATAATGGGGGCCCCAAGATTACACACTAAAATCTAATAGAAGTAATGAATAAACAACAACAATATAGGATGATGCAACTTAAGGGAGCCAATATTTTGCTTCATAGTGTGTACTAATTAAAAAGACACTCTTTTCTAGCATTTTTCAATATTCTGGGTTTTTGGATATCTTTTCAAATTTCTTTGGGGTAAAAAAGTAAAACAAAAGCGCCTTGACGACCACAACATGTCACAAACCGCAACGCGACACTGCGTTGTATCGATTTTTGTGGTCGGACCAATACTGTGACCTATATCGTGATTTTTATCCGTGCCTGAAAGTCCACCGGGCGAGCACCTGTTGACTAGTCTTGATTGTGGTCATCTCTGTTGTCCTCACTATAGAAGGAGACAGCCCATTCTGTCAACTACCCTTTTTTTTATTTTATAGGTTCTTTAATTAGTAATGTATAAACTTTTATTGGTTCGCTTCTCTAAGCATTCTTGTTGCACGTCATGCTAAGATTAGGCAGCACTCCTGCCCTCTCAACTGTGGAGTTCTCTACTATAACTATTGTTGATCATTAAAGAATCCATCAATCTCTTCTAGAACTATGGTAACCTAATTATGTTGAACAAAAAATATCTACTTTTTCAATGCCGTTATATCCTGTTTATTTTAGTGTAGTTCATCTTCCTTTATTTTATGCTAATTGTGGTTATGTATTTAAATTGATTTTCTAGCTATAGTTGATGACACCTATTCTCTTACAAGATTTTTGCACCATTTAGGAGAATGGATCTGGAGTTGAGCACCACTTGCATCGTGGCCGTCCATTAGCAGCTTTCAACCATATCCTTGGTGCACGGGCTCTAAAACAAAAATCAAATGCCCAGGAGGAGCCATCTGGAGCTTCAATTCATGGTCAAAGTAACATCCAATCAGATTTGCAGACACTCCTTGCACCTTTTAGTCAAAATGAAGCATCACTTCTCGTTCTCGCATCTGTAGGGTTAACTTGTCTCTCTGCATGTATATATGCCTTATTGAAATCATTAGTATTTTAGTATTTCTTGGTGGGGTTGCTAAGTACTTGCCACGTTTTAGCACCCAACCATAACCTCCAAACTGCAATCCATGATAGTCTATGAATATAGTTGTTCTGTGATGTGTGCATATCTAGTTAGTTTGTACACAAGGCACTCCAAAAACCAGCATTGATAGGGGTAGGCAAATTTTTAAGTGCTTAACGAGTTGTAGATATCAGCATCCTCTTGTTCTGGGGCTCTTGATGGCATATATTGATGATAGATGCAGAATTTTTATGTTAATAATCAGTATCAATATCACTCTTCTCCAGTTCAGATGTTGGAGGTGTTTCTTTTTTGTTATCTGTTTAAAAAAATTCCCCCTTTCTGAGAGACTTAACTATAAAAATCGATGGCCAAAATGATAGCAGTTTACAACTCATTCCTTGAGAAGTTTAGATGGGCTTCATTCGGAGATTGATTTTTTTTTTTTAAGAGTTAAATAAAAAAAAGATTGTTCAACACATACAATTGGTTTTTCCTTTTTTTTAATGTATTTTGAAGTGGGCCCTGGGCATTATATTTCAACCTCTTTGCCATCAATAAATTCTATTGGTCTGTAGAAACTTTAGGAAATGTACATTTGGCATGAAATTGATGTTATCTAATATCAGAGATTATTGTTATCTTGAGAAAATTAGTTATTAGAGGGCCCTCTTTTTAAGGAAAACTCAAATGTTGGTGAAAATGTTCAACAAAAAAGAAAATCATGATGACCATTTCAAAGGTGTTTTTTTTTCTTATTCTTTAGTTATGATTTTTTCTGTCTTTTGACTAGTCAAGAATGTTAACCCTTAAATACAAACTCTCTTGTTGTCATTAAAAAAAAAAAAAAAGGATTATCGTTGACATGAAAATGCCCTTTTGTTACTGGTGAAAATATTGGTAGCATCACTGTGTTTATACTACAAATATTGCTCCCTTGTTTTTCTTGTATATGAGAATTTCTCACATGCTCTCTTTATTTCAGGTTATGCCTCTTGCTGTCTTGCACTTTGAAAATACAGTTTTGGTTGCGTCATGTGCTTTACTCTTGGAACTTTGTGGCTTATCTGCTAGCATGCTTCGTGTAGATGTTGTCGCTTTGCGGCGAATCTCATCCTTCTACAAGTCTACCAAGTGTAGCGAGCATTATAATCATCTTTCCCCTAAGGGTTCTGCATTTCATGCTGTATCTCATGAAGTGGATTTCACAGTTTCTCTTGCTCGAGCATTGGCAGATGATTATCAGCACCACAATAAATTTAGCACTGACGGGCAAAATGGTGCTCCTGATAGAGTTGCAGCCTCTAGACGGCCATCACGGGCTCTACTGGCTGTCCTACAACATTTAGAAAAAGCAAGTCTGCCACTGTTGGTTGAAGGACAGACCTGTGGCTCTTGGCTCTTAAGCGGCAGTGGTGATGGAACTGAATTCCGACATCAACAAAAAGTTGCGAGCCAGCACTGGAATTTAGTCACAGCTTTCTGTCAGATGCATCATCTTCCCCAAAGCACAAAATATCTTGCAATCCTTGCAAACGACAATGACTGGGTGCTTATTTACTTCTTGATCTTCCTTTCAGTGGCTTGGACTGTGAAAACAACTTCCATTATTATCTGAGTTTGAATTCCTGACCGTGTATCCTTTTGTTAGGTTGGATTCCTTACAGAAGCTCAGATCAGTGGATTCCCATTTGATGTGGTCATCCAAGTAGTAAGTTCTACTAAACTAGCCAGACTCACTAATTACTTGAACATCCTTCTAACCGTTCTGTTGGTTTACATTGAGACTTTTTCAGGCATCCAAGGAGTTCACTGATCCGCGTCTCAAGATTCATATAATAACTGTTCTGAAAAGTATGCAATTGTCAAAGAAAAAAGCGAGTTCAACAAATTCGACACCAACGGGTAATGGTCATGAGATGACCTTCCTTACTGAAAGTAACACCATTATCCCTGTGGAACTCTTTGGCCTTCTTGCTGAATGCGAGAAAGAAAAAAATCCTGGAGAGGAACTGCTTATTAAGGCGAAAGACTTACGTTGGTCCCTTTTGGCTGTTGTGGCTTCATGCTTCCCAGACGTATCTCCTCTTTCGTGCTTAACAGTTTGGCTCGAGATTACTGCTGCAAGGTTAATATTTCTGTACAGAGTTCTTCGTACGTTTGTTGTAGTACAACTGTACTGTCTTGTGGAGTAGCAGTATGATTTCTGCACCTTTCATCACTGTGGTCTTCTTTTGTTTCTGTAATTTATTGAAGTTACACTGCTTTTTAATATTGTGGCTTGCCATTATTACATTAATTATATATCCCGCGTTACTCATATACAGGTGTCACTCAGGTATGATTAACTGTCAAGTTATTGGACTCATTTGACCATAAACTTAGGACATGAGGACATTAATGTATGGTTAATATTTTAATAATGTTATCGCTATAATAATTTTATAAATATCTTTAATAAATATATAGATATTTTATCTAATGTATTTTGCACTGTTTTTTTATTTTAGATAATGTTAATATTTTGCACTGTTTTTTTATTTTAAAATATAATGTTGTCTTGGAAACTTACCCCATGCACCTGAAATCTCATTGTACTTCAATTTACAGGGAGACGTCATGCATCAAAGTGAATGACATTTCCTTCCAAATAGAAAAAAATGTGGGAGCCGCAGTTGAAGCAACTAATGCGCTGCCAACTGGTACTAGAATGCTTACATTTCGCTACAATCGGAAGAACCCCAAACGAAGGCGTTTGATTGAACCTGTACCAGGAAATGCTTCTATTTCTTCCCCTTTTGATGTTTCAAATACTTCCAGTGAAATCAGAATCTCTGTTCCTCCAGACATTACTGCTGTAGAGGGAAGGAAAAAACACCCTGGTAAACACATAAATGATCGTGATGAAGGGCTTGCATCTCTCTCAAAGATGGTTGCAGTTCTTTGCGAGCAACATCTGTTTCTTCCATTACTGAGAGCCTTTGAGATGTTTATTCCTTCTTGCACCCTATTACCCTTTATCCGTTCCCTCCAGGTATCTTGCCAAGGAAATGCAACAGCATCCAAGCCTTCAATTCCCTTACTTTTTTTTTCATTCATGACATCGTTATAAATTTAACATTGATGATATCTTCTTTCATAATTATCTACTGACTCTTTCTCAAATATTGGCTTTAGGCATTTTCCCAAATGCGTTTGACCGAGGCTGCAGCTCACATGGCATCCTTTTCATTCAGAATAAAGGAAGAACGTAATCATGCACCCATAAACATGGGAAGAGATGGGCAACTCGGAACACAATGGATAAGCTCAACTGCTGTCAAAGCTGCAGATGCGATTCTTTCAAAATGTCCGTCAGCGTATGAAAAACGTTGCTTGCTACAACTACTGGCTGCAGCTGATTTTGGAGATGGGGGATCTGCTGCAGCATGTTTTCGGCGACTTTATTGGAAAATCAATCTAGCTGAACCTTCACTGCGGAAAGGTGATGATTTGTACCTGGGGAATGAGACACTGGATGATGCTTCTCTTTTAACAGCATTGGAGAAAAATGGGTGCTGGGAACAAGCACGTAGTTGGGCCAGGCAATTGGAATCTAGTGGTGGACCATGGAAATCCATTGTTCATCATGTCACGGAGACACAGGTATCATTTTCCACATCTTGTACTTTTGATGCTCTGATTGTTCCAGACCATGAGTCTGATCTCAGAATTATTTGTGAAATGGATTATTTCGGTGATTTAGGGAATTTTCAGATCGTAGGAGTTATTCTTGTCTTATGAATGAACCGGAAGGAACATGGTGACAATGTTGAGGCTTAGCTTTTCTCCTTCTAGATTGTTCAAAATAGGGCCAGGGTTAAGATATGTTCAATAGTCTTATGAACCATCGTTTCTTCTCTTAGAGACTCTCTAATCATTGGATTTTATATTTATCTTTATCTATTTGCAGGATTGCCCTAAATTTCTATTTGTTTTCACAATGACAAAATATTCTTGGTCCGCTCCACTTCTTGTTGGTGAAGATGCAATAACTTATTTGTTGGAACAAAATAAAAGAACCTGAACAAAGTTCAGTTTGGCAACTGGAGTAACATCTCACGGAGTTGGCTGTAAATAATTGTGCAAATACCGGCTACCAAATGAGCTTTCTATCTTGCATTGGAGTCATGTAGTTTATGTTGAAACGTAAACGCCCTTCTCCAACCAACCACATGTTTGCCTTTCGATACTTCAAATAGACTCCATGTCCTTTGCTTATCTAGAGCTTCCATCTATCCATTGCTTTCTTGTAGTTTAGGTTGGGCCTCTGTTAGGAATTGAGACAGATGAAATGTAAGGGTAAAAAAAAATCTTTCAATGTTGGTGATCAAGGATCAAAATAGCAGCTAAGGCGGCCATAGTGGTAAGTAGCCAAAAGGCTATGTAGGTGGCGATACATGGTGGTGTAGTGGGGTTCTGTAGCTGCCAATCGTGTGTTTTTTTAGAGATTTGAAACCATTTAAGGATACAGAAAATTTAGGAAATGCTATTGAGGAGAAGAAATAGGAAAGACACTGTTTTAAATTAAAATTATTTGGCTTTACTAGGTTTTAGACCATAGCGCCGCTATTTTCAAAATAGAGTAGCAGCCTAAACCGCTACGGTCATCGTAGACACTCGACCAATACGTATCGGTATTGGTCGATACTGATCCGATTTCTTGCTGGGTCTAGGTTTCGGACTAGGGGGGACCAAGAAATGGCCAAAATATTGGTCAGTATGGGCCGATATTTTCATATTGGTCGATGAGTGGTGTCGGTTTCTCTTCTTCCCTGAGCCTTCTTGTAGGTTAAAAAAAAATATGTTGCAATAAAAGGAAACATAGATTGAAGGAGAGGATGAGGAGAGAAAACTACCATTCCATCGCCGCCCTTTGGCTCCGCCACTGCTGCCGGCCGGCCACACCAACTGACCACTCGCTCTGCTTTCTTCTTCCCCTCCCTCCTCTCCTCTCTTTCCCTTCCTTTTCTTTTCCCCCTTTCCCTTTCCCTTTCCCTTTCCCTTTTTCCTTTCCCGCTTTCATTTCCCTCTGTTTTGGGCAATTGACAAAATGAAAGGGGCGAACGGCAAATGCTCTTTTTAGGGTTTCTTTCCTTTTCTAATAATTAGTTGAGTACGTAACATTAAAACCATGCCATCTTTGGGTCCCACAATGGAGCCCACCTACATAAAATCCAAACTGTTCAAAATAACTCTCCCTCCCTCTATTATGCCCTGAAAAATTCACTCTAATTGGAAATTAATCTACTATCAGATTAATCGATCAACCAATTTTAAAAAACAATCTAATAAGAACACATCTCCTAATAAAATGAAAATTGGATGAGGACCCTTGCAAGAGGAGGGATACTATTTTGAGTGGTTTAGATTTTTGTAGATGGGTCTACTATGAAGACTCCAAGTTTTCCAAACTATCCTCACTATTATTTAATTACGCCTTACAAAAAGGGCCTAATTATCTTAAATCTAAACCACTCAAAGATAAATGCCCCTTTTTGTGTGGTCCTTTAAATTTTTTTACTCAAATAGGAGTAGGGCCGATGCAATCCTAGGGTTAGGATCGCAAACGCCGGGCACAATTAGGGTTCCCAAGGAACAATTACACGATGAAGAGAGCTCTCCAACGATAACCCCCGCAGGGAAAATTCTATTAACTCCAAATATGAGATCATTGATCTCTACAATGCCATAGTTATAATAAAAGATACTTAAACCCTAAGAAACAATTTTAATCAAACTTAGAAACAAAAATAAGAATCCTATTCAAATTAGAAACTAATCCTAAATACAATCTTTGCTATAATTAAAACTAATAACAATTAAGAAAAACTCTTAAGCATCAATGGGTCCCACATGTGGCCCATGAGTGTCTCACGTTAGCTATTGTTGATGTTGCATCATTCCCCCCAGGTTGGAAAAGAGTTCGACCTTGAACTTGGCTTTTATTGATGTTGCTTTTGTAGACAGTGTGCTCTAGAAGCACTTCCTTGGTGAGACGAGAACTTGACCCTTTTTTTGGTGGTGCCAGCTTCATAGGACAGAGTGTTACTTGCTTTTCACCATGCATGAATGTGTATGTGTTGTCACGCATGCGATTAGTGCCATTCTTGTCATATATCCATGGACGACCTAACAAGATATTACAACTATCCATGGGTACCATATTACGCCACACGGTATCTGTATAATCTTCACCAATAGAAAAGGTAAATGAGCATGCATACTTATACCTCATCACCTGTCATTAACCATCTAGCAAAATAGGGATGATGATGCTTTCGAACTTTTAGCTGCAATCGATCCACAAGAGCTTGAGATATAATGTTCTATCAACTTCCTCCATCAATGACTACCCTGCATTCCTGACCATTGACCGTGCCTTTTTAGCGAAAAATATAATCTCGCAACCACTTCTTCTCAGTAGTTGGAGTGTCGATGATGACCGTGAGAGATTCACCTTCAATTGCATGGTAGATCTCTAAGTCTTCTGCCTCAGCTGCCTAACTCTTTAGGATCATCTGGTATATCCTTCACATCACTTTCATTCTCAATGAGGTGGATGCGTTTGGGATTTTCTATTGCATGGTCCCCCTGTTGTTTACAATTAAAGCATGTGATCCTATTTTGACCTTCGTGCTTAGTGAAAACTTTCTCCAATGAACCACTTGGTTTAGAATCTGGTATTGAGGAATTCTTCTGCACAACCCATTTAGATGCATTTAATTTCTTAGTCTGATAATTTGCAATATCCTCGGCCTTGATAACATGCTGGACTATCTCATCAATATTATCAAAATGTTTGAATGTGACAATATGTTGGATGTCAAGTCGAAGCCCTTGAAAGTATTTGTCAACTAAAACATCATCATCTTCATTCAAACCACAACGAGCTTGCATGGTTATGAACTCTTCAGAATACTCAACAATTGTCTTAAATCCTTGTTTCAAAATTTGAAAACTTGAATGTAGATCTCTGGAGTAATTCACAGGGAGGAATTTTTGCTTCAGCAGATTTTTCATCTCGGTCCATGTGTTAATGGGGTCAATTTGTTGGTTTCTTCTCTTCATTTGCAACTCAGCCAACCATATCGCAGTAAAATTGCGAAATCGAGTTGCCACCAATGTAACCTTGTGATCATCTGTCATTGGTTTGTGTGCGAAAATATTTTCAACATACACTAACCAATCCATGAATTCATCTACCTTTAGTTTTCCATCATATTCAGGAATCACAAGTTTAATACCAAAATCTCAATCAACATTTATGGCATGTGGATCTCATTGATTCCGATTATATCTTCCATCTCAGTGATTATCCTCACACCGATTATTTTCCAAATTGGTTAATCGGGTTTCGATCCTTGCAAGAGTCTCCTAGATTTGAACCATCGTTGCGGATAATTGATTAATATTTTTCAATAATTCCACAACGGCTCCCCTCAAATCCTCATCCTTTGTGGAGGAAGACTCCACTACTATATGCTTCTTGGGAGGCTTTTTTTTTTTAAATGCAAATTTAGAATTTACTGGCCTGATTTGTAGATCTGCTCTACGATCACGCTGGCAAAAACGGATATGAAATCTGAAGGTGGATGGCTCCAATATCACAAGGAATAAATTCTTGCCTTTGATCTGATCAATCTGCCTTTGACCTTGCTGATGTCACTTTTTGCAACTGGGCTTTACACAGTGTTGGATCTACCAATTGTCCTAGGACTGAACTCGACCCAAACTGACCCAGATCTAGAAATTAGGCCCAACTAGCAAGCACGTGTAAGTGGACACGTGATTTCTCCTCCTTGGACCTCGTGTCGATGGGAGAAAAAAGAAAATCTTAAAACTGTTTTCTCTATTTCTATGAAGAAAGCGTTGGAAGTCTGGGAGCCTTTGTGCCTGAAGGTTCAATGAAGGCGATGGGCGATGTCGAGCGTGGCTGACAGTGCTGACTGCGAGGCGAAGGCGAGGGGCAGCAATGAGGTGGAGGCTGGCGTCGCTACTGCCGCTTGTTGCTGATGGCCGACGATGGAGGGAGACGAAGCCTCTTTTTTGTTGCACTTCAACAACAGTTGACGCCGACTGCGATGGAAATAACGACAACGCTGGTGCACGGTATGATAGCGACAGCGTTGGTGCACGATGGACCGATACCAATTGATGCAGGCCCTAGGGTTAGGGCTTGCCTGGGAAGTGCTCAAAGCACAACGGGTGTCGAAGCGCTTGTACAAAGACATAATAAGAAGTCTCTGCAGAGACGATAACGAGGACGCCTCAATGGAAAAACCCAAATTTCATTAAACAACTCTCTTTCTTCATCTTCTTCACTGCTCTTTTCTCTGCTGCTTCTTTTTGTTCATTTTTTTTTTCTCTGGATGTTGGGTTCTCTGAGATGGTTTTGTTTTTTTTCTTTTTTTTTGGGTGTGGGTGTTTTGTTTTTTTTCTTTTTTTTTGGGTGTGGGTGTTTTGGGTGGGGGGGGGGGGGGGGGGGGGGGGGCGCGTTGTTTTACCGACGAAAGGCAGGACAATAGGGCTAGGATGGTGTAGGTTTCGGCGGAAAAGAAAGGAGAGGGTTTCGATGATGCGGGGAAAGGGGTTCAGTTGGTTTTGGGTTATGGTAGAGATGCGGGAGATTTTTTTGTTACGATAGGGAGAAGGGGCTTTGGGTTATGGATTCAGGACGAGGGTTCTGGGAGCAAATTTGGGATTGGC
Organism: Persea americana; assembly: GCA_029852735.1. Lineage (NCBI taxonomy): Eukaryota > Viridiplantae > Streptophyta > Magnoliopsida > Laurales > Lauraceae > Persea > Persea americana. The sequence continues at coordinate 28,760,245 of CM056819.1, forward strand.
AGCGGATGGATTGGAGATGGGGAGATAGGAATGGGCTCGATTTGGGATTGACCGTGAAGGGTTTTTTGTGGGATGATAAGTGATATGGATAGATAGGCTCCCATTGGTGACCGGAGACGGATCGGAGTAATGTGGATTTTCGCTTTGATACGAATTGATGCAATCCTAGGGTTAGGATTGCAAGTGTCGGGGCACAATTAGGGTTCCCAAGGAACAATCACATGATGAAGAGAGCTCTCCAATGATAACCCACGCAGTTAAAATTCTATAAACTCCAAATCCATATTTATAATAAAAGATACTTAAACCCTAAGAAACAATCCTAATCAAACTTAGAAACAAAAATAAGAATCCTATTCAAATTAGAAACTAATCCTAAATACTATCTTTGCTATAATTAAAACTAATAACAATTAAGAAAAACTCGTAAGTATCAATGGGTCCCACGTGTGGCCCATGAGTGTCTCACGTTAGCTATTGTTGCTGCTGCATCATGGGCCCGTTGAATTAACCACTTATAAGACATTTAGAGCGATGATTCAAATCATGTAGCATGACCAATTCAACTGTGGCCCAACTATGATTAAATTTAAATTTTTACAAAGCTATTACAAGAGGTGATAGTTATTTTTAATGGTTGGGATTTTAGATATGGCTGCATTAATGGATTTATAAATTATAAGAAGGGACACATATTATACATTAAAATTTGACTTATTTAATAATTAATGATTAGCCAGCGATACATGATCTTATGACTTGGGGGGACCGGGATTTTGACTTTTAGTTGTTACTAATGGAAAAAAAAAAAACATTGTTTTCCAGCATTTTCTAATATTCTGGAATTTCTTTTGGATATTTTCGCATAAGGATTTTTGTATTAAAAAAAATTCACACCGTGACGGACCGATAACCACGACCAATACCATATCGGTTTTTGGTCCGACCAATACCAAGACCGAAACCGTGATTTTGAACCATGGCAGACGTTATTTTGAACCATGTTGGTAATAGTGAACGATTAGAGACAAAATGGGCTCGTTGGATGTTGTGAACATGCTTTTCCATTATGTAAACCAAGGGGTAGGTGAATAAGAAGGTAGTCTATTATGTGATGATTCAGATGGATGGCGTGGCTTCATTTTAGTTATGAAGCTATTCCTTATTTGTTCTCAGAACTTACACTTCTAGTTTTCTATACCAAACTTGTTCTGGGGTGTAGGTCATCTACACAGTTTACGTGATCCATATATCGTGCCATTCAAGTATTATCAAAGACTCATTATCAACTTCAGTCACCTTTGTATCATCATAAACATCATGGATCAACCATGGCCTGGAGGTGCAGATTTGGTCAAGTCCTTCCTCGTGGTCACTTGTTGAAGATATTGGGGGTCCACAGGATGGAGATTGGACATGGCAAGCTGTACTCTAATGTTCTTTTCAGAGACCACCCTTACGAGCATGGACACTTGCTAGTTTTTGGAAGATAAAGAACCAACCTAAGGAATCTTACAGATGACTCTCCCATTTGCTGTAGAACACTCTCTCTATGAGCCTATCTGTGTTGGAGTTAGTTTTAGTTATGAGGAAGAGGAGCTATTGAAGCCTAAGGTTACTGGTAGTACCTTAAATCTTCTCTTATAATAATATATGGCATATCACACATACATATAGCAGCATAGCTGAATGGAGGTAGTTAAAAACTAAAAGTAGATCTGAGGAAGTGCAACTTATCTGAGGATTTGGCTCAGGATAGATCAGAATGGAGATATAGAATTCCTGTAACCGATCCCAACATAGTTGGGATAAGGCTTTGATGATGATGATGATGATGATATCACACATACAGATACCCAAACCGTGTGACTTCCACAACTTCTTTCTTTCGCGTTCTGCTGAAACTTTAAGCTGATTTTGATGTCAGCAGGGTCATCAATACAGAGTAAAATCTACTCATATGATTATATTTTGCCTGCAATTTCCTGTGGTGATTTTTGTTGATTCTCTTTGAGACTTGGTGGTGGTGATAGCCCCTTTCCAAACTGAAACATGAAAATGAAGTGGTTTTGAGTTATCTGAATTCCACACGCAGTTGAAGCAGGGTTTATCTGATAGTGTAGTAGATAGGAGGGAGAGAGTTGTGAATATCCTCCAAAACAGAACAATTGGCCTGACGTTGTGAAGATTCAAAAGGTTGCAGCTGTTGTTTCAGTCAGCAGTGTTACTAAGGCCTCTCATGAAGTCGACTTCTAGAAACCCTCTCTATGTCTTAGACATACTAGAGGGCATTGACTGATAATATGTATTTTAAACTAAACAACTCTGCAAATCCCGTATATGGCGCTGGAAATGTTATGGCCAAAGTTAAAAAGAATCTGACTGGGCGAACACTATTTATTGTAAGTTTTGGTTCAGTAAGTGAAGGGTGCTGATATCCGTGTTACTAATGTACGTATAAAAACATGTTGTCTATAGCGGGAATTACCTGACAAATGTATAGACTATGGAATTAGTGCTGGTTCATCTGATCCTGCACATATTTGCAAATAGAATGATGAATGAAAGTCGTTGCGTGCCCAATGCCCCACTTCAGACTCTTCTATTCATGAGTTATGATAATGAGCAACTCATAGTATGGAAAGCACAAAAACCTAGGGATTTCCCAAAACATCTTAACACATTTTATGATTTTACATTCTCTAATACTTTTCTAAGTTTAGAAGGCTGTAAAATTACAAGTATAGTGCAGTTAGATTTTTGCCCAGGGGCTTTTCTGAAAATTGCAGGATGGGAAAACACCTATTTGCCTGTCAAAGCATATGTACTTAATTTAGAAAGTCTAATGTACCGCTTCTTTAAATAGGAAATCGAAGTTGTCCCTGTAGCCCATTAGGCTACAGATAATATATAGTATAAGTTCCTTATATATTCTTGACAATTTTTTGGATTACTCGAATTACATTTTACAGCTGCTTGCCATTGTTTACATTTTCAATTTGGTATGAAGGCTGAAGCCATGGTAGCAGAGTGGAAAGAATTCCTGTGGGATGTCCCTGAAGAGAGAGCTGCTTTATGGGGCCATTGTCAAACACTTTTTGTCAGATATTCCTTCCCTGCATTACAGGTATGCTAACACTGACCAACCAACACTTCTAAGATTCCAAGGCATTCTAACAGTCACATTCTCTGATAGTGGTTGCTCTTACTTTCCCCACAGGCAGGATTATTTTTCCTCAAGCATGCTGAAGCTGTGGAGAAAGATATTCCAGCGAGAGAACTTCATGAAATGCTCCTCCTTTCACTTCAATGGTTGAGTGGAACTATAACCCATTCCAATCCGTGAGTGATGTTTCCTATGCTTTCAGTCTTATTAGTTTTCCTTTCACAGTCTTTCCTTTTATTAACTTTTTTCTCCCTTTTCTTCAGAGTTTATCCACTGCATCTTCTACGGGAAATTGAGACTAGAGTATGGCTCTTAGCGGTTGAAGCAGAAGCTCAGTTAAAGACTGAAGGAAACATGACTTCACCCAATTTATCCCAGAATCCGGTGGGGGGCAATAGCACCAGCATTATAGATCAGACTGCTAATATTGTCACTAAGATGGATAATCATATAAACGCAATGAGAGCTAGAGCTACAGAGAGAAATGATGTGAGGGAGAGTAACCAAATTAATCCCCGTCACGGACAAGTCATTGATGTTCTCACTCCAGCTACAGCAGGAGGTAGTACAAAGATGAAGCGGAGAGCCAAAAGCTATGTGCCATCAAGACGGCCACAAACAGATTCTGTGGATAAAACCAGCGACCCAGATGATAGTTCCACTGTTCTTAGTGTCAGGAACAGCGATGAGTTATTTGGAAGTTCACAATTGCAAGAAGAAAATGTGAGGATAGAGGCATCTTTTTCAGGATGGGAGGAAAGAGTGGGATCTGCAGAACTGGAAAGGGCCGTTCTTTCTCTGTTAGAGTTTGGACAAATTAGTGCTGCTAAGCAGCTTCAACAGAAATTGTCTCCAGCCCATGTTCCATCTGAATTTGCAGTTGTGGATGCTGCTTTAAACCTTGCTGCTGCAGTTTCATCTGGTAGTAGTGAACTATCAGTGCCTGTACTTGATTCTGACGTGCTTTCAGTCATCCAATCAAACAATATGCTTAGTGACAATCAGATAACTGATCCATTGCAGGTTTTATGCTAACTCATTAATGTTGTTTGTGAGGGCTCTGCTTCATTTTCCTAATCAATAATAGGTTGACAACAATAAAAAAAAAAAAAGATGGAGTTACCTGACATTTATCTCATGAACGCAGGTCTTGGAAGCTTTTGCAACCAAGTGTACTGAAGGATCTGGGCGTGGATTGTGTAAGAGAATTATAGCAGTTGTCAAATCTGCAAATGTCTTAGGCCTGTCATTTTCTGAGGCATTTGGAAAGCGGCCAATCGAACTGTTACAACTTCTTTCTCTGAAAGCACAGGATTCATTTGAGCAAGCTAAACTCCTAGTGCAAACACATTTTATGCCTCCGTCCAGCATTGCTAGAATTCTTGCTGAATCCTTTCTAAAGGCATGTTCCTTGGCACCTATCCTTGTCCTTTGAAACTGTGGTGTATATCTTGCTTACTAACTTTAAGCATCAACTCTTGTCTTCAATGTCAACCAGGGCCTACTGGCTGCACATCGCGGAGGATACATGGATTCTCAAAAGGAGGAGGGCCCTGCTCCTCTTTTGTGGAGGATTTCTGACTTTCTGAAATGGGCAGAACTTTGTCCTTCAGAACCAGAAATTGGTCATGCACTGATGCGTTTAGTTATTACTGGACAAGAAATACCGCATGCATGTGAGGTATGTGCCTTTTCTTTTTGCAACCTTGATCTCTAGACTTTCAACAGCATTAGAATACAGTTTCCGTTAAGACTATGGACTTGATCTCTAGACTTTCAACAGCATTAGAATACAGTTTCTATTAAGACTATGGACATAGAAAATGGGATGGTTAAGATAACATGGCTTTGATCTTCTCCTTGAGGGAGTGCAAGAATAACTCCAATTGATGAAAGGGGATCCTCTCTTAAAACTTCCGTGCGGACTGTCTCATATTTGAGATTTAACACTGCCTAACAACTCGTAGGTGCGCTATTTTCAACAGCTTTCTCTTGATTGGAACAAATAGGTTCGTATAGCTCATGTTTTCAATACAATCCTTGAATTTGAGCATAATAATCCCCAAAGGACATACCTCCTTGCTTAAAATTATCTGTTTCTCTTGTCAATTGGTAGATCCTAGCATGGTTTCAGTTTTTGAGCATATGAATCATGAATGGAATCACATTTCTCTTTTGCAGTCATAGAATAGCAAAAGCTCCTAGAAATCTTTCTTTCCATAAAGCTATAGACCCAACTCATAATCAACATATTTTCTGCCTTCCACTCAGTGTATTGAGGGTTATCCTTAGTTAATTCAATTATGGTTCCATCAACATATCCTAATATCTGAATCCCACCTAGGGCCAATTCTGTTGAATATGACCATTCATTATAGTTCCTTTCATTAAATAGTTCTTCATTCATTATGGAGTAAGGGTTTAGGTTTTTTTTTTTTTCAAAAATGGTGACCAAATTCATTGCTCAAAAAAACTTTACAGTATTAGAGAAATATACTGAACTCAAAAGGCCCCAAACAAACTTGGGGAGACCAACCAAAACCAAAAAAGGAGGGAGCTAAACCCAAGAAGAGGTGGGCAACAACCCCTAGAAAACAAGCTAAACAGAAATATGCAACTCTGTTTGAAGAACTCCCACTTTGGCGATCCTATCCGCTTCGTCATTGGCCGAGCCCTAGATATGGTGGAAGGAAATGTTGAAACCACCCGAAAGCTATATAACCTCCTTAATGATATCTGCCAGTTACCAAGGGTGGTTTGAAGATTGGGACGCCCATTCAATTGCGCAAAAAGAATCCCCTTCAACAAGTTATTGACTGCTTCTCGTAGGCCAGTTTTGAGGGCTAACAATTCGGCTTTGTTGATGGAACAAATTCTGGCTGGGCCCGAGTAAGAAAGTATGGTATTACCTTCCTCATTACGAATAACACCCCCCACACCTGCTAGACTAGGATTACCCAAAGCATTACCATCAAAATTAAGCTTGAGGGTGCTTGGAGTGGGAAGGCACCATCTAGGAGAGACCTGCATATGGTGGGGATTAGAGAAAGCTACTTCCTTCCAGTTATGAATAATGGAATTCATCTAGATCCCTTTGAAGATAGGAACAGTAGAAACCCAAAGAGCCACTAAGTACTTCACTTTGTCAACTAATTTGCTAACATCGGAGGACTTTCCTTCGAAGCATCTCAAGTTTCTCTCTTTCTAAATGGACCAAATAGCCGCTAAGAAAGACACCTTCCACATGATCCTTCCCCTCTTGGACCCCGCGCCTAATCTCCAAAACTCAAATAAAGATGGGAGAGAGTTAGGTAGAGGACCAGAAACGTGGAACAAAGTGAAGATCGGCATCCATAGGTGGTGGGCTATAGAACAATATATCATGAGGTGATCAATCGACTCTTCCCCTACCAAGCACACGGGGCAAGCTTTAACAGTGATGACTCGCCAACGTTGTAGGTTGTCTATTGTCAAAATTCCTCCTAGTATTGCAGTCCACCCGAAAGCAATCACCCTCGGCGGCGCTTAAATACTCTGAAGGCTACCCCAATTAAAATGGTTGACTACCGCATCTCTAGTAAGAGATAGGAAGAAGGAAGCGACTGAGAATATGCCATCAACAGAAGCCATCCAATCTCCTGTCTTTACCCTCTCTTGGGATGAATTCCTCATCAAGAACAAGCAAACATAGAGCGGAATTGTGATTCCTCAATGTCGTTTAGATTCCTTCGGAACACACAAGTCCAGAAACAATACGCCGCCCTCTTCTTTCCACGTAGTCAATAACTTTAGCCTCCTGGTTACTGGCAGAACGAAACAAGTCAGGTAAAGAATTTGCTAGGGGGGCATCCCCCACCCAAAGGTCCATCCAGAAACGAATTTTATCACCCTTGCCCACACGGAATCTCACCTATCTAAGGAATAACTCTTTTGTAGCAAGGACCCCTTTCCATAAACCAGAAAAGCAAGGAATAGGGTCTCGAATAAACCAACCATCCCTATAAGTAGAGAATATGACTCGCTTGCATTAGCCATGAGAATCATCCCCAATTCTCCACAGCCATTTGCCTAGTAGGAGCCAAATTCATTTCTTTCAGCGATCTAAGACCCAGACCACCCTCTTTTTTCAGCTTGCAAACTTGAGACCACTTGATCAAATGGAATTTTTTCTTCTCTCTGCCATGCCAAAGAAAATCTCTTTGCAGCTTCTCAATATGCTTGATAACCTCCATTGGGCACTTGAAGAACGACGTGAAGTAAATCGAAAGATCGGCCAAAGAAGCTTTAATTAGGGTAATTCTTCTACCGAAGGATAGATAATTAGCCTTCCATAAGGAGAGTTTCTTCTCCATTCTTTCAATCACTGGGAACCAAAGGGATTTAGAAGCTACACCACAACAAAGAGGGGGGCCCAAGTAAGAAGATGGGAGGGATCCAGCTTTGCATCCAAAGAGATTAGCTAACCTTGTCAATCGATCTTCATTCACCCTCACACCAATCATTTCGCTCTTAAAGAAGTTAACTCTAAGGCCTGACACTGCTTCAAAACATAAGAGGATTGCCTTGATATTGCGAAGATGAATCTTGTTATCATCACAAAAAAGGAGAGTATCTTCTGCAAACTGTAGATGGGATATTTCCTGAGCACCATTAGAGGGAAAGAAGCCTTTGATAAGAGACTAGCATTGCTCGCTGCTTGTAACATCCTGCTTAGAGCTTCATCAATGATAACGAATAAGAAAGGGGATAGCAGTCCCCCTGACGAAAACCTCTAGTAGCTGAGAAGAATCCAATTGGACATCCATTGATTAGAATAGAGAAGGTAGCTGATCTCAGGCACTGTGAGATCCAACCCCGCCATTTGACACCAAAGTCCATTCTCCTCATTAAATATTGCAAGAATTCCCAATCCACCTGATCATAAGCCTTCCCTAGGTCCAATTTACAAATGATGCCAGGCTTTCCTTGTCTACATCTCGAGTGAATGCATTCATTTGCAATGAGCACGCCGTCTAGAATTTGGCAACCATGAACAAAGGCTCCTTGGACAGCAGATATTAACTGGGGAAGTACTTTCTGAAGCTTGGTAGCTAGCACCTTAGCCAAAATTTTGTAAATGGAGCCAATGAGACTGATGGGCCGATAATCGTTAATGCATTCCGCAGTTGCTTTCTTCGCAATTAACGTAATGAAAGCGGCACCAATATGCTTTGATAGTTTGCCTCTATCATGAAATTCTCTCATAAAGTTCAAGACATCTACCTTCATGTTCTCCCAAAATCTTTGGAAGAAGTCAAGGGGAAATCCGTCACGACTGGGGGCTTTATCCCCTCCAAGGTTAAAGACCACCTCGCTCACCTCCTCTTCCTCAAAGTCCTTTTCTGGCCAGTCCACATCAAAAGCATTAATCATCGGGAGCTCCAAGTTATCAAGAGAGGGACGATTTATATTTTCTTTCGAGAAAAGATTTGTATAAAAGGCTTACACATGGTCAGAAATTTCCTCCAAAGTTTCCAAGTCTTCTGTCTCCATCCGCAAGAACAGAAATTCGATTCACATGGTTTCTGTAAGAAGCAAATATGTGGAAAATTTTAGCATTCCTGTCACCCTCTTTTAGCCAGAGGATTCTAGGTCTGCCTCCATTTAATTTCCGCTTAGCTTTTGAAAGAAACTTCTCTTTTAGGATATGACGAAGAGAAATCTCACTATCCGACAGCTGCCCCGCTACCTCCTTGGAATCAATCTCCTTAATCAAGCACAGAAGATCCACCATTAAAGCCTCCACACTTCCAAAACTAGTTTTGGCCCAATCTTTGGTTTTAGCTTTTAAACTCTTCAGCTTTGTTGTTAATCTAAAACCCGCCCATCCTTGAAATGAAGTTCAGACCACCAAGAATGAATTAAATTAGCAAAACCCTTTTCTTCCAACCACATAAGCTCAAAACGAAAAGGATTTGGACCCCATGATTCCTTTTTAGAGTCTAAAACAATGGGGCAATGATCCGAGGTTGGTTCCGCAACCTGAGAAGAGTGAGGAAAAAGGTCGGCCCAATCAACTGAAATTAAAAATCTGTCCAACCGAGTCATTACAGGATGTATCTGGTGATTGGACCATGTGAAGGAGGGCCCATTTAACTGTAAATCCAGAAGACTATGACTGTTTATCCAATCAGAGAACCCATGCATTTCAGAGGACATTCTACAACCTCCCAATTTTTCTTCTGGAAATCTTAAGATATTAAAGTCGCCCCCAATGCACCACGGCCCAGACCATCTTGCTCTAACTACGTCCAACTCCCTCCAAAAATCTGCTCCTCTGGCTAGCATTTTTGGGCCATGGATAGCAGAAATGAGACAATCCTTGTGAATTTCCAGATCCTCCAAAACAACTGAAACAGAAAATTCATCCAGCCCCATTGATCCTTACAGGCGATTTGGGGAGTATCCTACAGAGGGAAGATATCTCCTGAGGAGCCACATGCCTTGAGGGCCACCCATTTAACAAACTTATTACCCCAAATATCCTTCACCACCTCATCCTCCCTAGAATTAATTTTAGACTCCTGAAGAAGAACTCCAGCCACCTTCTGCATCTTGAGAACCTGCTTGACAATGGCTCTCCAATCGATACTACCGAGGCCCCTAACATTCCAAGATAAAATCTTCATTAACACCGTTTACCTTTCACCTTTAAGTTTTGAGGAATTTGATTCAAACACTGACTGCCCACCCTTGTACCTGTGTTCCTATCATAGTTCACCGAGGTCTTTAAGATCCGCAGTTCTCTAATTACATTTTTCTTTGCCCTATCCTCGCCCTTGCAGCATTATTAGACTCTTCACAACCTTGAGCAAATCTGATTAGTGAGTCCCAGTCATTGCCGTTGTTACCCACAGAGATACCTGTTAGTTGGATCTAGACCCAGTTGTACATTAGTCCTAACCCAGCCCACAAGTATACTAAAACATGTGTGTTTTGGCCTAGTCAACATTAGATTCGGTACAGTGATTCTTGCCTATTTTGTAGATTGTAATTAACTGTAATGGCTTGATTAGAGCATAGATTAGAGCCTTGATCAAGGCAACAGTTCACTGATAAATAGAGGGGATGAATCCTTTTGGAGGGGGACCCAATTCATTACAACTTCACTGTTCATTGTCTCTCTCAGAATTGTGAGAATGTCATGGTATCAGAGTACATCGACAATTCTCTTTTTTCAAGAATATTAGTGTCGGAGATCCAGAAGAGTATTCGTAACTCCCCTTTGCTGATCGACCCAACAGAACTGTTCATCGTTGAAGGCAGTGATCAAGAATGGGCCACCAAGTGATCATCTCATCATCAAAGAACAACACTGACTTGGTCGCTTGATTATTTTGGACTTTTTGGAGATTTTTTCAGAATTTTTTGGGTCATAAGAGGTAGGTCTTCTGGACTGATCAGTGGTTATTAAATTTCTGGACTATTGTTTAGTCAAATCCGTTCAAAATTTTGGATCTAAAGTTGTTTTCCACAAAAAGTGTTTTGAGTGTTTGTATTTACCATATCTCAGAAGATTTGAGATCTGTTTCGACCTTAGGAAAGGTTCTGGGCTGCACGTGATCATTCGATCACAAATCTACTAGGTCGTCATACCTAGTTTTTTGTGATATCTATGATTTACTCACAGATTTGTCTTCTGGCTGGTTGTTTTTGGGGTTTCTGGTTCTGCTGAACTTCTTAAAGTTTTAAGACATCTGATTGCTGGTTTATTGGATTGTTTCATCAAGAGAGTGATATTTCTTGTTGGAAGTATTAAAGCACTCTTTCTACTTGTGATTTGTGGGTGTTTTTTTGAGACTGTTTACTGTTCAATCTTTCATATGCTTGCGGCTGTTTGATCTACATCGCTATTTGTCTGCATCTGCTTGCTGCTTCTGTCGTTCTTGATCTCTGGTGTTGCTTCATAGTAATTGCTGCTGAATGGAGAAATCTGAAATGAACTTGATTAAATTTAACGGAAAAAATTACAGCTCTTGGGCCTACCAATTTGAACTCTACCTCAAAGGAAAAGCGTTGTGGGGACACATCAGTGGCTCCCAGCCAAAACCCACTGATGAAGATAAAATTGAGAAATGGGAAACCAAAGAAGCCAAAATCACGAGCTGGATTTTTGGATCTGTTGATCCTCAATTTTTTCTACATTTCAAACCATCCAAAACAGCTAAGGAGATGTGGGAGTACCTTAAAACAATTTATCATCAAGAAAATCCTTCCCGACGTATTCAATTGGAACATGAAATTTCTCCGTTCTATCAAGGAAATCAGTCTATCCAAGAATATAACTTTGGCTTCCGTGCCCATGGACAGAACACACTGACATCGCTTATGCGTTTGTTACTGGAGACACTTTAGCAGGTATTCAGCAAATTCATAAAATTAGTTAGTGTGACCAATTTTTAATGAAACTTCGTCCCGTTCGAATCTAATGATTGGGCATCCATCGCCTTCCTTGGAAACAGGACTTAATGAAGTTCTGCGGGAAGAACAAAGACAACTGATTCAAGGACAGCTGGCTCATCAGTCTACCAGTGGTCCAATCGAGGTTGCCTATGCAGTAAAAGGAAAACCGTCAGGGCGAGACCTTCCTGAACGGGATATGAGCAAAATTCGATGTCATAAATGCTAGGAATATGGCCATTACTTATCTCAGTGCAAACGGAAGATCTGTAATTACTGGAAGGCTATAGGGCACGTCATATCGGAGCGTAGAAAACGGCCAGAAAATCACCATGCTCGTGCTTGCCATGTTGCTGCTTCATCTTCTGACAGTGCATCAGTCACCTCTGCTCCTTCATCATTTATGCCTTCTCAGCCATCCTCTTCTACTAGTGTTGCCCTTGTCACCCCTGAAATGATTCAACAAATGATTCTTCATGCCTTCTCTACCCTCGGTATCTCAGGTAAAAACACATCTTCATCTTCTATGTGGTATTTCAATTCTGGAGCTTCTAATCATATGACTGTTTCCCCTTCTAATCTTTCCAACGTTCAATCATATGATGGCAAGCTCCAAGTCCACACTGCTGATGGTGAAAAACTTTCTTTCACCACAATTGGTGATGTGCCACAATCCTTACCTCTACATGATGTTTTTCTTACTCCTAGTGTATCTACAAATTTAGTTTCTGTTGGTCAACTTGTTGATAATCATTGTGAGGTTTCATTTTCTTCTGCTGGTTGTGTGGTTTAGGATCAGGAGTTGGGGAAGGTGATTGCGAAGGGGCCTAAGTGCGGACGTCTGTTTCCTCTCTACTTTCCTGCAATATCAAGGAATAAAATTGAGTTTCCTTATTCTTGTTTTCCTCAAAATAACGTGCAATTGTGGCACAATAGATTAGGGCATCCAAATTCGAAAGGATTGTTATCTTTAATGAAGTCTGGTTTGGTTAATAACATCAGTATTTCTGCACATGATGTTACTTTTGACTGTTCTACATGTAAAATGGGTAAGAGTAAAACCCTTCCGTTTTCTATGCATGATCCCTTATCCACAAATTGTTTTGACCTGATACATAGTGATGTTTGGGGCATTTCACCAGTCATTTCTCATTCTTTTTATAAATATTTTGTTTCCTTTATTGATGACCATAGTCGATTTACGTGGATCTATTTTTTTAAGAGCAAAATCTGGAGTTTTTTATGCTTTTAAAATGTTTTTAGCCTATGTGGAAAATTATTTTTCAACATGCATTGAAACCTTTTGCTCGGATTCTGGGGGGGGAGTATGTTTCACATCATTTCAAACCTTTCTCCAACAAAGTGGAATTATATCCCAACGTACCTATCCCCATACCCCCCAACAAACTGGTGTAGCCGAACGTAAAAACCGACACCTTCTTGACATGGTTCGGTGTCTTTTACTTGAGTCATCAGTGCCACTTCGTTTTTGGTCAGAAGCATTATCCACGGCTGTCCACCTCATTAATCGTCTTCCTTCTTCCAAAATTAACAATCAAACTCCATATTCTCGCCTTTTTCAAACACAGCCTACATGTAAAAACTTACACACTTTTGGGTGTGTTTGTTTTGTCCTTCTTCCTTTATTTGAGCGCACAAAATTATCTACTCAATCGGCCAAATGTGCATTTCTTGGTTATGCTTCTAATCAAAAAGGATTTCTTTGTTATGATCCAAAGGAAAATGCATACGTGTTTCTCGTAATGTTGTATTTTTTGAAAATCAATATTTTTTCCAACATCATCATGAATCTTCATCACAAATTACTCTTTCTATAGTTTACCAGCTTTCTCATCTGATCTCCCTTCATCCCCTCTTCGTTTTAAACCTAATGTTGTGTATGTACGTCGAAGTTGTCCAGATGTTGCCAACCTACAGCCTCCTCACGCACCACCTGATCCAGCACATGATCCAGCATCTGATCTAGATCCTGTGCCTGTCACTCATCGTTCTACACGTGTTTCTCATCCTTTTCGCTATGGGTTCACTCAGACCTCTTTTCTTGCTACATTATCTTCTATTGTGATTCCTAATTCTTATTCTCAGGCTGTGAAGCGTGAATGTTGGCAAAAGGCAATGCAAGAGGAATTAGATGCTCTTCAGGAAAATCGAACTTGGGATGTTGTCCCATGTCCATTACATGTGAAGCCGATTGGGTGTAAATGGGTTTTTTCTATCAAAGTGAAATCCGAAGGCGCGTCTTGTTGCTCTTGGCAACCGGCAAGAATATGGGATTGACTATGAGTAGACGTTCGCCCCGGTAGCTAAAATGACTACTGTCCGAACTATCCTAGCCATAGCTGTGTCTCAGTCATGGCCACTTTTCTAGCTCGATGTAAAGAATGCATTTCTTCATGGCGATCTGAAAGAAGAAGTGTATATGAAACTTCCTCAAGGATATTCAACCACCAGCAATGGTTTTGTTGCTCGATTAAGGCGTTCTCTATGTGGTCACAAACAAGCTCCTCGTGCTTGGTTTGAGAAATTTCGTGATGCTTTACTCCAGCTGAAATTCTGCCAAAGTCCGTATGATCCTTCGCTGTTTCTTTATTGTACTTCCGCTGGCATTACCGTGTTTCTTGTCTATGTGGATGACATCATTATTACTGGTATGGATACGGCTATGATCATAAAACTTCAAGGTTCTCTTCATCAGCCTGTCCATATGAAAGCATTTGGGCCTCTTACCTATTTCTTGGGTCTTGAAGTTCATCAGTCAGAAAAGGGTTTACTTCATCAACCCAAATATACTGTTGATCTCATTGACATGGCTGGTCTTCGTCACTCAACTCTAGTTGATACTACTCTTGAAGTAAATTTGAAGCTTACTCAAGACACCGGTGATCCTCTTCCTGAGCTGACATTATACCTGCAACTGGTTGGTAGCTTAATTTAGTTGACTAATACGCGGCCCGATATCTCCTATGCAGTCAATTCATGACGACCCCTCGTCATCTTCATTTAGCAGCCGTTCAGCGCATTATTCGCTATTTGCTTGGCACTCCTAACCGCGGGTTATTTTTCCCTGCTGGATCTTCACTCAAATTGATTGCTTATTCTGATGTTGATTGGGCTGGATGCCCAGACACTTGTCGTTCAACGGCTGGTTAGTGAATGTACCTCAACGATGCTTTGATCTCCTGGAAATGTAAGAAACAAGATAACGTATCAAAATCTTCTGCTGAAGCAAAATATCTCGCCATATCCGCTGCTTGTTCCGAAATACTCTAGCTTCGTGGATTGCTCATTAATTCTTGGATTTCCTTAACCGCTACCCACGTCTCTTCATGCGGATTATGTAAGTGCTATTCGGATTACTGAAAATCTGGTTTTCCATGAGCGAACCAAGCATATAGAGGTCGCTTGTCACTTTATTCGAGATGAATATCTGCGGAATGTCATCAGTCTTCCCTTCATCTCATCAAGCCTACAAATTGCAGATATTTTTACCAAAGGACTTCCAAGACCCCGTCATCAATTCTTGGCTAACAAATTGATGCTTGTTGACTCCCCAGCATCAATTTGAAAATGTGTGTGTGTGTGTGCGCGTGTCTCTGTGTGTGTGTGTTGGGGGGGGGGGGGGGGGGGGGGGGATCTAGTCCCAGTTGTACATTAGTCCTAGCCCAGCCCACAAGTATACTAAAACATGTGTGTTTTGGCCAAGTCAACATGAGATTCTGTACAGTGATTCTTTCCTATTTTGTAGATTGTAATTAACTGTAATGGCTTGATTAGAGCATAGATTAGAGCCTTGATCAAGGCAACAGTTCACTGATAAATAGAGGGGATGAATCCTTTTGGAGGGGGACCCAATTCATTACAACTTCACTGTTCATTATCTCAGAATTGTGAGAATGTCAATACCGACCTCCTTCCTTAAGCCAGTCACTAGAATCTGACTCACCATCCCTCCAGAGTAGTCGGAGAATGATCACCAAGGCCAGTAGAGGGGATGCTCCTCCAATCTGTCATCAGCAGCTACTTCAAGGACTGTCCGATGCAACTGATCTGGAGTCTGGATGGAAACCCTATCTGAACTGGCAGGAGCATAGGAGTCCACACTCCAAGCCATCTTGCAAGGGGATATACAAGTTTTACCCGATCTAGTTGTCTTGATTTGAAACACCCCAGGAGTAGACGCTGATAATTCCGCAAGAGGTGAGATAGAGTCACCAAGGCCAGTGATGGGCAGGCAGTTCACCGGAGAGACATTGAAAATCTCCATCGTAGCCAAAGTCCAGTCCTCCTCCCCTTGTCTCTTCCTAGACTGCTGCTTTGGTTCTGCGAGATTTTCCTCCTTGCCTTCTTCAATCTTCTCCGTGCTCAAAAAGAGGATCGCAGCCGGGGAACCAATCTGGCCATCAGCTATCGGTTGTGGATTGTGCTTTGAGGTCGTCTCCGGTAAAAGGATCATCGAATCTGCCCTACCCCGTATGCATGAGCATGTGTTCTTTCCTAGACTTCTCTGGCTATCGACCATCACATGAAGGTCATCCTCGCAGTTCGTCTCAATCGGAAGAGGCAGAGGTTCTGCCCCAGCTCCTGTACAATCGTTGTTCTCAATGTCGAGGGCTCTTTTGAACCCACCTTTATCGAAAAGATTATTAACTAAACATCAGGCCTAAAACCATCTTCAAGTCCATGGTCCAGTGAAGGGCCCAAACCAGATTGTGGCTCAGGATCCAACGTAGAGGTCCGGCTTCGAGGGCAACGATCCAGATCCAAGGCGTTGGAATTCAAATTTTGCTGAAAAGGGGGGATATTCAAATTTGAAAACACTGAGATGACGTCATCATCTTCCTCCACCGGCTCTAACTGGCTGAAGCTACCAGCCCAGATGGGATATCTTCACAACTTGGCAGATTAGTCTTCAATCTTCTAGTATTTGGAGCAGTGGCCTGCGAATCAACAATACTTTTGTCTTCCATTTCCAACTCCACTTTGATGGGCACACACAGATCGTCTAGCCAAAGATTTAGTCTCTGAGGAAGTTTCTGGTTCAAGTCTCTAGCCACTTTTACCCTTCGAAAAAGGAGATTGTACTTCCTAGATGTAACAGGGTCCACCTCTAAGGATCCCAGTCACTCTCCAAGGAGAGAAAATGTCTCTTTCCATACATGCAAGGGAACACCTTTGAATCTAACCCAGACATCAGAAGGAGGGCTACCCAGTACTTATTACTTCCATCCATCTTTCTAACGCAGTGAAGGGGTTATTCTCAGAAACAGTTGCTGGCTAAAGAAGATCTGCAACTTCTACATCAGATTGGAGTTCCAGCCAGACCACCGATGGGCCAAAAAACTTAATGCCAGATGGTATTTTGCCCCAGTGTGTTTGCAGCCAGCACTTCATCTGAGAAGTGGCTACCACTCAATCCTTCAAGAACCCTACTAGACTAAATCTCATGGCCTCTTTGCCTTCTGAAATAACTTTAGCGGACAATCTAGCTCCTAGAATATCTCCATCCTTGACAATCCAGCCGTCCTTGCTCAGAGAGGGGTTCTCCTTTGCTAGAAACGCAGGATCCTTCCAAGCCAGCCGGACAGGTGGTGGAGGGGCACCAATCTTATTCTGAGAGGCATTTATTTGAGTAGCGTTTGCACCCTGTCTAAACTTGGATAGCTGTGCTTGGATTTTCCTACCTCCCCAAAATCTACCACAAGCCATCTCCACAGCTCCTCTTGGATGGATCCAAATCTGACGAAGGTAAAGCCTCTCTTCTTCCCACTACGCTTGTCAATGGGTATGAAAAAGTCCAAAATCTTACCTGCCCTACAGAACATGGCTTCCAACTCTGTTTTGGAGGTTTCTTCAGAAATATTGGAAACAAACAAAGTGAAAGAGTTACTCCCTAAGATGAAGAATCCTTCGTGGAAGGGAGGGAATCCTCTCATAAACCCCATTAACAGCCTGCTTGCCTGCAACCCCATTAACAGTCTGCTTTCCTGCAACTCTTCTTCGTTAATTTTTTGTAAGGGTTTAGGTTTTCCAGTGGGGGTGAGGAATTATTGGAGGAAGAACCATTTGGATTATCTCTTTCTTTCTTGGATTCCATCCTAACCCTAATTCACAATTCTGAAATTAATGGCAACTCAAGAATGGCCCTAAAAACAGATTTATTAAGATTGTACCTGTGGATGAAGAAAATGCCAACCAATAACTGATACCTCAGATAATGTTGAGTCTAGTCGAGCTTTAGTTACCAGACCCCGAATATTGATGAGACATGAGCTCTGCTTTAGGCCCTTAAAATAAGAAATAAAATGCTCAACCAGACCTCATCTTTGAAGTCTTCGACCAGAGAAGTCGCAGGAGAGGATCTGCGGTTTCTTGGCTGATGAAGATCAGTGACTTCTTGGCCAATAAATATCTGTGGCTTCTCGACTTGTCCTCTTCGTCGAGAGAATCCGGGAGCTATAAGCTTTTGACAAAAAATTGTTAAATCAAGAAGCACTGCCTCTCGCACAGCGATCTGTCGAATCCAGAAGATTTGTGGCTTTATTGGCAACAAAAAAAAAAGGTTTGACACAAGAGTTATGCCTTGTAGAAACTTGATTATAGTCTTGATTTGCATGCTTGACAAGAGAAAGGAGGGAGGAAAAAAAACCCTAACCCAGTTCTCTGATACTCTATGCAGACAAAAAAAACAGAAGTAAAGAGTGGTGTTGATGGAGAATGCTAATAGGTAGGAAACTTTCCTTCATATTTCATCAATCATAGGTACATGTTCATATATAGTCTTAAAAACTATTAGAAGTACAGATATGTCTGTTATGGAGATAGGATAATTGGATGAGAATGGCAGATAGTGGTGGTTGTGGAGATAGGGATATGCAGTGAGATAAGGAGAGATACAAGTCATTGTAACTCTTAAATCTTAACAAAAATCGCTGTAGAAATCCTCAATCCAATGGGAGGTGCTCGACCAAGGAGAAGAAGAGGCAAAAATACTTGAAAACCAGAAAATTTTATTAACATCATATTAGAATAAACGGGTCTAGGGCTTGGTCGACCTTGTCCAATGCAGGCCAACAATGGTGCTGTTGGGGAAATGCTCTTTTATTATGTCAGATAAGATTAAGCCATTGAAAGGAGGTTCTGTTTTAAAAATGATACACCATTACTTTTTACCTTGGATTGCTGCTCTTCTATTTTTGGTAACAAAATAGCATATGTTCATACTAGGGAGCATTGCATGTTTCTGTCAAACACTATGGATATTTATAATATAGATACCTGGTTCATATTTGAGTTTGCAATCTGTAACTTGAGACTTGATTTGAAAATTCGATGGGGCTGGTCTATTTGATTTGCTTTTCAGTTCATTGACTCAGTTCAAGTTTAAATAGTTCACTGAACTAATTTGTTTGAGTCTAGGTTATAAATTTATCAGTGGACCCACATGTAAAATTGAAACTACTCAAAACGATTTTCCTTTTATTAACCTAGACCAAAATTTTCTCCAATCAGGGTGAGTGCACCATCAGATTGATCACTTTTAACGTGATTAATAAAGCCAATGCAACTAAATCCCATGTTTTATATGTCATCAATCTTAACGCGGGGTCACGCTTATTGAACTTAGATGTGGACTGGAGTTAATATGTAGGCTTTATTGCTTTTGAGCAGACTCCATAGATAGATTTATAACACTCAGCTTAGAGAGTTTTCTAAGAACTGTTTGCAAAATGAATGAATTTCTCAAAACAAACAGTTTCAAGTTCAAGATCCGATTTAGTGAAGTAGGTAATTATGGTATATATCATCTTCCTTCAGATTTCTTGTAACCCATCATGTAGTAGACCACTTGAAACAGATCATTAAGAGAGTTAAAAAGTGTATTTTTCTTTCTTTTGGATTGGTAACGTGACTTGAAACCACAACCTCAAGGTTGAATATTGAGCAGCGTCCACTGCCACAAGCTCTAGTCGAAAATCAAATTTTTGTTTATGAAGGTTTGAGAGGCGGATTTGGAGAAAAAAGTTTTTGTTAGGAGAGGACAGTCATTTGTATTGACTTATGGAAGAACCAAGATTTTAGGTTTCATTCATTTACTTTGCATGCCTTTCGGGGTAGACATCAGTCATTGGAATCCCAGCACCGGTGACCATTCAGTCACCATCTTACTAATATGACTTGACTTGACTAAGGATAGGTTTCCTGACCAGGATTTAGTTCCAAGAGTGCGTGACTATTTATTTGCAATTAGGTTCAGAAGAACGCCTAGTTCTCTGTTTGTCTGTTACCTTGGGATGGAAGACAGCAAGATGCTTTTAGTGTTAAGTTAAATCAATGAGTCAGAGTGCCAATTATATTACTTGCAGGTTATATTTTCTCATGAGAAGTCCAATGCATACTATCCTTTTGTCGCGACCCCGGACCGAGATCCGGGCCCGCGAGTGGGGGATAAACTACCTTTAACAATGATCGTACATTTACTTAATTTCCTACAGGTTTCCGCGATGAGGATTTCACACACACTCACAAAACATTTACATTGGTGCGGAAGCGTGTAGCAAACTAAATTCGTAATCCATTCCACAATATAAGACTGATAAACGCATGTAACTGACATGATGTCAGAGTGAGCAATGATCTCATTGGCATTCCTAAAATATCAAGTTATAAGTTTAAACAAAAGATCAGTTAATTTAACATCCCCAAAAACAATGGCCAACAAAGGCCAGTACAACCAAAACGTAAATCAAAAGTAAACCAATGATCCCCCAAAATGTGTTCGTAACTCGAAGCTAAACTCAATGTCTAAATGACATTGTCAGCCTGCCACTCTACTAAGCGCTACGGTTCACCGACCGTCTCCTCTTGCTCCTCCTCAAAGGCAATAACGGGGATTAGACCTGAGTACCACAAAAATGGATTAGACACGATGGTCTGGCAGGTGGGTGAATAGATAATACTATTTAAGAAAACGAAACATAACTTAAAACATAATGAAAGCTTAATAAAACAATGTTTGTTATAATCAGGATGCATTGATTATATAAAGTACAAATGCAAGATAAATCATGAGGGTAACCAAAGAACAGGAACTGACAAGATGGCAACTACACTTAAGCTAAATCCTCCTTCACTAATGTGATGAAAGCACACTAAAGGTAAAGGTGTTGGTCTCGGAGCACACGAGGTGATGAGAAACAACTCTATACATATAATATACTGAGCAAAACCACGGCCGTGCAACCGGGTGACAAAACAAAACAGAATTCAGACTGCAGCTAAAGGGGGACCCCAAGTCGGTGGATCAAACCGACAAGGTCGTCCAAGCTTAGTGGTGCCGACTCATAGGTTAAAACACATTCAAAACATATACATATCTAAAGAGGTGAATACCACCCAAAACAGACTGAACAAAAGGGCTCGTGAGCACATATGACACAATAATATCATATCAAAATGCATAAGGCTGATCAATTACTCAATTACAGATTTCAGTGGTTTTGAAATGCCACTTATACTAATATGTGAAAACTGTCGAAAACGTATAGGGTTTGGTAAAAGCAAACACTATGGACACCCACATATTTCCGGACCATACATTGAGGTTTCAGGATTTAAACAATAGGTATAAGGGTTTCGTATGTCGATTAGAGTTTACGGCATGATACTCCGGAAGGTTTGAGACATCCCGAATCCCCTATACAAATTGGTAAGTCCATTATCGACAATAAATCTCCGGAAATTAGAGTTCTATTCCAAATCAATCTCTACATAACCTCTTATTCCTCCTCATCATATTAAGGCTCCAAACCAACCTCACTGGACCTTAAAACAACTTTTTAAACATGTTTGGAATCAGCGCAGTAATTCTGTACGAGCGAACTGAGAGGTTCGTTCGAGCGAACAGTGTTCTGGGAGGGGTTCGCTCGAGCGAGTGTAAGTTCGCTTGAGCGAACTGGTCCGAGTCAGGAAGGGTCGAGCGAACAGATAGAACGGCTCAAGCGAACAACTCTCTAGAAGGGGTTCGCTCGAGCGAAGTTGAGTTCGCTCGAGCGGACTACTTCGAATCAGGAAAGGTCGAGCGAAGAAAGGTAGAGGCTCGAGCGACCAAGGTTTTGGGAGGGGTTCGCTCGAGCGATGATGAGGTCGCTCGAGCGAACTGCTCCGGAACAGGAAGGCTCGAGCGAAGAAATGGAAATGGGTTGGCTCAAGCGATAGGAGTTCTGTGATGGATTCGCTCGAGCGAACTGCTTCAGAAACACTCCGTTTCAGCAGTCCGAACCTCCACTTCTCTTCTCTTCACAACCTCATTTAAGCCACAATTCACACAACATTTATGGCACTCTTTCCACATACTTCCACCCCATTCAAGTCTCCCCAACAACCCTTCATTAAAACCCAACAATCACAACCATCCTCCTTTCAAATCTCATTCAATCCATAATGATATCAACCTCATTCAATGCAATAAATAACCCACATAAATGAAGATATAAAGAATGACAAAATAACTTTTAATCAAAAGCAATGCATACATTTGTTTCCAAAAGACTAAATAGAAGGAGATGCTCATGAAAACACTCCTTTGCATACTTGTATAAACCATGGAGCATAAATGAAAGCAAATAGTGAAAATTCAATTAAAATATGAAATCATCAAAATACTCTTTTCATCCACTTGCCTTGGTCTCCAATTAAGCTAATAAGCTCTAATCAGCACTCTTCAAGCCAAAAATCAAGATCTACACAAAAACCCCCAAAATAGCATTCATTTCAAGCCCTAAAAATGGCAAAACAAGGAATAGGAAGAGAGAGCTTCCAATAATGAAGATGGAGCTTCTCTATGGCTATAAGAACACACATCTAAGAGATGGAAAGGAAAGCTTACATGGAAGGTCCTCTAATGGCAAGAACTTGCTCAAAGTATAGCTTGGGATGGAGGTCTTCTTCTAAAAATGATACCAATAGAGAGCCTAGAAGGAGAGGAAGAATATTAGAGCATCCATTTTTCCTTAAGCACTAGTTTGAGAGTGATTGAGAGATGGAGAAGCAAGAAAACTTGTAAGAAACCCTAGGGCTGAACTCTCTCCTCTTCTAATGGAAATTGCAAGAAGAGGAAGAAGGGAAAAAGGGCTCCTCCTTATATAGAGAATGAAGGTGGGTCCCACAACTTACCCATCTACTTGGGGTAAGAACATCTACTTCCAGGCCTCGGATGGATTCGACAAAGAAGGAAGAATTGATCGTCGAAATTTCTAGTTTCCAAAAAGTATATATTTTACGAGTTTCGGAGACATTGAAAATAGTGCCCATATTTTGAGCAAAAAGACTGTTTTACCCCTATCATTAGCAAAGTGAGGTCTAGAGGTCTCGAATGGAAACGGAGCAAATACGAAAGTCGTCGGAAACAATAAAATAAGTCAAATGGGGCAAAATACAGATTTTTCCGATTATCACACAAATCCCCAAAATCACGCAAAACACGATAAAGAAACCCCCAAAGGGTCCCACTAAATCAAAAGAGTTCCCAAAATAATCCAAAGATATAAAAGAGTTATTCTAATTCAAACTTAACCAAAACTCACTAATCACACTTATAACTAAAGCACGTCTTATTTAACACTAATCGGAAACTCTCAGGGCGGGGCCTTACACCTTTGTCATTCTGGTCTCACTTTCCTTGCCAACAAGTAGTGCGAATAATTCTTATGTGCTGTTTTGTGCTTTGTTCTATTTGAGTTGGCATTTTTTAAATACGGTTCGGCCTTTTATTTGTAACTGTCATTATTATCAGAGCCTTATCCCATCAGTCTGGCCCTCTAAGGTCGGCTTAAAAATTTCTATTAATAATATGTTTCTTTAATCAAAATCTCATTTCTTAATTTTGCAGCTAGTAGTTGGAAACTTGATACAGTTGTAATTTTATCAGTTTGTCTCTTATTTCAGCAGCTCATTACCTTAGTGACTATTTATTATGTACAGGTTTCTCTTTTATCGATAAATTCATTGTTACCTCTCAAATGAAAAAATTGCAGTTGTTTTAGGCATAAATATTGTTTAGATTTTTCCTGGAGTATGACATCAACTAGTAAAATATTTGCTGGAAGAAAGAAATTAATTTTGCCCCTTCTAATTATCATCTATATGGGGAACTTCTACTTCTAGTATTTAAATTTTATATGTGTGGGAGCTTATTTTAACTTAATGCTAAACTTCTATTTTTTCTTATGAAATTTGATATAATGTTTCAGGTTGAACTTCTCATTCTGTCACACCACTTCTACAAATCTTCTGCCTGTCTCGATGGAGTTGATGTTCTTGTATCCCTTGCAGCTGCCAGAGTAGAATCTTATGTATCAGAAGGGGATTTCTCTTGTTTAGCCCGGTTGGTAACTGGAGTGAGCAACTTCCATGCTCTCAATTTCATTCTCGGTATCCTTATAGAAAATGGGCAACTAGAGCTTCTACTTCACAAGTATTCAGCTGCTGACACGACCACAGGTACTGCTGAGTCAGTCAGAGGATTCCGAATGGCTGTTCTTACATCACTGAAGCATTCTAATCCTCATGATCTCGATGCATTTGCCATGGTTAGTTGCTACCTTTGGAATTTTGGTCTCCTGTATTTAAATATTAAAATGAGATTTGTTGTAGAACTAGGAGACGAGAGAAACTGTTTTTAACTTCTTGTCAAGGTAGAAGGTTGGATAAAAGCCAGTACTCCTGAATTTGTACTGGCATAAATATCTTTCAGATTGAAGTGGTACTTTCATTGGACTTATATGCTCATTGGAAGTGATGTTTGTCACGTGATCATACTTCTTGTTTTAGGGTAGCAGAGATTGTTTCAATCCAATGGTGAATGTGAATCTGATCTGGGCAATCAGGTCCGTTGCAATTCCGGCTTGGGTCCAACCATCTACCTTTCAAGAGATGCCCTTTTCTTCATCAACTTTGATGAGAAGTTATCCCAGTTAATTATGATTTGGACTCATATGCAGATGTGCTTTTAGAAGTGTGAGCATGATAAACAAAGATTTCTTCTTTTTTTTTTTTAAATCAGGTTTATAATCATTTCGACATGAAACATGAGACAGCATCACTGCTGGAGTCCCGTGCTACTCAGTCCATACAAAGTTGGCTATTCCGCTATGATAGAGAGCAGAATGAGGACCTTCTGGAGTCTATGCGCTACTTCATCGAGGCTGCAGAGGTGCATTCAACCATTGATGCAGGCAACAAAACTCGCCATGCATGTGCACAGGCATTTCTCCTGTCTCTTCAGATCCGTATACCTGATTTTGATTGGCTCAACCTCTCTGAGACCAATGCACGTCGTGCACTTGTTGAACAGTCTCGCTTCCAGGAGGCTCTCATTGTTGCAGAGGCCTATGGTCTCAACCAGCCAAGTGAGTGGGCCCTCGTGCTTTGGAACCAGATGCTCAAGCCAGATCTCACCGAACAGTTTGTAGCTGAGTTTGTGTCTGTGCTTCCACTCCAGCCGTCAATGCTTGGTGAGTTAGCTAGGTTTTATAGGGCTGAAGTAGCTGCTAGGGGAGATCAATCGCACTTCTCTGTATGGCTATCGCCTGGTGGTTTGCCTGCAGAATGGGCGAGGCACCTAGGGAGGTCATTTAGAAGCCTATTGAAGAGAACAAGGGATTTGAGGCTGAGAATGCAGCTGGCATCAGCTGCGACTGGCTTTAGTGATGTAATTGATGCATGCATGAAGATATTGGACAAGATGCCCGATACTGCTGTGCCGCTTGTGCTGAGGAAGGGGCACGGTGGAGCCTACCTCCCACTCATGTGAAAAATAGGTGAATAGGTTGTGAGAGATAATATAGATGTCCATGATGAGGGTGACATTGATAGATTAGCGTGGAAAATATTCGCTGCTCTTTGTGTCATGGGAATTCGGGGGCATCATGTTGTAATTTGGATGTGGGACAAGTAGCCTTTCATAATTTTGATATGGTCAATTTTGCTATGCCTTTCTGGAAGGTTTGTATAGGTTTAAGGCTTACCCAACTTTGATTTTATGTAATTCTTTTGGGATGTTGTATAGTAAAGCTTTTGTCTGATGTCTCCGTCAGAGGGGAATGCTAGTCTCAGAGCTTCAAGAATCTCTACTCTCCAGTGCACAATACATGAATCATGCAAGCGCCTTGATGGTCCAACATGTTGGAATAAGCTGTTAAACGTTGCTTCTGGCTGTGATAATACCATTCAGGGTTATTATGGTCTTAGACAGTTGGTTATCTTTAGCTTTTTCCAAAGGAAAATGAAAATGATTTCCTTGAAAATTTAGTCATTGATAGGGCACTTTGTCTTTATTGGTGGGCTTGGTATGGTATGGGCCCCATGAAATTAGCCATGGTTAGACTTGAGTCTATAAAAAAAATTCCTAGGGGTTTTGAAATTTTGGTGGAAAAAACTGTTCAGGGTACAGATTGGAGTTGTGGATAGATCCCCAAACCTTTTCTCATCAGGAGGTCCCAAAGGAAAAAATCTTGCTTCTCCATTCATCATCTAATGGAAAAGAGTCCGAGCATATGGTAAAATTTGGAGCTCACCTGCAGACCATTACATCGAACGGACCTTCACACCTGGTTTTTCATTTTTCCTATGAAAATTTTGAGGCTCCATTCGGATCTTTAAACCTATTACAATGAGTTTATTTGTAAATTTAGTTGCCTCCAACTAGAAAATGAGGGTGGTAAAACTTAAACCTTAAAATGAAAACTTACATTTTTTATGTCCTGTTTTGAATAGTGGGGAAAATTAAGCCCTTGGAAATTTTCCTCAAGCCAAGTCCCATTCAAACCTGATTTTATCCTCCTGTTTCATATTGTGTTTTTTTTTTTTTTTTTTTCCACGTGTTTGGACACCCTAGAATCCATTTGGAATGGGTCTTCATTTATTTTATTCTTAATTGTTTTTTAAGCGGGTTCCTTTCTTCTTCCTCTGTAAAAGAGAAATGGAACAAATGAGCAAACTGATGTCCCATGAAATAGTTTTAGCCTTAAGGACCAGTTTGGTTGCATCTAAATACATAGGAACCCATTGTCAAATGAGCTCCAATAAAAGATTATTAAAGAAGTTTGGTGTGAATGATAAGAGGTGAGAGGTCGAAGATATTTGGTAGCAATGTAGATGGGACTTTAATTTTCCTTAAATTTGGATTACTAGGCTGATGGCCTGTTTATTTATTTCAGATCTTATCTTTTGATTCACTTTCTTTTGAAGAGGAGGTTATTTTATTCCACTTTTTGTATATTCTCCTTTGGTCTTTATTTTGAATCACTTCAATAGCATGAGTTCCTATGTCTTCAATTCCTATGTAGTCTATGCAAATAAACAGGTCATAAAACATTATGATGTTGCAAAAATATAGTGAGGCTTGGAATCATTACATAATGTTGTTTCTAAAGTTGAAAGGTGTTGCTTCCATTTCTGCTGAGCAATCCTTGCAGTCCACATTTTTTGGTTGTACATATTTTTGTTAAAAGGAAAAGTGACAAACAAGGGCCCCGTTAGATCTTTATCAACTTGGTGTAGGTAACTGATATATACACTAAGGATAGAAACATGAGATACCCCAATGGTAATGGTGTCTCATCTCACGCAACTGCCCATGAATCGATCCGGAAAGAAAAAACACTTTCATAAAATTATGACGGATATACACAAAAGAAGGCTTAAGCGCTAGAAAAAACTGAGCAAGTCGAAGCAAAAGGTCAACTACGGTTTTGTTGCTCCCCATAACTTGTTACAGGTAAGTAGGTAATAAGAGTCAACGGGAATTAGAGTTTCAGATAACTTCAATGGGGGTGAAAGGTTACATTTTGTTCTAAGTTTATGTGTTTTAGTTCTAATGGGCCTTCACAGCACGGTAAGTTTAAACTGTAGGCATCAATACAAGGAAGCTTAGCAGGCAAAGCCGTGGAAAGACTGATTCATTTGGATCGACATAAGGCTCCAACTACATTGCATTGCCAATATCCATTTGTAATATTTGAAACAGGTTGACCTCCTTCTGACCTGGCCTCTTCTTCTTCTTCCTGCCTCATAGTTTGATGAAACCTCATAGTGGACAGTTTAAAACCGTCTCGGGGCGTATTGAAATTTGCATTTACAAAGGTAGGCCGAGGATCATCCTATGAACCAAGATGAATTTCTCGGACCCTATCCTCTAGCGGGGGACTAGGGTTTATTACATCATTTTCCTTTTCAACTTCTTCGAAAGTTTCTCCTTGGTCTCCGTCTTCATCGTCCGAGCCTTTGGTGCTGACACAGTTTACTGTGAAATTACTTCTAGTTGTAGTATTGGAAGGAATGTTGTCAGAATCCTTTTCAACGATAGCTTCACACGGTGACTGATAACCTAAGCCTCTCGGAAAAATTTGATTCTTCCATTGCGTTCGAGTGTCTTCTTCTGTTCCTCTGTTAATGTGGGTTCTAGGGGAACAAGGATACCGCAACCCCCTGTCAATCCTATAGTATTTTTGAAGTCATAGCCCATCTTGCTTATAATCCTTTTAGCATCATGGTTGTGTCTGTTATAGTCAGGGGCACCTTTGACAGTAATAGCTTCCACAATATATCGTACCCTCTGGATACACGGTGGAGAATAATGGGCTTTCTATGCTTCATCGGCATAACAAACACTGAGCCTTCTCGAAGAGTCTTCAATTGGTGAAGGTAGATAGCTAGGTGGAATAGGAAACTCAATGGAATACTTGAATGAACATTACTAGGTCTGAGCTTTCCCTGGAGCCTTATCTTATTGTATATGAGATCTCCTAGCTTATTGTGTACGATTGAGTCTTGTCCTAAGGGGTTTGAAGCAATGGAGGATCAATAAGAAGATGAATAGGAAGTTAGATGTGTAGGTTAGACCCTGCCATGCACACAAATAATAAAGAAACTCCGTTGGTATGGAAGGAGGTATAATGGAAGGATAGGTGAAAGGGTGACCTGATTCGATGAGGCCTAATCCACGTGCGAGCATGCGTATTCACCAAACCCACACTGACGACCGTTTAGTTCCATATTTTGATGGTAAAAGATCTAGTTCAAAAGATCCGGAACCAGCGCCAGACCAACCAGCATATTATATGATAACAGAACACACTCGAGATTGAGATCGACGATCCAGATTTATATCCACCAGTTAAATAGTCCCTCTCCGCGGTTCCATACGATGTTGCTCCTTGATCTCAAAGCAACAGTATGCTCCAGACAATTATGAAGCTCAATGGACTTTATAAAATGGGCATTATTATCCTGAGCCGCAATTCCTCAAGGAATCGAGTAAGGCCCGTTCCGCTTTTATATCCCTGTTGAGTTAACAGTTATCTTTGATCTTTCCCTAAGGGCACTATTATATCGAGCCGCCATTCCTAACATTAGGAGGGAATGGAGTAAGGCTCTACTTATCCTTACCTATTGAGTTTGATATGTCAATAGTAGCCTGGGTAGTTCCTGAAGGTATGGTTTCAGTAGGATTGTTGAACTAGTCCCTTAAGAGGAGGAAAGTAACCTTAATAGGGGCTCTTAGAGCTTGAAATAAGGCCTATATATTTACAAAATACCTACTTAGTTCATTCTATTGCAGCAAATACGGGATGGAATATGGTTCCGAACGATGAACCAGATATGAACACTTACAATAAGATTTCGTTCTTGAGTGAAAATGCATTTTTTTATTTTGAAAATTCCGTTTTTGAAATGAATGAAGTTACAAGACATAGTTCTTATTATTAGTACTTTACTTGCGAGTTGCTCACTGAATTTGTTGATTTGGAATCATGGGATCTGTAGATGTTACAGGCGACAAGTCCCACTTTTTTTCTACCCCTCTTACTCTCTCTTTGTTAGTGCCATCTATAATGGATGATGAATCAAGAACTTTTAATTGGAACTGATTTTGTCAATTGGTATTTTTGCTTGTCATTGTATCTCGCAAAAATGGAACCTTAGCATGTATCATAAATCTTTACTGAATGTGTCATTGGATCTACAGATTTTTTGAACTTTATGAATTTTTTATCTGGCTTGATTAGTAATTGAATTATATATATATTATGTTGTAGATGCCAGACAAATCAGTGGTTTACCCAGTTTTTATTATAATCAATCTATTTCTAGATCTGTTCATGAGCAAGAGCCAAGATATTTTGATTTCTTATGTTTCAACAAACATGGTCATACGAATCATACATGCTAGTTCTAAATTAGGGAGTATATTGTAGATATATGTCTTTATTTATATCATTAATACTATTTATTCAACAAATTCAATTAATTGGTACAAGTTGATTTCCTGTTACGATGGATTGATGAAACAATAGCCGGCCCAATAGCTGCTTCAGTGGCTACAATAGCTATAATAAAAATCGAGAGAATATCTCCTTTTGATTGACGACTCTCAAACAAATCAGAAAATGTTACGAGATTTATATTAACCGCATTCAGTATAAGTTCAAGACGCAGAAGTGCTCTAACCATGTTTTGACTTGTGATCAATCCATAAATACCGGTAGAAAATAAATACGCACTCAAAATAAGTACATGTTCGATTATCATTGACCAACCCTTCATCAATCTTGATTCATTTCAATATGAACAACAATTTCACAGATTTGATTAGAATATAAATTAAGTATGAAACAAAGTAAAGTATTAGTAATGGATCGAACTAAACCCCTTTCAATTTCATATATGAACAATAGAATGTGAAAATGGATGTGATAACATAGGACAAAACAAGACTTTATTTATTTTATTTTGGATCTAAGTATTTATCACTTAATTACGCACAACCAAAAAGTTATTACATAGGTCTCGGCGGCTAATGTTGCAAATCCCAATGAGAGAATGAGAGTCTTTAAGGATCCACTCCCGAATCATCCCCCTATTACATGCCCAAGAAGTCTCGGATTTTCTAGCTCCATCTATCCATCAAACTTTGTTTGAAGTCGTTCGCCTACCCACAGACTATGTTATCGATAGCGCGCCCTCTTCCGAAGATTTGTCTCAATGGATTGTGCCCAACCCAACCATTGTATTGGCCCGAAGAGAAGAGGTTCGACTAAAAGCCAATGGAACCAATGATGAGCCATCGATGGGTCATGGTATGGAGACTCGAGTAGTCGCAGCCATCACCCTGAAGAGTCCACGGCATGTGATGACCCTCATGTGGCCCAAAGACCATACGACACCATAATTAGCAGCAGAGCCTCGCTCTAACCCCTCTATCAATGATGTGACCCGTTATGGGCGCATTAATCAACCCGCGCAGCTTAGGGGGCCCATCGCCATTGCCCCAGAGATTCCTCTACAAGCCTCCATCTCATAAGTACGAATCCATGAAACGAAGTCGAATAGGTCAACAACCCTTGTCATGCTCCAAGCCCGGACTCCTGGAGCGGTCTGAACTCGCGCGGGGGCGGGGGGGGTGGTAAAAACATAATGTTTTTCCCTAAGATCTGTGTGTGTGAGGATATCAAAATTCCAATACAACATGAATATTTCGCGGGGTGTGTGGGGGGGGGGGGGGGTGTAAAAACATAATGTTTTTCCCTAAGATCCGTGTGTGTGAGGATATCAAAATTCCAATACAACATGAATATTTCGCGGAAGCTTACATGGTGTTACAACCTGGAGCCCGTGACTATCGGATTCCATGTCGCACTCAACCTGTTCAGCATGAAGCTGTCATATCAAGGCCTATACTCAGACTGAAATAAATCATGATATAAAATATACAGAGCTGACAGTAATAGAATGTCATTTTCCCAACCAAGTTCAAGTTAAAATTAGAAAGATGTATTGATTATCATCCTAAGGAAAAGGGTAACAAAAATCGTTCAAAAATAATAAGCTAAGAACAAACACGACCCTCCATATGTGTAGCGTACTATAGTGTCAGGCTCGACATCTACATGACATCATTGACATTACGAACTTGCAAAACCCATGGCTCCACAACCATCCGAACACGTACTAGCTCAAGATGAGGGACTTGCCACCTAGAGCACCAAAGTGTAAAATATCAGACACTATGATCTAGCGGGTGACTGAGATAAACAATAACACATGCTTGTAATATAATACTTGTGATAAGACATGGAACTTGGTTAGAAGATGCAAGTATATAAAACAAGTGTAGAATAGGAAAACATGATAAGTTATTATATTAAAATCATGATTGCGAATAAGCAAGATGTACGTATAAAGCATGGTGTATATGTATAAAACACGGGAAGACATGAGTTGTGTAAATAGCCTAAGCGAGAAAACACGAGCAAGAAAACATGACTTGAAAATTGGCAAGATGGCAACCCACATGTAGCTCTACCCTCTCCATCACACAAGGTGACGGGAACAAGCAAGAAAAATATCCCCGTCGCTCGAGGTGACCAGAGCAAGCAAGAATATCCTCCACCACGTGAGGTGGTTGGAGCAAGCAAGATATCCTTCGCCATGCGAAGTAGTCGAAGCAAGCAAGATATACATAAGTAACCCAATATAGATGGGCATCTAGTAAGAAGCCGGCCGCAGTACCGAATAGCATGAAGAAGCAAGAAAACCAATATGCAAATGGTACATGTAATTTAAAGACCCCAAGCCAATTGATCAGACCTGCGAGGTGGCCCAAGCTCAGTGATGCCAACTCAAAATCCATAAAAACACAATACAAAGTCCTATCATGTGATATGTTAAGAAAAAGGGGACTACTCGGCAAGCTAGGACAAGAAGGCATGTATATAAACAAATACAAGCACGAGAAGTAGTCCGCCCTCATGTTTACTGATTTAGAATTGCAAGAAATCTTGATTCCAAGTGGTTTTTTTGTAGTAAAACATGTAAAACTAATTATTTGGAACTAAAATACTAATTATTCGGAACTAAAATAGTCACATGTTAGGCAATCAATTGGCGACTTTTCCAAAACACGCACCCCATGGATACGATAAGACCACACCATTTGAAGCCCCATGAACTTAGGGCCCAAATTTCAAGTTTTCATATCGATTGCTGCCTCCGAAGTTAGACAACATTTCAAATCACTAAGTGCACCTCATCAAGTTAATTGGTCTTGTCGTGTCCCAAGATTGGTCCTCACGTGGGTCCCTCTCTTTCATCAATCTAGGGGCAAGGGTTTTAGGTTCAATGGTCCTACCCAAAACTACACTAGGTTCACCTAGGTACAATGTGGGTAACATAAGTTATGGGGCTAGATTCCTTGGTCTAAGTATCTCCTTTCTTTCCCAACCTCTAATTATCTAATTGTATAGACCACTGAATTCTGCACTTCGAGAGCTTTCCAACAGTATATGGACCTCCGAAATCCGACGGTTGAACCAAAAGTTATGGTCATTTGAGAAGAGTAATGTTTTGTCCAGTGTGCCATCTCGCTATAGTGAGATAGCGAACTGGCTTGCAGCCTGGGGTAGCAGCTATGCTTGTCATAGCGAGGGTCAATCTCACTATAACAAGCAGCAAAGCACAACTATTGGCTGTTGCTCCGACTGAAGCAGGATTTTCCTACATCAGTTATGTCCCTTCCTTACTTATCTTTTTAGCCTGCAAAACCACTTCCTACACAAATTTAGCATCTTCTAGACACACCAAAGCCCTCATTCCATCAATCCATAAACCGAAATCCCTTGCTCTTCAAAATTCAATTGAATGAAAAAAAAAATCATGCATTGAGACCAAATTAAGAGTACAAGAACCATGAGATAAATTAAAGAACAAGGCATGCATGATGTATATAAATCAAGTTTGCAACACTAATTACAATCTAATGAATTTTGAGCATATTATTATAGAGAAACATGAAATAGGAATTAATAAACTTAAGATAATTGGCATCAGGGGCGGAACCAGCCAGCCCCCCCCCCCCCCCAAATTTACAAAGGGGCTTGCTATTGGCACACAAAATAAATCTTTTCTCATACAAATTCTCTCCACACACATCACAATAATTTAAAAATTACATTATTTCTTTCCACACACACCAAAAATCCCCATTTTACCCATCTCTCCATTTCCCTCTTTCTTCCCACACACATCTTCTTCCCTTTCTCTCCACACACAAATCGAAACAGTTGTTTTCCACTTCTCCGGCGTCTTTGTACCTCCGGCGTTGTTCTCCACTTCTCTGGCGTCTCTGTCTCTCCGACGTTCCTCTACACCATCTCCTCTTCCTTTCCAAAGGTACCATTGTCATTTCATTTTTCTTCACCATTTATTCTTAATCATTTTCTCCATCTTAGATAACCTTCTTTTTCATAAAAACCTGTAATGGGGATAGATTCTCATTCAATGTAAGATTTTACAAAAAATAGTAGAGTTTTTTCATGCATTTGGGCTGGTTTTCATCCATTATCGCAAACTTTTTTTGCCTAGAAATCGCGAATTATTCGGATCTAAACTTCCGAACAAAATGACTTTGTTTGGAAGTTCAGGTTCAAACAAAGTCATAATGTTCGGACCTTAACATCCGAACAAAGTCATTTTGTTCGGAAGTTCAGGTCCGAACATTATGACTTTGTTCGGACTTGAACTTCCGAACAGAATTATTTTGTTTGGACCTAAACTTCAATGCAAACACACATTTATACATTTATGCCATAAAATGTTTGTATTTCTATATCAACTATGGACCGACCGAGCTCTTCTAGGGTGCGACCTACAGCTTCAAATAGAAGGTGTCGCCACCGAGTGGAAGAGGTTGTAGAAGAACCAGATCTTAGTGAGGAGGACGTTGAAGAACAACCTGAGATGGAAATGCAACCAGGTCCGGGGCTACAAGATAGGTCCTTATTGACCAGCCTTGATACACATATAGCTAGGTATATATGGAATGGACAGGTGTGTTTCGTTTGTTTCATATCAAGATTGATTGATTGATTTTGTTATGAATTTCTTCGCTAATGATTTAATGGTTGATGCAGGATCGAGGAGCACTGAAGTGTCTAAGTCACGGTCAGAAAGTGTCATTGTGGCAATGGCAATTGAATGGGTCTGATAGGTTTAGGGAGTGGATGTCCAGGTCCAGATTGGCTCCCTTAGTGACAGTATCATACCGCTCTGTTAATAAGATTATTGTATCGGGTTTTGTGGAAAGGTGGCAACCTGAGACTAACACCTTTCACATGCCATTTGGTGAGATGACCATCACTTTAGATGATGTCGCATCCATCATAGGCATCCTGGTAACAGGGCGGACTGTCTTGTATAATGATAGAATGGCATATGAAGAAGCTCAAGCACTCCTTGTTGATGCACTAGGAGTAAAATCCATAGAGACACATGATGAGCTTATCCAGGTGTGGGGCCAATCTGTTAGATTGGAGTGGTTACGAGAAAGGTTTGGCGGTATATCTGACGATGATGAGCAGGAGATGGTTGACTGTGCAATCAGAGCTTACCTTCTGTACTTATTGGGATGTACGTTATTCACAGACAAGAGTGGGACACGGGTGCCGATCATATTCCTTACACATTTGGTAGATTTGGATAACGTATGCTCATATGCATGGAGTACTGCTGCACTGGCATACTTATACAGACAGTTGGGGTTAGCGGCATGAAGTTAAACAAATAGTCGGTTACTTGACTCAAGCTTGGGTGTACGAGCATTTCGAATGTTTGCCTCCAACTCCAAACATTCACTATTAGCCCGAACATCCCCGGGTCCATCGATGGGTCCCTCGCAGGGAGTCTGCTCCTTTACAAGCACTACGAGAGAGACTTGATTCCATGAGCACTGACTTGGTAATTACGCATATTTTCATACTCATTTTTTATCACATGAAATTATTATTCTATATTATGTATTTTCATATCTTATGTTTGGATTCACTATTTTCAGGTCACTTGGGACCCATATCGTGATGTTAGGCACTATCACCCTTTCAATGAGGTGGCATACTACTGTGAATGCATCAAGTGCATGGATGTTCTTGAACCTTATCATTCGGATAGGGTGCTCAAACAGTTTGGGAGAGTACAAACTATTCCTCCACCGCCATTAGCCCCCATTCGCGCTACGCGAGGTCCGACAGCCCGTGATTACCATATCGCGTATCAATACATCAATCAAGTTTGGGAGGGATGGCCTAATCACCTATTGTCTGCATTGAACCGTAGTCAACCAGTAAGGCGTCCTGCAGATTGCGTACCCGGGTATATGAATTGGTATAAACGAGTCTCGTGGAGGATTTTACAAAACCCAAACTTTCACTCTAATTTTGCGTCCCGTCCCGAAGAAACACAGCTTAGCAGTTTGGTGGACTATGAGCAGCATAATTCGGATGCACTATTCATTCTTGATGAAGTGATGGAAAGGGGTGAGGACCATTTGGTTGAAAACCCACGAAGACTATATATCAGGTAGCCCATGTGTTACAGGGAATGTCAATTGTCGATGCTCAACGAATCATTCGACATCCGCACATGAGCTCACAAAGCTACACCCGCAGCAGGTCAACAAGGGGAAGGAACACCTAAAGAAATTTGAAGATGTTTGACTAACAAAAACGAAAAATTGTATTTGTTTTTATTTTTCTAATTTGGATGGTTGTTATGAGACTTGGAACCTCTTTTAAGAAGTTTTTACTTTGGAATGCGGTTGTACTTTTTTAGTAGTTTATATACATTTTAGTTATGTTATCTTTTATTACCTTGGACCGTTGCATGAGTTATTACAGATGTAAAGGGTGAAATCTTTTGTGGATTAATTGCAGGGTTCGGATACACAATTCCGAACAGTATGATTTTGTTAGGAAACACAGGTCCGAACAATGGAACTTTATTCGGATACACAGGTTCGAAAAAAAGAAATGTGATTTCATGGATGCTCATAAAGAAATAAAAACATCAGGTTCGAACAATGGAACTTTGTTCGGATACACAGGTCCGAAAAATAGAAATGTGATTTCATGGATGCTCATAAAGAAATAAAAACATCAAGTCAATGACTCCACAATACTTAATGACAACAATAACACATTCTTGATTTCAAGCAAACTCGTTACATTCAAAATTGTAACATTCAATCCAAATCTATTTTCTCACATGTTGAAACGTCTGAAGTTACAAGCTTTTTGAATCGTTTGATTCGATCCCTGTAATTAAACTCCCAACCATCCGCACAGGAATGGTGAAACTGTCTCCACTGATTTACGATAGGCGGAATTGGATA
Source organism: Persea americana (assembly GCA_029852735.1). NCBI lineage: Eukaryota > Viridiplantae > Streptophyta > Magnoliopsida > Laurales > Lauraceae > Persea > Persea americana. The sequence continues at coordinate 28,797,090 of CM056819.1, forward strand.
ACCAGGTTCTAAGAACAAGTACACAAAATGATTTTGATTAACAAAACCTCTTGTTCTCTCATTCCGGGAAGGCATAGGAACTGGCACAGACTGCAATGGGAGGAAAGTCAGACACTGCTCTATGCTCAAGTAGTATAACACCAAATTGTAACGAGATGCTATGAGATGCCCCATGTCAAGCATAGTCATCCAATAGTCCACCGATGGGTTGTCATCATAGTATGATAATGTATTAATCAATTCCTCAACTCTGTTCTCCACTCCATATAATTGTTTGTAGTGGTTTACATATGCGAGCAGCTCTTGTAATAAATCTTTCCTTACTTATCTGCATCCATCCTCAGTTAGGCCAACCAATCCAGCGATGGCTCTGAAGCCACAGTTACCATCAGCTGAGACGTCCTTTACATGTCGGATGTAAGGTCTCAACCCCACAAGAAATGAGAGCACATAATTATTGATGGTTTTGACCTCGTACGAATCGCCCTAGCCTTTGTTCTTGTATTCTTGATGCATTCCAGCCGTCCTCTATCATTTGCTTCTGTCTTTGAAACTGATTTAGGAGAGTAGCTATCCTGTGCAGATGGTACCAACTCGAGAGTGCTTGGATCTCGTCGAGTTGAGGTGTCAACTTTCATGGTTGGTCTACCGCTTGTTCTTGTTTTGACTTCGGGTTCTATCAAATGATTACTGTCTGGCATAGTTAGCTCTCGTATCTTCTTTAGAAGTTGGAGCTTTCTCATTGAATCATACTCATTGAACCATTGTTCAAGCAACTCCAAATCTGCCTTACAATCCAACCCCCATAGAAGAACTTTTTGGTGGGACAATTGGCAACATATCAAGCTTACACCAATGCGGATGTATACAACTTAGAGGAATAGGCTGCCCTTGACTTATATATTCTGCAATCTCGTGTGCACATGGTAATCCATGTGTGCATCGAATAATACAACCACAAACACTGGCGTCAATTCCAAGTAGGTTGGCTCTCTTGGTTTCTATTAAGATCTTTTCAAGTGCATTTTTTAAGACATTACCACAAAACTCTTTGTATTTAGTCCAACAAGCTTCAAAATTTCCTTGACTTGATCCAAGTTGCCTCTTGAGCTATACATGTGAACTCTCAGCCTTGCATAGAATTGTTAAAAGGTGAGGTATAGTAATTAATATGCATAAATCAAACTATCAGTAGTCGTTAAACAATACATGTTCGATGTAGTATTACCAAAATGGATACATTTGTCTATCCATGCAGAGACAAATCTTTCCTTGTATGCATCCAACCAAGTACCTTTCACGTAATTTAGTGCACCGGGATACGTACTAAATTCTTGATTTAGCTTACAGAGTTGTTCACCAAACTCCTCTTCAAGGGATGAAGACACCAGCATATTCCAGCTCATAATAAACATGTCCCATTTTTCTTTCGTTTCGAACAAGTTCTTGCATCTCGCCAATACGTTTCTATTAATGTGCCATTTGCATAATAAATGAGTAGCACCAGGGAATACAGTGCTAATGGCTTTCATAAGTGACAATTCTCTGTCTGTCACAATCACATCGGGGAGAATACCATCACCAATAATAGAATGCAATACACCCAGTGCCCATGCATAATTCTCTTCACGTTCCACCTGAAGGTATGCAAAGCATACAGAAAACGTCATGTCTGTGGATGTGACTCCAACAATCTCCAACAGAGGCATGCGATAACGATTGGTCTTATAAGTACAATCCATTATTAAAACATGTGGAAATGCATGCAACAAATCTAAACTGCTTGGGTGCATCCAAATCAAGTCAGTTACAGTCTCGCTATTCTCACAATTCTTATGCCATTTTATGTAATTGTGCTCTGCCAACTTCCCAAGCAATTGTTGCATCTGACTTCTTCCACCCCGCTCATTAACTTTATATCTGTAACGTGCATTGTATATTGTCTTCATTGTGGTTACGTTTAATTCACTTCTTTATTTCAACGTAACCAAAATTTCTTTTGGTCTAACTATGCTTTTGGACATAGCAACCAGCAACTTTGTTTCCTCCTCTGATAATCTGCCTGCAAATGAATGCCCCTCTAAATGTTCCGCAGCTGAGTGATTACGCACACTACATACAACCTCCAACATCCAATCATCATTTGAGTCTAACTTTTTGCCCCTTAATGCGAAAGGGCATCCACATTTTTTGGAACCTGTTTGTTTGATCTTTTTTCGCTTCTGGCCATGTTCATGCTTATATTGTCCGCTTCTCTCGCATGCAAGGGGCACTTTATCTTTGACACCTACCCGAGCGGCATTTGAAACCTTTATGACAATGACAAAACCGTTTTTCCTTCCTACACAACGAGCCCAACTAATCAACGAATCCCGACTGCGAAATATCTACAATAAACAAATTTATTATGAATTTAGTAACGAACAATTGTAATTTGAGTAATAAATTCACAGTAGGTCTTACCTCTTGAGTTATAAACTCGCTGATATAATCCATGACAAAGTCCGATCCAACCTAACTTTCCTGTGTAGATACCTGCAGAAGAAATATTCAGAGTCAAACTTACGAATTATATAATACTGTTCGGATACACAAGTCCGAACTAACATCATTTGTTCGGATCTTTAAGTCCGAACAAAGGCATTACGTTCAGACTTAAAGACCCGAACGAATGCATTACGTTCAGACTTAAAGATCCGAACGAATGCATTTTGTTCGGACTTAAAGATCCGAACAAATGCATTTTGTTCGGACTTAAAGATCCGAACATAATGCCTTTGTTTGGATCTGAACTTCCGTACAAATTGGGAACTCTACTCATTCTCAGGCGAGAAAATTTTCACAAAAATGGCAAAAAAAAAAAAATGAAAAAAATAACATAGAAACAGACCTTTCCACTGCTGCTCTGATTGAAAGACACCATTTCATTTTTCTTTTCTTCCTTCGTTACACTAAAGAGATCTAATGAAAAAAGTTAACGACAAGAAGAATGAAAGATGAAGGAGATGGAGGAAAATGAGTTGGCTAAGAACATCAAGTGCATGGATGAGTTGCCCAAAACAACAATGAAGTGAAGAATGAGAAGTGGAGAGTGAGAAGTGGAGAGTTAGATGGATGGGAGTATTTTTAGGGAAGAAGACACGTTGTGTGTGAGAAGAAAATATTTTTTGAGTTTTGGTGGGAGATTGGGTATTTTGGTCATTTCATGAAGGAGTTAAAATGTATTAAAAAAAAAAGTTAAATTCCTTGTGTGGGAAAAGATTTATTTTGTGTGCCAATAGCAGCACTCTTTACAAAAAACCCCTTAAGATTAAATAAAACTTAAACCCATTTTTAAGCAATGGGCCCCCCCAAGAAAAAAATAATTCAAAATGCCCCCACCACCCCCCCCCCCCCCCCCCCCCCCGCCCCCCCCCCCCCATTGCCTTGATCCTGGTTCAACCCTGGTTGGCAACCCCACCCACCCCCCCCCCCCCCCCCTGCCTTGATCCTGGTTCAACCCTGGTTGGCATGCACAATATAAATCCAAGTCAATCACTTGCCTTGGCCTCTAGAGCTCCAAGATTACACACTAATCTCCTCAATTAGGCCGTAGCACACCTATTGGACAAAACACCCCAAAATATAACCGTTAGACGCCCAAAAATGGCTCAAAAATTGGAAAATGATCAAGGACAAGGACTGCTCAAATCAACTCTATTGGATGTTGGAGATGTTGCTCAGCTTGGTTTTGCATAAAAATGATGTCCATGGAGAGCTAGAGAGATGGGGAAGAAGATGGTACTGCTCAAATCTCACTTTGGCAAGGGCTTGGGGTGACATGTTTTAAAAAGAAGAGAAATCTGCAGAGCTGCTGGAGTTCTTCTTTTGCTGGAATGAGAAATGAAAGAAGGAATGGAGAAGGCTGTTTTTATATTAAGTGGATTGTGGGGCTCACAACTAAACAAACTTGGTGGGCTAGAAATGGGCTTTCTGGGCCTCGGGTGGACTTGGCGAAGAAGAGAGAATTGGTTCTAAAAAAATCAAGTTTCCAAAAAGAATAGATTTGACATGGTTCTGGAATTTTAAAATTTGGGCTTAGATTTCAATGTGAAGACTGTTTTGCCACAAGGGCTAGAAAAATGGGTTTCTAGGCTTCAAACGCGAATAGAATGAACACGATAGCTGTTGGGGCTAATTAAATCTATCAAAAGAAACCAAAATTGGAATTTTACAAAATCAAGAATAATCCCCCTGTTGGGGCTAATTAAATCTATCAAAAGAAACCAAAATTGGAATTTTACAAAATCAAGAATAATCCCCCCACGCTTACACGAGCAACCAAAGGCATCCCTGGTTGTGCCAGACTGAGTCCAAACTCTCTTAGAATTCCCACAAAGCTAGGAAAAAGATGTTGTAGCCCACAAACTAACTCGATTAAACTCAAATCTCACTTAGAGAGCTAATCCACAACTTAAACCACACTAATCACGAAAATTAGGGGTCGGGGTCTTATACTCCCCTTGGCTATTTGACCACCAACCTTCGCTATTTTGCCTGAAAAACACCTTGTCCAACCTCCAAAGCCTGGGCCAAGTAGTCTCCAACAAAAATACTCTCAGCCCTCTCACTAATCAAAAGATCCCTGCCCAGCAAACGTTAAAGCAGTACTGCCCTATCATGCTTCCTTATGTCTGCCTTTAGGTGCTTTGCTTTAAGGCGAGTGGAGAGAAGGTACCTTCAGTAAGGGGAATTAGAGTCAAGGCAGGAATCCTTTGATGTTGTTGGTGTTCTGTTCCCCCTTTGTGGGTAGGGGGACTTTTCGACTCATTTCTGGTTAGAACCTCCTCTTCTTAAACATTGTCTACTATAGCTTCCTTATTTCTCTATAAGTAAGTCAAGGCAAGTTTAGTGTCCTAATAATGGATATCTTGCTTCAAATTGACTTAAGAGGGCCGGTTAGAGTAGATTAGATTTCCTAAACCTAGTCAAGGAGAATACCTCCGCTAATACCTACCTATTCCAAGCCTGACTAGCTGAATACCATGCTTCGCCCACTAATGCTAGCCAAGTCGAGAACTTGCTAAACTGAGGAATGGAGAATACCCTGTCTGACTTGATGAGCTAAGTCTCGGTTAATGTTCTCTTCCTTTCTTAAGGACAGACTAGTAACCTGACCTTATCCCTTAGGTTTCCTTCAGTTAATGGAACGAAGTGTCACGGCTATCGTGTTCGAGTAGCTCCTTAGCTTAGACTCTTCAGTTCTAGCTCCCGGCCTGTGATCTCCTTAATCCGGAGAAGCATGGGACAGACAGCCACACTGTGATACATAGACCTAATTGCAGATATAGATAAAGGGCTAAAATCAATAGTACCATTACGTACACTAAACTGCTTAGCGAACTCAAAGAGCTCAAATGTTTGAGAGTAAAGTCAAGACTTCAGTCATATTTACGTATGTATCTTTCATACAGAGAAACTATAGAGATGTCAGCTCACGATCCGCTGTGACAACATCGTCACCAAGGACCACTTAGCATATAAAAGGAACTCCTGGATATAATTGGGCTGCTAAAGACCAAAACACAAAATGGTGAATTAATGTGAAAGCATGCCAAGCTTCGTAAAACCCCAATGGGGCTCTTGTGACAAAACTAACTCTACCTCAACGAAGCCCGCGACGATAATTTCTAATCGTCGGGAAATCATAGTAGTAGTAACACTCAACTTATACCATCTTTTCTCACACATCAATCACAACCCCTTCATACTTCGATCCAATCAATCGATCGATCAAGAGGCTAATCTCATTTGTTTGGGCCAGTAGCTAAAAGAAAGTCCTTGCTTTCTATTGGACAAGGGCATAGCAGTAGCTTCAATTGAACAAGCTCGACCTTGAAAAAGAAAGGTGGTTGGCCAACGCTGAACGCCTCAACGTCAGCCACTGAAGAAAACAAAAGCTGGGCGAGAGACTGGGCCAACTTACTGCTTACTGCCATGCCATGGTTTAAGATTTAGGCTCCATAGGGGAGGACACAACTCAGCACCCAAGGTGGGGTTCAATGCCTAACAAAAACAGCCAAAAGTGAAAAAAAAAATGGAAAAAGGGGCGAGTGAGAGATGTGTGGCTGAGGGGAGGAGCGAGAACGCATGCATGGAGATTCTCTCTCTTGGAGGTTCGAGAATCTATGAAAGGATATTAAGGCCAAGGAAGAGTTCAGCCGGCACTGTGAGGTCCACTTGTGCCCCAACTTTCATCAATGCTGCACTTTGATAATTGATACTCTTTTTATCCCATGATCTGGCATGAAGCCCAAGTTTACACACTAAACCATCAATCACCATTGGATCGAATTTCAAGAAAACATGAGTAAGATGCCATTAACTTTCAGTGGGGCTGGTTTGTTGGATCCCCCTTGTCGAAGTGGAAACCTTTTCCATCTGCCTTCCTCACGTTGATGAAGTTTCTAAACGGACCCCATGAGCTAGACTGCATACTGTATAGTAGGAGAGCATGGTTCCCAGGAAAAGAGCCTCCTACAATTGCATATGATTCCTCGTCTTTTATTTCAGGGGAGAGTAAATGCAGTGTCTATTTCTGAAGAATGTTTCCCTAGTTACGATACAAGTGACTAAAATCAGCGCCATGTCTGAAGCCCTCTTGTTGTCATGTTTAACCATTAAACCAATTCATTTATGCATTAGTAACTAGCCCAACTTTCTTTCAGCAATAAAAAGTAAACTAGGCCCAAATTTCACTCAGATCGAAATCATACCCCACAATTCAATTTGATTGAAAAATAAGCCAGCTACTATTCATGGGGAATGTAACAATCATGATTCATGGCAATTGAAAAGAAACAAGTTGGTGAGAACACTTACCAAAATTAAAAAAATACAAAAAAGTTAGTCAGAACAATAACAAAAGAGAATTAGACAAGTCCTACTTTGGCAATGGCAAATAAACATTTACAGCAAAATCTTGCTCCTTGAACCTATATATCCTTTACATCGGCCAAAATACAAATCGCCGCTAAAATAGGTACAAAGATGAGCATTTACTAAAGCAATGAAAAGCTATAGATGCCTCCAAACTATTAGCTGCATTAAGACAGACCTGAACTTCAAAAATGATCCAGAAAACAGATTGCTCCAACAAAACCTCAATTAATACCTGAACACCCACTTCAGATCTTACCATTCGATTATGGCTCATCTACCACTTCAACCAGCTTCCCACACACCCACTTTTTCTTGCCTTGGGTAGCAGCAGATGTAGTCTTCCCATTCAACCTCAAGTCAACACCAATTTTCTCTTCCTTGAATTTGGCAGCCCCATTAGGGGCCAGCAGATCACCTCTCAAAAGTGTGGTACCTTCTAGGTGCAATGGAGGCAAACCACAGTCAAAGTCACCTTCTCCAGATATTCTTTCACCATCATTATGAGTCATGGTATTAGGCCTTTCCCCATTTGGTAAGTTCTTCAATGTGCATTTATCAGAAAGGAGATCGCCGCTTTCACCATTACTAAAAGATAGAAGATTAGTGCCATTAACTTGTCTTTCGTCCAGTATTGAATTTCCATCTGCAGAATATGGGTTGTTATCAATGTGGATTACAGATCCATTCGCAATGAAAGGTGTGCTTTTTCTATCGGAGGACGTGATCTCGCCTGACTCTATGCTTTCAATCCATCGAGTTGCTTCGGCAATAAGCTTCCTCGTTTCCAAAAGAGAAGCTTGGGCTAGCGAGCTCTTCATTGCCACTGCCTCCAGAACCTCTGCTGCCTTCTCAGCTTGGGAGGTCAGTAGCCTGACAACAGCATTACCGAAAAAATGTCAAAAAAAAAAAAGCATGAAGGAGAAAAGACGGTAATACCTCAATTATCCGATGAGCTGCACATTGACACCCAACTCTATTAGACTAAATTCAAAACTATTTCTTTCAGAAAGAAAATTAGGAATGTCTTCTTTAGAATCATAACCCATCTGCCCATGATACTAAAAGCCTGTACACAAGCGATGGTATAAAAATTACTTCCGAAACGCTAGAAACTTGAGTTCATTTCATCCAGAAATAGAGCATAGCTACTCAGAAAACAATATATACATGTGTCAATTCTAGCCATCATAACGTATGGGAAGATAAGGAAAAAGATATTAACCCAAAAAAAAAAAAAAAGGAAAGAAAGATAGGCATTGATTTTTTTTATTTTTTTATTTTTGAAAGGTAAAGATAGGCAATGATCCCTAAGTACACTTAAAAATAGTTCAATAAATTAGAACTCCCCACAGCTGAGGGCTGTCTGGACTATGAATGCACTGATAGGTTGATACTCAATGTTGATGGGGATAAGACTGCAGTTCTCAAGATCCAGGGTACAGATGAAGATACAGATATTCGATCTATAAAATAAGTTCATGCTTCTTCATATTAAGGAGTTTTACAGATGAAGATACACATATCCAATCTATAAAATAAGTTCATACTTCTTCATATTAAGAATTTTTATTTTAAAAAAAGGTATCACTTTACTTATTTATAACAATTCTCAATCAATGATTTGGATATTGAAATTCCTTTCTAACATTTATTGTAATTGAAGAGTAAGGAGAGTTTGGTCCGTTTGGAAAGATTTAACAGGCCCATGCAAGCATAATTTGTACAATTTACATTCCTATTGTGATCCTTTGGTCCGCTGGGAAAGAAAGAAATGACATGATTATTCAAGGATTCTTCATTGGCAGTCAAGGATTTGCTTCCTTCAGTGGTCCTTCATGTGGCTAAGTGGTTGTTGTATGGGAAGGAGTTCGAAGCTGTAAAGAATGATGATATTTTCCAGAACTGGGATGCTAGCATAGTTTGTGGTCCATCCGTGGGGAAAAAGTTTGTCGGAGACCTCTCCACCTTGGCTTCTTAAAAAGTTCGTCCTTCATGGTGAGGGAAACCGGGCCCAATAGGTATTGGCAGAGTTCTTTGGAATTGCAGGGGGAGTTCTTATTCATGTTCTCCAATCATGTGGGGATGAAGGATTCCAACAAAGGTGAGGTGTTAGCCATTTTAGAAGCTCTTCGATTATACCTTGGCACTTCCATTATCCATAGAAGAATGAATTGTGGAAAGTGACTCTCTCAATGTCATTTCTTGGGTTAACTCAAGAAGAGAAGCCATGGTGATGCCACATCAATCCACAAACGAAAAATAGATCAATCTCCCAATGGATAGATTGAATCCAAAGATGGAAACAGGCACTAGGGCACACTCACGATAATGGTAAACAGCATTCTTGAAGAGAAAACTCAGAAAAAATTTAATTGATAATAAGCATGAAATTACAATAGGGTAGAATCATCTATATATAGAGGAGTGGGATCGATTCCCTCTCTTGCTTGGACACTAAGACTTTCCTAAACATTACAAAGTTTAAATAAAATAGGAAACTCAAATATTAGCAATCCTAATCGAACAATGATAGAAAATAGAAGTAAATATAGGATACCACAGTAACTCTCCGTCAATATTAGGCTTATGGGCGGAACCCAATGGATCGGGTTGACCTACAAGTCAATGGTTTGGCCCAGTTGACTTGGGTCTGTTCCATACTACATCAACTCTCCCCGGCTTGGAAAAACCCGACTATGGTAAGTTAATAGCTCGACAATATTCATATAATTCCTGGTTCAAGCACTGAAGGTCGGAAACAGTAATCCATGTAGCATCAGAGAGCGGACAGTTCTGCCATGGCTCCATAGACTGGCCGACCTATGGGTCTGGACTCTGGCTTGCATCACATGGAAGTTCCAATTCTACTTCAATGAGATAAGTTTCCATCTTCTTCTGTTAGGGTGTTCTTCACTCATGTCAGGTGGCCTGCTAATGGTATGGTAGATGTCTTGGACAAAGAAGGGTCAATAGGGTCTTTGGAGGCATCTCTTAGTTGGTTCTCAAATTGGGTATATTGTTCTTAAACCTGAACATGGTTTTCTTTTCCATTTTATTTTTTCGCTTTGTATGGTGTAGATCCTTTTCCTTTAATATAATTCTACAGTTACTGATAGAAAAAAAGAAAAGAGTAAGGAAACTAATGGAATTTGATGAAATAATGGATTACCACTGTAGCATACACTAAACTGTACCTTAAATTAGAAATGAACGGGTCAGTTTGAGAAGGGTCAATAGTGCAGCGGGACACAAACCCAAATTACTAGCAGATGACTCATACCAACACACATCAGATTTGGTCAATGTTAAAGGACCCATACACTAATCCGAATTTATATGCAAGAGTCAATCCCAGGAAAAGGCCTGGATCTGAACCCGACTACTTGTACATTTAATGATATACTTAATAATTTAATATACACATACATAAGACAGTCATAGGATTGGGAGTTTGGGTCATTGGAAACAAAAACCATGGACCCACATCAGGACTCGAATTTTCTCTATACAGACACAAAACTGGACATGAATTAAAATGGGTCCAATTATTAGACCCACACCCAACTTTTCAACTCGGATTCTTCGGGCTCCAGTTATTTGGAGACCCTTTTTTAACCTAATAACAGGTATCAGTGAAGTATCTAGTACCAGTACTAGATACATATTCTTTGAAAACCGGCACACTAGGCATGCTATGAATTATGATGCCAAGATCCTTCAAAATTGGTAAAGTATCGTGTCATATCATATCTGATAACTTCACCTTTTTTGTAAACCTCATGTCCCTGCCATATCCAAGGTGTGTCTCTATGATATCTGGGTATCACGGTAGGCACGTGAAAGTATCCAGCACGAGTCTGGACAAATTCTCAGCACCAGCAAAAGATGGAGCTGTACCATGACAGAATCTTGGGCTGAAAGGAACTTCTGTATTAAGGTTACATGATCTCAATCCAAGTCCTCATGCTAGATCCAACATTTAATGGGTGAATGAAATTACAAAAGTACCATTTCCTCTACCCAATAAGCAGTGTATCCCTAGCCTTGGGCCTACTTGGTCCAAGGATCATATAATTTTATTTTTTTTTCTTTTTTGAACGGTTACTTTCATTAAAAGAAGAGCATACAGTACATGAGAGCTATTCTGATAAGGTGACAACCCAAAGGACAACAAGAAACCAAGCAAACCAAAACACCCCCAAAATAAGCACTACAATAGAAAGAGCAAAACAGAAATACAGACACTACAGCCCCACACTTTTAACCCAGGATCGTATAATTCCTCATACAATATGGAGAATGTTCTCGTACAAGCATACTGCATATTGCTTATATGCAGTCCAACTGGTGGAGCCCTCTTTGATGCATGTCTATCAATGGGAGGAGGGTAGAAAGAAAGGTCTCCTTATGGGCAAGGTGGAAACAAAAAATAAGACCCACTAGATTATCCTAGCCCATGATTTGAAAGCCTTAAAGTTTTGGTGAGTGAATGTTCAATCAATGTAAAATTAGGCCTGATGCCAGATCATGGGATGACAAGATTATCAAAGGGACTGCACTAATCAAAGGTGAGCCTAAGTGGGCCCCATAAAGCTGGACTGTATGTGCAGTCCGCTCGTAGAACACTTTCCCATACAATACTACTAAAAAACTATGCCAATTGCTTGTAAAATCCAGATCAAAATGCCTCAAAGATATACGAATAGTACTTACTTGGCCCTTTCAGTAGCTTCTCTTTTCTTTGTTTCCATGGCTACCCTCTGTTCTCGTATTTTCTTTATCATTTCCAGCTTTGAATCAGCCTGTGGATCTTTAAAAGATGGTGCCGTATTCCTTATTTGCCTCTTCCTCATATTCCCAATACTTCGACTCTCAGTTCCAACACTGCTAGTCTGCTTTGTGAGTGTGGCTCTCTTCTTTGCAGGCTTTCTTGTTGAAGAGAGTGCTTCCCCACTCGGCTTCCTCATCGGTTTTCTTAATGCTCCCACATTTGTGCCATGATACTTAGACAGTGCAGAGCAAACCCGGTCACGGTATTCCTAATAGGAAGGAGAAAACTCTTATTACTTCAAGAAAGTTTCAGTAAATTAAAATTATTTCTTTAAAAAAAAAAAAATGGATGCAACATTCCTCCATGAGGTGTAGCCCTTACAGGATCTGCCCATTTAGCAGAGATGGCATCTGAGATCTTTTTGCGCTGCTCAGGTGATTTTGGTGCTCTCTTGCTGCCTTTCGGCCTCGGAATTGTTTTCCTCTTTTCAATGCTCTCCAACCACTCCTGTTTCAGTTGTCTGTCCAAGATCTTATACGAATCCCACTGTAGTTCATCCTCACCAGCAATGCCCTTCCTGGAAGCTTCAGCAATCAGGTTCTGCCATTCCAGATAGCATGTTTCTTGGACCAACAACATTTGACGGCGACGTTCCCACCCCATCCTCACTCCAACCCCAATCTTCTTCTTTGTCTCCTCACTGCATAATTAAACAACATAAAGAATTTAATTCAATGACTAGAAAGACCAAAGAAAAAGGAGCAAGGATGGAACGTGTGAAACTGATCACAAATCAGCACAAAATCGCATTTAGTGTTTTGGGACTTTATAGCTTAAAAGGCCCTTGTTGTGGTTAAATAGACAATTTAGCTTTTCTCAATGTTTACAAAATTATTTTTTTAATGATAAAAACAAGATTTGGTAAAGAATGAATTAAATATATATTTTACACGCTTTAACCCAACCAGATCCACTTAAGTGAGATTTTCATGTAATAATTATAATTCCAGTACAGATTTTAAGGCCACAAGCAACCACAAAAATCTTTAAATAGCTGCAAGAGCATATGATACCAGAAGAGAGATCATCTCTTTCTCATCAACAGGTACATTTCACTGTTGAACCCTTGTACCAACTGTCTAGAGCCCACGTTTTAAGTTATACTTTTTTATTTTACCAAAATCCATGTTCACTTTTATTCCATAACCAATCACGTCTTTCCTTAATAGTAATTCATTTATATGTATAAAGGGGGAATTTGACCGGGTTCACATTTTGTATGGTGTGAACCACCATGTGGAGCTACCTTAATGCATGCCAATCATGCAGAGGTAGGAGGATTGTAAGGTAAGTGAATGGGATAGAGTCTAGATGCCCCAAAATAGCCTAATCCAAACCAAGTCACTTTAGGTATGGACTTTTGAGTCCCTAAAGATAAATGGTGGAAAGAGTTAAAAATTAGTGCACTAATGGAACAGATATATATATATATATATACATATATATATGGTTATCACCTTCATACCCCATGTGGGTCCCAATTGAATGAATGACACTCAAGAGGGAGAGGAGAATGGAAAAGTTTCATTGTGGACTAGGTTTTCAGCAAGAAATAGCCCATAAAGTCAACCTAGCCCTTGATTTAAGAGCCTCTTTAATAATCATTTAAATTGGATTAGTTCTAATTCCTTTTTGCTTATCTAATTTTCGTACACTAACATTTTTTCCATACAATATGCAAGCAATGATCAGCCCAAACCCTCTCACATGCATCAACCGTGCTATCAATTGGCACGCACCCCACTTTGACACAAAGCTGATAATTATCCACCTTGGATTAAGACAAGAAAAATAGCACCTATGAGACTATTAAATTGAGGTCCTAAAATCAGGGATTGCAATCATTTGAACACAATGATATTGGCCCATTAAATTGGAGGGCCATAGATCAAGGGGTTAGCATGATCTAATGGACTTGAAACTCTCCACCATATTAAGCGATCGGCTAATGAAGAAGCAAATAAGCTTGCCAAAGAGGAAGTTCTTAAACCTGCTATAACTGTTCTTGTTTAATGTGCTTTTTTTTTTTTTGGTACTTTTGGGGTTGTTGCCCTTGTTTTTTTGAGGTTTTATCCCTTAGCCTTTCTGTTGCTCTTTGCTAGATCCTTGGGTTTTTTGGTGTCAGTATATTTCTCCCATACCGTATAGTTTCCTTGAGCAATGAATAGCCACCTTTTCAAAAAAAAAAAAAAAAAGATATTGGCCCAACCCTTATCCACATCAACACCTGTCATCCCTCCTAATAGCTATCCGCATGATCAGCAATCATCCATGTGGCCCCATGAGAAGGGCTGTGCTAATAGCCTAATACTTTTTTAATATTTTCTCACTACTTTCCCACGACTTTTAAAATTTTCAATTTATTTTTGATGATGCAAATGTATTATTTATAATATTTTTCTCACATTTTTTTTTCCAAAATAGAGCGGGAAATGTCAATGCATTCCATTTCAGAGAAAAATGGATAGAGGCTTTGGAACAAAACCAACAATTATGGCCCAGCCTTGAAACCGAGCAGCATGGCTTAGTTTGATATTGAAGCAGCTGGCTGAAACCAGCCCATTGCCAAATTAATTTTTGAGTGTTGCAACAAGTAATAGAAAATCAAACAAGTCAAGTTGTACACGTGATTGAACTTAGTGATAGAAAATTGAACAAGTCAAATTGTAAACATGATTGAACTTGAGCAATGCTTGTTAGAACATTTGGAAGATGCTCATTGTTACAAGCTAGTGTTAGCTTAGCTTCCAAGAGGATGATAAAGCCAAGAACTGAATTATACACACCAAAAACCTGTTACAATAAATTAGCATGCTGTCAATCTACTTGATCTACTCATAAAAAATTTCACTACTTTGGCATGAGAAAAGAAAAAGAAAATGGAAATTGCTTCTTTAGTGATATAATCTGCTTGCTTTGTTTTTCAGCAAATTCACTACTTTGGCATGAAAAAATAAATAAATAAAATGACAATAGATTCTTTATTGTTTCGATACTAATGCAAAAAAAAAGGTCCTAGCAAAAGCTATCTTAACAACCTGGACTTTTGAAAAACATGTCTTGAACCTGCAACCTCATGGTTGCAGCAATATGCAACTTTCAACTGTGCTACAGGATCGTCCAATTTAGAAGTAATATATTGAATAGATATACTATTCCAGCAAAATGTGGTTTCCAGTACTAGCCATTGCCACAGTAATCACAAAATCTAAAGTATACCAGCATAAGATTGATCATTAAGCACTTCCCATCAACAAAGGACTCGACATTGACTAGAGCAGATATTATGGAAGTAAAAAGGAAAGAGAATAATGAGCACACCTCTGAGGATGTCCCAAGTTTGCTAGCTTCATTTTGATCTGCATATTCAACTCGTGATAAGATAATGCACAACCTCAAGTGATTTTCAAAAGATACGTTAAACTCATCAATTGAGTGTATGTGTGCTGTTCCAATTAGGAAACAACACATTCAAAAATGGTTGTGGCAAAGATGAGTATGTTGAGATGGATGTATGGTAAAACTAGAAAAGATAGAATCAGAAATAAGCGCATTTAGGAGTGTTTTTAGGGAAGCATCAATTGGTGATAAATTAAGAGAATCTAATTTGCAATGGCTTGGATATATCCAACGCAAGCCAGCGATGACGTCGGTGAGGAAAAGTTTTTCTTTGTAGGTTGATGGCCCCTTGAGGAAAGGGAATAGGCAAAAGTGGACATGGATGGAAGTAGTAAAGATAGATCCAAAGAAGAGCCACCTATTCGAGCATTGGGCCCATGATAGATTAGAATGGAGAAACAAAATTCATGTAGCTGACCCCGACATAGTTGGGACAAGGCTTTGCTGATGATGACAACATTCAACTCATCAATTGTTGATTAGTTTCTATTTCTAGATAATACAAAGACATATAATAAGCTCATGTAGGAATGATTATGAAAATTGCATGTACATATAACAAAAGGTAACTTAAGAATGTTGTACACACAATACGGTTAATAACAACTCAAACTCAGATTACATGTCAAAATTATGTGATTGTCAATACGAGTGTGCTTGGACAAGCTCAAGTATGAAATATATCGAAGCATCTCAAAGTTGAAAATTTTAATTGTCATACAGGTAGTTGCCCAATGGCCCCAATCACAAAAATAGACATACACAGCAGGATAAGGGATTGTTTCACTGAACATTGCAATATTAAAATATTCAGCTCTAAGCTGAATAGTTGAACATTGCAGTATCCAGGGAAGACAAACCTAACAATATCTGAGTTGTGTCTGGCATCCCATGAATTTATGCCATGGTTGTTTCTTTGACCTTTGTAACTGAAAATGTGAAATTCTTACATGAAATCACCTTGGGATCCTGCATTGCCAGTCTGGTTCTCTCTCGGATCCGTCGAATGGTTTCTGCATGTTGGTTTAAGAATCACCATATGAGGAAAGAACTACAAATGGAAAATACAGCAGCAAACCAGGAAAAAGAGTATTGAGTAAATCCAGTCGTGACTATAGATTCCCACCTGGACTATGTTTCCTGCCTTTGTTCCAAGGAACATTCCCCTTATTTGCTTTGGAAATCTTCATACGTCTTGAGATTTCTCTCTCACCCATTTCTATGAAGTCTTCACTTGGTGAGAGAAACATTTGAGAACTTGATTGAGAACCCAATTGCAATTCATTATCCTGTTTAACTGCATTTTCACTCGGAACAAAATGCTTAGGTTCAAAAGTGGCAACTGCCTTAATAATTGGTGCATTCCTCACCCCAGGACGTGGGGCATTTAGGTTCACTTTACTAGGGAGCCGGGTGTACACCTTCATCACAAGGGGCAATCTCTTTTCCTTTCCAAACGCAGATATATCTGAAGTGTTACCCTGAAATAGAGGCCGAAGTGCCAAATCCATGATGCACCTAGATGATTTTGCAAGAAGACCTGTAAATAGCAATATCTGCCAATGCAAGATTATAATTAAGAAAACTTTAGTTGCCAGAAACAGGAGAGAGAACAAAACTAGAAGAGAGGAAGCTGAAGCCAAATTTCTTACATGTTTAGGTTATGGAATCCAAGTGATAGAAGAGTGATATTTCATGGGAAATTGTAACTTACTAAGCACATATAGTTTTTCATAAAATGAACTTGAAAGGGAAAGAAGTGAAGGATCCATGTAAGTAGAGTAGTAGACTAGTAGAACATCATGTAATAGATGGTAACAATCTGATATCTCAGATCAGTGAATGGTAGAAAACAGAATCAGCATAAATTTTTGTTTCTAACCATTCGCGGTATAAACACCTTTTCTGGACCATACTCTCAACTTTTCTTGTCACCCTCACCCTCAAGTTAGCGTTGTAAGTGGACCCTCAATTACCTTTTTATCTAAAGGACTCGGAAAAATCAGCTATCGACCTTGTTCTGTGGTCCATTTAATCATTTGTCTAGACTCAGGTCATCGGATCTAAACCTAACAATTGAGGTCGATCCAGATCCAGTCATCCATATAGGAATACCTGTACATTTAAGGGGCATCATATGATCCACCTCGAATCCAGGTACACATTCAAATTTAAGAGCGAAACAAGATCCAGAATAGGAAGCACCCTGGATTACCAATTTTGCTAAACTCTCCTTTGTATATTAATGTAAATGGGAATAAATCAAATGATTCTCAGTTGACCACCAATTCAGCACACATCAGACACTAGCACTGATATAAGGCAAGGTATACAACAACATTTTTAAAAGACGGAGGAAGAAAAGAGTATCTAAATCATAACACATTACAATTTAGTTTTATAATTTTTATATCTCATTCAAAACATAATATTCCAGTTTTATTTTTAAGGTTTTCAATTAACCAATGTATTCATGCAACTCTTCTACTATGCATGTTGATGGCCCACCAACTGGAAGGGATAGGCTGAAGAGGATGTGGATGAAAGTAGTTAAAATAGATCCGAAGAAGTGCAACATATCCAAGGATTTGGTTCGGAATAAATCAGAATGGAGAAATAGAATTCACGTAGCCGACCCCAACATAGTTGGGACAAGGCTTTAGATGATGATAATTCATGCGCCTTTTCTTCCATAAGTTCTACAGATGACATAGTTTTTTTTCTATTCTTGTTACAAGATAGTAAACAATGGAGTCTTTCTATCATGCATCCCTTAGATGGTAACACTGAACCAATACGTAAATTGTATGTGTGTGTGTGTGTGTGTGAGAGAGAGAGAGAGAGAGAGAAAGAGAGAGAGAGAGAGAGAGAGCAACGAAAAGCTATTAAGACACCACATTGAAAGACCCTTTTTTCCTTTACATTTTTTTTTTTTTTTTTTGGATCAAGTTATCAGAAGATTAAAGATTTCGTTAGTGAGCTTCAAAGGAGAGAAAAAAAAAATACACAACAACAACAACTACAACTACAACTATTACAAGTATTAGACTTTCAACAATAACAAACAAAGACACACATTCAATCATACCAATGCTAATGCTTATCTAACCATAATGCAATTCCACTGTGCGTTTGGGACCCCAGAGAAATTGGGAATTACATTAGAAAGATAAACTGTTTCTCCAAAGTCCCCCACCCCAAATCAACATCAACTATAAGTACAGTTTATTATCTGAGACATCATTTACCAGAAGCGATGCGAGCAATGAATGCCTGAAATGCCCCATTTTGCAGAGTTCGTTTTGGATTTGTGTAGAACCGTGAAACAATTGCAATACATGGAAACCCACAAATACAGCTATTTGAAAGAGCAAATAAGTACAACAAAAAAAAAAAGAAAAAAAAAGCAACCCACCCCATATACAGAAAGTAAAACCAGTTTCCCATTTTGGGGTGTCATCCAAACGCATCAAAAAGAAAAAATAAAAGAAGAAGAAGAAGTAGAAGACAAAATAAACAAAAATAAGCATGCCCAAGCTCTAACAGGTAACTTCTGCATCTGGGTTTTGTACAGACATACGAGCAAATGGAGAGGGAAAAAGTACCAAAGCATGAGAGTAGTTTATTCAGAGAGGACAAGCAGGTAATGTTTTTCCTTTCATTCCAAATTCCATGAAAGTGTGTGTGATTCCTTCCTCAGGAGAAGCAGAAGGAGAAAACATGAAGAGAAAGGGGAGAGATACTCTGAGCTTCAAACTGTGTGGACAGAACAGGGAATCAGAACGCCGAAATTATCTATCTATATATGCACAGATGGACAAAGGGACGAGGGATGATTTTGCAGTCATTGTGGGCAGGTCCGGTCCAGAAAGGATCCGAATCTGTTCAAGTTGCCCTAGATATACATCCATGTCCCACAGGGAGGATGTTTGAGACTTGTTTAGAGCCCAAAACCTTTAAAAGGCCAGATCTTGACCTAATCATCCTTAACCTGAAGATTTATCAAAATTATCCTAAAGATTTTTTTCAATTTTCCTAAAAAGGGTTTTGTGTATTGGTTATTTCAAAAAAGAATAAAAAGTATATTGACGTTGTTTCAAGTAGGTCCTCTTTGGTGGTTTCCATGGCGACTTTTTTAAAGTAATTTTTTTTTTAAATGAGAAGAATTCCTTCATTAGCAATTAGAAATTAACTAGTGTTTGCCATCTTTGTTTACCCCTTACTGGTTCATCTCCCAACCAACCTCTCCTTCGTCCTTTCCTTTCACATCTCAATGATAGATACTCTCCGACACTACGTTATCTAGAGTTATGATAATTTATTTTACACTAGCCGAAGGAGAAGAACTTCATAGGGTACATTTGCGCATCGAGAGGATCCTTCTCTCTGCAAATTTTCATTCCTGCCATAGAGAGGAATTGTGTGTATCTGTATTCATTTTTCGCTTCTCCACTAAGAAAACACGATTTGCACGAAAAATAAGAAAAATCTTCCTCTCTATTGTTGATTCCTCTTATTGCACAAATGTATCAGTGTTCAAAACTATTGGGCCTTATGCTCATTGGTAGTATGTGAAGGGGAAGAAAGAGGGCAAGGTGAGTTGGATGGGGAAGAAAGAAGGTGCGAAAAAAGAAGATGACCAAGCCCAAATTTCTAATGAGGGCAATTTTGTTATTTTAAAAATAACATCATCATCCCAAATCTAATGATGTTGAAGTCTGTGATTTAGAAAAGATATGTGTAAATAAATATTTTCAAGCATTATGACAATGATCGATTAATTCAAAATAAAAATAAATTGCCCTATTGCTCTACACAATGTTGATTAGCAGATGGTTGGATGCAAGAGAATAAAGAGTACAAGTATTTTTACATAATTTTCTAAAATATTCTTTTTCTTTTTAACTTTCCATAGAAAAGGGTTAGAAAGGCCCATACATGAAATTCTAATCTAATCTCTCGTTTTATTACCATTGTAATGGGGAAAAGAAGTTTTTCCTGTTTTTAATCTTCTAACTTTTGAATTTTTAATTTTTTTTGGCTGTTAGTTTAATTAAATAAGATTTTATACATGGAAATGATTGATTAAAAGTTTATAAAGGATGTCCGTGGCCATGATTCTTAAATCTCCAGAACATATAGTGCACATGGTTTTCCATCTCCAAAAGCCTCCACCACTTATCCACTATGTTTGGGCCATTGGCTATCACATGACAGTGCCCAAATAATATAAATCAAATAAAATCAATCACAATCATCATTTACAAAATTGATCAATTGTAATATATACGTAGGTATCAATTACGAAATTGGAGTCCAATTTGCTAATCGATTGCAAAATTGGACTCTAATCTTAAATCAATTTGAGAAATTGAATCTCAAATCAATTTTAAGAGATAAGCTCTATCAATCAATTCAGAGTCTACTTTTGTTAATCTTCTTTATGTGAATTTCAACTTTTAATAAATATCTATTATGGATAGGTGATTAAAGAGTGTAGATGAAAAAATCCACCTTGCTCAATAACTCTATCCAACCAAGTTAAAATGAGTCTTCTTTAGGTAGATTTAGAAATTTAATATATCTGTTATAGTTAGAAAATCCTTAATGTTTGTGATTTTTAAAAGTAGATCCTTGATAGTGATTTACACATATAGGCTCTACATAAAAGTGGGCCTCATATTCTAATTCGTAAAGAAGGGGCCACATGCAATTTTGCAATTGATTGTTTGATTTCGATTTTAATATTGACTTTATTTTATCTTCTTTCTAAAAAATAGAGATATATCTTATCTGTTATCATTTTTCTTATAAAGATATTCATTTAAATAGAATTTACAATATATATCTTATCTTTTGGGTTGTCTTGCAATTGAATAGAAAGTTTCATTTAGTAACTAAAAGATTTTGTTACATGGACCCACGAGCTGGCCCACATGCCCATCCTAATATTTTATTTTTAAATTTGCTTTTATAAATTAAAAAACTTAATGGGCGTTTAGGGTTTTCAACTTGAAATAAAGTTGAAATTACTAAAATAAATATATAAACATTAATATTAATTTACATAAAACTTGAAGTTTCATACTCATTTATATAAAAGATAATATTTACTTTGCATAAATGTTGGGCTGAGCCATGCTTCGAACCGTAATAAATGGTACATTTGTTTGTTTTATATTTATTTCCTCATTAGTTAATATTTCATAAAATAGTCACAAATTGGAAGTGTTTTTATTTCTAGGCCCGGGCTTAGCGCGGGCATCCTTCGCTATACGCGAGTTATGCTTTTCTCAAGAGATGTGTTTTTCTTATTTGAATAGAGTTATACATGAAACTCGCCTATTTGAGTTCGTCATTGGATGCATTTTTGCTTAAGATGAGGTTCCACATAAGACCCACCTATTTGAAGATTTTGTCATTGGCTAGCTAAACTTGTGGAGCCATTTATGAATAGGGCTAACCACCAGGCAATGAGTTTAATAGGACCCATTGGTAGTATTTATTACTTTAGATAATTCTATGGACCCATTTGTATAAAGGGTTTCTTTGACTTTTCAAACACAAGTACATCTTCAACGACAACTCCAATTCATACCAAACTTGGCCGGAAAGTAAATCACATATTGAAGAATAAACCCCTCCAAATTTTGAAGTGAATGTAATCTAAGACGATAGAGGTGGAAATATGAGTTTTCCATAAGATTAATTTAGATTAATCAAACCATGCGTTAAAATCAGGTTTTTGAGAATTTTAAATTATGCTAGAAAATATGAAATCACAAAAGACTCATTAAAAACATTGAACATCACTTTCCACGTGTTAATCATCGAAGATAATGCCTTTGTGATGGGATTTAGTGGATCAACCAAGAATTTCTTCTACCCTCTTGGTTGACCATATCCAGCCATAGTTCCCTTTATTCATTTACTTAAGATTCAAGTGTAACCACATAGAAATCATGGATCCATCAAAGGGCATCTATTCAAATTTCAAATAGTTCCTACATATAGAATAGATTCAAGAAGGTTTAATTTTTAAACACTCTCAAAAACTACAAGCCCTCGTGGTTGTGCCTTTGTTCAACAATATAAGGTGGTGTTTGGCGTCTCTCAATTTTACCACTTATTGACTTTAACCGGTTATAAATTGACTTTAGACCGTTTGCCTGCTACTTTTACTGTGCCCATTTGTAATGGAGTTAAGACAATACATGTCTATTTCGCATGGCCAACAAAACCACCATATTTCAAACAGACACTTTGCACTTAAAGCGGATAGACGCAGTGCCCAAACGGTGAATCACACGGTAACCCAGGGCAGTCCAATTGTTTCTTTTTCTTCTGATTTATGGGCCTCTAAATCAAGATCTAATCCATTGAATAGATTCATAGGGTCAAACACAGCTACATATCTAAATTTCAACCGTTGGATAATCTTATAATTTTAGATATTTTCAAAAAAACCCTGTATAGTTTGATCCACATTATTGACATTTGTGGATCCCAAACAAAAGATCAGAACTGTTAATCCTCTTTGGAGAGATAAACACTGCAATGAGGTCAATTTGTAGTGCCTAATTCAATGTAGATCTCAAATAATCGAAGAAAGACTCTAGACCGTTGATGCACCAGCCTTACTTAACTGGGTTTTGGATTTGTATCACACGGTCTGATTTTTCTCTTTCTTTTCCAATGGTGGGGTCCTAAACAATAATCTGAATCATACAAGTTCTTAGGATGACTAAGAACAACGATCATATCAAATATCAACCATTGATCATTCACCAATCTTGAGATATTTGCATAACAAAAGTGAACAATTGAAGTTAATTTTTGGACTTTATGGGCCCCTTTATCAAGATCCGGACCATTGATCCTCTTAGGAATACTACAAATAGCCATGTGGTTAAGTATTAGCCACTAATTCATTATGTATATCAATAAATTTATAAAAAGAATATCAACAATTGATTTAGAATATTTGTTTTAATCGGTTTAAAAGTGTTACCAAACAGCATAATTCTACACTATCTAATTCAAATAGGGTCATTTGAAACAGATCTATTTTATACAGATCTATTTCATATAAATAAGAGTCGCCAAACAAGCCCTAAGTCAATATGGACGGATTGGGTTATCTGAATTGAGGACAGATCCGAGCTGGCGGTCTAGCTGGCACCGAGGTGGACGAGGTGGACCAAAATGAGAAAAAAAAAAAAAAAAACGCTGGAAATAGGTGGGAACAAATAACCGAAAAGCCATTTTCATTCCGGTTCTTCTCGCCTTCCTCGATCTCGTCTCTCTCTCTCGCGCGCGGTCACCCGACGATCATCTCTCTCTTGCGCGACGGTCATCTCTCCCTCACCCGACGGTCATCTTCTCCTCCCTGCCCATCGCTCATCACACCGGTCCATCTCCCTCTCGATCTCGACACTCTCTCTCTCCAGAACTGTCGGACAACACCGATCACAGTAGTGTCGTTGCTGCAGGTTTGCCAAGTGAAAAGGGTTTTCGGTTTGTTTGCAATGAAGAGAGAGGAAATCGCTAGAGCTTCTCCCCAAGCCAGCTGGTGCAGACCATTCTCTCTTTCTCTCTGCTCACTGCTCTCTACGAAAATCTCAAGGCAGAGTTTCATGCTTCTTGTTCTTTTTCCGCTTTTATGCTTTTGTGATTCTGAAATATGCGGATAAAGATGGAGATTTGGGTAGGATTTTGGGGATTTAGCTTTTCCACATGGGATGTTTGGATGCAAGAATTGTTGTGTTCACCTAATTGATCTCTTGCTTTGAAGTTGGAGCTTACAACATAGTGCAGCTAGGTTAGGGAAAGACAATTTCAAGGGAAGAAGGCAGGTGGAGACCTCTGCCCAGCTTACTAAATTGTCTCTATTCGTATTCTTTTAATGTTTTTTCAACAAATTTTCTTCTTGCTGGTTATCTTTTTAAATTTATTTACCAAAAGATATGACCTGAAAATTTCTAGTAATCCTTTTAATGAAAGTTTCCAGTTCAGATCCTGAGATCTGATGAATATAACTTTCAGCTCAAGATTCAGTTATTTCTATCTGGATCCACAACTACATTAGAACATTTTAAACTACTCTAATAGCTCTCTGAACTATCCTACTGCACATTTCTACACCTTTTCAACTCTGTTATCAACTTTCTGATCACTTTTAGAATTCTCCACACAACAAATTGGATTCTTCTTCTTCTATTGTTTTTGCTTTGATGAGCAGCGCTTTGATGCTCATGTAATCTTTTAATGCAATTTGGGTTGTCTTTAAGAAGCTCATTGGAGCAAGTATATTGTTTTGGTGTTGTCTCTCCTGCCAATTGTTCTGGCTGATCTCGTAAAGTAGCAACATACTGAATGGTTGAATGGCAAATTTAGGTTCAACAATACAAAAAAATGAAAAAAAACAAATGATCAGTAAACTAGCAATACTATACATATTTATTCTTCTGAAAGTACCATTATAAGATGTTTAAGAACAACCCTCTTCTTAAAAAGATTTTCTAATAATAAGAGGGTATAAAATGCACACGCTACAAAGGAACATATAGAATTTAGCCCCGAATGCTTCAATTTATAGAGTAGAGTTTGTTGGCTTGTACACAATGGCTTCGTCTGTGTGCTTACATGGATGAACTTTGCCTTATTTTGTTGCTGAGGAGCAGCAGCCAGCAACCTCCTTAAGTTCACTTCAGTCTTGTTGAATCCCATTTCACTCCAAGCTTTTCCAGTGAATGAAAAACTTGGAGTTGTGTTCTAAACAGTAAATCTGAAACTTCTTTCACTGTTTTTTTTGTGGTGTTACTTTTTGCAGGTAGATCTGTCTTGGTCTTAAACCACGTCTGTATTGTTGGGAGAGCCTTCAGGAGAAGCTTGATGGCTGCTAATAGAGGGGAGAGGAGCAGTGACAGCAGCATTGGCATGTCAGCTAATGACTTAGAGAACTTCAAGATGGTAGACAAGTGCAGGCTTCTGCCTATTTTCAATCACAGCTTGCACGTGCATTGCATTGATTCATGGCTGTTGAAGACTCCATTTTGCTTTCTCTGTGTGAATGATGAAAGTTTCTAATGGGTTCATGCTTAATAAATGCTGATGTTTGTTTTTGATAACTGTTCTACATGCTGTAAACAGAGTTTCAATTATCAACGCTAGTTCAGTATATTTAGATTCTTGTCGTCGCTTAAATTGCCTTTTGAAGTTCTATACAGGCTTTAATATTGAAACAATTTGTCTAAACAAGACAAAAAAAATGAAAGCATATACTGCTGCTGGGACTCATTCGAATTCCAAGATTTGATTTTAGGGAATTTTTTAGCCCACTTCCCGCGCTTCATTTTTTCTGAAATTTGGGGATTTCCAAGTCCATATGATGAACTTAAATTTTGCTAATTTTCAGTTAGAAACAAGCACTTTTGCGATGTTTTCAACCGTCGCACTTTTTCAAGTCGGTTGACAAAATCTGAACAAACGTTGCTGAGGACCCCTGTTTAGGGAATTTTTTAGCCCACTTCCCGCGGTTCAATTTTTCTGAAATTTAGGGATTTCCAAGTCCATATGATGAACTTAAATTCTGCCAATTTTTAGTTAGAAACAAGTGCTTTTGCGATGATTTCAACAGTCGCACTTTTTCAAGTCGGTTGACAAAATCTGCACAAACGTTGCTGAGTACCCCTGTTTAGGAGATTTTTTAGCCCACTTCCTGCAGTTCATTTTTTCTGAAATTTGGGGATTTCCAAGTCCATATGATGAACTTAAATTTTGCTAATTTTCAGTTAGAAACGAGCACTTTTGCGATGATTTCAACAGTCGCACTTTTTCAAGTCGGTTGACAAAATTTGCACAGACGTTGCTGAGTACCTTTGTTTAGGGAATTTTTTAGCCCACTTCCCGCGGTTCAATTTTTCTGAAATTTAGGTATTTCCAAGTCCATATGATGAACTTAAATTCTGCCAATTTTCAGTTAGAAACAAGCACTTTTGCGATGATTTCAACAGTCGCACTTTTTCAAGTCCGTTGACAAAATCTGCACAGACGTTGCTGAGTACCCCTATTTAGGGAATTTTTTAGCCCACTTCTTGCAGTTCATTTTTTTGAAATTTGGGGATTTCCAAGTCCATATGATGAACTTAAATTTTGCTAATTTTCAATTAGAAACGAGCACTTTTGCGATGATTTCAACAGTCGCACTTTTTCAAGTCGGTTGACAAAATTTGCACAGACGTTGCTGAGTACCCCTGTTTAGGGATTTTTTTAGCCCACTTCCCGAAGGATTTTTCTTCTGCAATTCGGGGATCTCCAAGTCCATATCATGGACATAAAATCTGCTGATTTTTAGTTCAGTAAAACCACATTTGCTATGTTTTAAACTATGACACTTTTCAACCTGGTAAACAAAATCTGCACAAAATCTGCACAAAATTGACAACATCAAAACAACCTGTGGAGTCATATGAAACTACATAAATAAAACATTGACAACATCACAACTGAAATCATGTGATGGAGTCATTCGAAACAAATGACAACAATACACTACAAGTTCCAACATCCTTTGAAAACCTGTGGAGCACCTCAAAATTACAAATCAAAATCAACCAACAACCATCACAACTGAAATTTGAAGCCAAACGCACCTCTTTCATTCAAAACAAATGACCATAATACATTACAAGTTCCAACATCAAAACAACCTGTGGAGTCATATGAAACTACAAAAGTTCAACCTTGACAACATCCTTTGAAAACCTGTGGAGCACCTCAAAATTACAAATCAAAATCAACCAACAACCATCACAACTAAAATCTATACATATTCACCTCTTCTAAACAACATTCATCCATTTCATTTCTTAAAAAAAAAAAAAAAGAAAAGAAAAGACTTTCTTTCCACCAAAGCTGCATAAACTAGCTAGCTGTTGCATGATATGTTACTATCAGCATCAAACACACCAATTTTGGCATCACAGAAGGCAGCATAAACTAGATGGCTTTTGCATGAGTATACTCCATGAGATATAGGTGAAGCCAGAACATCCCGCGGAACCCACTGCAACCAAAGAACACGAGAACAGTTTAGAATCACCCGAAGGCTCATTCCAAACAAGCATCATGCCTGAAATGTAGTAACAACCACCAAAATATGTATATTATTCAAGCAAGGAGATCACCCAAAGCACCTTGATTGTTCTCCACCAATTATTCACACAAATGGTCTCCACCAATTGAACCATTACTAGTTGCAACAACATAAACCTTTCAAATTGAAAACAAAAGGAGAAATGTCAAATAAGCAATCAAATAAGTTCAAAACAAACATAATCAACAAGGATCTGATCAGCAACCACTTGAGTGCAGCAGAAAGATGAAAAAAACAGAGAAATTTCAAAATCAGGATCTGATCTGTAACCATTCAACTGTAGCTGGAGAAGAAAGAGGGAAAACAAAAGCAAAAATGTCAAATAAGCAATCAAATCATTTCAAACCAAACAATCTCAGCAAGGATCCATTTGAATGCATATAAGAAGGGAAAAAAAGAAAATTTTCAAAACAAGTAAACAAATCAAATCAAGCCAAGCAGAATCAACAAAGATCTGATCAGCAACCATTCAAATGTACATCATAGAAGATGAAAACAAAAGGCATGTTTCCATTATCCCCTGAAATTGTCTTTCCCTAACCTAGTTGCGATATGTTGTAAGCTCCAACTTCAAAGCAAGAGATCAATTAGGTGAACACAACAATCCTTGCATCCAAACATCCCATGTGGAAGAGCTAAATCCCCAAGATCCTGCCCAAATCTCCATCTTTATCCACATATTTCAGAATCACAAAAGCATAAAAGCGGAAAAAGAACAAGAAGCATGAAACTCTGCCTTGAGATTTTCGTAGAGAGCAGTGAGCAGAGAGAAAGAGAGAGAATGGTCTGCACCAACTGACTTGGGGAGAAGCTCCAGCAATTTCCTCTCTCTTCATTGCAAACAAACCGAAAACCCTTTTCACTTGGCAAACCTGCAGCAACAACACTACTGCAATCGATGATGTTCGGCGTTCTGGAGAGAGAGAGAGAGTGCCGAGATCGAGAGGGAGATGGACCGGTGTGATGAGCGATGGGCAGGGAGGAGAAGATGATCGTCGGGCGAGAGAGAGATGACCGTCGCGCGAGAGAGAGATGATCGTCGGGTGACCGCGCGCGAGAGAGAGAGATGAGATCGAGGGAGGCGAGAATAACCAGAGGAGAAGAAGAACCAGAATGAAAATGGGTTTTCGATTTTCTGTTCCCACCTATTTCCAGCGTTTTTTTTTTCGTTTTGGCGGGCTTTGAAAAAACAAAAACCCATTTCGGTCCACCCCGTCCACCTCGGCGCCAGCTCGGATCTGTCCTCAATTCGGGCAACCCAATCCGTCCATATAGACTTATTGTTCAAGATATTGCTGTAGTAAGTTATATATTAATAAAAAAAAACTTAAACACGGATTAGGAATAAAAAGAAAAACATGAATTATTATGGATAATTGGGTTCTGCATTATTGAATCATTGTAAAACATGATTTGGAAGTGAAAATAAATGAAATTCTATCATGTCAAAAAATCATCAAGCAACAATAGAGTTTTAGTACATGATTTTTGTTAAACTTTATATTGAGGTGATATAGAGTGTTAAACTTTATATCACCTCAATTTTATTAGTTAAGCCCTAATTAATGAACCTTATGTTGGGGCCACAATTCTAATTATAATCACAATATTTTTGAAAACTATGTTTTAGCCCATATGTTAGGTCAAAACTACAAATTAGTCATCAGCCAACATTATTGAAGTTAAATCATGATTAACTAGTGTCGGACTTCCTTGAAGTGCTTATGTGTAAAAGATGAGGCTCAAAAGGCTTCTAAAATGTAAGCGGTATGCAAAATACCATTAATGACATTATTGTATGTATTAGTATACATATACTCATGCAATTATATATTAAATGCACAAATGGAAGACTCGCAGTATATTAATAAACAAAAAATGATGTTAATAATGATGTTTAATATTAACAATAGTAATTATATATTATTTACTAGACAAAACTGGATTCGGGCCCTTATACATTATCATCAACACGAGCCAATAAAAAACTTTACAAAAACAACACATGTGGTGAAATCTAGACAAACACCTAACATGGCCTTAACGATGTCAATATGGCCTACCAAATCACCTAATTAGGATCCCAATCAACACCGCGATTTTGTAATTGATGAAGTTAAAAGAAAGAAAAAAGAGATTATCATTAAAATTCCCCCGAACATATAGGAGATGTACTTCTCTCATGTTAATTAAATTCAAACACATCAAGAGAAGAGATCCCTCTTGTGTCCACATTACCCTCCTTCATGACAGCTAGACATATGTTGCATAAAAAAGTATCTAACAAGGTTGTCCACCTTCGTTATTATAATACCCTTGCAAGTTCAAATTCAAAAGGTTCATGATTTGTCATGCAAACCTTTTCCTAAAACTTTAGGAGCTCATTACTCCTAGGTTACTGTATCAAAATCTCAATTTAAGAGCTTAATTACTCCCATTCTCTTGTAACTAAGTCTCTTGTGTTTCAGTAACAATTGTAAATTATTTCTTATATATCAATGCACCACTCTCTCCATTTATAATTTACTGAAAGATCTTTCAGAAAATGTTATGAAAAATACCCTATAGGATTGACTTCTCCTTTGTAATTGATGATTGATCATATATACTTTTCTTTCTCATCATTCATCACATCCAACATTTCAAATCTTTCCTCTATCAAGCTAGTTCATCATGAGTTTCTGATATAACAATTTTAACTTGAACTTCTTCTTCTCGGCGATGATCTTATGGTCTCATAAGATTTTATTAATGGTGTCAATCTTGAGACATAACTAATGTGGGGATGCGAGTCATTGCTACTCAAGTGAAATCTTACCCTATAATACACCTACAGTACAGGGCATCATGTGTGAAAATTATTTCAAAATTTCCCTACGAAAGCATAATAAACAATAATGTACATAAAACTAAGTATTATGGGATCAGCAGAGCATATATGTAGTCTCCGAATATTTGCAACCCAAAAGTCTTTAAGTTTGAAAATAACAGAAAAGTGTTTTATGTGCAACCCTAAAATAAGCTTATCACATTAGCCACCAAAACTCTCTCAAATACATCCACCATGGAACACACTCCTTGTGATGAACTCTCACATCCGGATGACTAAGCAAGATCATAATGAGCCCACTCACCGTACAGTCTCCACAACCGCCTCAATCTCTTGAGTAGTGGCAAAGGTGGTGTCTCCTGTAACAACAAAGGTTACATCAGAGACTGAACAAGTATACGTGTATAATAAATATAAACATTATATTTTAAATTTGAATAAATAGAAAATCATAGATTAACTAAATATTTGAATATCATGCATGGATATATGATATATGGGAGAATCATATAAAGACACATTAATGTGGTCATCTTACTTATTTGAGGGATACCTAGAGTAAAATTTCTCTCATACAAGGACTATGTTGTAGGTAACCATAAAAAGGTACAATCTACCTTCACCAAGTCCAATTACAGTAGGACTGAAGCTAAGCGTTACCAACTCAAGAATACATATGGGAAAACCGGATACATTCTAATAAAACAAACTCATTTTTCTGAAAATAGGTTTAACTTAATATAATAGGTGCATATAACATGTTGTTTAATCTTAACAGAACTTATAAATTAAGTGATATGCTTGACATAATATTAATCATTACTTTTTCACTTGAATTTGTTAGTTGTTTATTTTGTCTTAAATATTCTAATTAAAACATTTTTCTTATTATGTAGGAATTGGAGGGAGTTGAGTATATTTGAGCTTAATTGGGAAAGGTTTTAAGCCAAAAGCCCATTAGAGATAAAAGTAACGTACAAAGAGCATGTGGGCCTGTTACAGGACCTGAAATTTTGAATTAGAGGTTATGAGATTGAGCCTCCCTTTGCAAACTCCTTTTTGAAAGACAGAGGATTTTCGGAATTGAAAGAGATTGTTCTTTGTTGTTTTTCTATATCTTTCCCTTATTATGCTTAATGATTTAATAGATTCTCCTTCATGAATGTTATTCAACTTTCTATTTTGTAAAGGTTATTTGAAATATCTTTTACTTCATTTTATGCTTCATCTTGACATAACATGCTTAGGTTGAAATCCTTTAATAGTTTGTGCTTGATCTTGATAAATGGTGATTAGAGTCTCAACATGTTGAAGTGAAGGGAGTCTTAGGTACTTGTTAGAGAATTGGAATTTTAAGAAAACGGCTTTTAAAGCTAAATCTTCCAATCTAAGGCAATTGCTTACTCATTTGTTTGAGTTTTATTGGAATAAGGTTGGGAAATAATTTTGAAATGAGTAAATCCATTTCGGCGGAATCTAATACCATGATCTTTCTTTCTTTGATTAGTTTGTTTAGTTTTCTTTGATTGTAGTTTAGTTATCATTTTCTTGATTAATTGTGTTTTCAAAGTCCCTAGTGTAAAAATTAGTTGAGGGTTTCTGGATCTTGTTTCTACAAATCCCTATAGATCGACCCATACTCGCCATTATCTAATTAATATAAATTTGTACGATTACGGTTATTTATTTTGAGCACATCATTAAGCAGAATGCGAAATATAGATGAGCAAGACATAAAGTACATGAACAGATCATAGAAGTACAGAGACTGGAAATGATGGTGCATGAAGATGGAAAATGATAAAAAAAAATACCATTTCTAGGGTTTAAGTTGCCTGATGGACCCGTCTTTTTTTTTCTTCTTGCCTTCCTCCGTCTCGGGTCCGCCGGGGTGCGGGGCGAAGAGGAAAAAAAAAAGAGCAAGCATCAATATTTTTGTACGGGTATGCCAGATTTTCTATTCTACTTAGAATTTGAAATTGTGATCCGGAGATTCACCTTCATAAGTAGAAAGGAAATCAAACTTTTTTCTAACTTTCCATTGCATGTATATTTTAAAGAAAGAGACAAGATTTTAAATGCCGTGAAAGGCGATTTTGTTTAGTTTGCCGTGAAAGGCGGTTTTGTGCCGTAGAAGGCGATTTTTATCGTGAAAGGCGATTTACAAATCTCATCAATAGTAAAAGATAAGAATTGTGATTTTTTTTGTCTCTTTAAAAAATACAAGGTACAATAGAGAAGAAAGAAAGAGAGATCTGACTTCTCAAGAGATTGTGGGGACTCGTTCAGATCGACAGTCGTGAGTCATGTATGGATTCCGCATCGTCCTTCAGATGAGAACACTTGATGCTTTAGTTCACTTGGCTTGGCTTGGACCTCGGATTTTTAGAAGACAAAGACCAAGGGAAGGTCCTATATCCAATAAAAAACCAAGTAGACGGGCTGAAAAGCCGCATCTAAGCCATGTTGGATAGAAGAAGAGGGGAAACCTTGGGAGGTGACCCCCCAAGAGACTTCGATCACCTTGTAGTGCTTGCAGCAAAGTTTCTTCAAGGCAAGAGAGCTTCTTTTTGTGCAGAGATTTCTAAGACAATTTCTTCATAACTCTTCAGATGAGTTTTTCGGACCATTTCCCTTTGGAATGACCGCCTATTTATAGGCTTTTGGTGGCCGTTAGGAAGGTTTATGGGAACTAATGATATTAAGGCTCCATGATGGGAGGAGTTACAAGACTTAATTTCGTAATTTTGTAACTCCTTTTTCTTGGATTTTGATTGGCCGATGGAGAATAATGGGCATTTAATCTCCATGATGATGGGAGTTTCATGATTAATTACCATGATTAATCTCCATAATGATATGAGTTACATGGTTAATTGTCATGATTAATTGGACTTGTAACTCTCATTTGCTTACTTCTGATTGGGCCGTCCAAAATAATGAGTTAATGACCCTAATAAGTTATCATAAAAAGGTCATTTAACTTCATTAATTGGCCGCCGAGTCGCTTGAAGAGTAGCGGGCCGCACCGCGTCTTTTGGAATTCTTCTTGCGATGATTATCGATGGATCCGCATGTTATTTGATGTCCGATGACGATGCGAATTCAGACAATGGGCCGGCAACATCTGTCCAGTTGATTTCTCGATCGGTCGGGCAGAAAGTGTACTTTCTTGGTCGGCCGGTTGACGGTTTCGGAGTGTCCGATGATGATCAAATCATTTCGATGGCGGATCCGTGATGTTAACGAGGATCGACGGACATCATGCCTCAAAAATCAGATTTTAAGAAAATCACAGGGACCAATCACCGAATAACGCGAAAAGAATCGGAAAAACGGACGTTTCGGCGGAAATCCGGCGACCCGGACTTCTAGAGTCGTTGGCGACCATGGAGCCGGCAACCTTGGGCCATGGTCGCCGGCGACCATGGGGCTTTGGTCCCCTTTTCGGTCGCCGTTTCTTCGCCGTTTTTCGGGCTTTTTTGCTTCTGTTTTCTCCTGTATTTTGCTTTGATATTTCTCCTCATTTATTGGCTTGATTCCACTGAAGAAAACCCATCGAGAAGTCATGAAAATCAAAGCACAAAGTTTCCTATTTTTGGAAAAGCCGAAGACTTTGTAGCCGATTTTCCGCCCAAAGTTGAAACTAGGTCAAACGATGTTAGAATGACCTGAAATTTGAGGTGAAGCTTCCTGAGCATTAGATAGGACCAACCATGGGCTTTTGTTTGATTTTTGAAGCCGTTTGGGGTCCCGTCGATGCTAGACTTGATTTCACCGTGCGGAAGATGTCGAGCTTTGATGTACGGTCATCCGATGTCCGATTGACTTGAAATTTGACAGGGAGCCTATTGGAGTCATTTTGAGATGATCAATTAGCTCCGATTTGGATGCCATGGTCCCGGGGAGCTTTGCCGCCAGTAGGCTTGATTTTGCTTCGGAGCGTCAAAACCTGGTCAAACATTGTCGGAATAACCTGAAATTTGATGTGCAACCCTTTGAAAGCATGTAGAAGCTACTCATGTGCTTTGTTTGATGAGTGGCTGCATCGGAGGTTCTCGTCGCTGAGAGGCTTGATTTCGCCTTTTGAGAGTTGATGGAGGGTCAAACGGTGTCGGTTTGACTTGAGATTTGGCGTGGAGCCTTTTTGAGGTATTTTGAGACCATCCATAGGCTCTGATCAAAAATTTGATGTCTTCGACACTGTCACCTCCAGGAGTTCCGCTTAGCTATTGGAGGATTGAAGTTAAGCCAAATGGTGTCGAAATGGCTCGAAACTTCTTGTGTACCTCCTTTTTGGCTATTTTGAATGACCTTGTAGTTTTTGTTTGATTTTGACAAGATCTGATGCTTGAAGTTGCTTCGCCTGTTTGCAGTAGGATACGGCTCCATGTAGCTTTTGATGTTGAGGAGGCAAAGTGACATTTTTGGTGTCAACATTGCCCAAGTGCAGTATTAATCAATATTGTGTAGCTTTAAGGTATTTATCAAGGGCGTTACTCAAAGTAATATGAGATAAGAGGTCCTTAAGGTAACATATTATTGATTTATTAATGCTATAAAAGACTGGAAGGCAATCAATAAATCAAAATTAGCTCTAAGCTTCACTTCTAATGATTCCGCAAAGAGTTAGGACTATTGGAGTAGGGTACCTTTCCAAGCGAGGAAACTAGGTCCGAAAATTAATTGGGAATTCAATATTCAATAGTTAGCTTTTATGGTTAGCCTACCGCTAGTTGTAAGATTACAAATTTGAAAAGTAACTAACAAATTCAAATTATGGCCTCTACAGGGTTAGCCATAACTTACTCTACGGTTAGCTTCATGGTGAGCCTACAGTTATGGTTAGCTATATGGCTAGCCATAGAGAAAAATGTTTAAGACCTTAATTTTGTATTTGTAACTATAATACATATTATAATCGGCTTATGACTAGCCGTGGGGTGACTTATGGCTAGTCTTAAGGTTACAGAAACTTGCAACTCGATCTTGAATGTTTTTGTTTATGGATTGAAGTTCATTAATTTACATCAGAAGTTACTCTCTTTCACTAAAATAACGATTTTTAGCTACCACATAACACTTCCATACTCTCATATAATCAATGAAAACCCATCATACATAGCAAACATAATGATAGCTAAGCTTTTAAGATATGAAATGGGAAGGGTGAGGTCACCCTAACCTCTTGTAGAACCAAAATATCTAGCATATCAGTCACCTTACATAAATTTAATAAATTCAACATACATCAATGCAAAGTATTCTTATTTACTTTCCTCGGACTTGGTCTTTGATTATCTCCCTCCCAAAACCATGCAGCCTCAAGACTCTTACGCTGCCAAGACAAGAAAACGAAGAGATGAAGAGGATGAAGTGAAGAGACTGCTTGATGAAGCTGATAGAAGAAGAGGAAAATGATGATAATGTTAGAATGGGTTATTAGAGAAAGCGAGAAGAGGGGAAGAAGAAAGGCTAGAATGGGCTAGAATCAACTAAAAAGAAAGATAGAGGAGAAGAAAATTTGAGAAAACAGAGGAAGGTGCTGGAGTGTTAAAGATTAAGTCAGTTTTTGGAAAATTGCAAATAAGTTCACTAGTGTAAGAATGCATCATTTCTGATCAAATGGTACACCAAATCATCAGGTCCAAGAACAAAAGATGCTCATAATTATTTCTTCTAACCAACGAAGTAAAAAAATACAAAGATCTAGTATTTACAAATAACCCTTAGCCTTCTCTTAAATTACAAATAGGTCCTTTTTATGATCAAAATCCTAACAAATCTAACCTATTGATAATCTAACATACAAAACCATATTTAATTAACTAATAATCAAGACTATATAAATAATAAACACATAATTACAATCATAAATCTCATAATAGACGTGATCACAATTTGCGTAACTAGTTGTTAGCAACACCGTACCACTTGAACATGTATTTATTAATGTGAAAAATGTCATTTCAGTTCTCAAGTGGATTCCAAAGTTGCTAAATGCACTAGACGCGGTTCTACGCTATGCTAACTCATTTCAATATCTATAATCACAAATTATTGGTGCATCTTCCAAGAAGTTTCTTAAGCTCCGAAGCATGGTTCATATAATAAAATAAGAAAAGATGTATAGTGGTTCAGCTGAATAGCCTATGTCCACTCTCAAAGTTCTCCCACACTATCAATTGTGAGAGATCTCTTACTTTATAATAGTTGCATGGTTACAAGGAAAGAATCTCTAAGATTCTTTGTACAGGACATGAAAGGAGAAATCTCAGGATTGCCTTGGTGTGATGTGAGATAATTATGGATCTCATATCTTGTAATAAATGCAAGGAATAATGGAAGAGAGATTTGTGGAGTTGACCAATCTCGGTGAGTTGTAGCAGCATGAGATGAGTTGGCCTCTTCCATGAGATGAAATCTCTAATACCCCTTGTCAAGATGATGGTCGTGGTAGAACCTTCAGCTTGGATGATAAAGCAAAGTGTCATTGAGATGATAGACCTTTAGTGAAGATATCAGCAGTTTGGTCCTTAGTAGATAAATAAGTAACTTAACTTATAGAGATTTTCGAGCTACCAATTCACGTACAAAGTGATAATCAATGGCTACAGGCTTCATGCTTGAGTGAAAGATTGGATTGGATGCGAGATAGATGGCACTCAAATTGTCACACCATAAGATGGGAACACTTAATATTTTGCAGTTGAGTTCATAAAGGAGAGAACAAATCCATAGGACTTCTGAAGCGGCATTAGCCAATCCTCTATATTCAGCTTCAGTGCTTGGAACGCACAACTGTAGATTGTTTCTTTGAACTCCAAGAGAAGAGATTTGGCCCAAGGTAGACTCCATATCCAGGTTGATTGACGGTCATCAATGCATCCTGCCCAATCTGCATCAGTAAAAGAATGGAGAGTGGTTGTAGTAAAGGGTTGTATAAGGAGCCCATATTGTATAGTATGCTTTAGATAATGGAGGATTCTCTTCCAGCTACCTAATGATCACTTGTTGGGGAATGCATAAATTGGCACACTTTGTTGACTGCAAAGGCGATGTTAGGCCTTGTTAAAGACAAATATTAAAGTGCACCCACAATGCTTCTATATTCCAATCCATCAGGCAAGCGTTTACCAGAATATCTTGAAAGTGTATTTTTACTTGCAATAGGTGCTTGACTAGGTTTAGCACCATCCATTTTGGATCGAATCAGTAAATCCTGGATATATTTGGTTTGAGAGAGATGTAGGTTTGGCCCAATTTTTGTGACCTCCACTCCATGGATGTAGTTTAGCGAGCCAAGTTCTTTGATTGCAAAACCTTTTCTAAGTGAGCACATTAGACGATCAATATCTTCTTGGTGGGACCTGGCTAAAATGATATCATCCACATAAATTAATATGAGTAGAGTATGTTCTCCATGATGCCAAATAAACAACGAGGAGTGTTAGGCCAAAAGTCAAAAGTTGTAGGCTATTAGAGTCAAAACAAACTTGTTGGCAGAATGGTGTCTCGCTATAGCAAGACTCATGCTCGCTAAAGCGAGCGTGGCACAATTGCCCAGTTCCATCCGGACTCTATGATAGAGTTTGAGGATAAGTGTTTTTCTGATTGGATTATTATTAGGAGTCATAAGCACGGTTTTGGGCCAATAAATTGGGTGATTCTCGCAACCCAAATACACAACACAAGAAGTTAATTCTCTCTTTTGATCTGAGGTTAGAATACCCTAAGAGAGATTTCCTTGTTTCTCTAGAGCTATTGAGAGATCGTTCTGAATGGTTGCTCTAGAAGGTTGTGCTGCTTCTACTCTCTTGTAGAAGATTGGCCATCTTGTTTGGGTGCAAGGAGATCAAGTAAGGAGAACGGTGCACGGTGGAAGTCGTGTTAGTGGATTCTGTGCAAGAACAACTAGGTCCTTAGGTTGAGGTACAAATTGGGGTAAAAGAGCTGTGAGTATATCTTGTAACTGTTCGTGAACTCTTGATTTCTAGTTCGTGGTTTTTCTCCATGGAAAGGGTTTCCACGCTAAATATTGTGTCTGCCTTCTTGTGGTGTGTTCTATATTGTCTGATTGGTTATTTCCGCTACATTGATTGGTTAAATTAGAACTAGTATCCATTCCAGTGGGTCCTACAAAACTCTCAATTGGTATCTAAGTTAAATACCGCTAAAGCTTCATTGAATAGTATGAACATCAGTTCGAGAAAATTAGATGACATCCTATTAGTCAAAAAGCACACACTGACAAGTATGGTATTGGCTACGCTGACGGAGCAACCACTTCGAATGCCAAAGGTAAAAATCATTTTGTTAAAAATTTGGTTGTTACTAATCCTGTTGTTAGTGTTGCAAAGAAAGCTCCAAAAAAGCAGAATGTGTCACATCCTGAATACATTCTCACTTGTCATCATTGTGGAATTAAAGGAAACATTCAACCCCATTGCAATAAGCTGCAAAGTTTACCAAATCAAAAGCAATGGAAAGCACATAATGCTGAGCTGAAAAAGAAGAATGCAAAAGCTGTTTGGGTCAAGAAACAAGACCTTTCTTCTGTATTGGTACACGCTATGCTAAAGTATTTAAATTCACAAGTGTGTTTGCCTACGCTTTATCACCCCTAATCTACAAGATCAAGCCCCCACCCCAATGCTAATACGGAGATCATATTGAGGGGGAGCTACTGCATTCAGATTGACAGAAGCTGCATTATGATATTTGTTTGTCAATTTTGGATAAATACAGGGGGAGAATAATGGAGTTAGGGGAGCTATACAAGCTAAGGCAATTCAAGATCTAAAAGTTCAAGTAAAGGCAATGCAAGATCTACAATGCTAAATTTCTTTATTTTTAAATTCAATGTACTTTGGGTTTTACTTTTGGGTAGTTCAAATTGTATTTTTCTAGGGGATTTTGTCCAAGAATTGCCTAAGGGGGAGCTTGTTAGGCCAAAAGTCAAAAGTTGTAGGCTATTAGAGCCAAAACAAATTTGTTGGCAGAATGGTGTCTCGCTATAGCGAGACTCATGCTCTCTAAAGCGAGCGTGGCGCAGTTGCCCAGTTCCATTCGGACTCTATGATAAAGTTT
Organism: Persea americana; assembly: GCA_029852735.1. Lineage (NCBI taxonomy): Eukaryota > Viridiplantae > Streptophyta > Magnoliopsida > Laurales > Lauraceae > Persea > Persea americana. The sequence continues at coordinate 28,836,318 of CM056819.1, forward strand.
GAGGATGAGTGCTTTTCTGATTGGATTATTATTAGAAGTCTTAAGCATGGCTTTGGGCCTATAAATTGGGTGATTCTCTCAACCCAAATACACAACACAAGAAGTTAATTCTCTCTCTTGATCTGAGGTTAGAATACCCTAAGAGAGATTTTCTTGTTTCTCTAGAGCTATTGAGAGATCGTTATGAAGGGCTGCTCTAGAAGGTTGTGCTGCTTCTACTCTCTTGTAGAAAATTGACCATCTTGTTTAGGTGTGAGGAGATCAAGTAAGGAGAACGGTGCACGGTGGAAGTCGTGTTAGTGGATTCTGTGCAAGAACAATTACGTCCTTAGGTCGAGGTACAGACTGAGGTAAAGGAGTTGTGAGTATATCTTGTAACTGTTCGTGAACTCTTGATTTCTAGTTCGTGGGTTTTCTCTACGGAAAGGGTTTCCACGCTAAATACTGTGTCTGCCTTCTTGTGGTGTGTTCCATATCGTCTGATTGGTTATTTCCGTTGCATTGAATGGTTAGATTAGAACTAGTATCCATTCCAGTGGGTCCTGCAAAACTCTCAAGGAGTCATTTTTGGATCCAGTGAAGCCTAAGTTTAGGAGATGAGTGCTTGGACGAGTGAACCAAGCTCTTGGAGCCTGTTTTAACCCATATAATGATTTTTGTAGTTTACACACGGAAGAAGGAACATTTTTGTCTAAAAAAACCTGGGGGTTGGGCCATGTAAATCTCTTCATGTAAAATTCCATGTAGAAAGGCATTCTCAGCATCAAGTTGTTTGATGATCCATTTGTTCATTCATGAGAGCAAGAGATAACACAATTCTGATCATGGTTGGTTTAACCACTGGACTAAATGTTTCATCATAGTCCAAACCTTTTTGTTGGTGAAAACCTTTAGCAACGAGCCGTGATTTGAAATGGTTAATAGATCCATCTGCCCTTCTTTTAATGTGAAAAACCCATTTGCATCCTACAATATTCATGGAGGGATGCCTAGGGGTAAGAATCTAGGTACCATTTCTTATGAGGGCATTATATTCCTCTACCATTGCATGATGCCATTTCGGCTGCTTATTTGATACAGTAAAGCTGGTTGGTTCAATAGGCTCATTATAAGCAAGTAGAGCCATAGGTAATGGATGCTTGGTTGCCATTAGAGGACCTTTAGACGTGGGTCTTTGAGAGTCTCTGATACCATATAATAAAATAAGAAAAGATGTAAAGTGGTTCAACTGAATAGCCTACGTCCACTCTTAAAGTTCTCCCACATTATTGATTGTGAGGGGATCTCTTACTTTATAATAGTTGCATGGTTACAAGGAAAGAATCTCTAAGATCTTTTGTACAAGAAATGAAAGGAGAAATCTCAGGATTGCCTTAGTGTAATGTGAGATGATTATGGATCTCATATCTTGTGATAAATGCATGGCATAATGGAAGAGAGATTTGCGGAGTTGACCAATCTCAGTGAGTTGTAACAACATGAAATGAGTTGGCCCCTTCCATGAGATGAAATCTCTACTAGTTTGTTAATGGTTTTGAATCCCGGCCTGTGAAGTTGTCAAAGACTCCAAGGTCGCGAATAACCCTAAAAGCCAAACAAAACTAATTGAGCTTCAAAATCATTGAGAAACGACCATTCATTATATGAAGTACTATGCAAGTATATTTGACATCTCTCCTCTGATTTCAAAGTCTTTTGGTAATATTTTTAGACTTTTGGAATTCTATGATTGTTAAAAACAAAAGTAGTCAGTTTAACTTTAAATCCCTTCAAAATGACCTATTTGGCTCTTGATTTTCTCATCTAAGCCTAGTGGAGGGATTCCAGCTGGTCTCTAGTCATTTTGGTGACATTTTATGACCTTCAATCTTTTGGGACACAAAAACTAATGTTGGTATTTTTTTGTCTTAATCCTATGAAAATGACTCATTTAGTCCATAAATTCCTATTTTAACATATTAGAAAGGTTTCATTAATTTCAAGTCATTTGGATGTCATTTCGGGACTTTTCGCTTTTTAGCCTGCTTTGGCCGGTTCCAACTTATTTGCCCCAGAAGCCTATTTATTGTAGCTCACTTGGCACATAACCTTCTTAAACTCATATGAGGCCTCCCTTCAGATTTTAAATCATGTTGAGGTCATTTTATCTTCTAATTGTCAATTTACATATTTTGGTTACGAATTGTTGAAGTTCAGTAACTGACCCCTTTTTTATGGTTGCCTATTACCATAAAACTTCCCACTTTATTTTCCCCATATTTCAACAATCTTTTTCTTCACTAAATTGTCATTATGGGCACTATTAATGAAAATTTTCCATTTCTCAAGTGGACCAACCAAAAAATGACATGTGGCAAGCCTATGTAGCCTTTCAGGGCCTTTTGTCTCCATCATCGACCAGGGGTACAAACCCAAAATGTCCCATTTTCTTAGAAAAAAGTGTTATAAAAGGTGACTACAAGAAAACCTGCTTTTAGCGGGGGCCAAGGGCCACCGGTAAAAGTGATATTGGCCGCCGGTATAACCTTTAGTGACAGTCAGGCTGTCGCCGCTTGGCGACGGTATATATCTGGTGGGTAAAGGTTTTAGCGGGGCCAGTGACTGCCACTATTAATTTATTTTTTTTGCGGCAACCATGACTGCTGGTAAAAAAAATCTGTGGGTCAATGGGACGACGAAGGAAACTTTTAGCGGGGCTAGTGGCCGCCGATAAAAGTGAAAATGGCTACAACTAAAATCCTTTATTTTGTAGCGACGGTCAAACTGCCGCCGCCAAAAGTAATGTCTTAAAAAAAATATTGCTTTGAGCGGCGGTCATATGGCAACCAATAAAAGTAGTGTTTTTTTTTTTTAAATACATACATCAAATATCAAATACATTTCATGTAAATTAACCCGTTTCCTGTACATAATCAATGCTTAGCAAATCTTGCTCATAATTAGAGTATTTCATATCTAAATACTTAAGACATATTTAAATGGCATGAGGCCCTTGAATAGAGAATGGTACATGACCTTAACACTTGCCATCTCTCTCTCTCAACATTGGTCGCGTTCAAATGGAGTTTTCTGCACAAGTTAATGTTTATTATTAGAATTGGAACATAGAAGATTTATGACCAACAAGATGATAGATGAAAGAATCCTCATTGCCCAAACACATCAATCCTCTACTCTTTAGCAAAATATTCAGCAACAAAGTAAGGTTTGTTAACATAAATAACTAAATTCTGTACGTGTAGCAACTGGATTTCATTTGTAGGTGTGTGCATGAATGTATGGAGGTAGCAAAAATAACGCTTATAGTTACTTGATGTATTGGTGTGTGCATGAATGCATGGAAGTAGCACAAGTAACTCTTACCAGGAATGCAATTACTAGTGCCTTAGTCCACAGACCACATATTAAAAAGGACAAAAGAAGAGTGAAAGCATCACATTAAAAAGGGTTAAGGAAGTGTTAATCAAATAAATCCTGATTTCTGAGAGAGTGTAGCCCCTAGTTCTCATTTTTGCTAGATGTTCATCCTAGCGTAGACACATCCCACTTGCAAGGCACTTGCACACCTCTTCTTTTTCATTTCACATTAGCTTTAGACATTTGTGTGTTGCTCTATATTTGCAACTTGCTTCAACATAATCTAGGCTCTAGTGCCACTCAATGTCCTTCTCTTTCCATTTTTTGAAATAGATCCTATTGACTAGAATGGAGGACATGTCTTGGGTAAAGAAATTCGACCCAAACAAGCTAAAACAAGAGATTTCTGATTTAAGCCAGTAAGCATCTCAATACAAAATATTAACACCCACCAAATGTATATACACCTAATGCATCTAATGTAAGAAGAGGAAAACGTCTCTGATAGGTGGGTCTTTTGAATGCGGATGGCTACTACAACTCCCTCCTCACCTTGATTGACAAAGCAGTGGATGATGGCTTCATCAAGCCCTTTCAACGCCACATATTTGTCTCTGCACCTAACGCCAAAGAACTAGTGCAGAAGCTAGAGGTGGGTGTTCTACTTTTCCCCCTAAAAAGATTAAAATCCTCATCCTCTTCTCCTTTTCTTTTTGTCACAACAATTTTATTACATGATTTCAGTAGTTAAGGATTCTTACGGGCACAAAAAATGAATTGAATCGATTTACCCATTAGGTCAAGATTTAAATCTGTATAATATGTTCTTATGGAAAAATCAAGATTTTATGCATTTGGATACTCAAAGTTCAATATACTCCTTAACCAAAGATTTTCACACTTTTATTAAAAAAAATAAAAAAATAGAGACTTTCTCAGAGACTTTCACACAAGAGAGGCCAAAGAAAAAGAAAGCTTCTTGGACACCCACTAAACAATATTAAAAAAAGAAACCCAAAAATAAAATAAATAAATAAAAACACAAGAAGAATAGTGATTATCCAGAAGCAGAAGTTCATACACAACACAAATGGAATCTGACCATATAAAATTCATGTGATGGAGAAACAGAGAAGATCAACAAATGAAGGAAAATCATCTAAAAAAGAGAGTTCCTTTGCTAGTATGATATCTAGAAGCTCTGTCATGCTTTTGAATCGTAAAGCTCCGCCTGATGACTACTATTACATATACAATAAAAAAAAAAAAAAACATATATAAGAGACTTAGCTTTTTCAACTTCTGTGAGGCATTTCCACAAACACTTGTGAATATATGTTTACCTTAATTGCCAACGCTAAGGCAATTAAGAAATGATGGGATAGCTACCGAATGGCGTTACAGGTTTTTTGATAAATGATGAACAAAGAGGCAAAAGAGCTTATGGAAGATTTTATGAAGGGTAGGTCCTAAATAAATAAAGTAAGTAATTTTATTCTTTGGTGAAGCTTATTCTGAAGGTGGTTGAAGTATAGATTGGCAGATATTTCAGGCCAACGAATTGTGTCATGTGGAAAGGTGAAAGGTCCTTGTTGAAAGAACTTGTTATGTTCTTTGCTCATTTTGATATCACCAAGTGCATTTCTCATTATTGTATTGCAAGGTTTTAGAAAAATGGAGTCGGGCCCTAAATCAGCCGGGGCCAGAATGAGTAAAGTTGGGTTGACTTGACCGAGTTGGATTGAGCCTTTTTTTTCTTCTTAATTTGGTGGGAAGAATATGAGCTGTTGGTGTGGGGCTAGAAGAGGATGGAGGGGAGGTAGAGGAGAAGGGGAGATTGAAGAGATGGGCTTTGGGGTAGAGATGAAACTGGGGCAATTGAAGAAGAAGAAGAATTTGGATTAGTTGACAACTTCATCCACTCTCATTGGCTATTCTTCCTATCACCACCTCTTCTTTGTCCTTTTCTTCCAATTGATTGGAAGAAATGATCGGATCGTTGAAAGCTTGTCCAAAAAAATTACTAGTTTGATGAGGTTTCGGGCAATCCATCAAATCTCTCCAGCCCAAGGCAAATACGGTGCTCCTCATCTCTTCACAGGAAGCGAAGGCATTCTGCGGGACCACACATTTAACCATCTTATCTATAGTGTCGAATCATTTTACAATCAAACAGAGATCAAATCAACATCTCCAAGCCTGATCATTTTACAGAAGTCAAGATCTAGGAGTGAGAATTTTGTAGGACCCACTAGAATGGATACTAATTCTAATTTAACCAATCAATGCAGTGGATGTAACCAATCACAAAATATAGAACTGACAAATAAATCTATCGAGCAATCACCACAAGAAGGCAGACACAAACTTAACGTGGAAATCCTTTCCAGGGAGAAAAACCACGATCTAGAAATCAAGATTTCACGAATAGTTTACAAGATATACTCACAGCTCCTTTACCCCAGTCTGTACCTCTACCTAAGGACTGTAGTTGTTCTTGCACAGAATCCACTAACACGACTTCACCGTGCACCGTTCTCCTTACTTGATCTCCTCGCACCTTGTCAAATAAGATAATCACTCTTCTACAAGAGAGTAGAAGCAGCAAACACCTTATAGAGCAGCCCTTCAGAACGATCTCTCAATGGCTCTAGAGAAACAAGGAAATCTCTCTTAGGGTATTCTAACCTCAGATCAAGAGAGAGAATTAACTTCTTGTCTTGTGTCTTTGGGTTGAGAGAAACACCCAATAAATAGCCCCAAAATCGTGCTTAAGACTCATAATAATAATCCAATCAGGAAGAAGTCCCTTTGCAATCTCTTAAACTAAAGTCTGGAACCAGCCTGAACTCCTGCACCCAACTCGCTATAACGAGCATTAGTCTTGCTATAGCGAGACCTACTATTGGAAAACGTGCGCATGCATCACTTCTCACTATAGCGAGAATGAGTCTCACTATAGCGAGACACTTGTTTGCCTCGGGTGTCTGACGGGTAAAGTCATCTGACTTTTTGGCCTTACAATCTCCCCCTTTTGGCAATTTTTGGATAAAATCCCCTAGAAAAATACAATATGATCTACCCAAAAGAAAAACCCAAAATACATTGAATTTTAAAACAAAAAACAAATCAGCACTATAGATCTTGTATGGCCTTTGTTTGAACATTTTAGATCTTGAATTGCCTTGGCTTGTATAGCTCCCCTTAGCACCATTCTTTTCTCCCTGTATTTGTCCAAAATTGACATACAAATATCATCATGCAGCTTCGGTCAATCTGGATGCAGTAGCTCCCCCTCCGTATTAGCACTGGGGTGGGGGCTTGATCTTGCAGATCAGGGGTGATGAAGCTTAGGCACACATACTTGTAAATTTAAATGTTTCAGCAAAGTGCGTACCAATACAGAAGAGAGGCCTTCTTTCTTGACCCAGACAGCTTTCGTATTCTTCTTTTTCAGCTCAGCCTTCTGCGTTTTCCATTGGTTTTGATTCGGTAAACTTCACAACTTATTGCAATGGAGTCAAATGTGTCATTTAATTCCGCAATGATGGCATGTGGGAATTCATTCAGGACGTGACACATTCTGCTTCTTTGGAGCTTTCTTTGCAACACTAACAACATGATTAGTAACAACCGAATTTTTAACAAAATAATTTTTACCTTTGGCATTCGAAGTGGATGCTCCATCAGCGTAGCCAATGCCACGCTTGTCAGTGTGCGCCTTTTGACTGCACAGGATGTCATCTAATTTTTTCGATCCAGAGTTCATCCTATTCAATTAAGCTTTAGCAGTATTTAACTCAAATAGAACCATCTTGAGTCTTCCATTCAGATCAGAATTTTCTGCTTTCAAAGTCTTCATATCAGAATCAAGTATGTCACACTTTTGTGATTCTGCTGTCAATTTGTTCGCCAACCTATTATTTTCATCCTCCAATTTTTGTATTTTTGCAAGTGCTTCTGCAAGTTCAGCTTTCAAGGAGGAATTCTTCTCTTCAGACACTTTCCAGTTAATAGCAACTTTTTCATTCACTTTGACCATCATCACGGTTTTCTTGAAAAGTGTTTCATATTCAGCTTTCCAATCTAGTTCTTCATCTGACTTAGTATCTTGATCACTCTCAGCTTCAGAAGAAATATGGGAAGCAACAGAACAAAAAGTTGCCATAAAAGCAATACACTTTCCCTTGCCAGTATCAGGCTTGTCAAACTCAGGATTTTCATCATTCTCATCAGAAGTTTCATCTTCCCAAGTAGTATTCAAAGCCTTCTTTTTAGATTTTTTTGTTTCCACAATCATTAGCAATGTATCAATAGCCTTGACACTCATAGTACTGAATCCCTTTAAAAGATTTCTTTTTTCTAGAATTTTTAGGTATCTTCATATTGGTTTTCTTCCTCTTCATAAAAAGCTTGAATTGCTTCATGAACTGAACATCAACTTAGGGATCAATTTCCTCGGAATCTGAATCTGAATCACTTGCAGCTTTCTTGTATGATTCCTTGGACGCTTTCAAAGCAATACCTTTAGATTGTGTCCTCCCATGAGACCTAAAGTTTGCTTCAAGAGTTTGTAGATTGCTAATCAACTCATCAACTTTGAGTGTATTCAGATTTTTATTTTCCTCTATAGCCACAACCTTTGCATCAAACCTTTCTGGAAGAGACCGCAAAATCTTTTTCACAATTCTATTTTCAGGAGTTGGCTCTCCCAAAGTAAAGGTATCATTCACAATTACATTTAACTTCGAGTTGAACTCATCAAAAGTTTCATCATCTTCCATCTTTATGGTTTTGAAGGTTGTATACTATTTCTGAAGTTTCGACTGTTTCACAGTGTCAGTCCCTTCATGCACAGTCTGCAGAATATCCCAAGCCCCTTTTGCAGTAGTGCATGTAGAAATTCTATGAAACTTAGACATGCTAACTCCATTATAAATAGCATTCAAAGCCCTAGAGTTACAAGTGGCAGCCAACTCTTCTTCCTTAGGCCACTTATCTTCAGGTTTGGGACCAGTTATCCCATCAGTAGTAATAGTGGACAAGGAATAGCCATTCACAGCAGATTTCCACACTTTCAGATCTATGGCTTTCAAGAAGGCAACCATCTTGGCTTTCCAATAAGCATAATTCATACCATCCAACAGAGGATGCTTATTGGTTGAAGTGACTTCGCGGTGGATATCCATTCTCAGCAAAAATAGGATCAACACAATAAAATAGTGTAACCCGCTCTAATACTAATTGAGAATTTTGCAGGACCCACTAGAATGGATACTAGTTCTAATTTAACCAATCAATGCAGCGGATGTAACCAATCACAAAATATAGAACTAGCAAATAAATCTGCCAAGCAATCACCACAAGAAGGCAGACACAAATTTAACGTGGAAATCCTTTCTAGGGAGAAAAACCACGATATAGAAATCAAGATTTCACGAACAGTTTACAAGATATACTCACAGATCCTTTACCCCAGTCTGTACCTCGATCTAAGGACTGTAGTTGTTCTTGTACAGAATCCACTAACATGACTTCCACCGTGTACCTTTCTCCTTATTTGATCTCCTCCCACCTTGTCAAACAAGATGATCAATCTTCTACAAGAGAGTAGAAGCAACAAATACCTTATAAAGCAGCCCTTCAGAATGATCTTTCAATGGCTCTAGAGAAACAAGGAAATCTCTCTTAGGGTATTCTAATCTCAGATCAAGAGAGAGAATTAACTTCTTGTCTTGTGTCTTTAGGTTGAGAGAAACACCCAATAAATAGCCCCAAAATCGTGCTTAAGACTCCTAATAATAATCCAATCAGGAAGAAGTCCCTTTGCAATCTCTTAAACTAAAGTCAGGAACCAATCTGAACTCCTGTGCCCAGCTTGCTATAATGAGAATTAGTCTCGCTATAGCGAGACCTGCTATTGCAAAACATGCGCATGCATCACTTCTCGCTATAGCGAGAATGAGTCTTACTATAGCGAGACTTCTCTACCTCGGGTGTTTGACGGATACAGTCATCTGACTTTTTGGCCTTACAGGGAGATAAAAGAGAGAAAGATAAATCAAAAGTAAAGCAAACTGAAATACCTGGATCTACTCCTCCTTTTTCGATTATCTATTACAAAGATAGAGCAGAAGAGGGCCAATGCGTCTGCAAAAGACGACCAGAAAAGGGGTTGACCGCGCGCTGCGTCTGGAGAAGACGACTGGAAAATGAGTCGAACTCGTGCTGCGTCTGGAAAAGATGACCGGAAAAGGGGGCACCGGTTTTTTTTTTATGCTGCATCTACATTTGGAGAGAGGGATATGAGAGCAAGAGAGGGAGAGAGGAAGATAAAGGCGATAGAGGGAGATGAGAGCAATAGAGAGAGAGGGATATGAGGGCGAGAAAGGGAGACGAGGAATATGAGATTGAGGGAGGGAGATTAGGGCATTGAAGGCAAGTGTTTAATATAACTTTTAGCAGGGGCCAATGCTGGCTTCCTAAAAAAATCCCTTTTAGCATCGGCCACTGCATAATGGAAGCTAAAAATTACTTTTACCTTCGAAAGTATTGGCCGCCGCTGTATATTCGGCAGTAAAAACCAAAAAATTTCCCTCAATAGATTGATGCCCTTGGATAAAGTTTTTTTACTGACAGCCATAGCGAAGGCCGCCGCTATAAGAGACTTAGAAATTGTCTTACAACGGGGGCCAACTTTCGCCGCCGCTATAAGTGTCTTATAGCGGCGCTTTTGGCCGGATGGTCACTGGTGACCATGGGGCAGTTTTGCCCCTTTTGGTTGCCTTTTTCGGCCATCTTCTGGTTTTTTCTGATTTTTTTCTTCTTTAGCATTTTCCTTGGCGTTTTTGTATAGCTTTTCTCATGATCTCCCTATAGAAAACTTAAAGAGAAGCCGTGCAGAATAGAGGGCAAAGTTTCTAATTTTCCTGAAAAGCCGAAGACTTTGTCGCGCACAGGTGTCGATTTTCTCTCAGAAGTCAAAACTGAGTCAAACGATATCGAAATGACTTGAATTTTAAGGTGAAACTTCATGGGCAATAAATAAGACCAACCATAGCCTTTCGTTTGAGTTTTGAAGTCGTGTGAGGTCCTATCGCCAATAGACTTGATTTTGTCGTGAGGAAAACACCGTTCTTTGATGTACGATCAAACAATGTCCGATTGACTTGAAATTTGACAGGAAGCCTCTTGAAATCATTTTAAGATGATCAAATAGCTCTGATTTAGAAGTCATGGTCCCGAAGGGCTCCACCGCCAAGAGGCTTGATTTAGCATCTAGGAGGTTAAAGTTTGGTCAAATGATGTCAAAATGATTTGAAACTTGACATGTAGCCCCTTGGAAGTATTTCAAACCATCCATGTGCTTTGTTTGATGAGTGATGACCTCAGTGGTTTCCGCCGCCGAGAGGCTTGGTTTTGTTGTTTGAGGGTTAATGTTAGGTAAAACATTGTCGGTTTGACTTGAAATTTGACATTAAGCCTCTTACAAGTGTTTTAAGACCTCTTACTCATTAATCAAGATCAGTAACAAAACTTTATCTAGAAAATAGAAACAACAACAAACAAGCAACCGCGGAATTCTACAATGTAAATAAAGTAGATCTCACATTGGGAGCTCGGTTGTGCTCTAATGGAGAAGTTAACAACTTGCTTGATGGAGAGCACTTTCTCTAAAGCAAATAGGATCTCCAATACCTTGTTTTCTTCCATGCTATAGCCCTTTTTCAGATTTCTTTCTCAAGGAGAATGGTGGGATCTCCAAAAGAAACTAAGTAAAAACTTAAAAAGGCAAATCGGAAGAGAGGCTAGAAGAGAGAGCAGAGGAGGGTGTGCAACTCTTGCACTTGGGCATGAATTCCAATGCATGGACGTCCAACCCTCTCCCTTATTTATAGTATAAGCAATCTCCTCTTCCTATTATTATTAGAAGTCGTACTTCCATAATAATTGGTAGCTTTCTATTCCTTTCGTTTTAGAGTTCAAGTAGAATTAATAACAATCTAATAATTGGGCTAACATGGGGACCACTATGGATTGCATAGAAGCAAGCTCCAACTGGGACACCTTGACCCCACATCTGATGTGCAATCCAGGCCCACAGTTAATCGCAAATGACTCTACTATATAAATGCAACTGAACTCTAGTCTTAGGAATAAATTACAAGAAGAACCTAAACTTCCATATCACAACAAGTAGGCTCCTTTATCTAAAATATCCATGGATTAATTGGATAAAACATGTCCCACCAATTTAGATCCCTATCTTATTTTCATTGAGACCCAATTAATCACAGTGATCATCAGCATCATCCAATTAACTCTCAATTGAGATAGGTGTGCACTTACCAATGATAGATCCATTAATTGGCACAAGGGGATATATATAATAAGATGATAGATTCCATCTTGACAATTTTATGTTCCTACAGTCATACTACCACGTACTTAAGACACTGAGGTGTTGACCTAAAATTGGCCTCACTCATTGGTGACTCAAAGTAAATGAATAAATAGAAATTTGAGTTAAACAATCTATCGGGATTAAGTAGACATACGCGCGTATGTCCAATATAAAAGACATGAATCATTTAGAGACTCCCTCATAGGGATGGTAGAAGCCAATCTTCATGATGGCCCTGCCTTTTTTAATTGCCTTCCCAAATTCACTGTATCACTTCATGATCCAGGTGCCTATGAAGCTATCACTCTAGGCATCCACATAAAAGGATTCAATATGAAGCCTCAATCACAAAATGTTGCACTCGTATATAGAATTTATTAGAAAGTAATAAATACAATTGTCCCTAAAATTACATATTCATTACAAATAAAAGGAGTAACAACTTTATTCCTTACAAATTTCAAAAATAAAGTCACCACACCTATATTCATAGCCCGGGAAGATGTCAATCTTTCTAGCAGGTGGGAGCTTGAAGAAGCTCAACCAAAAACCCCGCAGCTTCAAGATGATGTTGAGTCAATTACAGAAAATCCAGGTGGAAAAGTAACAATCAATTTTGCTAATACACCAAGATCATACTTTTCATCCACAAGAAAATTAATCCCTTCGGAAGCTGGATCTTACAGATCAACCACTTCCATTTTTCATAAATCTATCCTGAAATCACCCTCTGTTCATCCATTAGGAATAGTCTTTCCTGTTTACTCAGAAACAAACAATGAAGATATACAATCAGTCAGATTATCTACGTCCGATTTTAACGCCTCAATAAATACAATCTCCTTAATCCATGACAATAATGAAGAAACAAGTGATTTCATAATTGATAGACAATACCTTCAACAAGATCTATTAAAACATCCAAAGACAAAATGGTTCTTTACAAAATTTACCAAATTTGAAAGATCTCAAGTCAAAGACTTATGGTATGAACAAATAAATCAAGAACGAAGAAATATTCCTTTCTTTGAATGGCTTTCCTAAAAAATAAATAAAAAAGGAACTCTAATGACAATTAATAAATCCACACAATCATGGGAAACAGAAGCAGGAAAAATCAAATCGGTACATCCTCCTTTCTCCCCAATAAAACATAAAGATATAAATGCTAGTCCTTTCAAAAATTGTTCTAAGGACTCCAAAACAGTCACTGTCCAACAAGTTGATCAAAAATCCCATGAAGAAAACACCTCTGATATCTCTGACATAACAAATCCTACATCTAACTCATCACCTTCCTATATAATAAAAAACTCTATGCAAAAACCGGTTCACTGTAAATCTAATCATACAGAAGAAAGTATATCTCACTCCTCATTTTCATCAATAAATGTATTAAGTGCTCAAGATGAATTAGCCCTTGACATAATAAATCACATCTCTTCTACAGATCAAAAACTAACATAGTTAAAAAAAAAATCCTTGATGGTAAATCCGTTGATAAACCCTCCAATCTTATTTTTAAACCAATTTCTATATTTCCAAATCTTGGAAGATTAAATCAAATTAATTTGCTCATATCTCATTTAATTTTTCTTCTTCTTTTCCGATACATATACAAAAATCTTTGTTTTTTTTGCTATGAGCTAGGAATGTTCACCACAACAATATTTCTCATAAGTTGACGTCATACATATCAGATTGAAGAACTAGTTACAGTTAACATCTCTCCCTCAGGCTTATATGATAGAGCTACAGAGACAATTACATAGTCTTCATAAAGGTAGCCTTTCCATCATCAATTGTATATGCTCAATAATGAAATGGTTGTTGATGAATTATGTATTGTAGATCGCTTTTGTTGACACAATTTGATAAACTTATATTCCGGATTGTCTATTAAACTATTCATCTTTTTAAGGAAAAAAAAAGAAAGGCACTCATTTTGCATTTGAGGGTCAAGCGAAGTCACATTCATCACAAGGGAGCTCGATTCATAGCCTTCATAGCGAGGGAGTGTTCCCTCTACTTTTAATTGAGAAAAATAAGAATCATACATGTTTGTGGAGCCCACTACCCTCACTTGATGGTAGAAGTTTTGTTTTTTGTTTTCTTTTTATTAGCTAATACTAACCATCTAACTTTGTTTTTTATTGATGGGATTTTACTTTTCATTCATGTAATAACACCTAGTGGATGGTTTGTAACTATGAAGTTTTAATTGTATAGTTGTAGCTCAGCTAGTTAGGGGCACGTATGTGAGAGTTTGAATCCTTAGTGTAGCAAACTCATATATTATAGTATTTTACCAAAATTCAAATCCATTGATCGTGCCTGATTTTGAATCCTTAGTGTAGTAAAAATGAAAATAAAGAAGAATCACACACACAGTCAATGGATTTGAATATTGATAGATTTTATTATTATAGAATAAAATATTATCATATATTGTAGTATTTTATTAATTGTATCATGTGATACCATTTTATTTAAATTTTCTTTTAGTACATACTCACAAACTCCCACAACTACCGCTACCCAAGTCCCTGTAGAACACACCCAATGATCGATCCTTGGTTGTATCTATAGTTATGAAGGAGATGCCCTCACTCACCATTGGTAGAGAAGTTAATGGGCCAGGTCAGACTAGCCTGAGGCATATCGAGTCCCTGCCTGACTTTAGAAACACATGCTTGCAGTCGGCCCAAGCTCCATATTGATGAAAATGTTTGGCTCAAGCCTGCTTATTTAGTCAATTGGGTTGTGGTGGGCTTATCAGGCATTTTATAAGTTGCACATGCCTTTTGCCATTATTTCGATGTATCATCAAGCACTCCTCATTTGGGCGGGGTTTTGTCCATTCAATGACTTAATCCAAGCCCAACCCATATATTAATTGGGCATAATTTATATGCCCAAGCCAAGCCAAGCCAAAAAGCGGGCCGGCCAGACCGGGCTCGGGCTGGCGTCCGAGCACCGGGCCATATTCGGGCACAGACACCAGTCGATTGGGTTGGGCTTTAGATAAGCAGTTAAAAATGTTTTAATTAATTTGAAATTTTGATTTGGGCCAACATGTGGCTCATTAACACGCACGTGATAATAGAATTGTCACGTGATGCTGATCTTCTTCAAGGCGCAGCTGTGAGAGAGAGAGAGAGAGAGGGAGAGAGGGAGGGAGAGAGAATATGCCTTACGCCATGAATCTCTCGTTTCCGACATTTGCTTCAAAAGGAAGAAGAATCTATCGGACCACAAGACAGACGAAGAGGAATCTCAGCCCTACGATCTGCAACTGCTCCTCCTCATCCGACGGCCCAGATGAAGACAAACGGCTCAACCAGAGCAGGTAATCCAATTCCTACTCATCCACAATCATTGCTTAAATTAATCACAAGACTTCCATCATGCAATTCACACGAAAACCCTAACGTCGTTAGTGTAAAATGGTATAAACCCTATTGTGATTTTGTTGATAGATGTGAGAACTAATATCGTTTTGAGCTTCTATCAACCTTTCCATCACGGGGCATGGATTGCAGTCAGGCGTGATCTGATTATTCGATGTTGATTACCTGATTTGCAGCTTGGCTATTTATTTGCATTATAATGCATAGGAATTCAATACATAGGTTCCATACCATAATTAGTTAAAAATGAAGATCAAATGTGAATTTTTAGTTTTTAGAAATGAGCATCAAATAACCTTTCCTCTTAGGGAAATAGAATAAAAACAAGATGGCTATTTGATATGAATTCCTGAATTTAGTTGCAGCCTTTGATAGAATCAGGATATCAGAGCAGCAAAAGGATCTGCAGAACCATTAACTTGTGCTTGGGCGCATGCCAGAAGCCATCCTGGAGAAACGATTATTCTTTCCCCTTTGAGAGAAAGTGACAGAGGCACCAAATGCCATCTTTAACTTCTTTAATCTTCAATTTTTAACTACTAATATATGAATCCTATAAATTCAATTCCTATGTATTTTAATGCAAATAAACAGGCCCTAAGTGACCCACAAACTTCATTATCAGAGTCTTATCCCATCAATCTGGGGTTGGCTAAACCGCCCACAAACTTCTCTTTTGAAATCCTCAATGCCTCCCTAATTTCCAAAATCTATCCCTCATTAGATTCTTTTATTTTCCTTGCTACCTTGAAATAAATCAAAATTTCCCCGCTTCTTTTTCAATACTCCTCCGTCCCAACTAGTCCTTGATTCCCTCGCCCCGACATTAACTTCAAATATCCAGAATGGAGACACCATTTTTCTTTGACTATTTTCTTGTTACATTCATTTATCATTCAGGCTCTCCAGTTCCACTCTTTGTCCTCATGAACGTCACAAGTTGGCATTAGTCCTAAAATTTTCAAGCAAAATTGTATCATATCTGAATGCACATATGACAAGATTTTTAATATCATTATGAAATGTTCCTATTGAACTCCACCAAATTGTGATATATTGTTAATTTTTTGGTCCTTAAGTGATTAAAAATCGGTTACATGAGGCCATGAACATTGTGTCTGCTACTCAGCACTTAACAAAACTATACATCACTATATCTGAGAAAGGAATATACTAATTAAAAGCTTAATTTTCACATTTTTACTATTTTTCTACTACTTCTCATTCTTCTGAAATTTTTGACACTTTCTAGGACCAGCGTAGTGGTACCAATCTAGCATGAATGGCACGGACCCTCACGGGTGGTATCGACTCATCCCAGTCTTGACCAGCATGAAGACTGGCAGCGATAGGGATGTAAAAGGGTCAGTTCTGGGCCAGATTCATATTGCAACCGGAACTGTTAAGGGAAAGGTGGTTCTGGTCCCGGAACCGCTTTTGAGTCAGAATTGAGATTTATGTTCCGGCACCGGTTTCCGTAGAGAACTGGGTCTCGTTCCGGAACTGGTTCCTGTTAGAGGAAAGAGAGGGAGAGGAAGAGAGAAAGAGAAAGGGAGAGAATCCAAAACCTTAAAACTGTAAAAGCCTCAATCTCCAAAATTTCCCAAAATCTTGAAACCCAAATCCCCAAAATCCCAAAACTCTATTATGCTAGAAAGAAAAAAAAAATCCCAAATTCCTAAAACCCTAATCCATTTTCTGTCCCAATCCTTAAACCCAGTTTCAAGTTGCAACCCTAATTGAAACTCTCATCCAGTCATTCCATATCGAAAACCCTAAACCATAGCTTAACAGAAACTTGTCCCTCAAATCCCCTATCCACAACCCCACTTCCACCAAAAACTTTAATCTCAAACCTACCTTCAATCCAACACATAACCCCATCCACGCCCCATTCTCTCTTTCAGAACCCAGAAACGAAAAGAAAAAAGAAAAACAAAAGACAGAGAGGCAGAGAAGAGGAGAACAAAGGAGGTAGAAGCAAAGAAATTGAAAAGAGAGAGAAGTATCTGCTACTATCAATTGCATGACACATTTCCGTGCTTCCATCTCCTTGTTTATGCATCTCCTTTCCCATCCTTTATTCTCCCCATGGAACCAAAATGAATGATTGATCGGTTTTTAGGGAGCCTTAAAAAGTCGATTATATTAGTAAACTGCATATGGGCTGGGTCCATAGGTCGGAACTGAAGTGGCTCTGAAACTGGACCAGTTTAGGTCCTGGGTGCCCCCTCCCCCCACCACACAACCAAGGAAAAAAAAAAAAAAAAAAAAAGAAAAGAAAAAAACACTGAACCAGACCCATTTATTTATTGGTACATAAATGAGGTTCCAAACCCAATTTTTCACAGGTCGGAACCTTTGGGTAGTTGGAGAGTCGGGTCACTCAGGTTACATCCCTCGGCATTGAGATTTAAAACCTTTCTTGGAAGTCTACCTAGCTCCCTTCCCACCTTCATATTTTACTCCGACCACCATCATCCACAAGACTCCTCTCTTCAGCTCCACCGTTACTAAGTAAAGCCATTTTCTTTCTTTAATTCAATCTATTGAAACTCCCATCTCTTTTGGATTTGACTTCTTTCTTTCACTTCTAAGGGAAAACTTTTGTCTTTAATGATTCCTTCTACGAAAAAAATCCAGATATAATTTTTCTATCTTAGCAGCATCAGCCATATACTAAATAAGATTAGATAGTAATTTGGGAGATTTAACATAGAACCCTGATCAAATGATTTGACTCACAAAAAAATTAAATCATGCGGATTGGGCCCCTTGAGCCTTTGCCCATCTGTATCTCATCCAATTTTGGATGAATATATAATGCCTTGGATCCTGTGGGACTTACCTCATGTCTAAGTGGTGGGGAGTTCACAACTTCCTCTTGCTTTCATTTCCTCATGGAAACATGTTTCCTTCTATTGGTTAAGAACATTTTCTCTTTATCCAATTAAGAATATATGTTTCCTAATGAGATGAATTAGTTTGATTTAATTTGTGAACTTGACCAAATCAACATTGAACATCTGAGTGAATCAAATTGCAGATTATTTGAAAGAACTAGTTTGCATTTGGGGCCTTGGGCCCTAGTCACTAGTCAGTATGAATAAGGTAATATGCGCCTATGAAATTTAATTAATCAATCTTGTTTTGTTTTAACTACCTGTTGGGACTCTCGTTACTTTAAGTTATTGGCAAGGCTAAAAGCAGATTGTGATGAACCTGTCCCGATTTTTTATTGCTGATCACATGATTTTTGAACAGACTTGGAAGGCTGCCATACACTTTATTGGTGGAAAGATATGACAATGGAACAATGAAGAGGTGCATACTAGTCGTCTCTACTTTTTTCTTGTTTACTGAATTAAGATTTGAGATTACATCGTACTTCTCCACATTAAAAATCCTGTTTTTATTTGCAAGCCCATGCCATGTGAGGAATTACCTCTATGCAACAGTGGGAGCACCAGATAGTTTTGGAAATTTATGATTGAATTTTCCATCCTATTTGGGCCTTTTTTCTCAACGATTCACTCATATAGTATGCTTTTGAACCAAGGTTTTAAAAGTCGGACTCGGACTCGGACTCGGCTCGGGCCGAGTCCGAGTCGACTCGGCCGACTCGGCCGAGTCGCATGGGACTCGGCCGAGTCGGCCGAGTCCCCATATTTAGTAAAAAAAAAAAAAAAAAAAAAAAGGAAAAATTTTGTTTCTCCTTTTTTCCATCCAATCCATTCATAATTCCATATATAAAGTTTCACTCTCTTCATTGATCATTCTAATACGTTATTTAAGGATAGAAATATAGAATAATAATAACAAAATCGCAAGCCATTTTATAATTTAATTGTAATTAAAATTTAAAATTTAAAACTAAAAAGTAAAAAATACAATGTACATGTTTCCAACTTTCAATATCCACTCTCAAGTCTCAATTTAGTCAATTATCAAGTCAACTAGTAAGATTAATCATCAAAGATGTAGCTAAGCTTCAAATTTCAATTATATTTATAGCATATAAAAATGTAAAACCATAGTATACCTTAGCTCTTTCTTGTTAAAATTTAAATGCTAATTCCATGTTGAATGCCTTGCGGGTTCTGGATCTTCATCTTCGTCGTTATTTTGACTTTGACGATAGTATTGAGCAACATCAAAATGAAAAAACCCTTGCCCCGCTCTTGGAGTTATAGGACCTTCTCCATAGTTTGATGATGGAGCCATAACTTGAAGTTGAGGATATTCATATGGCGGTTGCACTTGTGGGGGTGTTACTCCATACTGTTGTTGCCCATACCCATGCGAAGGACCACCGTATCCACCATACTGATGCGGCAGTCCATACTCAGACGAAGGATCATGAAATTGATCTCCATATTGTTGCCCATATCCGTATGAACTATCAGAACTTGTGATCCAAGGGCTTGATGCTATTTGATGCGGCTGAGGATATTCATCCGTTGGCTCACTTCCTTTTCCTTCACCTCTGCCCCCCTCACGTGACCCACCAGTAGGCTCACTTGGACTATAATATACATTAATGTTGTCATGTCCACCACCACGTCTATCATCACTACCTTCGTATGCCTCCTCGTTCTGGCCCTGTTCACCTCCTTCTCGTGAGCCACTCTTGCTAGAAGATGATGTTTTATGCTGTTCCACTTCTTCTTCATAAGTGGCCAACCTTTGGCCTTGTCTTGTCTTTGCATGAGTGCTCTTAGCCTTATCCTTTGACTTTCGCGTGTATTGGAAAGTTGGTTTTGATCTTTCTCTAGCCCCCTCGACATGTTCTGAAGTAGAACGTGTCAACTCTAGACCACGGTTATGACCACGTCCCGAGCCTTGCAATGACGAGGTTGCTACACCCTTACCCTTATCGCGCGCTGATCGCGCTGTAGAAGTAGCCGTAGCAGATCTGGAACTCGGCTGCTGCGGTGGGGAAATATGTGCTTCATTCGACTGAAATTCTTCAACATCAGCCATTGCTTCATCGAGGAATGTTGTATCATTTAATACTGGCTCCTCTCTTTCAGCCAACCATTCATCAAGAGGGTCATCTTCCTCGAATATATAATCCAAATTAATTGGTTCGTAGTCGCCGTTGTCTCTTCTCATCAGGTTCCTTGCCCGTAACCTCATGTTGTAATGGACAAAGACCAACTTCTCCAACTTAGCCATAGTAAGGCGATTACGGGTCTTAGTGTGTATCAAGCTGAATGTGCTCCAATTCCTTTCACATCCCGAAGATGAGGCTGTTTGGCTCAATATTCTTTTTGCAAAAGATCTTAAATGGGGAACCTCATCACCAAATGTAGCCCACCATTCAGCTGTGTTAAAAGACCAAAACAATAAAATCAATTGTTTGTTATAATTCATAAAAAACTATATTTCATCTAATTTAAGTACTGAAATTTGAGAATAATACCTGGATCCATCTGCTTACGACCCAATATGGCTGCGTCTGATCCAAAACTACCTAGAGCGCCCTTGTAGTTTTTCAACTATAAAAGTTAAGATTTAGAAGTTAGCACCTAGCAGTTAGCACTTTTTCAAATTTCAACTAATTTGTGAATAATAATGTCATGATCTATGACATCTTTACCTGGTTAAGAATTGTAACTTGATGTTGCGCGTTATTTGTCATAGCCTCTAACGTTTTTTTCAAGCCACGGAAAACTTCTTCATGGTTAGAAAAGTGTTTGCTATAGAAGCAGCTTGGGTTCAAGTAGTACGCTGCATGCCATGACGTCATTAAGTAATAAGTATTGATCATTAGATTCCAAAATAAAGTAATAAACAATAACTACTTAGTATTCTATTTATAATAACCATAATAAATTAATAGTCAAAAATTACCCGCCGCATGTATGTCTTGATGCATCTGGTTGTCCCATCGATTATCAATGATTTTCCATATCTTCTTATAATAAGTCCCATACTTTCCTCTGGACCTTTGCTCTATAGCTAGCTTTGCTCTATCCATGGCATCATACACAAAGCCCATTGTGGGCTTCGTATCAGCATCCACTAGTTTCAAAACCAAGACAAGAGGCTCGAGTAAGTCAGTAATTCGTTCTGCCCTGCTCCAAAAATCCTCCCCAAGGACAATCTGTTGTACTTTGCGTGCCAAAGGTTGACGTGAAAATTTTGATTTCACATATGCTGTACTGGTCCACATCTGCATTATGTTAGCCTTGGCACGACAAAGACTCTCAAGGGCTACGAAGTGCGTAGCAAAGCGTGTGATACCGGGCCTCAAAATCTCACGACCTTCGTTCATTTCTCTTAGTAGATCTGTCATGAACTGATGGTTATAGATCAAAGATGTCACCATCTTTCCCTCATCAATAGTCTCACGGACATCATCTAATTTGCCAATGTCCTCCAGCATGAGATCAATACAATGTGCCGCGCACGGCACCCAAATAATACCCTTACCCTTTTCACGCAATTTCTTCGCTGCGGCCTTAAAGTTAGGCGCATTATCTGTCACAATTGCAACAACATATTTGTGCCAATTGTTAACCATGGCCAAGGTATCATCAATTAAACTGTACAAATATTCAGCATCCATTCTATGTCCGCTTGTATCTACAGACCTGATAAAAACTGTTCCCGTTACACAGTAAGCCATGAAATTAATAATGTGCCGCCTATTGTTGCTTGTCCACCCATCACACATAAGCGTGCACCCATACTCCTCCCAAGTTTTGAAGTGATCTTCCAAGTATCTCCAATAATCAGAAACTTCCATGTCAAGATACTTTCCGCCAATCTCATAAGCGGATGGAGGTTTAACTCCGGGCCCCACCTCAGCTATAGTATCAACCATGGAGCGATAGTATGGTGAATTAGCAACATTCGGTGGAATCCGATTATAATGGAAGAACTTTGAGATGGCTCTCCCCATTTTCATGGCTCTAACTTTCATATCGC
The DNA here is from genome assembly GCA_029852735.1 of Persea americana. Taxonomy (NCBI): domain Eukaryota; kingdom Viridiplantae; phylum Streptophyta; class Magnoliopsida; order Laurales; family Lauraceae; genus Persea; species Persea americana. Next base: position 28,858,425 of record CM056819.1, read on the forward strand.
CCATGATAGAGCTACTAATCTTTGGTTGTTTTGTACTTTGAGACCGATGTAAGAATGGATCCATTGTCCCTCTCCTTGCTGTGTCCCGATAAGGGTCAGGAGGAGCTCTAGAAGAACCAGCCCCAGCCCGTGTCTCATCCATATGAGCCTGCTCAGATGCAAATTGTTCACGGCTCGCTCTAAAAGCCCTCCTTAACTCCCTCGCCTCAACATCACCATCACCGTCAGAGTCATCCTCAGAATCAGAAGTGTCAATCCTCTGCATATTTGCAACCCTCTCATCAAATTTTTTCTTCTTTTCTTTCTCATTCTTCTTTTCAAGCAACATGTCTCTCATTTCTTTCCTCACTTCAGTGGGGACATTTGCACATGGTCTAGCTTCCCCTTGTATACCTGCTAGGTGTTGTTTAAATCTGTGGATCCCACCACTGAGAATCTTATGACACCATTTGCATTTGACCTTATGACGGTCTCCTGCAACCATCTCCCCATGTTCCCATCCGGGGTCAACTTCTTTCTCTTTTTTTTTTGGGGCCATTTGTGATATAATCTAACTATCTGAGTAATAGTAATCTGCACAATCATGAAAATCACATTCTTTTAACAAAAAAATAGTTGAAATTTCATCTACAAACAACCCACACATGTAATCATCTACTCTACATAATTTAAGAATGTAAAATGCAAAAAATCCATATTATTAATAATTATTTTTACAAGAAAAAGTAAGGAAAATATTATTATTGCACATATATGCATAGATCTAGTGTTAGAACCATAGATCCATGTTATACAAACCCAAAATAATAATTTCATACAAAGAACATAAGTAAATAATAATAAAAAATTCGGATTTCTCATTATTTCTTTTTAAAATTACATCATAATCATGAAAATCACATTCTTTTAACAAAAAAATAGTTGAAATTTCATCTACAAACAACCCACACATGTAATCATCTACTCTACATAATTTAAGAATGTAAAATGCAAAAAATCCATATTATTAATAATTATTTTTACAAGAAAAAGTAAGGAAAATATTATTATTGCACATATATGCATAGATCTAGTGTTAGAACCATAGATCCATGTTATACAAACCCAAAATAATAATTTCATACAAAGAACATAAGTAAATAACAATAAAAAATTCGGATTTCTCATTATTTCTTTTTAAAATTACATCATAATCATGAAAATCACATTCTTTTAACAAAAAAATAGTTGAAATTTCATCTACAAACAACCCACACATGTAATCATCTACTCTACATAATTTAAGAATGTAAAATGCAAAAAATCCATATTATTAATAATTATTTTTACAAGAAAAAGTAAGGAAAATATTATTATTGCACATATATGCATAGATCTAGTGTTAGAACCATAGATCCATGTTATACAAACCCAAAATAATAATTTCATACAAAGAACATAAGTAAATAATAATAAAAAATTCGGATTTCTCATTATTTCTTTTTAAAATTACATCATAATCATGAAAATCACATTCTTTTAACAAAAAAATAGTTGAAATTTCATCTACAAACAACCCACACATGTAATCATCTACTCTACATAATTTAAGAATGTAAAATGCAAAAAATCCATATTATTAATAATTATTTTTACAAGAAAAAGTAAGGAAAATATTATTATTGCACATATATGCATAGATCTAGTGTTAGAACCATAGATCCATGTTATACAAACCCAAAATAATAATTTCATACAAAGAACATAAGTAAATAACAATAAAAAATTCGGATTTCTCATTATTTCTTTTTAAAATTACATCATAATCATGAAAATCACATTCTTTTAACAAAAAAATAGTTGAAATTTCATCTACAAACAACCCACACATGTAATCATCTACTCTACATAATTTAAGAATGTAAAATGCAAAAAATCCATATTATTAATAATTATTTTTACAAGAAAAAGTAAGGAAAATATTATTATTGCACATATATGCATAGATCTAGTGTTAGAACCATAGATCCATGTTATACAAACCCAAAATAATAATTTCATACAAAGAACATAAGTAAATAATAATAAAAAATTCGGATTTCTCATTATTTCTTTTTAAAATTACATCATAATCATGAAAATCACATTCTTTTAACAAAAAAATAGTTGAAATTTCATCTACAAACAACCCACACATGTAATCATCTACTCTACATAATTTAAGAATGTAAAATGCAAAAAATCCATATTATTAATAATTATTTTTACAAGAAAAAGTAAGGAAAATATTATTATTGCACATATATGCATAGATCTAGTGTTAGAACCATAGATCCATGTTATACAAACCCAAAATAATAATTTCATACAAAGAACATAAGTAAATAACAAAAAAAAATTCGGATTTCTTAATTTTTTTTTAAAAAAAAGACCCAAAAATTAAAAAAAATGCATTTTTAGAAAAAATAATGATCCTCCAAACCATCTTCAAGCAATATCTTCATCTTAGCATCTTCTCTAAACCATATATGCATGTAGAATCAAGAAAACAAACCTCAAAGTTGAGAAATAAAAAAACCCTCTTTGATGTAAATAGTGGTTGGATTCTTTGGTAGGCTTGATCTTCAAAAATGGATGGATTTGATGATGTTTGATGCTTGAAACACAATTTGGAAGTAGTCTCCTTCACTCTCCACAAAGTAGAATGGCAAAAAAATGAGCATTTTAGGGTTTTGGGGGCTTTTAAAGCCCCCCCCTTCGTCAACAGGGGGGACTCGGCCGAGTCCATAGAGACTCGGCCGAGTCCCCCTGGACTCGGACGAGTCCCCCTGGACCTGTACCGAGTCCAGGGGACTCGGATCGGTCCCTGCCGAGTCCGAGTCGACTCGGCCGAGTCGACTCGGACTCGGCCGATTTTTTTTTCCTTGTTTTGAACCAATACTTTGTTGGGGGAAATTCCCTAACACATGAATTTGTGTGAACCATCCAGGTCATACATGGGGATGGTTTATATCTTGAATAGAATGCCAATAATCCTAACCTCACATGTTCCAATTAGTGACTTTCAAGTGGATGATGGTTAAGGAAAATGAAAGGATCAAAACTCTGAATTAAATCAGAAAAACCAGGTTATGATATTCCCACCATTAGTCCATACTCTACCCGCAGTGGGGGCCATGGTGGTTGGATACCGCCTTGTTATATGGCAGGCTTGAAGGGGATGTATTGCTACAAAGTTTTTTTTTTTTTGGTAGAAGTATTGCTACAAAGTTAAAACTTCATGAGGCTGCACTTTGCTTATATGCAGTCCAGCTCGCAGGGTGGGATGCATGTCCGTCAATGGGAGGAGGGCAGATGGAAATGTGTCCTTATGCACAAGAGGGAGCCAAAAATTCAGCCCTACCGGATTATCCTAACCCTTGATTTGACAGCCTCAAAAGTTTAATGGTGTCCCTTAATCGTATTTTTTTTTTAGATTCAATCCAACAGTGAGTGAAGACTTGACTGACTCGTTGGCCAAACAATGGGTCGATAGAACTGGTTCTTTGTTTCACGGCTCAAAACATAGTGGCCGCATTATCGGTCGTAGTGGTCAAGGCCGATATGCTATTTTAAAAATAGCGGTGCTACGGTCTAAAGCTTAGTAGAGCCAAGCGGTTTTAATTTTAAACATTATTTTTCCTATTTCTTCTCCTTAATAGCCTTTCTTAAAGTTGTCTCTACCCATATATGGTTTCAAATCATTAAAACACACAAACAAAAGATTGGCTGCTATACAAGATTCAAATTTTTTTGACCACATAAAAAATTCACACCGCTACATCTCTATGTATCGCCACAACCGCTATGTAGCATTTTGGCCACTAGTCTCTAAGCCTGCCTCAACCACTATTTTGATCCTTGCTTTGTTTGTTTCTCTCTTGTAATTTTTCTTTTAGTATCGGTATAGGGCTTGTGTACCAATGGCCTGTATTTTTTTTCTTGTATGCTCTTTTTTTTATTAAATAAATTTATAGTTACTAATTAAAATAACAGTGAGTGAAGGTTCAATGAGTGTAAAATTAGGCCTAATGCCATATAGTGAGATGACAAGACTATCAAAGGGGTTGGCCTAGGTGGGCCCCATAGATCTAGATTGCACATTCAGTCCCATCTTAAGGGTCATTTGCCTGTTACATGTGTGATATGGAAATGTATTTTTACATATGTAGCATTTAAATATGTAAATGTAGCATATGCAAGTGTTATGCATGTGAAACACGTTACCATGTTTGTCAAATTCACCATTTTCACATGTGCAGAGTATATCCAATAGCGTTACATGGTTTGTTTTTTCAAAAATTTCTCAAAATCCATTAAGAATGAAGATAAGAAATTTTACCTCCTAGTCATTTTGAACCATATAAAGAAGATGAGCGGCTTGGATCGTGAATTGAAGGCCCCTTGCTCCAAACATAAAGGTTCATTTCATAACCATTACTTATGCGTAACATTTACATATGTAAATGACAGGAAACAAACAACCCCTCGCAACATTTTCCCACTGATTCTTGCTTCTTAGTTTCCTTATGTTTTGCATCACGGTTCACATGAATCTGAGTTTGGATCATGGCTATTTTCTTGTTGGTTGCTTCTTATTAAGTTCTCATGGTAGCAGGTACATATTAGATGATGAGTCACAAATACAAACTGTTTTGGAGGAACACGGACCCTTACTGAATGGATTACAAGAAGAAAACCATGATACAGAACTATCATGGCTCCCAATGATCTTGAAGGAATTCATCTTACCTGCTGGCTTTCCGGGTGAGTACTATCTTCCCCTTTCTAGTTTCTTCATTCAATTTCTGCTCTTACTCCATTTCCTAATTTATCTTTCTCCACTACATATGGACAGCTAAATTAGTTTTTTTTCTCAATAAATTTGCTTCGCACAGCTATGATTACAAAGAACTGTGTAAATGGGGCGTCCTTATGTCTACACCTTTTCTCTTTCATTGAAAGAAGTTCTGTAAGTTAAAATGGAGGGATGATGGATTTCGTTTAGGAAGAAAGGAGGGCAAAAGGAAAAATAAGAAGAAAAGGAGAGGTTGAACTGTGTGTGTCTGTCTCTCACACGTTCCCCCATGTAACTTTCTTGAAATTTTAATGAAAGATCACATTTTTGCATTAACCTCATTTCCACCAACATACACAAAAAACTCCTAAATGAGAAATTACAAAGAACAACCTGTAAGATATTACTTTTCCGCACCCTCCTTTAAGTTGGAGCATGGATATCAACTATGCCCGACTTGTCACATGTTCCAATAAAGCTGACAACTACTTATTTTTTTAGTAAAAAAATCTTCCAGCTGGTAATATGATTTCTGGTAACACATTGTAACTTCATTGTTTGCAAGTTTCTTTCTCTAATCACATGACACTCAACCTTAATGTGTTTAGTGTGCTCATGATGCACTGGATTGAACGAAATGTGGATTACTGCCATATTGTCACAATGAAGCTTCATTGGGGAAATTCTGAAAATCTTGACTCCATGAGCAGATCTTTTTAAGTCACAAGGGTTCACAAATTCCACGTGCCATGGGTGGATACTCAACCTTGAAACTTGATTTGTCTATATCACATGTGGATTCTTACTTTTCCACGTGACAAGCTTTCCACCAACCAATAAATAATACCCAGTGGTAAATCTCCCGCATTGTATGATCCTTTAGTTAGCAGCTGTGTGAATCTCAATGTTAAGATGATCATAATTAGTATACAGTAGATCATTCGCTGAGGACTTCTTCAAGTATCAAAGTATGCGTAGACTGTTTCTTCCACATGCATGTTGGCTATATTGGATTGATGTGGTCTATGTATACTTGGACAAGATCATTTTGATATGAGACAATCCATATTACCTTAATTGGTTCACAGTTAGGTCAGTAATTTGCTGTGAAGGGCCTAGGGTAACTCCACTATTTTCTTGGTATCAAGGTGCAACGTTTCTCTAGGGTTCTCTTTTCACACAATTCAAGTTTGCCCATGAGCTAGTTAATAGGACCCAGATGAAAGGTTGTCTCCCTATTCCTATTCCATTGTTGACAAGGTTTCAGCCATCATCAAATGTTGGTGCTGCCTTTGAATATCAACAGTTTTACCTGGGTGTAGTTGCGTGCTGCAATATCCAGCATTCACCAGGCCTGACATCACTTATAGTGGTGAAGCATAATTTCTAGTTCATGGAGCACCTTACCAATTTTCATCTTCAATTAGTTAAATGCGTTTTGCGATATGTCCAATCATGGCTTTGTCTACTCTTGATTCTTGAAGAAACCAGGAGCTGTATGCATTCTCTGACGCTGACAGAGCTGGGTGCTATCTTACATCTTGCTCTACAACAAGAATTTGCAACTCCACCGGGAGTAATTGTATATCATGGAGTGCTATGAAATACGCCTCTGTAGCTTGGTCTCGTGTGAAGGTTGAATATAGGGCACTTGCGTCCACTGTGGTCGAATGAACTTGGTTGTCATTCATCTTGATAGAGATTGACCTTTGTTTATATTAATAGCCAACTCTCTTTTGTGACAACATCTCTGCCTTGCATGCCACAGCCAATCCTGTGCTTCATCCAGGAAAAAAATGCATTTGAGCTGATTACTGCTTTATCAGAGAAAAGTGCGCTCTTGATGCTGTGCTCAATTGGTTTGTCTCATCTAATGACTAGGTTGCACATATATTTATGAAGGCACTCTCTTGTTGCCCATTCAAATTATCATGTGTTAAATTAGATGTTGGTCTGCCTCATGACCCAGTTTGAGAAAGAGTATAGGTGATTCATAAAGGCCCATAGTGGCCCACACAACCATCATGCATCCAATATAGACCAATGTCAACATGCATGTAAAAGACTCATAAAGTTATTCGGTGCATGTTCAAACAACATACAAATGAAGGCCCATATGGTGGACCACAGCCAACATGTATCCTGTATATAGCCAATATTCAACATGCTTTGGATGACTCAAAAAGTTCCTCCATGCATTCATGTGGAAGTCTCACCTGGTAATCCATTTATAAATATTATTTTCGTGGCTACTGATGGAATGTTCCTCTCCTATAATTCCTCTACAAGATTAATGTATTGCCCTACAAGAGTTACATTGGAAGGAGCTGTCAATGGAGATATCATAACATTAAAAAAAATAAAAAAATCAATGGAGCTCACCTGTACATGTCAACTGTCAACTAACAAGTGTTTGCTATCCTAAACTTCCTCTACAAGATTAATGCTGAAGAAGGCAACCTCTGCTTGTACAGTAGCTGGTGCCCTTTTGGGCAGTTTCAAAGGAAACCGGCCCATTACTGTTGCAGTAGATGTATACCTTTTGAGAGAATAAGCTCTATTGACTCAGGTATTGAAGATAGAGCATTTTGCAGAGCAACTCTCTCTTTACAAAGAATCCATGGGGTCCCAACCAGATAAATGGTTTGCTTCATTGAAATGTAGCCCTCACTTAATGTCATGAAAATATCATCACTATTATGTATTTCTATATTCAACACAGCTGTAGATAAACATACGTTGGCTTTATCTATGGAAAACATTAATCTATGTGCTAGGATGCATTTCCAGGTGATTCGTCGAGAAAAGGAGAAATAAATACAAAAAACATGAAGAAATCGCAGAAAAAACCCCTAAAGTGCAACACTCCTTATTGGCTTCAATTTTTGATCGTCTTGTGTTTTTTTAGTGTCTTGCCACCATAGAAGGGCAGCATAGAGCTCCAGGAAAGCCTCTTGGGAAGCAGCAGTAAAATGTGAAAGAGATTATGTAAATGTAATGACAGCTACGGCCTTGTAGTGGCTGATATGGGCTGCCATGGTTGCTAGCAGCCAATATGGCTGCCATTGTTGCTAGCGGGCTAAATTGCTGCAGCTACGCCCGATATCATCGGCCTATGTAGCAGCTGATCTTTTATTCCATGCTCATGTAGTCTACTAGGGTTTAATGGACGGTCCACTGGTGATTTTGAATATTTTTGGAGCCATGGGAGGCTCCAGGGTCATAGAAACCCATCACATTGGAACCCAAAACTCATTGTTCATGGTCCATATGACACATGGTTCATTCTTTTTTGCTTGTCAGAGGACTCTCCTCTGATATCAATCGATTTTGAAGCCATTTTGGGCCCTCTTCATTCCAAGGTTGCTGGAAAAACCTAGGGGTGAGCATGAGCTGTTTGGGCTCAATGCCTATTAGTTGTGGTCAGTTTACTTTTACCCATGATTAGCCTTTTAACTCCTACTGGAAGGTTCTCCTCTGATTCCGGGCCATTTGGAAGTCTTTTAGGGTACTTTCAGCTCTATGGTCGCTGGAAGACCCTAAAAGCTGATGTAGGCCAAGCGGGGATTGGCCCCCAAAACCTGTTGATTTTGGTCTATCTAGGAGATGATTAACCTACTCAGTCTTATTAGAGGAATTCCAACTTTTCAAAGCCTTCAGGTCTTTCAAGTTCCAAGCATAGGTATTTATATCATTTCGTTTTGGATGAAGTGGCCAAAAAATACCGTTTTGGCCATGGCACCGAAATGAAATCCATGCTATAGCTTTTCGGTCCGGATTTTGGACCATTCGGTTGAAACACATGATTTTGGCTGAAAATCATGGATTTCGACTGAAATGGCCAAATCCGAAATTTCATTTTTTTGGCCAAAAGAATCTACCATATCGGTAAGTTAAAAAAGAAGAAAATAGAGAAATCTACCAAATGAGTGGCACTTTGCCAGAAAGGGCCTATAGCAGAGTGGGAAGGTGCTTGTCGTTGTAAGCAATGATGAAAATAGCGGTAGCGGCCTGCTGCCAAAACGCTACGTAGCGGCCGCTACATAGCGTAGCGGTGCGATTTGGAAAAATCGTCAAAAAAATATGAAAAAATTCTAGAAAATCTAGAATATTGGAAAATGAGAGAAAATGTATTTTTTTTGCAAAAGTAACTAAGGTAAGGGGGGTGTAGCGGTCCCCTCACTATATGAGGTCCTGTATCGCTGTATAAATAGAAAATAATAGTAATGATCATTTTTTTCTCATGTGTTCATATTCCTTAGTTATGCTAACTTAGAAACTAATAAAAGGCTCAGAAAAGAAAAAACTACGTCATGAAGTCAAGACTTAAGAGTACCTAGAGAAAAAAATACATCTACCAAAGGGGGTGTCTAATAGGATGTACTTAGAGAAGAACTCTCTGTATCGACTATAATTCGGCGAGATCATGTGCTTTTTGGTGTTCTTTTAAACATAAAAGGGTAGAAGAGTTGTGTAGAAATGTTATTTGAAGAGAAGAAGAAAAGAAATAAATCTTATTATGCATTTTAAAAAAATTTAAAAAGTAGGAATTTTTCTCACCCCGTAGCGGCTTCTAGCGGCCCGTAGCGGGCTTGTAGCGGCCGTAGCGGCCCCATAGCGGACGTAGGGGCCGCTACAGGTGCGACGGCCGATAAATCGGCCGTAGCGTAGCGGTGGCGGCCGCTATGGCCGATATAGCGGCCGCTATTTTCATCCATGGTTGTAAGCATGTGGTAGTGTGATCCTGCTGCCTTTCATAGAGAAAAAAAAGGTATTGTCCCGGAAATATTTTGCTCTGAATTATTAGTGAAACTAGAAGCTTTGTAGCCATGTTTTTTTTTTTTTTTATCCAACATTGTGGTGACCGGTGACAATTTGATCCACCTAGATATTGCACACAAACACACTTACTAAATGATTTATTATCAGGCTTGTATTATGATTTCTATAGTGGTTTAAGACTTGTTATATTTTCTTTCTTGAATTTGGTTCAGGATCTGTTTCAGAGGATTACCTGGACTACATGCTATTGCAGTTTCCTACAAATGTGACTGGATGGATTTGTCACACGTTGGTAACATCAAGTCTCCTGAAGGTACCCTTGTGAAACACGTTGCTTATATGTATATATTAAGTTCCTGATAATTTATACTAGGGAATTTATTCAGTGGTAATCAAAAAATCGATAAAACTGTCTTTTTAGTATCTTTTGGTTTAAGTTAATGTTTTGTTTTTAATCAATAGTCAATATGTTCAGTTAATGCATTGAAGTTCTGTGTTGCTGAATGATCATGAAATAATTATTAATCTAATTTTTCCCATGTATTTATGTTGGGTAGTTATACTAAGTTAGAACCTATTATGCATTTATAAATTCATAATTCAAATAAGTAATTTATCACAACTGCAAATGACAAAGGATATATAAATTATGAAGTAATGCTTAAAAAAGTCTGAAGTTCAAACCAAATAACAAATTGAGTTTTCATCAAAACAAATAATGTATTTTTGTTGAGAGTAGATAAAAGAATAGCTATATCAAAGGGGTGTCTTCCAGGACATTACCTAGAGAAGAGCCCTAAGGGTAGAAGAGTTATGTAGAAAAGTTGTTTGGAGAGAAGAAGGAAAGAAATAAGCCTGACACTGTGTATTTTAATTTTTTTTGGAAAGTAGCTATTAGTCACACTCCGTAGCAGCTCTATAGTGATCCGTAGCAGCCATAGCAGACTGTAGCAGCCACTACGCGTGAGAGCGACGCTCAGTTCAATTCAAGCATAGCGGCCACTCCATTTGAGCAGTCGTGCATGAATACTGATGATCATAGAGACTCATTTAAAACAATCTTATAATACAATAACATCTAAACAAAACGACATACACATAAGCGAGTCCATCATAGGATAGTATTACTGCCCTCTCGAACTAGACAAAGCTGTGATAGAGATGCTGCTTGGAATTATAGCCAAGCCATGTACGTTGCATAGGAAATGCCAAGCCGTGATATGTACCCATGAAAAAACATATGCATGATGGCCATTACACATTTATGATTTGGTACCAAGTGGCGTACGGTCCATGTCATGCATAATCTATCCGCAGACAAGTGTGTAATAAAATGTAACCAATCCATCACAACGGTGCACAAGCTGTGATAGATTCATAATAGCTAAGTGGTGCAGACTCGAAAATCCAAGAATAACAGTTTCATTGAGACTTTCTTGCTTAACATGGGCTTGCCATGAATTCATGCAGTGACCATGAAGTCACGTAATAACCATGAAGGGAAGCTACTCCTTACAACCAAGCTTGTCATGTACATGTTCACACTTAGTGGTCCCTTTTTTACATGTCTTGCTTGAAAGGAATATCTCAATGTAACCAGGACATGACATGACTAAACATGACAGGAGATGGCAATACATGAGAGGTCGGGACTAAGTCCATTCTACGTTAATTGTAAAATATCAAAAACATGATAATAGGCTGACAATATAATATGCCTAGTGTCACGCCCCTGAGATTAGGTCGGATCCTAACCCGATCCACGGAGCGAGAATCGAGGCCAATTAAAAATTTTCCTCTAATTGCATTTGTGGCCCAATTCCGGGTGGATTGAAGTCTGCGGTGAGGTTATGAATGATGATCAGTCACCATAATCAAATCGCGGAAACATCAATTCATACAATCTGCGTAGATGGTCAAGCAAACACAACATAGAACAACTGAGCGAAAGTAGTAACGAAAGTGCATAAGTTAAAATATAGTTACGGAATGCCTTAAAGTTAAGCTAAAGGCCATAATACCTCCATGACCCAAAATAAACGTATGTGAAAATCAAAATGTATAAAGTCTGGGGGTTAGTCAATGACTCTCCGGTGCCGGCCATGACAGCCTCAGACTACATTGTCGGTGCTCCACTCATAATGTCCACCATACGGCGGAGCCTTCAGGACCGTCTCACCCTCTGGCTCAGTTGGGGCATCGGTACCCAAGTACCAAATGTAGCATCGTGAAATTATGGAAATCTGGCAGGTAAATAAATGTGCGTAACAATATACTATGCATCAAGTAGAATAAAGACAGTAACATATCGTAGGGGTAACAATGTACGGAGGCTAGGCATAAAGCATGAATAGATCATAAACCACACGAATCATATGGAGACGGAAACCTAGCTACATAATCTGACAACATGGCACTCCACATGGGCTAAACATAATGGACCGCATTCGAACTTGTTAAACAAATGGCTGCAAACAGCACAGTTGCGCATTATCTCACAGAATGCACGCTGGCCCGATGTTGTATAACCACCTTCAGATTTGTAGACGGCAACACTTAAGCATGCAAATGAACCCTAATCACGGGGAGACGCCCTAAACCTTAGAAGGCTAAATCCAACTAGTGGTGCCTGACTCGAAGGATCAAGGATCTCACATCTCATAAATACAGTGTCCCAGCTAGACCCTCATTGGGTATCACCACCAAACAGCAAACAGAGCAAAGCAAAGAGGAACTACTCCACACGTGTATTTCATCCAACATGCCCATAGCCACAATCCAAGTAGCCCTCAATACCCATCCCCTAGCCCAGGATACTTCCTAACAGATACACACTACCACACCAACTACGTAGTAGATAAAGCCAACCATTCCCACATCAGGTCCATTACACATCAAACCAACGTCAAAAGGATGACGAACAGAGTGGATATAAGCAGACGTCATGTAATGTACGGATTTACTAACCTATCCGGATCGCATGATTGAAGAGTCAAGGGGATGGATACTAAACTGACCTAAGGCTTGGGTTGCCTAACTCATGTCTAGGATGCGTTCTGTAACCATTTGGTGGTTCTGAAGTTGTTAGCATCCTAGAGACTTGCTACGCCACTCACATAGACCAATATGGGTCCCACATGTGTAACCGGACAACCCTTAAGAAGATGTCAAGCTCACACATGCTTTTTACTAATGGTCCAACTCCCATTCATAAATTAACTAAGCTAAGGGCCATGGATATAGGGGTAAGGGTCCCAAATTCCCAACATTCAAAGTCTTGGGAATGTGTCCACTGTTGACCGTGAACTCTTCATGGTCGACTGTGGAGTCTTACGGTGAGCTCTACAGTTAACCGTTAGCTCATCGAGGAACAAATCTTGTCAGTCACTCGTCTCAGCTTCTGCAGTAACCTTGAGACAGAGAGGCTTCATGGTTAGCCGTGGCCTTACACGGTTAGCCGAGAGCTAACTGGAGTGCAATTCACGGTCAGCTACCTAAAGCCTCACAGTCGACCTTGAGTCCTCCATGATCAACCGCGACCCTTCAGAAACCGAATCTAAGAGGGTTTTTGGGGTGGATTTCGGGGAGTCCTTTACCCCACGTCCAATGGGGTTTCTAACACAACCTATGGGCAGTCTAAGGCTTCCATTTTGTCCATCATTACATCAGTCTAAGGTCCATTACATAATCTACCATTAACCACATTAATACTCCACCTACCATCCATAACGACATAAATGAGCTTAAATGAGGGTAGTTACATCAATAAAAGCGTAGAATCAACAATCTAGCATATATAGTGTTTTAAACATTCATTCACTTGCCTCAAATGCGTTTGCACAAAATCCCCCTTCTTGGTGCCTAGGGTTTGAATGCCTCTTGCTAACACAAGCCCCCACTCATGCCAAATCACTTGTCTACATGCCAAATAAGAAGGAAGTGAATGCATGGTCTTAGCATGAAACAAATGAAACTACATGAAGATTGGGGATGAATGGCTTACTTAGAAAGTGAAAATGGGGAAGAAGAAGTTGAGGAAGATGATGGCGCCCCTAGATGCTTAGAGAACCTTGGAAATGCTTGGGGGAGTTGATCTACAATATGGGAGAGGTAGAGAAGAAATAGAGAGCGGGGAGGGAGATGCATGAAATGAAGGGGAAATGGTGTTTAAGCTTGTAGAGTGGGTTTATGCTAATTACAAAAGGGGGCATAGGTTCTTGTAGGGAGAGTTATGGTATTTACAAATAAGGGCTTTGGTGGGCTATTTTAGAATGGGCTCATAGGTGGATTTTAGGGCGCCAGATCACAACGGGACCGACATGGGAAATGTCATGCATGAAGAGAACTACCCAATGCACCCAAACTACACTAATTTTCTAAAATTGCATCTAGCCCCTCCTAGTTTGCCTAAATTACGAAACACCCCCTACAACTCTCAAACGTGTCCAGATCACTCTGAAAATCGTCAACGCTAACCTCCACGCTAAATCTAACGTGTTAGGCTACTAAACCTGATTAACTAACCTCAATCCTAATGATTAACACTAATCCACTTAATCAAGGCCGAGGGCCTTACAGCTAGAAGGATACATGCACGAGTATGTAATTAAGATCCTGTAATGCCATATAATGCTATGTTACAATTGTTGACAAGCCAAATAATGAAAACAATTAGCGATGCCTAGGTCATGGGAATTGGGATTGCATATTCACATGCGACAACAATACCATTCAGCCCTTTGAGATCATTAGATCCTTGATGTCCTTAGATATCATTTCTAGGTGCCTCTGATGGTAATTGACATCATTTTCCCCAAGTCATTATACCCTTGACTTAGTGTTGCACCCATGCTTTCCCAGACAATCCGTAAGTAAATGTTAGCTCAAAGATCACTTATCATTGGCCTCAAAATTAAATCATAACTAGGCAAGGCTAAGGGTCCCATTTCATGTTGAAAATATCTGAGGTTCTCTAACCAAGAGGTACTTGCATTCATCGGCTAGTTGTGGGGTTACTAGTTACTACAACTAGCCGTGGAGTCCTTATGGTTAGCCGACGTTCAGAAACCCTAAAAAACTTCTCTTGGTTTTTGATAACTGAAGAGTTGTTACGGTTTGCTATTGGTGAGTCAATGGCTAGTAGAAAATGAGTCTTCGGTTAGTCGAAGCTCCCAGGAAATGCATCAGGTGGTGTCCGAATTGGTTTGATTCGAAGGGAAAGAGTCGCCCATTCACACCATTTGTACACTAAACATGAATGCCCTCATTAAGCATACACCACTCTAATTGTAAAGGCCTTCAACATTAGGGGTTCCCATAAACATGCATGTGGTCTAAAAACACAAAATTAGCTTATATAGTTGTCTAAAACTTGAGTACAATCATGAATCAAATAAGTTAAGCATACATGCATATGCATGACAAATTTACAGTTGTTTGCTTGCCTTGAGTTTTAATTTGGGAAAAATATTTGGAAATTTTGCCAACCCAAAGCACAAGCTCTCCTCCAAAATGCAAGCCCCAAAATCCTATCAAAACCCAAGCTCCTATAAGCCTTTCTTCAACCTCCCCAAAGAAAAAGAAGGATTTAGGGCTTGCATGCAACCAAAAGAAGAAATTGGGGAACCTATCAAGGAGAAGAGGGAAGAAGCTTACCTCAGCATGAAAGAGGGAGCAGAAATCCAAGATACCAAGCCGTCGTTGGAGGCCTTGATCGATGGAGAAAATGGAGAAAATGAGAGGCGAAGAAGAAGGAAGATGAGAGAAGGAGGAGAAAGAGCTGGAGCAACAAGGGATCGGCCCTTATATTGGATGGGTTTTGGGAAAGTACAAGTCCTTCCACTTAAATGACTTGGCGAGCAAACTTTCAGAAAATGGTGTATTTCTGGCTATCAAAAGGTCTCAGCCCCTTAACGAGCATTTTTTTCGAAATTATGTCCTCCACCTAATGAACCTAAAATTGAAAATTTCTGAAATGACGGTTAACCCCTCAAAGTTTCCCAAAATTGAAAACTAACCCTCCTAAGCATCTAACTTGGCCCAAAAGCTATCAACACAACTGAATCACTAATCCAACACCTAAACCCACTTAATTAACATTTGCAGATTAATTGACATACGCGCAATTAATTAAGGCCAGGGTCTTACACTTTGTAATCTTGACTGGCCTGTTCTTAGTCATCAAATGAAAATTATGAATCTGTTGATCCACATGATTCTGACAAAACAACACCAATAAGATGTAGGATCAAATGAACGAATCCAATCAACAAAATGAACATCCACACGACCATTATACTCAATCACAAGACTGTAATAATCACTTTTGAGTCCCAATGAAAACATCAAACACATCATAAAGATAGCCGTAAATTCTTAGCTAAACCTTCCGCATCATACTGCATTAACATAATCATTAGAAAAAAAAAAAAAAAGAAAGAAAAAAAAAATGCTCCAAGAGCTGTATCAATACTATGGAAGAAAATAATGGAAACATCTTCAAATCCTCTCCACTCTTCTTGAGTGTAGGTTTGATGCAATTCAAAATTCACTAGCCCTCCAAGAAGTGAAATTTCACCCCTCGATTTAAAAAAAAAAGGTGAATTCATGTTCTTGTGGTTTTTTTGTATTAATCAGTATTATTTGTTACCATTGTCAGATGACTACCTGGAATGAAAATATGCACTAATTTTTCTCTAACCACACCAGGCTGTGGGTGTCGGAACTTTCTCAGGAACTACCGCAGCTGCTTCTGCTGCTGCCATCAGGTGATGTTTCCTCTATGATGATTGTAGACCTTTCATTGATCTGATCTAATTTATCTTTCTATTAAGTTGCTTTTCACATTATTTATTGTCCATAGAGGTGTTTAGGTGACTTCTCTGGACATTTTTAGTTTTTCCCCCTTTCATGCAGAGAAGTTGGTAAAATGGGCTATTCTATTTGTTGGCTACAAATTGATTCCTACACATCCATATATTGCAATTATATGTTGTTTGTACAATTTCTATGTTAGTTAAATGATGTTGGATTGTCTAAAAATTGGCATTGTTGTTGGCTTACCTAGTTATCTTTCCTATGATTGAAGATTGTGCGTTTTTACAATAAGGGGTGAGTATTAGTTCTCCAGATTAACAATAGCCTGCAGCATGATTGGAAACTACTCAATGCAGCAATTGGCGGACAAAAGTTGCTGGCTCAAGTCACATAACCAGTGCAACAAAAAGGGGGGCATCAAAGGGGGAGTTGAGAAGGGGACATTGATAAGGGTCCATCAAGGGAAGGGCTATTCTTAAGGTAGTAACACGGATAGATAGGGGATACTGAAAGGGCTCGAGAATGGGCCACTCAAGAAGGAGCCATCATTAACCCATTCACGGGCATCACTTATTAGCTTGCATTCCATGTTTTACATATTACATAATATTTCAAAATGCATATTCATCAATTTATATAACCAAGTTTGTTATTTACTCGTGAAATGTCATAGTTTCGACACCTTGTCCTTCTCAAACATCATTGTTGGACTACATGGGTCCTTTTAAAACTGATGCGGGATCAAAGGGCCTCTGTCGACTGCATGGGGCACACCCTTCGCACTAAAACCCCAAGGCACACAGGTGAATCTAATCTAGTTTTATCTACATGGATAGCCACTTTCCCTTTTTGATCAGAACTCTTAATAATATTTTTGACTGATTAGCATGAAGCCTGTAGCTAGTCGTGAAGTTCTTTTCCGCTAGTGTTAAGCCTTGTATCAAGTGTGAGGTGCATAACTCTCCTGTTGCGAGAATTTCGTTTAGAGATTTGTGCAATTTGCATGTAGGGATGTAAATAAACAAGCCAAACTAAGTGTGTAATATATGCATATAACAATATAATTGTGTGTGTGTGACTATATATATATATGTAAGTGCATTTATAGTATGTGGGCCCTACATGAAAATAATATTACACAAATGTATAAATTTAATTGTATAATTATACAAAACATAGTAATACAAAAACTCAAATGAGCCAATCCCAGCTTGAACTCAAGCTGAACTCTTAAGAAGCCAAGCTTGAGTCGAGCTGAACTTCAGGTCAATCTGAACTCTCAACAAGACAAGCTCAAGCCAAGCCGAGCCGAGCCGAGCCTAACAAACTCTAGCAGGAGCTTGGCTATGTGCTAATTGAGCCAGCTTGAGCTCAAGGCTAGTCAAACTGAGCCAAACTAGCTTAGGTTGCTGACATCCCTATACATGTGTCTTTACTTGCATGTGTTCACAACCTGAAACCTCTTTTTGATTGTATTTATCTAGCAATTCAATTTCATGCTATTGTTGACCCTAGTTACTGTTTAATTTGTTATTCTTTTTAGTCGTTCAACTTCATTGAACACATTATTAGGGTGCATTTGGCGTCGTGCCATTCGGATTGTTCCTTGTTCCCACGAGATGAGACTGCGGAAAATAGGTTTGGTAAGTGTAATCATTGTTCTGAATTTTAATCTCGATGGAAGGAATCCCAAAATCTTAACCCGCCGGCATTAGACAGTTGGAATGAAATTACTTTATGTTTTTTTTTAAGAAACAACTTGCCGGCATAGTTGCTCCCTACTTATCTCTTGCCTTCTAAAGAAGTCCATTTAAAGACTCCAAATCCTCACTTATCCTAAAGGTAGGTCCCTTCTTCACAATCTCAAAGAAGGTGGCCCCCACTTTGTAATTTCTAAAGGTGGGTCACATGGTCACAATCACAAAAGATGGGCCCATATTACAATTCTTATAATGGTAGGACCACATTGTAAATCTTATGAATGTGGGCCCTATGTTCTAATTTCTAAAGCTGGGCATCATGTTGTAATTTCTAAAGGTTAGTCCCGTATCCACAATCACAGAAAAAGATGGCCCCCACTTTGTAATTCCTAAAGGTGGGTCATATGGTCACAATCACAAAAGGTGGACCCACATTTTAATTCCTATGAATGTGGGCTCACATTGTGAATCCTATGAATGTGGCCCTGTGTTTTAATTTCCAAAGGTGGTTACCACATTGTAATTTCTATAGGTGGGTCTTGTGCTCACAATCACAAAAGAGGGGCTCCACATTATAATTCCTTTAAAGGTGGGTCCACATTGTAAATCCCATGAATGTGCCCCTGTGTTCTAATTTCTAAAGGTGAGTCCTATGTCCATAATCTCAAACATGGTTCAAAATAGCAGATGCTATGTCGGCTGTTGCGGTTGAGGCCGCTACTGTTGAAGATAACAGGGCTGTAGTTCACTTTGATGGGAGTCTTGATCGCGACAAAGTTTGATTGGTTGCGCAGGGTTATAAGCAGGAATATGGAATTGACTATGAGGAGACATTTGTACCAGTGGCTAAAATGACCACTGTTCGTTAGCATGTTGTTATTGAGAAGATAACTTTGCCTCATGTCTCTACTCTTAACCAGTTAGTAGATATATTCACGAAAGCTCTTCCCAAAATGCATCATCATGATCTCACTAGCAAATACCACATTAATTTGAGGGGGAGTGTAGAAGATAACAGGGCTGTAAGATAACAGGCCCTGGGCCCAGCCCAACAAGGCCCATATACTGCCTCCCACACGTGGGATTTAGGCTAGATTGTATATAGCTGATTTCTCTCATCTTCAGTCCTTGTATAGATTAGGAGATATTCTTTTTATTCTTTCTTTATTCTAATTTGTATTATTAGCATGTTTAGAGCCTTTGATTGAGGCATAATGTCATTATAAATATACACAGTCGATCCTCTATTTAGGTATCACTTTCTCCCCAAACTTTTTCTTCTCTTCTATTCTTCCATATTTTAATAGCTACGCTATTTTGAAAATAGCAGCACTATGTTCTAAAACCTAATAGAGCCAAGCAATTTTAATTTATGACACTGGTTTTCCTATTTCTTCTCAATAGTCTTTCCCATGGTTGTGTCTACCCTTATATGGTTTCAAATCACTAAAAAACACAACATTAGTTGCTACACAAGATTCAAAAAATTCTCAACACTTCAAAAATTCACACCACTACACCGCCACGTATGGCCACAACTGCTACGTATTGCCCACTGCATAGCAATTTGGCCATTGGCCGCTGGGCCCGCCGCAACCACTATTTTTATCCTTGATCACAAAAAATTGTGTCTCCACTTTGTAATTCCTAAAGGTGGGTCACATGGTCACAATCACATAAGGTGGACCCATATTGTAAATCCTATGAATGTGGGCTCCATATTCTAATTTTTAGAGGTGTATGCCATGTTGGAATTTCTAAAGGTGGGTCCCATATTCACATTCACAAAAGGTAGCCCCACAATATAATTTCTATAAAGGTGAGCCCACATTGTAAATTTTATGAATATGAGGGCCATGTTCTAATTTTTAAAGGTGGGCATCATGTTGTAATTTCTATAAGTGGGTCCCACATATGACAATAATAGAGTGTTGAAGACAATAAAAGATGTGTCCTACATTGTAAATTGTATGATTATCTTGCTTCTGTTCCTTGGAACAAAACTATTATATTGTTATTAAACAAGTTCCATACAACATATTCTCAATAGAGTAGTGTAATATAATGTTGCCAACCAAGTTCTGCACAGTATAGACTCGGCATAATTCGATCTCAACACAACCTGATCTAAGCACAGAATTGGGAACAACACAAGAACGACGCCAAATACGCCCTTAGAATCCAAACAGGAACTGATTCTAGCCGTGATAATTTGCGTATTGTCCACAATTGAAATTCACATGGTTAAGAGGATTTATCATCTCCTTGGACTGCTATACACATGTAAACCATTGACTTGTGATTTTCTGTTTAGAAAATTCTGTAGGAGGCTTAGGAATGAGAGAGGATACTTTGGTAGTAGGATATTTCTTCTACCATAGAATTAGCGTAAATAAAATAGAAAAAAAAGGAACTTTTTACAAGAATGAATATAGGAAAAGCTATGAGGCCAAATGGCATTTCAATAGAGGCTTGAAAATGCGTAGGAGATTTTGGATGGGTTTGATTAACTAGGCTCTTCAATAAGATATTAAGGACAAAGAGAATGCTGGATGAATGAAGTATAAAGGTTGTAGTACCTACATAAAAGAACAAAGAAGATATAAAAAGTTAACAATTATCATGGGAATAAACTTGTGTGATTGTGTCATGCTATGAAACTATGGGAGAGAGAAATGGAACAAAGATGGATAAAAGATCAAGAGATTTGAAATCAGTTTGGTTTCATTTATGGAGTTCAACTATAGAAGCTATCTTCTCATACAGTTAGTGGGAAACTATGGAGAGAACAAGAAAAATCTCCATATGGTATTCAACAATCTAGAGAAAGTGTACGGCAGGGTGCCTAGAGATTTGAAATGGTGGGTTTCAAATAAAAAGTGTGTCGCGAGATGGTGAAGATCCCATTTTTGGTTTTAGCTGAATGCTACATGGAGGAGTATGAACAGAGGAGGAAGAAGAAGCTTCCATGAGCACAGCAGCCCCCTTCTTCCAGTTTGCCCAGACCTCTTGGGTATAATCCAGGGATGCTTCCATTATACACCAGCCCATTTATCTATTTTCCTGTCTTTTGAGTTACTGTGAGGTCTATCTTAAGGGCCTATTTGGATGTATGGTGAATTGAAGTATGGTGAGGTGAAGCCTCAAATCAAGAGAGAATAAAATATAAGGTGTTATGATGGTGTTTTGTTTTTAGTTGTTTGGTATGGAATCTTTTTAACTTTTTGTATAGAAAAGTGGAGGCTTTTTTTTTTTTTGTGGAGAAAGGAGGTTGCTTTTTTTACTTTTTTTGAAAAATTTGGAGGGAATTTTGAAATTGTGTACTTTTGATATGACCCCTTGTCATTTCTTGTTTGGATTCACTTTACTTTTAACTAGTTAATTGCCAAACACGCCTTAAGGATATTTCAGTCTTTTATTTATGTTATTTTTTGGCAGCCAGGATTAGTTTTGGGGCTGGGTTTCAGTGGCTCAGATGTCAGCGTTAGGGCTGTATTTTGGCTAAGTCATATAAGCAATGAAACCATAAAAAAGGGCAGGTCTTTGGGGAGATTCGACTGAAAAGGTGTCATTTGGCATTGCCGACTGCTGGAAGAAGAACGTGTTCTCCTCCTGCACAGCTGCTGGACAGCAGTTGTTCTCTGCACTCCCGCTTGTTCATCTTCTTGTTGTTTTTGCAATGTTTGGAGGTGTGGGATTTTCCTGCACAACTGATGTACAGCAATTGTTCTCTGCACTCCCTCTTGTTCTTCTTCATCTTGTTGTTTCTTCAATGTTTGGAGGTTTGGGATTTACTGTTGGGCATTTGTCGTACTCCGAGTCTTCGTTTCCAGCCACTGTGGTGTTCGGACAGCAAGCTGCCTTCTGGTTTCTGGGATTGTAACCCAGCTGAACCCAGTTTTCAGCTAATTCAGTTGTCTGCAGGTTGTCACTGCAACCAGCCGTGCACCAGTTGGTATCAGAGTGAGTTCATGTCCATGCATGTTGCTGAGGTGGTGACTGTGACATGAGGTCTGTCCTGGTTCTGTGAAGAAGATAGAAAAGAGTCAAAATTTGGCAATCAAAGGAAGTAATTTCTGAAGCCGACTTGGAGGAAAATATTGTGTCAAGCTTTAAGGCCATACACAGGGAATGAAGATAGACAAGAAAATTAGAAGTTTGTATGATGAATTTTCGACCCAAGAGGACACTTGCAAAAATCGAGGTCGAGTTCTTCCAAAAGAGGAGACTGATGCAGCTCATAGTTCGTCATTTGGCTGTATTGGGGCCTGGCCCATTATTGGGTCTTTTACCTCTTCTGTTTTTCATCTTCTTTTATATTATGTAGCCCATTTGTTGAGGGCATTTTGGACATTTCTTCTTCTTCTTCTTTTTATTAGTTTTATGGCTTTTTGTGAAACCTATTTAAGGAATGAGAAGGGGAGAGAAGATGTGCTTTTGGATACTTGAAGAAAAAAACCAGTAAACCTGTAAACAGGTTGTGTTTGTTGCAACAGATTTGCGTTGGGCAATCTGGTTGCACCACAAGATGTTATATTGACATAATTAAAGACATGCACGAGGGAGTGATAACTAGTATGAGAACTATCTGGGGAAAGACAAGTTAGTTTCTAGTGAGCATAGGTTTGCATTAGGGTTCAACTTTAAGCCCTTGTCCTTTTGTTCTATTTATTGACGAGTTAACTACTCATATTCAAGAGGAAGTACCTTGGTGTATGTTATTTGCAAATGATTTTAGTATTTCTGGATGAATTGAGAGATGATTTGAATGCGAAACTTGAGAGATGGCTGGATGCTTTAGAATCTAAGGGTTTAAAATAAGTTGTACAAAGAAGGAATATATGAATTGCAACTTCAGTGGGTATGTAATTCTTGTGAGAATAGAAGCTTAAGAGATACCATGGTGAGATTATTTCCTATATCCTAGCTTTATAATGAGTAAAAATGGAGAGATTGAGGATGATGTCAAACATTGGATAAGAATTGGATGGTTGAAGTTGAGACTTTTTCTTAGAGTGCTTTGTGATCAGCATGTGCTAACATGATTGAAGGAACAATTTTATAAGACAACGATTAGACTAGCTATGACCTATGGATTGGAATGTGGACCAATCAAGAAACATCACTTGCACAAAATAAGTGTGGTATGGAGATGAGAATATTGGGATTGATGTGTGGTAACACTAGGATATATAGAATTAGAAATGAGCGCATTTTGGAACATTAGAGGTAGGTTTAATAGGTGATAAATTAAGGCTCATTTGAGATGGTTTAGACATGTCCAATGCAAGTTGGCTCCAGTGAGAAAAAAAGGTTTTCTATGTAGGTTGATGGCCCCTCAAGGAAAAGGAGTATGCCAAAGAGGACATGGATGGAAGTAGTGAGGATAGATGTAAAGAAGTGCAACCCATATGAGGATTTGGCTCAGGATAGTCTGGAATGGCAAAACAGAATTCATATAGCTAGTTGGGACAAGGCTTTGATGATAATGATGTAATGATTTGATGTTCAGCTATAACTGCTACAGTTGAAGTTTGGATTGTTCTCTTAAAATGTAATGAATGTGACTACTATGTAACTTGATAACAATGTTTATTATTCTTTTCTTATACCAGTTGCATGCTTTATCTGCAATGATGTCGGTTGCATTCTTTTTCTGCAGTTATGCCGGGTTCCCAATTCATCTTGAGGTAGACTGGAATGCTCATTATAGTTTTTGGCCTGCTGCTACATGTTGCTGAATTTTGCCATTAGTAGAAATGAAATTTTATAGTCTGCAATATGGTTCTTCTTGAGCCCAATTTAAATCGATTTGGATTTGAAATATTGCTTCAAGTTTTCTTAAGGAGCTGAATCGGAGTTCTGATATTTAATGTTGGAGATCATTTTGGGCGTGGTCAAATTGGTCCAGGCTGATAAAAGCTTGGCCAGGCCCATTCCTTATTTTCCTCAATAGACAATAATCAGCATTTGATATTTCCTTGTATCTGCAAGACTGCAGCTGACTTATAATATTGTTTTCTGATAGATGATTAACTATTCTAGATGTATCCCCTGTTACTTTTTTTTTTTCATGGCGATGTATCCCTGTTACTCAACATGTTTGTGTCATATTCCATGAGTGAAACTCAAAAGACATAAGTTAATCTTAGTATGACTATAACCTATGGTATCTCAGTACTAGAACGATATTGAAGCTATAGAATAGATGGACAGTTAATGTAGGCTTGCTAGCTAGGTAAAGGTGCTAAAGGTTTTCTTGTCTGCCCTCTTTTCCTCTTTTCATAGATGGGTATCAAAGGATGGCCTTGGAGCTATTGGACGCCTTTTCATTGGTCTGGCAACCATCAGTGATGCCCTAGAGCAAGAAAAGTTGTGATGCGCATGTCATCTAGCTGAGAAACATTGCTATCTTTTCCAGGTGGACGCTTTGGAAATCTATTCGATGATGACCCCAAGCAATGGCGTCTGTATGCAGACATCATTGGCAGTGCAGGAAGGTCAGAATTGCATCTCCTAGAAATGAATGAAGTTTAAAATTGACTTGGAAAATATTAAAGAACATTCACTGTTGAACCATATTATGCAGTATTTTCGAGCTATGTACACCAGTATACCCAGCATATTTTCTCCCTCTTGCATCCTTGGGGAATTTTGCCAAGGTACTTGCATTTTCATTGAACGCATGCCCATTAGTGAATAGCCTAACTCCTTACAAAATTTTACTGTCTTTTGTTCATATCCAATGATATTGTTGTGATCCATGTTTTTGGATTTGTTCAACCATTGCTTCTGTGGAAATCTCTTAAGATTCCAGAGTAATGTTTCTCTTACAGGTTTTTTTGAAAATGGTTTATTGCCCTTCAATATGAATTTCATCATTGTTAGAGCCTTATCCCATCAATATAGAGTTGGCTTAAAGACTTTTACTCCTAAACTCTATCTGTATGTGAATAGAACTTTGGCAATATTTTGTTACTGCTGATTGCTGATCTGGCAGAGCATCCTTTATCCAGGCTTGGGACATGTAATGATGAAGCATACATGAAGGGGAAAAGGGTGATCTACATTAGGGCACGATTGTGCAGTGCCGTGAAAACTGGTTCTGTGGACAATGCAGAAAACCAAGCCCTACACCCGTCCACTGGAAACAGTTTTCTGCGGAATCAGGGAAAAGTTGGTTCATTTTCCTGCTTTTGTTCATGGAAAGACAGCTGTACCAAACATGGAACTTTGAGTTATGCAGAAAACATTTCCACTTTCCATGATTTTTCCACAGAAAAATCACCACACAAGTGTGCTCTTAATAACATTTATCTCTCTCTCATTATATATATAGAAATATGGATTTTCAGCCACTCATTTCATGCCACTCTTTGGGAGATTTGTTGTTGTACTAAGTGTGAGAACCACGGTGGCCATCAAACCAAAAGGCTGAGATCAGGTTACACCTGGTCCTTCTGATGATTCATTTCAGTTGAACCGTATTATTAAAAGATGTCATTAATTTATAAAAAAAAAATTAAATATGTAACAAATAAATCAGAATAAGTAATATAAGGTGTATAGAGAAGTAAAGAAATCATAATCGAACACTTTTTTTTTTTTAATTTCTTTCAATTTGAACCTAAGTTACAAAAAATTGCACTTCAAATATTATTGCTTGTTACTAATAATATTCTACATTTTTTTTTTTTCATGTAACTTCTGCTCTGTGTGTGTCCGTGTGTCTGTGTCTATCAATTATCACTTTCAATCAAAGTTCAAAAAATCGGCTGAGTCCGAATTGACTTGGACTCTGCACATACCGAGTCAGGTCCTATGGGAGTCGGACTCGAATAATGTGACTCAGCCAAGTCTTATGGACTTGGCCCTCCAACCATTTTATTTGAAATTGGGACTCGGCCCCACTCGGCCGAGTCTTATGTGACTTGGTCGAGTCGGGCCCTGGGTCCGATTTTTGAAACCTTGCTTTCAATCAGTCGGCCAGCTTCAAAAAAGCTGGTCTGTGTGCATGGTCCAATTGTTGAACTGTGCAATTCACATTGTGCACGTAGGTATTACCATTTTTGTCCTACCAACCTGCAGAAGGCGGTGGTCCTGACTCTCGAGTCCTGATTTAAATCGTCTGAACAGGCTGGTCTGGCCACTATGGTTATATTTGGTGTTCAAACATTGTTTATATTATGAAACCCTTGAAATCTGTTTCTTTTGATTCCTTTAGATTTACAATTGTCCAAGCAATGAAGCTGAACCTGCTATCTTTCTATGCATTCTTTGTATCACTCATTAACACATTTTTAATGGGGTAAATTTGTTCTATAGTCCCTGCATTTTGGCCTAATCATCCAGAAGTGACTATAGTATAGGGAGTTATTTTTAGTCCCTCTTTTACAATTTGTTTAAACGATTAGTCGTTTTTGTCAATCAATTTAAAAATGACATAATGCCCCTCCATTTTTCTTCTACACAGGCATAATGAATTCCAAATATTTATTCAAATGGTGTTTCTCTGCCTCTTTTTCCTTCAACTCTGTGAGAATAAACAAAAACTATATGATGCCTGTGATTGGACCTACTTCACTCAGTTTTAGGGCAAATGAAAAATGCTAGAACTTTTCAGGCAAAATTAGATTTGTGGAGTGAATCATGTCTATCTTCTACATTACTGGTAGGGTGGCAATAGGTACCCATTTACCCAGACCTACTATAGAAATAGGGTTTGGTTACTAATTTTTTAGGCTTTTTAACTTTTGGGACCTATTGAACTGGACTTGAGTATATCTGGGTTGATGATTGGGTCCAAGTAGTTCCACACCTGTGGACCATACACAGACCTGACCTATAAGAAGAGGGCTGGGTACTTATTTCGGTCTATTAGTTTTTGGGTTTACGTTTAGGTCCGTTGACTTGGACCACTAATATTCGGGTCTGGTTCTTGGTCCATATAGTTTTAGACCTGTGGACTCAAACTAGGACTTAACTTTAAAAATCAGGTTTTGTGCGCTCATGTTGTACCCATTTAGTGATTAGCTATGGGTCTGGATCGGCCGAGTTGGACTAAAAAATATTCAAGTCTAGGTTTGGATCTGTATGGTACCAGACTTGTGGTCGTGGACCTGTGACGCAGTACTGATTTGACGCAATCCAATTATTGAAAGGCCCAATCGGTATACGTAGAACAACCAATAACCAGAAAATTTCCATCCAACAATATGACATGCAGGATAATAATAGAATCTACAGAAATTAAAATGACGCAAGGAATGAAGAAAATAAACCTAACACACCTTAAAAGCGTCTTTCTCAATCTCTATACATCATATGAGACTATGAAAGAGGGACAAAACAACGCATATAGGATTGCTTTATTCCTGAAAATAATAAACTGCTTAACATGAACTGCCTATACAGTCAACCACTGTTGTTCTTCGATAGCACTAAAAGCAACAACCAAAAACCCTGACAATCCTACTATAGTTGAATCCTAATACAAATAGAAATCTCAGCCAATGTTTCTAAATCAATTGCTATGAAAATTTGTAAAGAAATTAATCAAAATGAGCAATTTTCCGAAACTAGAGTTGTCCCAGATGGCTTGCAGCGGATCTGGGGTGGGGCCCACATGGCTTACCTTTTGATCAAAAGATCCATACAAATTTGAAGCATTCTCTTGGGCGACCCTAGGGGTGCCTGTTTTTCATAGATTGGGCCAGTTTTGACCTATTTATCTCGTGTCCAAAAATCTAGCACGTGAGGCCCTGTTCATGTATTCAATTTTCCTGAATGTTGCATATAGCTCCCTGCTCTTTATTGTCTTCAAAACAGTCCATGAAATTCACTGTTATATAATAACAGCCCTGCAAATTGGTTTTCTTCAATATTTGGGACTGTTTGAAGCCCAATTCTTCACCAGGTCTTGTTTGTAAGATACCATGTACCAACCCAAAAGCTTAAGTTGATAGGTGGAAGGTCTAAACGGGTATATGAAGTCGTATCAAAACCATTACTTAAGCGATGTGTGATGTGAGATTTTTCCAACACTCCCCCTCACTTGCAGGCCCAACAGATTTCATGGACGGGCCTTCCACATAGGCTACGCAAGAACGACAGAAACCCGCTCTAATACCAAGTAAGATATCATGTACCAAACCAAAAGCTTAAGCTGATAGGTGGAAGGCCTAAACAGGTATATGAACCCTTGTCAAAGGTATTACTTAGGCGAAGTGGGATGCTCCAATTGCCACAAGTAAGCTTTGGCAACTTCTTGTAAAGTCCAGACCAAATGCTGACAAGCCCCAACAACAATCATTTCGCTGAACATACCAAACTCCAAGTGTAAATAAAGCTGAGTCTAAATTAACCCATTTCCATTAACTATCCTTTCCATACAAACCGAACCCCTAGTCATCAACAAAACAACTAATACCCCTTTACATATAGATTAAGAAGCCATCCAAATTTCAAAGCCAACCGAAGTGGAAAAATCATTGCAATGATAAGGGAGCACGACTTGATTTTACAATTTTTTTTTTCAATTGGTTGAGGGTAAGAAGAAAATGAGAAAGTGAGAGAAATGGAGAGAGTTTCATACATTTAGGTATGTACACTAGTAAAATATCATTGGAAATGCCATTGGTAAATGGACAGAATTGTGGGGGGGTGGGGGGGTGTGGGTGTCGGTGCAAGAGAGTAGGATGTCATTAGAAGAGGTGAGAAAGAGGGATTAGTGTACGGGTATTGTTTTGTTGACAAGCGGTATTCAAATATGGTCAAAACCATTTTAACTGTGGTTATTGTCACTGCTGAGGGGGCATATATGTCAATTTGTAAGAGCCTAGGACCAAAAAAGAGTTCCCAATACTGCATGGACTTTTGGATAATTAAGGTAAAAGGCAGGGACTATAGAGTAAATTTCCCTTTTTATATAGTGATCATCTTTACTTCAGTTTTTATTTACTTTATTCACAGTGGGAAATTTGGAATGCTCACTGCAATATGAAGTATTGCATAGCTTAAAGCTTAAAATTGGTTATGGTATTTTAACAGGCTATAGCAAGAGGACTAAAAGACCCCTCATTTCGTGTGATTCAAAATCATTTTGCCACAGCTGGAAATCTTGGAGAGGTTGCAGCAAAGGTAAAGTATTAAATTAGGCCATAATGTAATTCATTTCTAATAATACATTTAAAAAAGGTTTACTAAGCATGGTTAAAGACAAGCCTGCAGCACACTTGGACGGTTCTCATTCTCACAACCAAAAGGTTGCAGGTTCAAATCACATTAGCTATGCAAACAAGTGTATTGAAATGTAAAGGAATATTATAAGTGCAGCAGCATTCTTATTGAAGCACTTTCTCCAATTCGGTTGCATTTTTAATAGTTGTGATGATTTTGGGAACTAGATCTTCCGTAGTTTTATTTTTATTTTTATTTTTTTAATGTATCTCTAATAAGTTTTAGGTCGCAAAATCATTATGGATTTTTTGTTGCTGCACTTCTCTTATTACTATAATGTTTTGATTTCCCCAACCAAAAAACCCATGAGCAATGGTGGAAGGAGAAAATTATTTTTCTTGAGGGGCCACAATGTAAACTTTTATTTTTAGGGGCTATTATGCAAAAAATGAACAAGCTAAAGAAATCCACAACATTGAAAAATGCTATAAGCTTTTTTTTTCTTATTTTCCTTTCCACCAAGGCATAGTACAAGGGTATGTAGTGGATCCCCAAAGTCATATAGGTCTTGTATCATTATCTTGTCTTAAATTGTTGAACCTATTGAAGTTTATGGACTAAATCAGTTGTGTTTCAAGGAATTTAGTGTCATTCTAAGCCTCTCTCTCTCTCTGTTTTTTTTCTCTTTCATTTTTTTGTTTTCTTTTTTTTTTTTTTTTTTTTTTTTTTTTTTTTTTTTTTTTTTTTGTTTTTAAAATCCTGGCCTATGAGCAGTTTACGTAGTTCTTATCATTGATATTTGCTCTCTTTGTGCTTTTTCTTTCATCCGTGATGAATCCTTCTGATTCCACGTTGTACTGTAATTGCTGCCAGTCTCAAGTAGGCCCAATAAAGTAAATGCCACAAAGAATCACATAGGAACCTGTACTATATTACTTTAAGAGCACATTTACCTACTTGGTATCAAATTCCTGGGAACTCATGGTGAAGGGAATTTTATAGGAGTCCTAATGAGATGAGAAGTAAAAGGGCTAAGTTGTAGATTTAGATGAGACCACCACTTCTCTAGGATTTAATTTACTGTGGTGATGGATATGTAATTCTTTCATTTCAGATTAAAATTACTTGATGGCCTCTAGTGCATCTTTACCTTTAATCCTTCATTTTTAGCCCCTTTGATATAAATAAAATGGGCCCTAAGATTAAAAATAAAAATAAAAAAAAAATCAATTTCATGGCTGTCGCAGCCCTTTTAGCCAATAATGTCGGTTATGGCTATCATAGCTGATGTTATTGGCCGAAATTGGGGATATGGGACAATACTAAC
Organism: Persea americana; assembly: GCA_029852735.1. Taxonomy (NCBI): domain Eukaryota; kingdom Viridiplantae; phylum Streptophyta; class Magnoliopsida; order Laurales; family Lauraceae; genus Persea; species Persea americana. Next base: position 28,889,044 of record CM056819.1, read on the forward strand.
CAATAGTCAAGATTGTGTATTGGTCAGTCTGCTGCGCATTTTGCAGTGGCCGATGTGAAGCATATTAGCTCATATTTTAAGCCTTGAAGGAGGCACCCATATGCCAGATCTGAGAGGCTTTTGAGGTTGCCCTATGATTTGGAGCCTCTGGCACAAAATTCAGATTACATCATGAGTGGGCCTTATTTTACGAAATGGATGGAAGGTTGAAGAAACTTGGCCTACAGTCGACACTCAATACTCATGCAGAGCCCGTTCAGAAATATGCATCCAGAGCCAGCCTGATGAATTGACTATTCTGTCTCTCGGGCCTGGTGAATTACATGGTGTGTTACCTTGATTTGTCCATATCTATACCATAATCTTATGCGTGCCTGGATAGGAAAGAAAGCAAAAGAGCTGCATGTGGTATGAGCAGACCTTTTGAAGTTCCAATTATTAGTTTATTCTTGCATTTGTGAGATATTCTTTCCCTATTTCGCTGTGACTGGAATGTCCTGTCTCTCTCCAGTTCATTAAATTAAGTCTCATTCACTGCATGCCAGGTATATGTTTTAGTGCGTTCTGGGACCTATCTTGAAATTATTTGCATTACATGTTTCAGGAGGAAGTATGGGAAGTGGCAGCCCAGCTCCTTGGCCTCGTTCTTGGGATATTGATAATGGTATCTAATTAATGTATCGCTACTGTTCTGACCAGGATTGATCTTTCACTGTCTAGACCATTTCTCTTCTAGTGAGACTTGAGTAATTTTTGATAGAATATTTCTAATAAAATTTTTGGAATCGCATTGCAGGATACACCTGGACTCCAAAAATCATATCATATGTTAGTATTCACATGGTTGGGCATGCGGCTACTGCACCTTTGGTTACGTTACCAGTCACTTTCGGTCCTTAGATTTACCACGGTAAGTATCTCCAGAGCTTCTTATATTCACACTTTGGATGTCAAGCAATATCAACTCAGCAGGTAAGCACCAATATGGAATATATGGATTCATGTCATGTGTAGGAAAATATCCATGTGTAAGTAATTACGTGGAGTGGGTTTACATTAAATCTCTTAGATACATTTATCCCCAGACATCTCCCCTGGCGGGAGAATGCCTCATCAAGCTCACATCACGGTTGGCTGCTGTCAATGCACACGTGAGCCATGTATATAATCATGGTTTTATGGACACATGCAAGTCTTTGCACAAGCGGCTCCAAAAACCCTTACATTACAACTAGCAATTGATATAACAGTCAACAATGAATGATGTGGTGATGATTGATGTCAAGATCAATGATAAGAGAAAAATACTTCCTCTATGGTTGGAGACATCAAACCCCTTCCTAAAAGAATCCTAGCGCTGAGAGAGAATGCCATCTCCCTATTTGTGTCCAACCTCCTTGCCTCCATCTCCTCCCCAGAGCTTGAAGCAATGTTTTGCAGGGCAGGCAGGATCTTAGACTCCTTCATTCCTAAAGATACAACAAGAAGTAGAGGCAGAGGTTTTGCTTTTGTCAGATTTGGGTTGATGAGAGAAGCGGAGTTGTCCACTGAGCTGGCCAAAGGCAGATCGTGGGGCGGGGGAGGAGGATAAACGTGCAATTATCCAACCCAGGAAAGAAGATGGAGTCCTCCCAGCCAGCAGATCGGCTTCCGGCAGAGTCTTTCCTTGGTGATTCTGGAAAAACTGCTTCCTCTTTGGATAATCCTTTGTTTAATCCTCTGAGACGAATGACAGCATCCTTTGGTAGCGCCCAGCTAGAAGGTTGGATTCTTCAGAAAGGAGAGTCCCCTACGGTGAGAGTGGCTCCCTGGGTGATTAACGTAGGGAAGAGATCCCTCACCAATAGCTTGGTTGGCTTCCTGAAGCACTTAGAGCAACTCAGAGCATTGGCCGTCTAGTGTCTATCCTTGGTTGGAATCTCGTCAGGGGAAGCTACCTGCTAAGGTTAGGATGTTGGACTATTTCGCGGTTTGAATGCAGTTTGTCTCTGAAATGGGGGCAGAAGAGTGCCTCCTATCCATCAGAGGCGAAGAGGGTTCCCTTTTTCGGCGTATGGAAAGGTGGATGGAGATCCTCGGTAGGCCCCCAAGGAAGTTTGGTTGCGGTTCATAGGCGTTCCCCTACACCTGTCGAGGGAAGGATTCTTTAAGCTTCTTGGTGACTCCGTTGGCCAGACTCAATAGGTTGATCAAAGGACTATTCAACAAGAGGTTCTCCTTTTCGGCAGAGTTAAGGTGATGCGGGGTGAAATGAGAAGTCTCCCCAAGGAGATCTTTCTTTGGTTGGATAATGTCTTGGTGCCGGTGAAGTTGGAGGAAGAACCAATGGTCCTTCAGCAGAAAGGTGACTCAAAACCTGGATGGGAAGGAGGCTAGAGGTTTAGCACAATCCCTCCTTAGCTTTGATGGTGGATGCGAAGAGGGTGATGACACCATTGAAGAGGGTTGCAGCAATAGTGACCCAGAGATGGAGGTTGAAGATGATAGAATTTCAAAACAGATGTTGACGCTCGTGATTTTGCTAGGGCGGGCCGGGTTCGTGACCTTTTTAGAGGCCCTAAGCTTGGCGAGTTGGTGGAAAGATGGTGGCCCATTTAAGTAGCCCAATTTAAACATCAACTTTAACCCTAATGCTTCTGATTACCCAAGGCTAGGACGGAGATGTCTTCGAGAGTTTGCCAAGGGAAAGTTTAGGGCTTACCCTTGAGTCCTCTCTAAAAAGGGTTAGGGCCGCTGGTTCGCCTGGTTCATCAAATAACACAGTGGGATCTTTCTCCCCTTCTAAGCAGTTTCGTGATCTGACCACTCCCCTTCATTGCAGTGAAGATAGGGTGTCTTTGTCAACTCCAAGCACTGACGGAGGTGTTGACTCTCAGGCGAATGCTTCCATAGATATTCTAGGGCCTCTTTGGAAGTCTAGCTCCTCTAACTAGCTACCGAAGAAACTGAAGCTATGTGGGGAGGTTGTTGGGCTCTTTGTTACTAATTGTGATAAAGGTTGGGAGAGTCTGTTTGAGTTTGCCGAGGGCCGCCAAAAGCGGAATAAAGAATTATCTTCTCTGGATAAATCCAAGAGGAAAGGAGCTAGGGAGTTGCAAGGTCTCCAAAGTTCCATAAATTATGACAAAGGTGGGAGTAAACAAGAGGGGGCTGGTGGTACCAAGGCTAAGGTTGCTCAGTGCCCTCAGGTGGCATGCAAAGTATGCAAATGATTATTCTCTCTTGGAATGTTTGTGGTATGGGAAGCTCAAATCGGTGGGCTATTGTAAAGAGGGTAATTAGGTAGTCTAAGGCATCTCTGGTTCTAATTCTGGAAACCAAAATAATATCTATGGACGATAGTGTGGTGAGGCAAATTACTGGGTCTCTATTCTTTAATTGGGTGTGGTCAAATGCTGCGGGAACTTCTGGGGGTATTTTGTTGATGTGGGACTCCCGGAAATGGGTGATATTAGGTCAATGGACTGGGCTTTTTTCAATTTCCACTGTGGTGAGGGATGTGAAGTTAAATAAGGAGTAGATCATCTATGCTATTTATGGGCCATCCGGTAGTGGTAGTAGAGAAAGTTTTTGGAGGGAATTGGATTCCATTAGTAATAAATGGTGTGTCCCTTGGTGCCTAGGAGGAGATTTCAATATGATCAGATATCCTGAAGACATATCCTGAAGACAAATTGGGAGGATGTCATGTTTCCGCAGAGATGGTCTTCTCTAATTGGATTAATTCTCACGCTCTCTAGAATTTGCAACTCCATGGGGCTATATATACATGGTCGAGCCACCAAAAACACCCAATTTTATCTAGGTTGGACAGATTTCTCCTCTATGGTGATTGGACGGATTTATACCCAGATGTGCTGTAGAAAGCTCTTCCTAAACCAACATCAAACCACTGCCCAATTCTCCTAGACTCTAGGAAAGAGTGGTGTGGGCCACCGCCATTCCGGTTGGAACTCATGTGTTTCAAGGAGAAGTCTTTTCCCCTTTTAATCAGGAATTGGTGGAAGGAAATTTTGGTGGCTAACCCCGAGGGGTTAGTTCAATTGGCCTAGGATCGGAGGTTGAGGGTTCGAAACTACACTACCATACTAGGGCGACATGGGATTTACCCAAATCCCCTTGGGCCAGTAGGGATTAGTTCGGCCCAAAGGGCTGGGACACCCTCCCTTATCCAAAAAAAATAATAAATTTGGTGGCTAGTTGGGAAGGCTACAGAATAGTGACTAAACTAAAGAAGCTCAAGCTCCTTATCAAAGATTGGGCTGCTCGTCAATATCGAACCGTGGATCACTCTATAGCTGGCCTTCTACAAGAATTTCAAGAGATTGAAAAAAAAGAGGAATTGGGTGATCTCTCGTCTGGGGAGTCTCTTAAGAGACTAAACCTGAAACTTTCCTTTCAGAAAAAGGTTAAGGGGGAGGAGATTAAGTGGAGACAGAGATCTAGAGTTAAATGGCTTATGGATGGAGACAGGGACTCCAAATTCTTCCATAGTTTTGCTTCCTTCAGAAACAGGACCAACAAGATTGTAATATTGATGGATGGGGATAGGCGCCTCGAAGACAAAACTAGCATTTTCGATAACATTATCCAATTCTTCAATTGTATTTAAATGACTCTTGGAATAGGCCCTCTTTGGATCACCTTGATTTCAGTGTGCTTGGATTTGATGTTGCTGCTTCGCTGGAAAGTGAATTCTTGGAAGAAGAGATTAAAGCAGCTGTGTTTGACTTGGGTGATGATAAAGCTTCGGGGCCTGATGGTTTTCCATTGGTTTTTTTTTTCCAAAGGTTCTGGGAAGATATTAAAGAAGACTTAAAAGCTTTTATGAAAGTATTCCAGCTAGAGGTAAGCTCTCCAGGCACTTAGGAGCCTCTTTCATTACACTTATTGCTAAGAAGACTGGAGCTGTTTCTATTGGGGATTTTCGTCCAATTAGTTTGATTGGTTCTATCTATAAGATCCTTTCAAAGGTGTTGGCTACTCGTCTTCAGAAGGTGTTGCCTAATCTGATATCCCTAGCTCAAGGAGTTTTCGTCAAAGGAAGATAGATTTTAGATGGGGTGCTCATCGTAAATGTCATGACCCGAATTCCGGGGCTTTGTTGGATTCCGGATCGCGATTCTTTAGCAATATTCACTGAGCTCAAGGAATTAGGCATTTAAATCGATATAATATTCCAATTAGAATTTATGAAAGTCAATAAAACATCAATTGTCTCTAAATAAATAAAATTCCACTAAAAGGGCGAATCCCACTCTCAACTGTTTTTGTAATTTTCCGCTGTCTCGTCAGCCACGCATGCCGAAATCTACAGGCTGAACGCCGTTGTGCTCTGGTCCTCCCACAATGTGGTTACCTAAAGGGGGCAACGCAACATCAGTAACACTGGTGAATGAATTTTCCTAATTACCAACACCACATGGAACATAATATCAAATAAATCACACAAGTGTAAATTAACAATTAAAAAGCAGTTAAAGGTCCGTTCATTTACAGTTTCGTGCCATGTGCACATTACCACGCGACCAAGACTATATTCATATGTCTACAAGCCACTCGGGCCTTGTCTCATCACCAGTGTTGTTAAATTCGTTTTGGATGCCGATTCGGTTTGGCCTCCAAACTGAAATATTTCGGCCTATTTGGAATTTCGGCAAAACGTTTTGGATTTATGTTTCGGAAAAATATAAAAATTAAAAATAATATAATACATATAGAAAATATAATATTAATATCAAATTTTAAAAATTTGGTTTCATACATGTGTACAACTACTATATAAATTCAACAGCAATACCAAATAAATTCACCATTACATGTGCACAAGTGTGAAGAAATGAAACGTTCACATTTAACCAAGGCCCAACTGTTCTTTTAGGGGTCCTTCAGAAATTTCAGAATTTACATATTACCGGATGAGTCATTGAATAAATGGTTTGGATATTATGTGTCACATTTGATGGACCTATTGTGTTGCACAACAATGAACTACATAAAAAAAATAGCCCAGCAGCCCTCCACAAGCTTTGAAAAAATAAAATAAAATAAGGCAGCCCAAGCCAACAGCCCTCCACAAACTTTAAAAAAAGTGAAAAAAAAGAAGCCCAGCCCAGCAGCCCTCTACAAACTTTGAAAAAAAGCAGCCCAGCCCAGCCCAGCAGCCCTACACAAAATTTGAGAGAAAAAAAAAAAAAAAGCACCAAAGGCTAGCCCAGCCCTGCAGTCCAAATGGGCCAGAAAGGAAAAACAAAAAAGGACAGCTGCACTTTAAAAGGGCAGCTGTTGAAGTAAAGAGGAAAGAACGGAAAAAAAAAAAAAGATGAGAGCAGCTGAGTTGAGCTCTGGAAGAAGAAAAGAGGGAAAAAAAGGCAGCAGCTGGCAGTCGATGAAGCACAACAGCAGTAGAGTCGAGTCGAATCGACGAAGAAACAACAGCCCTCTTTCAGTTGGAGCAGCAGCTGCTTCATCTCTTCATCTTGTGTCAGTAGGAACAGGAACAGCAGCAGCAGCTAGAGCAAAACGACCAGATCAGGTATGCCGCCTCCTCCTCCTCTTCTTCTTCTTCTTCTTCTTCGTCTTGCTTCTTCTTCGTCTTCTGCTTTTTCTTCTTCTTCGTCTTCTGCTTCGTTGCTTCTTGTGCTGCTGCTTCTTCTTCTTCCGCTTCTTACTTTTTCTCGTTCCTTCCTTTTGTCAACGACTTGTCAACGAAAAGCCCTTCGTTGAAGGAAAATGGAATGGGATATGGGTTAGGGCATTTTATTTTTTCACTTTCACCATTCCAGTTAACAAAAAAATTATCTTTTAACCCCTTTCAGTATTTTTTTTTTCAGTTTTAAGTTGAAAAATTATATTTAATACCCTTAGGTTTTATTTTTTCTAATTTTAAGCCAATAAACAGAATTCGGACGAAACTCAGGATTTCGCCCAATTCGGGCAAATAACTGAAGTTCGGTGCGAATTTCTTAAATTCGTCCGAATTGGTCCGAATTCTAGAACGAATTTCTGCAGGGGGGTTGTTCGGTTCGGTAGAGGGACCGAACCGAAATTATTCGGAAAATTCGTCCGAAACGAACCGAATTTAACAACACTGCTCATCACCTGTGTCCACCAAAGACCTGCCAACACAATGTCCACCAAGGACCAAACAACACAACGTCCACCAAGGACCAAACAACACAATGGCCTCCAAGGACCAAACAACACAACGGCCTCCATGGCCCTCATCCATAATACAATCAACACAATGGCCTCCAAGGCCCTCATCCATACAATCAACACAACGGCCTCCATGGCCCTCATCCATAATACAACCTGAACCCAAAGGTCTAGAATTTCCATAATCAGAAAGGACCTTGTATACAAGTCCACCCTTGCGTGCGTAGTAGTAGTTCATATTGCATCATTAGGCATTCCATTCATACTATATCAACTACTAACCACAATATATGAAGTTAAACATTCATTAGTGTGGGACCAGTCCCATACATGCCCTCATTAGGTTAGTGCCCCACTTCCAATCATATCTGGTATGGGTTGGTATAGGATTGGCCCACCTTCTTTATAATCAGAACGTTACACAAGATTGCAGAATTTCACCTTCTGCCAAATTCCAGTAAGCAGTCCATACAATTAATCACAATACACAGTCCCTATTTTCCGGAAACCTCAATTCATTCAAGTGATAAGGTTATATTGTAATTTAATAACAAGTCCAGGGGCTGACCCAACTTATAAACTTCTCCCAGGTCCTATCTACACACTGAGTCAAAGCATGGGATTCACGCCTGAAGGCTGAAACATCTTGGTGTATAGTGCAGTGGGTCCCACTGATCTAATCCAAGATCAGACTTTATCTCAATGGTCGCCCAGGGCCCCACAAGAAATCCTACGGCTCAGATTCAATATCAAGTAGCCCCACTGGGCCCCGCAGCCTAAACAGTTACAAACAATTCCATGATTGGTCTCACGAGTCCCAGATTTGTAGTTTCTGGATGGTTCGGCAGATGGGGCCCACTCCACATGAGACCACCACCAACCAGGTTGCCTCTGGGTCCCCTATAGGATAAGAGGTCTTGATCTTGGATCAAGTCTACTGGTGGGTCCCACAACTGATGTCGACCCCTGCCCTGTTATTCAATCAAACCACGCCTCTTCTGTTTAACTCAAGTGGATGGTGGCCCAAACGGGGCCCACCTCCCATGGGGTCCATTTCTTCTTAGGTCGACCGTGGGTCCTCGCTTGGATCCATGGTCCAGATTCCTCATCTAGTGGGCCATGGGGTCCCACAGCCCTCCAACATCAATATATACTATTGTCTCCATGCTTCTGGTCTCACCAATTTCATACCTATTTGATGGATGCTCATGGACTTGCACTCCATATCAGTTGTATCATTCAAACAGCCCTTCTTACACTATTCCCTCGGCTCAAAACAGATTTTATGTCTACTCCTTAGTTACAGAAAAATCACTGTATGCATAGCAATGCAGAATAATTTAATCATGCCCTATAATCAGCCATCTTGATTAAATCTGCGGCAGACGATTGTTCTGTTCACGATGTGAGGGCGCAAGTAGGACATCCACTAGTCATCCTTCTGCTGGTTCCCTTCTTCTTCCCCTAAATTTGCAGCCACAAGCTCTCTCTCAGATTTTTCTCTCAAGAACAAGGAGAAGAGAATTGAATACCAAAAAGAATGGTTGATGGTTATTAGATACATTAGAGTCATAGTTCACCCCAAGCTACTCTTTGAATCCCATTCAAACTGGACGTATAGTCTTACCTACACGACCTGCAAGACTCCCAGTTTGAGTTGATATACAACTCCTTCCCTCACCCTAATGCCACTCACATTTGACCTTCCCATCCAATAATATATTGAAATAACAAACATCTAAGGGTCCCACCTGGGCCCCACTAATAACACTAATCCTAGGGTCCTTGTAGGGCCCATGATATTACAATAAACAAGTGCATTCACTTGAGGAACCTTGGAAAAAAGCCTGGATTGATTTGTATGTTGGACTTCGAAAAGGCTTATGACATGGTGGACTGGGACTTCCTTCAATATCTCATGTGTCGCATGGGTTTTGGGCAGAATGGAGGAGGTGGATTATGGAATGTGTTCAATCAGAGCATTATTCCATTTTGGTAAATGGTTCTCCAAAAGTCTTTTTTCATGCATCTAGAGGTCTTTGCCAAGGGGACCCTCTTTCTCCCTTCTTATTTGTTATTGTGGGCAGGGCCTTGAGTCATATGATTGAAGCGGCAGCTAATGGGAACCTCATCAATGGGTTTAGGACCAGTATTAATGGTCCTACAGTTCATTGATGACATGCTTGCTTTTTGCGATGCTGATGAGGATGAAATTAAGAATGTTAAGGCAACCCTGCTGTGTTTTGAAGCGGCTTCTGGTCTCAAGATTAACTTCTTCAAAAGCAAATTGATTGGTGTAAGAGTGCCTGAAGATCATCTTCTCGCTTTGGCAGGGCTTATGGGCTGTAAGGCCGGTGTGCTTCCTTCGACCTACTTGGGGTTGCTTCTTTGCATCGGTGCTCCACCTAAATATCACTGTTCAAGTGATATGAACAGTGATGGAAAGGCTAGAAAAGAGACTTGCTCCTTGGAAGGCTAAGTATCTATCCCTTCGAGGTAGAATTCCCCTAATTAAATCGGTTCTCTCCAATCCAATATACTTCTTATCACTGTTCAAGTGCCCAATGGAGACAATTAAACACATTGAAAAATTACAGTGGGGCTTTTTGTGGCAAGGGACTGAGGTGAAGAAAAGATTCCACTTGGTGGGATGGCATCTGGTTTGCAAATCTAAAATAGGAGGCCTGGGAATCGGACTGATTAAAGCTATGAATCAAACTCTTCTGGCCAAATGGTTATGGATGTTAAACAGGCCCAAGGCCCAAGGCCCAAAGCCCATCAGTAATCAGACCAATGTTATATCTCACATGGAATTGATTTGGTCAATTTTGAGACAGCTGTAGCCTTCCTTACTTAGAATAACAATTGTTGTAATTAGTTGCTTTCTTAACTTAGATTAGTGATTTATACAATTAGATGGTTTTCCTTTCTTAGAGCCTAGATTAAAGGCATGTAAATACCTATATATTGACGGACAATCTCCATAGAAAGACACACAAATTAATACATTCTCAAGAGTATTCTACAACTCTTTTCTGTGATCGTGAGTTTGTCATGGTATCAGAGCAAGGCTCATGAACATCTAGCTTCTTTTCTTCCAAAGCAATCAAGGTCTAGAGAGGAATAAATCTCTCTCGTGTAGTAAACAGATCCTAGCATCTGTTCAAAGCAATTTCAGCGGCATGAGCATCCACCTTCTGCGACAGTCTCATCATCTTGGTGGCCCACCCCTGATCATCAGATCAATCTCCACAAACTACACAGACATGGTTGCCTGAGATTTCTAGGATTATTTGGGGTTTTTTCAAGATTTTTCAGCACCTCCAGGTAGTCTCTCTGGTCATTCTCGTGTTCTTTCAAAAAATTCATCAAGTTTCAATCAAGACCGTCCAGTTTCTTGGATATTCAGCGGAATAGGTTCAAACCTGTTCCAGTAGATGCGAAATTATTGTGCCTTCTTGGATCAACCATCTGATCAGTATTCAGATCCATCTGTGGGGCCCACGTTGAGATTCTGAAGCTTCAGTCTGGGTCGTCTGAGGCCTTTTTTTTCACTATTATTGGCCTGACTTGGTTTTCTCTTCTCTGCTTAGTTGGATCTTGCCATCTGCACACCCAAACAGTTCTTCAGACCACTGTTGCTTGATTTGATTACTGTTTTGTTACTTATTCAATCAAATTTTTTCAAATCTAACATTGCGATGGACAAATCTGAGGTTACTTTGATCAAATTCACTGGACAAAATTACCCTGCGTGGTCTTTCCAATTCCAAATCTACCTCGAAGCTAAGGAATTGTGGGGTTTTGTTTCTGGTGCTGACCTTAAACCCACTGAGGATAAAAAAAAGATCTCTTAGCATACAAAAGATGCCAAAATCAAATCCTGGATTCTAGGATCCGTTGAGCCTCATCTGATAATGAATCTCAAGCCTTACCCCACTTCTAAAGCCATGTGGGGGTATTTGAAGAAAGTATACCGTCAAGATAACTCTGCGCGACAGTTCCATCTTGAATGTGCTATTGCTGAATATACCCAAGGGACTTTGTCGGTACAAGATTACTATTCAGGTTTTCGTACACTGTGGTTGGAATACGATAGTATTAAGTATGCGGATGTGGCTGACAATGTGTTGGCAGTAATTCAAGACCTTCAGGCATCTAGTCAGCAAGATCAATTTTTGATGAAATTGCGGAATGAATTTGAAAGTGTCCGATCTGCTCTGATGAATCGGACGCCCCTACCTTCATTGGATGTATGCTTGAATGAGCTCTTACGCGAAGAACAACGCCTTACGACCTCGGCTCATATTGCTCAACAAAAGACTGCAACCTATTCAGTTGCGTTCTCGGCAAATAAAACTTCTTAGCCTCCACCTCGAGACTTGAGCAAAACCCAATGCTACAGTTGTAAGAAATTTGGGCATCTTGCATCTCAATGCAAACAGAAAGTCTGCAGTTACTGTAAAAGGTCGGGACATATCATCTCTGAATGTTGTCGCCGTCCACCACGTCAGTCGACACAGTATCAGACTCCACAGTATCCGGCTTCGCAGTATCCGAATCCGCAGTCTCAGACTCCGCATGCTTATGTGGCTTCCCCGGTTATGCCTGTTCCTACATCTGCACCCCCACAGCCTGGGCCCTCCTCATCTCTCACTCCTGAATTGGTTCAACAGATGATTATCAATGCCCTCTCTGCCTTTGGTCTATCAGGTAATTCTCCTTCATCTTCCACTTGGTTCCTTGATTCCGGGGCGTCTAATCATATGATGTATTCCCACACTCCTCTCTCCAATATGACAAGTTACACTAGCCATCTTCAAATACAAACTGCTGACGGCGGACATGTTCCCATTACTGCCATTGGCGATATCCCTGGTCCCATCCCATTGAGAAATGTTTATCTTTGTCCTAACTTAACTTCCAACCTATTGTCAGTCGGGCAACTTGTTGAAAATAATTGTAACATCTCCTTTTCTTCTTCTGGTTGTGTTGTGCAGGACCAGATGTCCGGGAAGGAGATCGCGAGGGGGCCTAAGTGTGGACGCTTGTTTCCGCTGGATTTTTTTAAAATTTCTAGGAATCAATTTGACAATAATGTGTTTTGTTTTTCTCTTCGAGATAATTGCCGGTTGTGGCATAATAGACTCGGACATCCTAATTCCAAGGCTTTGTCCCTTATGTTAAATTCTGATTTATTACATAAATCTATTGGTTTATCTTCTTGTGTGCGTTTTGATTGTGCTACTTGTAAAATGAGAAAGAGCAAAACTCTTCCGTTTCCTCATTCCACTTCACACACCTCTCAGTGTTTTGATTTAGTTCATAGTGATGTATGGGGCATTGCTCTAGCTCTTTCCCACGCTCACTATAAATATTTTGTGAATTTTATTGATGATTTCAGTCGGTTCACATGGGTCTACTTTCTGCATTCACAATCTGATGTTTTAATGTTTTTAAAATCTTTTTAGCCTATGTTGAGAATCAATTTTCCACTTGCATTAAAATATTGCGATCTGATTCAGGCGGGGAATATGTGTCCTCAGATTTTCAACAGTTTTTGCAACACAAAGGCATTATTTCCCAACGAACTTGTCCTTATACTCCCCAGCAGAATGGAATTGTTGAAAGGAAAAATAGACGTCTCCTTGATGTCACTCGTTCCCTTCTTCTTGAATCATCGGTTCCTTCTCGTTTTTGGGTTGAGGCATTGGCTACGGCCGCTCATCTTATCAATCAAATGCCATCAACCTCCATTGAGAATCAAAGCCCATATTACCGATTGTACAAGACCTCTCCATCATATGATGATCTTCATGTTTTTGGCTCCATTTGTTTTGTGCACTTGCCTCCTTATGAGCGGACAAAACTAACGGCACAATCAGCTCAGTGTGTGTTCTTAGGTTATGCACCCTTCCAGAAAGGGTTCATTTGTTATGATCCTCATATTCGTTGTTTACGTACCTCTAGGAATGTCGTTTTCTTTGAACAACAGTATTTTTTTCAAAAACACATTGATCCTCCTGACTCCTCTTTCGTGTCTTTACCTGGTTTTTCTGACGACCCATCAGTTGTTCGATTTAATCCTCAATTTGTGTATCACAGACGGAACAACGCAGCGCCTACCATGGATCCCTCTCCTGATCTTCCTCCGGCACCTGGTCCAACATCGGCACTTGATCCATCTAGCCACTCTTCATTGCGTCGCTCCACTCGTATTTCGGTACCACCAGCCCGTTATGGGTTCTCACATACTTCCTTAATGGCTACTTTGTCTTCCTCTTCCATTCCCCAATCCTATTTTCAGGCTGTGCAGGACCCATGTTGGAACAAGGCTATCCAAGATGAATTGGATGCGTTAGAGCAAAATCATATGTGGGATATTGTCCCATCTCCTGTGGGTGTCAAACCTATTGGCTGTAAGTGGGTTTTTTCTCTCAAGTTAAACTTTGATGGCACTTTAGATCGGTATAAGGCGTGTCTTGTCGCTCTTGGAAATCGGCAGGAATATGGGATGGATTATGATGAAACTTTTGCTCCAGTTGCCAAGATAACCACCGTTCGCACTATTCTTGCTGTTGCTGCATCTCAGTCTTGGCCTCTCTATCAGATGGATGTCAAAAATGCATTTTTCCATGGTGATCTCAAAGAAGATGTTTATATGCGCCTGCCTCAGGGATGCTCATCTGGGACGGGTATGATTGCCAAACTTCGTCGCTCCCTCTATGGTCTGAAACAAGCTCCTCGCGCATGGCTTGAGAAATTTCAAGCTGCTCTTCTCCGCTTGGATTTTCATCCAAGCCCGTATGATCCTTCTATGTTTTTACATCGTGCTCCATCCGGGATCACCGTACTCCTTGTCTATGTTGATGACATCGTCATTACGGGTCCTAATGTTGAAATAATTCAGAAGCTCCAGGCATCTCTTCATGAGACATTTCACATGAAGGATCTAGGCCCCCTACACTATTTCCTTGGTCTTGAAGTTCATCAATCGCCTCGAGATTTAGTTCTCAATCAGCACAAATACACGGTTGATCTCATTGACTTGGCTGGTCTTACTGCTTCAGCTCCTGTAGATACGCCGGTCGAACTGAATGTCAAACTTAGCCGCGAAGATGGTGATCTTCTTTCCGATCCTACAGCCTATCGCCAGTTAGTTGGCAGCTTGATCTACTTCACGATCACTCGTCCTGATATCTCTTATGCGGTCAACCTGATGAGTCAGTTCATGACTGCTCCTCGTCACCTTCATCTGGCTGCTGTTCGCCGCATCATTCGGTACCTTATTCGCACACCGACTCGTGGGTTGTTTTTTCCATCCAACAATCCTCTATCTCTCAAAGCTTATTCAGATGCTGATTGGGCTGGTGGTTCGGATACTCGCAGATCGACGACACGATGGTGCATGTTTTTGGGTGATAGTCTCATTTCTTGGAAATCCAAGAAACATGAAAAAGTTTCCAAATCCTCTATAGAGGCAGAGTACCGAGCCATGTCTGCTGCATGCTTCGAAATTCTTTGGCTCCGTGGTTTGCTTTCTGACATTGGTTTTCCAGCAGCAGGAGCTACCCCCCTCTATGCGGATAATACCAATGCCATTCGGATTACTGAAAATCCGATTTTTCATGAACGCACTAAGCACATCGAGGTTGATTGTCACTTCATCCGTGATGTCATCAGCCTGCCACATGTCTCCACTGAACTTCAACTTGCTGATATTCTCACCAAAGGCCTTCCATGACCACGCCATCAGTTCTTGGTTGACAAATTGATGCTTGTTGATACTCCCGCAGCAATTTGAGGGGGGTTGTTACATAGGCCCAAGGCCTAAGGCCCAAAGCCCATCAGTAATCAGACCAATGTTATATCTCACGTGGAATTGATTTGGTCAATTTTGAGACAGCTGTAGCCTTCCTTACTTAGAATAACAATTGTTGTAATTAGTTGCTTTCTTAACTTAGATTAGTGATTTATACAATTAGATGGTTTTCCTTTCTTAGAGCCTAGATTAAAGGCATGTAAATACCTATATATTGATGGACAATCTCCATAGAAAGACACAAATTAATACATTCTCAAGAGTATTCTACAACTCTTTTCTGTGATCGTGAGTTTGTCAATGGATCCTCGGGGATAAGTTAGTTGGTCTTTGGAAGGAAGTGCTCTCCTCAAAATACTATGTTGCTAGAGGTGGTTGGGAGGTGCACGGTGACTCATGTCATCCCTAAGGAATTTGGAAAGGCATTTTGTCCGTCCAGGAGCTCTTTTCTAATTTCACCCGTTTACATGTGGGTAAGGGAGATAAAATTCTTTTCTGGTTAGATACTTGGATTGGGTACTCTCCTTTGGCTTCCCAATTCACAGACCTATTCCGTTGTGTAAAGGATAGAAAGCCTCGTGAAGGATTATGTAGAGCAAGTAGGAGAAAAGCCTATATGGGTCCTCCTTTTAGAAGAAACCTCTCTGATGTAGAAGAGGGCCAATTCTGCTCGTTGTTGGCCCTAATACATCCTGGTGGATGGTAGAGATATAAGGATATGGTCTTGCTCTACGGATGGGTGTTTCTCCATTGCCTCTCTTGTTTTGCTGCCTTCAATAGGGACAATTCTGGTGCTTCTAATAGTGCCCAGTTGTGGAAGTACAAAGCTCCTCCAAGGGTCCTTGCATTTTCTTGGATAGCCTTACTTGGAGGTCTTTGACCATTAACCTCCGAAATCAGAAATCGAGCATTGTAAATGCATGCCTCATGTGCTTGGCTGATGAGGAAGCAATGGATCACCTTTTCCTAAATTGTAGGGTTGCTCAGTTCCTTTGGATGTCTGTTTTCAGTTGGTTAGATGTTAGCGGGGTTCTCCCCTTCAGTCTGTTTCATCTCTTCGAAGTTTGGAACTTGGGAGTTAGTTCTTGTAGAGGCCGCATAATGTGGAGGTGTTCTTTTGTGGCTACATTATGGGTGATCTGGAAGGAGAGAGACAACAGATGTTTTCAAGACAAAGCTACCAATGAGATCCTCCTCAGGGACAAGATTAAACACCTTGTAGCTTCCTGGGCTTTTCCCCTTGCGTCTTTTTCGGGGTTTCATGATGGATATGATTCGGAGAAAGTGGAAAGAAGTGTCATGCTCCTCTCTAGCAAAGCTCGAAGTTATTCATGTATGGACACCCCCGCCTACATGCAACCGAAACTAAACTTTGATGGAAGTGCCCATGGCAACCTTGGTGTGGCTGGGGTGGGAGGCATTATTCGAAACGACATCGGTAAGCCCATTCTTTCTTACTCAGGGCTTGCAGGTTTCACCTTGGCAAATGTTGCAGTTTTACTGGCTATCAGGATCGGCCTTAGAGAAGCAAAGCGCTTGAACCTACACAATTTGATAATTGAAGGGGACTCCTTTTGCGCTATTCAGTGGGCCTTGGGAGATGCTAAACCCCCTTGGAAGGTGGCTGGTGTGGTTGGGGAGATTTTTAATCTTGCAAAAAGTATTCAATTATTCTTTTCCCATATTGGTCGAAGTGCTAACACAGAAGCTGATAGCCTAGCCAAGGAGGGTGCTTCTCGTCATGTTTTCTGGTTTATTTTGTATCCCTTGTAGTTTTGGTTTTCCCTTTTTTTTTTCCCCCTGTTTCTTCTGGGCTGGGTATTGGTCCATAGCTTTTTGTTGGGTCTAGGCTTCATGCTTCCTTTTGGTACAATATGCCTCTCCTATACTGTATAGCTTTCTTTTGATACAGTACTTTTTTCAAAAAAAGAAAATCAATGTTAAGAGCCTGGAATTCAAAGTTACTTTTAAGCCTTCACTTCCTAGATTCAAGACGGCGTCTGTGCAATATGGTTTCCACTGGGATTTGAAAGTCTGCAGTGCTAGACGTATGAATGCTATATGATGCATTGTTTGGAATCAAATTGATCCAATTTGGCTAAAGAAATGCCTTTCATTTTATTCTTCTCGTGTCAAAGGGTATCTAGCTACGGTTGAAATTGTCTTGGATTCTGTAACTCTTGGGTGATTTAATGGGGCTGATTTTTTTGGCAATGCCAATGAGACCTTCCCATCCCCCCTTCCCATGATTTCCGTGAAACCTGGGGGACACGCACACACATGCATATAGCCTTGTTTCTATTATCTTTTAATGGATTTGCTATAAAACTAGCACAGTTGGAAGGTGCTCATTATCACAATCACAAGGTTGTGAGTTGGAGTTATATTATGTGTCTCTAGTAATAAACTAATAATGACAACAAGAAAGACGGCAACGTCAGTAGCTTCAACAACTACAATGATAATATAACCGTTTAGTTTACTGACATGGATTCTTCCTTTTTAGCAGTGCTCACTTTTTTCATGTTCAAAATTTAATTATTTTTGCATTCTTTAACTTTCTTCTTACATTTAGCCTTTTCTTTCTTTCTTTAATAAATGCTTCATATCTGTTTGCTTCTATTTACAATTGGATTCCTTATTTGGCAGATAAATCTCAAGCGTGCCCGAGTGCTTGTGAAATCACATGTTTTACACTCTAGTGTTCCTGGTGCGATTCATACTATATCACGTCCTTGTGTCATTTCTATTAAAATTTTGTGCCTATCAGATCATTGAAGCAGTGATTATGGAAACAGGATATGCTGATTGCAACAAGGAAGAAAATATTTTATCTTGGGAAAGATTTTTAGAACCACGAATTTATTTTGGTGTATCCTTGGATACAATGATTGTTGGAGAGAGTTCTGGTCAAACGGTAATGTTTCTCACCACTCTTAATATTTAATCATCTAAATGGTTGTCTTTCTCATTGCATTGTAAGGAAACTATGGTTGGAGGTTGACTGTGATGGAGTTGGAATATATATATATATATATATATATTAGGATTAGTTGGAAAGTTAAAGCTAAACTATTGGAAAAATATAGAAATCAGATAAAAAGATGAAGAGGATAAATTTGTTTGAACTGAAGAAACTTCTAACGACACTTTCTCCATGCTGTTTCGCCCCGGTTATCAGTGCAAATGTTTGATGGACAATGTCCCGGGATACAATGACCGCCGCTCGGATTTCTTTATGGAATGTCCACTTGTGTTATGAATCCTTAAACCAAGAGCACTTTTCTGATGTTTTCTCAAGGAATGACAGCTTCGAGATCTTCTTTGAAAATAGTAGAACGGGACAGAATGAAGACCTGTGCTCTTGTGGAGAACCTTAACAGTTGAAGAACCATCTTCATAATTGTAAATTACAGACACTGTAAAATTATTGTAGAACGACAATTTATGGATCGATTAGCAGGAGATCATAAATCATTGTACACTAATTGATGCAATTAGATGTGATTTAGTCCCTCGATTACAACCTATACAGATTATGAAGGAGTTGAACAGTTGACCCAATGCTGAGCATATGGTGCATTCGCATCATGTGATGATTTTAGGGGCATTTGGTCGGAGGTCCCTCAACTTTGATTTTTATTGCAAACGGTCCACATTCTTTTTCCGTAGAGCCGAAGGTCCTTTTCAAGTTTTAAATGGTTAAAAAGTCCAAAGTGCCCCTCTAAATATACTCCGTGCGGTATACAAAAAAGGAAAACTGATTTCGTTAAGAGTTTTATTTGGAGAAAAAAAAACTTTTGCGAAGATTATTTGACTGCACAAATCAAGGATTACGACAGATAAGAGAACGAAAAGGGGGAAAACTGATTCAATGAAGTAGAAATCATCTAGAAAATATGCACGTGGGACTGGGCAAAACTCATGAATTTATCTGAGAAGGGGAAATCATCTAGAAAATCTGCATATGGGACTGGGCAAAACTCAGATAAATTTTTTTCAAACTCGGATAAATTTGTTCTAAACTCAGATAAATTTGGTCCAAATTTAGATAAATTTGTTCGAAACTCGGAAAAATTGTTCAAAACTTAGATAAATTTGTCTGAGTTTTGCCAGAAGTTTAGATAAATTTATTTGAGTTTGAAACAAAACCTTTTGAAAAAAACTAAGATAAACTTATATATCTTTTCGAAGAAACTCACAATAAAAAAAAGAAAAGAAAGGATATATAGTAGCCATGTGAGGAAGAAAACTACAGAAGATTATAGAAACTCTCGCGCACTACTAGAACAAACCCATTAAAAGGAGTCAAAACTGATCTTGTGTGGGGCAAAGACCAATTCAATACTTCTGATATGTCCTGGTGCAATTCTTCTCATATGTCTTGTGGGGCAACGATCATAGAAACTCCCACGCACAGAAACTCCTCAACAATGAGGTGGGGCAAAGATCGGTTGGTAAAAAATAGGATGATGATCAAATCTTGGGGCATGGTCATCTGATGATTGGAAAGAAAATCCAAGAAAGCTTCTACAAGTAGTGCCTCTGCAGCAAATCGTACATTGGTGTAGGAGGCTTGGAATCATTCCCTCCCATTTGAATTTTGAAACTTGATATATTTCATCTCATTTGAATTTCAAAACTCGATCCAAAACTAGGAAATAAAATCCATTAGACAGCTTGATGCGTTTAAAGGGGCAAATCAGCCATTAAATATCATGTTAAGGAGCTTAAAATTAGGGATTAAATGCGTGACATAACTTCAAATGGTTAGAAGGCAAATCGGTCATGAAAATATATGATTTGGCATACTTAGGGACCTCCGCCTGCAATAAGTCTAGGCGCATGGACTAGAGGCTTTAACTGAAAATCCTGTGGATTAGAGGCCTTAAAGGACAATATTTAGGGACCTTTGGCTAATTTACCCATGATTTTAACGATGGATTAAGGGTAGTAGCCTATGATGGTGATGAAGATGACTCGATTTATGATTAAAACTCGGACAATAATGGTGATGATGAGATGTTCTGTGATGGGGGCTGATCATCAACATTAAAAGAAGACAATTGGTCTAAGCCTGCAATATTTGATGAGTACTTAGATAATGTTTGTGTTGATGATATGCTTACCTTTGATGCATATCAAGTCAATGATGTCATTGATCAGGCGATCTTTGGTGCATGTCAAGATGTTGGTATTGAGGATGTGACAACCTTTGACGTGTATTTTGTTATGTACTTCGATTCCATATTCCATTGCAACAATCTTGAAGCAAAAACTCTCGGCATCATAAAGCATTTCGATTCTTCATTCAACAAAGATGTATTTTTTGAGATTCCCTATTTTGAAGATCTATTTAATAAAGTCTATTTAAGCAAATCTCACCTTATACTTGTTCATGATTTGATTGTGTGCCATTGAATCAAAGCACATTGGGCGGATTGGATGGATGTGAAATTGGGAAGTCCCACGTCCCACATTGCCCAAGTCCTGGGTTTGACATGGTTTCATATACCTGTTTGGGCCTTCCACCTATCGGCTTAAGCTTTTAGGTTGGTACATGGTTTCTTACATGGTATTCAGAGCTCGTTCTGTCGTTCTTGGGATGTGGGACTTCCATCTAACAGCTTAAGCTTTTGGGTTGGTACATGGTTTCTTATGTATGACACATAGACTGTGTAAGTATACCATCTAGCGGCAACTTCAAGGTTAGAGATCTCTCACAAGATTCGTGAAATTACAAATGGTTCTTCTCTAGGATCGATGTGGCATCCTAATTCGAGGACGAATTCTTTTTAAGTGGGGGAGAATGACGTGGATCAGTTTGTATCAATTGATGAAGATAAGAAACTAAATTATTTGAGTCTTTGGAAGCTTGTGAATGAGCCTACAGGACCAAGACACTTATAGGTGGGCCAAAGGATCAATTGGGCCTCAAACAATACTCAATATTCAATAAAATATGGTGTCAAGGGCTGGTTTGAAGAAACCAATGAGGGGGGGTTTATTTACCAGGGACCAAAATAAAAAGGGAAAAAGAAAGGTAAAAAAAAAAAAGGGCACAAATGGTCTTTTTTAGTGGAAACCATGTAACTGAGCCACTAGCAACAACAAAGTTAGCGTTTGTTTCCCATTCCTTGAGATTTATCTCATTTTCTGTGAAACATGATAGTATACAAAACTGAACTACAGAAGATGTCACAATTGTAGGTTACACAAACTCTTGATAAGATTAGATACATGCAAACCATTACCCAAATGAGAAGATTTATTGGTTTTCATTCCTAATTTGCTAGTTTATATCAGGTGAAGACACTTCTGACATTATATGCGAAGGAACGATACATTCTTGTTGTGAACAAATGCAACCAATTGAAGGAAATGAAAGTCCTTGTTTCGTTCAAGGTTTGTCATTGAGTATAAACCTGTTCACTTGTAAAGATTTTCTTATATGCATTTGTGTTTTAAGGTTTGTCATCTATTACAAACCTGTTCACTTATAAACATTTTCTTATATGCATTTGTGTTTTAAGGTTTGTCATCTATTACAAACCTGTTCACTTATAAACATTTTCTTATATTCATTTGTCTATGGACTAAACTTGATATGACAATATGCTCTCTATCACATAGAGAGTTGATATCACTTGAGAAACACTTTGTGGGGCCCCACCTATGCCCCCACTGATTAGACTGATGGAGGATAAAAATGTTCATGTATTGATAAGGATGCCCAAAATTAGCTTGATCAAAATTCCAATTGGATTTTAAGGCCCCATATTTTAACTATGAGGGGAGCGATTGTTTTGACCCAAACATCGAGCTTAACTTTGATTGGGATTATAGTTGGGAAACTACTAGGCGGCAGGGGGCATCAGTGGATGCTGCCAATCATGAGGACCCCTAAAGGCGTAGCTCATATGAGCGTTGTCATTTTTTATCGAGGATTTTGTGTGCTTTTCAGTGTTTTGACTTATTGGAAATTCACTTCATCGTTATCTTCAAAAACTTGTCTCAACTATGTTGGGGTCAGTTATTTGAAACTCACCTACAAATGGAAATTCCCTTGTGTGAGAACATAAACCCACCAAACTGAGTTTTGCAGATGAAAGCTGACCTGGATTGCTGCTCCAATGTAGTGGAAAAAGGAAGTCCTTTTAGGGTTGATGTTATACAATATTGAAAAATGAACAGCTGGAGAGAATCTCTAGTTTTTCAAGCTGTTGGTCCTATCTTTCAGTGATCCGAAACTTTCATCTGATGATTACCCAATTCGAGCAAGGAATGCATTGCAAGGCTCTCTCATTGATCAACCATAGCCATTAGATAATTGACTTGCAAATGGACAGTTAAAGTGTGGATACATTTATACATATATTTAGGAGATTCCTGCTTTTTTGTGTATCCATGGAAGGCCCCACAAAATGAATGATCTGGATCAATAAAGATAGATTGTACAGAATGCCCAAGCTAATTGTAGATTCTCCCTTCTGTGGATCCTATGATAGTCCCTGGATTGCTGCTCTTAACTTTCTCTGAAATATTTTTTCCTCCCTGAATCTTTGAGCAGTAGACTTAATCATCAATTTGATTAATTTGACTGTAGTCAGGAGCCACAAGTCTGACAGCCCTGCGGAGTGTATGGCAAGCCTATTGGCTCAATGAACACTGGGGAGAATCAGATCATGTCTTTGTACGTCTCAAAGAAAGCCTCTTGGAACTTGAAGACAGATTCGATGATTTCCTTAATCAGTTGGAGGGAACTGGATGGGATACTCACAATATCAATATCAAAGTTCCAAAGCAACCTTTTATTGAAGAACTTTCAAATTCCTAGAGACAGCTAATGGAGCTATCCTTTACCTTGCCCGATGTAGCCTATAAATGCTACCGCCGGCACTGATCACCCGTGTTAAACAGGAAGACAAACTGTTGAGTTTTATTAAAATCTCTTGTTATTATATTCAGTCTATAGAGCGCTGAAACTTTTTATTTATTTATTGTTGAATTAATTGAATTCATTTCCTTTTTGGATTTATTGATTGTAGTCCATTTTTCATTTATCTACCATGAAAGGGAGTTTTCTTTTTAATACAGGAATGGTCCAGTGTGAGAAATACACAGTTAAAATATTTAATTGGTTATCTTGTCGTTGAAAGCATGCTTATCCCTTTCCAACCAAGAGAGTTTAGTAACAAAATTAATGAAACTACTATGTTTCATTATAAATCTGTTTGTCCCATGATATCCATTCATCCATGACCATATCCTGGTAACATCTTCTACAAAAAAGTGTTTTATTTTTATTTTCTAACAGTGTTGGAAAGAAAACAGTGTGTGGGGGGATGTAATGAATGAAAGAACAAGAAAACTGATGAGAATCTGGGACCTTCCCAAAATCTATGTTTATGCTTAAGAGATGATTTGGAGAAGCAATTTGAGCCAAGGGAAATGCAGTTGAGTTAGGGTTTTGCTGTAACAACAGTTTGTAGGGGAAAGAAGAGAAGATGCTTAACAATTGTATAGGTAGAAGAAGAAATGAAGGAGAACACCAAAATTGTTGCAGAAGGTGAGGGTGAAACCACTGCTTTGTAAAATAAATCATTGTGTTCTAGTTCTTCCTGTATTAAGCCGGGGATCATACTTGAGACACAACCTAGATCTAACTCAAACATCTTTATGGTAATGGATCTAGCATTCAGTACCTGATTATGACTCTGACTGAAAACAAATGGCTTGAAATCCAGGTCGGACCTGAGGTTGATCCTTTCCATAGCCTTACTAAACAGGCCCCTCACCCTTAAACAACAATGCTCTAATATATGCTTTCTAATCCAGAAGCTCTGTTTTTTCCCTGCTTTTTCTTTATTTTTCCTCTTTTTTGTCTCAACCTGCATTTGTGCCTAGATATTTTACCTATTCTCTTCTATAAAGGGAAATGTTCGGGTGAGAACTGTTCTCACCCGATGAGTGCGAAGTGTTATCTAGGTGGTCGTATCTTTCTTGAGATCCGATGGTGAGATCCGATGGTCCTCTTGAATGGCATATAAGGCAGGCAATTGGGCAAAACACCTTCGTTTCACGGAGGAGAAAAGGGACGGAAAAGAGGGCATCTCTTTCGTGCAGATGCCGGGGGAAAACAATTCTCACCCGATGCTACCTCTTCTTCTTGTTTCTTCTTTGATCAAAAGGGGAAAATCTTTCTCATCGGCTCTTCCTCTTCTTGTTTCTTCTTTGACGAAAAGGTGGAAAACTTTTGCAGATCTCGCTGAGCGAAATTATATGATTCAAAAATTATATCTTCTACTATTGTAAAAGAGAGAAAGATGCACTATGGTTTCACTACACACTTGCCTAATAAAAAGAGAGGAATGAGATAAAAGGAAAGATAAAGAAAGAGATAAGAGAGAGTGAATTGGATGGATAAAGATGGGGACATAATGGGAATTTCCCAATTTGTCTAAAATAGACTTTGGGTCAAGCTTGGATTTAGAGGGGTTTTGAGGATCCGGATCAAGATGAGCTAGAAGAGTAAAGTTTAGGAATTAAAAACATCTACCTAATGATACCATAATCTCAAAAATCTAAAATTACAAAAAAGCCCCCTAAATTCTCTGGAAAATTGCTAACTACGCTTCTACTATACCCAAATGAACCCGGATCTAGACCAAACTTGGCACACACGATCCTAATAGCTTTTTTAATCTCTTCTATTGAGTAGATGCTAATATTTTAAACATAATAAAATTTTGTTTTAATACATTCCAATAAATCAAGTAATTTTTTTCGATTTGTTTGTTTTTTTTAAGGTGGTGGAGAAAAGAAGAGGAAAATGTGGATAAGATTGGAATCTATCTCAAATCAATATCTCAAATTTTTTTCCCTCTTATTTTCTCAATTTTCTTTTAACATTCTTCTTATTCAGATACTACAAGATTTTCAATACATAGAATTTTGTCAGTATGAGTTTTTTTTCCTCTGTGAGTAATTGTGTAAGGAAGAACATGGAATTTTAAAATATTCTTTATTGACTCTTAGCTTCTTTTGGAATTGAGGAAGTTTTCATACATATAAGTGAGCACCGTCTGCAGAAATTATTATTGTTTGATTGTGTCTTCTTTTTCAAATTTTTTTAATGTTGCAATAAAACCTTCATTCTAAGAAAAATGGGTGCAACCAGAGTTAAGAAAATGATGATGAAGAGTTGGTTTTTTCTTTCTCATTCCTGTTTGGGCCAAAGTTAGGCCCATTGATAGCCTTCATGCTCTGATAATTTTAATTATATGTTTGTTTTATTTCTTGAATCTTAACTACAGGCTTCCAAATTGTGTGTTTCGTGTTTCCTTATGGTAGAACTTTGTATTTAGTTCTCACTCTATGTTTGGAATATGAATTTGTGCATAGCATTTAAAATGTAAAATTGATACTGTTTTGTTATGTGAGATATGAAAATGAAAAACCCAAACAGAAAGTGTCTTGGTTGAGAAAAGCAAAGTAGACAATAATTAAAAGGACGATGCTATGAGGCATAGAAAAGCTTTCTATTATTTGTCAAAATCTGTTTTCCTTCTCCATAGAGTCGAAAGGGAAGGGATTTTTTTAAGCAGTACAGGTGTAGAGATGGAAACCCATGAAGCATAACAGTTGATGCAGGTGCTACCATTTGGATCTTAAGTGGGCCCCACAAAGTGTGTAGACAGCCTTATATATATTTTATTATATGTTTATCTATACCCTTATTTTATTTTATTTTATTTATCTATCTATCTACTATTATAAAAGAGAAGAAGTTGTAATACTTTTTTACTACACACCTTGTGGGGCCCACCTTTTATAAAAATCATAAATCTATTATTATATTATATTATATCTATCTATCTAATTTCTAACATAATCTGTCTAATTATAAATCTATCTCTATAGTACCCTTATATAAAAGAGAAGAACTTATCATGCTTTTTCTCTACACATTTGTGGGCCCCTCTTAGTAGAAGAACTTGTCTTGCTTTTTCTTTACATCTACACATCTATGGGGCCCACTTAGTAGAAGAACTTGTCATGCTTTTTCTCTACATTTACACAATGCGGGCCCCACTTAGTATTATTATATTTCGATGAAATGCTTAGCTCAAATGTTCATGAAAAAGGTTGTGTTTGAAGAATTTGTACATTTGCTGCAAGAACTCAAATGAGAAATTTTAATTGAGATTTTCATGTGTAGAAAATTTCAACTTGAACAAGAATGCTAACATATTGCTTTATAAGATACCAAACCAGTTGATATTTTTCGGTTTATGCTCAACAGTCACAAGCAAAATGAGATTAATGCATAAAAATATAAACGTCCTATACACCTGCATGATATATATTTGCAAGTAAAATGAAAAATTAACATACCTCCTTAAAAGTGAACTTTTCATTAATAAGTAGGGCCAAAATTAGGCACGGCAATATGAGAAACAGATGGCGAAATGTGTCTTGTTCTCTATCATAGGTTGGAGATGCTGTGCAGAGGCTTAATGTCTATTTAGATGCTTCGTTTTCTTAGTATCCAGATAATCTCGGTATCATGAGAGTTTTTTGTGAATATGCATGCATATGCAGATTTTTGTCATGTAAGCCTTTTCTTGATTTCTTCATTCCATGCAAGTTGGTTTTCTTTTAAATTTTATTGCAATATATCAAACCAACATCTAACGCAAGTTAATAATGGCTTGTCTTTTTACTTCTGGAATTATGATAAAGTATTTTATTTTTCCTTTTAGGTTTTTATGAGTATGATGCAATGGAAGCTATCATTTTGATATGCCAACTGATGTTTTTAGATACACCTTTTTATGTTGACTTGAAGTGATTGATTTAGGGCCCCTGTTTTTTTGTTTTAGGCAATTCCGGCAACATGCATTCCTTCATTATCATTCTACATGCTAAACTTTGTTTGAAGGTGCTAATTGTCTTTCTTTATGATTATGCATGCTTCATCTAAGGCATCATCTCAGGCCGTACAAGTATTACTCTTGGACTTGATTCCTGTCCAACATTGTAACAAGATTACTATAATGCTAGGATAATGAATATTCTATTAAATTTTCTTAGGAAGTTTGAAGGAAGTAGTTGTGCGCACCCTAAGGGTGCACGACTAAAGATCTCTTTGTAGTTGGTTGTCTTGCTTCAAATTATGATATTTGTTTTAAAGATTCACTTACTACAAAATTAGAATGTAATAGAACTGATTTATGATACATAAAAGTTCACAGAAGTGCCACAAATTTACATGTTTCAAAATTTGATAGATCACTTTGTAGTTGGTTGTCTTGTTTCAAATGATGATATTTGTTTCAAAGATTCACTTACTACAAAGTTAGAATGTAACATAACCGAGTTATGATACATAAAAAGCTAACAGAAGTGCCACAGATTTACGTAGTTCAAAATTTGGTAGCGGTGTCATCTTAATTCAAAAAATCTTTTTAAGTTGTTGCTCTGGCCCTCATCTGTACATATCAATCTTGTTTCTTTTCATGATATTCAAATTTCTTTATATTGGTATTGCTGCCATTCGGTGCTTCTCAACATGAATTTGGTATGTATTTGGTGCTAGGTTTTAGACAAATTTTAATAGAAAATAGGCCGAACGATCGATCTATATTGAAATTGATGAGTGTTTTGCCTAATCATGTATGGCTAGAAAATGTTGGTTTTCAACTTTTTTTTAGTTAGTTTCCTTTCATATATCTTGTTATTCCATCTTCTTCTTACTTTTTTCTTTTGAAGATTCTACTGAATTTCATAACAATGAGTGATTGTAAATTGCTTAATTTATCAAAAGAAATTAGCTATATGTGAACTGGTCATTCTCCACTGAGATCATTAATATTGAGTTTTTCAAGAACTTTATTTTTCCATATTATCATACTGAAAGAGTGTGTTCTTTGCACGTGCAGGGCTCCACTAGTTATTCATAAAAGTTATCAAATAACCCATCCAACAAGAACCAACTCCATCAGGCCATTCCCATGAAGGCTATTCATAGCATCTCAGTCTGGGTATGTACACGTAAAGGATTAAGCCAGCCATGTGAGCACCCCACACTGACACTTACTCGGGCTATGCCCACCATCATGATTTTACATGGGATATTACTTGTGCCACATTCCAAAAAAGCAATATGCAGGTGGAGTCAAAGTTCGGAAAGCAATAACAGTGGCTTTATGGAGGGGTTGTGCTTCCTGCCCAAGAGGAAAGCAATAACAGTGACACGGTTCAGTTTAGATTTGAATGCTTGCAGCATGGGAGCTAATTACCCCAGATCCCTGGGAAAAATGAAAAAAAAAATCATTAGGGACTTTATTATAGGTCTTTAGCACATTCAGAAGGCACATCAGCCTCCCAGTTGTGGGACAGGAGTTGCACGAAGCATGTCACAATTGATCAAAACGAAGGGTTGATAACTCGTCTCTACCAGTCATGCCATTGTTGTTTTGGGGAGGGGAATGCAATGGATTTCTTGTGGCTGGTATCTCCAACATGTATTTTCCATCTTGAAAGGCCATTGGTTACCAAAGTTGGGAGCGTAGTCTCTCCCTCTTTCGTGGGGAGATGGTGACTTAGTGGGGATAAGAGAGTTTTTTTTTTTTTTTTTTGTTAACATGGGAACCCACCAACTCCCCTTCGGTTGATCATTGGTAAACCCACGGATACATAGAACCACCCACTAGCCATATGTATCAGGTAAGGCCTTAAAGGGATTCGAAGGCAGGACCTCTAGGTTAAAACTGGACTTCCTAACCACACGAACATTTTAAGTGTGGGTACATTTTAAGTGGGGATAAGAGAGTTCTTTGGATGCAAGCGCCCAGCCCAACAATATGCAGGTGGAGTCAAAGTTGGGAGGGTAGTCTCTCCCTCCTTTATTGTTCCGTCCCTTTTCTCCTTAGTGAAAGAAGCGAGTTGTATGTGTTTGGAGTGTGTTTTGCCATATCGCATGTCTTATATACCATTCAAGAGGGCTATCAGATCATGAGACAGATCCGTCGGTCCAGATAACACTTCGCACGGATTGGGTGAGAACAGTTCTCACTCGATCATTTCGCTTTCCTAAATAACTGTTGAACGTTAGGTCTTTTAAATAGATGGTCATGATGATCGGACCATGCCGATATTGTATGTGCCCATATTCCACATTCTGGACCTCTTGATCCGATTCAAATCCCTATTTGGCATGATTCAAGGTGAACCCCATGAAATGGCTTGGAAATTACCCCTTTTTTATGATGCAGGTATCCTTGAGGTCTTTAACCCAGCAAGATTATTTCCCCAAGTGGTGCCCGCTAAATCCACACCAACACAAATCAATTAAATATGTGGTAGTTTCAAACACAAGATGTGGAGAGCCAACCCAAGCCTTATGGCAATATACATAGTCAAGAGTTACCAACATGTAAAGTTCCCATAAGAAATTCCTCAAATAACTAGTCATCGAGTCCACCGGATGAAAGGCATCTTTGGATACTTGAATGTTCATGACAATGTTTTCTATTTCTAAAAGAGAAGGTACATTACATTTTAAATAAAAAAGTATAATTAAGAAAGCGAGAAAGGGTAGTTAGGTTCAACCCTAGATTAAATAATAAAGATATAAAATAAATTTATTAAAGTTTGAACAACTGCCTCCTTGCGAAGGGCCAATTGGGATATATGCAAATTCATAGTTTGTCATTGAAAATATTTGTTCACACTTGGCAACCAAATCTTTAGGAAGAAGATTTTTATTTTCTCTAAAGTTGTCGGAAATCCATGTTTGGCAATTGTAAATTCTTAAGGATTTGGACAAATGAAATTCTTCATTTGATAAGATTTTCAGATCCGACCACCCCCCATAAGATTTGAAAATCCTCTCTTAGTGGATTCGCACACTAAACCCTATTTTTCTAAGCTATATTCATTAATACACACCAATATCAATGCGAAATCATCAACTATACAAATCCCCAGCGAGAAATCCTTATTCCAGTGATAGTGAAGAATCATAAGATCTATGGATTCCTCGCCTGTTATCAAACATAAGCGTATGCCAGATTCTCTCCTCAGAAAATTGACAAAGAACAAAAGAAAAATGCCATTGCTTCATATAAAAAAAAAAAAAAAAACAAAAAAACATTGAAGCAAAATTTCAGCATATAAAATACTACAACAAGAAAGTAGAAGGGAAAATTATGAAGAGAAGGAAAAGAAGGAGATCCATTGATTTGAAGAAAGATAAAAGAAATAGAGTCAAGTCGGCCTCGGGCTCTAGCTAAGCTGGTTAGGAAAATGGGTTGAGTGCATGAGTTAGTTCCATTACTGCCCGTATATGGGGAAAACGATGGAGTAACAAAGAACACCAGTATAAATTAAAAGATACAAATAAGATATCCATGATAAAATAAGCACAAGAAATAACCAGAGAACGAAGAGAATGTTATCACTAGAGCAAGAAAAGAAACAAATATCTATTACTAAACAATTACAATCTGATAATCAAATTGGAAAGAATTAATAAAGAAAAAATAACAAGTTCATAGAATTCCTATTTTCAAATCCTAAACATTAAGTAGAGTAGATGAAGGTGATCACTATTGCATTGTTGACTGTTGAGGTGTCACATTACCAAGCAATAGAATTCCCTGGCTGTTGCACAACTGGTTAGGTACATGAGTGTGTGAGTTCCAAATGTAGCAAGTAAATAAATAAATAAGTAAATAAATAAATAAATAAAAGAAAAGAAGAGAAGAGACCCATTACTATGAAGATATTTATTACCATAGAAATGCTTAATCAAACAACTTTAATTAGAAGATATCCCAAATTTCTTTTAACTTTATCTCATAAATATTACATGATGCCCCAATTAAGAAAGAACAACCTCTTACCATCATTATGCTTTTTCAGAAGCCAACAAATGACTAATTTACTAATGCTGTCATCGCTATACTTTGTAATGAAAAGTGATCGTACTTCCCTGTGATTAATATAATCTCTCTAGTAAGAGAAAAAGGATTCATTGATTACATAAGGAAAGAAAAACAAATCAGTCAGAGCCCATTTCTCCAACACATACAGAACTTGTAGCTCATAAGAATCCAAGCAAGATACTGGCAAGAACAAGATCCAAAGGTAACCTTTCTTCCAACTTGGTTTCGGTGGAGTTTAGGCAGGGGGTAGTACATGTGGCATCCATCAACACGACCCACCTTTGAAATCCAAATCTCTCAAATTACTTTCCACTTTGTTATATGATTAAGATTAATTTTACACTAATTATAATTATGCCTGCCATAAGATTAATCACATTGACACTACAACAAGATGCACTTTTAGCTACGTTTTTTTGCGACGCTTTTATAAATTTGTCGGTAAAGAGTATTATTTACCGACGTATATAATTTCGTTGCTAAAAATTAGCCTTTTACCGACGGAAAGTAATTACGTCGGTAAAATGTTTTGTCCACGCACTTTTACCGACGTTTGGCCGACGAAAATATTTTTGTGGGTAAAGTGTTTTGCCGACGTTTTATTGACTTTTTTTTGTCGCTAGAAGTGTAAGTTGTTGTAGTGTGAGTAAAATATATGATTTCTTATTCTAATTACAGGTTATACAAACTGACCATGGGGCAAAACTCTGATTGCAGTAGAAGTTTCATTGATGATAGAGTAAGGTCAGACAGGGGTCTTGAGTGGTTTGAATTTCAAAAGTGAGTCCCATTGATGGATAGTGATGGGCACACAGATATATGATCCTTGATCTTAGAAAATCCTTGATTTCGGTGCTGCTTTTTCTTTAAAAGTAACATGAATTTGCAATTCCAAGGTTGCATTTGTAGGATGAGAGGATTACATGATAGGGGATTTTTTTTTTTTTTTTTCTGATTCTTTATGCTGGCCATTGTTTGTGTGACACATTTTCATTACAAATAAAAAAAAGGAAAAAAATGAATTAATTTTCCTCAATAGAAATTATTTCTATTTTATATGGGAGGGGTGGTAATACAGATTCTTGTATCCCACCATAACAATAGAAATCTATGGAGCACTGCATCCTCTCATTGCACAAATAAATTTGGGGCCAGGCCAACAAGTTTTAGCGGTTTTAATCTTGAAAGTTAGGTTCGCGGATGGGTTTATAGGTTTGGGAATTATGGGTTCCAATTTTTCAATCCCATGACCCAACCCCTGAAAATCTAATATTTGATTCTCTAATCCCCCGGGATCATAGATTGTTTCGTAAATGTTTCTAGAATCATTGGGCCTATCCAAAATATAACAAATACATGCTGAGCTGCAGTGTAGGCTCTTCCTCCAACTTGGTTTGATGTCTTAACTGTAGGAATTTATTGAGGGAGTGATGGAATGAGTGGAGCACGATTCCCTCTAAAATGTTTTAGTTTGTGGAGATGTACTAGATTGTCAACTGAACAAATAAAACTGCCTTATTACTGTTGTAGAGCTCGTCACTAATCTATCTATTATTGTTGTTATATTTACACAACAAAATAATAGATGGACTAAAGCAATCTATACATAAATGCAATGCAAGGAATTTTCTTGCTCAATCGATTAACGTTGTACTTCCAGCCAAACCTAATAATTGTTGTCGGGGAATTTTCACAAAACACTTGGTTGGAAACGTGATTTTCAAACGCCAATCACCAACTAAATGCTATGGCAATACAACTATGGCAAACATACATCAAACTCCAATCATGTAGAGAAATGGAAAAAAAAAAAACCTAAGAAACACATAAGACATAAGATTTATGTAATTCGGTCACAATTTGTGACCTACATCAACAGGAGAATAATGCAAAGCTTTCTCTTTTCCTTTAAGAAATGCTTAGCAGTAGTCCATGCTAGGGAGAGGATTCCTTTATGAAGTTGACTCCTTCGTTCCCATAGAATCATGACATCAACATTGAGGATTTCTAATGGGAGGAATCATTGCATTCCATGTTTGGAAAACAACTAAGATTCCTTCCTACCAACAACACTAAACTACATCCAACAATCACATGGTTTTTTACTAATTTCTCACAATTTGTGATGAACCAAGCCCTAAAATTTCATCCCCTAATTGATCTTTTTATACTAGAGACTTTGAACAGTTTGGATCTTGCAAGTGTGGCCCAAAGAAATAAAAAATTCACTTTTTATGGTATGGACTTTTTCACAAATATCTAAAGATCCATGAAGAATCTATGGGTGAAAACTGAACCCATGGCCCTTTTCAGACTTTTGGAGATTTTGAACCGTTCAGATCGCATTTATAGTACACACAATAAGAATAAAATTGGAAAAAATGGACTGCCCTCATATCTTGTGTTTGGCACTATGGCATATCAACGGTTTTGAGTTTTTCATAATTTTTTCATGATCCACGATGAGTCGGGATCCCAGATTTGAGCCTCTAGCCGTCTGTGGTCTTCTAAAAATGTTTAACGGTTCAAATTATTCAAATGGTGCCCACAAAATTCAAATTATTGTCATCTATTGGTATGGACGTTGTTGGAAATATCTCTGAATCTGTGGTATATCATTGATTGATATTGGTTTTCATGGCCATTTTTAGGTGTGAAGATGGTAAACAATTCATATCGTCATTTATGCCCCCACATTATCAAAAAATCAAAAAAACACGGTGCGATGCAAATCAACGTGTTATTCACTATAGCTCCGCAAATCTTTGTGTGGGATGAATTGTGGAGTTCGATAGGGGAGGGTCTAACATGCTCTTTGCTTCTCTTGAGTGATGTTATCAATCAACTGATTTTTTAAGATATAGTTGCCAAACCTGGATATTTTGTACTTGCATAGAAAATAGCAGCAGAATCCTTAGCGAGGACCATTGCCAAAACGTGCCCTTAATGGAGATTATAAGGTATCAAGTGAAGGTCTAAGAATCTATTTACAAGTGACAAGCTTTCAAAGCTTTTTTTCCTCCCATTTTTCTTGGTTTTCTTGGAGAAACTCTTCGCTGGCCTCTTTTCCCAATTTCTACAACCTCTACCAAGGAATACAAATGAATGCTATTCTAAAAGGTAACATGCTCTACAACCACTGGATTGATTCAATCCAATAGCTCATAATAAAAGAGCTAAAAAAGAGAATAAAAATGAAATAAAAAAAAGTACAATGGAGGAAAAAATAAGGGGATTTGGCTTCACACGTGTTGCACACACACAACCCATATACAACAATCTCCCACGTAAAAGAAAATCACCAACCCTCAAGACAATTACCAAGCATGGATTGTCCTCTTACTCCTAGCTACCGTCTTTTCCATTCTTAGATCCTTTTGGCACATTCGATTCTTTTCAGCTAAAAAAACATTTGTCAATATGCCAGCAAGGTTATTGTCGGTGTGAATTTTATCTAATTACAAATCATCACGTTCTAATGTCAATCAAATGAAATGATACCAAACTTCTATATACTTTTGTCTTGAACTGATGGGCTGCATTTTTTGAACGATCAATTGCACTTTGACTATTGTAATGCACAATATAGTTCTCTTATTTCATTCCAAGCTCATCAAGTAATCTCTTCAATCAAATTATTTTTTTTTGCTACTTCTGTCAAAACAACATAATCATCTTCAGTTGTAGATAAGGTAACAATGTCCTGCATCCTTAACATCCAACTGACAACACCACTACCCACATTGAAGACATAGCCAATAGTGGACCTTCGCATTTCTCAACAACCTATAAAATCAGCATCCACAAAACAACAACTTCCTATGGCAAACCTCCAAAGCATAATCATACATCTCGTGTCCCTTTCAAATATCAACGAGTCCACTTTATTGCTTACCAATGTTCCATACTTGATTGGACATATATTGTAAAATAACTTCCACGGCATGAGCAATATTAGGCTTTGTATGGGCTATAGCATACATTAAACTACCAACTGCAGAGGTATATGGAATATTAAGCATCTTGATTTTATCTGCCTTATTCTTTGGAGTCTTGTTTGGACAACTTAAAATGATCGGCCAATGTTGTGGAAACAGGTTTACAATCATTCATATTAAAATGTTCAAGCACTTTAGAAAGAAAAAGATTGACTTAACTAAAGCTTACTATACTTTCTATCCCTTTCAATGTTCATGCCTAGGATCTTCTTGGTTGGTCCAAGATTCTTTGTAGCAAAGCATTTAGACATGTACAATTTCACGTTCTTGATTTCATTTATATGATTGCTTGCAACCAACATGTCAGTAATAGAAAGTAGCAAAACAACAAAAGTAGCGTCATATGTTGATCCCTCAAAATATACACAGCGATTAGATTCACATCTAATGTAATCATCTTGCATGAAGTTGTCAAACTTCTTGTACCACTGTCTGGATGCTTGCCTCAATCTATACAAACCCTTTTCAACTTGCAAACCAAGTTAGAAATAGTCTTGTCCACAAAACCTTCAGATTGAGACATAAACTTTTTCATCCAAGTCACTATGCAAAATTATAATTTTAATATCAAGTACTAGATTCAGACTTGCAACCAAAGATGAAACAACTCTAACAGAGTTATGCTTAACAACAGAAGTGAAAATCTAATTAAAGTCAATACTTTCTTTTTGTCCATAACCTTTCACCTTGAGTCTAGCTTTATGCAGCTTAATTAGAGTTGTCAGCCTCCCAGTTAATGACATTCACACATCTATTGTTCAATGCTTTCTTTCCTTATAGAAGTTTAAACAATCCTCATGTGTCATTCTAATGCAAAGAGTCAGTTTCACCTCTCATTGCTCCTATCTATTTTATCAGCATCACTACGATTTGTAGCCTCTTGAAAAGATTTAGGTTCACCGATATTAGTAAACAAAGCTTTGTGTAGGTTACAATGCCGTGTTGATCTCCTTAATTCTTACACAAGTGTGGTTGATGAGCCTTCGATCTCCTTCTTCAATGGAACTATCATGGTCATATTCCACTGATTTTGTTCCTTCATCATGATCATCATCATGAACATATGCCTGAATTTCTTGCACTTATTGTTGAGGAATGAAGGAATTTTCAAATTGCATGTTGACAACAAGTTTCTCATTTTTTTTCCTTTTCTTGCTCTTTTTCGCAAACATCACATCCTCATTAGATGTGACATTGCATCTCCTTTTTTTTTTTTTTGAGCAATAGGGTCTCAAAGCCTATAGCCTATGTCAGTGTTAATGTGTATCAACTCAGCTCATGCCCATTTATGTTGATCCATTAAGATTAGCCCACTAGCATAATATGCCACGTGTGAGAATTGGTTAAAGATTGTACAGATCATGGTTTCTTTATTAGGAGATATATTAGACTATTCTTAGGATAGATTGATTGTGTCATAATTGTACAATTGATTCTGATAGCCATGATTAAGGCAATTTATCTTATATAAGGGAGGTTCGGTCCTCAAAGGAGACCACTGAACTCAATCCAATATTTCTCTTATTTTAATTCAACTATCTCTTCCATTTTCGAATCTAACGAATCATATAGTATCATAGTAGAGTTCTCTAGAGTTTTATCTTCTCGTCGCCTGAAGATCTCAATATCTCAGTATCTCCGATCATCTTCTTGATGATCTGGCCCCAAATCGTGGTGTATAGGCTACTATGATCAACCGTGGCCCATTTAGGGTCATCATCTCATCATTAGGAATCAACCTAGATCTGGTCACATGAATTTCCTAAGTTATTTGGAGATTTTTCCAGGCAAATTCCATTGTTAGGCCTCTGAAAACGTGTTTTTTTTTCTATTTTTAGTAAGATTTGTTTGGGTAATAACTTTAGGTAAAAAGGTCGAAATAAGTTTCCGTTTTTTGCGTTGGATTGGTTGTGATTAGTAGTTTCCAATTGTCTTTATCTCAAAATTTTCCTTTTTAGGAAAATT
Source organism: Persea americana (assembly GCA_029852735.1). Classification (NCBI taxonomy): domain Eukaryota; kingdom Viridiplantae; phylum Streptophyta; class Magnoliopsida; order Laurales; family Lauraceae; genus Persea; species Persea americana. The sequence goes on from CM056819.1 coordinate 28,925,940, forward strand.
GAGTAATTTCCATGTTATTTTGTAATTTTTCCATTGTAGGGCTTCTTTTTCGTTTTTAGGGTTATATATATCCATTGTAAGCCTGATGGCGGTCAGAATAGAAATTGAATAAATTTTCAGAGGAGTTTTCCCTTTTGTTTTTTCCAATTTTCGGTATTCAATTGAATCAACGAATTTTGATGCCTATTAACTGGTATTCCTAGCCGAATCAACAGATTAATAGAAGGTTGTTTTCCAATCGTCTTTGTGAATCTTTCTCGTAGACGCTTCCACTACATCAAGCATCCAATAGAGTATTCTTCTCTCTTCGGTTGTTCATAGAATTGTCATGGAAAAACCTGAAGTTAATCTCATTCATTTTATTGGACAATCACACCGCATGGGCATTTCAGCTCGTATCTTGAGGCCAAGGAGTTATGGGGACATATTTCCAACTCTGATCCCAAACCAACAGATGATGCAAAGAAGATTGCCATATGGAATATATGGAGAAAGTGTATCATCAGGATAATTCTATTCACCAATATCATCTTGAATGTGAGATTGGTAATCATGCACAAGGAAAATTGTCCGTCCAAGATTACTATTCTGGATTCCGTAACTTTTGGGCTGAATATGATAGGATTAAATATGCTGACGTCACTGATGCAATGCTTCTTGTAATTCAAGACCTTCAAGGCTCCACTAAGAGAGATTGGCCACATTGTAGCACAGTGCACATAGAAGGTCTATAATTACTGCAAAAAGGGTGGGCATCTCATTACTGAATGCCATAAGATTCATCCTCAGAGGTCTCACGCGTATGTTACTACTTTTATGCCATGCACCAATCCATTGCTGATGCTACATCCACATCTATGCCATCTCAGCCTGGTCCTTCAACTCCTTTAACCGCAAAGTTAGTTCCACAAATGAGTATCAATGCACTTTCTGCATTTTGAACCTCAGGTGAGTCTAAACCTTTTTCACCCATTTGGTACCTTGACTCAGGGGCATCTAATCACAAGTCAATGTGATTTAATGATACGCATGCATACATTGTGGATCGGGTCCCATGTAATGAATTATTCTTTTCCCGCATGAAAAATTATTCTTTGGTCATTCTTTAATTTTGATGTAGGCGGACAAAAATCAGATTTGGAGCCTGCTTATGATGGAAAAGTTGGAGGAATATTGAAGAGAAATAAAAGAGGAAAGAAATCATGGATTGAAGACCTCATGGGGCCCACCCCATGGGCGTGGATTCTAAAGCAAGGACGGCTAAGGTGGGGTCCACATCCCATTGCAAAATTTAGAAACTTAAAATTTTTTTCTTTGGTGTTTGAAGAATTTTCAAATTCAAGTTTAAATCAAGAAAGGAGTTTGTGGAGTAAGGAATTGAAAAGGGAAAGAAAGAGGAAAGAGAGAAGAAAGAAAGCAAGGAAGATTGCATGCCAAAAGTTGGAACGTCCAAGTGATGGTTGATTCAAGTCATGGCACACCCCATGTGGGACCCATCACGTGTTCCAAGATTGAAGACAAAATCTGAATTTCAGATTTTGGAAAAAAAAAATTCAAAGCAAAGTGGGCCCAAGTGGTAGAGAAGCAAGCTACAAAGAAGAGTTTCAGATTTAAAAAGTTCTGAGAAGTAAGCAATTCCAAGTAGGAAAGCACCAAAATTTTTTTTCACAAAACTTGCTAAATCCTAACCTAACACAGACTAGCTAGGAAATTCCCTAAAACTAAGATCCCTTGGAGCCTAAGCCATCAAAAACTATAAATACAGCGCACATGCAAGATACAAGATAAAAGAGAAGGACATTTACCAAAAAGACGTCTCTAAAAATGAAAACCACAACTGAGGACACCAAACTTTTATAATATTGGAGAAGGACCTCCCGCCAATATTCTCTTTTTTCCTTTCATTTTTGCCCATCATTTGTTGATGTCAAGAAAGGTCATAATCTAAAAAATGATAGAAAAAGAAATAAGGAGAAGAAGATGAGAAGAAGAAAACTCGAAGAGATCGTCTTCATCCTCCGATTATTATATATGAAAGAGACTGATTTCAGCCTCGAATTGGATTTTGATTTTGACCAATCCTCTCTATTTGGAACGACTCTTAATTACTGAATATGTAATAGCTACTCTAAACAGCTTAACTTCTATGACATATATTGCTCTAAATTTTACTCTTGAATTCTATAGCAACTACTTTATAAAAGATTAAATTCTATAATACTTGTCATTCATGCTATCAAAACAGCATAAATTCTGTAACTAACATGGCTCTAAATTTACTCTTAAATTTTGTAACATCCGCTTTATTAAAGATTAAATTTTATAATAGTTTTCATTCATGCTATCATTTATTTACTCTTCTTGTATGTTGCAGACTATATGCTCGATGGCTGCATATATGCCAGTTTCTTACTTTTGATTAATTTGAGTCACACAATGATAGAAATTGCATTAGCAGGAAGGGGAGTAATAACCATAAGAGGCGGCAACACAGCCTCACACACCTGTTGCTCTCCTTTATTTTGCTTCTCCTCAGCCAGTTACTCCTACATATCCTTCCACCAACCTTTTTGTCTCAGGGCTAATAAAATGGTCGGGAAAATGGATAGAGCACCTTAGTTTTTTATCATCTTTGAACCAAAATCAAAGTGGGCCCTACTTATCCTTTTAGGTGGAACTACATGGAAATGTGATCTACTCCATGAGTAGATTAAGAACATATATTGGGTTGCTCTAAACACATGAGGAGTTAATGAGAAATTGACTCCTAACACCACTACTTAAACATGGTGAACATGGAAACACAAGGAAGTGGTAAACTTGCATCCTACATTATTTGGGAGTAAAAGATTCTTCGGATATATATATGTTTGCCTTGGTAGTAAAGGTTGAGCCCCAAGGGGCATCCTACTTTTGTGGAGGAGGGAGGACCTAGACCTAGACCTAGACCAAGGTGGACTCATCACCACGCGCGCGGCGCCCCGCCCCGCCCCGCACTGGCTTGGGACTGGGCTTTACGAGCAAGTTGGGCCTAGCTTGTTCCATTACCCATTCATATTTTTTGGAGAAATCTTATTTAATAAAATTTCTTTTTTCCAAATAAGGTGTGTTTGAAGTCCAAAAGGTGTGTCCAAAGAGTGTGCATGAACATTGATCGAACGGGTGTGTCCAAAGAAAAGATACATTGTTGTTCTGTCTGCCTTTTCAACCATGAATAGTCATGAACAGAACAGATGAGCCCCATGAATGAACAGCCCTGAAGAGCAATATTTAATCACATTCGACCCTGTGTTTTTCTATATCGTTCTTCCTGCATTTGTACTTTGTCTCTGCATCATCCTGGGTCATCCATCGGAGTCAAGAGAGAGTTTGTCACAATTCTGGTTCGCCGGTCACACAGTTGGTTGTGCTGTCACTGTGTGACTGATCATTGTATCCTGGGAGACAAACGCTACCAAAGCTCGTAAGCACCACTACAGAGGCGAAAATTGTCTTAAGTATATAGCGTTAAACACTAGTCTTGATCTACCTCTGTTCTACTTTCAGATTGCCGGATTACTCAATTGTTCTCTGTATTCTGCCTACATACTGTAAGAAAGTTACTTTCTACTTTATGTACTGTATTGATGTTGTTCTGTTTTCTGTAGTGAAAACATGTTTCCTAACTACTGAACTAATTACGTATGTACTTAGATTAACAAAAATTACCACAGCAGAAGACCTTAGAGAACCTTTTGGCATAGATGGAAAGTTTCTGGATGGCTGGGTCATCTTCATAGAGTATGAAAGACTCAGATCGCCAGTGCTACCTCAAACAAATGGTCACCATGGCCACCTCAAACAAATGGGTCTCCCGCTGTCCCCTCCGTCAAGCCTTCCATAGTTCAAAGAGTTTCATTACGTCAATTAATATTAAAGTGTCATATATCAAGAACTATTTTTTGAGTCAAAGACTAAGTCCCTTGTTTTACTTTATATAGTTTTGCTATTTTCACCAGAAAGTTAGTTTATGTTAGAGAATGGCTAAAAGAGGGTAAGAACTTTTGAATGTGCAAGCTTTATATATCTGGATTTGCCTTCGAAAATCCAAAATATACTGTATTTTCTTAGCATCATTTTTTTTTATTATTACTTTTGACTATTGCAATGCCTTTGTTCTAAAGCTTAAATCACATATTAAGTTTATGTTATTGTGCAAAAAAACACTTCAAGTCCACATCGGTGCAGGGAATTTGGTATGCTCTGAGTTCGTATGCATAGGTTTTTTCTTGCTATATTTGGGTTATCTTGTTTGGAATACTATTTTTAAATAAGTTCTTTTTCATGTGTAGTCCATATTTGGGTTTTTCTTCTTCTTCTATTTATCTTAGGCTAATTAACATCAAATGGGGATGCTGGTTTTGAGAAGTTGATTTATAATGGTCAATGAGATAATATTGGAGATTGCTTGATCAAATTTATTGGGCTTTGGTGAGTTTCTACATTTTGGGATTACTATAATTTTTTTCATCATTTCTTGGCCCCAAGCAGGGTTCATGTTTGGCTAACTCGAACCCGACTTGAATGATAGTTTTGCTCCATATTGGGTTGAGTTTTCTAATGGATAATCTTTTATTCACAATTTTACCATGTGATATTGACCAACACATTAACAAACCTGTCCTTAATAAAAAAAAATATTATATTCTATATCTCTTGTAATTTTTTTCATATCATATTATAATTTAGATAGAAAATAGGGACAATTACCAAGAAAAGCCTCAAATAGTCTAACATATCCAAAGCAATCTTGGAAACTGAGAAAGGCCCAAAACAGTCCTGCTAACCCGAATGGTAACTTGATAACTGGGTAAAGTGTCCATATGGTAATGACCTTTTTTCTGTGTTTTTTTTTTTTTTTTTTGGCCTTTCCAACGAGACTGTAACCCACCCCCACCCTTTTTTTTTCTTCCCTTCCTTTCCCCACCGAACCCATTTTACCCACACCACGACACCCCCCGCCCCCCCCCCCCCCCCCCCCCCCCACACACACACACACTTCTTTTTTATTCCTGTGTGGGTAAAACACCGTGGTGACGAAGTTAAACAAAGATCACGGCTAAACTCGCCGAACTCCTCAGCCTCTGTGGGTAGAAGATCGTCAGCTCGGCAGCTCGGTCAATACCTAGGCACCTCGGCAGCTCGGTCAACAGCTTCGTAGCTCAGCACCACAGTTCGACAGCCCGGCATAAATGCCAGCTCGGTACAAAGGCGCGCCGCGGCCAAGCCATCCTTGGTCCCAGGCCACAGTACTAGTCAGAATGAGCCGCCACCTTCCTACTGGAAATACGGTGCACCCTGACAGATATGAGCAGTCATTTATGGAGATAGGATCGCTCATTTATGACGATAAGAGGTGTGCTTTATCACCCCTATACGCCAACTGGCTGAAAGCGTGGAAAGAGAGGGAGGGGTGTTGTCCATTTCATCTGCTGCTGCCAGTCAGGGTATGGAGCGATGGGACCTCACCTCACCTACCCCCACTCACAGAGAGAATGAACGAGGAACACTCACTTATATATACATGGGATCAATCCCATAAAAGGTACGCAACACACAACCCTCAATACTACACGCTCTCATTCCTCTCTTCCTCCTCCTGTTTAGTTTTCTCAGAGCTAACTCAGGCATCGGAGTGCCTTCGGCTCACGGCAGCCAGGGCCTCTGACCCTAGTCTTTCTCCTTCCTTTTCAGGTTCTTGGAGTTCAGCATTCCCCGTCCTAAGAAGTTTAACCCCGATCTCATCTCGATCTAAGTAGGTGTCGTTTTTACCGCCTACAGTTTGGCGCCGTCTGTGGGAAAACTGAACAAAAAGCTTGTAAACACGATGCCTCCAAAAACCAGAAATGGCGAAGGACCCTCCAAGGGCAAGGCTTTGTCCATACAGCCTACACTGGCGCAGAATCTTCCACCTCCACCCCCTCAGCAAAGGAGGTCTGGGGGGAGGTCTCCCACGGTCCAGACACAGTCGCAGTCTAGGGGAGTGACCATGCTCTCCCTTCGCGACGTCCCACCTCCGGAGCAGCCCCGCCATAGCCATAAGCGGCCCGTGCAAGGTGACAAGTCAGTCATCAAGCCACACGAGAAGTCAGCACGAGCTGGATCACAGTCCCAGCATCAGGCCAGCCTTGATCGAAACGAAGACCCCCGCCTGGAGGACATCAGAGCACAAAACCGCCTCATCCAAGAACAGCGTGAGCTTATCCAACGGCTCACGCAACAGCTCGAAGACAAGAAGGGTCAGAGCCCGCCGCCCAGGCGCCTGGGCCACGGGCGAGACCTGAGGCACGTCCTCAACAGTAAGAGGCGCGACCGAGACCAAGTGGAAGAAGGCTCCAGCAGCAGTCATATGCACGAAGGGCCAAAGAAGCAACGCCAGGTCTCGGAAGATCAGGAGCTAAAGCAGTGGATCGACCAGCAGGTGAAGCAAACGATCCGCCAGAATATGGAGACTGCTGGTATCGACCGAGACCAGTATACCGCCTTTGAAGCTGAGGACACTGGGCGTCTCCTTTCTCTAGGGAGATAAGAAAATATACACTCCCGGAGAAGTTCAGCGTCCCGAGGTTCACCCTGTATGACGGGACCTCGGACCCTGCTGCTCACCTCCGACATTACGTCCAGAGGATGTCGGTCTGGGGGGATGACGATTCCCTAAACTGTCGAGTGTTCTCCTCCAGTTTGGCGGATCTACCCCTGCGGTGGTTTTGCTCGCTTCCAGAGGATTCCATCTCCAGTTGGCGGCAGCTCCGGACCTCCTTCCTGGGAAAATTCCAGGCCCATCGCGTCATTCCGAAGACCGATGCCGACCTGATGGCCCTCCGGATGCAGGAGAATGAGAACGTCACCCAGTTCGCTCGCCGGTTCTGGACTGTCTACAGCCAGATCGAGTGCGCTTCTGAGGAGCTGGCAGTGAGGTCCTTCCAGCTGGCTCTGCAGCCAGGCATCCCGCTTCAGGCACAGCTGGTCATGTACCCTGTGACCACCATGAAGGAGCTGATGACCCGAGCAAATCGGTTCATCCTTGCAGAGGAAGACGAGGCGCGAGGTCGAGAGAACTTTGGCCTCACCAAAAAGAGCCAACCGGCCAAGGGAGACAGCAGGTCCTCCGGATCGGCGCAAGGCCCGGTCCTCGGAGCAGCGCCGAACCCCCTCTGCCTCGGCGTCGGGATCACGGAGCGGCAGAGGGTCCGGCCACGGGCCGACCTCCTACGTGGCAGTGAACACCATCTTTAAGGAGCCAATCTATAGGCTCCTCAACAAAATAAAAGCGCAGCCTTTCTTCAAATGGCCGCGCCCAATGACGACCGACCCCTGCTCCCAGGACCAAAGTAAGTTCTGTGCCTACCACAAGCAGAATGGGCATAGGACCGACGAATGTAAGAGCTACAAGTTCCATCTGGAAAACCTTGTGAAGGAGGGGCACCTACGGGAGTACATCAAGCAGGAGGGCCGAGGTGATGACCGACCTCCGCGGCGGGACGCTGACAATCAGGACAGCGAGCCAGAAGGCGTCATCCACGTCATTCACCTCGCCGCCCCACCTAAGAAGAGCTCTCAGGCTCGCGCCGAGGCCAGGCGCTCCTCCCACTAAAAACAGGTGCTGACCGCGGCACCAGAGCAGGCCGCGAAGAAGGCCAAAACAGAGGGGGTCAGAATATGGTTTTCTGACAAGGACCTGGAAGACGTCGAGCTACCGCACAACGACGCTCTAGTGCTCACCTTGAAGCTACAAAACTTCTTGGTTCAGAGAGCCCTCGTCGACCCTGGCAGTTCATCCGAGGTCCTCTACTATGACTGCTTCAAGAAGTTGGGACTAAAGGATGAGGACCTCCAGGCTGCCCGCATCCCTCTGGTCGGCTTCAGCTCAAAGCCTGTTTACCCCAAGGGTAAGATCTCCCTTAGAGTCCAAGTTGGTGGCGCCTGCAGGCAAGTTGACTTTCTAGTAGTCGATGTCCCCTCCCCATACAATGTCATAATGGGGAGGACGTGGCTGCATAGCATGGAGGCGGTGCCCTCCACCCGACATCAGAAACTCAAATTTCCTTTGGAAAACCAGTCGGGCCGAACGGAGGTGATCACCGTTAGAGGCGACCAGCACATGGCCAAGCAATGCCTGCTGGCCGTGCTGCCTGGGGAGGCCGAATCGTCCCAAGTCAATATGGCCGAACTGGACAGAGAGGCCGAGCTCGGGGACGTCGGCCGGGCTCCGGCGGAGAAAAGCATCGAGGACCTCACCAAGGTCAATATTGATCCCGCCGACCCCGACAGATTCTTTCTCGTGGGAAGCCAGCTCCCCGAGACCGAGAAGGCAGAACTGCTTGACCTCCTCGTGGAAAATAAGGCGGTCTTTGCCTGGACACCCTATGAGATGCCCGGCATTGACTCGGCAGTCATCTGCCATGAACTGAAGGTGGATCCTAACCATAAGCCCGTGCTTCAAAGACCACGCCGGATTGGGGTCCTGCAGACTGAGGCCGTGGTTGAGGAGGTTCAGAAACTCCTCGAGGCGGGTGCAATAAAAGAGGTCCACTATCCGCAGTGGTTAGCCAACACCGTGGTGGTCAAAAAGAAGACGGGGAAATGGAGGGTCTGCGTGGACTTCACCGACCTCAATAAAGCCTGTCCAAAAGACAGCTTCCCTCTTCCGAAGATCGACCAGCTCATCGACGCCACTGCCGGACACGGCCGGATGAGCTTCCTGGATGCCTACCGGGGGTACCATTAGATCCCCCTGTATGCGGCCGACCAGGAGAAGACAGCTTTCATCACTCCCCGGGGCACCTATTGTTACAAAGTGATGCCCTTCGGGCTGAAGAATGCGGGAGCGACATACCAGCGGTTGGTGACTAAGATGTTCCAGGCCCAGCTCGGGAAGACGGTGGAGGTCTACATCGATGATATGGTCGTCAAATCCAAGAGGTCGCAGGACCACCTGACCGACCTCCGCCAAATTTTTGGCATCCTTCACCAGTACCAGTTGAAGCTGAATGCATCCAAATGCGCCTTTGGTGTCGGTTCCGACAAGTTCCTAGGGAGCCTGGTCATAAGAAGGGGGATCGAAGCAAACCCTGACCAGATCACCGCGATCCAGGAGCTCCAGTGTCCGACCTCGGCGAAACAAGTTCAGCGGCTGACTGGAATGGCTGCTGCCCTGAACCGATTTATCAGCCGCGCTTCGGACAAGTGCAGACCTTTCTTCCAACTCTTGCGAAAGGGGTCCAAGTTCCAGTGGACGTCGGACTGTACTCAGGCGCTGCAACAGCTAAAACAATACCTTTCTTCTCCACCGCTGCTATCAACCCCGACGTTTGGAGAGGCACTGTTCTTGTACCTGTCGGTCTCGGACCATGCAGTGAGCTCGGTACTCATCAGAGAGGACAACGGCCAGCAAAGGCCTATCTATTACACGAGCAAAACCCTGCTGGACGCCGAGACCCGGTATTTGCAGCTCGAAAAGCTCGCCTTGGCGCTCGTTAGCGCCTCTCGAAAGCTCTCCCACTACTTCCAAACCTTCACAATAGTGGTCGTAACAGAATACCCCCTGAAGGCTCTTCTCCGGAAGGCAGATTTCTCCGGACGGATCTCCAAATGGGCTGTCGAACTGGGGCAATATGACATCAGCTATCAACCCAGAACGGCCATCAAAGCTCAAATCCTGGCGGACTTCATTGTGGAATTTACTCCTCAGAGTTCGGCACCGACCGCGCTCGACACCAAACTGGGGGGCGATAGGGGAACAGAGGTTGTTACCGAGACAGAGCAAGAACAGTCCTGGAGAGAGCTCCTAGACTCGTCCTGGAAAGTCTTTGTAGACGGATCCTCAACATCCAAGAGAGCTGGCGCCGGCGTAGTTCTCCAGTCTCCCGAAGGCCTCGTCATCGAACAAGCTGTGACACTCGGTTTCAAGGCATCTAACAACGAGGCCGAATATGAGGCGCTCATTGCTGGACTTAACAGTGCCAAAATCCTGGAAGCCCGGTCCGTTGTGGTTTTCAGCGACTCTCAGCTGGTGACGAGCCAGCTCAGCGGAGACTACAAAGCTCGGGATGACAGGATGGCTGCCTACCTTGCCCACGCCAGGGGACTCCTCTCCCAGTTCGAAAGGGCCGAGGTCCGGCAGATCGGCAGAGAATCCAACTCCCATGCAGACGCCCTCGCCAGCCTCGCCTCTGCTGTGGAAGCCGGTGAAAAAAGAACTATTGAAGTGGAAACACTGCAGAAGCCCAGCATCGACCTCCAGCAACCCCGGCAGCTCATGTGTCTTGATCTCGGCCCAAGCTGGATGGACCCCATCATTACATACCTGAAGGACGACCAGCTACCCGAGGACAGGACTGAAGCTCGAAAGGTCAGACTGAAGGCAACCCGGTTTTGGCTCTCCCCAGACAGCAAGCTCTACAGAAAGTCATTCACAGGGCCTTACCTCCAGTGCGTTCACCCCAGCAAAGTCGACGACTTCCTCTACGAGATTCACGAAGGAATCTGCGGCAGTTATATAGGAGGTCGGTCACTTGCGTACCGGGCTATTAGCCAGGGTTACTGGTGGCCGTACATGCAAAAGGATGCCCAGCTGTATGCCAGGAAATGCGAGAAGTGCCAGAAGTTCTCCCACTCTCTCCACCAGCCAGCCCAAGACCTGAGTCCCCTCTCCAATCCATGGCCTTTCGCCCAATGGGGCCTGGACATTGTCGGACCATGTCGCGACCTCGAACCGGGATCCGGGACCGTGACGGTGTGGTGTGGATAATGAACTACTCCTTAATAATAATTATACATTTCCTTAATTTCCCACAGGTTTCCGCGGTGAGGATTCCACATACACTCATAGAACATTTATATTGGTGCGGAAGCGTGTAGCAAATCAAACTCTTAATCCAATCTCATCAAATAGGACTGATGATACACAAGTATGACATGATGTCAGAGTGAGCAATGATCTCATTAGCATTCCCAAAATATGAAGTTAAAATTTAAACAAAAGATCAATTTAAATTAACATTCCCCAAAAATAATGGCCAACAAAGGCCAGTACAACCAAAAGTATAAATCATAAATCAGTCTATAATCTCCCCAAAATGTTCGCAGCTCAGAGCTAAACCGAATGTCTACATGACATCGTCAGCTTGCCACTCCACTAATCGTTGCGGTTCATCAACCGCCCCCTCTGGCTCCTCCTCAAAGGCAACAACGGGAGCTGGACCTGAGTACCACAAAAATGGGTCAGACACGACGGTCTGGCAGGTGGGTGAATAGATAATACTAATAAAGAAATCAAAGCATATCATAGACATAACGAAAACTATCATAAAACAAGATGCATAGTTCATTTAAAGTACAGATGCAATATAAATCATGTGGGGTATTCAAGGTACAGGAACTGACTAGGTGGCAACCACACTCAAGCTAAATCCTCTCTATCACTAAGGTGATGAGAGCACATTCAGTGCATTGGGCTCGAGCACACTAAGTGACGAGAACCAACATTATATTCATATACATATACATATAGCTAGGCAAGACCACGGCCGCGGAACCGGGTAACGGGACAGAACGGGATCCAAGTTGCAACTGGCGGGAGCACAAGGGGGAGGCCCAAGTCAGTTGATCAGACTGACAAGGACGTCCAAGCTTAGTGGTGCCGACTCATAGGTTACATGAGAAATCCAAACGTATACAAAACATATCAGTATAAAACATTCGGGTAGGCGGGGCATGGTGCTCGTAGGCACACATTTCATGTTATCATCTGTTCGTGCATAAACGGGGTTGGCAGGATATATCAGGCGTATAAATCAGGATTTGAGATAAAACCAGTAGAATCGGGTAATTATACACAAAACCTGAGTAAAACAATGCAATGAAACCTTATATCATTAGGGACTATATATTGGGGCATCCATATTCAAACAACATGTATAAGGATCTTATATGTCTATATTACCCTTAGTATGGTACTCGAATGAAAGAGGACATACTAAGTTTCCTTATGCACGTTGATGAATCTAAAAGTCCCAATACCTTTCCGAAATGGTGTTTCTTTCTATGTCAATCTCCTTATGTCATCCCCTGGGTCTTTCCAAGGTGGTAGGGCATCAGAACAACCCATCCAAACCTTTAAATACCATATCTGAAACCAATAGAAAAGACTCAGGAATTCTGGGTGAAACTCGGTCGCCTGTCGGTCAGCTAGCGGTTAGCCGCCAAGGTGATCGGCGGTTAGCCGCTGGCTGACCGCGGGGCTGACCGCGGTTCACCCTGCTAAAATATAGCATTCTGTGTTTCTAACCGCGCATCTCGGCTACCTAGCGGTCACATGGTTTTTGAATTGGCGGTTAGCCGCTGGATGACCGCGCGGCTGACCGAGGTTCGCCTGTCAAAATACAGCATTCTGTGTTTCTAACCGCATCTGGGTCGGCTAGCCGCCGGTCACCTGTCGGCTAGCCGCCAAGGTGACCGCCCGCTGACCGCCCAGCTGCGGGAACTACACATCAGGTGCAGATTTCTGTGCTTTCTTTCCCAAACCCTTTCACTTCAACTCCAACCATTTCCTAGCATGAAATGGGTCTATTCCTTCCATTTAACATTTAATCCTTTCTACCAACCACCATTCCATCAATGTATTTAATTCTCCTACCAATACAAATCTCATTCAATGCAAGTACAAATATCATTTAAGAAGTTTATAATTACCAAAATAAACTTTGATGATGAATGCATATATTCTCATAAAAACTAACTAAGAGAAAACTATGTCAATAAGTACATTTCCAAAAGCATTATGAAACATAATGAACCAAATGAAATAGGAATAGTAGAAATCCACATTTTCAACAAAATAAGAACTTATTCAAATCGAATCCATTCATCCACTTGCCTTGGTCTCCAAGTATGCTAGTCAAGCTCTAATCCTTCTATCAAGCTCAAAATCTACAATCTACACAAAAATCCCCAAAATACATTCATTACAACCCTAGAATGACAAACTCAAGCAATAGATGGAAATAGCTTCCAAAAATCAAGGTGAAGCACCTCCATGGCTAGAAGAATACACAACCAAGAGATGAGAAGAGGAACTTACATGAAGAGTCCTCTTATGGCAAGAGTTTGCTCAAAAGGTAGCTTGGAATGGAAGGTTCTCTCAACAAATGGTATCAAGATGAAGCTCTCATGGAGGGGAAGGAGATTACTACCTCCATTTTGCCTTTAGCAATAGATTTGAGAGAGATTGAGAGATGGAGAAGCAAGGAACAAGGTAAGTTGAAAAGAACCCTAGGGCTGGGCTGGGATTTCTTGTTCTCAAGAAAGTTGCAAGAAGAGGAAGAGGGGGAAAAGGACTCCTCCTTATATAGATAATGGCAAGGGGTCCCACAACTTAAAAGTCCAATCGAGCTAAAACATCGTTCTACGGGCTTCGGACGGATTCGACGAAGAAGGAAGAATTGATCGTCGAAATTTCTACTTTCCAAAAAGTATATATTTTACGAGTTTCGGAGACATTGAAAATAGTGTCCAGATTTTGTGTAAAAAGACTGTTTTACCCCTATCAATGGCAAAGTAGGGTTTAAAGGTCTCGAATGGGAACGGAACAAATACGAAAGTTGTTGGGAATCATAAAATACATTAAACGGTGCAATTTGCCGATTTCCAGAATTACTAAATAAATCTCAAAACTAGACAAGACACACTAAAAGGAACCCCCAAGGGGCCCCACTAGATCAAAAGAGTTCCCAAAATTATTCAAAGCTATAAAAAGCTATTCTAATCCAGATTTAACCCATTTCCTCTAATCTCACTTATAGCTAAAACACGTCTTAATTAACACTAAAAGGAAACTCTCGGGGCGGGGTGTTACATCCTCCACCCCTTAGGGCATTTGGTCCACCAAATGAAATAAAATAACTAACCTCGGGTAGTAGATGCGGATACTTCTTCTGAACTTGATCCCGTAATTCCCATGTTGCCTCTTCAGGTCCGTGATTTTCCCAGAGCACTTTCACCCATTGTATAGTCCTTGTCCTCAGTTCTTGTTCCTTCGTATCGATAATCTGAATAGGCTTCTCGACATAGGTGGCATCTTCTCTGATCTCTAATGGTTCATGACGGAGTACATGTGACGGGTCGGGGACGTACTTTTTCAACATAGACACATGAAACACATTGTGTACGCCGGAAAGCTCAGGTGGTAAGGCCAATCTGTAAGCCACGTCACCAATCTTGCTCACGATATCGTAGGGTCCAATGTATCTCCGAGATAATTTGCCTCTCTGTCCGAATCTCAAGGTTCCTCTAGTAGGGGACACCTTCAAGAAAACCTTATCTCCTTCCTTAAAATGTAAGTCCCTTCGATGAGAGTCTGCATAACTCTTCTGTCTACTCCGGGCTACTTTCAGACGTTCTTGGATCAACTTGACTTTGTCACTGGTTTCACTCACCATAGTCGGTCCATGAAAACTGCGAATACCTACTTCTTCCCAACAAACTGGAGTTCTACACCTCCTACCATACAATGCCTCAAAAGGCGCCATCCCAATGCTTGAATGATAACTGTTGTTGTAGGCGAATTCGCAAAGCGGTAGGGTCTCATCCCATTGAGTCTGGAAATCTAGTACACACGCTCGAAGCATATCTTCAAGGGTCTGAATTGTTCTTTCCGACTGACCATCTGTTTGAGGGTGGTACGCTGTGCTGAACTGAAGCTTCGTTCCCATAGACTCATGCAAAGTCTTCCAGAATCTCGAGACGAATCTGCTATCTCTGTCCGAAGTAATGGAGACTGGCTGCCCATGACGGCTGACAATCTCGTTGACAAACAACTCTGCGAGAGGTAACATATGCATTTTCTCTCCGGTCTTCATAGGAATAAAATGAGCTGATTTGGTAAGACGGTCCACAATGACCCATATGGAGTTGTTCCCTTTTCTGGTCCTTGGCAATCCCGAGATGAAATCCATGGTGATATGTTCCCACTTCCATTATGGGATCTCTAATGGCTGCAATAACCCTGGAGGTCTCTGATGCTCTGCTTTCACCAACTGACACGTCATACATCGGGAAACGAAAGCTGCTATTTCCCTCTTCATGTTGTTCCACCAAAATCTGCCCTTCAAGTTCTGATACATCTTCGTGCTACCCGGATGCATAGAGTACTTCGTACTGTGCGCCTCTGACATAATTTCATTCTTCAAATCTTCAATATTGGGCACGCATAGACGATCACGATAGAATAAGACTCCATCCACAATACGGAAATCAGGACGTTCTGCTATATGCTCTGAAATCTTGGCCAACTCTGGATCTTGCAATTGGTCGTCCTTGATCTTCCGAATGAACGAGGGTTCAGTCACGAACATGTTGGCTAACATCACTCCCTCGCTTAGGGGCTGAAAATCTACCCCCAACTCTTCAAATTGCTGAAAGAAGCACGTAACTCTTAGGCTTGCCACACTTGCTGACTTCCCACTCAAGGCATCGGCTACTACATTTGCCTTTCCCGGGTGGTACTTGATCGGAAAATCATAATCTTTGATATATTCCATCCATCTTCTTTGTCTCATATTCAACTCCTTCTGAGAGAACAAATACTGCAAGCTGCGGTGATCGGAGTGGACTTCGAATTTCTCTCCGTAGAGGTAATGTCTCCACATCTTTAGTGCAAAAACGACCGCTGCTAATTCCAGATCATGCGTTGCATAGTTCTTCTCATGGTCGTTCAACTGACGGGATCCATAAGCAACGACTTTTCTATCTTGTATCAACACACAACCGAGTCCTATATTCGAAGCATCTGTAAAAATGGTGTAACCGCCGCTCCCGGATGGTAAAGTGAGGACGGGTGCTGATGTTAATCTCTTTTTCAACTCTTGGAAGCTGGTCTCACGTTGGTCTGTCCACACATAAGGTGCATTCTTCTTAGTCAACTTCGTCAATGAAGCCGCAATCGACGAAAATCCCTGCACAAATCTTCGATAGTAACCCGCCAATCCAAGAAAACTCCTGATTTCTGACGCGTTCTTCGGTCTTTTCCACTTCACAACTGCATCTATCTTGGCTGAGTCCACTGATAATCCTTCTTTGGAAATGATATGACCTAAAAATGTGACCTCTTCGGTAACAGTACCACCCTCGCGGCTCGGCGCCTCTGCTCAGAGGGCCAACCGTCCTGAGCTCGGTGCCTTCACCAGCTCTGGCGGCACAGCCATAAGCATATCAGGGTCCAGTAACAGTACCACCCTCACGGCTCGGCGCCTCTGCTCAGAGGGCCAACCGTCCTGAGCTCGGTACCTTCACCAGCTCTGGCGGCACAGCCATAAGCATATCAGGGTCCGGTAACAGTACCACCCTCGCGGCTCGGCGCCTCTGCTCAGAGGGCCAACTGTCCTGAGCTCGGTGCCTTCACCAGCTCTGGCGGCACAGCCATAAGCATATCCGGGTCCGGTAACAGTACCACCCTCGCGGCTCGGCGCCTCTGCTCAGAGGGCCAACCGTCCTAAGCTCGGTACCTTCACCAGCTCTGGCGGCACAGCCATAAGCATATCAGGGTCCGGTAACAGTACCACCCTCGCGGCTCGGCGCCTCTGCTCAGAGGGCCAACCGTCCTGAGCTCGGTGCCTTCACTAGCTCTAGCGGCATAGCCATAAGCATATCAGGGTCCGGTAACAGTACCACCCTCAGAGGGCCAACCGTCCCGAGCTCGGTGCCTCCACCGGCCTGGGCGGCACAGCCAACAGCATCAGGGTCCGGTATCAGTACCACCCTCGCGGCTCGGCTCCTCTGTTCAGAGGACCAACCGCCCTCGCTTAGTACCTATCAAACTACTCGGCAAACTGCTTGTGTCGATACTCATTCCACCACAAACAAGACAGATAACGCACAGAATATGTAAAAAATGTTGTTTTATTACGAAAAAATCTGCTTGAATACAATGTATGGCAAAAAAAAATAATAATAAAAAAAATACATAGTTCAGGGAGCTGCTGCTCCCTCATTACAATTGGTCCCGGTAGCGCTCTCGCTGGGAACGGCTGAGGCAGTCTCGGGAACCACTGGAGGAGCGGGGGCGACTGGAGCAGGAGGGACCTCCAAGGCTGAAGGGCCGGGGGCGAATTCCGAGATGGCTCGCAACTCAGAATCCGAGCGAGGAAACCTGGGGGAATTCTGGAAGATACGGCTGTCCGTAGGGACACCAACCCTCTTTAAGGCCGCCTTCCACCCAAGTGTCCACGCCTTGTCTCGGATCCCTGGCAATTGGGCTTTGTAGTCAGC